>CANUEZ040000043.1:41235000-42525000 GCA_948099385.1 Fasciola hepatica
ACAAGTATGTACAATATCAGTTTAAGCGAATATAACATAAATCGTAAAAGTCACATGTATAGTCACCCATGAATAACGTATCTACCACACGTTGAATTTAGCTGCTGATGCTTGCAGTCCTTTGCAGGCATTGATTGTATTCTTGCTGACCTTCTGACCGTAAGTTCTTTGGATGATTCACCGGATTCACATTGTATGTCCCCATCTGGAATAGGAGCATTAGTGGGCCAAACAACAGTGGAGTTATTCTCTGACTGGCCTTTTGTGTTGAACTGTACCTGCTCGATGTCTTCGATGACTGGACAAATCATGACAGTCAAGTATGGTCACCATTCGACTACCGTTTAATTCCAGAATTATGTCACTGGATGACCGCAAATCACTTCTTCTGAAAAAGCTTACGTCAGCAGAAGAAATATTCAGAACTGGTTCTCAAACAACGAGACATGAATAGCTGTGCTGAACTCTTACCGGTTGTACTACGACAAGCATTTCGGTATTGCATCAAGAAATCATCAATAGTTCGGTCTAGTTCAACAAAAGACTGAGGAATAATAGAATGTATAGCACTTTTCAGAGTACGAACAAAGTTCTTAGCAAGTCCCTTAGACTGAGGATGGCGGGATGCAGTGCACAAATGACGAAAACCAAGTTCTTTCAACCGGTCTTCAGAGGCTTAGCAGAGAAATGAGTATCATTATCTGTAACAAGTGCGAGAGGTACTCCTTCCCTACTGAACGTTTTGTGCAGCGCAGTCTGCGTGCATTCGGGTGTCGGTGATGTAGTCTAAAACATTTCTGGACAGTGAGAAAACGCATCAACGACTACAGGTGCATATCACTTGTCCAGAAATGGACCACAGTAGTCTGCATGCACACGCTGCCATGGTTCGCGTGAAACTGGCCACGAGAACCATGTGCTTGGTCTTGAATGTAGCTTGTGTAGATACCGTTGATAGTTCATGGCAGTATTGATAGTATCGGATTTTAACTCAGGCTACCAGCATACCACTCGGGTTAGGGATTTCATTTTGTCTACTCCCAAGTGCCTCGAATGTAGGTCTTGAAGTGTTGCTGATCGGGGCCAGCCAATACCCCCCCCCTTTGGGTCTGCAAATAATCCATTTCAGCTTTCGTGAGTCCCCGTGAAATGCAGATCATAGGTCGGCCACATTGTTCTAGAATAGCACCAAAACCTGTCGGAGATGCATTAGTAGTTACAGTGGTATGATCCTTCTGTGAAAAGGGTTTAGGAATGACATCCGCCTTCAGTAGTGTCAACGAATTACGCACTGTGTGCTCGTGAACTGGAGACCATGAAAAAACCTAGCAGAAATAAGATCAAACAGACAACTAGCCCTCTGAGAAAAATTTGGAATAAACCGAGCATCGTACCGCAGTGCACCCAAAACGGAACGAAGTTCGTGAATGTTAGTGGGCGAACGTGCATCAATTAAAGGCGACAGTCGCTTGGGGTCTGGAGAAATGCCCACAGAATTTATGGTATACCCCAGACATGAGAACTGTGAAACATCAAAAACACACTTGTTTGGATTGATTGCAACCTCAAACAGGAGAATCCTCCCTAGTAAACTACAAAGACGGGTATAGCGGATAATTTACGACGGACCACGAACAACAAAATCGTCTTGTTGGGATTCAACTCCATCGAGACCGGCTATAATTAAACTAAGGGACTGTTGGAATATAGCAGGTGAAGCATGCAAACCAAAAGGTAGGAAATCGTACTTGTAAAGGCCAAAAGGATTATTGATTACCGTCAACAAACTAGATTCATCATCAAGTGTTATTTGTAAACATACATCCTTGTGGTCGATCTTTGAAAAGAATGTGGAACCTGAAAGACGATAGAGCACATCATCTGGTTCTTCGGCAGTAGTCTTTTGTTGAGGGTAAACCGATAATCACCACATATCCGTAGGGTTTTGCCATTTGACTTGAGGGGAGTCACAATGGGAGTAGCCCAACTGGAGGATTGAACTGGCGTGATGATGCCTTTTTCACACATCGATTGTATAACGAGGCGAACTGGTTCACGTAAGCCAAATGGTATGATGTGCCGTTTGATAAATATCGGGTCCCAAGACACCTTCAGAATAAAAGGCGGTATATTCATCCCACCAGCAACCTTGGAGCATTGAAGAATAAGGTGATGAAGGTAAGAACCATCAGCCTGAGTGCTAAACAACGAAATATTCACATGTAACTGACGCCGAACTTTTAGACCCAGGATAGACGGCCCAGAATGAGAAATGAGAAACTCACATGGAAATATGAATCGGAATAATACATGAACCTATAATCGGTGAAGAATGATCACTGATACCTCGGATCGTGACATAAGTAGGCTGCATATGGACATCAGGGTAAAAAGATTTGAGATATGATTTTGAAACAACGGACTTAGTACTAGCGGTGTCATCAGTAAACTTATGAGAATTACCGTTCGAAGTAAACAGAGTCTGAGTAACATGAGAAGGAGGGTGACAGACAACAACTAAAGCCAGGGAAGAAAGTTCATCTTCAAGTGAAGCTGGGGTAGAATCTGGGTTAACTGACATGTGACACACTGTACGCTGCCTGCAAACACTGTATATGACCAGTCTTACCGCAGCGAAAACGCTGAGAATTTCGGAGTGGAAAAGAAAACGGGGAATTTAAGCATCCAAAGGAAACACATTTTCCCAGCGATTTTTTCAGTGGCGTATGAGAATTGCTAGGATCCTGGGAGAAATACCGCTGGCATGGTAACCACCGGGAGTTCTGAAATGGCGCTAAGTTTTTGCTCGTATTTCTTTGTGGTGTCTGGTGCAATTGAACAGAAATTGCATATTTGAAAACAGAAGTCAAAAATACAGATTGCACGATGTATCCTGAATCATTTTGTTGCATCTTTACAAAGTGCATACTGCAGTCAAAGTGATTATTTTCATAGAAAAACAAATGAATGAAATGCTTGTAAACAAAGGCAAAATCACATGACGCACGCATTCATACATGTCTATCGGACAACCACACAAGAATTGTCACACTTCGTTACCTCGGCAAAGGTAAATTGATGACAATTTCGCGTTGTTTGCACAGTTCTGGTTTGTGCGCACGGATCGACAGGGCCTCCATATATATCTTAATAGTTTGGTACTGGTGGTCGGGTAGATCACTTTGAACGCTTGACCTGCGTTGACGTAATGCTTAGTCTCGTAAAGATGTCGAGCAACTGATGATTTGACTAACCTTCGCTTGGTTGATGATGCAATTGTGGTGAAATCGCTGCTCATTGTCTTCTAAAGACACACTGGAACGTGTTCAGCCATTCGATGACGTAACTGCCTTTCCGTTCTGCCTGTGTAGGTGGCTGGGCACTCACATTTGAACTGGTATATGTAGTTTGATTTGGCGTGGATAGGCAAGCGTTCTTTCACCGATGGCCTAGTTCACAGGGGCAGTTATGGATTTGACATCCTGATACTCTTCGCAAATAGTTCTAATGCTCTAAAATGTTTGATTGCTGTGAATTAGTAGTCTTTGCTGTAATTCTGGTATATTTATTTCCAGCCATCAGACAATATGGAAGTTGGTCATTCAACTGCGCCCCAAAATCACACTTCAAAGCTTGCGTCTAAAGTTCGTGAATAAGTGCACGAATGGACTGGTTTTCTGTGCGGACGTGGGTAGTGAACTTGGCTCGCCAGCTGCAATAAAATTAATGGGTTTAACATGATGTAGCAAAGCGCCTTTAGTATGACATACGAAAAATTCACCTGGGAATACGGAAACGCAAGAATCTTCAGCAATGCGTGCGCATCCTTCCCAAAGAAATGTAAGAAAAACGCATTTTTCTTCTCAGCTCTCAATCCATTCTTAGTCACATACCAAATTTCAAAACGTTCAAATTAGTTCTCGCATTCTCTGGAAGCACAATTTATGTCAAATAATTCCTTATCAGGTGAATGTATGTTGAAATATCCATACACGACAGCGAATGCGATAGGGTGCGGATTAGGGCAGTATTATCCCGCACAGAATATCACTGAATCGGAACGCCGACTATGCACACGACGTACCGAATTACTTCGTATATTGCGCACAAGTATGTACAATATCGGTTTAAGTGAAAATAACAGAAATTGGAAAAATCCAACATATAGTCAGGCATGAATAGCACAATACCCAACGCGCATTTTCAGGGTTTATTCAAACGCCGATATGTTTTTATCGCTCCGTATGTATATTTCCATTTATATATGTGCGTGTACGTGTATACATGCATATAGGCCCCCGGTCAATGAAGTTCTCGTTTTGTAGTTTTGTTTTCTGTGGAACTCATGTAATATGGAGTACCAGTAGCTGTGTAACTTCGGTCATTTATACCCAAATTCTGTGAATCAGAATACATTGCCATTGCAGACACAAGAGACGACGTGGGAGAGTTGTCGGAGGCGCAAGAAGGTCCTCAGTGCAAAGGGCTTTATTTTGGCGAGGTGACATTATGAGAACACCGGCGTTCGTGGCCTGAATTACAGTCAATAGGTATGCTAAGATAAACTGAATGTTATCAAGTATTTCTTTGATGTTAATTCATAGTAGATAGTTACTCCTGGTGTCCATGCTGTTGAATTAGAGCCACAAGAGTTGGACCAACAGCAGATTTGGGGTCTGTGGATGTTTTTCAAGCAGCGGTCTATTCACTAGCGGCGTATTGAAGTCGATCATCCACGCGAGGTAGTATAGTCGTATTATTTTAAATTTTTCAGCTGTTCGGGGAAAACAGCTCAGAAGAACCGTGTGTGTGGCTGAATTGGGAGTGCACAATGAAATGCCGTTCAAAAACAAGCTCATTATTGCCGCCCAGGATAGGTCAATGAAGTTTGTTGTCTTTAACTAAACTACAGACGCTGTCCGCTCCATCCCAAAATTTGCAGATGAACCGTTGTTTGTCGTTGAAAGACAAAACGTTAGTTTATCAATACTGGAAACCAAGGCGATGCAAAATGAGAATGCAAGTATGTGAACTATCATTTCTCTCGAAAAAAATTTCAAGCTGCCTGTTCTATTGAAATTTCTTTGTTCATTTGCTATGATCAACACCTCTTCAGGCATTCTGAAGCTTAGTACCAGTTTACCGTAAATCACGACTTTAGATGTTCCTCTAATTTAGTTCATAGTTTATTCGATATTTTTCTATTTCATTGGTAATAGTTGCTTTGATACATAAATTACCAGATGGCAAACCGTTTTGTTGAGAACAGTTTTCAGTCAAACTATTTCTGAAATCTGCACGAGAAAAGTTTTGTTGTCCGGCATTTCTTTAAGTGCCACTGTCTCACTTTTGCACATAATATTTCAGACCCGGTGACTACGTACCACAAAAATGATGAACGTAATCCGAACATTATGTGAAAATAATTAATTTTATTATAAAAATGACGTACTGAAAGCCGGTAAAAACACGCAATCCGAGGACTGCTTCATTCATAATGCAATGGCAATGTATTCTGATTCACAGAATCTGGGTATAAATGACCGAAGTTACACAGCTACTGGTACTCCATATTACATGAGTTCCACAGAAAACAAAACTACAAAACGAGAACTTCATTGACCGGGGGCCTATATGCATGTATACACGTACACGCACATATATAAATGGAAATATACATACGGAGCGATAAAAACATATCGGCGTTTAAATAAACCCTGAAATTTCGCAGTATGTTCCTCTTCGAGTGGGTAATATCTCTTCTCAGTAGAAACACCGAGGAACACATCATAGCATCGGAGAATTTAGAAAGGAAGCACCTCATCGCCTGGCCATATGGGCATTCAGCGAACAAAATGTGATGTTTCTGTATCGCAGATACATGTCAGTGATTATTGCGGTATTCTCATTTTTCTTTCCCTTATGAAACTTCACGAACGTCTTTGCAAGCTTTCAAGGCAAATGTCAGGATTCATTTCAGCCCAAAGATATCCCAACCGCTTTGGGTATTGTGCTGCTTGGGCCACTTATCCTGCTGAGCCTTTTTCAAGGAAATTTTATCTTGTTAGTACTTGCTCGCATAATCACTACCCTTTAGTATGCCGGACCAAATTCATAGGACCAGTTATCACGCCGTCATATTCTGTGTTTCATCTCAGAGCAATAGTGACGCTTTCTTCAACATAGAAATCATCAAAAGTTTTGACGATAGTTAGGCGCCGTATACTGTACTGGGCAACGGTGGTACTGCGTTTATACGTAAGTGGGTACGGAAAAAACAAGACTGCACAGTGTAGACGAAAATACTCAGTATATTCATGGGTAATCCACTACTCAAAAGCCCGCTAGCAGGTGAAATGTACTAAATACCACAAAGTAAACGATAAAGTCGGTTAGAAAAGTGTTCGTGAAAATTAGAAGGAAGGAAAGCCAAGCAGCATACTCGACCAATATTATTTTCGAATAACGGTTCTGGGTAACACACTGAAATTGTTCAGAGAGTACAGAAGTGATATATTCCTTCCTAATATATGGAGAACCAGTGAAGATGAAATCCGGTAAAGCCAATGGTCTAAACGGGTACCACCAAGGTTGCAAACTGAATTTGATCTCATTTCATTCTCAGCGGTAACATATTTTTTATGATCAAACTTTTCTGCTAGTCGCTGCCACGCAAATACAGTTATACGCACCCCAAGTAGATCTCTGGGAACGTCAGATCACGCCATAAAATTGTTCTTTTCAGTGGTATGTAGCTCAGCTAGTCACAGAAGCTTCACCAGCCTTCAGGACTCGAAAGCAAGAGGCGTCAATTTGATTCAGAAATTTTACAGACGCTTAAAGCTATGATCGAGCAGAACAACTTCGACATCTCCAACCCCCAAGATCCCACTGTGCTTTGTGAGCGTCTCACCAGTTACTTGGATTTCTGCTAGGGTATGTGTCGCCCATTAGAAACAATATAAATCCGTAGTGACCTATTTTACTCTCAGCCCCCTAGAACGTTAGGTGGTAGAAATGAAAATGCCTATAAAGTGGGAACTGTGGCACAATGAAAACCCTTTCTTCATCACTCAAATCAGAAATCCGAAGACTTAATGGCATACGCAGTCGTACCCTGTTAGACAGCAATGATTGCCGAGAACTTTGCATGCCCGTCAAATATTTGAGTGGTATCTCCATAAGACATTCACCCCTGGACGTTATTGTCGAAGGTTTTAACCACGGCTTCAACGAGTTATCGCGTCTTGATTGTTCGGCTGTCCCAACGCGCTATCTTGTCCCAGCTTTTCCGCTTCCACCTGCCGTAACATATCCTCTCAAGCTGTTTATAAAAAGCTTTCAAACCCTAAGTGTAGCGAATCCCAAGGACCTGATAACCTTCCCTCAGCTGTAGTTAACCAGCGAGCAAAAATATTCATACAAGTCATGACACAACTATTTATTCAATGCTTGGGTTGCAAAAAGATTCCTGGCTGTTGGAGATCAGCTTTTTCACGACCGTGCCCAAGAAAAGAGAGGGGAAATTCAGTCCAACTTCCTGCATCTCCATCGCAATAGAGGTGTTTGGGCAGTTATTACCCCAAGGACTGTTCGGTGATTTGACAAAAAAAAGACGTAAACCAGTTCGTCTACTGCCGCTCCTGATCTAAGTTGGATGCTACTGCTTCACTGACTAATAATGTCCTGTCGTTGCTGGCCAAAATATCAAAAGCTGTGCGTACCTGCTTCCTGTATTACGATGACTCATCTAACAGTGTTGAAAGACGAAAACTTCTCTATATACTCTCAAGTATCGGACTACAACCCTCACCCACTTGACTACAATCTGATCATTTTTAATCGGCAGCAGACACGGAGGCAAAAACTCCATCTCTGATTCAAACCAAAGAGTACTATAGGGTGCAATTGTGGCGATTGTTATTGACAGTACTTCTTGTTGTTTTATTGCATCTGCAAGTTTACGTATATTACGACTGCGCAGAATACAACTTCGAGTGTGAGCCCATCCACTCTGTGTTTTTGATAATCAGTTGCAAATGTTGCTGGCAGGAGCTATATTACGTTCATTGCGAATAGTACGATTACACTAGTGCGGTTTTCAATTATCACAGCAATCCTCTCCCTTTTTCTATTTCCAGCCTACACGTCCTCCAAGCCTGTTAGTGAACATTCTTTAAATATAAATTGTGCAGAAGATGATGCGGTTCGGTTGACCCATCATGACGCATCAGCTACACCTTACCTCCAATCTGATCTCTTAGATACTGACCATTGGTCTAAAGCTCATAGTCCAACATAAATCCCCGTAAATGCTCAGATGTTGTTTTTGCTCCCCCCTTTGGCTCTACGTATGCGGAAATTCTTGAAACTTGTTCAAACGTTCACAAAGAAAACGTCCCCGTTTTTCTTCGAATATCGGTCAAGTAGCTTGGGATTACGATCATCTTTGATCTTTGATGGGCTGAACATGTTACGGCAGCCTGTTTCCGATTATCTTGACGCGCGCGAAAACGATCACAACTCTGTTTGTCGCAAGTCCCGAATGAAGTCGGCCCGAGAACCAGAGCACCGATAGAGGGATATCCAAAGAATCGGCTTTGTTACTAGTGAGTAATCTGAATGATCAATGCGTAAGTATAAAACAAAGGTACAAATCCCACCGCTTAACTGTAGCTCGTCTGAAGCTGATGCTAGGAGAAAATCCAACTGGTAGCCAAATAGTTCAGGCTCACCCAAGCCGCTGACGTTCGATAACAATTGAACAGCACGTGCTCAATCCGAGCGAACCGAAGGTAAAACTGACTGACCTCAACCAGGTGAGAACAAGGAGTGAATGAGTAAAACAAATGAAGAGCAAAGAAGGCTACGTTCCACCATGTTTGAAGTCTTTCTAACGGATTTTAGTTTCCAACTGGAAAATGGTCACTGCGGTTCTCCAGTGGCCGGAACAAATGTTGCCCGTGTTTCTACAAAAGTGCGAAGACTAACCTACTACATTCTGGGTCTGAAGACAATATCTGTACCACTTTACAACGTTCAACTTTTTGTCCTTGTATGCATATTACCTCACTGGTTGTATTCTTCTCCGTAGACTACACTTTAAAGCCTTCACCACAATAGAAGTCTCTCAATCATTCATCCTATGCGACTGGTAAATCTCAAAGATCTCACAGACTCCATCGTATTACAACATCACAAAATGGGTAAAAGATTCACCGAGAAAATTCCGAATGATTCATTTCACTTGCTCCACAACGACCTCAGCACGTGTGTTTCCTCTTCTTCCACACACAATAATTATAGACTGATTTATGCACGCACAACTGCCTGCCAGTCCTCCGTTGTCTCTTGCCTTCTTCTCCAGTGGTCGAGCAAATGTCAATGCTGAACTTGAAAAACTTTGTTTACCTTGGCTTGTAAAACACCCCTTATCATTGCGTTTTTGTTGTCGTGAATGCCACTTCCTTTCTATGTAGTTGTTGTGAGTATAGCTATGTACTGCTGAGCATTCACCCACCCGGGGTGTAAAAAAAACAAATACTTGAAATTATTTCACAAGAACTGACTATCACTTTCTAAAGTCAATTCATAGGGTTCTTCCTAAAAACGAAGATTCATCCACGGACTGCCATTACTCTAGAGATACTCAACTTTCAGTCGGAACGACTAATTGTTCTCTTCTCTTAAAACTAAGAGGGCAATGAACTTGAGAATGAATAAGACGTGTTTAAAAACGAAATTTACAATCAAGTTCTTTTGACCCGTATAGTGACCGAGTATTCGTTTTATAGGTCTAAGATCCAGTAAGCATTTCTGCGGCGCGTATTCGTGCCGTGGTTCTCGTTATAACAGATGTCCAAAAGACCCGCCGTCCTGAGCCATGTAAATCCGTAGCCATCGAACTAAAGTCCCAGGAACATTCGTCAGCACTGAATTTGAAATATCTTGGCAAATAGATTGAAATCGATTTTTTAATTCATCCAGAGTCCTAGGTTTGGGGGTCGTACACCTTTTCTGACTAAGCCCCACCGTAGAAAATATAACGAAGTTAAATCTGGAGACCTTGGAGTCCATGGTACTGGTATTTTCGATCCGATCCATTTCAAAGAGAATTCCTCATCAAGCCGGTCGGTCAAGCATTTTGCTGAATAGGCTGGCGCCCCGTACTACTAGAAAAATGTTCTTGAACGGAGGGTAAAGTATACTTTCTAGGTATTCTTGAAGTGTCTTTTTCATTACATTCAGATCGGTGCGTGCATTCACCCTGTCTAGAAGAAACACTGAATCAGTCGGCAGTAAACCGTGGATACCGCATCGAACTTTCAAATTTACATCACCTTGTCTAGTACTTTTGTTTTAGTCAAAGGGATTCGTCTTTGCCAGCTGCTACCGTGTTGATAGCCTTCAATGTTGTGCAGTTGGAGTGTGAATTCATCGGCGACGAGATTTATTAAATTCACCTGTCCAGTTCCCACGGTAGGAAAGAAGTTACACTTCCACCGGATGGACCCACATTTATCTTAGACAGCATGGACATTTCAAGGATTTGATGCAACTGAACTTTATGAAATCTAGTGGGCCGGATGGCGTATGTTTGACTGCGCTGAAAGAATGTGCATCCCCGACTTTACCTGAGTTATTCAATCAGTGCCTGCGCCAGAACAACATTTTTGACTGTTGAAGAGTGACTTCGATTACACCCATCCCAAGGGAGGGCACCTCCAAGATCCGGCCTGTAGCTTGCATATCCGTTGTTCTAAAGACGCTCGAGAAAATTCTACCGCGAACGATGACATTATAACTGAGCCCATTTGATCCCAAACAGTTTGCTTATCATTGTTCATACTCCACCGTGGATGCCCTTGCCTATTTGTTTCATTACATTCTGACATCCATAGACAAGGAAAGCAAAGCTGTCAGAATCCTTTTTCAGATTACGGTGAAGCTTTCATCTGTGTTGACAAAGAGAAGTTACTCCGCAGTCTCTCTTCGAGTGGCGTTCAAACTTTTACTATTGTGTTATTATCTGATTGCTTCGATAAACGTCAACAATGCGCCATCGAGACAGGGCTTCTTCCCCCGCAACCTCAGAGCAGAGTGTTCTACAAGGTGCCACTTTATCACCCTTCTTCTTTTATACGTACCTACCTACCATGCCCAATTCCGGCGATGTATTGGTCAATAAATATGCTGACAATGTAGTATTTGTTAAGCACTACCCCAGTGATTCTGATTTGCCAGTTCTGCAACAAGCGGTCTCGAGAATAGCTGAGTGGTTTTCAAACCACAAACTGGCTGTTAACTCTTCCAGATGTGCTGATTTGTTTTTCGTTGTTGTGAAAGGTGATACGTACATAAAAATTGTAGAATCTACTCCACCCGTACATATTAACGGAAATGACATGCTCCAAGCTGCTTCGGTATAGTACCTTGACGTGATCCTAACACAAAAACTGCAATGGCCTGACCACATTTATGCCGTTTTGCAAAAGTTAAGGAGCTAAAATTTTATGTGTTACGTCCCAAAATCTTATTATTTAATTCAAAAGTTTTGTTTATGCCTGTCTCCTGCCACTATGACTTTCTAATTATTCCCTGACTGCTTGAGAAGGATTTGAAAATTAACTCTAGGTCATTGAAAAAAATTTCAAGATGCAGTGGCATACCACGCGAGCACTTTTCTCGCGCTTTGATGGTACAACATTCTGTTTATCACTAACCGTCTGTAAAGATGTTCGCTGGGGCCGCTCATCCACTTTAGAATGACCTTATCAAGTGCACTTCGAATTCTTCTACTCGGGCAAATTAAAAACACATTCGTTCGTACGAATGTTTATAAATGTTCTGTTATCCCCTATCCTGCACGATTCCTTAACAAGACTGACTAAACCGTATCCGAGTTAAAGACCACACTTCCCTTGAAATTCTTGTATTTTCTCAGCCACAGTATGTTATGTGATTATGTGGTAGCCATATATTTACCTCTCAAGATGCTTCAAGCATTTACTAGACTTGAATTGATTTCATTTGAATGTCACAGCCTAATGTTGGTTAGATTGAGAGTCGACGTGGAAACCAACCACAGAATTCCATCCTTTGGGCATAGTCTCTTTGAAAAGAGTGTTGGGACCGGATGGGATATTTAACTCTTGTAGCCTTGTTTCTTTGAGATAGTTCCAACGGACAACTTGAAGTTTCTCAGTTTTTCGGCTTCTGTTCGAAGGGTAGTTCCTGTTTCCGTAATCAGGAGGTGTTCTTGATTTTCAATCTGAGTTTAGACCGTGGGTGTCTTTTGGCGCACGGAGGCCTTAAGAGGAAGAACGATGCCATACGTTGTGATTCTCTGGCAATTATGAGTACAATAGTTCACCGATGCCTAACTCGGAGTACCGTTTGGAAGCGTACGAACCGTCGTTGATTTTACCCGCGGTCATGATCGCACAAAACAGTTTCCATTTTGCTCCTTACCACGTCTGAGCTAAGTGCAACAGTCCACCAGTGGGTAGGAACAGTGGCATTGCATGAAAAATTAATGTTATCATCATCACTCTTCTGTACTCGGAAAGCACGTGTTCGCTGAGTTAACTGAACTGATCAACATGCACAGCTTATTACACATGAAACAGTCCATGTTGATTTGTATACCACCAAAGTTCAGTCGACTTACGCAGGTAGGTTTATGTTATCACCCTCTGGTAAAAATAGCATCTTTGAATGTATAATTAACGAACTCCAGAGTTGATCACCGCTCTGTCGAAAGGACAATATCATAGTTTTTCTCGCGAAAAAAAGACAAAGTCAAAATCCAACTACTGCTACCGGCTCCAGTAACAATACTAGAAATTCAAAGCTCCAGTGGTATATCTAGTCCCGAAGACCACTGTACTTGTCCTGACACCAGGTGGGGCTTGAATGTGTGGTCCGTCATCTCTTCGACCACTTCTGCTGACAAATCTCTCAATAGACACACCATCCTCCTTGAGAGGTTATGTATCGGCGACAGGCCCATTGTTTGCTGTTTCATGGGTATCAGCCGATGACCCCTCTGGCTGTGCGCTTGTATGGGAAAGTACGTCACCAACTCCGGCCCTAAACCAACACGGAGATTGTGCCCGGTGTAGGTTAGATCATGGCGAATTCTACGATATACCTCTGGCATAAGTCCTGTGGCTTGGTCTCTACCTTTATAAGTGATCCCACGCAATCCAACGAATTGAGTGGCAGCCCGCTGCACTCGTTCCACCTTTGCAACTTCGGCAGTCGTATGGGGGAATGTGATAGGTCCACCATATTCTGGTCGCAGGCGTACACGATATATGTTTTAAGCCATCCCACTAACTCCAGCGAGAATTCAGTTCAGTCTGCGAACTATTTCGTTTTATTTGTAAAAAAAACAAAGAATATTTATATGTCACGCAATTACTTGCGTGACAAATGTACCAAAAACGCGAAGCAGGTTTAAAAATGTGGGTCCGTTGCCCTCATCCTGTGGAGAAGACCTGATTGGTGGGAGGCATTCGCTTGGAGTTAACTAGGTCCGGAACCGTGTCTCCATTTGAAAGCTGTCGGGCATTTCTGGCTGTCATAGAGGTCGACATCTGTACAAGCTTAACTTGGTGATTCGGATCAGCTCGAACGGGAGCGGAGTGGCGCAGTGGTAACACACAAGCCTTCGAGATGGGAGGGCCCGGGTTCAAACCCTGGGTGTGGCGGAGGATATGCACCACTGATGAGATCTAACAAGAGCGAAACTCGAGTCTGGTGCTTCCGACTGCAGGTTGGTCGGATGACCTGAGGTTTGCGCGTGAAACGTGGAGTCCAAAAAGAACAGTCAATCAAGCAAAAAAAAGAATATTTAGGCAGTCAGTCCATGTACGCACTCGTTGCACACAGCTCATTGGTCCCACAGTTGTGGACGATCGCGCCTTGAGGCTTAACTGTAGCTGACATGATTCGTCTCTCGTTTATCGATTCATGCCATCGATCGGCTGTCCTGCCGTTCGTGATTTCGTGGGCTCGGTAGGGCTGGTTCTGAAGCGCAGTTTGCCAGTGAGACTAAACCGTCTATCAAACGATGTGTCGGACTATACCTTCACAGTAGGCATACAGCACTTTGAAGGAATTAAGAGACGGATGCCCAAGGACCGGAGTATCGCTCCGCACATACTCCAACCCAAGGCGTATGCCTTGTCTGGGTTGCTTTTATTTTCGTAGTTGAGACCACTACTGCACCATGGTCTTTCTCACAATCTCGATGTACGGATGGACATATCCTGTAGGTTGTAGAACATGCCGCTCTCCAATTTACCCACACTCGTAAGCGAACTTTTCTACAGTGATGGGGAGTTGCTGTCTCGGGCCAATGCACCAGTGCGCCAAATCGACCTGAAAGACCAGGTTTCTTTGTAAAATTTTAAGGATTCGTTTGAAAAGCATTCTGCAAAACGACTTTTACCTCTTTAGTTGTTCCAAGCATGCGGATTACTGAATAGCACCTACGATGAACGGAATCCGTATCCACAAACTTGGTTCTCAGTTTGTTCACTGTGGATGTTGCAAGTCACTCTTCTCCGGGTGTTTACGTTTGAATTCATCACAAGCAGTAGATATAAACTGCGGCCAGAAGTGTTCAGCTATATCACTTTAGCTTGTTCACTCAACATTAGGTCCACTGCGAAAATTACCTGAAAATTAAATGACAGATCTGAATTCTGCAAGAAGCAATCAGCAGATGAACACCGATCACATCCTACTCTCTTTGCGTCTTGGTCATCAGAACCGGGGGTCGATTAGTTGTTATTCTTGACTACTTACACAGCCTGATCACCCGTTACACCGTTAAATGTGTTCTATTCCCACCACAGGTCGTTCTCTTCTGCGAGTAAGACTAACGATATATTCCCTTATAGCAAAACAACTCAGAAACCTATCGGATTTAGTCGGGTTTTCAAGTGGTTAGCGCTAGGGCACTGATCAATTTTCGACTGTCTTCCGAGTGGTTTCTGAGCGGACTTTGAACGGTTTAAACTAATTGTGTGAAACACGTGAAATGCTTCATTAATTTGTTTTTATTCATTTTTTCTTACTTCTTTCTATCCGTTGAACGATAAAATCCAAATCCAATTTGTCTTCTCATAATGTGCTCATTAGAAATAATCAGAAAACATTCTTATTTTATCCATTTTAGGGTGTATTAAAAATGACTACTTGTAACCTTAGTTCTTTTTAATACCAACTGGTAATAAAAGGCATTTATTAAAACAAAATTTTCAACAAAAATCCACAGCCCTATGATCGTCGATTTCCTTCGTATCAATTCAATTTTGACCTGTGAATAGTTGCCGCTAAGTAAACAGACCGGAAACCGGTCAGAAACTCGTTGGAAACCGATCTTACGAGTGGGTTATGCGTCACATGGGTTCATAATCGACCTATTTAATATATGCATATGCGTGACTAACTTTTCATATCATCAGCTGCATTCAATAATGTTCCCGCATGGTAGATCTCTCACAATTATTGTTCCACTATCCTATTCCATTTATCACTCATCCTACAGTTGTATTTATCTCCTTACCAGAACCTTGAAGGCAACCTGTCACATCTGTTACAATATGGAAACTATTTTTGTGTCCAGTGGCCGATTAGGCTCATCCCATTAGAAGTCTACATTCAAGAAGATTGAGTTTACCACAAGTCCCATGGTAATAGTGGCTTAAACAGTTAGTCAGATTTGATAAACGATATGAACCACAACGTGAGTATTTCATCACTTCCCTTTTAACCAAGATGGGAAAAGCGCTGCGGTGAACGATGTGAGCAGATGATTCGACCGCGTTAGTTTTAGATTGCGAATTATAACGCAATCAAACGCATCATTATAATTCCCAGTACAAATACTAGTAGCTTAACACACCTTATAGAATGGAATGGAATGAGACGGGACACTCAAATGACGACAGTCAAGCTGACCGGGCCAGTTCTTCTTATCTCAGAAGACGTTCGATGCAACAGAAATCTATGCTCACAGAAGTCCGGAGTTTTACATTGCGCGAAATATATTCCGGGCAGTGAACATGGGCTTGACTAATGGATGCCACTCCAGCACAATCCAAGACATCTTAACGGAATGAAAGGGATCATATAAACATGTTACTGCTGAGGATGAAATAAAAGTGAATTCTTTTTACGCCATTTGCGGCAACCCGTGTGGACCACTGGCTTTATCTCATTTCGTCTTCCGTGGCACCCCAAACACTTAGAAGGGATACGTCACTTAAGTACTCTTCTTTTAGGGTTCGCGGGGAGTCTGGAGTGGTTATTCCACATTAGATACTGGTCAAGTCCGCAATTTTGCTTCTCTGTCATCTAATTTTCGGGTACACTTTTCTAGCTGACTTTGATGTTTACTTTGTAGTATTTGGTTAATTTTGCCTACTAACAAACTTCCAAGTAGTAAGTTTAGAATTTCGACCACTTCGGTGTGCATATAAATATTTTGTCCACATTGTACCTGCGTGCGAAGTATATTAATCAATTACTTGTGGAGTGCGCTTGTGCACAATAGATTGTCTGTGTGTACATACGACTGTCTAAGCCGAGAGCCATATGAAAATTGCTGTGGAATGGGTCGAGAAAGGGTAAAACTCACAAGCTTCATCCAGATCTATGAAACGAAATTGGGTGTAATAGGTGCAATTATTTTGTATTCCAGATAGAGAAGTTGGTCAGGGAAAGTTCAGTACTTCCATAAACTGCCTTTAAGCTTGTAACGGATCATCTTAGAAGCAATCACCTGCTGATTCCGCCGTGGCCAAAACACCACAAGGCATCAATCGTGATTACCCACTTCGCTCATTGTAGGTCAGGTCTAACGCCTCGATCTTATTCACTGCGCGGTCAGAACGGCAAATTGCCTAGTGTTTAGCCAAGTCAGGTCAGGTCAGTCAGCAGAAGCTTTACGCACTTGGTAGTGTGGGTTTTCAGCACTGACACCATATAGGCGGATATAAAAATACGGAATGGGGAAATACGTACAAATTATGGTAATTTTTATCCGAATAAACACTTCCGTGGGTCTGTGGTAACTTGCGCTGGATCAACAAGCAGACGAGCATGATATGGCAAAACGGAATTGTGATAGGCAGAAGTGCGAGCAAATAGAAATTTGAACTGTGAATGGGTACACGTTGCAGACACAGCTTTTGAAACTTCGTTGTATGAGGGATGATGTACGTCTGAAAGTATTTTCGAAGTAAATTGGCCACGAGCATTACAGTGGTTACCAGAGATAGCACTTAGAGGTGTGTTTTATGGATGTTGCTATCAAGTAAAAATCTTCCTTCATTAGGACAGTAAAAATAAGTGGAGAGCAGGGCAACCAGTGTGCGAGAAAACACGCAGTCACAAATTTAAAAATGGACTGATTTGGGACCGAAAATCGTGCTAAATGGAGAGAGAAAAATGACAACTTTCTAATTTTACAGGAAGTCTGCTGAACATGCATGGAGCATGAAAGATTATGGAATACTATAACACCAAGGTATTTAACCTTTGATGATAATGATATGGGTTCATTGGTCGCAGGTAGGAGAGGAAACCTGTTAGTGAGGGCTCTTTGTGTTTTATCAGAAAGTAAGGAAAATGATACATTCTAGCATTCAGGAACATTCAGTACAAGAGAGCAGAATGAGGACTAGTTTTCAACTTTCTTTCTGCGCCAAATTTGTGATGTTTCTTGGAGTTTTGGCAATCCACATCCTAATACTACATTTTCGGCGTATTGGGGTACAATAAAAGTTGACGGGAATGGAAGTTGTTTAGCATTCCAAGAACAGGGAAAATGGGAGAAAATTGCTTCTTGCATGACACCAGAGTCAACTGGAAGAGAATGGGACTGTTGGGAGCTGAACCAAGTGAGATTTCTTCGATCTGTAAAGTAGTCTTGAATCAGCATACAAGCGTCTGAGCCAACACCACTCACGGAGAGCATACCGAGCAATAATAACCGATTAAGAGAGCCAAACGCATTTTTTAATCTAAAAACAATTCTGACGGTCTTATACTTCCTACCTAACGGCGAAGCTATTAAGTGGACTATGGCATCACGCATGCAGTGCGAAGACCGATAAGTAAGCTGGGGGTATGTGTTCTCCAGCAGACCCCAAGTTATCTTGGCCAGTGTCCAGATGTCGGGTATTTCTCCTCTTGCAACACAATCATTGGAGAGATTGGTCAGTAGAACCAAAGGAGCCTACCAAACGTTTTGAGTACAATTGATGAAAGCTCATCTGGACCATGAGCTTTACTTATTTTTCCTTTGCACAGTCGTTGGAAGTTCATAGCAGGAAAGATAGCTGGTGGCTTAGATGAGCCGTTGAAGATTGGGACTGAAGTACTGTGCGATACTGAGCTGAAATCAAAGTTGAGTTAAGTCAAGTCAACGTTTTCTTTTTGTTTCTTGAGTTACTGCCACAGAGATGTTTTACGGCTTTCCACATGCACAAAAAAGGATGTTTCCTAAGGTGGTATCACTATTCGACTTATTCAGGCGTTTTACTTCAGTGCAGAATCCTGACCGTCTTTGGATCCTACAGGTATTGATCACTCGGTGGATGTGCACTGCTGCTGATTCCTAACAAGGAATAAATAGCTGTACAGTGCTTCCATGGTTCCCATTGGTGAGTTGAAAGTTGGAGCTGCATGATGAATCATATTATATAAATGGCATCTTATAAATGAACACGGGATATTTAAGCAGTAATTGGAAGAAAAAAACCTGCACTAACGGAGCCGGAAATGTGGTCAATAGTATACAGTGTGCAAAGCGAAAAATGTCAGCACGCAAGAGCAGTTTGAGATAAGTTACGTGATGACCAAAAAGAATCAACATTCAGGTTTGGTCAATTTGACGAATTTTTGATTTGCTTTCTCTGTTCATGATTGCAAACCTGCTTTTTCTTTCTTGGCAGCTGTTTAAATACTAGCGAAGGATATCGATCACTTTGGCCGTAGATAGTTTATAGTGGGCAACAACGAATAAAGCCAGTGACGTGCTCACGGAATATAGAATGGTTGGGATTTGAAAACACGGAAAACTCGGTTGACGTAACCAGCATCCTTAACGTGGCCACGTTTTTTGGAATGAACTATTCCTGTGAATTATTCTTCTGGATGGTCCTCTTGACGTAGTGTATCGGTTGATCTTACTATACACTGTCGGACATATTTTCAAAACGCAGTGATCACAGATGCTCAAGGGTGCACTTTTTGAACATGGAACAATTGTGGTCTGTTTGTAAAATCCGAGTCTGGTGGTGCGTCAGTGTGGTGTGAAAAAGTGTCAAATTTACCATGCTACGCGAGGCGAGAGAAGTAACGTTATGCCTGTAAAGTCATCGACAAATATGTAATATGTGCGATTACTGAAGTGGGAAGAGGATCAGAAAGTATGTTTAACTCGGAAAGGGATGTGCTAGGTACCAAGTAAATGTTTCCGATGAGTGTCGAGCGGAATCCACACAGGAAATGTGGCTTACAATCTATGACGTGACAGCTATTCTTTTAGGTTGAGTACGTAAAGACTAGATTTTTTGATTTCCTCCGATTGTTGTTAACGTAAGTGATGATACCTCCACGACGGCCAGCACCAGTGGGACGATCGAATAGGTACGAACTGAAATCATCCAGCTGTATAGTTCCATCGGGTATATCCTTGTGCAACCAGGATTCTTGTAACCTAATAATTCCTGCCTTTTTTACCTCTTCTGTATGATTGCTGCCATCTATCCGACTTTTCTTTCCTAAAAAGAACGGATATTGCTGGTTAAGTTAACAGGAATCCGAGTTTTTCCAGCATTACATTAGCGGAAACCAACTTGCCAGACTGCATGGTGTTTCTTTGGTCTCGCATCTTGTCTTTTGATAATTCGATTGAAGGTATTCCAAACTTTACGACCATAACTGGCAAAATACTCACTATTCGAGAGAACACAGAAATTTCATAAACGTGTACGTGTAAGACAACATTGGGGACCTTCAAACTAGTACGGTAACGAGTATTGACCCAAAAATTCGCTACCATCAATCGTAGAATAACTGCGCTGATTGCACCCGATTTTTGTCCAAGAAATATGTGGATCACTGCGTGAACTTTACAATTTTAAACCCATTTCGCTCCAATCCAAGACCAGTTGTTGCAATCCCAGTTGAAAATAGTCTAATTTAATGTGATGTGCTACCGTTTTTCTCCAAACGTTCTGTGGACTTATCAGGATGCTTATTAAGGTGCGGAAAAATGATCTAATGTACGAAATATAAAAGAAGTGGAACATTATCAGTACACTAGGTTGCTATGCTCTGATTTATGGAAACATCTGTCTATTCAACAAGCTCAATCAATTCTCAGCAGTTAGATTTGAAACTAACTGGAACTGTTTTCCCGGAGTAACCAATAGAAACGGATTAATCCATCATCAATAATGCTTTTTGATTTCACCCAGAAAACGAGTCAGTTTCAATGCTGAATCGGCGATGATTTATGGCCTCAAGCCATGTCCTTATTTCGACTGTGAAAGAGAAAATTGGGAAAAACAACGTCAGTTAATACTAACGAGAAAACGAGTGTTTTCCTTTAGTGATGTCTGCTTATTGAGATATTGTTTCACACCAACTGACGTTGTGCCCCACATAACAAAATTATGGACTGTAGAATTCTACGGAGGAAGTAAGTATGACGTTCTTCTTTTATTTTATTTTGAAGAATGCTAACACAATCCGGGACTTCAAATGATGAATCGCAGTGTATGTTCACATACTTGCATGACACAGATCGTTGTGGCAGGTGGCTGTTGTTTCATTGCTGCATCCCATTGTTGTGATCACTGCTTACACGACTGGGAACAATGGCGCAAGTTTACGTCCTACGGTTAGTGCAGTGAGTACAAAAGTTACCTATACAGATGATGTCAAAGTCCTTCAATATCATAGTTATTCAAACTAGTATCTATCCAGTATACATGGTCGCACTCTGGTAAGACTTTCTGTTATCTGGGAAGAGGATATGAAATGCTTTTCTTAGACACCAGAAATAAACGGTCTATCTTATTCAAACCAAACTAGTTGGCAAAAGATTGTAAAATTGAGTCAATGAGGTTTCCGGTGAAGTCGATACTGTAAAAGTTCCAAAAAAATGGATGGGTTTGTCCAAGGTTACTAAATGTACAGCCTCATATAAGGCCGAAACACCATGCCTTTCGCCATCTTCATTCGCAATGGGGTACGGCAATTCGCTTTGTAGTCTTCGTCTTGGTCTTATATGTATTACTGTCTAGGCGGTAGTTTTTATCCTAGGACGGTCAGCATTGTTATTCGAATAGGATGTGTTGGCCTTAGCACAAAAAATCCTACTGTGACGAAATTTTTTACGGAAGTGTTGTGAAAAT
Organism: Fasciola hepatica; assembly: GCA_948099385.1. Classification (NCBI taxonomy): domain Eukaryota; kingdom Metazoa; phylum Platyhelminthes; class Trematoda; order Plagiorchiida; family Fasciolidae; genus Fasciola; species Fasciola hepatica. Next base: position 41,256,447 of record CANUEZ040000043.1, read on the forward strand.
ATATCATTCAGGAGAAAACTTCGAGAATTATTCATTACAGGAGCATCGCCCATTAGGCTTTCGCAGTATCACCCCACTGTCTGTATTAATCTGTCAGAAAGTTGTGGTTTACAGTGGACGTTTCTTCAGCGTGGGAAAAAAACTGTATTGGGCAAGGCGAATATGGGCGGAAGAGTGGGGTGACAGTCAGTCTGGAACGGACAGGAAATAGACTCGGTGTGAGTACTTAATACACAAATACTGGTCCGACACTCCACAAGCCGTTCTCTCCACACACAGGCACACCGGAAGACAGAAACTGATCATTAAATTTTAACCAGCCGAAGTACATATTCATCTTTGGCACAAGGATTCTCGAGTACCGGCGGTAATTCGAAAGAAATGAAGGGTTTCATATAGTTGAGTCTCTGTCGAGGGTTCCTGCTGTTCGACCTTCACAGCATTCAAGCTTAGAACGTAAGTAGAAAAGATAAAGAATATCTATAGGACAGTGGTAAATAATTTTGTAATCACGCATCAACCCCAAAACAACTACTTCCACTAGAAAATAAATCTTTGACCGACTGTACTCCTATGTCCTTGCGTTTCAGTCATATATTCGAAATAAATCACAAGTTTTCTAGGGTGGGGCTACCATCCAATGCGAGTTTGCCGTACTACGGCCATAAAATATAGTAATCTCAAAATTATTTCTCTTTGTTTCTAATTCTTTCTTTTAGACACACATCACATCGATATCTGGGCATGCGATGCTTTATTGGTTCATATGCCAACCCGCAAAGCAAACTTACTATCAGGTGGCACCAGCATTAATGACTTCATACTTGGATTACCTATCGTAAACTTCAAGCGATACTCATGATTATACTCAGGTTTCCTCTCAAATACGATGATTTTCGCAGGCAGTGACATGCAAAACCAGATGTGCTGTTGCTCTGCTATCGCAAAAGGGAATCTGCAGAATGTGGTGGGCAATAAACTCCGTGGTTCAGGAGAAAGTTCTTTATCTGCAGGTTTTGATCTCATTTGACTTCAGTCTCTGTTATGACGGTCAAACCTGGATGTCATCATCGCGATGGGTTTCATTTTCCTAGGGGGTAATTTGCATTTATCTGATATAAAGTTTATGAGATAACGAAATTTATTGGTCGTCACACACCAGGAAACCATCGTTTTTTCTCTACTAAAGGCAGTTCAGAAGTACAATCGTGCTGAGATTTTCTGGGCATACCCTTATCTTTTTTCATTATTTTATTCTCTCCTAGTGGGAAATTGAGTTATGCATATAGATAGACGTAGGATTTGGGCGATCTAGACTGGGCCATTCATAATGTTTCTCCAGTCTATCATGTGACTGATTGCTGCATTTGAGTTGATAACTTTTGCTGCAGCTCGGTTTCTCTAGATTGCGCTACCACAGCGAACAGTCAGGAGTGATATCGTCACAGCACCACAGCTCAATTGAAGCCTATTGGTACACCGGACTAGTTCCGAATCGCCGACCGGATGGGCAGTGATGAGCTTTCCTATTCCCGTAAGTGACTTTTATCCAATCCAAGTTGCGTGTATTCACGTGATAGCATTTTATTGGTCCAATGAAATGAAATGATACCAAATCCGTCCATATCAAATTCAGTTCGGTATATAAATACGCTATTGTTGTTGAGTACTACTTATCAACGCAAGATGACCGGCCAGCGAGTTTTTTCCTTCGTTATGATCTGGAGTTTACTAAACGCTGTTTCATTCGCAAAAGATTGTTCATATATCTTCACGGAAACCGCTGAGGTTTTATTTTCAGTGGCCTTCAAACATAGATGTGGTAAGTGACAGCTTTGTCCCATAGTTTTTTAGCATGCATGTAATATCTTTTCGTGTATCTCATATTTATTCGGTTCTAGAACTGCGAAGACATTCATGATATAATCCTAGCATGAAAATAATAGTAATAGAAAACTATAGCCTATAAAAAAGTAATTTACTTGATTTTTCCTTCTAAATGTGGATTAGGTTCGTGTCACAGGGTGGAGTAATGTTGTTTCAGTTTACTGTGTTGAAAAGTCGAGTTGATATTCAACGGTGATATCACTCATTTGACTATTGGTCCAGACTTTTCTGAAGTTTGTTGCAAGACGTCCCCATAAGTAAAGATATGCAATCTCTCGAAAACTGGCGAAAATGCCGTGTTGAATGGGTTTTCCGCCAACTACCGAACCATGAAATTGTCTAAGTAGAAAGTTTTCTCATTCCCGATGTGGTGGTGTTCTTTCTCCCTTGACTCTAGAAGTCATCTACTGGGACCAAAGCTGATGGATTTTTAAGACAATCAGGTAAGGTATTTAATGATGGAAGTCACACTTTAGGTCACTCTCTCAAGAATGAGTGGAGTGAACGTACTGTAGTCCCCTATTTGAAGAGTCTTTCATAAAACAGGGGTGAGTAAAAAACTTGTCTAGTGATTAGTACGGATAAATTTGATGTCGATTTTCTGCTGTCTTTATTCTTCAAACGCTGTTCAATGAACTCTGTCATACTAATCACTGTATCAGAGTGTACGCTGTGAATAACCTGTCTTTTTGTCCAGTGTTCAGTTCAAACAACCATCAACTGTGTATAAAGCGCAGTGGCTTTGATTGCTTTCTTTTAGCGGGAACCTTAATCAGGTATGATGAAGTATGAAAACAGCAAAAAAGGGAACAAACAAAGTGGCGAACAAGCTCATTTTCAGTTATTGTCAAGTGTCGCATCTTAGCCACAGCCGAAGCCGCGAGTATTCGTCTCTGCAATCCTCCCCTATGCGCTCAGAAACAATTTGTGCAAGCACTTAAGCTTCCGTGGCCCACGTCATGGTCCCGAACATATGTGCAACCACTTGAACATTCCACACTGTGATCAATTTCACATGCACACACGCAAGTGCAGAGACACATTTGGATTATCATTCTCCGTTCTTATTTTGTGAGTCATATATATTGTTATGTATTAGTATGAGTACGAATAACTGAAAACGACCTTGTTCGCCACGCTGTTTATTCTCAATGTGGGATTTTCCAGACAAAAAGGAGAACCACAAATAGTATCAAGCTGACAAAGAATGTCTAGGAATAAAAGAGCTTTACTGGTTGTTACTTGCAGCCATATAATCCAACTCGTCGAACCACTGGGTTAGATAATTTCTTTTACCCCACCCAGGATGTCTAACACGGTCTAAAAGACAGAACTCACTGGTTAAGCTTTCCATGCCTTTCTCCCGTGTCGTGGACTGGACACACTTACTAATATTCAAAAAATTACCCGCCTCAGTGAACACTGAGTACCGGAAAATCCTACTCGGGTACAAACCCGACAAATGCCCAAAACACTTAAGGCTGGGGCCCTTTAGTGTTTTATCGAATGATTCGGTTCACGTGCCCAGAACTCTGCGCCTAACCTCAGCATTACTGATGGGGAGTTTCCACTATGTTCCTAAAATGCTACGAGTACATCGGTGTTCGAATATCGACAATACCCATGTATCCTTTATCTCTGGTGGTTACTTTTCTGGACCATACAGAAGAACCAACCTACTACTGTAGCGTACACTCGACCCTTGATAGATAAACTGGTGTCACGTCGATGCCACAGGAGACTTAGGTTGGAAAATGCCAAACGAGCCCTCTGTATACGAAAAGACACCTTATCCGATATTCGACCTCCGGGTGGATTGCAACCACTCAGAAAACAGGACTTGGATATTTGGTTCGTAGTCGTACCAGATAGTGAAATGTGTGGTGTTGGACCAACCCAACCCTGCAATAACATCTTGCAATTTGAAGGTGCAAAACGTATGTCGAACAATACCAAGGAGTCCGTGAAGCTGTCCATAAAAGCCGCCAACTTACCTGGATCTTCGCTGAGAAGAATTATGCCGTCTGCATATTCAAGGTCTGACACTTCTCCACTCGAGAAAAGTTCAGTGCCACTATCCTCACCTGGGAAAAGCGAGATCTCTAGGAACACGTCAACCACAACGTTTAAGAGAGAAGGAGAAAGAGGGCATCCCTGGCGTACATCACTCCTTGGGGGTGAACTTGGGTGAAAGAGTGACATAAGACCCAAATCGGCTTCGGCTGTTTAAATAAAAGGACTTTATGATGGGAATGAATACCTCCGATGCACACTTCAACAGGAGACTGTGCCAGAGAACTGTGCAGTCAGCTGAGTCGAAGGCCGCTTTAGGTTCAAGAAAAAGAGGGATTGAGTGCCTTTGAAAGTTGTGTATATGTTCTAACATTTGCAGAAGAGTAAAGGCATGAACAACACAACCTCGACCAGGTCTAAATTTAGCTTGATTCTCGCACAAGAACTGTTCGCGAGAATTAGATAAGCGGAAGATAATTCTACCAGCGAGCAGTTTAGATGCAATGCTAGCCAGAGTTATTCCCCCATGGATTTTACAAGAGGACCGCTCGCCTTTCTTATAAATGGGTCGACCGCCAATTCACACCAATGTTTTGTGAACTGTTTCGTCTCCCACACCAAAACGAGGAGTTACATCAACTCCCCTGACAGTGCTGAGCCACCACTTTTGAAAACAGACGGAGGCAGCCCATTCGGCCCGGTAGCTTTGTCTTTTAATGTAGCCGATCTCAGGGGGAACTTTTGCTTCTGACGGAGGGTTGGTATCTATATCCAGATTTTCAAAAGTTGTGGTACTCATTTTACTTGTCATGGATAAAGGCCGGTTAAACTGCTTAGTGAAATGCTCCACCCAACGTGTTAGACGACGCATCTGAATCTGAATGAATGAGCTGCTCACTTCCGATCAGTTCGCTAGCGTCTGACTTTCGTGGACCAGTATTTCTGATAGGACGGCAAATGTCGCGGCTGTTGCGGATCGCCGTAGCCCCTTCCATCTGTCCTCACTTCGTAATACGCCACTGCTCACATTCGTTTACCAGTTGGCGTTTATGATATCTCCGTGGCACATTACGTCTGGAATCCGGAGAAATCGATCTAGGTGTATCTGAAAGTGCAACTTAGGTTGGATATACCAATCTTTCCTGTATTTACTTAGATTTTACTTTTATGAGACTCGCTCTTGAGAGCGGATGGGCTGGTTTTAATGATGTCGCAGATCGAGCCCGACGACGATCGGTGGTCGGAGGCAGGATCGATTGTGGGCTGTAGTGACAAGTCTATGAAGAGTCTTCGAAATTGCATACAAAGTGGTGTGCTCAGATATTTTCGGCTTTTTGTTCCAGATTACTTCTCTAGGCCGTGCGCAACCTAGTGGTACCTGTCAGACAACAGGAAGATCGTGTGTTGGGAGCCGGTGACCGACCGAGCGGTTTATACGCCTTTTTCATGGTGGTCTACAATCAAAGGAACCCAACGTATCCACTGTGCATGGTTGCCGATAGCTCTCTAGGAGCTCGATCGCCTTTTGGTCGAAGTGACCATGACACAGGGGTACATGCGACCCTGTTGGTTGAACAGTCTTCCCTTTTAGCCGTTGAATCAAGTAGTAGATCTCGTCCACCCATTCAGAAGTAGCTGTCTTGGCACACTAAACACGGTCTTAACGAAATTTTTAAGCCCTGGCTACCCTCCAGCTTAGTTTGGCCAGCCAGTCGAGCTGTTTACAGAGGTGTAGCCGATGGCACATACTTCAGCTTTGTGAAACCACCGGTGAGAGTTGGGTAACCGATGGAGTCCAAGGAGATGGAAGATGCCTGAAGGGGCGCGATAGATTACCAATTCAGATGTGTCCCTCCTCTCAGTCGCCTCGATTACCCCGTTTCTGTGTTTTTCTGGATGCTGGATCTTAGGAAGCGTTAGCAGCCTTAGATATGGTCTGCTTTTATCTGTCCATCGCTTTTCTGGATCCTGAACATTTGACTGCATCGATAACCTGATGGATACTTCTTCATAGAAAGCTGATCGATGGTTATCGTCCAGTAGCAGCTGCAGGGGGCGGTTGGCTTTGGCTTTGCCTTGGCCAACGACGAGGCGTAGGGAGAAATGTTCAAGGACAAGAATGTGGTCATTGTGTACATACGTGGACCAAAATGATAGACAGTCTTGAATTGATCCGCCCCAACGGTAACAAATGGTAATATGGTCGATCTGAGACTAATGCCGCGAAGACGCAGGAGGAGGCTGGGTTAGTTGATGCCTTACTCTGAGCGAGCATTTCGTGCACTATGGGGATAGTCTGTGGTTGAAACACAGTTGGATGAGTCGGTCACCGTCATCAGCTTGGTGGTCTAGAAAGCCAAATAGAGCTCCTATGTGCTTTCCGTCTCGGCTAGTCTTCAAACTTGAACACTAAAATCATCGGCTACAACCACTTTGTTCGTAAAGCGCACGCTGAACAGCATTTGGGATAAATCGTCTTTAGCCTCAGGAGAGCCGCAGTCAGTTGGGGCAGACACAGAAATGACAAAAAGACATCGACGCTCCAAGTAATTGCCGTTACCATTTGTTTAACGTTTCAAGAAACTTTTCCGAATGGTTCAGCTAGGCCAAATGTCAAGTTCCTCTTGCCAGTGATTGTTAAGATGGTGTGGAATTTATGAACTGGATAATTCACGTTCACCTCTACTGTGCCGTTGATCTGTGAACACAGTTCTGAAGTATCAGCTTTCCAGATTAGGAAGTGTAAATCTAGAGGCCGGGACGGGTCACGAATCCAGTAGGACTGATTCAATATTTAGTTTATAAAAAATGAAAACATTCTGCGTCGAAGGGGAGAATTGTGCCGATCGATAACTTGATCCAAATGTTGGTCGTGGTTCGGTATTTTTTTATTTCGCCGATCAGTGCCGAAGGAAAGGTCGGTGAACCACACGAGATTTATTCACGGTTAATAAAGTGCTAACCATATGAACCACATACGGTCATGAACGGGAAGCCTTTTTACTAGTGCCTGAATATTCATTGTCCGATTTGCATGGGCTTTATATTTCTCTCAGTTGACCTTGCATGGGCTGTCGAAGCTGAAATGGAAATCGAACTTCAGAGTTCAATTATATGAACACCTATGCTATTGCTAAATGCCTCTACACTGACAGATTACGTAGCTGGAGACGGTTTATGGTAGATGACAAAAACAAACTTGTGTGATTAACTTAGGAAGAAACACTACTCTGAGCTTTTGGAAGGGCTAACCCAGAATGTATATCATCATCTCGATACTCAACAAAAACAACAGAATACTACCATTAAATTTACTATATAGAACAAGAAATAAAGGTATTCCCGTAAACTTCAGATTTCAATAACTGAAAGACTTTGGTATCATACTTTAGTTTCACCTTCTTGGCAACAATAAACGCACGTATACAAATACATACACGCACACACACACTGCTTGTTTCACCAAACAGTGGCAAGGATGGCTGGAGCCTTTGGCTCTGTTGTTATTCAGTGTGTTCTTCGGGAACGGGTACATCCCTGGAGCTTAGAATTTCTAATATTACTGCTGGAAACGGTAGCAGTAGTTAGATTCTGAAGTTTTCTGAATTCTCGCACACTCCTGGGTTCTTCCAGCACGTACATCATCTTTGCCTCTCTTTCTGAGTTCCTCGCTTCCACGTGTTGTCAAGTCTTGCCTTTATGACGTAACAAGCCGCGAACTGAGCAACGTTAGTTGTACGGGAGCTACTCCGGTCAGATTAAGAGGACAAACAGTGAAATGAGAAGTCTGAAATGCTGACGAAGGTGACTCAAACATGGATCGGCAGAATTAAGAAGCATACCAGGCTACAATTTTGTCTAGAGGCAGAATTTGAACACAAGATACCATGGTTTCGCCCAGTCATACGGGTTTCGCATAACATGTGGTTGACATCCAAATTTGATTCCATGCAAACCAAACAAACGGAATTCAGTTTGCATGGATAATTTCATACGGCCCGGATGGCAAAACAAACAATATAATGTTTTCTTTGAATTTCATCATCACATGTTTTCAAAACTCGGTTCCATTTCCTAAGATAACGAAGCTAATGTGATTGCACGGATGAACCTCATTTGAACCGTGGAAATTAAAAGCCTTCGTTAGGTAGTCCGTTTCTGCATAGGGTGTTATGCATTAAACTCTTGCACAAGTGATATTCATTTTGATTATTCGCTGACAGGCTTAATGGAATACCAAGTGATATATACGGCCATCTTAATTGTGGATAAAGTATATGATATTTTGTACGTATGCACATATGTATATATGTATGGATGTATGTACGCATGTTTGTATGTACGTATGCGTGTATGTATGTATGTATGTATGTATGTATGCATGTGTGTATGCATGTACCTACGTATTTTTGTATGCATATGCAGTCTAACTTAATCAGAAAACAAGTACCACAAAACTTATCTAAAAACAAGGTGATATCACAAAATCGGGGCTAGATGCCATCGATATAACTGAGGGTATTTGGCTATTTCTAGTCCTATGTGTGAGTTACGTAAAGAATGTAAACACTTGGAACATTTCAATAATTTTGAAAATAATTGAAGGTTTCATAGTACGATTTCCTATTTGTCAGTCTAACATGATCGGAGGTGACCAAGTGGTATATCCCTCCATCGCGTCTAAGGAGCAACATTCGAGTACCACCACTGTCGATTGTGTTGCTCGTAGACAAAAACCGGCTCTCTCGCGGCTCGGACTCTCTCGTCGGACTTGATGGGGCTTTATTTGGTTCTTTATTCCAAGTCACCGGGTCACATCTGAAAATTCTCCTTCATATTTCAGTGGGCTCCTTGTTCTACGGTGCACAAGCCGTTCAAGGGTGCTGATGCGTGAGTATGAAGTAAACGGGAATAACAAGCCAATAGCGCTCGATTATGAAATTAGCTTACAGAATTCCGGTTGTTGTAAATGATAACCATATATATAAAGCATATTGTGCAAGTTGCCTCACGACCTAGTGGTCAGTTCAAAATAAAATCTGCTCCATATCTATGTATGTATATATGTATCTTTATAAATTTTTTTATATATAAACAGGGTATAAAAACGAACACACTACATTCTTATTGAAACCATAGAAGGAAAAACCTTTTTGATCAAGTTTTCTGATGACAATGCTCAGACGTTTCTTCACTACATTCTTTTTCAAGGTGTACATATTGTACTACCCATAGAATATTCTATCCTTGATGCAATCAATAAGTGCAACGTGTGTGTCGGTTGCGCAGAAGAGTTCTATGCAAAATCGGAAGCTATTCGGAACTCGTACATCAAATGCAAGGAACTGAATGATTTCGATAGTTTGTTGAGAAAACTTGAATGCTTCTGAAAGACGAAAAATCTGAAAGTTTTCAAGAGTTTTCACGTGCTTTTCTTCAGTGTGTATTGTTTTGTTATTCTTATCACTTCACAGACGTAACAAATGTAAAACCAGTTTGGTTCACTTTTTTTGACTGAATGAATGATTGGATAAGCTTGGAAAAACCATAACTGTTTCTACTCCAAAGACAGCCTTAATTTTCGATTTTTTACTCATATAGACGACAGATTTATCAATTTGGCGAGGTTTTCAAATACATCATTTATTGAAGACTCATGAGTTTTACGACTAATGACGATCCGATATTGACATCATGAAGAGAAAATGAGTGTTTATTTTGGACAGTCAGGATACGAGCTACGTGCCACACAAATACCCAAACACAAATTCCGCCTCGTAAATATACATTTGCATGGGCGCCCATGACGACCAGAACTCGTCAGATCAATACTGAATCGAGTCGGTGCCATACTTTGAAAAATAAAACCCATACGATTGGAGTTGTAATAACTGTGCTGCTTTAGTAAAAGTAGTCAGTGATACACAATTCCACACTGACCATGGAATTGAGCCCAAAAGGTACTGATTTGCAAAATCACAAAGGCTCGCAACATCGAGTAGCCCATTTTGAAGCAATATGATCGATGGTAACAAGTCACAATATTGCCACGTCAGGCGAACCCCAAGTTGAGTGGAAGTCCCGGAATACACCAAATTGGAAGCGACTATTGTAGTCAAGCCAACAATTGAGTAATGGCCGAAATTTTCGAACCCCTGGCATGGAGAATCTCAGACAGATACTCACAAGTGTGAGTACAGTCAAAATTGAGTACTTCTTCCAATCGACAAAGCAAAGCGACCCAAATTTGGTACTCTATCTGAACCACTGTCTAGTGATTGAATGTCTCTTAGAACACGAAGCCGAGATCCAAAGTCATATAAGGAGAGTCATTATTCTGCGTGTACTTCAATGGACGATCATTGCAAATGTAAATAGCATACCTCTATTTATGGAGACAATCCAACTACAGGAGAGGGAGAAAGGATAGTAGATCATTTGAATGTGCACAAGAGAACGTATGCCGGTCGATATGAGACCGAGTCATCATTTTACAGTGGGACTCGGTTTTTATAAAGAGAAAAAACCAACCAGAAACGGAGCATGGGGCACCTTTGCGACACTTGGATGAGTAGTGAGTTCAGACATTGACACAGAGGAGACTGAAAACCTACCTGACCTTGACTAGCTAGCAGACGTGGTACGATCTCAGCTTCAAGTGGAAGGCGAAAGCTCACTATCATAATAAGGATGCGAAATTCGACAGGAGATTTCGTGTGAAAACAAAGCGCACAACGAGGCAGTCATGGATCTCTAGAGTGGAAAATCAATCCAGCATAAGAGTGCACACATGGATAAGCGGTAGATGAAGGCTAGGCAACAGTTGATTCGACGTAGAAATAGACCGACAAGATGGGGAAGAATACATTTTGGGACTTGACACAGAAGGCTCCGCGTAGGAAATCCATAAACAGTCTGATCCTAATTTATGTTAGTAGTAGTAGTAGTAGTAGTAGTAGTAGTAGTAGTAGTAGTAGTAGTAGTAGTAGTAGTAGTAGTAGTAGTAGTAGTAGTAGTAGTATTAGTAGTAGTAGTATTAGTAGTAGTAATGTTATTACTATTTGTTGTTGTTGTAGTAATAGAACAGATAATTTGTGTAGTTCAGTTATTTACAAGAACTTCAACACAACCAGTTCATAGAGTTTGAGCAAAGCAAGAAAGTACATAAGATTGTGAGCTAGGCAGCGGCGTCATATCTGCTTTCGTAAACAAGCGAGAAATTGAATTCCATGCACAGCAGGATGGATCAGTCAGTACTGTCTGGGCTGATGCAACACTATATATCTGAGCCCACAGATTCGTACGTTTAAGCTTGACAGGGATATTTATTGATTGCCCACGTAGTAAGGGGGACAGTTTTATCCTGACAGAATAGTGTTTGTCCAGTAGGAGCTACTAGAGTTTTGATCTAAATTCCAGAACAGAGGTTTTCTTCTTCTTAACAGAGATTTTACTATGACCAGCTTATTCCTTGGCTGTATCAGTTTTGTTTGTGGCGGTCTGTTCTCGACAGAGTTACATCTCTTTCATATACACGGGGCGATTGACTGCAAAATCTACTTTTTCGTCCCCGAAGAGGTTTTCAACTCAGCTAGACAGCTACAACCAAAGGGACTATAACAGAACATCCTTCTTATTTAATGGAGAGAACAGACCCAATAATATTAAAACTTTCATTACTAGCACCAATCATAATATCACCAATGAAAGTGGTGATTCACTATAACTTCAATCTTTGCAATCTCTAAAGGACCTGCAGGTAGTTGAAGTTTCCCAGAAGGATGAAAATTTAGCTCGATAACAATTACGCAAAAATTACTTTTCGGTCGAACGAACTGCAAATATTTCATGTTAGAGTACTAGTCACACTTTCTAACACGAACTAATGAATCCAAACGCGAAAGTCATCATTAAACGTTTCGAGGGTAGCTAAGAATTACGCCGACATTGAAATTGAAAGAGTAGAGTGGGATAAATCAAGAAAGGGTTAAACTAACATTAGTGATTCAGATCTATCTCTGAAAAGAAATGAAGTATGATTAGTTTGACGATTCTGTCTTCCGTAGTAGGGAGTATCCCAGGGGAGATTTAATGGTTCCATAGACTTTCTAAGCGCATAAAGTAGGATCGCAGAAAGTAATAACTACAGATTCCACTGTGGCCGGAACATGAAGCAGCACCATTCTTGAAAACCTACTTCGAACTCTGTAAGCTGGGCCTAAAGCTTTGGGCACATTTAATGAGTGGTTAGACTGAACAATGTTCGAGCATACAACGTTCATAACTGACCTATTTGACCTGATGTTTGGCCAGACCGGATAGCTCTCATGGGTACTTTGTGCGCTCGAAATGGTTCTGCCTAAGACCCACTGATTTCTTGTCCCATTCTTCACGACCTGACAAAGAACAATTGCACTAATCGTACCCACTTTATGTCAAGCAAACATCTCGAGAGAGAATTTTACTTTCAGGCAGCCCATTCCATCGGTGAGGGACTGGGTTGACACATTGTCAACAAAGAGCCTAGTTCGCTTAGCGGACAGCACGATGGTTTGGCGAGCAGCCAGCACATCTTAGACTGACGCGGATCAATGACAAGATTGGAGCCAATGAAGTAAACCGAAGTACTAATCAAATACCAACAGTTCTCAGAACCGATTCAGCCAAATAGGTTTTTAACCAGAAGAAACACTCAATAGAGCTGGCTGTGATTAACAGGTAGACCAGTAAGTTTGCCGGCGATGATCTGGCAAAGAATGTCATACATCTTGTGTGAACTGTCCTTTTTTATACTAATAAATTGAGATACTTCGATACTAGAAGAGATTTCTTACTACAACTACTGAGCGACCAAGGACCACCATCCTATTCGGCCGTCTACTTTGTGATCCCAGGTTAGAACTGTCATAGTTAATTTAACGTGACGACGTGTTGTTCCCTGTTCGGACACTTGAATGAACACCAAAACATACGTATAACATAAATTACAAGGAAAAAATGTCATTGATATAGTAATACACTATTTATTGGCGCATTAATTTAAAAAAAAAAATCATCTCTGAATCAGTTCGCAGCAATTTTATTTGAAACCACAGTAACCCACAGGAACAGGTCACTCCATCACCAACAGTGATTTTTGGTTTCATCCAGAAAACGAGTCAGTTTCACTACTGAATCGGCGATGATTTATTGCATCAAACCTTGTGTTTATTCAAACTGTGGACGAAAAAAAATTGAGCGAAAGAGCATTAGTTAATGCTAATGAGAAGCGAGTGTTTTCCAGTGGTGATGATTGTTTGTTAAGTTATTTTTTCACACCAGTTGACGTAGAGTCCAATACTGCTAAATTATGAACTATAGAACTCTATGGGGAAAAGGAGGGTGAAGTAAGTTTATTTTATTTTGAAGAATGCTAACTCAATCCGGGACTTGAAATGATGAATTGCCGTGTAAGTTCACACGCCTGCCTGATACAAATCGTCATGGAGAGTGGTTGGTGTTTCCGCTAGGAAAACTTTTTGACTACGTAAACTGAGTGAAAAATGGTGTCGCAGATGCGCCAAACCTCTATCCGTGCAAGCACCTGAATTCAGTTCAGTCACGCGCATGTTCTCCTCATAGAAACTGCCTTGATGGGAGTCAAGGAAACGTGCTGACAACACGACAATAGGGATGCTGGATTTGTCTCAGCTACTTCCGCCTTGTACGGTCTAAAATGAACCGAAGTGGATGATAGTTTATGGCACTGAACGAGGTCAAATATTTTCAGTCAACCATGAACTGCCGAATGACATTCTTTACCTCCCTGTGTTAGGATGCAGTATGAAATATTAAGAAGTTGAAATTCAGTGAGGAGAAAACAATTTACCCAATGAATTTTAGCAGTATCTTTGTGCTTTCATTGGTTCGTTGGAACCTACGGGCTTCACCTTAGTCAGTATAGTCGTAAATTTCGAACAATATTCTCCAGGCCTTTCGCTGTTTTCAGCATTTGGTTAGAGTATGGTTGAAAACTTTGCGTTTAATCAACTATACGAATTGTAAGATCAATAGTTTTGGAAAGTATTCATTTGCGTTGCATGAAATTCCCAAAAATCGTTCATCCGTACTTCCTTGAGGACGGGCGTGATTTCTTCGGAGTAAAGTGCGAATAAGAAAGGGAAAAATACGAACTGTTACAATTCATCACTAAATCGTTGCATCCTACGGTCCGAAAGCAATCTGCTAGTGCACTTTCATGTCTCAGTGCCCCAGACCAAGTAGACGGAAAGCATGATTGTGAACGAATTCAACTTTTACTTGAAGTCAAGCACAGCTCATTTCTAGTAGCCTCACTTAATCTGGAGGTTTCATTATGCCAACAGAGGTCCTGGACCAATTGCGCATCACTCAGTTAAAGTACACCAATTTGCTGCCTTACAGTCAACTTGAGAACGAGTGTTTCGGTGCTAGTTAGACAACTTCGACTGCATCTCCGTTGTCCTTGGAATAGCAGTGAGACATCTTTTTTAAATCAGTGATCTCAGAACGGTCTTTAGCATATCAACCCTCGGAGAACAACTTTTCTCATTAGATCATTTGTGTTTCTGATTATTCGTACACTGCCGCAGTAGGTCACTTTCTGGTCTAAAAGGAAGTTCAAATTATTCCTCCGTGTTCTTTGCACGGAATTACTTTATTATTTTGAAAAGAAATAAAAATGGTAGAACTTTATTGTCCAACAACACAGCGTAGTCGAAATCGTTGGTAGGTAGTCGACGTTTCGGTCACTACGTGTAACGCTTTTCAAGACTGGTTATACAATCGATTTTAAAACCAGTCCTGAAAAACGTTACACGTAGTGACCGAAAAGTCGACAACCTACCAACGATTTCGACTACTATGTGTTATTGGACAATAAAAGATTTTTGCCATAACACTTCACATGGCACATCGACTTTTCGTTACACTCCAAACCCATCTCGGTTCTGACACGTTAATAGAAACGAAAATGTTCTCATTTGTTAAAAGTCTCAAACAATGGATGTGTAACGCACTTCATAAAAAAGGAGATACCAATTTTGAGACTTGTTTAATCCTATTCTTAAAAAACCGTGTGCCTACAAAAAGACTACCAGTTGCTACAACTAAGTTAGTACTTCTGAAAATATCTGAGAAATCAACCGAGTTTCATGATAAGCGGACTGATCGTATAGGTCGTTTCTGAGCACATGTTTGTGTTACGTGATATAGCTTGAGATGTTTTATTCAAAAAAGAGCCGTTTACAATTAGGCTTGTGCAAAAGAAATTTGGTAGTACGAATTGGTTAACCCCATGTTTAATTGTCGTTTGGATCTTCACGGCAGAAGGCCGTGAATCTGGACACTTCTGCTTGTGTTTTCGTCGCAGCTGTCTATTTGTTCCGTTAGTGTAATTACTACCATAACTGTATGTGAACAGAAATTAGAACACCTAATTTGCTAAATTGATTGGTAGATTTAAGTGGTAGCTTTGAATACCTTGATGATGCATTATGATAGATCACATTTTGTTAATATACAACATTTGGAGAGAAAACAGAAATCCTAACAGTTCTTTCGGGTTATTCATTTGCTACGAGTTAGGTGAATGTCATGCCTTCAAGAAAGATTTCTCTCACTGGGGATTTCCTCGAATTTCAAGAGGAAAACGGAACTGTCGTGCTTTCGTGATCTTTTGATATCCTGCTACCAAATGAGCCATCTAATACCTTGTCTACATGCAGTCCTCATCATCAGATTACTGACAATTGTTTCCGTTAAGGTCTCTCTGATAAAGCATTTCCTTCAATGTAAAAAAGTAACATAATACACCCGGCGATTGCATTGGGAGATTTTGGGAGGGCATGAGAGTGTTTTCGACTGTTTATAAACTAGCTCAAAACAGCAAACTTTCAGAAGTCAAATTAGGCAAAGAGATATAATAAAATGAATCAGGACTTAGTTTGGTCGAAGATGAGAGTGACAACGGAGAACGGATACAACTCACCTCTGTTGATTGATGTGTGATCAATTTAGTCAGGCTGTACTGACTTTTTAGGTGTTTCACATCATCGAATTTGATCATAAATGACCGAGATACCTCTGGCTTTCTGAATAACTGTACTTGAACAAAAAGAAAGGAGTTGTTCAGCCAGGTATCAGTCACTTTGGCTGCGGATAATGAGTGATATCCGACCTCCTTCAATCGTGACCCCGTGTAGACGTGTCTGAATGATTTAAATACATTGATCGAATGACTAGTATAGACAAGATGCATAATAACTATTGTCATGTTGATCTTCGTTAATCCATCCTCAGCTTTTTGCCTTAGGTAATCAAATTTAATATGTAATTATCTTCTGTCATTATTTTAGTCATTGATTTTTCCATTTGCTTTTTCTACCATAGTAATTCGAATACCTTGAAGCGTGTTTTACTGAGCTAGTTGAGTAGCATCAAAAGCTAGCTTCTTAACTGACAGGTGTTCTAAAATTCAAATGCCTTCTGGGATTTCATTATAGACTCTCGGCCATCTATATAGATGGATCTGAAAGGGGGTTGCGTCATCGAATAAGCTAGCTGTGTTTACTTACTGGGCATGAAGCTATAGAGCACCTCGCCGCTTGCAGAAGTGTTCAACACATCACAAAACACATTCCGCCACGGCAGCAACAGTGACGTGATCAACAGAACAACCGAAATTTAAATAAACTATAGCAGGATATCCGCGGGGAACAAGGCGATGTTTCAACTTCAAAGGCGTCTTTCAAATTATTTACCACAACACGGAGTTCAGATTAATCAAATACGCCGAAGCCTCGGTCGTTCAGGATCATAACCCTTATCTAAGTTAGCAACCTGAACGGGCTATCAGCCTAGTCCTGCCATGGTAAAACTCAACCCGACCTTCCGCTTCCATTCCCTTCACTAGTGACGTGATGTTTGTTTGTCTACAATTCTGTTTCCTTCGAAATTCCCTTTGTTCTGATTATACAGACAAGTATGACCTCGTAAGGACGCAGAAAAGTGATGGAGAAGTCCGATGCTTTTGGCTCCTTCATTTAAAACTGTGACGAGAAAACCCGTTGCCAATCAGTGTATTTGACGAAAATATGCTGAAAGAGGTACCAATGGGGATGTTATCTCGTTCGTTTTATAGACGGCCGTTATATCTAAACACCGCGTAGCGTACAACAAAGTACTGGCTTGTTGGGACCGTCTATTACTTCAGATTACACAACAGCTTTCAAACAAAACAACTTAACGGGAAAATACATTCGGAATAATGTGCCTGAAATGTAGAATTCCGCCGAATTTTTTACTCGCAAATGTAAAAAAAATTCAAAGATTTCCTTATGGGGTACCTGGACTCTCCCCTTACCAACAGCTTTCCGACACTTACCACAACTGATTTTATTTTCAGATTTAATCATTTTTTAACGAAAAAGGCGAGACGAGTGAGCGCAAGTGTATTTGACCAGCCAGACAACTACTACTTGGTGAAACACATACTCGCGTCTATGTAGTTATTTGTGCTTTCTTGCTTCAATAATATTGATTCTTCAGCTGCCAGAGCTTTTTGGTCCATTCTAGATGAATGTTCACGACCTATAAACTGGTGTTTCAGCCCACAATTTCCGTTTCATTTGTCTGATTGCTCCACCGATATCTTGATCGGTAGCCCCCTAAATGGGCTTTCTTACTTCCTGCTTGAATTTCCACTGAGTTCAGTTTATAACACAAGATGGTAAACAAGCTCAATTTCAGTGGTTCGTAATCATACCATTACATCACATTTTATATCAACAATGTTGCGTGAACAGAACAGAAATCAAGATAAGGCGACGAATCAAAACTAAGTGGGGGGAGAGGGGATCAAATATCACATGCATGACCTAGATCCGTCTCTGGAGCGTGAGTGGGTGTCTGTGGTGTCATTAGTCTGATCAACGGATCTGTGGTTAGTTTGTGGGCAGGGAGTGGGCCAAGGAAACCTCAGCATAATGAAAATCCACTTGCGTTTTTCACATCGAAAACTCGGGAGCCGCCGCCCGGAATCGAACCAGCGACCTTCCTCCTACCGGGCGGATGCTCTATCAGCTGAGCTGTCGCCATTCGGACAGCCGGGCTGAGGCGTCATTCACAGCCGACTGTCCGGACCGCGATAGCTCAGCTGGTAGGGCATTTGCCCGGTATGCGGAAAGTCGTGGTTTGATTCCGGACGGCGGCTCCCGACTTTTCGGTGTGAAAAATTCAAGTGAATTTTCCGTACAATACGCTCCAGGCTATTCATGCCAACACTACATTCTATGAAGTCTCAGCAATTGCACAAACTGTTTTATGGCGAAAAATGGGAGATTGTAGAGACAAATGCATACAACTTCCGCTGTGGCTAGAACACGGCATTTCACCATTCTTGATTGCCCAATTCAAACTTTGTAGATTGGCCAGAAAGCTTCGGTCACATTCACTGGGTGGTTAGACTGAACAAGGTGTGAACACACAGCACTCGTAGTTACTGTGATTGCTCCGGTGTTCAACCAAGCTGGGTGGTGTTCACGGACTCCTTCGGATAGGTGTCTGTTCGTACGGCCAACATACGTTGTCCCACAGGAACAAGTAAAGGAATACACACAGAATGAGGCCGTGAAATCTGACATCTTTTCCTCTAGTCGTAAATACACACATGGCTTTGATGTAAATACAATATGCAGCTTCGCCGAGTACGATATTTTGTAGACGACTCCTGGTAATCTGCGATGTATAATATACGCAGGGATATCACCTCTGAACGGCAACGGTATAATGACTTTTTTGGGACAACTGTAGTCTTCACTCTTTCTTCCACTTGTCACATTGTCCTATCAATGAAACGATCTGGATATCCATTTTTCAGGAACACATTGCGCAGAGAACGAAGTTTGTTGTCCAGTGTGTCCTCAGTATAGATTTTTGCACGCCCTATCAAACAGGCAATGGATTAAGCTGCACTTAAACTTGAGTGGCACGAAAATGTTGAAGTGAACCTACTGTCCATTCCACGTTGCTTTCCTGTGCACTGATCGTTGAGCTGAGCCGTCCGATCGTCGACACCTAAAAAGGCTATTTCATTGTTTGTTCTTTTTCATCGTAAGCTGGATATTAGGATTGGCTGTGTCGGACGTGTTTAACAAAGTTTATGTCCATGTTGCCTGTTTGTTCTCCAAGTGCTCTGTGGGATTATTCGGACCGTTCTATTTAGAAGTCCGCAGGGCTGTTTTTGTCTGCTGAGGAATGCTTCCGATATATTCACTGTCCGTAGTTCTCAACAGGTTGACCCGATCGGTTTGATGCCCACGTCGATCTATTCCTACAACATACCTCACGACACTACGTGTCAAGCGTTTTTCCTTATTTATTATGATGAACGCATGAAACGACGGAAAACCTGCGGAAGCTAGCACTAACCAATGCGTAATTCATCGCCCTTGTTTCAAGGGAAACTGCATGATACCAGTTATAATGAGCTACCGCTGGGGCCAAATATGGAGACTTTAGATCAATAACCGTGTCCAATTTTGTTTCATTCACCTATTGGATGCAATATAAGGTTCCTATATCAGTACATCGATAACGTAAATTCGTAGTCGTACAAAGTTCTTCACCTGGAACAGATACTGCTTTAGCCAATCTCTGCAACGGTTCACGAAAAGATACTCAGATCAGCCGAAAGTTTCATAGCTCGGGTTTCAATCCGTCCCACTAGCTCTACTGCGAAGTCTTTTCTGCCTGCATCTCATCTCAGTTTATTGGTAAAACAATGAGTATATAGGTTGTTGGTCCATGTACCCAGTAATTGCATGCGACCTTTAGGTCCAGCTGGCGTGGGGGACCAAGCCTTGAACCTTGAACACTGCAGACAGGTTTCATCTATCATTCTATCGATCCAGGCTATCGATCGGTTATCCAGAAGCTCGCATTTTCGCGGGTTCAAGCCTTGGGTATCGCACGGGTGTTGACTGCTAAGGTGAACTGGCCGCCTACCAACGACGAGTCAACATATTCCGTCTCACTCTGGGACAAACTTTCAAGTAGACCATCAGCCCAAGAGATAAGCATATCGTAGATTCCACAGAAAGAGAGGATAAATGACATCATTTTTCGATACGTGAAGTTTCACCCGATTCACCCTCAGAACTGTTATATTAGATGACAAATTACCATCAAAATTTTCCTAGTAACTCTAACTGTAACGAAATTACGAAACTTTAGATGAATGTGATTTTCGTCTCTAAGTCACGGATAGATAGATGCAAATAAACGCTTGAATATCTCACCAGACCTGGGAGGAAAGCTTTTCGGATATCTGTTTTCCCAATGACTATCCGTTTGATGTTCTAACTGAGTACACGTAGGAAATGAGAGGTTGTATTACATGTATGTACCTTTATTCGAGTCGACAAAAAACATACAAAGAAAGCGTGTGAGAGGGCGTAAGATTCAAGTTTGCCCCGGGGATATAACAATCGGAGAAGTTGGAGAAGAGAGGTAAGGGTCGAAGTAGAGTTTACGAAAATGGGAATTAAAGGACAACGAAGACAACAACAAGACGAATGAAAACAACAAAAATGACTGGACGACAAACACAACACGGACAACTAGATGGAATTCCCAGCGGACAATAGTAATCAAACAAAATTTGTAGATTTTCTAGTCCCGATAACTCGGAGAAAATCTAAACGGATAATAATCATAATTGGATTGGGATAGATTCAAACAAGATGTTTTATTTTCTTTTTTATTTTCTGCCCAAATAATGCGCATGAAAATGAATTCTTTTGTTTAATGAACACGGAGTTTCTACGGATGTGAGAGTTTGGGTCAGTAGTACAGATTAAAATAAGTTTCCAATGTAATCAGTCACTGGAAGAATGGCAGCGACGTCATCAATAATAACAGGAAATAAGACTACAGACCATCGTTTTGGTTAAGGTGTGCAGAAGAGAATTCACAGAATCACAAACGGACACACGGTAAAGAATAATCAGAAAAATTCAAGTGATTCAAAGATTTCGGATTTCAAAGTGAGGGGACCACAAAATCCTAACTTGAAAAACTACTCAGTTGCTGACCGGAGAGAGATAGTCATCATCAGATGACACAAGAGTGCAAATTACTCAAATTTGGATGAGTGAACGGATGTATGTGTGGGAAAAGGAGAGAGTGGATATTAGATTTCTCGGTGACAACCAGGTTCGTTATCTGGACAGACACAAACACGTGAGTGTTTATTTCCACTTGGAAGACAGAAGTATCGACAACGTCCATTGGAAAAGGTGCACGCATTTTTCGTTGCTATTTAAAAGATGATGTAAGATGGATAGTAGAGCTTTGGTTAATGAAAAGTGTTTCTGATAAACGCGGCAAAAAGTAGTTCACATTAAATAAGACTGTTAACAGTCGTAGTGTATCCGAATGGGTAGCCATTCGGTAAAATGCCATGAAGTTAATAATTCTTCAGTATAAATAAAACCAGATTTGTGAGTAGCTTAAATTGGTACATGAGAGGAATAGACTCATTGTTAAAGAGCACTTAAGTTAATTAGAATATGTGGGAATTAAAGCCGAAGCAAACTATGCGCAACATGATTAAAAGTCCTGATAACGGTTATGATTTGTTCCCTACAGAAATCTCGGTGGTTTCCTATCCGACCACCCATGGCAAATTGTCAAAGGCAGAATTGTGCAGCGCTTCTTTCGGATCGGATGTGAATGAGACGTCTTCTTACTTAAATGTAATCACAGTCCTCGGTTATTATTTCATGGAATGTGAAGTCGGCGCTGTAATTCTCATGTGTTAAGCCTGTCATCACGTCCAATCGATTAATTTTCTTGTTCTTCTCTTTTAAAGTGATATGTATATATATATTTCAAAAGTCTGTTGCTTATTAGGAGATTATGGACTGTTTGGAGCAATCTTCAGACAATAGACCCACGCGCACTAGCGCCCCAAATACTGCCCAGAGTGGTCGTGATATACTCCACTCGACTTTGTGACTCTATCACGTAAAAGAAACGCCTCAGTTATCTAACAAGTGAACGTAGAGCCTTTAATCATCCTTGCATTTCATTTTGAAAAAGTTAGTCTGGAAAAATTAGTTCCTTTTGCTAGTAGTACAATACCGGTGAAGGAGGAAAGCGCAGATTTGCGTCCCAGTAAAAAACATCTAATAAGCTAAGTCAGTGAAGTGACTGACTTTCGGGCTGAAAATAAAGTACATACGTATTACTTTTCGCAATCATTTACAAAACTGGCGTGGAATACGCTCGGTTAAAATTCATTATGTTGCTACTCAGTACGTCAACACACAAAGATAAATGAACGAGATAAAATGGGTTTATTGAAATGCTTTTTCTCGACTTCCATGATGACGCAGACAGAATATGGCGGGTTCTTTGAAGGAAAACACTAAAGTTTGACAACCATTCATATTCTGATACTGGGCAGCCAGCTACATGAAAACACGTTTTTCAGGATATTTTTCTAAGAATGTACTTACATGGATGACAAGGTGCTAGCGCGGCAATCGCTTGGAATCGATTGGAACAACACACGTGACGCACATGAACACGTTTGGCCGGGTTTGCAGAATAGTACACCGTCCTGAAAGGTTAACGTAGTAGAAAAGAAAGTTACACAGCTTGATTATTTCAGGTAACAGAATAGTACCACGTAATCAGAGCTGAAAATTGGCAGCTATTCCAAGGGATAGTTCTGAAATAAATTCAAACGCACGAACATTATGACGATTCTCACCATGAGTGTGTCATTAGTTACATCGGGGTTAGTGGAACAGACATTTTTACAATACACCAAAGGTGCCAAACGATAGCAATAACGGGAGACAGTGACGGACGGGAGCACAAGCACCCCATTGCTTATATTAAAGTTTACTGCACGGAATAGTACAGAACGCCAACTGAATGTCAGGGTCACTTGCCATAACACTCCAGTATAACTGTTCTGGTGAGAGACCCGAGATCATTTTCAGATCTGGTATTGGCCTTTATCTCAGGTTTAGTTCAGAAAAATTGGTAACATGCCACAAAAGTTGCTGAATCAAAAAAAGAGAGAAAAAAACAGGTGGAACTCTGGTGCAGCTACTCTTAATCAAGCTCTTCATTCCGTGATGTCAATTTCGTAAAAAAAATGCTAAGGCAGCAATCTACTGTCTGACCTCAGTCGGCTAGGTGGGAATTTCGCATTGAGGAACTGGAGCCTTTGAGTCTACCTAACGCATCCCGTTACGTTGCGTCTAGTACGTATCTGTGTTGCTCGCATTTCCATTAGTCCAGCTGTCATGTGGTTTTTCAGGGGTCAGCTGTAGAGGAACGGGTGATTCTCAGAAGGTGTTTGACCAACGATAGGGATAATGCAATAACAATAAGTCAGCGACACAGTCAATGCTTTCTTCATAGGGCTTATTTCGGATGAGTATCTTGGCCACTGACTTAACCTCCTAATTTTCTAAACTATCGACCGATGGCTTGATTTGGCACACTCGAGGTGCCGGATAAAGTAATTAGTTAAAGAACTGAGTTCAGGGAAAAGCCTCAAGGAAGGAATGCGATCAGTACCAAGATTTAACATAATTCACGCAGGTGGAAGACATGGACAGCCTGCAATCGCTTACCGAGTGGCATCCGTCCACAGCACCGTGCCTCTGTGATGAACCATTCCCCAAGATGGCTCTTCAGTTGGACTGAACTGTCTCAGCCGTTCCTGTATGATCACCTGTCGACCGTCAGGACTCAGTCGTGCACAATACAACTCGGTTGCTAAAGCAAACACGTTCGTTATCGAGCGCTGAATCCAGCACAATCGTCCGGCCGAGCTACCGGAGCTCTCCGTCGACGGAGAAATGCTTAGAGCAAGCGGTTCACCGTTAAGTTGGATGAGTTGGCCTTCATTTTCACCAGTCATATCGGCCACTTGAATCGTACCGTTGGGCATCCAGCCGTCGGTGAATGATGCCCAGTAAAGAAGGCTGAAAAACAACAGGATCAAGTGGTACTTGACAGTCATGGAAGATTTTCTTCTTCAGATTAAAACCGGATGGCATCATTCAGAAGCTACACCTTGTTGAGAGAATAACAAAACTAATGGAGATTTTATCCGAGGAAACAAGCAGAACATGTACTTTGGAAAGCGTGTGTTCTGTTTATATACAACGGAAGTGTCCTTTTACAGTATGTGTGGAGGTGAAAGCTTCAACATACAGCGCTCTTATTAAACTGGTCTGGACAAAAATTCGGGAAAATATAGCCAATGCTACAAATTTTGAGTTCACCATCGGTGATGCTATCAAACATGTGCTTGCGCTGAAAAAGCGCATTCTTTCTTGCGCCTATTTCGTTCTTCCTGTTCTTTCCTTTAGCTCTCTGTTTGCGTTTATTATAAAACAGAGTTCAACAATTCGGAAAGGGGGCCGCGATCAGTTAAAGCATGACAAACGGGAAAGTGACCACCAGCCACACGAACCGAAAGCGAGTAGTTACTGTCCAAAATCCATGATGATCACCGTTTGAACACCCCTGGTTTCAGACAAGAAACGAATCAAGTTGAGCTTGCATTTGAACGGCAAAATGGCAGTCAGCTCTATTAGGCAACAAAAACTCTGACGTACTATGTATCGCTAAGCTGTTTAAGGCAGAAAAATATCGTTTTTTATAACATTCGGCATTTTAATTTATTGTTTAAAGGATCGTCTGGATACTTTTACGGAGTATTTTATTAAATATAGCTCCCCGATTCTATGTCCCTGTGGATATGAACAAAAAAGCCACTGTAGATGGTTTCATTATTACTAATTGTGATATCCGGGGTACTTCATCAGAACTTTTAAGTTTGTTGTAATTTCTGTGCGATTCACTTGATTACATTTCTCTCGCGCTAACAGCCTTTCTGCAAGTGTGCGGCCGGGAGAGTAGTAGTCTCCCCGTGTCCCCAGTCCATCTTATCTCCTACCCTGGAGGATCAAGAAAGAGCTTTTCTCTCGATGGCCGAAACGGTTGTTGATGAACCGCGCCATCAGAGTCACCAACGCGGTCGCTGAAATGCCGCATGCGGTTGTTTATCCTGGAAGGTTGCGTTCATACATAGGCACACACGCACACGCACACGCACGGGCAAATAGACCAGCACCAGGATGTTAGGGACCTACCAAGTGATCACACATTTACAAGGACGCATACACGCACGCACATACACACACGTGTTACGCGAACCTACTAGTCTCGCCAACCAAACAGCCCTTCGAACAGCTCATCCACTAAACGAGAAAAAGCGTAACGAACAAGCTCGTTTTCGGTAACTTCATCCTCTGGCTAATACAGTTACACCGAGTTTTCCCAACCAAGAACAACCAACTTTCCACCCCTTTTCCGAACCGCAAAACACCTACAATATTGATTGACCAATCTTAGTTTGATATTGTAAATACCTTCTATTTTGTTCCGAAAATATGCATTCCTATCGTATATATATATATATATATATATATATATATATATATATATATATATAACTGTATTAGCCAGAGGATGAAATTACCGAAAACGAGCTTGTTCGCTATCGTGCGTTTTTCTGTAATGCAATGGGACTATTCAGTGAAAAAACGTAACATCAATAATGCGGCTTTATCAATGGAGAAATTATAATTAGCCGGCTTTATGGTTACTGTCAGGAACCTTTTTCAAGGCAATTTGCCTTCAGAAAGATTAACGGCGAAATCCGAAATGTTGGATAATTTAGATTTTTCCTTCGAAAAAGCCGTATTATTGAAGCCCTGTTTTATTTAATCACTTCAAACCTCGTTCAGTCCTGGCACATTGAAGCTCATCCATTAGCTTGTACGTCGATCACGGGATAGATTTGCTTGCACGTGTCTAGTCTGCGCTGCGCTCCCCGCTCTGGCTCGTCCAAAAAGCTGTCTGACAAGCGTCCTATGCTGCTGTTGTTCATTGACTTGGAAACATTTACTTATTTGATTTACCTATTTCTGTGGAAGTCAGAATCGTACACTGCTAGACAAAGTATGAGACCCCCTTACTTTTTCCGCGTATTTCCGCTTCTGTATTCTCTAACGAAACCTTATCTGGTCAGAACGACCGAGTCCGCTTTGCGAGGCAGAATACAAAATTTCACGGCAGGATAATTTAATATGACCCAAGTAAATCAAAGTGTGCGAAAAAGGGGACGACAAAAGTATAGAACTCCCATCAGCTCGGCTATTCTGGTTACCAATTCAAGTCACGTGCAACCAACATTCTGCCAGAGAACCTCAGCACATTTGTTCCGCATGCTTCTTACAAGACCCGTGATTGTTCCTTTGTCGATATTCACCCATTCTAGCTTAAGGATGGTTGGCAATTCACTCTTGACTGGTGAATCATGAAATCCTTGTACACCTGGAGAGAAAGTACGTCCCGGAATGTTCTCAGGTGAGTTTAGATTTGAGTTGCAGACTAACTACTGCATGACCTTGTTCCCACGGAAGAACTGTCAATGTATTTTAGTGTGTAAGCAAGGGACAGAAGATTTATCATGTTGGAATACGGCGTCATCTTGTAATCTACTGGTCAATAGGGGGAGAAAAATCTGTTCCAACTTACGAAGGTACGCAAGGAAATCTTGTCCGCCGTCAATTATAACCAGATCACTTTAGCCGTTGACTGAGAAAACTCCCTGAATTATGGCTGGACTTAGAATCACTAGTTTTTCTCTGATATCATGCCAGTAATCAAACCAAGCATCTGGTTCATCCAAATTATATTTTTTTGCCGTTAATGTGGACTTTTTCACACTTGTTTGTTCAAACTATCTGCTGACCAGCTGCTGATAAGTGTTGTTCTTTGTGCAGCGGTGTGGGAGCAACATATTCACGCGTTGTTTTGCATTTTATCCACGGCACAGTTTTGAGCCTTCTTTGCAAGGTTGGCTTCGGAATACTAATTAGGATAAAAGCTTTCATCGTCAATATTAATCATGTGGTACTGGAGAATAGTCGAACCAATCTGCTTTCGTTGGAGTTCGTCAGCTTTTAAGGACAACCCAATCGCCTTTTGGACAAACATTACTTGTTAAATTCTGGATACCGTCTTAAGACTTTTAGCCGTATCTGGTGGTGTCCGCAGATCCCAGGCAAATTGAGCCCCATTTGTTAGAACGCGGATATTTCACCCTTCGCGAAGCCCCGTTATTTTGGCATTAAGCAGGCAAAGTGTAGCGTGAGTTCCTTGAGGTGTATGTGCAACCAACGTGAAAGAAGGTCGCCAAGGCCGCTACGGTACATCACTTGTTCCAGTGTACATGGTTCCCATCATTCCTGTTCTCATGGATTTGCCAGTCACCAAATCCGCTGACCAAACTGATCAACATGTCTCCAGGGCCCATTGCTCCGTCTGGTTCTGTGAAATAGCGCACCAGCATAAAGGTCCTACATTTTTATCACCTTCGTTTTTCACGATTTCTGCTCTATTTATCAGTTAGCACAGCTTCGTTTCGAAATTTTGGTTTGCCGTATCGTACCGGGCATCCGGTCGTTCTAACCCGATATGGCTTCATTAGGGAATACAAAGTAAAAATATGAGAGAAAACGTAAGAGGCGGGGCGGGAGGGGGTTTGGGGGGGGGGTATTCCTTTACTTTTGTTGTTCACCGTAGGACCATGTTCATGAATTTCTCTCGGTCGGGAGTGGAAGTAGACCAATCCAGAATCACTTAGAAGGGCTAATTCCAGCTAGGGGAAAACTAGTTACTGGTGGGAAAGAGAAAAGGCCATTGATCAGAGGTCGAAATGGATTCGCATAACCAGTTCGACGATCCTGTATAACCAGTTATTGTATATCAAAACAAATCAAAAATATCGTCCTGCTGATCGTGATTCCAGCCCACACCTAGATGTGAGTGGAGATTGGTGCCGAGAAAATTTATCCTCTTCCACAGATCCAATCCTGTTTAATGTACAGCTGTCAGTATCTACAGTCTGGTTAGGTAGTACAGAAAATCTCACTCAGTCTGCTTTTACAACTGCTAAAGTTTTGAAACTATAGAGACAAAGGATACATGTATTCATAGCCAGTGTTGGAAAGTCTGTTAAGGCCGGGTGCGCATTAGGTCATGCAGCAAGGCTTTTGCAATTTCGTGTCCAGTTTATCACCGCCCAGGGCGTGGACAAATTGAAGGTTCGTCTGAAGCAGTGACAGGCTAACGGCTCGTTCAATAATGCAGACAGTCTTGTTTGATCCAGGCCATGTTCGGTTTCCTTATTTGACAAAGTTTACAGGGATTGGTACATCTAACTATATTGTGGCTCAAGACTGGAGTAATTTTAAGCCCTGTGCTAAACGTATGAGTGAAAACAGTACTGCTCTTTTGCAGATGAAAGTGATTTCTCACATCTCAAGTGTGGAATAATTTTACATAGTTTGATCCGGGGTAACCTTCAGATCCCCATTGAAAACCATGGAAAGGCCGCAGAGATCTTCCATTCTTGTGAGGAATCATCAGCAGTACACATCCACCTAACCCCATTTGGAACCTGAACCCGAAGTGGACGATTTTCAGTCGAATACGTTAACCACAAAACTACTCGGGCTGGTTCCTAACGGTTTTAATGAACTTAAACACTACGTGATGCAGCCCCCTTCCGCCACTGGCTTCCAATAGGAAGGTTATCGGCACTTGCCCATTTCTTTCTTGTTGTTTAATAACTCGATGAACCACCTTCATTCTATATCCTTGAAATATAATGCATTTCATCATTGGAAAAAGAAACAAGATCAACTGGGAGAAACAAAAACGCACTATAGCATCGGTTTTGGCATGCAGCACCAAGAAGTGAAAGCGTTTTGTTCAGATGATGGGGGATTGAAAAGAAAAAGAACTTACCCCTGTTTCGGATGTACAGCCAACCCTGCCAGTCGAATCGGAGTCGGCTGTTGAAGACTCCCAATCGCATTCAATGTGTACTGCATATGTGGCTTGGATGGATTGAGCACAACTATTTTTGAGAAAGCCTCATCCCAAGCGAACACATTTCCAGACGGTGGATCTATGGCCAAGTTACGGAATCGGTGTCGATCGGAAGAATACAGTTGTGTTGTGGTCAGGCTCTTCTGTTGTACGTGCGCTTCACCCCATCGAATCGAATGTCCGTAGTCGGATGTGTAAATGATGCGCTGACTGTTACAATCAGCGACCAGAGCGACCCGGCCATATTTGTTATTTTCGGCTAGATTCGGTAAAAAAGAGTGTAGTATCACAGAATCGGTCATGAACTAGTGTCTATGACAATCCGCCGGTGTGAAGAAAAATGTTAGTTGAAGGAAAAAAGATAAACGGATCAGCTCTAAACCATCTGGGACCTAAGAGCCCTTTTGTTCATCTTAAATATGTTTTTCATATCCATGTGTGACAGATAAGCCCAGTCCTAACAAACGCACCATTTCAGCGCATAGAAGGGAACAATATAAAAGTTTTTAGGTATGACGGTTTCACAGAATTCAACGTGATTATCCAAGATATTACGATAACTTGAAAAACCACGGATTAGTTAGAAACAGGGTTGTATTCAAGCTTTTTTATGCAAATTTTATCCAGTTTTTAATTCCTTTTATCATATTCTTGGCTACCATTAGCTCTGTGTGGAACTTTGATGATTCTCCTGCAAGGTTGGAAGGCAACCAGCATTATATTTTGCGTGATCGAAAATTCCAAGGGTTGACTAGAAAGAATTTAGCTTCAAGCGAAATTTGAAAGTGTGAATAATTTTTTTGGTCTGTCACACCCTCACAATTAACTATCAGCTAATACACAAATAATGCGATCATCACGGAGGGTGTTTTGGCTCAAAAAACAAGTTGCAAAAACCCTTAAAAACCAACGAGTAGCCAGAAGTTGTTACAGGTTACTTGCTCGACTCCATTATGTTGTTTCATTCCCTTCTTTCAGGGACTGAAAGTGGCAATTAATGACGCCCCATCGCTCATTGTCTGATACATGAAATGGGCTTGGGTGGTGGTGGAAGTTCAGAAGTTTAGAGGAAGTGAATAACAGGCGAGGTTTCCCCCGAATATTAGAGATTAAAACTGCTCTCAAAATACTTACCAATATTCCACAAAGTTGCAACACTTGAATTTATCCCACTTGATCGAACTTTGAGGATACCGTCGTCACTTGTCAGAAATATGTCGTATGGTACTGCAAATGAATAAAATTAAAAATGATGGAAAGCAACAAATAAAGGCAAAAATTCTAGTGGTACTCTAAATCAAGCTGAATATTCTCTGCGAATCTGATTGTTTTCCTAACTGAGCACTTACGTGCAGTTTCGTCAATGGCCACGTCGATGTACGCTTCAGCTTTCCCAGCTCGACAATAATATCGCCCTACGTCCGTCAGTGCAGGTCGGGATATGCGCAGCAGCAATTCCGTGCCATTGCTCAATCGGGTTATCACGATCTCCGCGTGCTGTGAGCTGTTTGGCTGAATCCATTGCCCAGTAACGGTTTCATCACGTGTAGTCACATAACAGCGCAATTCAAGCTGACGGGAAAGATCGGCGATTCTGTACGTATCACCTTGGCCAGTTATTTGCACTTGGATTGGTTCTTGAAGAGAAAATTGTCTTTACCAAATTAGTTATGTGAAAATATTGGAATGAACGGAAAAACGTTTTGGAAAGTCAGTGATTTATTATTACTTAAGGTTCAGACTAACACACATGCTCAACTACCAACTTGATCAACCAGAGCAGGTTATCCACAAAGAGGGAGCTCATATCCCCAAGAATACCAGTAACAGTGTTTGAGGAATGAATCAGAATCTCTGTGTAATCACTGGAATTACAAGATTTAGACGTTTGAAGTCGTGATTCGTAAATGCAAAAGTCACTGCGCTTCTTTTTTTGGATGGCAGAGTGAAAATCATCAACCAGTTACTACTTTTGATATCAGTAACCAGATATTCGAAACTTTGAGGTCGAATCTAAATTTCTCAATGCCTCATGCAGTTATTGACTTTGCAAATTGCAATTTGACTAATTTACATTCTGAGTTCAAAACTGCCGTTGTTTGCAAATAAAAGAAATGATGAACTCTCCAGAAAAGTAACTCACCGGATTCCAATAGCAAAAGGTCGGCAAAACTACTGCTTTATGAAGGTTCATTTTGCAATTCGTAATGAAAGCCATTGAGTAAAATATTTGCTGAGCATAATAAAGCTTGTTTAAAATTAAATAGACACTGGTGGCTTCATCAAAGTCTTTTCAACACTTATTATGTAGGATTAATCTATGTCGAATTATCCAAAGTTTGGTCTTTCCATACTAAAATATAAAGAATGCTATCATTGGAGATCGATGCTCACGGGGAGGTATATTTCGTGTTATCAGGTAATGTGAAATATGAACCCTGCCACTACCGGTTAGCTATGGTTTTTGGCAGTGCTAGACTACTGTCGGGTTCGTCAATACTCCTGAACCTTTACGGCTAGAGGTGACCTTTTATTCCAGTTACTGGGGTCACAGATTTCAATTCACTCAGTTTGTGCATCAGGAATTGTAGCAAACGGATTCGCCACCTCCGAGGCGATATTGCAAAGGTTGTGCATAAAACCCACTGATTGTCTTTCGGTAGACTAAAGTTGGCAGAATAGTAGTACGCGAATTGGGAATTCACGAAAGTGATCATAGAAAAGAAGCCCCACAAACCTAAGCATTCTGTGATAAAACCAAAATCCCCGCATTAGTAAGTTTCTTGAAACACAAAAGCTGTTGAACTGAAAAAGTCCCATTATAGAAACCCAAAATAGAGGCCTCACCCAAGAATAAATGATGTACGATCCGGCATATCTGACTTATGTTGAGTAGATCCAAGTGTGAAAATTAGCTCTGTTTGTCAGAAGGGTAAGGATTATGTGTTCTTTGGTTGTTGTTTCAAAATGAATGTTAGAGTAAATTAGGAAGGCTTTGGGTACTGGTCAGCCATTTTCAGAAAATCATTAACTCACCTGGAGTGGTTGGAATTCGTTCACAGTATGTCTGACCGTCACCGTAAAATCCGGGTTTGCAGCTGCATCTTTCGTTTTGTTGATCACAGTCGGCATCCGGTAAGCATAGACGACAGTTCCACTGGCACATACGGTTCCCGTCCCCCTCGTAACCGGGGCGACATTCACATCTCCCAGTGACTCGGTTACATTCAGCGTTACGCACGGGGCAGCCCTCGGGACCGGTGCAAGGTCGATCCACATCTGACTCGCTTGGCACCGAAGGCTGACATTCACGAATTCCGTCCCCGGTAAAACCTCGCTTACACTGGCAAGAATAAGCCTTGTTGTATTGGGGATTTGGAAGACACTGAGCTTTCTGGTGACAGTTCTCTTGTACACATTCCACGCACAGCCCAGGTTGTACCTCAAAAAAGCCGGGAGCACAGACACATCGACCGTGGACGCACTGGGCCAATTCTTTAAAAGGGATACCGCGACAGTTATCGCACTGGCTTGGGACTATCGTGTATCAAGGACGGATGTGGGACATAGAGTGAACAGAATCAGATGAATTCCCACGCACGAGCTGTATTATCAGGATACTAGAATTTTATTACAATAGTCTTGTAGACTTTACTCTCAGTGTTCCGGAAATGGTCAAAAAATAGTGGTTATATAATTATCATGATAATCCAAATGTTATCGCCCACTGAATAACTAAGCCTGATTCTCGGGCCTTATCGAGCCAGTCTGAAATTGATCAAGGTTTATTGCTCGGACGGAATAAAAAGTAACCGAACCTGTTCTAGACTCACATCCAGTCCAAAATTTGAGGGATTCTGAGAAACTAATGCGACAGAATTATAGTGATATATTCCTTTGTCATCATTACTTATTCTTTGTGCTTCAATGATAAAATCTGGAGAAACCTAACAACAAAAGAATGTACTATATGCACCCAACCCCACGGTGGTTACGTGCTGCTACCAGCCAGCTCACTATGGAGCTTGACCTACTGAGGTCATTTTAGATTCATCATTTAATTCGCAGTTTATTTACTGTTACGGTGGTTTTGAGGGTCTGTTTGATAAAATTTAATTGGCATGGAATATGTAGAGGTTCCTGGCACTACACTCATATCATGATTGCGTAGAATAAGCTTCACTGTTTATTTTATCATTTATTTAAGGGCATTTTTTATTGATTGAATAAATTCTGGTGAAATAACTAGGAACACATACCTGAGATTTCTCTACATCCATAACCATCATCTTCGAAACCTTCTCTGCATTGACATCGATTGTTCACACAATGAGCATTAGGGGGACATTGACTATCCACACAAGGACCTAAATAATTTGCAAAACGCAAGAGAACACTTGAGGAAACAGACAAGTTAATAAATGTTTGATGACCAAGACGGATTATGGCCGGTTTTCGTCAAAATAAGTTCATCACAAAATAAGATATCTGGTTACTAGTTTTCGAAGTTTCCGCCTACTAGTAGAGCTAAAGGTGACGAGAGCGTAACTAATCAACGGTTTTCAATCTGCTTTATCCTGAGTGGAAACAGCGATTACTTATTGTGAAAGTATTCTCTAAATCTTGCTATAGGAATTTACTGAGCATTAAAATCAGAAGCCGATAGTCTTCATCAGCCGAAAGAAGAGACGCTAGCAAACTGCAGCACCATCTGTCAAGCATAAGACGTTTTCACAAAAATCATCGCATGCACTTACCATACTGCATTCTGTTTATTGTATTTCCCATTATGGGATGCTAAAATTGTTGATTTTTTCTCAGATAAGTACACGGAAATATTAAGAAAAATGCTTCTAAATATGTGACGGAAAATTTTTATAGGTTCGATAGAAGAGAAAGTAATTATGTAGTTAGGTGAATGAAAATATTTTTGGGCGACTCTGTTGTCGTAAAATGTTAATTTTTATCCATCAAATATAGTAATTGCCCTGCGTACCACATGCGTTTCACCAGCTGAGCTACGAGGCCATAACTGATGGGTAAATCGGGCACAAAAATCCCGAAAAGTAGGCGTTGCTCAGCAGTTCAACCAGGAAAGCACGCGCGGTAATAGAGCTTCACTGATTTTAGTGCGTGGATTCCAAACCACCTTAAGTCCGTTGACTGAATTCATTCAGATCGGTGTGGCATTTTTTGTCCTCATCAGTTGGTATTATGTTGTTAAGCGAACTATCCCAAAGTAGTGTGACAGACTGACGATGGTTACTACACAATGGCGTATTTCCTTCTACTAGCTCAATTTTTGACCTTGCTCATTGCATATATTGAAGCTATGGAAAGGTTTTTATATTAACAAGAAGTTTGTTGTCCAGGCGGAACAACGTGGTTTCCGAAAGTAATATAATGGCTGAAAAATCGTGCTCTCCCAATAATTAGAGATCTTAGACTCCGCAAGATTCATAACATGATCAGAATCACTCAGAATGAGATAAATAAATGATGTACAAATGGTTGGTTTCCATGCTTTCTGAGAGAAGTATATCTCTTATGAGGCTGTTAGCTTTCTGTAAGATTTAATTTGTCTGCAGGGTGAACCATATGTGTACCAGTGGAGCCAACCAACATAGTCGGATAGATAGGCTGATAGATCTATAGATACTTATGCATAATATTAGATACCTTAAAAGGTGGCTGGTTATTCCTCACTCTACGTATATATTTGTTATCCATTTGCTCTCATAGAGTTTTATAAAACAAACTGATTTCTCGTAGTAATTTTCCTTTTCTTATAGTAGATTAGTTATGAAAACTAACCATCATGTGGCCTTTTACAATGTAAATTTAATTCCGTTATTTTGACCAAAATTACTTAAATGCATATAGTTCACTATAATTTGGAACAGAAAATTTCACATGCCAGTTTGAAATAATACACCAATAATAAGTCATGGTTATTTGAAACTTATTACGTCAACTCACCTGTTAAAACTGCTTGGTTTATAACCAGACTAAACCAAAAGGTTTGAAAAACGGACATAAAACACTGGCAAAAGCAAAACAATCTGTACAGGGCAGCAAGCTGTATGCGGAAAAAAGTGTTCGACAAATAGATTGTTTTCAAAACAGTGCTTATTCAGAGATATTTTGGGAAAGCATACTTGTCCCTGAATTCAGCTGTGAGAGAGTGGAATGATTTTAGCGGCAGCTTAATCAACCTAGCATACCCGAAGCTGTCCGGCTATTGCGTAGTTTTCTTGGTCCTTTGTGAGCAAGGTCTGGGAAAAAGCAATGACTAAAATAGTACTACTGGATTTCATTTTAAATCTCAAAGGCGCCACAATATCTGCAATAAAAATGGAGCTGTGTGAATTGCATGCAGAGTCAGTGGATGCTTTTTGATTGTCATTAACAAAGTATGATCTTGTGTCTTTTGAGTTCGGGGTTGAAGTCCTGTAAACACTTGTGAAGTCATGGATCTTGACCCAATAGATCCTCAGTGAATGGTAGGCATTGAATTATTTCAGGCTCAGTCTGATTAGGCTTTTAGAGACCGTGAAATAAACCATGATTTACTCGGTCCTGAACAGCGGAAAATCCACAGCAATCTAAGTGAATGAAAATACTAATTCCTCAATCTAGACATGCATCTAAGTGACCTTCGTTGTTCTCTGCGTGCTCATCTGATTTGCCAGGTCTGCTGTAGAACAGTGCACGTGTTCACCATTTTCTATGCAAACTATCAAACATCCGTTCTCGATGTGTGACCAATCTCCGAACTAATTCGTTTTTCAGATGTTTGTCTGAAAGCTTACCCGTAGGTCGCAGTTTACAGTAGGAAACATGTGAGTCATAGAGAAACCCGGGAAGACAGTGACATTGACCGTTTATGCAGAAAGAATTCTTGAAGCAGGTCTTGTACAAACACAGATCTGGATGAAGAGAAGTGAATGATTCGGAAACATTTGAAAAAGATGAATGTTTCTGGAGAGTACGTTGCACCAAATACGGTTACTACATTCTCATTTTGGACTTTCAAGCAACAAAATAACAAACTCAGCAATTCTGCCTTTCAGACTTCGCGGCTGACGGGAAGTCCCGCATTCAACAGGGGCAAATACGGGTCTCATTCAGGTACCACTATTATTATGCCGTAACGTTTGTTGAAAGGAAGCGGTTTTAAGTAGTATTTTATCGGGTATCTTTACAGTTATTTTCACCAGAGAGGATGGAAAGTCACAAACTCGGGGATAGCAAAAATGGTTAGGTTTTATATAAAATTTATTGGTGACAAGAGGAGCTGATATGGTGTAGATTATGGGAACTCAGCTTGCGTATTTTTGCATCCAAAAGTTCACTTGCAGTATTTACATCCGACTGACGAGAAAAATGTAAGCGGATTTCTCATTGTCAATATAACTCTAGCTCTTGATACCTTTATTAAGTTCTTAGAGTGTACGCGAATATCCTTTGGATCTCGTTCAACCGTGCCTTGAGCAACCCCGATGGGAGTAGCCGACGAAGCTAGTCCAGTGAATAAAATGATGATGTGAAGATTGTTGAGCCACGTTCGATATTCGTTTGCCTTATTCACGTCCCTTTGCCTATATGGCCGTGGCTCAGCTGTTAAATAAAAGATTACCGGTTAGATTCACTTCAGTTTGAAATTGTTTCTTTTTGCGTAAAAAAGTATACTACTATGCTTTTCCTACAACGTACTTTAAGTCGATGGGACTTGTAAAAATGAGTAGTTAACCACTGGGAGGCTTCACAGTTGTGCTTCATTTGCGGACTCTTCAGTGAAGAGTATCCAATCGCACTCCAGACGATTCAAATAAAATCCTAGTGGATTATATATATATATATATGATTTCTGTTAGTTATTCGTATCAGGGGCAGTGCTAACCCAACGAACAACGAGGCTGCATGTGCAAGTGCTCATATTGATAGTGTGGGCTCTTCAATGAAGAGCATCTATTCACACTCCAGACGATTCAAATCAGATCCTGGTGAAGATACAACATCAGAGTGTAAAAGTATGAAGACTAGCGGGCAGAGGAGTACAGGGTACGCATACCTGATGAGTGGCAATAATCGTGTAAACCGGTCGTGTGCTTCCGGGAAAAGTTTGTCCGCAAGTTTACATACTACTCACTATATAATGTACTCCACCTTGGAATCAAGCAACGACAACAATTATAAGTTAGGTGAAGAGGCGTACCATACTGTAAAGCAGACCGTTACTGAGAGAGAAAAGTTCTGTTTTTTGCCTTTCGTCGTAGATTTTTTGATGTTTTTCGTCACATTATTGTTCGCAATGACATTTTTGTGATTTTAGGGCACAAGAGTTTGACAGGCAGACCGCATACCATTCTCGTCACTGATTCCTACTCTCAACCATATCCTTCAAAGCATCAAACCAAGAACAATCCTTGTCATTTGGGCCCCAACCAGGGAGGTGGGAAGTGCCAGCCGAAGCCCTTGTTGACGCTAGCTTCCTCGTACCGCTAAGTCTTTTGCTAAGCAGCAGTTGGCGCGATTTGATATTTCCACACACAAGAACTTAACTATCCAGTTTAAACAAATCATTAACTACCCCGGTAATTTTAAAATGTTGACCAGTAAATTGGTATTTTCCTACAATAATTTAACAATAACTATAAGTATGACTACAGCAATGACTACTTTAGTATACTATAATACTGTACTTGGGCAATTTAAAAGAAACGCACTAGTAGCTGGTTACTTGGTGCTGAAAGAAAAAAAAGCATTGATTCACCGAGCCCAAACCTGACTGTTTTCTCCCGCTTGGTGTCAAAAAACAGAATAATTGCGAAGGCTTGTAAAATCATGCGTCTGTTTGCTGTACATTATTTTAATTTTCGAGAACGGAGAGTGCGACACAGCGAAATGCAAGCCCACTCAGTGTGCTCAATTTGGAATGCGCTTCATGCATTTGCGAGACACGAGAGATGGACCGGTAAGCAGCTACGGGTTTCCTCTGGCTTACCGACAGTTAGGGGCATACAATACCCGTAATTAGGATCAAACGCGTAGCCCGGATAGCAAAGGCAACCGCCGTCTTTGCAGTAAGATTCTTTGTGGCAAGTAACGTTGACACACGGATCTAAGAGGAGTGTGAATTGATAATTCAGGTGAAAAGTTTTCATGATGGGAAGCACCCGTGGGGTCTTAGCAGGTTAAGATGGAGTCTTCAAAAGACTTCAGGGAAAACAGAAATGCATTCTTTACCTGTGTTTCGAAGCATCTGTGAAAAACAGCTTATGATATACCTCAAACTTTACTGCAACTTACTGTCAAAAATACTCTTTCAACTAACATTTTATTCACTATAAAAAAGATACAATAAGGGAGCCGTGGCCAGCGAGAGGTTGCCAGGCAGAGAGGTGACCGAGGGCTGTGGCGGGAATCGAACTCGGGCCGTTATCGTTCAAAGTCCCTTCGATCACCATCAGCTAATTTTCTAGGGTGATTAATCGGAATGCGTCCCGAAGGTTTCTCTTCAAAAGAACTGTCAGTTTGATTAAAGTGGTAAAAGTAGGTGAACATTTGAACGCTAAAGTGTCCCCCTCAATATTACATATCAAACAAAGACTATTGTTTGTCTTTAAAGTTGGATGTGTTTATGAAAAATAATTTTTCAGACTAAGGCTTTTATCTCACCATCTTCGTAATGTTGTTGAGGAAGCCTTTTTTGATCAAAACGTAAATTTCGTCGTTTGCACAGAACATGGTTTTTTTCGAGTGTGCTTCTAACCCTGACTTTCAGATATGACGTTCGAATGAAAATGCTTGGATGATGAAGAAAATTTTCTCATGCCCGATAGGTAAGTTTGCATGCTTCGAAAATGTAAACAGTCTTAGATGAATTGACCTTATTTTTCAGGGTATGCATGGACACGGTTTATAATATCTGATTCTAACCTGACTGTCTTGTGAAAATCCTTTTTCAACAAAACGTTCAGTGTTGCCGGTTGCATGCGAGGACGTTATCATCTTTTGTAAGCACGTGCTTTGTTACTCATGGGTTTTGTGAAACGTAAATCGAGGATCATAATAACAGCGGAGGTTCACACGGAAAAAAGTGACTTTTATTATAAAATAGTCGACTAAGTAGGGTGCAAATATGTACCCCTACTGAACCGTAGTGGCGTGTGTTTCTTGAGTTGTCGAACGGAAACTTCGAAATGATTTCTCTTTCTTTCCGAACAAGCAAAAAACTATTCTCGGGCACATCAGCTGAACAAAATTCACTTTATCTAATTGTATACCAAGAGGCTGCTGACTAAAAAACGGAGGGAAGGCCATGAAAGTTCAGATTATGGGAAGTCAAGTGATTCTCAGTTGGTATACAACCGAAAAAAAAATGAACCTGGATTTCTCCGACTACTGACCAAAGGTCTTGTAAACAATCACATCTGACTCAGTTATCTGTAGTCTAAAGGCGAAGGATACTCACAAATATATAGCTACAGAAGAGGAAGAAGTTAAACTCCTACAAGATCTGATACCTGTTGAAAGCTCAAGGGGTGTTTTTTTCCTGACAAGATTAATTATGGATTAAATCAATTTTCCATGAATCTTAGCTACAGACGTTTAAGATCGTTTATCAGGATGATGAAAATTCTAGAATTCGTTATTTTCCAGAGTAAACCGGCTGGATCTTTGTCAGTTCAACAACACTAAAGCTTTGACTGGTAAGGAAACGTCATACTTAGTGATCATCTTCTTACGAAGGTAAAGTGAGATAAATGTTTCAGCTCTCTCAAAGTTTTTCTCATGTTTGATTCAGAAGTCACCAGTAGACTATTGGCTGAAAACAGTAATTAGACGGCTGCACCGTGCGTCTTTTGTCTTTTTTTGACAGATCGATGGAAAGTTGGTTTTGCAAGACAGAATCTTTTGCGAATTTTGCAAAACTACGGATGTGGGAGAATTGGACGGCTAATATTTACAGAAGAGAGAAAGAGTCAGCAAAGAAGATCTGCAGTTCATAAAGTAGCACTGAAAAAGAAACACGGTTAGTCGCCATCCTTAGGTTAACGACACCAAATTATTTGTGTCTGTACGTTTATTACTAAATTCAAATTTTATATAAGCTACTCGGGCCGATGGAGTTTGAGATATCAAAGTAGAACGTGCCGTCCAGAGGTTGAGTACCTCTGCAGCTATTTATGCTTGTATATATATGTTTGCAGAGGACAGCTTTTCATGCAGAAAAAGTGCAGATTGCAAAGGTGCATTGTCCGGGGTTGTATCTAGCTAATATGGTCTTCAACGGAGCATGCTATATGCATAATTTACCTGTTCGAACGGGTCGACAGTCGTAATAACCGTCACCCTTGTATCCAGAACGACAGACACATCGTCCTCTGTGACATACGGCGTAAGGATGACAACGGATGTCAACGCACTCATCTAAGGGATTTTTTATGTCAGGAAATCGGTTTGGTTAGGATTTCTTCGCTCCACATACATGTATGGTAAAAGCTATGGCGAACATGGAACTTTCACCTTAGTCTTGGACCTATTCCATATTCTAAACTATGCACGGATAAACTCGTAATATGACTGTGCATTAGTCAAAGCGCGTTGTAAACGAGAGAAATATTATTTGTTGGAACTTTCTTTCTCTTCTTTTGGCCGAACCTGCAACAAGAAAATTGTCATGCTACTTTGAATTTAGGCTATAAATTTGGCGCTGACGTAAATAGCTACTCTGCTCTTTTGACAAACCAAGGACAAATCCAATCCTCTTTGCTATCATGATCTCTTTTTTAGTGTTTATATTTTAAACAATCTTAATATTTTGCAAAACACATTTCTACTGAACACGCAGGACGACACTGAAGGCAATGCATCGGTGTGGTGATATGTGATCAAGTCGCTTCTTACCTTCCGCATTGCATCCCACTAGAGTATAGTTTTATGGCTGTGCACTGCTAGTAAACTTACTCAATTCACCTCAAATCTTCCGTATTTCAGTTTCAATTACTGAACATCAGTGTTTTGGGTAACTGATCAATACGCTAGATTCATCTTAGCACAACGGCCCAAGACAAGCTGTTAGACTTGTTACCTCATGAAATAAATCGGCTCTTCTTCACCCTGCATTCCATAACAACAACTGTTTTGTCCTCAGTACTGAAGCGAAGTAGAAGAACTGTTCTTGTTTCAATATCTAGGGAATTTGTAAAAATTAGTCATACATGATTATTTTGGCTTCTATTTTAATCGATGTAAAATTCATCCTGAAACTGTAGTTAAAACATGACAATTAAGGAGAATAATTTGTTGTACTCTGCTTAAGTATGTAAATCTAGACACTTACTTCTTGGAGATCTTGCTTGATTGATTGAATACTCAACGGCTAAAAAAGAGTGGTCTGTCCACGCGCTTGTCAGTGCACAGACTGGCAGCATAACTTCTTCTATGACTCCC
Source organism: Fasciola hepatica (assembly GCA_948099385.1). Taxonomy (NCBI): domain Eukaryota; kingdom Metazoa; phylum Platyhelminthes; class Trematoda; order Plagiorchiida; family Fasciolidae; genus Fasciola; species Fasciola hepatica. The sequence continues at coordinate 41,297,820 of CANUEZ040000043.1, forward strand.
TCCAAAACAAAAAACATGCTTCCCAGGCTTAGATTTAAACGAAATATCAGTAATAAGTTACAGACTTCAAGTGAGGAAATTTGATTGAAAAGACTTCAACAAAACAGTTGTGTTAACTTCGATCTACCGGTAGGTCCTAGAACGGTCTCATGAAAACATAATGACTCACCCGTCATTTTTGGTCTACATTTCTGATTGCCGTCATCTTCATACCCATCCATACAACGACAGTATCCATCGTAGCACTGAGCATAAGGTTGGCATTGAATGTTCGCGCACTTGTCTGACTCAAAGGTGATTTTACATCCGGTGATTTGGTGTGAAACAAACGGAAAGGCGGAAATAGGAATCCAGGTAAGAGTTTTGCCACTAGGGATTGAACGAATGAATTTTACCTAAATCCCACTTTTTACTCGAACCAACCCATAGCAAAAGAACCTTCGAATCAAAATATTATTAGAGAGACAGTGGTTTTGTCACAACACAGTTAGGATCTAGTTCATTGAGTTCGCTAGGCTGATTCCACTTCGCGATTCAAACAATAATTTATCAGTGTTGCTATTTACGGTATCAGAAGTCAGACTTCATGGGTCGGACAGCATTTATGTTTTCAACTCCGAAGAATCTTTCGATCTAGTTCATGAGTTATTAACATACTTTGAAGTTTGGAGTGGTTCAGTGGTATACACACAACTATACTTTCGAAGCCGCTCGCCAGATATATGCTGTCTGACCTACAGCTCCCAGCTAGTCGTGAAGAGAAGACTTGTCTGCCTTTGAGCTATCTTAGCCTGTTACCTCAGGACATTTTATTTGATATAGGATGAAGAGCTATTGTCACCAGTCGTTGGACCAAAAACTGACTGGTCAAAGGTGATATCAAGTAGTGTCTCTTCTGAGTGGTTGATCAAATGTTCAATCCTCGTTTTCGTCATGTTGATCCGCACCATTGATCCGGTGTCCCATCCATCGCGATTCCGTAGGCCCAGACGATGACATGAATTCTGAACCATCGATGGTGTGCTGTCTGCTAAAAAGCCCATGCCTTCTATCGACGATTTATCAACCCATACCCCCAAACTGTCTGTTAATTTGATCTTATGGCTCTCCGAAATGGGATTTGATGGGCATGTGCAACTGGAAATTCCTAACAAGAATGAAACAATAGTGCTTCGAGAGTTCCCTATGGTGGGATGCGAGCGGATGGCTCCTGATGAATCATTCTTTGAGCGATTTGCACAAGTGGTCAAAAAGTATAAACATGTAAGACTCATTACGCACGGATATTATCATTTACACCTTCTAGTTCAGCGATGATAGGATGCATATTTAAATCGGGCAAGGTGGCAAGTTCTACTTATTCAACCGTTTTGCTTCAACATGTCTGAAAAAACTCTGGTAGACGAAGCATAGGAAAGCTTAGAGCTGCAATCAGGGAGGTGATCCACTGGTTGATCAACCAGAAAGAAGGCAGCAAAAGTTAAAGCTAGGAGTGAGATTGTCACTACCGATCAGTCACCAAAACCAGAGTGATTTTTTATATGCTGACTCGTCCGCCGTGCGTAAACATACAACTTAAAAATTTATTTTGGCGAAAGGCTTTTAGTGATCATACATGCGACTGAAAATGCGTTCAAAATAAGTGTAAACGAGATCTCGTTTGTTTAAGACTACTAGATAGTACAAGTTCAGGAACTGAAATGAAAGCCCGGAAATCTCCAAATGAGAAGTACTTCCGTTCTGTAAAATATTGAAAAAATTCCCACGATACCGTCTCTCATTCCATTTGACTTTAGTCATCGCACTGACGCACGTGAGACTTCTTCCAACAGATTTGGATCGGCAGAGATAGCCAAAACTGGAAAATAGGGAGGAGCTCTTTGCAGCTTTTATAGGCGATGTGAAGGAATGGGAATAACTAACCGGTGGCTGGTCTACACTCGTTGTACCCGTCACCTTCGTATCCGGGATCGCATGAACAACGGCCACTGTGACATCGCGCGTAGGCTGCACATTGCACGCCCTGACAAGGATCTGTTGAAAATAAGTAGTGAAATGACATCATTCATTCCGAATACGCTAAAAGTAAAACGAACACTGGCTAGTACTTTTATTTCATTTAAGTAAGGAAATGGCCACAAGTGAAGATCTTACGTAAAACTAACAGTAGAAGTTTGCACAACTTTGCAATTTGTCACGCAGGCCTGTTAAATTACCTGGTAGAGAGAGGAATCTGAAGAAGCTTTTGTAGACTAATGATAACCTTTATCAAAGACAAATTTTAGTTGGGCCTGCTGTGCTAAACCAGCCCGTTGCCTCATAGCAGTGATCTATTTATCAAATCTCCGCTGTTGGGTAATTAAAATAGGAACATATACCGTAGCAAATATTCGAATATCTATGCTTACAAATACGGAAGCTCCGAAGGCTTCGGAAACTGCATTCAAACACTTTTGAGTTCATCGTCCAATGCGTTCTTCCGGGCCAGCTTTACTGTTTCCCTGCAACCCTCCCCGGCATTTAAAACAGGACCTCAAAGCTCTAAGCCGTGACATAGTAATTCTAAGTCGCGTTTCATTTGTCTCCAGTTATATTCTTATGGCTCAAATACTTGATCAGAATATCGAGCCTTGCCTAGACGTAACACTCGGGACACCACAGTGACCACCTATTTCATTATACAAAGACTTTATATTTTTACTTCCATTCTACCTTCCAGCACTTTTCGTCTAGAAACAGTGTAAAAGAAAAAATCCCACCTGTACCCTACCAGACACTAGTTCTAACCAATGCGGAGAATTTAAAAAAAGAAACAATCACAAAACTTATAACTGGCCTAATCAAGACTTATCCATTTGTATTTACGCAAATATTCTTGCCTTTTATGATTTCTGGCTTGACTTACATTTTTTTCTTCTTGCTCCTCATGGCTGAAATGCTGGCATACAGCGAACTTAAGTCTTCCGTGCAAACACAAACAATAATAACTGAACTCCACCAGTAAGGAAACCATTATATTTGGTTATCACCTCCCATCAAAAACTCAAGGAAGCCAGACCATTTAGACTGAGATGAGACTACTGTAAAAGAGTGCACACATTTTGCCCCATTATGCGAACAGATAAATTGCGTGCTGGTTAGCTGAATACTTACCATCACTGACAGAATCACAGAAGTTCACGCCGTCACCTGTATAGCCATGTTTACAGTAGCATCGGTTTTCGTAACACTGACCAAATGGATGACACTGGACACCAGCACAAAGATCTGAGTTGAATTATAGCAGAGTGAGGATTGATTAGAGTGTCACATTTCACACCACTTATGGGGAAGTTGTACCTCAAAAATTGAGACGAATTTATGGAGGAATGCATAAATAAAAGCCAAAAAATATCAAATAAAATTGAGTGAAATTTCGCTAGCCCGACTCTGTAAAGGATTTCGAGTTTTTTGGTCCCTGTGGGATTTGTATTCATTCACAGATGCCATCCGCACTTCAGTACCGTGACCGATCTACTAGATGAGCTGAAACACCACACAGGGGGCTTCCGTGTTGTGCCGAGTCGTTATAGAAGCTCCCTCTAGTGGACATAATGTGCTGATATAATTTGAGTGGATAAACGGTCAAATGGCTCTGTAGTTCAGCTGCTAGACTACAAACACTTCTAAAATGTGGATGGCATCTATGAATGAGTTCGAATCCAGCCTAGACTGCGGAAATCCGATTCACGAACCTATTCAAAAGAAATGAATACCTTGGAACAGAGGGAGAACGCTACATTAGGTAGGATTTTCTGAAGTGATGTGTATGGGTTTTGTCACTCCAGTGAGCAAAAAATCACTTCGCGAAGTCCATATCATTTATCAAGATTTGATGTACGGGCATAGACATTTTTAGCCCCTAAACTGCTAATTCTTTTGATATCCAACGGCTTTAAAGTCTTCCAGATAGGAGTTTGTCTGTGTCGTTATTACAACTGTCAGTAGAAAATCACGCACTCGAGAAAGCTGAGTGCACCGACTCTGTATCTGCGGAATGGAGCACCTGAAAAAGCGTCATATTATAGAAGATAAAACACACATTGCTGTTCAACAACTTCTGAAAGAGAAAACTTTCTTTTCTGCTTCAGTCTATTCCAGAAGCTCTAGTAAGAAAACTTGTCTGCTTCCGAATTATGTTAACCTTTCAACTCAGGACACATTATTTTACATAGGACCAAGAGTTACTCTCACCAATCGTTGTACCAAAAACTGACTGGTCCAAGGTGGTATCAAGTAGTTTCTCTTCTGACTGGTTGATCAAACAGCCAACCACTATCTGATGGAAATCCCTTCTCGTCATCTCGGTACACTGCCCTGTGGTGCACAACTTCCGTTGACTTGACCCCCTGACTTGTATTCTCAAGAGTCGATGGTGAGCAATTAGCTAAAGAGACTAGACCGTCTACTGGCGACGTGTCAGCCAATATCCTCACAGCGTCCTTTGACAAAATGTCCTGTTTTCGCTGCAGCTGTGACCGAGCTAAATACGACACAGGCATCAACAAATTCTCACAAGTATTTCGGGGTTATAACGGCCCCGGGGAGTATTCTTCCATTCAAACTGGGGTTACGTTCTTCGAGGCCACAAAAACCGAAGAAAAGAGCAGTACAAAAAAAAAATAAAATGCACAATGGGAAATAGAACACCACACAGGTTTGATTCGTAAGAGGTTCGTCATTTATGAATAATACATTCCGAAAAGTTTTGTGATATTGGGAATGTACGTGTGAGCACAAGGTTAGATACAACGAACATAGAACCGCTGAGATTATGTTTACAAATGAAACTGCTCCGATTTGTGAAAATCGGACATTAGTCGATAATCAAGGGACCTGGTCAAGCTGTGTCACAACCAAAGGTCTGGATCGGCATCACTTTTAGCGAGGACGTATTCGATCTTTGGCCACGGAAGTTCAATTGCGTGGATAAACTTCTTTTTGTGTACAAAGCTTTGGCCATTGTAGTCGAACGCTGATCGCTTCGGTTCTAGTTCTGACTTATAATGACTCATTCGGTTGGACTTTGCATGGGATACTTAATGACTTGTTGGGATCAGCCACTTGACACTCTAACGGATGAGAAAGGATGGAAACTGACACAGCTCCTCTTCCTCCTTTCGGAAGTAAAAAATGGTTGGTGCAGTTTAATACGCTTAGACGCCTTTTAGTTCAAAACACGTATTACCGCAGGTGTCCTTGATTTGATAGGCGATCACTGAAGAGGTCAACGAGGGCAATTTATCCTCTTTCTAGCATTTTGTTGGAGTTCGGGGATTAAGATTTCCCTGGCTAATTTGTTGATCAATAAATGTCAAACATTTCCAGAAATTAAGAAGCTCCTCCTATCACAGTCCATCAGTGGCAAAAATATACAGGCAGTTTTGAGAACGGGACCAGAAATTCTAAAATTTTTAATCTGCGTGATTAACCTTCTGATCATCGCAAGCCGCGAACATTCCTGTTTATTTTTACACCAAGTTTTGAAACTATCAGGAAACTAAAAGGTTTTTCTAAACCAAAATTGACTTTAACAAGCAGGTCAATTGTAGAAGTGTCACACGACTTTATTGTCCATATAAAGAAAGAAAAAAATATATACCAAACTAAATAGCTGATAAGGAAAACGCAAATTAGTCGAATCGTTCCTGGATGAGTTTCCGATGGAACAACAAGTACGTAAATTATTTTTCAAACACACTCAAATATATGAGAGACCGCACTCCTCGGCGAGGGGAAAAGTGCTATTTTTTACGTAACTACCACTTTTCAAAGACGGTTTGGTTTCACCAATATCTATGCGTTAAAAGCAGCAAATCTTTGATAAGCCTATTTTCGAAGTCGATAAATCACAATTGGTTTATCCTCTTGCCCGTATTTTATGTTCTCCGTAGATTTTCGATTTGTTTTCAGTGCTTTTTAACCAGCAAACGCGGCACATTTTATATGTATCAAAGTGAGGTAATGGAAAAAACGACAAGAAAATTGGTAATAACAATAAAAACAAATAAAAAGTTCGTGTCCACATGGTTCAAATCAAGTCAAGGATACTCTTTGTTTGTCCGGAAAGAGTACATTTTCAGCTGTGGTACTAGTTGCAGAGATAATTTTCATTGATAATTATCATTTCGGTTGCACTGGGTTTGTGATTTCATCAAGTTATCATGCTTCCATGACCAGAGTAGACAATCGTGTCTCTGAATCATCGCCCGAGTCTGGTGGTCCGCATTGTTTGAGTATAGACGAGGTTCGAATTCGTACTGATTGTAGGCAGTCTTCCTCTAACTAAGATAACCACTTTATCAAACTTCAGCGGGCTTGAACCCCCGTCATTTATGCCTCAACATTATCTGCCTTTCAATGCACTGGAAAAGGCTGGAAGAACCGAGAGGGGGGGGGGGGGGGGTAGAGGCGGGGGGGAGGGTTAGGCCTTTCACAATTAGGGGCCGAGATTTTACGAAGCTAGCATGGCTCTGACCTCAATTGACCAGTTTAGTGCAGTTCACTCAACCAGCAACATCGCAGTCCTGGGCTCCGGTTTTGGTTGACTAGCCCTAAATCCTGGTTAGGGGTCTGAGGAAAATTTATACGTATGGTTGGGAATAAAAGTCGGTGGAGCTATTGTTTTACTGCGCAATTAGTAAACTTAAGCGAACCTCGAAATAAAAAATGAAGTTATTAATAAATATCGTAAAGAAAACAGCGAAAATAAACGAACACTGTTTTGTATAAGCAACCTAAATCTGACGTATATAACATCCTCAGCAATTGTCAATGGACTATACAGAGGTTGTTGGTACTTGTGTAACAAGGAGGACAACACACGGCAGGATACTTGTATTCCCACGGTCACACAAGTCAAGTCATAGAACACATGCAGTCGCTTATATAGGCCTTTTTCAGACTGCACGGCGCCAAGATTGCTATTGTAGCTGCTTGAGCGCTCCGGCTGCTTTCTGTCCATTTGCCTATGGCCGATTGCTTGCTTCTCTTGTCCGTCATTTCCCTTTGGTTGGCTCGACTTTCTCAGTTGACGGCTCGATCGGCAGCCCTTCGTCTGAGCTATCTTGCTGGTTGCCGGAGATTTCGCTGCTTCCTCTCAAGTCGTCTGTATGCTTCTTTTTGTCCGTTTCGGGATGCCTCCGACATATTCGCCACCTGTTCTTTTGTCTGTGGCCCTCGTTTGGTTCGTTCTTTCGCCTTGATGTTCACGCCGTTCCCCCGCTCCAGCATTCTCTGTTACACACATTGGTTTTGGTTTTATCTTATTAAGTTATTACCACACTAACTTGAGCATTTTGTATGGTTATTTTCAGCAGTAGAGGAAAAGGGCTAAAGCAAGTCCTACTTACCGCAAATGAGTAAAAGTTCAGATAAAACTTTATTCATTTTTGTTAAAACACGAGAAACGTACGGAACTGAGGAAAATCTCCGGGTGGCAGTGGATATGATAACGGTCACAACGTAGTGGGTGTGAACGTTTAGTAATGGGTTTTTCGGCAAATGCAATAGATGCCATGATATGGTTATCACAAAAATTGATATTTAGTTTCCCAAGGCTATGCCGGAAACAGGACCGATGATGCACCAAACTCTGCAAAGAGTGATGTAGTTCTTTTTCATCAGACCAGGGAGAATAGTGGGAGAATAATATAGAATTATGGGATAAATACACCGGTGTGATAAGGAAGAGATAACAGATTCCGCAGAGCTGAACTGCTGTAGTTTGCGAATCTGAGAGGACAAATCACACCATTCGCTTGTAAAGTTACGCTTAAATCATATGGTTTACTTGTGCAAGAGGAGTAGAGTTAGTAGTGTAGAATCCATAAAACTCGATCGTAATCTGCGAAAAATTACTTCTTTGAGAGTGACGGATTAAATCCTAAATCATTCGGTATAAAACTGATACTTTACGACAGTTCATTGCAATCCCAATTGAGGCCCCTTCTGCTACGTGGACCTTGTGATCGTCAGGCCTTTAGGGAGACAGGTAAACTGAACTTCGACACCGATCGCGGCTGAAAACGTAGTCTGTGGGTCGCATCAGTTTCCGAAGCCCCCATGCACTTCCCTTAACGTAAGTGGGCAACCTCTGAATTGGTCAGTCGAGTAGATGATTGATTTTGACCAGTGACGAGTGAGAACATCCTTGGCTATTCGGGTGCTAATTTTCGGAGACCCATCCATATAGTGGTCCAATGAGGTTGGTTTTAGCAAAGATGGGAACTTTTTACAAACTACGACTTTTTGTGGGTGCGACTGTCCAAGTTCAAAAACCAATGCAAACGTATGGTTGGGACTGGGTTTCCAAAACGTTGTGAACATTCTTCAAACTGTTATTCCTGAGGGTGCGCCATTTGACAGACTTGAGTGTACACCATAAAAATTCCTTTTTGTTGTTGTTCCAGTCTCATTTCAAAGTTACATGGCACAATTATTCTGACTGATTCCGAAAGTTGGACACTAGGATTCTATTGATAAGGAGCTACAAGCAGTAAAATGAGTCTGTCAATTCACCTGACCGGAATTCTTTAGTGGGAACCACTATTCCTTGTTCTGTATTGTCTCAGTATGGGTGGGCCAAAACATGCCTCCCAAGGTGCCTTCAGAATTTGATTGATGAAATAATTTGATTCTGCACTTGACCGCACAGATTTTCATGAGGTAAGTACCGGCAAAGCTCTCTACACCGGTTCTCTGCAATATATTGTAAAAATGGATTCTTTTTTATCTTTCAGAGATCAGTGTTAGCCCTTGAGGATTTTAGCCACGCATCCAAGGCATATTAAAAGAAGACTCACCTTTTCCTACCGTGCACTCCCGAAGCCCATCGCCGAAGTAACCCGGTTTACATCTGCACATACCAGATTCACAGATGGCATTCAGATGACACTGCACGGTTGCACACGGATCTGAGTGTATTGGTGTACGTATGTGTGAATGTGTGTGTGCGCGTGCGTGTGTGTACGAAAGACGGTAGTATGGTAACGCTGGAATCCGGAAGTACTCAGGTAAACAAAGTTAGCCTCATACCTTCATGCAAAAAGGCTATCATGCACATTCTTTGTCATGATGAACTGGTTCCTGGGAAGATAGTGCGATACATTCTGCTCCCATCACACCAGGCCAGCCAGTTCTTCAACACATACTTTAACCCACAGATCAATCACGGTAATACGGAGCACTTGGAATAGGCCGAGCTGATACGCAGTAGTTATAAAAAGCTCTTCCTGCTCTTTGATTGATTGAACAGCATCAACACTATTGTATGAATGTTTAACACTAGATGTTCCCGTGTACGAAGAGGTAATAAAACACCAAAGAGACAACCACATCTCAATGAATAGAGACCGTTGAATATATGAGGTGCCTTAATTGGAAACCGTTTTTAATAATTTGGCACCATAGTAGTTCAGTAACCATCAGAATGGTACCTGCTAACTCTAGTCAGTTGGATGCAATTTTTACTTCATTAAACAAACACTTGGGTAACCTGAACAAAAACCGTATTTGCAACCATGTATAGGATAGCAAGCAAAAGGACAAGAGAAAACTTAACGAACAGAGTGATTCAACGGGGTTTCTTCTAGCTGAGTCAGTACAGTGCACGTAACAGAACCCAAAACGAGGAGGTCCGACAGACAGTTAACTACCCCTTGGCACTGACAGCTATGACTTTTGGATCTGCTTCCGTGGAGAGCACATAAGACCAGAGTAAGATAGACGTGTGGTAGTGAGCAGAACAGCTTCTCAGCACCAAGTGTCCGCGGTTACATGGTTCGAACCCTTGGAAAAGTTGGAACTTAACTGACCTATTCACAAAACGATTTGAAAATTTATGGTCCAATATGCAAAAAAACGGAGAAAGGTTGGATGCTCCGGTGCCAAAAATAAGACAGCCCACAAAAGTGTTCTATTGCTACTTGTATTCACCCGAAAAACAGCAAAAGGTTATTTCATGCACCAAGATCATCACTACCACGAAGCTGCAAACTAAAAAAATGAATTTTTATCACTGACCCATCCAAAACTAGCATTCTGATGAGAGTGAAACACTGGTGTTTTGTTTCAATGAAAAGAAACACGATCTGTATATCTAACCAGGCAGTATCGTCCCCAGGTTCACGCATGCATTCATTAATATTGGTAAGTACTGAGCGGTGCGTGAACACACGTGCATACTTGCGTTAATTTGTGGCCGCTTACCGGTTACCATAGCACAATCCCAGTAACCATCTCCTTGGTACCCAGATTTACAACGACAACGACCTTGTTCACATATGCCGTTTGCGTGACACCGAACAGATTCACATGGATCTGTGAAGTCGCCAATCGGCGACAAGTGATAAGCAGGTGTTTCATCAGATTATATTTCAGAATAAATTTATAGGATCACTTTCTACTAAGCTGAGCTTAACGCATGGAACAAATGCTGAAGTTTGCTGTGAAACCGTGCACATGCGAATAAGCATTATGTGCTAATGAGTTATGGATGTGGCAGTGGCATTCTAGTCTTTCCACAGGGAAATTTGAGATATTTAGAAGACTGCGAAACTGGCTTCAACGCGTTTGTTAGGTAAGACAATGGGGTGCGAAAAGAGATAACTTTTTCTTAAAAACCCCCAAGTATTTGTTTGAGAATCGATGAACGTTAGGAGGGCAAGTATCCGGAATAACCAAATGATGGTGAGACCTTGGAATTACACATCATTTGGTTGTATTTCGTGACAAAACTTAAGAAGCCGGGAAAGGATACAAATATCATAAGGTATATGAGATCAGTTGCGGTATGTCTTCAAACTACCCTCGCTTGCAGTGGAATTACACTTGACGGTTCCGTTTTTGGCAAATATGCTCGTCTCAGAACCAAGTAGAAAAGGATAAAAGCAGCAGTTACTTGTGCAATATTTCGCCAAAATAGATAAAAGTGCCTCACAGATCTTAGTTTGCAAACAAATGGTAAATAGCATGAGGAGAGAAAGTCAGCTCTTCTTCTCGGGAAGAGATGACTGAAAGGATTAGCAACAGCAAGGAAGTTAAAGAAGAAGACTGAAGCAATTCCATAAACTTCCAAAAGATAGAATGTCGAAATCCTGTATTACTTTATTCGACGCGAGCCATGCAACTACGTGATCGTACGTATAACGGATCGTGGTAGATCTTACCCTGACTAATAAGCCTACAATGCCCCTAGTTCTGGTCCATCTCATAGCCAGACTCGCACTGACACTGACCATGTTTACCGATGAGGTTTTTCATACAAGTCACATTGACACAAGGATCTGAAAGCGCTTCAAATAACTTCCAGAGAACATGGGTTTAGGACAAAAATTAAACTACTGTAAAACTGACAGGCAATGTGCTTCAAAAACTCGTGATTTTTTGAAACAAGTTTATCTGAACTACTTTTTCCTTCTTTCATTTGATGCTCAGGGGACGAGAATCAATTTGACTATTCTCAATGAATCAACCTACCACGAACTGAACGACATTCATTGTAACCGTCACCCTTAAACCCTTCACGACACTGACAGTATTCATCTAAACAAAAAACTTTCCAACGACTTCGCGCATCTGAGCACCAAACTAAAATAAAAGGGTTTTCATTGGTGGTTCGGCACTTTATGATCATAGGCTTGGAAATACTTTCCAATTTACCGTCCCACGGGAGCACTTCCGTATTTGTTTGCTGATAAGTAGCCAAAGTGACGCTGTTCAATCAACCACTGTGTGAAACTTACGGGCATTTTGCACTTGAACCAATACAGGAACTAAATGATAAGCCAAAAATCAACAACTCTCAGTCCTATCACTCATCTATCAACCAACCGGATAGTTCAAATTATTCAAACGGTTATGTTTAAAATCATGGTTTAGTTTTATAAAAGCAGAGCTAAAGTATCAAGGGTATTTTGTCCATTTATTGCAACTGTGATAAAACAATGTTACACGCATGAAGGGTTAGTTAGAGTTCATACGATGTTTGATGTTATGTGAGGCATTAAAATCGTATTTTGTCCGACATACGGGGATAACTGAAGAAACTATAATTTCTCCTAACAGCCCCATTTGAAACAGATTTTTCAGACACCGGAAATGCACTACCGGCCTATTCACAGCCGGCCTACTTTCCCAATAGCTGTCACCTTCACATCCTACATGACAGTATCAGTTTCCCTTAAGACAACGAAGTTGTTGTATGACATGAATATTCAACGCTCGAATCTCCGAACTTTAAGAATATTTTAAAAGAATGTTTTTACGGAAAATATTGATTGAGGAAAACTTACACTTCTGTGGACTTATAAACACATGATCAAAATCAGTCCAGGTCATGGAGTGATGGTTTGTCTGTTGAATTTCCTTTACATTTTACATTTAGGAAACATTATACTATGGAAATATCGGAAAGATAGTGATTAGAAGTCGAATAATGAATGATTTACAGCTAGCATTATTCTTATTTTAATAACAAATTATGCGGAAAAGTTTAATTCGACAGTGTCAGTGTATCTCAGGAACAAAACTTTTATCTCATATTTCTAGTGAAAGGGCTTGATGTCGACGGTGAAAAAGTTAATAAACAGCACTTTCGTCCACAAAATGTGTTCTCTTAATTGGTTACAAAGTAAACGAAGCCATTCTACCGGAACAATAATAATACTTCTAGATCAGTCAAAAAGGTGAGTTGTGATTTTTAATACACTACAATTTGCATGCAATACGAATCCCAGTAGACTGCACGCCGATTGCAAGACACTCCGAAAATATGATGTGCAAAGGTTAAGCACCGGTTATTTGCAGTTATAACTAACTGTGGAAAAGCCACGAAAATATCTACGCAAGCACACTGCATGCGCTCTTACCAACTGCTCGAGGTTTACACTCCCAATAACCATCGCCATCAAAGCCATGATGACAACGACAACGGCCGTCCTGACAATAGGCGTTTACATGACACTTGACACCCGAGCATGGATCTATAATTCACACCCAGATACATCAAATATCAGTCAGGAAAACTGATTAACTCGAAGAAAATGTTTTGAAGGTTTCAGGAAAATGGTGTTTGTTGTGAACGGAAACGAGTGAGCAATCGCGTTCGCACTGTTGGGTGCGCGTGAAATACGAACGCGAATGTGGATAGAGGTATAGAGTGAAAGTCAACCATAACTATCAAATACACGGGTCGCCGTAATTTCGTCGGTCATTTTTTAAAATAAACAATCACTGAATGCCGCTTGGATTATCGGGTAATCCATTCGTTTATTAGGTGCAAAATTCCGGGAAATTTAATTCAGTTACTTGTCTGAATTGATGTCAAGCCAGAAAAATAATACGTAGAATAAATAGTGTATTATTTTGAAAATTCTGTTAGCTTAGTGTGTGCTGTCAAAGATGAAGTTAGGCTTCTAATATGTGTGGATGATGGAATAAATATGTTGTGCCTGGATCCAAATCACCACGAGAGCGACGCAGTGCCAAGCACCGTCACCAATGTAATCCAGACTACAGTAGCAATAACCTTTCAAACAAAAACGGCCTGAATGACAGACAGTTAGAAAACATCTATTCCTAAATCGACGGAAGAAAAATAGTATCACTGTGTCAGTACGAATCAGGTATTTTGATGAAAACCTAATGAAGGGCTATCGATGGTTGACGTATTTCACTGCACTAATAAATTCAACAGGAGAACTTGGATATTCACAAATATCACCCAGAACAAAAATGCCCATTCACCAAAATAAAACCCGAGACTGTGAAGGAAAAAAAGTTAAAGCAGGCGAGAGGAAAAAATACCTTTAGTATAGAAATGATTTTTGGAAGAATACATCTGAACTACTAGGGCGAATGCAAGCACCATACAAGACCGACTGAACCAATGGACTTCCGAACATTTGTTGGAGAACGATTAGAAGTTCATACCGAAGACGAGAGAGAGATTGAAATGAAATTGGAAAGAACAATGTGAACTGGAACATTTCACATTTGGTTGTTTGTGTAATGGGCTGATGGACTGAATGATTGACGGAATCGGTGTTGCATGTAATTGTTAGTTGACTGAATGAATGTAAGAATGACTTGGTGATTGATGTTGTAGATGATATTCAGTGAATGAATGATCGATTGAGTGAGTGAGTGAGTGAGTGAGTGGGTGAGGGAATGCGTCGGTGAGTGATTGAGTGAATGATTGATTGACTGAGTGAATGAGTGAAGGATTCATTGATCGAGTTCGCACGCACGCTGGCGATCGAACAGTCGACGTATGGTAGTGTTACAATGTGAAGAATGGTTGGTTCACTCGATGAGTGAACGAGTGACATTGATTGGTTGCCTTTTATTTGTGTACACATTTTTGGATTGGGTAATATACTAATGGATTTTTGACTAAGATTACGCGTGATGGATTATGTGGATGAGTTAAATTGAATGATTTTGTCTTCAGTAGATTTTGGGTGATGAATTTGTGTGAAATGTTACTCTATTACATATGTTTAGAATACTGTCCATGTGTTTTGCTAGTAATGATAGAGAGAGAGAACAGTGAGAACTGCATGCGAACATATGGGCATGCGATTAGTGTGGTGTTTTGCTCGACGAACTACTAGCTCACCGTAAATAGTGGGAACACAACGTCCGTATGAGTCCATTTGGTGACCCGGATGACATTCACATTTTCCGACTCGACAGAACGCGTTCTCCGAACAGGTCACATTCGTACATGGGTCTGTATTGAAAACAGTCAGTCAGTTAGTGAGCTCTATTGATGATTAGGCGAGTGAATGGGGGAGTGATTGTTAGAATGACTGACTGAATGAGTGAGTGAGTGAATGCGACAATGAATAGATGAATTAAGGAACAAAAGAATCTGTTAGTGAATCAATGATTGCAGGAATGGGTGCTTGCGTGAATATGTGCATGTGTGTGTGAGTGCAAGCGTAATTACTTGACAGAGTGGGAGTTTGAGTATAGGATTCATCAAGTGAGTGTATAAGTGCGTGTTTGATCGAGTATGTTTGCTGAGTGATTGAGTGGGTGACTGGTTATGAGATATTGATTCATTGATCGATAGTCTGGATGGTCGAGTGGATGACTAATTCGGTGATTGTTTGAATGATTGATTGATCTATTGATTGATTGATTGATTTAGTGAGTGAGTGAGTGAGAGAGTGAGTGAGTTAATGAGTGGGTGATTGAGTGAGTGCCGCAAACGGTGAGAAACAGGTGAAGAGCAAACTGATATGACTTTGAATGAAATCTGACTAGTAGATAATTTACATTTGTTTGAAATGTGTTCTGATAAGTTCGATGGACTGTCGACGCGTGCGACTCACTTAGTCGACTGTGATATGAATATTTGTGGATGGAATTTGGATTAGGAAAATATGATGATTAGACCAAATTGAATGTGGTTCACAAAAGGAGCAATGGGAGTGGGCAATCTCGTGTGAGTTTCTCAGACATGCCATCACAAATCGTTTCACTCTCGTTTCACTCATTTCACTCATTTCATGTTCCGTTTCTCTGAGAAAATGAACATGTGCACATGCACACACACACAAACACACACACACACACACAAACACACGCACCATATCTCTGTCGTACACATTCCAGTTCCGGTGAGCACGTGAATTACGGAAGTGTGAAGATGGGCATGCTACCGTATTCACTATGTCATTCATACATCAATTTATAGAAAATGCGTTCACAGATCGGAATGCAAAACGATATGAGATAAACCGTGCACCACCACGGAGAACAATGAATGTGGTTGCATTTGTGCCATTTTGGAATTCGAACATCGTGACAATCTCAGTGTTTGTTTTCGTGGTATAATCTAGAACACTTGACATTCGATAATAGGACTGGAATGGAGGGTGAGGTGGACTAGACCGAATTCCATATATAGTTTATTGTATGGTAGCACGAGAACATCCGTGATTTGGGTAAATGATATATACATATGCTTCCATATCAATGCGTACGTAAAATAATCACGACTGCTTTCTTATGTACGTTCAAGAATGAAATTTGTGGCCCCTCAGTTGGGTAGCATGAAATGTGGGGAAGTATTTTTTGTCTTGATCGGCCCTCGCTATCTGTGCATTGCACTGGTAATTATTACTGTCTACTTTTTGCTTGAAGCAGGAGCCTTGGTGTAAGAATTTATGTCTTTATTTTTGGGCTCTTTTGTGCTGTACAAGGTTGTGACTAAGTCTCCTTGGCCATTAAAACAGATCGGGAAGTGCTTTTGAATCATATAACTGAGCCAGTGCAATGCTCTGAGTTGGTGCACCCTTGGGTACAATTCTAAAGAACGATAGATCTGTACGGGTTCGTTCTGATTTACGCATTCCAAACTTACATGCGTTAGACAACCCGCCGTTGTCAACTGCGGTTGAACTAATTGTAAAGCTGATTGGAGCTATGGTACTCTCGAAGTTGGATGTGAGAAGCGCTTATTGTTGCTTGCCTCTGACGATGGATTCACGACCGATGACGGCTTTTATAACTCAGGTAGGACTCTTTCAATACCAGGCTTTTCCATTTGGACTATCTAGTGCACCTGCAGCCCGGAAAAAAGTTTATGACACTTTCCTTCGCAGATCTGAAAGGCTGCTTGAGTTTACGTAAATGATAATTGCGTGTTTGACAAATCTTCCGAATAAGATGAGTCTAACCTAAAAGCCTTATTCGCCCGGTTGAATGAACCAAATCTGCGCTTGAATTTAGGAAAATACTAGTTTGCTGTACAAAAAATTGAGGTTTTCGAGACCATGTGATGTCACCAGCTGGACTGAGACCTAATGAGGAGAACACACGTGCTATCCTGGAATGTCAGAAACCGGTAACAGCTGGATAGGTAAAACACTTTAAACTAGAGAGCTTGTTGTCTACGACACTTTGAAAAATTGCTAGTCATTTCGGAACCATTAGGTAAACTAACACGAAATTTGGAATACTGAACTAGAGTGTGCTTATAATTCGGTTCGTCAGCTGGCCACTTCAACTCTCGCGGTAGCTATTTCCGATGAGAGTTGTTCTACTTACGTTTCTATAGAAATTTCCGATGTTAGGATTGTAGCTGTTTTATCACAAGTACAAAATGGCGCATGGAAAGAATAATTGCTTATACTTCAAGTTCTCCATCCACCACGGAGCTAAATTACTCTATCTGTGAGAAGGAGGCTCTCGCATGTATTCAGGCATGAGAAAAACAGCGCACCTACCTCTTTGGACAAAACAACCAAGTAGTTGACGCTCTTTCTCGCCTTCTATTGGAAGTTGCACGTGACAGCAAAAATCTCAATGAGGTCAAAATGATTGCATTTCTCGATGACGCGAACTCGAAAAGAGTACCATTAGTGAATTCGCGAGACACACAGAAGGCGATACAGTTCTCAAAATTGTCTACAACTACGTTTATACCGAATCACCAAATAAACAACATCCACAACCCGAATGGTTACCGTGTCATGACGACAAAAATGAGTTTCCAGTAGTTTAGAACTGTGTCGTGAGAGGTCATATTATTGTAATACCGGGAATTTTAGTTCCTTTTGTCATATCAGCTGGGCACGAAAAGCTCTCTGGTATAGCGCGAACGCAGTCCACATTCGCGAATGCTACCGGTGGATAAGATTCAGTTCCAGTATTGAGGCCTCCGTAAAATGAGCATCTCTTCAGCATTCCGATAAAAGCACGAAGCTACTGAATGCGCCCAGTCAGCCCACTGAGTGTCCAGTAAAAAATTTGGTCGGAGATTGCAACTGATACCATGGGACGGTTTGGAAATGCCCCTTATCAGCAGCGGGACTTTCTGGTTATTTCGAAATCCTATTCCGAGAGGCCAGAGGCTTTTCTGTGTGGAGAAGTCACTACTTCGATAATTCTGCTGTGGTTGTAACACCTATTTGCGAGGTTCGGTCTACCTAAAGAAATATCCACAGACAAAGCTCCTCAGTATCGCAGTTACGAATTCAAAGATTATCTATCTCAGAACGGCATTCGCCATATATGTACGGTTCCGAACAATCCAACTGCCAGTAACATGATGGTACGGTGAAGTTATACATTGAAACTAAGTAATTCAAACCACAGACTTTGGGGCGGAGAAGTGGGAGACGTCCCTCACTGCTGCGCTGGCAGCTTGCAGAACCACACCACATACTGCCACCGGAAAGACACCTCCACTTTAATGCAAGGCAGACGAACACGAACGCGATTGAATGTGGGTGCGACTGCAGTATAGTGATTCAGAATCGGAGAAGAGGAGAGGAGAACCAACTACCAAAAAAGATACGGGCGAAACGGTTTACCGGTAAGAACTGGACAATTTTTCATATTTCGCAAACCTCAAGTTCATAAAGTAGAAGATATGCCACCATCCACAATACAAAGTGAAAAGCATCCAGTCTTCCGGTACGTATCTAACGGATGATTGAACTAAGGTTAATGGTCGTCGACCTTACACTGCACTTCGTGGGAAACAACAATCGAGGCCGTTTTCGTCAAGTACTACACACTTTCTACGCACGTCGGGAGCAAACAGAGTGCACTCCGGAGCACTAGGCACGTACGATTCCCAGCTGAGCCTTAAGTTTGTCTTGAGTAGAAAGAACGAGGTGGTGTTGTATCGTGACCGGGCCTAAATGAATACCATGTATGGATAGTGAACGTTTTCCACTTGTTTCCTGAGTGCTAGTGCTTGTGTTATACTTGCCTGAAGTTGAGTGAATGTGATAATACTTGAAAACACTTCGGATACGGATGCATTATCAATGGTATCTTCAAACCCGCTTGTAGGTTTCAGGCTGCTATTATCATTTAACGGTCAAGGAAAACATTCTTTTACAGCTATGAGGTGGTTTCGGGAAAACAACAAAATGAGTGCTTAAAACTGCACACATATGCTCATGTAGGTATAGGAATGAAACGGTCGACTCCTCAGTGAATTCGCACGCAATGTGGAGAAGTATATAGTTATATGAACGCAAACACAGTCTATGTGGTTCGTATGAGATAGATTGTGTGAGAATGATTAGAGTCGAACGGATAGAGAGTGAGAGTACCAAGCAAACTGTAAACATTTGTCATGTCCGAAGATGAAGGAACAAGGTCGTGCTCGTGCTAGCTGTTTATAACAAACGCCTGAGGGTGAGTACGGGCATATCCCATTGATCGATCGACAGATCGATCGATCAATCAATCATTCAATCAAACAATCAGCGAATGAATCGGTCAGTCAACCATCCAAGCAGCCATCCAGCCAATCGGCCAGCCAGCCAATCAGCCAGCCAGCCATGCAATCAGTCAGTCAGTGAGTGAGCTATACACATGTCGCGAACACTGTTTGCCCGCTTACCAACAACACGTGGTCTACACTCCCAATATCCGTCACCTTCAAATCCGTCACGACAATAGCAACGTCCATCCCGACAGAATCCATTCTCGTGACATTTGACATTGTAGCATGCATCTACAAATCGGATGCGAATTGTGTTCGTATATTGAATGTAATACGATTTATGTAGTCGTAGTAGTAGTATTAGTATTAGTAGTAGTAGTAGTAGTAGTAGTAGTACAAGTAGTAGTAAAAGTAGTAGTAGTAAAAGCAGTAGTAGTAGTAGTAGTAGTAGTAGTAGTAGTAGTAGTAGTAGTAGTAGTAGTAGTAGTAGTAGTAGTAGTAGTAGTAGTAGTAGTAGTAGTAGTAGTAGTAGTAGTAGTAGTAGTTCACTCATGTGACAAATCAACTCTGTGCACTTCCATCAGTATCAGTGTGGAGTGAATTCGGGCCCAACGCATTCACAGTGGCCATGGTATTTAGTAACCATGTCAAACTCATTCAAAGCTTTATCATCCGAATTCAGCAGTTCATGGTGATACATCATTATCGCCATCATTATCATCATCGTACAGCGTTAAACAGCTGGGCAAGCCCCACTGATCACTGCGTATCTCACCATATTGCACGTAGAAATTGAAGGAATGAATATACAAGGTAAACATGGAGTGGATCTATAGACGTAGGTAAAGTAAACGTCTCCCTAGTAGTCAGCACACGGAACACATAGTGTAATTGTACGAAAACACATTGATCAATCATTCTGATCCGATAGAAGGTGAAAACAAGATCCACACTGTTCACGGTTCGTTGCCATATCCTTCAGTGTCTCCGGCCAACTGGTTGAGAGATCCTTTGGACCACAACCACGAAGTCGTGTGTCACCTAATATTCCTAATTTCACTGTATATTTCCTCATTATCTACTGTCACTTTATCCACTGGCCTCCACGTAGCTTCTTTCACTTCTTCGGATGAACGGGGAATAGAGCGCGGTACGGTAGACGTGTGTTCGCCATACGTAACACGTGCCCCAACCAACGAAGTCTACTAAGCTGGATACGCTGTGATAGAACATTCTCTGAACTAGTAGCCAATACTCGGTTTCTGACCTCAGCATTGCTTACTCAGTAATTCCACCCAATTTTAACGATACTGCGCAAACATCGATGGTCGAAAACCTCAAGACGACCAGTATCTTTTGCAAGCAGACCCCAAATCTCCCAACTATACAACGAAACTGAACGCACGTTGGCATAGTACACACGACCTATCAAATTCAGCAAAATATCAGGTTGGCGTCATAAGTGCTTCAGTCCAGCGTACGCCACTGGAGCTTTGGATATACGCGTGTTCACCTCTACCGCAGTGCTCCCGTCCGTCGTCATGCTGCTGCCGAGGTGAGTGAAAGGGTTGAAAACTGCCATCACCTCCCCATCGAGCATCAAGCTTGAAGCCGTTTACGTCTAGTCTTGCAAATTAACTTTACACTATGAAGGTGCAAAGCGCATGTCGAATGGATCCACAGCTCTTGCGAGTCTACCTAGTGCGAATCGAGTATGTTCCATGCATTCGAACAAGCAAACAAGGTCGTCCGCGCAATCTAGGTCACATAGATTTTCACTATTTCCTAGTTAGACGTCCACACTCTGAAGATTTCGCAAGGCATTCTCCATTATCTCGTCGACGATAGAGTTGAACAGGAATGGAGAAATGGGACATCCCTGTTGAATATTGCTGGTCATTTCAAATGGAATGGATAGTTCACCGTAAACCTTTACGCGGCCAAAGTGTGATAGTAGAGTGACCTTAGTAGATTCACGAAATTCCGGGGCATATCTTTCCGGTGAAGAGCACTGAATAGCGCTGTTCAGTCAACTGAATGGAAGGCGTCTTTCAAGTCGAGGAAAACCATTATTGTTGGTCGAAGGTGTGTGTGGCGCATTTCAAGTAATTGGCGAAGAGTAAACATTTTGTCGGTGCATCCTCGATCTGGGTAGAATCTCGTCTGTTGTCCTCGGGCGTTCCTCTCGCTAGCCAGTGCAAGACAGTGCGGCAAAATCGAGGCTAATACCTCGGTGACTATTGGAATTAGGCTAATCCCACGGTGATTGCTACAGTCATTGCGCAATCCCTTCTTGGATATGGGTACATTCAATGACTCACTCCATAATAACAGAATACGCTCCTCGTTCCGAATGTAACGGATCAAGTTGGCGAGTAATTTAATCAACGCTCCCTACACATTCTGAAAAGAATTGAAGGTAGTCCGTCCAGATGGGTCGCTTTACCTCGCCTTAGTAATCGAATGCATGAGTCCCCTCCCATTTCCAATGGGGGCTCAAATGATACTCCCCAAGGAATAGCAATAGCTGACGTCAGAGTAACTTTATTAGCGTGTGGTTAGCTAAACTGATCCTTGAAATATTCAGCC
Source organism: Fasciola hepatica (assembly GCA_948099385.1). Lineage (NCBI taxonomy): Eukaryota > Metazoa > Platyhelminthes > Trematoda > Plagiorchiida > Fasciolidae > Fasciola > Fasciola hepatica. The sequence continues at coordinate 41,319,646 of CANUEZ040000043.1, forward strand.
CAACGATCCAATCTTTACTCTTTGTTATGAATAGGCTCTTCATTTCTGTCGCATATCATTTCACTGGCAGGGGTTCGTCGTCCACCGGTGTCGCAAATAAGTCTGAACAGTCTTTGATTGTTACCTGAAGCAGCTGATACTTTAATTTCTCCGGCTAACCTTGATGCGACAATTTTCGCGACCCGTCTTAAGGCTTTTCGTAACTTGTTTTTGTATATTTCTCCGTATCTCATTCATCTCCTTGCATTTCAAGAGCTGGCGTCTTTGCTACATTATATTGATCGACTCTTGAAAAGTCCAGTGTCTTCGATGGACATCGGATGTAGGACCGCAGACGAAACCTGCCGTCGCGTGCATTGCCTGCTTGATATGAGCCCAATACCCATCTATGTTACTGTTCATCTACGTTACTGTTACTCATGTGCTAATTTCTGTTCACAACGGGTGCAAACTTCTGGATCACAAAAACGTTGTACGGTTAACCGGGTTTGCGGTTCGTGTCGATAACCATGGAGCTGGAGCGATAATCGCAATAAAACTAATGTATGGTCCCACTCATCGTACGTGGACCAGTAGGATCTGCAGTTCTGAACAGAACTTCGCTACCGGTAGCTTACAGCGATAAGGCCAATCTAGCTCAGAATACGTGCAGCATTAGAGCACCATGTCGCCGTGTGACGAGAGCTGTGTCGGGAATTCATACTAGGCAGGAATAATCGATTATGTGCACGAAAATGAAGAAGCCTATCCCCGTTTTTCTGTGCGCTGAGCGGGTAAAGCGCAACGCATACCTAAACAAGCTTCTGTCACACTAAGTTTGTCAACTTGTGCATTGAAATCACCAACTGGCAATACAATGTCAGGGTCTTTGCCCCTAGGAACGAGAATGGTGGGTGCATCATAGAACTCATCCTTATGCATGTCACAACTGCAGTCTGTTGGGTGAAGTGCCAAGATTAGCAACAAACTGCGTTTAACACAGCTATCCTTTCGAACACCAACTGATCCCCGGAGTCACACACAGCACATAGACGACTACCAACCGGTATCCAGTCTAAAAGGGCAGCCTCAGCCTTGTTGGTCAAGACTATTCCTACACGGCTGGCTTCCGTGAGAATACTCATATTGGAGTAGCCGCGATTCAGAGAAACTGTGAGGTACAAGCCCATTTGCTTGGATCAATTATTCTTCCACTGATTTCCCCAACTAAGTCACCAGCTCTGATCGACCCCGAACCAGGACGAAGAGGAGATTGGGCTTCAACTGGCCTCCACCCATTGATCTTTCAGGCATGATTGCATCTTCGGCTTAAAGAAGCCATCCTGCATAGATCTTTGTATCACAGAGGAACGCAAACCATCACACCACGTCAAGGTGCAGTCTCGTCGTGATGGGAGTATACGCCAAATGTTCGCAATCATATTTTGATTGGCATGTGATATTATGGGAGCATGTGAGCAGCGTGTGAGTGCATATTGGAAGCACGTGACTAGCCTGTGGGTAATGTACGAGGATGATCTCTTAGAATATGACGTGTGAGAGACAAATTCATGAACACATTCAACATAAAAGAGTTTCTGTGGGGCAACCACTCTGTTTCCTTAAGTAAACTCACGTGCCCATTTCGATTGCGAATAGGACTCACTGGCGGACAGACCAGGTAGTGGTGAGTTAAACAATGTGATTCGCACAATATGATACATATTATCCAATTACAGTCAACTGACGTGGGCATCTCAAACGTTCAGTATTGATACGTATCCTCCAAAGTGCGAATATTTGTATTCTCCTCACTGGCCTATCAATTATCTCATTTCAATGAGTTGCAAATGCACGATCCACACAGAGGTAACAACACACATTTTACCATAACAACAGTAGAGAAGATCAGCCACGGTTACGCACCTCAATAGGAGTTTCACCAGAACTATTGTGTCTTTAATGATTGACTCTCATCTGCTGACAAGACATGTGCCTATTATCGCATACAATTATCCATCATCAGATGACCCGTTAGTTACGGCGACTCCAATTGCTAATACATATGAACGAGTAGGAGATGTGAAGAATCCACACCAAACCCTATATTGGGCGAACTAAATAAGTTCAGTTTGATAAGGTCGTGTTGTGTAAAATGATGCACACAATGTGTTCATCAGAGTGTATGAGTGGGTAGGAATGGTCACTGTTCAATGACGGATGGGATTACATCAACAAGATGGATGTGCACGCTGCCTGACTATGAATCTTCACTTACATGTTCAAGGAATACTTAGAGAAACCAGTCAACCAAACAATCCCAACTACAGTAACCGAAAACGAACGAACGAATGAACCAATCAATTTTGTCCATATATCCAAAGCGAGATCCACCCAATGGGTCTCACTTCACTCCGAATACACGACGAAAAATACGCTCAAAATGTGAGACGGATTCCGTCGTGTGCAAATTAACACGTGAGCATTTCCTATTACAATGACGTAACAAACTAGCTAAATGAAATTATCACACTCATGAGAATAGACTGAATACGGAAAATCGAATTCTCATTCGTCCAAACAGCTCTTTGTTCATCTCATCAAACGTTTCTCCTACCATTCTACTTTCACCCATCCCACCAATCGTTCATCAGTCATGCACTCATTCATTCAAACATTCAGTGACAAATGCCATACGGTCATCTATTCAATCATCCGTTCATTCATTCATTAATTGCTTAATTCATTCATTTATTCATTCATTCATCCACTTAGTTGTGTATAGAAATCTGTGAGGAAATATATTGTACACTAATTTCATGTGGTCTAAGTGTTTGAGTTGATCCCCGTGAAAATGGAACGATTCCGCGTGAACGACATGAGCAGAAGCAGAAATAAGAACGAGAACAAGGACAAGGACAAGGACGAAACCTATTGAGAGATTGAAATGAAATTGGAAAGAACAATGTGAACTGGAACATTTCACATTTGGTTGTTTCCGTGATGGGCTGATGGTCTGAATGATTGACGGAATCGGTGTTGCACGTAATTGTTAGTTGACTGAATGAATGTGAGAATGACTTGGTGATTGATGTTGTAGATGATATTCAGTGAAGAGTGAACGAACGACATTGATTGGTTGCATTTTATTTGTGCACACATTTTTGGATTGGGTAATTAACTGATGGATTTTTGACTAAGATTACGCGTGATGGATTATGTTGATGAGTTAAATTGAATGATTTTGTCTTCAGTAGATTTTGGGTGATGAATTTGTGTGAAATGTTACTCTATCACATATGTTTAGAATATAGTCCATGTGTTTTGCTAATAATGACAGTTTGTTCAGCTGACTGTCCTTCGGACTCCACCTTTCACGCACAAACTTCAATTCATCCGCCCAACCTGCACTCGGAAGCACCAGACTCGATTTTCACTCTTGTTAGAGCTCATCAGTGGTGCATATCCTCTGCCACACCTAGGGTTTGAACCCGGGCCCTTTCACCTCGAAGGTTTGTGTGTTACCACTACGCCAACCCGCTCCCGTCTGGGCTGATCCGAATCGCCAAGGTAAGCTCGTTCAGATGTCGATCTCTCGTGCAGCCAGAGATGCCCGACAGCCAAACAAACATTCATCAATCTCACACATTACTCGCAAGTAATTGCGTGATATATATAATAATGATAGAGAGAGAACAGTGAGAACTGCATGCGAACATATGGGCATGCGATTAGTGTGGTGTTTTGCTCGACGAACTACTAGCTCACCGTAAATAGTGGGAACACAACGTCCGTATGAGTCCATTTGGTGACCCGGATGACATTCACATTTTCCGACTCGACAGAACGCGTTCTCCGAACAGGTCACATTCGTACATGGGTCTGTATTGAAAACAGTCAGTCAGTTAGTGAGCTCGATTGATGATTAGGCGAGTGCTTGGGGGAGTGATTGTTAGAATAACTGAGTGAGTGAATGAGTTTGTGAGTTAGTGATTGAGTCATTGTATGAATGATTGAATGGGTGAGTGATTTGATGAATTATTGAATGAATGAAAGAACGTGTGAATGAGTGAGTGAGTGGGTGAAAGAGACATTGGGTGAGTGAGATGTGGATCAAGTGCAATTTTTTGTGTTCTTATTTGGATTTTCGGATTCGTGCATCACTTGTTTGGTGTGAGAGTGAAATAATCTTACGTTCTACAAACTGTGAGAAACAGGTGACGAGCAAACTGATATGACTTTGAATGAAATCTGACTAGTAGATAATTTACATTTGTTTGAAATGTGTTCTGATAAGTTCGATGGACTGTCGACGCGTGCGACTCACTCAGTCGACTGTGATATGAATATTTGTGGATGGAATTTGGATTAGGAAAATATGATGATTAGACCAAATTGAATGTGGTTCACAAAGGGAACAATGGGAATGGGCAATCTCGTGTGAGTTTCTCAGACATGCCATCACAAATCGTTTCACTCTCGTTTCACTCATTTCACTCATTTCATGTTCCGTTTCTCTGAGAAAATGAACATATGCACATGCACACACACACAAACACACACACACACACACAAACACACGCACCATATCTCTGTCGTACACATTCCAGTTCCGGTGAGCACGTGAATTACGGGAGTGCGAAGATGGGCATGCTACCGTATTCACTATGTCATTCATACATCAATTTATAGAAAATTCGTTCACAGATCGGAATGCAAAACGATATGAGATAAACCGTGCACCACCACGGAGAACAATGAATGTGGTTGCATTTGTGCCATTTTGGAATTCGAGCATCGTGACAATCTCAGTGTTTGTTTTCGTGGTATAATCTAGAACACTTGACATTCGATAATAGGACTGGAATGGAGGGTGCAGTGGACTAGACCAAATTCCATATATAGTTTATTGTATGGTAGCACGAGAACATCCGTGATTTGGGTAAATGATATATACATATGCTTCCATATCAATGCGTACGTAAAATAATCACGACTGCTTTCTTATGTACTTTCAAGAATGAAATTTATGGACCCTCATTTCAGTATCGTGAAATGTGTGAAGAATGGAGTTATATGAACGCAAGCACAGTCTATGTGGTTCGTATGAGATAGATTGTGTGAGAATGATTAGAGTCGAACAGATAGAGAGTGAGAGTACCAAGCAAACTGTAAACATTTGTCATGTCCGAAGATGAAGGAACAAGGTCGTGCTCGTGCTAGCTGTTTATAACAAACGCCTGAGGGTGAGTACGGGCATATCCCATTGATCGACCGATCGATCGATCAATCATCCAACCGATCAATCAATCAATCAATCAAACAATAAACGATTCAATCGATCAGTCAACCAGCCAAGAGGCCGGCCAGCCATGCAGTCAGTCAGTTAGCCAGCCAGCCAGCCGGCGAGCCAGCCAGTCAGTCAGTGAGTGAGCTATACACATGTGGCGAACACTGTTTGCTCGCTTACCAACAACACGAGGTCTACACCCCCAATATCCGTCACCTTCAAATCCGTCACGACAATAGCAACGTCCATCCCGACAGAATCCATTCTCGTGACATTTGACATTGTAGCATGCATCTACAAATCGGATGCGAGTTGTGTTCGTATATTGAATGTAATACGATTTATGTAGTCGTAGTAGTAGTAGTAGTAGTAGTAGTAAAAGTAGTAGTAGTAAAAGCAGTAGTAGTAGTAGTAGTAGTTCACTCATGTGACAAATCAACTCTATGCACTTCCATCAGTATCAGTGTGGAGTGAATTCGGGCCCAACGCATTCACAGTGGCCATGGTCTTTAGTAACCATGTCAAACTCATTCGAAGCTTGATCATCCAAATTAGGTAGTTCAAGGTGATACGTTCCGAGAGCTCGCAATCATATTTTGATTGGCATGTGATATTATGGGAGCATGTGAGCAGCGTGTGAGTGCATATTGGAAGCACGTGACTAGCCTGTGGGTAATGTACGAGGATGATCTCTTAGAATATGACGTGTGAGAGACAAATTCATGAACACATTCAACATAAAAGAGTTTCTGTGGGGCAACCACTCTGTTTCCTTAAGTAAACTCACGTGCCCATTTCGTTTGTGAATATTACTCACTGGCGAACGGACCAGCTAGTGGTGAGTTAAACAATGTGATTCGCACAATATGATACATATTAACCAATTACAATCAACTGACGTAGATATCTCGAACATTCAGCTTTGGTATGTTCTTCGTGATGTTCCCTCTCGAAATCAAATACCACTTTCTCATATGCCAAAAGTTGTTACGGGTCGCGTAGGTTACCACTGAAAGACGATGCTCCGAGTGCATTTCCTCTCGAATTAACCTTTGGCCCATGTAAATATGTTGCTGTACTTGCTTATCGTTTAGCACTAAAATTCGTTATCTTTGTACCAGTACTTTTGACCCGATGACGTGATGCTTCCAATACTTGCCTAACACACATTCGGCGTTCTGCTGTGCTTGTGTTTTCCTATCACGCTACCACTCAACCGATTTCTTCCGATTTCAAATCCCGAGCCATTTTGCACACTGAAAACTTTAATACGGTGGTGGTATAATGAGAATTATGGCCAAAAAATGAATAGTTCATGTCTGCAGTCGAAGGACAGTTCCACTCCCGTGTGGCGATCTTCGTAGAAGCTCTGGCAGCATTACGGGCGTTCTACAGTCGGCTTTCCACCACTTCACTTTCCCCACCAAACAAAGTCAACAGGAGAGATAGCTATGGTCACCGGAAAATGTGGATCCGGGAACAACTAGAAGTTTGCGAGCCCAACAGCCCCGTTATATTTTATCGTCGTTATTGGCCGACGAGATCTTCGATCACGCTGAAGTGCAGATTCCGAAGGGATTTATAACAAACACGATGTACGCCAGACTTCATTTTTTGCTCACCCCATTACGCGAGCAGCGGGAATATCAGAATGAAATGCGATAGCACATGCAAAGGCTCGGAGAGTCAGTCCGGAGTTTTGGATCAACCTCACGAAAACTGGCAGCCATAGCTTGCCCTGATTTCGGACCCCTGGTAAGCAAGAAACTTGCAATATGCCATTTTATGGAGACTCTTGGTGGGCCCTTAATCTACTAGCCCTTCCCAGACGATCTACTGCTTAATTTGAAAGAATCAACTGAATGAGCTGCGCAGAGATATGTCAATGTGCAGATGATGCTGTCGTGTTCCGGACTGTATGACTTCAGAAAAGCCAGTGCAACACAAGATTATAGATCGTCGGTGCACCAGATCAGTACAGATAGGTCGACATATTGAGGATAAAACCCACACAGGCAGTAAAGCTGTCTTCAGGACCATTACCAGGAACGTCCCATAATTATATTTTCAATTCTTGCGGTATATCAATTATTTCTATTGACATTATCGAGCACAGTGTACCGACTACTAAGTGTTGTATTAGTGCGGCTCTGGGATATTTTCTTATTGGGACTGGTGCGGGAGTTACGGTAGTCCAACATGTGAACAATGTGTTTGTAAAACGTGATCGTCAAAGCAAACTTCATGTGGTCAGTAACACTAGAATACAAAAGCTGGATGTCGCAGAAGTTCAAATAGGCATTGGCAGATAGGAGTCCCAACGTGAGACCACCGATGTCAAACAGCTACCCTAGGAAACGATCCTAGGTACCGATTTTCTCACCAAACGGCAAATCATCTTAGATCTTTCCCGATTCAGGTAGACGTATTAAATGGAAAGATTATTTATTGCAAACGTGGAAAAATAGACATACCTCCGTGGTTTCGCGTGTGTTTAGTCAACGAGCAAGCTACTTGTAAACCAAGTCAGTTGGATGGGTTGGTTAGCTCTGCAGAAATGACATCACAGGAAAGCCAAAAGCTGATGAGGCTGCTGTAGCAGAATACGAATGCGTTTACTACGTCCAAAGAACATATCGGCCAGAAGGAAATCGTGCGACACCAAGTGAACATGAATGATGCACTCCGAATAAACAGTATACCTGGAGAGTTCTGGTACACTATTTGGTCGAGTTAGAACAACTAGTCAAACAAGTGCCACAGAATGAGGTAATCGGGTCGTCCACCTTGACTTGAACGTCGTCGATCATTCTTGTTTGGAAGAAAAACGGCTAATTACGGTTACGGGTTGATTATCGGACACGTTGTCTCGCAGATAGAGTGAACAACACAGGGAGTGTCCAACATTCTCTATGGTTCACGTGGCGGCAACATCACTTCATGTGATACAGTCACGAGCATGGATGAGACGTCAAGAAAACGGTCCAGGCATACAATTCATACACAAAAGGCTGTCAACGTCTAACAATATACCAGATCGAGGGAAGATCACCGGTCATAGCTGGGAAACCAAGTTCCCTTGGAAACTCTAGAAATATCAAACGATAGAAGAAAGCATACCGTATTCCCAGCATGAATCAACCCGTACGAGAAGTAATATGGTACCGCGGAATTCAGTGCAAACAGTATTGATTTAATTACATTGTGAATTGGGCCACGCGAGCCAAAGGGAAATGTTGGCAGCAGCTCCGCTCAGGTTTTGGTGGTCAAATAAGGCAAGGGGTTCTGCCAATTTTTGTACTTGTTGTCAACTCTGCATGTGATTCTATTCCCCAGGAACCACGAACCGAGCACATCTGGTGCCAGTGCTGGCGAGGTTTCCAAACGAAAGAGGGGAATGGGTATAGTCGGCCCGTCCCCAGAATTCAGTCAAAGTAACTGCTACCAATTAGTTGTTTTTGATTGCTTGGCTTTTGAAATTCTGTTAATAGACGATTTGCATAGGCTCTTGTGAATCAAGGAAACCCACACAACCCTGTGTCACCTCCAAGGGAACGGTCTGGTGGGGCGCACCAGTCGGACATTATATTATTTACTCAAAGCATTTGCTAATCGACAGAGCAAATGGCATTGGGATGGAGCACTTTTGTTATGCATACTCACATACTAGGCATCGGTGTAATTATCGACTGGTCTATTCCCACATTTCATGATAACAGGACAAGAGCTGCGCCCACAAATTGACCTAACCGTATCATGACTTGAGGACAACATACGGACGACAACGGACCATGTGGTAGAACCTCAAAGAGTTGTCGGGAAGGCCAAAATTTGGCCAGAGTATATATAAGGAAATTACGACGATAGCAAAAGCAATTCCATGACCGCCGAACTGACAAAGCCCCGGTACAACTAGGAGAAGAGGTTTGACTAAAGTTAATGGCTTCAGTGCCAGGAATGCCGTCAAAGTTGTAGCACAAAAGGACTTGGCCAACAATAATCACAGAATATCTCAGTGCCAACACAAGCCAAATTGCCCCTGGGCTGGCGAAAATCTGGGGCACAAAGCCAAGTTTTACATCAAAATCGGTTAAAGCCCACTGTACAAACAGATACACCACTGAACACGAAGAAACCGCAAGCGGTTGTCCAAGAAGGAAGGATAGATACGTACCATCTGGGACACGGCAATTTTCACCAGGGTAACGTTGCAGTGTGAGAATTATTCTCCGGACGTCACTCTGTACTTATTTCTCGTATACAAGAAGTTATCCAGTGACGAGAAGAGGACCAATTGGTGGAAGGTATACGGAATGCAGATGTCCGCCACCAACAGTGACAATAAGCCTACGACCAAAACACCGAGAGTTGCTTACCGAGCAAAATAGTCGAATGAAATCACGGTCACGCTTCATTCGATCTAGTGACGTAATGCGTTTAATAAAAGTATCACATAAATTCCGTGTTCCACTGCGCTAATATTCACAAAGTGCACACTCTTAGTATCCTCCAAAGTACGAATATTTGTATTCTCCTCACTGGCCTATCAATTATCTCATTTCAATGAGTTGCAAATGCACGATCCACACAGAGGTAACAACACACATTTTACCATAACAACAGTAGAGAAGATCAGCCACGGTTACGCACCTCAATAGGAGTTTCACCAGAACTATTGTGTCTTTAATGATTGACTCTCATCTGCTGACAAGACATGTGCCTATTATCGCATACAATTATCCATCATCAGATGACCCGTTAGTTACGGCGACTCCAATTGCTAATACATATGAACGAGTAGGAGATGTGAAGAATCCACACCAAACCCTATATTGGGCGAACTAAATAAGTTCAGTTTGATAAGGTCGTGTTGTGTAAAATGATGCACACAATGTGTTCATCAGAGTGTATGAGTGGGTAGGAATGGTCACTGTTCAATGACGGATGGGATTACATCAACAAGATGGATGTGCACGCTGCCTGACTATGAATCTTCACTTACATGTTCAAGGAATACTTAGAGAAACCAGTCAACCAAACAATCCCAACTACAGTAACCGAAAACGAACGAACGAATGAACCAATCAATTTTGTCCATATATCCAAAGCGAGATCCACCCAATGGGTCTCACTTCACTCCGAATACACGACGAAAAATACGCTCAAAATGTGAGACGGATTCCGTCGTGTGCAAATTAACACGTGAGCATTTCCTATTACAATGACGTAACAAACTAGCTAAATGAAATTATCACACTCATGAAAATAGACTGAATACGGAAAACCGAATTCTCATTCGTCCAAACAGCTCTTTGTTCATCTTATCAAACGTTTCTCCTACCATTCTGTTTTCATCCATCCCATCAATCGTTCATCAATCATGCACTCATCCATTAAAACACTCAGTGACAAATGCCATACGGTCATCTATTCAATCATCCGTTCATTCATTCAATCATTCATTCATCCACTTAGTTGTGTATAGAAATCTGTGAGGAAATATATTGTACACTAATTTCATGTGGTCTAAGTGTTTGAGTTGATCCCCGTGAAAATGGAACGATTCCGCGTGAACGACATGAGCAGAAGCAGAAATAAGAACGAGAACAAGGACAAGGACAAGGACAAGGACGAAACCTATTGAGAGATTGAAATGAAATTGGAAAGAACAATGTGAACTGGAACATTTCACATTTGGTTGTTTCTGTAATGGGATGATGGACTGAATGATTGACGGAATCGGTGTTGCATGTAATTGTTAGTTGACTGAATGAATGTAAGAATGACTTGGTGATTGATGTTGTAGATGATATTCAGTGAATGAATGATCGATTGAGTGAGTGAGTGAGTGAGTGAGTGGGTGAGGGAATGCGTCGGTGAGTGATTGAGTGAATGATTGATTGACTGAGTGAATGAGTGAAGGATTCATTGATCGAGTTCGCACGCACGCTGGCGATCGAACAGTCGACGTATGGTAGTGTTACAATGTGAAGAATGGTTGGATCACTCGATGAGTGAACGAGTGACATTGATTGGTTGCATTTTATTTGTGTACATATTTTTGGATTGGGTAATATACTAATGGATTTTTGACTAAGATTACGCGTGATGGATTATGTGGATGAGTTAAATTGAATGATTTTGTCTTCAGTAGATTTTGGGTGATGAATTTGTGTGAAATGTTACTCTATTACATATGTTTAGAATACTGTCCATGTGTTTTGCTAGTAATGATAGAGAGAGAGAACAGTGAGAACTGCATGCGAACATATGGGCATGCGATTAGTGTGGTGTTTTGCTCGACGAACTACTAGCTCACCGTAAATAGTGGGAACACAACGTCCGTATGAGTCCATTTGGTGACCCGGATGACATTCACATTTTCCGACTCGACAGAACGCGTTCTCCGAACAGGTCACATTCGTACATGGGTCTGTATTGAAAACAGTCAGTCAGTTAGTGAGCTCGATTGATGATTAGGCGAGTGCTTGGGGGAGTGATTGTTAGAATAACTGAGTGAGTGAATGAGTTTGTGAGTTAGTGATTGAGTCATTGTATGAATGATTGAATGGGTGAGTGATTTGATGAATTATTGAATGAATGAAAGAACGTGTGAATGAGTGAGTGAGTGGGTGAAAGAGACATTGGGTGAGTGAGATGTGGATCAAGTGCAATTTTTTGTGTTCTTATTTGGATTTTCGGATTCGTGCATCACTTGTTTGGTGTGAGAGTGAAATAATCTTACGTTCTACAAACTGTGAGAAACAGGTGACGAGCAAACTGATATGACTTTGAATGAAATCTGACTAGTAGATAATTTACATTTGTTTGAAATGTGTTCTGATAAGTTCGATGGACTGTCGACGCGTGCGACTCACTCAGTCGACTGTGATATGAATATTTGTGGATGGAATTTGGATTAGGAAAATATGATGATTAGACCAAATTGAATGTGGTTCACAAAGGGAACAATGGGAATGGGCAATCTCGTGTGAGTTTCTCAGACATGCCATCACAAATCGTTTCACTCTCGTTTCACTCATTTCACTCATTTCATGTTCCGTTTCTCTGAGAAAATGAACATGTGCACATGCACACACACACACACGCACCATGTCTCTGTCGTACACATTCCAGTTCCGGTGAGCACGTGAATTACGGGAGTGTGAAGATGGGCATGCTACCGTATTCACTATGTCATTCATACATCAATTTATAGAAAATTCGTTCACAGATCGGAATGCAAAACGATATGAGATAAACCGTGCACCACCACGGAGAACAATGAATGTGGTTGCATTTGTGCCATTTTGGAATTCGAGCATCGTGACAATCTCAGTGTTTGTTTTCGTGGTATAATCTAGAACACTTGACATTCGATAATAGGACTGGAATGGAGGGTGAGATGGACTAGACCAAATTCCATATATAGTTTAGTGTATGGCAGCACGAGAACATCCGTGATTTGGGTAAATGATACATACATATGCTTCCATATCAATGCGTACGTAAAATAATCACGACTGCTTTCTTATGTACATTCATAAATGAAATTTTTGGCCCCTCATTTGAGTATCATGAAATGTGAGAAGTATGGAGTTATTTGAACAACAAAATGAGTGCTTAAAATTGCACACATATATGCTCATGTAGGCATATGAATGAAATGGTCGACGTCTTAGTGGATTCGCACGCAATGTGGAGAAGTATGGAGTTATATGAACGCAAGCACAGTCTATGTGGTTCGTATGAGATAGATTGTGTGAGAATGATTAGAGTCGAACAGATAGAGAGTGAGAGTACCAAGCAAACTGTAAACATTTGTCATGTCCGAAGATGAAGGAACAAGGTCGTGCTCGTGCTAGCTGTTTATAACAAACGCCTGAGGGTGAGTACGGGCATATCCCATTGATCGATCTACAGATCGATCGATCAATCAATCATTCAACCAAACAATCAGCGAATGAATCGGTCAGTCAACCATCCAAGCAGCCATCCAACCAATCAGCCAGCCAGCCAAGCAGCCGGCCAGCCATGCAATCAGTCAGTCAGCCAGCCAGCCTGCCAGCGAGCCAGCCAGTCAGTCAGTGAGTGAGCTATACATATGTGGCGAACACTGTTTGCTCGCTTACCAACAACACGAGGTCTACACTCCCAATATCCGTCACCTTCAAATCCGTCACGACAATAGCAACGTCCATCCCGACAGAATCCATTCTCGTGACATTTGACATTGTAGCATGCATCTACAAATCGGATGCGAATTGTGTTCGTATAGTGAATGTAATACGATTTATGTAGTCGTAGTATTATTATTATTATTATTATTATTATTATTATTATTATTAGTAGTAGTAGTAGTAGTAGTAGTAGTAGTATTAGTAGTAAAAGTAGTAGTAGTAAAAGCAGTAGTAGTAGTAGTAGTAGTAGTAGTAGTAGTAGTAGTAGTAGTAGTAGTAGTAGTAGTAGTAGTAGTAGTAGTAGTAGTAGTAGTAGTAGTAGTAGTAGTAGTAGTAGTAGTAGTAGTAGTAGTAGTAGTAGTAGTAGTAGTAGTAGTAGTAGTAGTAGTAGTAGTTCACTCATGTGACAAATCAACTCTGTGCACTTCCATCAGTATCAGTGTGGAGTGAATTCGGGCCCAACGCATTCACAGTGGCCATGGTATTTAGTAACCATGTCAAACTCATTCGAAGCTTGATCATCCAAATTAGGTAGTTCAAGGTGATACGTTCCGAGAGTTCGCCATCATATTTTGATTGGCATGTGATATTATGGGAGCATATGAGCAGCGTGTGAGTGCATATTGGAAGCATGTGACTAGCCTGTGGGTAATGTACGAGGATGACCTCTTAGAATATGACGTGTGAGAGACAAATTCATGAACACATTCAACATAAAAGAGTTTCTGTGGGGCAACCACTCTGTTTCCTTGAGTAAACTCACGTGCCCATTTCGTTTGTGAATCGGACTCACTGGCGAACATACCAGCTAGTGGTGAGTTAAACAATGCGATTCGCTCACCATGACACATATTATCCAATTCCAGTCAACTGATGTAGATATCTCGAACATTCAGCTTTGGTATGTTCTTCGTGATGTTCCCTCTCGAAATCAAATACCACTTTCTCATATGCCAAAAGTTGTTACGGGTCGCGTAGGTTACCACTGAAAGACGATGCTCCGAGTGCATTTCCTCTCGAATTAACCTTTGGCCCATGTAAATATGTTGCTGTACTTGCTTATCGTTTAGCACTAAAATTCGTTATCTTTGTACCAGTACTTTTGACCCGATGACGTGATGCTTCCAATACTTGCCTAACACACATTCGGCGTTCTGCTGTGCTTGTGTTTTCCTATCACGCTACCACTCAACCGATTTCTTCCGATTTCAAATCCCGAGCCATTTTGCACACTGAAAACTTTAATACGGTGGTGGTATAATGAGAATTATGGCCAAAAAATGAATAGTTCATGTCTGCAGTCGAAGGACAGTTCCACTCCCGTGTGGCGATCTTCGTAGAAGCTCTGGCAGCATTACGGGCGTTCTACAGTCGGCTTTCCACCACTTCACTTTCCCCACCAAACAAAGTCAACAGGAGAGATAGCTATGGTCACCGGAAAATGTGGATCCGGGAACAACTAGAAGTTTGCGAGCCCAACAGCCCCGTTATATTTTATCGTCGTTATTGGCCGACGAGATCTTCGATCACGCTGAAGTGCAGATTCCGAAGGGATTTATAACAAACACGATGTACGCCAGACTTCATTTTTTGCTCACCCCATTACGCGAGCAGCGGGAATATCAGAATGAAATGCGATAGCACATGCAAAGGCTCGGAGAGTCAGTCCGGAGTTTTGGATCAACCTCACGAAAACTGGCAGCCATAGCTTGCCCTGATTTCGGACCCCTGGTAAGCAAGAAACTTGCAATATGCCATTTTATGGAGACTCTTGGTGGGCCCTTAATCTACTAGCCCTTCCCAGACGATCTACTGCTTAATTTGAAAGAATCAACTGAATGAGCTGCGCAGAGATATGTCAATGTGCAGATGATGCTGTCGTGTTCCGGACTGTATGACTTCAGAAAAGCCAGTGCAACACAAGATTATAGATCGTCGGTGCACCAGATCAGTACAGATAGGTCGACATATTGAGGATAAAACCCACACAGGCAGTAAAGCTGTCTTCAGGACCATTACCAGGAACGTCCCATAATTATATTTTCAATTCTTGCGGTATATCAATTATTTCTATTGACATTATCGAGCACAGTGTACCGACTACTAAGTGTTGTATTAGTGCGGCTCTGGGATATTTTCTTATTGGGACTGGTGCGGGAGTTACGGTAGTCCAACATGTGAACAATGTGTTTGTAAAACGTGATCGTCAAAGCAAACTTCATGTGGTCAGTAACACTAGAATACAAAAGCTGGATGTCGCAGAAGTTCAAATAGGCATTGGCAGATAGGAGTCCCAACGTGAGACCACCGATGTCAAACAGCTACCCTAGGAAACGATCCTAGGTACCGATTTTCTCACCAAACGGCAAATCATCTTAGATCTTTCCCGATTCAGGTAGACGTATTAAATGGAAAGATTATTTATTGCAAACGTGGAAAAATAGACATACCTCCGTGGTTTCGCGTGTGTTTAGTCAACGAGCAAGCTACTTGTAAACCAAGTCAGTTGGATGGGTTGGTTAGCTCTGCAGAAATGACATCACAGGAAAGCCAAAAGCTGATGAGGCTGCTGTAGCAGAATACGAATGCGTTTACTACGTCCAAAGAACATATCGGCCAGAAGGAAATCGTGCGACACCAAGTGAACATGAATGATGCACTCCGAATAAACAGTATACCTGGAGAGTTCTGGTACACTATTTGGTCGAGTTAGAACAACTAGTCAAACAAGTGCCACAGAATGAGGTAATCGGGTCGTCCACCTTGACTTGAACGTCGTCGATCATTCTTGTTTGGAAGAAAAACGGCTAATTACGGTTACGGGTTGATTATCGGACACGTTGTCTCGCAGATAGAGTGAACAACACAGGGAGTGTCCAACATTCTCTATGGTTCACGTGGCGGCAACATCACTTCATGTGATACAGTCACGAGCATGGATGAGACGTCAAGAAAACGGTCCAGGCATACAATTCATACACAAAAGGCTGTCAACGTCTAACAATATACCAGATCGAGGGAAGATCACCGGTCATAGCTGGGAAACCAAGTTCCCTTGGAAACTCTAGAAATATCAAACGATAGAAGAAAGCATACCGTATTCCCAGCATGAATCAACCCGTACGAGAAGTAATATGGTACCGCGGAATTCAGTGCAAACAGTATTGATTTAATTACATTGTGAATTGGGCCACGCGAGCCAAAGGGAAATGTTGGCAGCAGCTCCGCTCAGGTTTTGGTGGTCAAATAAGGCAAGGGGTTCTGCCAATTTTTGTACTTGTTGTCAACTCTGCATGTGATTCTATTCCCCAGGAACCACGAACCGAGCACATCTGGTGCCAGTGCTGGCGAGGTTTCCAAACGAAAGAGGGGAATGGGTATAGTCGGCCCGTCCCCAGAATTCAGTCAAAGTAACTGCTACCAATTAGTTGTTTTTGATTGCTTGGCTTTTGAAATTCTGTTAATAGACGATTTGCATAGGCTCTTGTGAATCAAGGAAACCCACACAACCCTGTGTCACCTCCAAGGGAACGGTCTGGTGGGGCGCACCAGTCGGACATTATATTATTTACTCAAAGCATTTGCTAATCGACAGAGCAAATGGCATTGGGATGGAGCACTTTTGTTATGCATACTCACATACTAGGCATCGGTGTAATTATCGACTGGTCTATTCCCACATTTCATGATAACAGGACAAGAGCTGCGCCCACAAATTGACCTAACCGTATCATGACTTGAGGACAACATACGGACGACAACGGACCATGTGGTAGAACCTCAAAGAGTTGTCGGGAAGGCCAAAATTTGGCCAGAGTATATATAAGGAAATTACGACGATAGCAAAAGCAATTCCATGACCGCCGAACTGACAAAGCCCCGGTACAACTAGGAGAAGAGGTTTGACTAAAGTTAATGGCTTCAGTGCCAGGAATGCCGTCAAAGTTGTAGCACAAAAGGACTTGGCCAACAATAATCACAGAATATCTCAGTGCCAACACAAGCCAAATTGCCCCTGGGCTGGCGAAAATCTGGGGCACAAAGCCAAGTTTTACATCAAAATCGGTTAAAGCCCACTGTACAAACAGATACACCACTGAACACGAAGAAACCGCAAGCGGTTGTCCAAGAAGGAAGGATAGATACGTACCATCTGGGACACGGCAATTTTCACCAGGGTAACGTTGCAGTGTGAGAATTATTCTCCGGACGTCACTCTGTACTTATTTCTCGTATACAAGAAGTTATCCAGTGACGAGAAGAGGACCAATTGGTGGAAGGTATACGGAATGCAGATGTCCGCCACCAACAGTGACAATAAGCCTACGACCAAAACACCGAGAGTTGCTTACCGAGCAAAATAGTCGAATGAAATCACGGTCACGCTTCATTCGATCTAGTGACGTAATGCGTTTAATAAAAGTATCACATAAATTCCGTGTTCCGCTGCGCTAATATTCACAAAGTGCACACTCTTAGTATCCTCCAAAGTACGAATATTTGTATTCTCCTCACTGGCCTATCAATTATCTCATTTCAATGAGTTGCAAATGCACGATCCACACAGAGGTAACAACACACATTTTACCATAACAACAGTAGAGAAGATCAGCCACGGTTACGCACCTCAATAGGAGTTTCACCAGAACTATTGTGTCTTTAATGATTGACTCTCATCTGCTGACAAGACATGTGCCTATTATCGCATACAATTATCCATCATCAGATGACCCGTTAGTTACGGCGACTCCAATTGCTAATACATATGAACGAGTAGGAGATGTGAAGAATCCACACCAAACCCTATATTGGGCGAACTAAATAAGTTCAGTTTGATAAGGTCGTGTTGTGTAAAATGATGCACACAATGTGTTCATCAGAGTGTATGAGTGGGTAGGAATGGTCACTGTTCAATGACGGATGGGATTACATCAACAAGATGGATGTGCACGCTGCCTGACTATGAATCTTCACTTACATGTTCAAGGAATACTTAGAGAAACCAGTCAACCAAACAATCCCAACTACAGTAACCGAAAACGAACGAACGAATGAACCAATCAATTTTGTCCATATATCCAAAGCGAGATCCACCCAATGGGTCTCACTTCACTCCGAATACACGACGAAAAATACGCTCAAAATGTGAGACGGATTCCGTCGTGTGCAAATTAACACGTGAGCATTTCCTATTACAATGACGTAACAAACTAGCTAAATGAAATTATCACACTCATGAAAATAGACTGAATACGGAAAACCGAATTCTCATTCGTCCAAACAGCTCTTTGTTCATCTTATCAAACGTTTCTCCTACCATTCTGTTTTCATCCATCCCATCAATCGTTCATCAATCATGCACTCATCCATTAAAACACTCAGTGACAAATGCCATACGGTCATCTATTCAATCATCCGTTCATTCATTCAATCATTCATTCATCCACTTAGTTGTGTATAGAAATCTGTGAGGAAATATATTGTACACTAATTTCATGTGGTCTAAGTGTTTGAGTTGATCCCCGTGAAAATGGAACGATTCCGCGTGAACGACATGAGCAGAAGCAGAAATAAGAACGAGAACAAGGACAAGGACAAGGACAAGGACGAAACCTATTGAGAGATTGAAATGAAATTGGAAAGAACAATGTGAACTGGAACATTTCACATTTGGTTGTTTCTGTAATGGGATGATGGACTGAATGATTGACGGAATCGGTGTTGCATGTAATTGTTAGTTGACTGAATGAATGTGAGAATGACTTGGTGATTGATGTTGTAGATGATATTCAGTGAATGAATGATCGATTGAGTGAGTGAGTGAGTGAGTGAGTGGGTGAGGGAATGCGTCGGTGAGTGATTGAGTGAATGATTGATTGACTGAGTGAATGAGTGAAGGATTCATTGATCGAGTTCGCACGCACGCTGGCGATCGAACAATCGACGTATGGTAGTAATACAATGTGAAGAATGGTTGGATCACTCGATGAGTGAACGAGTGACATTGATTGGTTGCCTTTTATTTGAGTACACATTTTTGGATTGGGTAATATACTAATGGATTTTTGACTAAGATTACGCGTGATGGATTATGTGGATGAGTTAAATTTGACGATTTTGTCTTCAGTAAATTTTGGGTGATGAATTTGTGTGAAATGTTACTCTATCACATATGATTAGAATACTGTCCATGTGTTTTGCTAGTAATGGTAGACCGAGAACAGTGAGAACTGCATGCGAACATATGGGCATGCGATTAGTGTGGTGATTTGCTCGACGAACTACTAGCTCACCGTAAATAGTGGGAACACAACGTCCGTATGAGTCCATTTGGTGACCCGGATGACATTCACATTTTCCGACTCGACAGAACGCGTTCTCCGAACAGGTCACATTCGTACATGGGTCTGTATTGAAAACAGTCAGTCAGTTAGTGAGCTCGGTTGATGAATAAACGAGTGAATGGGGAAGTGATTGTTAGAAAGACTGAGTGAGTGAGTAAATATATGATTGAGTGGTTGATTCAGCTAGCGGGTGAGTGAATGACTGATTGATTTGTTGATTGATTGGATAAATGATCCGATGAATTATTGATTGAATGGAAGAACGTGTGAATGCGTGCGTGAGAGAGTGAATGAGTGAGTAAGTGTTAGAGAGTGTAAGTTTGTGTATGGAGGGTGAGAAATTGAATGAGTGAATGGGTGATTCGATTAGGCAGTAGATTTTGGGTGATGAATCTGTGTGAAATGTTACTCTATTACATATGTTTAGAATACTGTCCATGTGTTTTGCTAGTAATGATAGACCGAGAACAGTGAGAACTGCATGCGAACATATGGGCATGCGATTAGTGTGGTGTTTTGCTCGACGAACTACTAGCTCACCGTAAATAGTGGGAACACAACGTCCGTATGAGTCCATTTGGTGACCCGGATGACATTCACATTTTCCGACTCGACAGAACGCGTTCTCCGAACAGGTCACATTCGTACATGGGTCTGTATTGAAAACAGTCAGTCAGTTAGTGAGCTCGATTGATGATTAGGCGAGTGCTTGGGGGAGTGATTGTTAGAATAACTGAGTGAGTGAATGAGTTTGTGAGTTAGTGATTGAGTCATTGTGTGAATGATTGAATGGGTGAGTGATTTGATGAATTATTGAATGAATGAAAGAACGTGTGAATGAGTGAGTGAGTGGGTGAAAGAGACATTGGGTGAGTGAGATGTTGATCATGTGCAAGTTTGTCTGTTCATATTTGAATTTTCGGATTCGTGCATCACTTGTTTGGTGTGGGAGTGAAATACTCTTACGTTCTACAAACTGCGAGAAACAGGTGACGAGCAAACTGATATGACTTTGAATGAAATCTGACTAGTAGATAATTTACATTTGTTTGAAATGTGTTCTGATAAGTTCGATGGACTGTCGACGCGTGCGACTCACTCAGTCGACTGTGATATGAATATTTGTGGATGGAATTTGGATTAGGAAAATATGATGATTAGACCAAATTGAATGTGGTTCACAAAGGGAACAATGGGAATGGGCAATCTCGTGTGAGTTTCTCAGACATGCCATCACAAATCGTTTCACTCTCGTTTCACTCATTTCACTCATTTCATGTTCCGTTTCTCTGAGAAAATGAACATATGCACATGCACACACACACACACGCACCATGTCTCTGTCGTACACATTCCAGTTCCGGTGAGCACGTGAATTACGGGAGTGTGAAGACGGGCATGCTACCGTATTCACTATGTGCCATTTTGGAATTCGAGCATCGTGACAATCTCAGTGTTTGTTTTCGTGGTATAATCTAGAACACTTGACATTCGATAATAGGACTGGAATGGAGGGTGAGATGGACTAGACCAAATTCCATATATAGTTTAGTGTATGGCAGCACGAGAACATCCGTGATTTGGGTAAATGATACATACATATGCTTCCATATCAATGCGTACGTAAAATAATCACGACTGCTTTCTTATGTACATTCATAAATGAAATTTTTGGCCCCTCATTTGAGTATCATGAAATGTGAGAAGTATGGAGTTATTTGAACAACAAAATGAGTGCTTAAAATTGCACACATATATGCTCATGTAGGCATATGAATGAAATGGTCGACGTCTTAGTGGATTCGCACGCAATGTGGAGAAGTATGGAGTTATATGAACGCAAGCACAGTCTATGTGGTTCGTATGAGATAGATTGTGTGAGAATGATTAGAGTCGAACAGATAGAGAGTGAGAGTACCAAGCAAACTGTAAACATTTGTCATGTCCGAAGATGAAGGAACAAGGTCGTGCTCGTGCTAGCTGTTTATAACAAACGCCTGAGGGTGAGTACGGGCATATCCCATTGATCGATCTACAGATCGATCGATCAATCAATCATTCAACCAAACAATCAGCGAATGAATCGGTCAGTCAACCATCCAAGCAGCCATCCAACCAATCAGCCAGCCAGCCAAGCAGCCGGCCAGCCATGCAATCAGTCAGTCAGCCAGCCAGCCTGCCAGCGAGCCAGCCAGTCAGTCAGTGAGTGAGCTATACATATGTGGCGAACACTGTTTGCTCGCTTACCAACAACACGTGGTCTACACTCCCAATATCCGTCACCTTCAAATCCGTCACGACAATAGCAACGTCCATCCCGACAGAATCCATTCTCGTGACATTTGACATTGTAGCATGCATCTACAAATCGGATGCGAGTTGTGTTCGTATAGTGAATGTAATACGATTTATGTAGTCGTAGTAGTAGTATTAGTATTAGTAGCAGTAGTAGTAGTAGTAGTAGTAGTAGTAGTAGTAGTAGTAGTAGTAGTAGTAGTAGTAGTAGTAGTAGTAGTAGTAGTAGTAGTAGTAGTAGTAGTAGTAGTAGTAGTAGTAGTAGTAGTAGTAGTAGTAGTAGTAGTAGTAGTAGTAGTAGTAGTAGTAGTAGTAGTAGTTCACTCATGTGACAAATCAACTCTGTGCACTTCCATCAGTATCAGTGTGGAGTGAATTCGGGCCCAACGCATTCACAGTGGCCATGGTATTTAGTAACCATGTCAAACTCATTCAAAGCTTTATCATCCGAATTCAGCAGTTCATGGTGATACATCATTATCGCCATCATTATCATCATCGTACAGCGTTAAACAGCTGGGCAAGCCCCACTGATCACTGCGTATCTCACCATGTTGCACGTAGAAATTGAAGGAATGAATATACAAGGTAAACATGGAGTGGATCTATAGACATAGGTAAAGTAAACGTCTCCCTAGTAGTCAGCACACGGAACACATAGTGTAATTGTAAGAAAACACATTGATCAATCATTTTGATACGACAGAAGGTGAAAACAAGATCCACACTGTTCACGGTTCGTTGCCATATCCTTCAGTGTCTCCGGCCAACTGGTTGAGAGATCCTTTGGACCACAACCACGAAGTCGTGTGTCACCTAATATTCCTAATTTCACTGTATATTTCCTCATTATCTACTGTCACTTTATCCACTGGCCTCCACGTAGCTTCTTTCACTTCTTCGGATGAACGGGGAATAGAGCGCGGTACGGTAGACGTGTGTTCGCCATACGTAACACGTGCCCCAACCAACGAAGTCTACTAAGCTGGATACGCTGGGATAGAACATTCTCTGAACTAGTAGCCAATACTCGGTTTCTGACCTCAGCATTGCTTACTCAGTAATTCCACCCAATTTTAACGATACTGCGCAAACATCGATGGTCGAAAACCTCAAGACGACCAATATCTTTTGCAAGCAGACCCCAAATCTCCCAACTATACAACGAAACTGAACGCACGTTGGCATAGTACACACGACCTATCAAATTCAGCAAAATATCAGGTTGGCGTCATAAGTGCTTCAGTCCAGCGTACGCCACTGGAGCTTTGGATATACGCGTGTTCACCTCTACCGCAGTGCTCCCGTCCGTCGTCATGCTGCTGCCGAGGTGAGTGAAAGGGTTGAAAACTGCCATCACCTCCCCATCGAGCATCAAGCTTGAAGCCGTTTACGTCTAGTCTTGCAAATTAACTTTACACTATGAAGGTGCAAAGCGCATGTCGAATGGATCCACAGCTCTTGCGAGTCTACCTAGTGCGAATCGAGTATGTTCCATGCATTCGAACAAGCAAACAAGGTCGTCCGCGCAATCTAGGTCACATAGATTTTCACTATTTCCTAGTTAGACGTCCACACTCTGAAGATTTCGCAAGGCATTCTCCATTATCTCGTCGACGATAGAGTTGAACAGGAATGGAGAAATGGGACATCCCTGTTGAATATTGCTGGTCATTTCAAATGGAATGGATAGTTCACCGTAAACCTTTACGCGGCCAAAGTGTGATAGTAGAGTGACCTTAGTAGATTCACGAAATTCCGGGGCATATCTTTCCGGTGAAGAGCACTGAATAGCGCTGTTCAGTCAACTGAATGGAAGGCGTCTTTCAAGTCGAGGAAAACCATTATTGTTGGTCGAAGGTGTGTGTGGCGCATTTCAAGTAATTGGCGAAGAGTAAACATTTTGTCGGTGCATCCTCGATCTGGGTAGAATCTCGTCTGTTGTCCTCGGGCGTTCCTCTCGCTAGCCAGTGCAAGACAGTGCGGCAAAATCGAGGCTAATACCTCGGTGACTATTGGAATTAGGCTAATCCCACGGTGATTGCTACAGTCATTGCGCAATCCCTTCTTGGATATGGGTACATTCAATGACTCACTCCATAATAACAGAATACGCTCCTCGTTCCGAATGTAACGGATCAAGTTGGCGAGTAATTTAATCAACGCTCCCTACACATTCTGAAAAGAATTGAAGGTAGTCCGTCCAGATGGGTCGCTTTACCTCGCCTTAGTAATCGAATGCATGAGTCCCCTCCCATTTCCAATGGGGGCTCAAATGATACTCCCCAAGGAATAGCAATAGCTGACGTCAGAGTAACTTTATTAGCGTGTGGTTAGCTAAACTGATCCTTGAAATATTCAGCCCAACGATCCAATCTTTACTCTTTGTTATGAATAGGCTCTTCATTTCTGTCGCATATCATTTCACTGGCAGGGGTTCGTCGTCCACCGGTGTCGCAAATAAGTCTGAACAGTCTTTGATTGTTACCTGAAGCAGCTGATACTTTAATTTCTCCGGCTAACCTTGATGCGACAATTTTCGCGACCCGTCTTAAGGCTTTTCGTAACTAGTTTTTGTATATTTCTCCGTATCTCATTCATCTCCTTGCATTTCAAGAGCTGGCGTCTTTGCTACATTATATTGATCGACTCTTGAAAAGTCCAGTGTCTTCGATGGACATCGGATGTAGGACCGCAGACGAAACCTGCCGTCGCGTGCATTGCCTGCTTGATATGAGCCCAATACCCATCTATGTTACTGTTCATCTACGTTACTGTTACTCATGTGCTAATTTCTGCTCACAACGGGTGCAAACTTCTGGATCACAAAAACGTTGTACGGTTAACCGGGTTTGCGGTTCGTGTCGATAACCATGGAGCTGGAGCGATAATCGCAATAAAACTAATGTATGGTCCCACTCATCGTACGTGGACCAGTAGGATCTGCAGTTCTGAACAGAACTTCGCTACCGGTAGCTTACAGCGATAAGGCCAATCTAGCTCAGAATACGTGCAGCATTAGAGCACCATGTCGCCGTGTGACGAGAGCTGTGTCGGGAATTCATACTAGGCAGGAATAATCGATTATGTGCACGAAAATGAAGAAGCCTATCCCCGTTTTTCTGTGCGCTGAGCGGGTAAAGCGCAACGCATACCTAAACAAGCTTCTGTCACACTAAGTTTGTCAACTTGTGCATTGAAATCACCAACTGGCAATACAATGTCAGGGTCTTTGCCCCTAGGAACGAGAATGGTGGGTGCATCATAGAACTCATCCTTATGCATGTCACAACTGCAGTCTGTTGGGTGAAGTGCCAAGATTAGCAACAAACTGCGTTTAACACAGCTATCCTTTCGAACACCAACTGATCCCCGGAGTCACACACAGCACATAGACGACTACCAACCGGTATCCAGTCTAAAAGGGCAGCCTCAGCCTTGTTGGTCAAGACTATTCCTACACGGCTGGCTTCCGTGAGAATACTCATATTGGAGTAGCCGCGATTCAGAGAAACTGTGAGGTACAAGCCCATTTGCTTGGATCAATTATTCTTCCACTGATTTCCCCAACTAAGTCACCAGCTCTGATCGACCCCGAACCAGGACGAAGAGGAGATTGGGCTTCAACTGGCCTCCACCCATTGATCTTTCAGGCATGATTGCATCTTCGGCTTAAAGAAGCCATCCTGCATAGATCTTTGTATCACAGAGGAACGCAAACCATCACACCACGTCAAGGTGCAGTCTCGTCGTGATGGGAGTATACGCCAAATGTTCGCAATCATATTTTGATTGGCATGTGATATTATGGGAGCATGTGAGCAGCGTGTGAGTGCATATTGGAAGCACGTGACTAGCCTGTGGGTAATGTACGAGGATGATCTCTTAGAATATGACGTGTGAGAGACAAATTCATGAACACATTCAACATAAAAGAGTTTCTGTGGGGCAACCACTCTGTTTCCTTAAGTAAACTCACGTGCCCATTTCGATTGCGAATAGGACTCACTGGCGGACAGACCAGGTAGTGGTGAGTTAAACAATGTGATTCGCACAATATGATACATATTATCCAATTACAGTCAACTGACGTGGGCATCTCAAACGTTCAGTATTGATACGTATCCTCCAAAGTGCGAATATTTGTATTCTCCTCACTGGCCTATCAATTATCTCATTTCAATGAGTTGCAAATGCACGATCCACACAGAGGTAACAACACACATTTTACCATAACAACAGTAGAGAAGATCAGCCACGGTTACGCACCTCAATAGGAGTTTCACCAGAACTATTGTGTCTGTAATGATTGACTCTCATCTGCTGACAAGACATGTGCCTATTATCGCATACAATTATCCATCATCAGATGACCCGTTAGTTACGGCGACTCCAATTGCTAATACATATGAACGAGTAGGAGATGTGAAGAATCCACACCAAACCCTATATTGGGCGAACTAAATAAGTTCAGTTTGATAAGGTCGTGTTGTGTAAAATGATGCACACAATGTGTTCATCAGAGTGTATGAGTGGGTAGGAATGGTCACTGTTCAATGACGGATGGGATTACATCAACAAGATGGATGTGCACGCTGCCTGACTATGAATCTTCACTTACATGTTCAAGGAATACTTAGAGAAACCAGTCAACCAAACAATCCCAACTACAGTAACCGAAAACGAACGAACGAATGAACCAATCAATTTTGTCCATATATCCAAAGCGAGATCCACCCAATGGGTCTCACTTCACTCCGAATACACGACGAAAAATACGCTCAAAATGTGAGACGGATTCCGTCGTGTGCAAATTAACACGTGAGCATTTCCTATTACAATGACGTAACAAACTAGCTAAATGAAATTATCACACTCATGAGAATAGACTGAATACGGAAAATCGAATTCTCATTCGTCCAAACAGCTCTTTGTTCATCTTATCAAACGTTTCTCCTACCATTCTGTTTTCATCCATCCCATCAATCGTTCATCAATCATGCACTCATCCATTAAAACACTCAGTGACAAATGCCATACGGTCATCTATTCAATCATCCGTTCATTCATTCAATCATTCATTCATCCACTTAGTTGTGTATAGAAATCTGTGAGGAAATATATTGTACACTAATTTCATGTGGTCTAAGTGTTTGAGTTGATCCCCGTGAAAATGGAACGATTCCGCGTGAACGACATGAGCAGAAGCAGAAATAAGAACGAGAACAAGGACAAGGACAAGGACAAGGACGAAACCTATTGAGAGATTGAAATGAAATTGGAAAGAACAATGTGAACTGGAACATTTCACATTTGGTTGTTTGTGTAATGGGCTGATGGACTGAATGATTGACGGAATCGGTGTTGCATGTAATTGTTAGTTGACTGAATGAATGTAAGAATGACTTGGTGATTGATGTTGTAGATGATATTCAGTGAATGAATGATCGATTGAGTGAGTGAGTGAGTGAGTGAGTGGGTGAGGGAATGCGTCGGTGAGTGATTGAGTGAATGATTGATTGACTGAGTGAATGAGTGAAGGATTCATTGATCGAGTTCGCACGCACGCTGGCGATCGAACAGTCGACGTATGGTAGTGTTACAATGTGAAGAATGGTTGGATCACTCGATGAGTGAACGAGTGACATTGATTGGTTGCATTTTATTTGTGTACACATTTTTGGATTGGGTAATATACTAATGGATTTTTGACTAAGATTACGCGTGATGGATTATGTGGATGAGTTAAATTGAATGATTTTGTCTTCAGTAGATTTTGGGTGATGAATTTGTGTGAAATGTTACTCTATTACATATGTTTAGAATACTGTCCATGTGTTTTGCTAGTAATGATAGAGAGAGAGAACAGTGAGAACTGCATGCGAACATATGGGCATGCGATTAGTGTGGTGTTTTGCTCGACGAACTACTAGCTCACCGTAAATAGTGGGAACACAACGTCCGTATGAGTCCATTTGGTGACCCGGATGACATTCACATTTTCCGACTCGACAGAACGCGTTCTCCGAACAGGTCACATTCGTACATGGGTCTGTATTGAAAACAGTCAGTCAGTTAGTGAGCTCGGTTGATGAATAAACGAGTGAATGGGGAAGTGATTGTTAGAAAGACTGAGTGAGTGAGTAAATATATGATTGAGTGGTTGATTCAGCTAGCGGGTGAGTGAATGACTGATTGATTTGTTGATTGATTGGATAAATGATCCGATGAATTATTGATTGAATGGAAGAACGTGTGAATGCGTGCGTGAGAGAGTGAATGAGTGAGTAAGTGTTAAAGAATGTGAGTTTGTGTATGGAGGGTGGGAAATTGAATGAGTGAATGGGTGATTCGATTAGGCAGTGCGTTTTTGAGTGAAAAAAGTGAGTGATTCGGTGACTGCGTGGGTGAGTGAGTGAGTGAGTGAGTGAGACATTGGGTGAGTGAGATGTGGATCAAGTGCAATTTTTTGTGTTCTTATTTGGATTTACGGATTCTTGCGTCGCTTGTGTGATGTGGAAGGGAGATACTCTTACGTTCTACAAACTGCGAGAAACAGGTGACGAGCAAACTGATATGACTTTGAATGAAAACTGACTAGTAGATAATTTACATTTGTTTGAAATGTGTTCTGATTAGTTCGATGGACTGTCGACGCGTGCGACTCACTCAGTCGACTGTGATATGAATATTTGTGGATGGAATTTGGATTAGGAAAATATGATGATTAGACCAAATTGAATGTGGTTCACCAAGGGAACAATGGGAATGGGCAATCTCGTGTGAGTTTCTCAGACATGCCATCACAAATCGTTTCACTCTCATTTCACTCATTTCACTCATTTCATGTTCCGCTTCCCTGAGAACATTATGATACACCAATGCACTTACGCACGGACACCAAATCTTTGTTTTACACATAATGTGTTCAGACTAACATATGACTTCCGGGCTTGTGACTGGAAAATGTAAAGGTGTCTACTTGCTCCACATTTTTTTAGAAGCAAATATTTGTTCGGAGGAGTAAACCGAATTACTGCAAACACTTTTGTTGATGTAACTTTTCATATTTCTACGTACACATATATATTTTCTGAGGAATATCTGAACGCAGACAGTTTCGATGAATATCTCCTATTTTTTCTACTTACCTCTGACCGGTCTACAGTCCCGAATTCCGTCCCCTTCATAGCCGTCCCTGCATCGACACTGCCCCCAATCGCACTGAGCATACGGATGACACTGAACACCGGTGCAAGGATCTGTATTTTGAAGAACAACTTCAGTACATGTCAATCGATCTATGTCATTTAGAGAGCGCAGGCTCATCCAGAAACACGCAACTGGGCCCGTACGCATGCACTAAGTCACTCACATGCACTTGGGACAGTTTCATGACCAGATACCCTAGATGTAACAATAGCCGTATGCGTTCAATGACCCCTACAAACTACACGGTAATAATACTGTACCTAAGAAACTCAGAGCAAGCAACCAATACATGCCAGAAAAAACCGGGTGGAATAAACGTCGAAAGATATGAACCTTCTTAACATGATGCAACTGAAAGAAACATTGGTTAGTGGGACAACAGTTGCTGTTACCTTATATAATCCCTCAACTTCTTGCCGAAAGATAAATAAGTAGAATAGTATTCATCGGCTCGACTATGTCTATCGTTTGATCCTTAGATTATTGAGTTGATGAAGCCAGTTATTATGTTTTGTAAACACTTCAATAAATATTGAAAACAATCTGATTTATCCTCGTTAGGACTCATCAGCAATACCTATTTATAAAGCCCCATCGAATCTGAGCCATTTGTTTTAATACATGGTTGCGCGTGAGTGCAGCTGAAGGAGTTTACCGCAAAACCACCAAGGCCCGTTGCAATATAAAGGACACGTGGCAACTAGACCTTGAGTCATGAAGCGGAGAACCACGTGATGTCCCAATAAGTCAGGTGCGGTGATGAACAGTGAGACAATGAATTACTGTCTACTACCAAAGTGACTGGAGGTGGCCGAGATTGGAACCTCCGACCTTCGAGGAGGTAATCAAAAGCTGTAAACCACTCGAACAGCACCGGCCATGACCGTCAGTCACTTATGTTATTCTCAACACGATTACTGTGGAAATGACTTGTAGTCTACGTGCGAAAACAGTGGCCGAAGGGCACTGCGTCATTAGTGTTGAGGAGAAGCGAATCAGCGAATGCCGGCTCGGATACCCTCGTGGTACAGCGTCGGTGTATGTGTGTGTGTGTGTGTGTGTTTGTGTGACTTACATTTGTCTATCCTGGGTTCCAGTTCCAACTGGGATTCGGCAGATTTGCATTGAGATTGGTTGATAAAAGGGATATAATAGATCTACCGTTTTCCTATACTTTTCGATAGTGAGCTGAGCTTTGATTCTCTATGATGAGTCGTGCATACTAGGCTCTTGGGACGTTCTAAGCTTAAAAACCGATGAATCGTGCGACAGCCACCTAAAAAGTAGTTGTAAGCAACAGTTGATAAGATCGAAGGTGGCGAGCAATGGCATACTGCCAATCAAACCATTTCTTGCTCTCACTGGTTTTTACTAGCATAGCTAAAGTGAGCTTCCCCGCGCAGTTAGGTTGATTTTAACTGGGTGCTAAATGGCAAATAAGAGCTGAACCCAGGAGTGAAATGTGAAGGGTTGGAAAACTTGAAACAGTGGGAGGAAAAAACTGCTTTGAGCTATCAAATCTTAAGCTATGGTATTACATCAGTTATCATGTTGGGTTAAACTCTTCACACTTGGTAGTCCTAGAGCAACGATTGGAGATATTTTCCAAATATGAGTAGTCTATAAAATGGGGACAAACAGTTTTGTCGGCAACGGGCTGTTTGCCGTAGACTGGCTTCAAAATTGTCTGACATTCGTGGGTTTCAACCCGTTATTTCACTGAACTGTTTATCACTCTACTGGGATAGATGACCGACAAGTGTTAAAAAAGAGACAATGATCATTACTGCTCTAGTTGTCGTCATAACGAACCAGTGAAATACGTTAATTTGGTTTCTACAAAATCCGAGTGATTCACTCCTTTCATTGAAGGTAACAGCTGGTTGAAAATCCACTCATGAATTGTCGCACTGTCTCTCTCGCCCGACCCGGGCCTAAAGTACGTCACAACGTTTAGTGCTTGGGCTCACGGATACACAAACTGTACAGCCTCATAATCGATACTGTCAGCCTCGAGCGTGTCTGAGTGATGCACACGGCGGACCAATGTCAACAAACAGCGTGAGAGAGAGGGGCATTGTCTATTTATCGTTCTGTTGCGCTAACTGACTGAAGGTAAACAAAGTGAAATACATTAAGTTCAAGTAAACTTTTAGGTTGTTTTAGCCTTGTAAATATGCTGAATTAGAACCAGTCAATCCCGTTGGTAAACATTCCACGTTAGGTAGTGTGGTTCAACGTTCTTATGCAAATTTTAGCGCTATTCCTGAAGAGAAGCCGAACCAACTAAACCTTCTTAGGCAAGCGAAATTAGTAACTGGAATTTCGTTTGGTATTACCACGGCTTTCTGGAGCAATCCACTAATGTAACAAATCAGGATAGAAAGAGTTCGGTCTATTGGTCAAGGATGGGCAAGTCCTAACGGTAAGATAATAACAAAAATTCACTCTGTTTAGGATTCTGAGGTCGTTTACCAATCCACCTTTTCTCTTTAGTAGTCTGTTCTAAGCTGCTGACTGGGTTGGTTTATGAAAAACACGGGTAATTTTGTAGTAGTGTGCACGGTAATTTCTAGTACCATCATCATTATCATCATCGTTCAGCGTTAAACAGCAAGGCAAGCCCCACTAATCACTGCGTATCTCACCATGTTGCACGTAGAAATTGAAGGAATGAATATACAAGATATACATGGAGTGGATCTATAGAGATGGGTAAAGTAAACGTCTCCCTAGTAGTCAGCACACGGAACACAGTGTAATTGTAAGAAAACACATTGATCAATCATTCTGATCCGATAGAAGATGACAACACGATCGACACTGTTCACGGTCCGCTGCCATATCCTTCAGTCTATACTGTATTCTGTATCCTGTATTCTAGTGCAATATTGTCCACTTGTTTTAGGTGACGGTGAATTTCCACAACAATCCCTCAGAAATCCCAGGTAATTAATCAGTGACAGACTTGGAAAACAACAAATAGTCCTGTTTATATAGGTACCTCTCAAAGCTCTGCTATCCAACCGTTTCCTTATTGTTCCCAATTATTAGCCGTACTTATTCCTCAAGTCACACTTAGGGTACCTAAAACCAACGGCTGATGTGCTTGGTAGTATGCATCATTACCACGAAGCAAGCTGTTTGGAGCTAGACCAGGAAATTCACGGGTTACTGTACTTCAAGTAGAGCATTCAAAGGTGAATTCTAGGGTGAGTCTGCTCTAATGATCACTGATAGAAAGTCTCACAAACAGATGAACAAAGCCATCATTTGCTTTCTAATATCAGAAGAAAATTGACAACGCATGCTAGATTCCTTTGTTTTATGTGGAATAAATTTCGGAGGAAGTGCCGCCAAACAAACCTTCCCGGGGAGCAAAGAACGAACAAGCTGTTGACTATGGGCAACAGCTTGATTGGTTGGAACTTTTGTGTGAAAACAACCAATCGTGATACAGGCAAATTCAAGACAATGTGTTTGTTTCCGTGCATGTGTCGTAGTAGTCAGTATCAACTAGCGGATCAGTAAGCATAAAGCACGGATAGTTAATAAATCCACCCGGTGTTTCTCCGATTTTCTGTGACTTCTTTCGTACCAAACCGCTTAGAGTGACCCAAATCCAGCATGCTGATATGTCAGTTCACTAATATATCACACGCTTACATAGCTTTGAAGCCGGAGACAGACAGATCGATTTACCCCAGAGAAAGGTGACAGAGGGGGTGCGAACTGTTAGTAAACTCACCCTCGGACAGAGGGCAGATACAATCACGGGGTTACGAAAAATAGTAGCCTTTACTGGTAATGGCTGAAATACAACTTCCTTGCATACTTTCAGTTATACTCCGGAGGGTCTCATATACTACGATATCCCATCCATCGAGGATGACAGACATCATCTCACGCAAAGTGCTGAAGACACTTCCATACTCATAGAGTAACCTTGCTAACAGACCTCGGACTCTTTCAAGTGGGTCCACGATTTTTATATTCTGCTATGATAGCCACATTCTGGTGAAGCTGGTCTTAGTATGGCCGTACTGGAAAGATGGAAGGTAAAGGGGCCGTGGTCTATTTTCCGGAATCTTTGGGAGAAGAAATGCATTCATTGTTCTGCTGTATGAATCAGTCGTCCTATTCCTTTCTGGAAAGGCTAGCTGAGAATTTCCATTTTCATTACTTGCCCCCCCCCCCCAAAAAAAATAAACAATCCCAGAACCACCACCACAGGTCTGATGACCGAGTTCCAGCTTGGTTTTCCTGATCTCATGTCGGTAGTACATGATTTCATAAAGACAGTCCTAATTAAATTTGTTCTCACCACTTAACATCATATTATTTCATCCGGCATTCTAAACGATGTGAATTTTTCCCATTCCTCTAGATTTTGAATATGGCCTTCTGTCATTCAAGGCTTTGGTCTCATCTTTCAGCACAGTAAATGTGGTGCAGATTGTAGGAGTTATTGTACCCGCCAAATGCTCACATTCCGTTGCAAGGACCGCCGTATTGTCTATAGACTCTTGAGTTAGTTCGAACCACCACGCAGTAATCTGCTGATGGCCTGCACTGATAGTTATCTTCAAATTCCACGTTTTCTCTGAGCTACTCATTGATTTGGATCCTTCACAAAGCTATAAAGTAATATTGTCGATCAGGAAATTTTATTAGAAATGTGGCGTATACCTGACCTTGAGTCTTCGTACGCAGGCTTTCTTGATTGTTCCAGATCAGACAGCCATGGACCTCAAGCCATCCACCTTTTTTTGCTGAATTAGAGGTCTCTACTTCTAGCCAAGATGTATAGCTCGAGTGACCTTGGTTCATGAGTCACGTATGACATGAACACTGTTCAATACCACTTCTTTAAGTACCAAAAACGACCCACTGCGGACCCAGATCGTTCCGTTTACAATTCAGTTAGATGATTTATCATTCTTTTCGGAAGGGGGTTAATCACCTTTCTCTGGGGTAAATCGATCTGTCTGTCTCCGGCTTCAAAGCTATGTAAGCGTGTGATATATTAGTGAACTGACATGTCAGCATGCTGGATTTGGTCACTCTAAGCGGTTTGGTACGAAAGAAATCACAGAAAATCGGAGAAACACCGGGTGGATTTATTAGCATTTTGTGCATTATAAATCGGCCAGGACACAATGCAGTCAGAGGTTCGAGCAGAGATAGTATCATACATCTGTTCCAGTAAAATGGTTAACAGAAAATTTTGTCACCCTTCGGAGTCTTGGTTTCCTCGGGTAGTATCATTTTATAATTATGTGAAAGATACTGTACAGAGCTTTTTGTGGTGCACCCAAAAAGCAATCAGTTTTATTAAAATGAAAAGCCGTGCTTTCCCC
Source organism: Fasciola hepatica (assembly GCA_948099385.1). Classification (NCBI taxonomy): domain Eukaryota; kingdom Metazoa; phylum Platyhelminthes; class Trematoda; order Plagiorchiida; family Fasciolidae; genus Fasciola; species Fasciola hepatica. The sequence continues at coordinate 41,354,306 of CANUEZ040000043.1, forward strand.
CACAGATACAAAGCATGGGAAGCATTCTGATCCTCCCAACAAAGCATAGCGAAATAGTTCTTGGTAGTGCTGGTTGTGCGGAATAATATCTTAACAGAAACATTTAGATCCCACGATGAACTTGAACAAGAAAATCTGAAGACAAATCTGCCAGACGTATCTCTCTCTTGTTAGCTTTCGTCGATGCTTTATTGACTGGGGGGAGTGACGGGTTCATTTTCCGTCAAGAAACACTGTCCGGATAGTACTGCGATTACCACAGCTTCTCAACTGTCAAACACAATTGAGCTCTGTTCTGAACCCTGTTATTCAGTACAGGAAACGTAGATGTTGAAGATATTCCACTAGTGGATGAGGCAATTACTTATTTCCCAGTAACTACCTACGTGTATCAGGATCTGATTTTTTCGTTTTCAAAGTCAGGTAAGAAACCGGACTCAGTCACCTATCCATTGAGTGACCAAAAACAAAGAAGTATCTTTTCCGTAAAAAAGTGTGACACTACGGTCGCTTGCTGAATATTGCATAAAAAGAAGCATCACACAGAAAAACTACACCTCCGCACTGCACTTTCGCTCATCCAGTTGGCGGTTCGTCACACTCTTTACTCAAAGATCATCCCTTGATCGAATCTAACTTCCGTAGTATCTACACCTACACTCGCAGCTTCAAAGCAGCAGTCGTTGGTGCGACCGACTGACCAATATAGACTGAAATAGCCAAACAATTTCAAACATATATGCCGGAGACAACAAATCAGCATAGTTCACAGTACTCGACTGCATCACCTAGGCTCACCTAGGCCATCGCGCGCCACTTGGCTGAAAGTATTCACAAGATGAACCCGGTATTGTCGCACTGGCGCAAAAATCATTGACCAGGAATATAAGAGGCTTTATCGATCACTGGAATCAAACTAGCCCCGCTTCGAAAAACTCGCGACCATCACTTTAAACTGCTTTTGTTTTATCCAGTCACCAGCAGCCATACACATAATCGCATATCTTTAAGTCCCAAAATCTGTTTCAGTTACTTAGTTCGTTTCATAATTTTGTTTTTTAGTGCGCTGTAGAAGCACGCTATCGATGAGAGCCCGGAAAGAAATTCCTCCAGCAGTTTGTTATCTGAATATTTTGTCAAAATATTTCAGTCACCTGTACGTGGTTTGCTTGCCGCAACCACGTGACCCGGGATAAATTAGTACATCAGGTACACTAGGAGTCTTGGTAAAAATGTATCGGTCTTCGACCGTAAAGTGCACAGTGATACATGATGGTGTATCTCTACGGAAGGAAATTGTTCATCCTGGGTAGAAAAATTAAAACGACTAAAGGAAGTTCGATACTGGAAATAACTAACACAGACGTCATCTCAAATTACCACTCAATGAACAAATCGCTGAAGATTAGATTTGACATCCTGTGGCACTTTTTCCCAGTAGAGAGTGATCTCAGTTAGCTGGTAATGGAGTCATTCTGTATCTTTTACCGCGTATTTAGGCGTAGATTTTTGTCCAAAACACAAAGCTATCTTATTTGGGATATGCCGAAGGTAAGATTCAGTTGAAGTACAAGAATTAGTAAACAGTTCGAACAAAGTCATTGGATTGTTAGAGGTGGTTACCGAATTTTAAACTGCAATACAATTTTGATGAAAACCATCTTGGTCAGTCCTGGAAGACAAACCATTGGTAGAATTAAATGACCATTTTACATGGGCAGCCACATGTTGCCTGATAGTCGAACATTGAGGTGAGTAATTTTCCCTCTGGTTTTGCTAAGCCAAACATCTTTACATGTTTAGAACATCTGTCGGTCACAGAGGCTCGAGAGCTAACATGTGCTTAGAATTCCCTGGAAGCAAATGAAACATCTTAACTGTAATACTGAGGTCAGGTACGGTCTAGGGGACAGAACTGTCAGTCGTGGCGTAGATCATTGGTCGGAAAAAGTGTTTCGCATGTTCCCATCCGGATGGACGATTATCTAGTTTTGGGACAACGGTAGGCGATAAAACCAGTGCTAAGCTCTCATTCGCTGTGACCAAGTTTCTTTAAAATCTGCAAAACGCAAAAGGTTGGTCACAGCTTTGATGTTCGCGGACATTTTGCCCACCCCCAGAGAGGTTGCATGAATTGATGTTCTGCCCACTATCCGGGCAAGAATTGGGAACTTTTAATTTAACTGATCTCTTCACAGTGTAAAACCCTCTCTACTGACTTATGAAATTGAGTTTTAGGTTTTTTGGTCACACTCATCAAAGCGTTTAGACTGAAACTAAGCATGAATAATGTGATGCCTTTTACTTCGATACTACTTTCTCGAAGTCCACTCTTCGAGACCTTTCATAAATAGTATTGCCTGAAGATCACATTTAAATGCTTGACTGAAACTATAGGAAGATTATATTAAGAAGGGAAGAGGATGCATACGGTACCTTTTGATAGAAAAATATTAGGTCACGGAGGCGTATAAAACTACCACTTGAGTTACTAGCTAATTCACTCTCAGTAACTTAGCCAGCATTTGCCGTTTTCCTACATTTACAAGGCAGATGTGACAAGAAGAATACTGCAAATAGTATAGTGAACATTGCTTGCGCTTTCGTACAGCAAAATGGTTTTACGTGCGCAAAATTGCAGAAAATTGTTTTGTGTCCAGCGTGCACAATGGAGACGTACAAAGCAAACCAGCGAACACCAGGGGAGGTAAACGCGTGACTGTTTTGGTGCTGATACAACACACATGACTGTTGGATCCTACGTGCACACTCCACGATGCACTGATATCAGGGTTTGGGAAAAACCTTACCCTGAGATCGGGGTTTACACTCCCAATAGCCATCACCCTCATATCCATCTCGACATTGACAACGGCCCTGATGGCACAGCCCATGTTTATGACAGGTTACTCCTTCGCAGGGATCTAGAAGAGCGATTCAACAAGACATATAATGATAATTAGTCCTTCTTTAAAATGGACTGGAAGAATAAACGAAATCAACTGTTGAATTCCCAAGTGTGATATTTCAATCAGTCAGTCGCCGGCATTGCACGATTGATTATGCTTCTCCCACATATCTGAAACAGACTCTGAAAGGCAGGCTGCAGTTGTGAGTAGTTGGTAAATGGCGAGACTGGTTGGCTCTCTTTAGTATTGCTGAATAACGTTAGATCTGTGACCGGTAATATGGTCTAAAATATTCATGTTTTTGGTTGTGATGGCCATGTGGATGCGTTTAAAATATGAGCCCAAAACCACTGCTGCCACCAGGATTGAAACGGCAGAATAATAGCCACTGATACATTGAAGTCTGATGTCAACGATGAACCGTTTTCAAACCGTTTATTTAATCCCTTGTCTGTAGGAGTCCTTGAGGAACTGGGTGTACTGGAGTGGGTCAGCTTCATGATATCTTGCAACTGATGGTGTGGTCGCTTGTGCTTTTCGCCATCAGTTGCTGACTAACGACGAACGTTATCGGCACGAACACCACTCAACAAAGGGATCTTTATCAGGTCAATCTTATGCAAACATTTGAAATGTCGAAATAATTCGAGTAAAAAATTCACTTGGTGAGCTTATTCTGACGACAGACGGAAGAATATACAACCACCGAGAGTGCAATTACGATCACAGTGAACAAAAGCTTTTAGCGAAGTAAACAAACACTTGTGGTTCTCATCCAGCGTACTAAAGAGCTGCTAGCTACCCTACCAACCAGGACAGCCGATGAGGCCTACCAATAGAGGTTACTCTGGAAACAAGCATGGACTAAATGGTACACCAAAATCAACAGCATCTGTGTCCACGGGGCACATAGAGAAGATTCAGGTCAGTGCAAACCATCAAGAGCGGGAAAATTAGCTTTTTTCGCGGGATTCCAGAAGAACTTTACAAGCTTATAAAAACCGTCAGGTAAAATAGACGAAATAAACAATTCTAAGAGAGATTTCTCTGGAACAGACCGAAAAGTCACCCTACTGATGAATTATGTACGAAGAGGCCGTTTATTATCCTCGCTACATGTAAAAGATAAGACTGAGTCTATTTGTGCCTTCTGTTCGCAAGCTTTCCGATAGTCGGATAATCCAATTAGGTTGTGCTATCGGAGTAGCCACCTCAACGGCTTAATAATGTTTGTAGAGCTGTTGTATGCGTCTTCTTATTTGATTACCAAAATTTCCATTCGGAACCAAGTTTGAGTTCTCTTACTCCTATTCTCTATGTGTGCTTTCTGCGAACTCCGGGCGATCACCGGTATGCAACGATCATTGGCCAGTTTCCTAATTTCACCAGTCTGATACTTGTCGGAGGATATCCTCTGAGACAACACTGCTCAACATTAGTCTCATTCCCTCTGGTTCCTTTCGCTATGCCAAACTTTTCGTTTTCCAGAACTTCTTCAGGAGGTTGTGAACACTTTTTCGAGAGAAAAGCGGACGGTTTGCTTGTTTAGCTGCAAAAAGTCGAGCTGTTTCTGTGATGTTTGCTTCGTTTTATAGAACAAGCCCAATTTTGACGAGTGAATTAGACCAAGCTACTTTCATTCTACCTCTTCGACACGACTGAATTCAATTAGGTGTCTCTTAACGAAGCTTGACGGTCACTCACATTCTACGTTAGCTTCGTTTGTATTCTGTCATACCTCACCGGCCTTACCGACAAGGTAGGCAATGAAATAATTGAAAAATAAATCGGAGTTGTATGTTTATACTGCACCTCGAATTCGAACCAATCTGAGCGACATTCTGGTAAATTGATTACGTCATTTTCGCAACTCTTCTTAAGTGTGAAGTCTCCTGTGCGTGTGTGCTTTTGTATAAGGGATTTCTTATTCAACCATTTAATCAGCGAACCACCATTTTCCATGCCCATGGATCGGTTAGCGTGTAAAGCGCACATGGATTTGGGGATACAGTGGTACCATGGAGTGCTTCCAGCCCGTACTTTATACAGGAGTAACTTTGTTCTCAGTGGTTCTATCGCTGTTTCTTCTGGTCCACAACCGTCACTGCCACTATCGGTGGAGTGCGAGCCATGTTTTTGCTATCTGCGCATTCGCACAGGTTTTGACATACCATTCCTAACTCTCACCCTGTAACCACCTTCCTTGATCAGTAATCGTTTCCAGTACCCCAGCCCCCAGATTACTCGAACGAATTAATCATTGGAATCCATCGTATCCTGAAACAAATGCGTGTTTTAAAGTTTTGTCAAGTTCAGCAACTATTCAAGTGCCATCAGTAAACACTAATCACACTAGGGAATCAAAGAATCAACTTTTGAACCAGTGCGTCTAAGCACTCAGTGCTGAAACGGCCATCCTCTTTTAATATCATTCGTGATAAAACCCATTACCTTATCGGAGTTGCACCCTTCCATTTTAAAGGAACACATTATAAATCCAATCAACTAATCCCTGTTTAACTTCAAACATATCCTGTTACACTAAGAATTCAATCACCAATCGTATCGCTTTCCGAACACAGACATGCTCCTGATTTTCCTAGCTGTCACTAGTGTTGCTTACCACAAGCACTCCCTCTGTCTTGTAAAGAGCGTTGAGTATCGAAATCACTTAAGTGCTGTTTCCATCAAAGATTGCGTAATGGTGTAAAATTTCTACAAACATCGTATCTTGTAGTAGGCTCTATGACGTGCCTACTCGTAGAGGAGTCACTGCTGCTTCCGAATTTCGTCCACCGAAAGAATGGGTGAGTAGGCGAATTACGTTCTGCACCAAAACCTAAGTTACTACCCTAAACCATAGAATGAAACAACCCTTGTAATTTGCCAATAAAATTGAACAAGGGAACAATTTTCGTGTTCATTTATTCTTCGATGGTCACTTTAAATTGGTTGACCTAATAGTCATACTGAGAACCACAGTAGCCATGAGACTGCTTGACATTCTTGTACGTCTGTCTTCCTGTATTTGTGTTACTAACGCGATTCACCGATCCCTACTGTAATGAGTACTGTATTTTGCTTTGGATAATACAAACCAACGAATAATTCTTCGATCAGCTGCAAATGACTCATCTATCATAAGTCGGCACCAACGTTCGATTGTTTATACTGAACCAAACGGGTTTTCATATTGTTCTCACCCTTACGAAAGAAAATGTGAAGGCCGAAACAAGATACACGCAACCACTGCGTACGCATCCGGAAGTCGCATGTGCATTCGTTTATTTAGCTCACCGTAAAAGTCTGGCGCACAATTGTAGTAACCATCACCAGCGTAACCGGGTAAACACTGACACCGATCGTTCACGCAGTGTGCTTTCTCATGACACTGATGTCCGCCACATAGATCTGAAAATGAGTAGGTCGTATGACTGGATCTGGAAACCCGGGCGCATGGATGCACACCGGAGGCAGTAATGCACGAACACACAGACACACCGAACAGCTATGTGCAATGCCAATCCCATTGGTGGTACCATGCAACGCAAAATATCGGGTCTCAAAAGGCATTCCAAACACCGAATTGAAAGCTAATTTATGTTCGTACGTGTGCATGTATCCTGTCTGTGAGTTGGGCTGCAAACATGTTACAATACGAACACCAGAGGACCCACCATGTTCATCAACTCCATCCGTCGAGAACAAGGGTAAACGCGTCACATACGGGCAAAAGCAAGCATTGTGACAATAGATGATAAAAACAAACCGCTAAACGTTCCATCTCATTTACGGGAGCACTGCTGAGGCTGTCTGCAAGACCACAGAATGACTACGCACATCCATATACATATGAATTACTCACCACTGGGAATTAGGGTACATTTATGCACACCGTCGCCTTCATAGCCATCAAGACAAAGACACCGACCAGCCTCGCAATAACCATAATGATGACATTGTACACTGGTACAGGGATCTACGGTGAAACGGTTTAATCAACGAGGAAAGCGTGAAACTCAGATGCTGAGGAGGAGGAGGAGAAGGAGATTATCGAGGGATGAAAAATGATGGAAAGATAATCGCTATCGCTACCAGTGGAAAATAATCCAAGTGATGTCTCTCGGGAAGCGCATTCTGGGCACAGTACACTTAATAACACTGTGTGCCGTTGTAACTGTGCCGTCTATAGGGATCAGGTTAATGAGAAAGTTGTGCCATAGAAGCGTAGTATTTCTTTTCGCAAAGTTTGACAAGTCCAAACATGTAGACACATTAGATGAGAAGAAATTCCAAGTAAATTCGGTTTTTTTTCTTTTAATAGAGAATGCTGTGAATACTCGTCTTTTGTTACTTAAGTCTGTCCACACTTCTAATAAACTCACAAACGTGCGCACGTACCCAAGTTCGCAGACTTATGCGAAATTAATCAGGTATCTTCCTTCTCCCAATCAGTGTCGATATGGACGCCAATCGGTATATCCGTAAATAAGTGAGAGCATCAAAGATTGGGCTATCCGTAAGTAATGTTTAGTTTAGGATGTGTGTTTAGTTCTACCGCTCACAGTCAAAAAAGCCGATAGGTATACTTAAAGATTCAACACATCTTTTTGCTGGGTCGTCTAATCTCTCAAATCAGAATCATGCACCTGTCAACCAAGCTGTGTGTCTAAAGCGACGACGCGAGCAGTCAGTGTTTTTAGAGAGAAAAAAAATTAGGGGTGAGGAACTCAAAAAGCGTGACGGTAGCGCAGTTTGCGCTAGATAGCTGAGAGAAAAGGGGCTACACACTCACCGGAGACTACCCTACACTCTCGATATCCATCACCCTGAAACCCGGGTAAACACAAACAGAGGCCATTTTGACAAGTGGCATTCGGATGACACTGGATCACAGCACATGGGTCTGATTCAGTTCATTGGATTGGGACAGGGTAAATTGGGTTAGAGTGGAATAAGATTTAGGCATGGAGAATTGATTGCATTTTTTTGCGACCGCGGTGAATGTGTATCGATAAAATTATCATTTAGCTAGGTAACAGAAGTTACTAGAATCTCAGCGGAAATTGTTCCTTTTGAGAAATGACCATAAACTACCAGTGAAAAAGACTCCACAATTCCAGGTCAAAAAACCAGGGAGTTTAAGGTCACGAAACACCAGTCAGTTTACTTTAAATGAACTCGTTTCAAATGGAATGTAATGTGAAGCAAAATTTCAACTTTTCGGCTTGATTCGATAAGAATATCTTTAAATGAAAATTACTGAGTGAGCCATAAGCGAAAGAAGTAAAAACGAAAATCTTAAGAATAATCAGTAAAAAACTGATATTTGGTAATAAAAAGTGTGGTTCTATTCGATAGATGCGAAAACTCCTTTGGTTTTTCATAGAAATGAGCTAAATGAATGGAAATCAGATCGGACATCTTGCTTGTAGGATCCTGGAGATTCACCGAGCATTTTATCATTTAAAAACTCTATTACAAGCACGCTTGTGGTAGAAGAGATAACAGCTTCCTAATGGTTATTACGTGTATTTGCATGCTTCAAATCCAGAAAGAACGTTTGCAGAGGTTGGACACAACCATATCTTATGACCGAGTCGTTTGAATGAACCCCTTCACTAATTGACCAGTGACAATGATCGATAACTGCACAATGTATATCACACTCACCTGATTTGGCTTTCCGACACTCCCAGTACCCATCGCCCTCAAATCCCTCGCGACATTGACATCTGCCACCTACACAGTAGCCATATCGGTGACATTGCATATCTTCGCACGGATCTAAACGCATGAGATGATCGAATATAACGGGAATGTTTTTCTCAACCGCACACTTAAATATCTGTAACACCGGAGTATCAGCCCTCTCATGCATACTGAGATATGAACACTCGTGTACTCGCGAGTGTGTGCGGACCGTGGCTTTAGGCTGAGCTGTGCAAGCAAAATGGCAGTGGCTACCGCGCGATGGAAGAACTATTGCAGGATACAGATTTCTTTAAAGTGGCTCTCGAAGAAATGGCGAAATGTAGTGTTGAATGGCAGAGTTCCAGTGTAAAGATTTACAAAGACCAAGCCGTATTCGCTGAGTCACACTGTCAATCACGCAAACCCGCACACGAAAAACCACAGATAGAAACGCACACGTTCCGTTGGGCACAACCAACATGCTCACACACACTTGCGCGCAAGGAATGTTTGCGTGAAGGAACCAGCAGTGATGTTGCCTATACTTACCACGCAGCTGATCAGTCACTCGCGCTCAGGGCAATTCACGTAAAATGCGATGAAATTTAAAAAACTGTGGGTGTACTGTGCGAGCATGCACCGACTAAAGGTACGCTGTGAACAATTTTTTGCACGGAATGGAAATCTTGGGACAAAAGTTGTTTGGCTTGCGGGAAGCGCAAATTTTGGGATGTCCATTTGGCCAAGACACTAGAAACTCACAGTCTGCTAGACACTCACCGTCCCGAATGCGCCTACATTCTCTGTACCCGTCGCCTTCGAATTCAGGGATGCATTCACATACCCCTTTCAGACAAACGGCAAACGGGTGACAAGCTACTCGGGAACACGGGTCGTCTGAAGAAGCAGCAATTTCAGGGATGGTCAGTGAGTAAAATCACTCTATTTGAAGGTAACATAGTGGCTCTTAGAAAGAGAAATCCATATATATATATACCTTTATCTATACGTGAGTGAAAAATGTCGCACGTTGTGGGATAGAGTATTATTCCGTCCACTGAAATAGTAAAAGTATTCTTGTGTTTTCCTCTCATTTGATTTTGATTAACACGCGCAGACTATCTGACTAATCAGTTAGCTCACTTTTCATTAAGTTACCAAGATTCCCGTCTAGTGGTTATTTGACAAAAACCTGGTGACCCTGCTTTTGACACAAGCTCTGTGTTTTTATTTTAGTTAGTACCGAAGAAACATAAGTCAAAAACGAATAATTCTCAGAATTTTTGGGAGAGATAACGAGCAGATAAAATGCATGAAACGAACTGAAAAGTCACAAAAATTGAATGAGAAACTGTCTATGTGTGTTAGTACATGTATCAAAGCAAGCTCATGCTCAGTATATTCCGAGGTGGCAATGAAGAGCATGCTTGGGTTGTTGCTGACACATAGAGAGAGGGAGATATATAGCCTGAGGTGAATTTGGACACTCTTCCATCAGGTTTTGCTTGTTCCTCACAAGCAGACACTCACCAAGAATCTTTCTTCTACATTTATAATAACCATTCTCTTCGTGGCCAGCTATACATCGACAATATCCTTTTGAGCATTTGTAATTATATTGACATTGTTGATTGGTGCATGGTGCTGGCAACGTAATTTAAGTCAAATCAGTAGCATCAGTAACATTTCCTTTGTGATTGCAACTCGAAGGTTGATATAGCGTTGCTCTCCGAAAGAATAAAATTGAAGTGACTCACATTTTGGGGCTGAAACATTACAATCCCCCGATGAGTTTCAATAATCAAATCAGAACGCGGACAGTACTAATTGAACTGTGCCCGCACACTCTCGTGTCCCGAAAGTTTAACATCATGCTACAGAAGGAAAAGACTCTTGTGGAGCATGAAACCGAGTTAGTTTCTCACTTGAGTTTTACTGGTTAGTCACGTGTATGACTTTATACATCGAATCTGCTTACATTCTCCTTACCATTCTTTGTGTAGTTGCGTACGAGCACATGTCAGTAGGACCGACCAAATAGTATGGTTCATATTAGCTGAATGCCTTGTTCATTTTGAGCTCCGAAAAAGCCCAGTGAAGTCGCATTCATTGAGTTCAATTAGCCCTAGACATTCGAACCAAAACCCGCTATGGAAGGAACCCGGCGAATGCATCCTGTTTTGTCATGTAGGATGTACAAAAGCGGTCAAGGCTGCTGGATTCATTGTAGGTCTTCTACGTCACACCATCTTTATTTCATAAATCATAAGATGTGTGGATTTCAATGCCATTAGCTTTCACCAGTCAATTGGGTTCTCTTTTTTGTTTAAAGTTACATTTTTGGAATGAAGGGAGTGGATATATTTGTTAAGTTTTTCAAGGAATAATTTGGAGAGTTAAAAGTGTTAAGATGGCTGAAGATAAACGTACCCTTTTTCACAGTATCACCGATTCATCGCTCTTATGGTTGAATTTGTGGTTTTCATATCAATTATACAAGAACAAGCAACGAGCAACGGCTAGATTAAGCGTAGCGTCAGTTGCTGAAAATGAAGTTCGGTGGGATGAGGAAAGAAATGAAAGTACAATTTTCGACCATCCCAAGACCACATGCAATAAGATCGCATTTGGAACATACCCCGTTCTTCAAGACAACGGATCATTGGATCGCCTGTATATCCGGGTGTGCAGATACAAGCTCCATCCTGGCAAAATGCATTCTCACCGCATCGCACTCCTTCACACAAATCGACTCCGGACGGTGTGCATACGTCATTCACGCACACCTCGTTCCGTCGACACTGAGCACAAGGATCTATGAGTGCATTGGGAGAAAGCGTTCAAATTAACAAGCAAAACTTTGGATATTAAGGACGCATTTCCGCCGACCCTAAATGCAAGATTTCTACCCCGCGTATATTTGTTCATCACAAAAATTATCAATTAAGTATTCGATGTGAATAATGCAAGTGGATTTTCCAAAAAACATACAATTCAGGCTCCTCTTGCCAATAATACGTTCTCTGAATTAAGTATTCATTCAGAGGGTAGCTGGTGCATCATTTTCTAGGTATATTGCATGCAGAGGCAAAAGATTATTCCCCTTCATGACTCTGCGGTGAGCTAGAGTTGAAAATAACTAACAAGATCTGAAGTGTGTAGATTAGGTTATTTCTTGTACACTACTTTCTGGTTTGCAGACCACTTCTGTGCCAGTGGTCCTAACTGAAGCCTAACTCTATGACTTTGAGTAACAAACCTTGACTAGTTGGTACCATTTGATCGAAAATGTTCATCCTATTTTAATGGCTTAAATACAGCCAACTCGAGTGAGTTTTTAGGCTAACAACTATGCAAGAGAGAGCTTTCTGAAGTTATAACGGGCTAGAATCCTGACTCAGAATTTGGGGGGATTCTATCATCTTTGTATTCGGTTAGTAAGGAATTTACGCACTACTTATGAGCTTGTTTCCGTAATGCCGTCTTTCGGCCCACGAACTGTGAGGAATTGTCAAGTCTGTTTTATTAGACGTAAAAAAGAACAGATTTGATATATGACAACAAGGTACACAAGAATAGTTAGCTGCTCGGAGATAGTGTAGTACAGTAAAGAACTCAGATTTTCTTTCTGATTATCACAAAGCTTCTAGTCAATATTAAGTTTTGGCTAACTTCGAGGATTTAAACAATTATCTCTTCAGTGCAAACGAATCCATGACGGTGTTTATCAGGTAACAATAAACCATTTCGACAAACATGTGCGCGCTGCGCACTATCCACCATCAACAGCATTAAGTTACTCTACAGTAGATTAAGAATTCGAGATAATAACCATATTTCCAGGGACCCCGTGACCAAAAAGACCAACTGTGACAAGTGGAGTGTGTCATGTAATGGTGCTTTCGAAACAAGTCTGACTTTTTCAGGACTAAGTTTCTCGGTAGCGAAGCAGAACACGAGGAGTGGTTCCCCGAAGTTTTGTTATTACTAACCACTAAGTCGGAATTTGAGTCTTTATCCTCATGTACCTGATCCGTAATCCCAGATATAACAACCATTCTGAATCTTACCGAATACCGCTTATGACATCTGAAAAGGTAGGTTATAATCCCAATAAAGACAAATTCCGGAATCGGACTAAGACCACGCAAAGAAATCTAGCATACCCCACTGATTCATTTCCTGTATGAATGGTTTAGTATTTGTCTCCTAATAGCAAAATGATCAGAAATGGGATTAACCTACAAACAGTTCAGTCTCCTTATGTATGCTACGGAATAAGGTTGGCGTCAGTGAACGAGGGCCTAAGTAATGAATTGTGTTTCACAGATATTTAAAATTTCACCGGTTCTTTTTGGATTCATTTATCTCCCTTTGTAATTGTTTCTCTCGAAGCTTCCCACACAAAGCCAAAAGAAAAGCATCACATTTACTAAGCTTCACGTGGGATCCTGGATTTCACTAATCATTCGATTACGTCGGTCACTTCGTTCTCTAAAACTCGTGAGCATGTCACTGTGATGCACTACGGGCTTTAACTCTCCAGAAATAATCCCGAATATCAGGGAATACAAACATTTATGAAATCTCTATTGTGCATTAGTCACATGTTTCTACCTATTCAAGGTTTTGGCTTGATAACATCCTCGGATAAAATTAACGGCTTTCATTTGAATGCTTTGGTAAATTTATCCAAGGTCTCCCCGAAATTTACAGTGAACAATAGGAAAATGAATGGAGAAAGATTTACCAAGACGTTACATATAACCTGAACTTTTCGTAGGGGTAAAAGCTTTTGAAACTGAACACATCATTACTTTTGCCTGTTTATTGTGTAAATTTGTCTAGCCATTTGGGAGAAATAGCACCACAAGGAATTTCTTCTGAAAAAGCACAAATCATCGGGATGAAATACTATTGTATAAGAGGGGGAAGGGTAAGTGGAATGCTTTTAGCACTGTGACAGAGATTAGTTCTTCCGGAAAAACCTCCGTACACTCACCTCGATTGCAACGCTCCACACCGTCTCCGCGGAATCCGGGTAAGCATTGACAGAATCCTTGCGCGGGATTGATACACCGTGCGTTGGAATGGCACATGACCTGGCCACAAGGTTCCTTTTGCCCTGGAACATCTGGTACGTTGTTGTTATGCGTAAAGTTATCATCAGCGTATATTAGAACCGTTATGCTGAATACGGTCACATAAAGAACAACAGTCCACGTGTAATTATTGTTCCACATTTGTTTGAGAGACTAGAACCACTGATAGTATTTATATTCGACTAGAAATCACCTCGAATTTTTAAATCCCTTTGTTCGTAATTTATTTATGGTAATAAAGCCATTTATCGATTTGTCGTCCGTTGAATATGTTCAAATTTCACCTAGCCAATGGTAATAACTGGTTGCTGTTGGCACTTGAAACGGATAGACAGGTATTTTCGTATGTTATCACCATTCACAGGCATGTGCGTATATGCCGATTTGTTCCTATTGATTTATTCTTCATAAGATTTGTGTACGTAACTGCTTGGCCAACTAGATGCAACTCCCTCAGTCAACTTGGCAAACACGAGATGAACGAAATCGCGTAAACCACATGTTTAATCTGTCCATCGAGGTATCACCAGTCACAAACTAACCCGTATAGCACGGGCTGTACGTAAATACCCATTCTCAGAAAGGCTTTCTTATGCACATTTGATGGGAAAGCGACAGTCAAAACAGATCATTCTATGTGGGACAGAAGATGATAATATATTGATTTAAAGTTATCCATGTTTATTCTCATCAGTCCAAGTTAACCGCACAAGGATTTCAACTCATGGTGAATCTCTTCTGAACCTCTTCTCCAATGATTAAAAGTTACTAATTTGACCGTTAGTCCCAATGACGCCATTTATCGCTGGTTTTCTATTGTGTTCGATACCATAACCAGCTTGATGTCACTCACTTAAATCTTTACATCAGTTCCTACAACAAAGGACGGAGTATAGTTTCCATAGGGTTACCTGAGTTACTACTGTTACAAAGGATTATTACTAGATAGTGGGTAACCTGCATACCTGATACTCATTTTTAGACAAGTGAAAACCACCCTCGTCTGCCATAACTAATCGATAAAATGGTTCATTGAGACAGATTAAATTTGACGTCTTATGATACATTTCATGAAACACCTTTGATTTTATGGAATCTGTTCGTAATCTAAAGATGTTTGCTTGAGTAGATAAACTGAAACAGCTTTTGATAGATGAGTTCTACTTGCACTAACTGAATAGTTCCTGTTGGAACGGATTTATTGGCTGAACAACCAGGCCCTAACGTGAAAGCACTGCTAAGCTCCATACACCTGGTCGAAAACAGGAGTTACTATAATAACTTTGTGCACGGAGTATTCACAATTTTTGAGGCTAGTCACCGAGCGAAGTCCAGTGAAGTATTCCGCCGAACTCTCAAGTTTCCCACTAGGCAATTGCCACTTGTGAAGTGCAGAGTCCGGCGCACAACGGAGGCACTTGTATCTACGACTATCCCTCGTGCGCTCAGAAGTAGCTTATGCAAGTAAAGGAGCTCCCATTTTCCTTCTTTCAGCCACGAATATACCAGAGATCAATTGGTTAAGCCAATCCATTTGATTGTGTCTACCTTCAGTCCAGGGATATACACAGATTTCGCCAGTAAGTTCGCTTATTTCACGGAATGTGGCACACTGGATTGAAATGAATAATAAAACAGACTTATTCTCCATTTTCCCTCATTTTTTCCTGGAGAGTATTCGAATCAGATTCGGGAACTCTGAATCCATCATGTAGACTGATAAAAACCTAAACAGCTTACGTGTAACAACGAGCCGGCTGACAGCCGGGCACGATGTGCTGCCTAGCCTGACACGGATAATACTAACATGGGCTGTGATACATTTACCTTTTTCGCAAGGTTAAGAAAATGCAGCTGATTGAAGGTCAGCAGTGGTGGAGTTGGTCGGTGGTGACAAGGTTTTGCCGAGGAACCCAAAGATTTCCAATCCAAGACACTGAATTTTCGGCCGAGGCCTGCTCGCTAAAAAGTATAACTTGCTGAGTACTGAGAGCTTCAGCAATCCAGGTGTCTAAATCTTTGTTATCAGATTTCGTGATTAGCATTGTAGGTTTTTGTGGTTGTTGAGGTTTTTCCAGGAGGAAACATGGATTGAAATGCAGGACATTTGCAACATTTGCAGTGGTATCAAAAGTGAGACGCTCGTAAATCTGGCTACTGCGTGTTTTGTTTACTAAATCATTTAAACTGTCCTAAGCACTGCAATGGGATTAGACAGATCCATTTTTTACACCGTAAATCGTTTTGCTCACAACCCCCCGAACACTGAGACGACTTTCTAGTCGGAGGCATTTCAGTTATTGGCTGCTCTTGCAAGGAGGTCTTATTTATGTATGAGTACCTCGTGGATCAATCTTTCCTGTGCAATTAATAAGCCCTCAGGTTCATCTGTTTCATCCGTGATGTTTTATTTCGAATAGACAAAACATAAGAGCACAGAACTCTGCAAAAATTGTTATCTTTGGATCGATCCGAATTCTCTCGTAATAGTTTTTTATTAGTAAACGGGCCTAATGACTAGGTACTGAATATTAGAACAGCATTACTGTTTGTCCGAATACTACTTTCTCCCACCCAAAGGCAAATCTTTTTGATGGAAACCAGTTCTGAGCCGTGTTCCAATTAGTTTGTTTTACTCAGTTCGTTTTGTAGAGGTATTGACTGTACTACCCAAAGAGAGCAAGAACAGTGCTGTACAATTTTGCCCAGGTGGACCTTAAAAAGAAATATCTATGATAACCATTAGGGGAAAAAGGAATTTTAAATAAGAACCTTTGTTTTCGTGGAAATCACTCAGGTGATTCACTCTCAAATTATTATCATTTTGTGTCGTAATCATTAGGTAAACAGGATTCCCATCAGTTTAGTGAGCAATTTTTCAAACCGTAACAACAAGAATATCATCTTCTAATTCATTATTTTAATTTGCTATTCTAAGTTATAGATTGTCGGTCAAAGTGTTGTCAGTTCCAATGATGAATCTCCGTCAGAAGTTTATGTCTAGCTGTCTAGAATTCATTGCTATCAAAATCAGCTGAACTAATAATAAATACCTGCTAATTGTATTCTGAAGCTATATACATATTTGTTACTACGTTCAGCTTCGTTTAGAATAGGAACTTTATAAAACAAGGCGAGTGAAATTCTGACGAAGATTAGAATCCAGTTAGAAACACAGACCTGGACTGCTCCTGTCAGCTGATCACGGAAGATCAATTTTGCGTCGCACATCCATGCGTGGGAGATTGTTGTGAGTTAGTGGGAAACAAGGAAGGGGGGGTTGGGTGTTAGTAATACGGAAAGTGAATGGGAAGGGTACAACAGAGAATGGAGAAGTGAAAATGCTGGTAGTGGAAAAGATTGCCAACGACAAGCGGAAACAAGCAAACATCTCATTTTTACACTCACAGGCGACCCTTGGTTACTGAAGGCACAACTAGTATACAAGCAGTTCTAGTTTTCATACAAAACACGATGTTGGAACATTCACAATAAGTACGGTGCAATTTGTCGATGATGGGCATGCAGTACTTTGGTTCAAGTCTATTTGTTGTTAGTAACTTTACTGGGGTTAATCATATCTTTTTTATTTGATATCAAATGAAAAAATACATTCCGTCATTTCTAACAAAGCGAACTATTGGTTAGTATAGTGCAGCAAGGATCTGTTTGCTGGTGAAAGTGTCAGTAACTATTGTAGATATCATTGATAGTTCCACGGATGGGTATTTAGTTAACGTCTTTTCTGTGAACCCATTAGAGATGGGAAGAAGTTCCCTAATTTAGAGAATATATATATATATAATCCTCTCAAACCAGAGCGATTATTCATCCTGAAGAAATACGGTTGTTTTACGGTACCATAAAAAATGAAATGTGAAACACACGAAATCGGTCGATAGCCTAGAAAAAGGCAATGAAATTTGGGTTTCACAATTAGAGTGCACGAGGCCAACGATGCATTATGTGAAATCACATGAGAATCCTAAATCTTTTGGAAAACCTTCGCAACCCCGAAATCCGTTACCTACCGACACGAATAGCAAGCAAATCGAGAAAAAACACATACCACGACATGTCCGATCTTCCATTCTTCTCAATCCGGGACGGCATGAACAACTGTAGCCAGCACCTTCGGGCATACAAACCTCTCCGTCCTGTTCGCAGTGAACACAGTCGCATGAATCTGAGGCAGTAGTAAATTAGATCGAAGAAAGATAATAAAGACAGAAATTATTGTGAACAATATTTTAACACTCTGAACAATGAGTTCAGATGAAATACCCTATGAATCCCTCCGCTTATCAAGAGAAAACTTTTTTAAGCTGGGACCCTACGAGCTTACTTAATTGAACATATAACTAATGATAAACGGTCATTTTCATATTCAACTGCAGACACGGTCGACGAAGCCCTTTCTCCTTGTAAATACCAACGGAATGACGTTTATCGCGGGATCCAAAAATATCTGCAATAGATACAGTCCTGATTTATTCTCAAAGGTTCACAGAACTTTGACTCAAGGTGTGAACCTTCTTGACCCTGGTCTACACTCCAAGTGTTTAACTGTCCTAACGAGTTCGACAGTCTTATGGGATGGTCAGCGGGAAACTGAAATCTCCAAAAACTGATTCGCTGAAAAACCGAACTACTGATGTCATCACTAAGTTCACAAATTAGAATAAATTCTTGACGTCAGAAAGCATTAGGAAATGTAGAGTGTAAATGCGTGTTCACAGCTAAGGCATCAAGACTGATCAGGAACCAAACCTAAAACCAATAGTCCAAGTTTCATTATACTTAGGTGTTTGCAATTAGAGTTTTTATTCTCTAGCATATTTCGATCTAGAATTCTTTTGATGCGATTAGTTTTTATAAACATGAGAAATTATGAGCATTTAAAATGAATTGAAAATAAAACATCATGACAAGGTGATGGGCAGAGTAGTGACGGATACGAATATTTGATGAGTGGCAATAGGCGCAAAACCAGTCGCGTGCTTCCGATAAACTTTCTTCACCCACCTGTAGATACTACTTAAATCAAAAACGACAACTCGCGATCACATTTTCATCGTTCTTCAGGTTATTCGCCCCTAATCCACGCCGAACTATCAATTAACCACCTTTGTGGTTCCTCAGTGGGCTTTTAAAACGGGAGTTGCTGCACACTATCCACATACAGAAATGGGATTGTTGTGAGCAAAAATAAATCAGCCTAACCGAGTAAGCGTACGAGGCTATTAATTTATTTCGTTCTTCTCCACTGGGTTGTAATTTGTTATGATTTGAACGGAGACGTTTTTGCCGTTATTGTTCCCTTAAGACTGGTCCGGGTTCTTTCGAGGGAGCACAATTAAAATGCAGTAAGTACTTAGGATTTTGCAACTCTGCATGAACAAATGATGATCTGTGCACAATAATGCATCTAGAAGATCCTTAACTCTTTCAGTGTGTCCACTGAACAACCTAGTCAGAGGAAAATGTGCGAAAATAATTACTTTCGTAAAATCTCATTGGGAATGTAGGTATCACATCGAGCAAGGACTTAAAATTATGGGATGAATTTAATAAGTGAGGTTAGTTGCTTGTAATATGAATTTTATTGTTCAGTGTAGCATGCAAGACCAACGTCTTCCACGTAGGTTGTTTATGTTTGATCTGCGAAATACAGTAAAGCAAAGAAAACTCCTTGGGCACGAGGGCTTAGTAAGTGCATCAACAGGTCTCTATACGTACAATAATCGAACAACAGTACGGCTGCTCACAGCCCTTTTTATTGCATGCTTCCGCTTGAATGAAGTAGAAGGAGTATACACCTCATAGCATCAAAGGCCCACTGCAATATTAGATATAACAGGAAACCATACCCTGAGACTTGGAGTGGATAACCATATAAGGTCCCAGTAGGTCAGGTGTGGTAACGATTTGCATCGCGGTGGTTTACTGTCCACCACCAAATTAACCGGCGACGGCAAAGGTTCTGACGTACGACCTCGGAGGTGGCATGCAAACGCTCTAAACCATTTGTCTACCACTAGTCAAGCCTGCTCATAAAGGTAGGTTTGTATCCATGACTGGTCATAATCGGCCAATGATGAAGGTCATACAGTTTTGGACACCGTGTACCTTCAGTGTTGCGATTAGAAATCACTCTGTGTTGCACTTGATCGACGTTTGTCACTGATGCAAGAAGACTGAGAATATCTGACCCCGATATCTCCCCACTCTCCTATCTAAAGACCGACCTTCTTTTGAGTCCATTTCTTAGTTCATCTGTAGTTCTGTCGCTCTTGTTGCAAAGCATGTACAGTGTTCCACCCTAGAACAAACGTCGTCGGGAATGACCAGATTTGTTCACCCACAGGGGATGCACGCTTTACGGAGGGACG
This sequence comes from Fasciola hepatica, assembly GCA_948099385.1. Lineage (NCBI taxonomy): Eukaryota > Metazoa > Platyhelminthes > Trematoda > Plagiorchiida > Fasciolidae > Fasciola > Fasciola hepatica. The sequence continues at coordinate 41,374,403 of CANUEZ040000043.1, forward strand.
TTCAGAAAATAGTTCAAAACAAGGTTAAAATACGAAGGTGGGTTTTTTGAGCCCACCAAGCTCATGTTTGAAATAAGACACGAAAAAATTTATTATGAACCTATTTTATCAGAAGGGAATCCACTGGCAAATGTTTCTTGCTTTGTAATCTCCCGTATACAGATAGAATCTTTCTTGCGTGTCCTACTTCAGACATAAATTGCACGCGATTCTAGTGCACATTTTTTGCATTGGTTGTGGTCTGAACTGTATTCCCCGCCAAAACCATGTCTCAGCCTGGCACCTCTTCGTCGTCGTCCCATTCTGAAACTGGCTTCTTTGCATCTTTCGTAGAAGTGGCGTTAGCACCCGATGAAGAAGCTATAAATAACTGTATAAGTCAGATTTCGCAACCAGCCGCGTATTAGAGTGGTTCTAGAATAAGGGCCGGTCTCATCAGAGTTATAAACGTTCTTCATTCCTAATATTTGCAGAACGCGGGAAAGCTTTCCAGCTTACTTGTTGACCCTTCATTGGTAAATTCTGAGGCCTCACCGTTACATGGTTTTGAGCTACTATTATGGCTTTAATGTAATTGATGCAACCAGCTTTTGCTTGAGCAAAAACATTGATCCATACAACGAGCCACCTCTATTGCTTTTCCTTGTGGAAACACTCTCGTTACCGGCAGATGATTCCGGAGAAAGGTGATAAAACATTCGTACGGAGCGCCTGTGACTTTTTGAACCATCCAGAAGGTAAATACAATTTTTTTTCAAGGACTTAAAGTCCTTTGGTCGCAACTAATTTTTATGCGGGCCTAACTTCTCCTATCGCGATTTATAAGCGATTTTGCGTTCTGTAGCCATGATGGGAAAGGTGTAGTGATATTAAGTGACCTCAGGCGATTGAATTAAACCAAAGCAGAAAATCTTTTAGATCACTTTTGGCTACTTATATAAGGGCAGTAGATACAAACGATAATCAAACTTACTTGGTTCGTAAGCAAACAAAATGGGTTCGTCTACGCAGAAGAGGTTGCAAAACCCTTCGGGCGAACTACAGTCCTCGCTGCAGTATCCACGATCCCGCAAACGAATGTAGAGGTTTTTTTCTCTTGGTACAATTGTGACCGACTGAAGTAGACAACCACTGCTCGGGTCTTCACCGACGGCTGGTTGCATTTCGGCAATACCGGACCATCGCACCATCAGTTCGTCTTTTGCCGAACCTTGCTCATGTACACTGCGTTCTTGAGCTACAAACTTCACTGACTGTTCTGGAAAAATAATGCGGCCGTAATGATCCACGTTATATGACGTGTAATAACTTTTCCCGTCCGATGAGCCCACTCCGTATGCTTCATGGTAAGCACGATCGACAAGGGTCACGGGTCCTGCAGCAGTGACTTCAATATCAATTTTACCGGTAGAAAATGACCTAGATGTATCATCTTTTAGCTTTAGCAACGCACGAACAGATAGCTGTCCCACGTGTTCAATTTCGAACAAGAACTGGATGGCAAAAGTGCTTTTAAAGGCTCCACCGAGGGTGAAAATATTGAATTCTCTCTGATTTGCATCCGAATCTGCTGTACTATTTCCACACGAACTGGCCACTAGCGAATTCAGAATGTGGAACACTGGTGTTAGTAGACGTAACGTTTGGTAAATGGGATCTGAAGCATCAGCTTGTCTAATCCCGCTTGAACTTCTCTTGACCAAACCATGTTGTATATCCAGATAAGCGACAAATCTCCTCAAGTCAGGAGCTCCCAGGTTAGCGGTCATTGTACCATTAAACGCGAATTTGTAATCGATATCTAAATGGAATTGGAAGTTCGTGATTTGGGCGCAGATGAATGTAATGTATTATTCAAAGCAACAGTTCAGAGAGCTAATTTGAAAAATGCCTTTTGTCTTACTGTATGTTACGTTGGTTCTGTGGAGCATATCGAAGAAAATGTAGGGTGAAAAATTGAAGCTGTTATTTTCAGGGTTTATCGTCAGTTCTAGGCGAATGCTGATTCTCCAGCTTAAACACTTTCCACGGAAAATACTATTTTATGGGTCATTTTTAGGGACTGATTTAAAAAATTCCCATGGAGAATGACACATCTGTGAGTTTGTCAAAGACTACAGTTGATCCTTATGGGCGATTAGCTCAGACTCTTGAATAGCAGCCACAAATTTGAAAGTGGGCATCGTTTATATTCAGAAAAACACGGTCGTCAGGCAAGAATCTAACCAGACAAATTCTGTATACCTACAAAGATAAGAGAAGGGGTGAAGAATGATCACCTAAACAGTTACTTTAGAATGGTGGATTTTTCGGTATCATTTTAAAAATCTGGAGGTTAAATATTAGAATATGAGGGATAAAAAAGACAATAGAAACACTCCTCAAAAACCGTAGCATTTTGGCTGGGGTTTTTGGTGTATTCGCTGTTCTCCGAAAGGGAAATAAAGATTTGCAAATTTGGCTGCTTTTTGGAAGTTTATGAAGTAAGCTTCTTCATCAACATAGGGTCCATTTACAACATCACTTCCACATCATGATCTTCTACCCATTCATTTGATATTGGAAGGTACCTGTCATTCAGGTAGCTAGACTGCGCGCATTTCTTTCTGAGACCGGGTAAAAAGTGCCGTTGATGGCTTAGCTTTAGCAAGTATCATTTTACCACAAAGTAAAATTTGCTTGCCTTCTCGCCAACAATGATGATTTCCACTGCCGTAAAATCCTTCCCGACATACGCAGCAAGTTTGCTCGTCAACGCGATAGCAATCAGACTCAGCACTTGCACATTTGGCCGACGTATCACAGCGTTCCGTGTGGAATACTCGCAGTCCCGGCTGCGACGACCACGTATCGGTACGCAGGGTAGAATAATTTTGAGCATAAAGGCTTGTTTCGGATGTGCGCTCATCTTCAAGAGGAACATAGGTCTCTGGAATCACAGGAGCTGTAAAATTCAAAGAAAAACGGAACGATTTGCGGAAAAGACGACTGACAACCAATATGAATAACTTCAATATCCTACATGACGAATACATCATTTTTATGTCCGCACATTATTCAATCAATGACACGAAGAATGTGATAAAATTAGTGATTATAGAGTTCAGTCTGAAAATGGATTTTGGCGATATTCTGGTTTGCGATATCTAAAATGGAGTATCTCTAACTAGTTTATTTGCACGTGCCCAGTGTGACACTGCATGCTGCCCAGTGCAGTGTAACACAATCAGTGGCTCTGATACACTTGATAAAGCTCTCGTGTAAAGTATAAAACGAAGTATCCAACTTTCCCACAACCAGTCAGCGCTCCACTCTTTCAAACCTTCGTGTCCCTCAACGGCTTCTTTGCTCGTATCGGCCGAAATTAGGCGCGTGGAACATAACAGTTTGCACAGCCTACTTGAGACCTGGTTCTGGCCCGAGGAAAGTGTGTTTCCGATGTTTCTTACCCGTAAAATGAAGCAGTCCTACAATGCAATCGGAAGTTGTTTCCGGTAAGTGATAATCTCATACTGCGATGTTGTTCTATATGGACCTAGACGAGTCAACAGCATAGTTTTCTTCGGTAAATCCGTGTTCCTTTTGCAGCAAGTCCAACTGCTGCCTCAAATTAGAGAAAGCTACACTGCGTCACAAAGCTCCACTACAATACGGACGAACTGCATTCACGATAACAGAACTCGTAAGCTTCGAGCGACAGTCTTTAATGCAGCAGCTGTGAATAGCAAACTAAGTGGCTTTGGGTTTCACGAACATAAACCCGATTGTATATTTTAGAAACATCGATTCGAAATGATGCATCCCCGCAGATAATTTTTGAAAAAATACTCGCATTATTATAGTATCACAAAGGAATTCAGTACGTGCTCAATTGTTCTGAACCGAAGACAGTTGTTTTATAATAGTATTGTAGAAGGTTTTGGAGGTAAATCTTAACCTTAGTAGGTTTGCGTACTCCGCAAACCGCTGTGTTGTTTTCACAGAAGATTGAACAGTTAATTAGAAATAAAAGAAACTTCTTGACGACCAGTTCATCGGTTACGCAAACTTTGTATCACGTATTAGGTGGCATTTTAATAAAATTCTTCAAGGAACAGGCCGATCCGGAAAAAATTACCTAGAGCGAGCACCATGTGTTTTTGTTAGAATGCTAAGCTTCATGAAAATGATGATAAACCAAAAAAAAACATGTTACTAATGGTAAAATAACTGGTAATCAAACTTCCTTCGATGAATGGTAGTGAAAACATGAAACATCCAGTTTATTCACAATTCCGATATTTTGTTACTGGACAGCGTATTTGTACGATCAAACAGAAATATATGGTTTGGTGTCTAATAGGGAGAAGTAAAAACTACGAGTACAAGCACCACATCGTTCCAGTCCTAAAGTTTTACTCACGAAGTTAGGAAAAATATATTTCGTTGCACTGAATAAGCGGTTTCATTTTTGTTTTTGGTTTATCAAGAACGAAATAGGTGATCTGTTATAATTACATCACAATGTTTGGAATAGATTTGCAATGTCTGATCAAGTCATTTACAGTGAAAACTAGCCCAGAAATCGGATTTCGTCATACTTGGAATGTAATACATTTGTTACCAATGCATACTGTTGTATTAAACGGAAAATGATAGAAATTTCCCCTTCCCCATGGAGATATCCGGTCGGTATACGTTTTAGAAAGAAGAGTGCAGACGGAAACGATTTTAACTATCACCCGCGCTAAATGGTCTATCTATGTTTGTTATTATTATTTGAATAAACCTGTTCACTTCTCCGAATTCGAGACCTCTTGTCACAATCACCACCGCGGCCCACATTTCTCATCAGAACCGAGCTCAGCATCACTGGGGAACCAAAATTCGAAGATCCCGCTAAAGGTAACTTGCAAACCAACTACAGGGAAATTTAAAGTTTCTCATTAGACGAGGATCGTACATTTGCCTTGACGTTTTATAAATAAACCATGTCTTGGGGGAAAACATGTATCATTAGATCGTCATAAATTTGTTCTTTTACACCCATAGGAAAACAGATAACAGCGATGCATTTTCAATGCCGTACGCGCGTAGAGCGACAGATGCGATACCAATTGGATGCCGAAATGCACACAGATGTCTTTTTATGTACTGAAGATGGGTTTATGAAAAAATTTGAAGAAATCATATACGGGCTTGCATATAACCTTAAGCAAGAAATAAAGTGCGCCCCTCCAACCACTTCCAAACAAAGAATGCTGTCATATGATGTTTCAAAGCCGAAGATTATTCTGGGAGGTTTGCGGACTTCTAGGAAGTAGCGCGTAGTTATTTTATACTAAGCTCTTCATTATTAGAACCATGATACACGGTCGGTGTTCTTCAGAGGGTACATCGGAAGAGAAACAGAGCTCTATTCTTGGAAAGGAAAAAGAACGAGTTGTTGTTCGATATTTATGCGAGCCTAAAACTGAAAGTGGTGAAAGTGGTCATAGCATGTTCTAGATAACATTTTGCAATTTGTGATTGCTGCAGCATAATAACATTTAGGCTGCAACACCAACAAAATTCATAATAGCTGATAATAGCCAAACTGACGGATATCAAGCGACGAAGTTCTGTCAGTGCCTTCTCAATGAATTCCCCTTCAAATCTACATAGCAAGCCCATCACACCTTACAAATCATGCTTTTTGTTTATTCATATATCACTCAACGTAAACAATGCTGTTATCTGGCATGGGCCTCGACCGGACCACAGCACAATTGTTTCCGAATCAGGTCATTCACCCTCGTACCAACATAGCTAAGTCAAGTTGTCAGTCTCACTCTCCCTTTGTGATATCAGTCGGCATACTTCACCTCATAGTCTTCCGAGAGACGCATGTTTCGACGTATTCTATCATATGTGTCTGACTGAGTTCGAGAAAAACAGATACCACAGATGAACTGTCTCTATGCACAACTCTCGGTGACCTTAGCTCTGCATACCGTGAAGTGACTCGGCAATGAGAGCGAACTAGATACCAAAGTAAATGCACGCTCAGAGGTTTACGATCCGCCTGTTTTGTGTGCCGACAGACCCCGTTGTTCGTAACACCCCATTCACCCTCGCTTACGGCGTCTAATGAGAAGAGTGACGCCCCCTATTTGATGAGACTAGGTCGACAGTGGCCTTCCTAACTAAATCACAATTTGGTTGTAAAAAAGTTGTCTTAAGTCCTATTGATAAGCGTATCATGCCACAGAATTACCGGATATAACATCTTGTTTGGATCTAAGTTGATCCGCCGCGGATAATTTGCAGCCAACGGCTTGGAGTCTGTCTAATCCGTGAAGTAGGGCTATTCAGTTCTTCGTGGTCAAACATTTCACTGCAAGTGACGCTAGGTTTTAAACCCAGCTAAAACTTTGCTGTTCCATCTATTTGTTCTTTTCGAGCGTTACCCAAAGAGTATTAGGCCTAGCATGAAAATTCGCGCTCCAGTTGAATACCCACACTATGGCTTCACAATCTGGCTACCACTTTTAGCTTAATTCAATAAAATATACACAAAGTGACTAAGGTGCTCGGTTCTTGGGGGAAGATTAGGCGTACTCTCAGTGTGACGAAAGACTAGCACTTGAATATTTATTTATGAAAGTAGTCCATCAACAAAGCCTCATTACTGGGTTAAAGGAACAAGTGAGATGAACATGGTTATTTAGATATTTAGTTGTTTTTTCATAGGCTAACAGGTTGGCACGTTGAATAACTAATTAAAGAGTGACCCAACAAACGATCAATTATGGCTGAGTTTAACTATACTATTTAGGATTTCAGTTAGTTATTTCTAAGTAATTTGACGAAGAAATGGTTTTCTATTTGGTTGATCTCTTGACTAGTTTGCTGGTTCGTTGATGAACTAGTCAGTCAACTAGTTACTTGTTTGTTTGGCTGATTTTTTACTTGATTGGCATAGAAGTCTCTAAGTGAAACGATTCCCTATCCATTAAAAGGGTAGTTATTCAATTATTCATATTATAATTCAGTTTTGCTATTAGGCTAGATACTGTAAACGTCATACAACGAGAACCACTAATAACTACGGTATACTTTTCCCAAGAACCGTGCTTTGGGTGATCATGAGCATTCCTAAAACGGAACTTATCTCCGACTGTTAGCAGTGCAATCTCTCAGGAAGTACTGACACTTTCAGGTTGTATTACAATGCGAGGTCCAACTAACAAACCTATCGTAATTACCCTTAGACTCATGGTCATGGTCATCATCATCATCATAATCTTCATCATCATCATCATCCGAGTCATAATCCGAGTCATCATCATCATCATCATCATCATCACCATCATCCGAGTCATCCGAGTCATCATCCGAGTCATCATCATCATCATCCGAGTCATCATTATCATCATCCAAACCATCAACACAGTCGGCACCAATAATTGTTTCCAACGTGACCGACTATCAGTACCCTAGTGCATCGCCTCCTACCGAACCCAGTCATTCATCTAGAGTGTTCGTCAATAACAAAATGAAATCAGATATTCTCTTCGGATTCAGCTGACTTGAATTTAAGCTCATCGTATCCATTTATTGGTTGATTTTATTGTATAAAATTAATTAGGATTAGCAAGTGTAGCCGATTACTTGATCACGCTTAATATAACTGATATATCATATTTATTAGGATATATAACCATAAGTCCCGTAAGTGTATGTTGAGAAAGGAAATGGTAAACTTACGTTCAATAGTGTAGCTCCGATTTTCATCCCCGTCGTAAACTCCCAAGGGAAATTCTGTCTCCGGCCTAATTGGCATCATCGGATCATGATATTCAGCAGTAACCGGCACGCTAGAAATCATGTCCGATGTTTCTGCTTCTTTCCTGTCCCCCATGTTCCACAGGTCCGATTCAAGTGCCCCAAATTCACTGTCTGTATAATCTTCTTCCTCTTCTTCATCATCTTTCCATCCGTCTGTGTTTTCGGATCCTACCCAACGCATCGATTCGGTAGAATAGTCCGTTGCTGGCAGAGTGGGGGAGTCGTTCAGGAGATCTGTATGATTTCCGGTCTTTGGAACACGCCGAATAAGGACCTCTTCATGCAGCTTTACTTGTGGTTTGGGATCCTGAGTGCAGTCGGTCTGGACATCTTGTATGAACTCAGCCAAAATTTTGGGTAGTAAATCGAACAGACTACCGCTGGTCAAGGAAACATCGCTGAGCGGAATAAGCCACTCACCGGGGACAGCCACGTTGGATTCACTAAAACCGGCACAGAATCAACATCACATATTTATATTTACCCGTTTCCCAAAGATCCTGATATATGCCACAAAAATACCTGAGAAATGTCATTTTATACGGTAAGCAAAATTCTTCTGGCTTAAAAACGAGAATTACTTACATAAAAGAATTAACAAAGCCATTACGAAGAATATGTAACTGATTCGTTGGTGAAATCTTTTCATGGATAATCGTGCTTAATGTTAGTAGTGTAGCTAATCACAGATCAGGAGAATCTTCATATGGACAGTTACGTCTAAATTGATACTAGCTACCCGTTTCGAAGTGGAATTTAGCAATAAATTAGTGTCTCCTGCTTCTGTAACGTGGAAGGAAGTTTCGGTATTTATCCAGGGTGAATTCTTGAGCCAGCTGAGTTGAAACCATGCAGATCTTAGCAAAGAGAGGTTATGTTTCTATCTTGATGCTATGTGGTTGTTTGCGTCGGATTCCAGTAAAAGATCACTTTTCAGTGCTGAGACAAAAATTGAATTGAAACTTCGATGAGGACTACTGCACCTGTTCTGTTGTTGAGCCGCCTGAAGTACTTGACTTATTTCCTGTAAAACAACTTCACAATAATGGTATTATATTTTTCTTCAAAGAGTTGTTTCTTCTTCATAAGTGAAACAGCTGTAAGGTGCACCTGTTCGTTTTAGGGAAAATTTCCATTTGATTGCCTTTAAGTGTTTCTTATTTGAATAGCTATTGCTTGTTGACCCTAAAACCGGACAATTTTGGCGAATCAATTAGGTTTGCTACACTGGTGTTTTACCACCGATTTAATTTACATTCTATGCTCTTTGAAGTTTTTGTAAGAAAGCCAAAAAACTAATAAGTTTTGATTTTCCGTGGAAGATGCGTACAAAAGTTCTAAAGAAAAGTCATTGCATACATAATAAATAGATAGATAGGAAAAATAATTAGAGAAAAAATGCTGTTCACCTTTTTCAGAGAAAGTTTGCTATACAATTTTCGGACTCATCCAAACTTCAGTCCTATAAAAAACATCTCAAAAAGCCGGTATACGTGAGTTCTTTCACCGATGGTTTGAAACGCTTCCTGTAATTATATTAATGTTCTAATATTACTGAAGGGCCATATCTTTTGCTGAAATTGTTAGACAATGAAGCTGTCAGAAAACACAGACTCGAAATTAAGTCTACCATGAAGTTCTGGGTAGAAAACAGCGGCGTTGGCGTTACGGCTCTCCACTGATCATTGCTGTCTTGTTCTTGAGTGTGTCATTAATTTATCGCTTTTTTCGTATCCGCATTTACGCAGTTAAATTAAAATGCTCGTCGGTCTTGTTTGTAGTTTTCCGTCGTTTCCACCGAATCACATCAGTATTAGCTGAGAGTAATAATAGCGACTGAACAGAACATGGCTGACTGCTTTGTCTTCCTAGATATCCTTAGACGTTGGATTAGGTAAATCAAAAAGTAATAATTTTTCCATTCAAATAATAATAAAGCACAATTGTGATGAAACGGAAATGTTTAAAATACTGAGAAAATCGGCAGCCGTTTTCCGCACCAGCCATAGGATTTTGAGTTAAAATCCTATCTCGACTTAAAGGATCCTGACCTACTGAAATCTTCATCATAATTTTGCGCAATACACCTTCATATCACTAAAAACAGAAAGTGAAATGTTTGGAGTTTAACCATAAACTTTTTCAGCACAGGAGTTAAATCATGAACCTTTTCAGCACAGGAGTTAAATCATGAACCTTTTCAGCACAGGAGTTAAATCATGAACCTTTTCAGCACAGGAGTTAAATCTGATCGTCAGGTCAGGCCACATTACATTTCTCCTAGTTTATCAGATAACCACGAATTTCATCGATCTTATCGGGTACACATTTCTCGTTAGATCCGATTTCAAGCCAGTGACTAGATTTCTGGAAAAATTGAGGGTGATGTACCTCATTTTGAGGCGAAACCACCTGCTTGCAGTGCGTGAAAAAGTTTGGTTTGAACAAATGTGAACCACGTCACGGTCTTCGTTTGAGATATTATTTATTTATTAGGATTTCGTCGTGCAATATGAACGCTTAACTCATCATCGAAAATCACGGAAGCACTGCACGCATCATTTATTCCGCCTAGTAACGATCAAGTGGCTTTTGTTTGTTGCTATTCACCTCCGCGAGAAAATTATCTGCTGGAAATGTTACAGTAAATTTCATCGCTACCTCCCAGTATTTATCGGAGTATATTTGCGAATGGTTGGATTCATTTATGCAGAATAAACTGCGAAAGCTTTCTTCGATTTAATCAAAGAGAAGATGCTAGGTAATTAGGAAGGTAAGCAATATTAGTTCGTAGCTGAAAATCTGACGCTTTGGTTGGAGACGAAAGTTGTTCTATTCAACTGAAGCAACAAGATTAAAGTGTCATGAAGAATTATGCTGAATGATGGCAGGACTTGTAGAAAGTGAACCGCCAAGCTGAAGCGAATTTCTTACTAACATATTAATGTAACTCTGAAATAAAAGGGAACAAGCGTCCAAGTTATCTTGTGATAGTTCTAACCAATAGGTAATTCACCTGAAAATCAGTTATAAGAACAAACCGCTGTGGAGAAAAACTGGATATCATCAAACTTCGTATATTCTGGTTTGAGAAACTTGTCTCTAAAACTATGCACAAGCGGTGGAAGATTTAAACGTGTTATTTATTCGCCATGCTTATTACCAATTAACTCACTAATGAAAACCTTGGAAGCTCTTGACAATTGCTCCATCCCACGAATAAATAGTCCGCCACAGGAACAGATTACTTTGCGAGTAACAAATAGTCACCTTACAAACCGGTGACGGATTTGTCCTAGGTAACTGATTCCCAGTTGCTTATTTCAGATGCAATTCTCAGTTTAGACGCAGTGGACGCGCATTGCCAGTGATTCCTGACAACGATGAGACGGATATAAAATGTCTCCATGGTTCCACCTTTTACCTTAGTGACGAATTATTAGATAATCAACTTCAGGAAAAACTGTCAAAGCTCTGGATCCTTTGGATAACGTAACTGACATTTTTCTGCATCTGTTATTGAACTTTGAAATAAGTCAGAAACGATGACGAGAATCGTTCGAACTTTCAAGAAGAGCTCGACTTACGTCATCCACAATGAGGTTTGAACAGAATGTCCACTTCGGGGCAGTTGATAACCACCCAGTGGGCGCATAAAAATTCCCGCCTCCGGAGCCAATGCATTTGAAACGACTTTGTCCAGTTCGGGCCACTGGATGTTCCAGTATTGAAACGTTGCGTATGAGCTCGCCCCATTCGAGACAATAATGACAGTGTACGAGTTCGTCTACGAATGAGAGGTTGGCAATGTTTGGGAAAAAGACCAGCGAGAGCGTAGAAGGAGAAATTACCATAAGCCTCTTAGATTTACTAACCCAAAATGCAAGGAATGTTTCCATAAGACTCTTTTTCAAATGAATAAATAAGTGTCTGATCATAAGACATCAGACTTGAAATATGGGAGACGGAATTTGGTTTAGCTGGCAACCTAAAGGCAAAGTTAGATTACCGTTTACACAATCATATCATAAATCAGAATGTGTTGTCATCTGGAGTAAAAGTTCGATTTTCCAGTCACTGAAATCGATATGATAAGATAAAGTTAAGCTGTCCGAATGAGATTGAATTTCAGAGATGCGGACGCTCATTCAGATACGCTATAAATAATCATACATCACAAAGGTCAACGTAAATATGGTTTGCGTTCGCAATATCCGCGCCAGAATCAGCTTTGAATAAATCGCAAGAAACAAGTGGCTAAGAAAAAGTAAAGTTGTTCAGGGGACTTTCTTCTTGTGCCCTCTTTACTAAATCGATTGTCATTTGTACCATGGGGGGAACGTAGCCATCCAGAGAAATGGGAGAAGTGTACTGAAACCTAGCCAGTGGAATCGGTCATGAGGAGTCTGCCAGGTGTATAGGTTTGTTACCGTGGTATTCACACCTCAACGGTTAAAAATGTCGAAAGCTTTGGATGTCTGGTCACAGTTTTGTTTTTTATTAACTGAAATATACCTCGGTTGGAGTTTCCCATTTGTTTCCCTCTTATTTTTGATAATCCTGATTATGTATTGGTGGTTGGCAGATTTTGATAATGTTTTGAGGTGATCCAAATGTGAAAAGTCTTTGGCCTCGGCGGGACCCGAACCCACGCATGGTCACCACCCTCGCTTTAGTACCGCGGGTGCTCTACCAGCTGAGCTACGAGGCCACGCCGGAGGACCTTCGCTTTTCTGCATATGGATCACAGTTTACCCGCCCAAATTACAGTAGCACATGGCATCCACCACAGTGAACTAGCTTGTAATTTGACTGCCTGATTATGTCTTTATCGGGGGTTTCTACCGGAAATTACCAAACAGAAACACCGCCAGAGTTCACAGCTCAGCATTAATGGTGGTCCAAAGTGAAATAACCCAGTTTTGTTTTGGTTTTTTGAATATTCTTTCCCCTTTAATTACACGGTAGCTTCAGTATCAAACACAGTTTCCCCAACGGTTTGATAACTGCCAGAGTTTTTACCTTTCTAGTCTGACCAAGTGACACTACAGAATGTTCGTCATTACAAGAGAGTCAAACAAAATGTTCAAGAACTATTGGGCTGTGATAAATAACGGTCTTCGTCATGAGGAAATGATCAATTTCAATTATATTCCCCAATTTTCAGTAACCTAACTGTAGGATAAAGTGGACTTTGTATGTGACATAAACACTGAATGCAAATAGTTATAGATGACTCTAAATTAATAGTTCTCAATCAATCTGGTTTTGTGTCATTGATTACTGACACATTCCAAGACCCACTGGTTAATTTGCGGTGTTCGAAGTTGCACGCAAAGGAAAATGATTTTCGATTTCTCCCCCAATATGATACGCCTTCTGTCGTTACAGCTATGTCAAGTTTTCCAGTTGGCAAGGAAAAGCAACCGATTCTTCGTTCTCCGACTGAGGTTGTTCGAGCCTCTCCAACGCTTTTTACAGAACCGCAGCCTCTGACAATTGTCACATTTATGATCAGATATTTTACCGTTCACCAACTGCACCGGGCGTTATCAATTTAATTCTTCTATTGTCTCTTGTACCATAGTCCAAATGGAAAAGTTATTCTTCATCTGGAACTTTAGATGGATAGAATACGACTGAAAATTACCCTGGGACTGTGAATAATTTCACCTAAACCATGCAATAAACTTGCAGAATGAATCCATCCCAAACCCTAATAGCTAAAATAACTGGAAATAAATAGCATATGAAACGATATAAATGAATGGTGCATGAACAAATATCACGGCCAATGAGATAGATAATGAAGAATATCCGAAGGTAAATGGAAGAGAATGGATCAAATGCCACGGAACCCCATGATCTGTTTGTAAGTCTCAGCAACGGAGTTCGCTGCATACAACTAAGCTGCCCTTTCACACCTAGCTACTGTAAGAAGAAAATGGTTTCAGATCAGTAAGAACAAGTATACAAACCTAAACACGGTCGTCTGCTGAGCATTCACTGATAATAGAGAGGCAAGGAGTGTCTATACGAATACTTATTTTTTTATCTTCAGAGAGCGTAATTTTCAGATTTCGAACGGAAATCTTAGGTATATGGAAAGGTAGAACTAGTCTGGCATGCTTGCAAAAAATCTTGAAAATAAGAACATTTGCCCAGACTTCATTTATATCGTATGAAAGATATTAGGTAACCGTTACACAGATACTGACCAATGCGTTGGTATTTCACCTATCAGACAAAATTGCGTTAATCAAGCGATAAATCAACCCATAATTGGGGAGAAATTAATTTACTCGTAGCTCCGGTTGACGAACCTCCTGAAGTGATGCAGAGTGGAAGCCCACGATCTTGGATGCAACCGAGAAAGAACGCACTAAACTGATTTCATTTTAAATAATTTGGTGTAGTCAGCTGCTTGTTTTGAGGTACCAGGTGCGCCTGCCTAGATTTTAACTGCCCAAGCATCACACAGGGAGGTTGCCGTTTGGAAGTCCATCGGTCTGCATTTACGGAGAATAAGCATCATTCGACTGATCCCAATCTAACATTACGCGTCTTATTTTGTTTAAACAATTCACAACTGAATATCTCAGTGCCAGGTCCGTTCAACTTCGAGGCCATTCCAGGATACCATGGTCAGGGAGGCTTTGGTGTAGGAGAAACGAATATAATTGAACTGTCAAGGTCGTACAACCTTGATGAAGGCGATGCAAGTTAAAGCTCATGGAATGATCACTTACACAGTCGCCTGGGACTAAAGCTTTGATAGTGATTAACTACGGATCCAGTAGTTTTTAATTTAAAATTTAAAATAAAAAAACTTTTGCCCCTAACTCCGAACAAAATATGGAAAAGAGCAAAATTTAAAATCAAACAAAAATGAAATGTCAATTAAACAAAGTTAAGCTTCCAAGATGCTTGCCTACTAATAGAGATTAAACATCTTCCCGGATATTGTTTAATACCAAAATGTTTTCCACTGAATCTAGAGATGGATAGAAATGTGTATGGATTCTCGCTTATTGGAGCCTACTTGCTGTTATTTTGTTCCATCTAAGGGATCATAGATAGATTACTCGTACTCGAGGCCTTTATAGGTGGGGAGTTCCCACCATGAAAGTCTATTTAAACCCCTATCAACCTCAGCACAGGTTCAAATCCATCTTACTAGTCATCTGATTTTAACGGCTTTAACATCGCCAAGGATGAACTGACCGTTACACTTCACTTTAACACTGGTTTGGAAGGAAACAGCGAAGATACGCAAGTACCCAATCGGGTACCTACGACGTCAAGTCAAAACTTCCCTACTTCCATTCCCGTTAGGCATTTCCAGATTTGTACAACCCACTCTCACAATAGCATGCTTGAACACGCTAAAGCCAAACACTAGAAAGTTCCCGCAATTTTTGCTAGTTATATCAGAGGTATTTGTTCGTCACCAGTGAGACCATTTTACGTTATCTCATGACGAAATTAAATGAAAGGTTTGGAAAAATTAGGTGGTTCCGCATTTTCCTACGTAAAACAAGCTATTATTGTCAGGTTATGGTTATCAGCCGTAACCTTGGATGAAGGCTGAGATTTAGTTGACCTATTAACTCCTAAGACTATTGAAGTAGTTGCCGTTTTTAGATTGTGCACTCAGAAAACAACTCGTTTCCATCCAGCCTTGAAAGTAAGAAATAGATACGTCGATACTATCCTTGATTACATTCTCCAGATTAGATATCGTAGCACCTTCCTGATAGGCTTTCCCAACATTCTCTGTTCACATACCTTGTGATTTCCTTCGGCTCGATTGGTCATGTTCGACCACATGATGGATAACACTGAAGTTGCCTCGAATTGCCCATCAGTCGGGTAGGAGAGATGAATCAGGCGCTGCAGTCGTCCAACTTGTTTGGCGTTTGCACAGCCGATTGCGGACACATTTTTCGCATCAGATTCTCTGAATATTGGGGAATATATTGCTTAAATCAAGACAGTTGTCGGCCTACACTTTAAAAAGATAGTGACCGAATTACTCATGTATGCAAGTCAGATTTGAACCTGAGAAATGATCATAGGTTTATTATAAAGATGCAGTATTCAAAGATTTATCACATAGCAGGCATTTCCTCATAACAGCCACGTCGATTTTGTTTGATTAAATACCAAAATCAGGAGGGACAATGTATAATAAAATGACTCCATATTGAAAAAAGTAAGCATCAGTAATTTTAAAAGCACATTTTCAGGCGAAGAAGTTCTTTTCCAAAATTCGTACCTACGCCACCACATTTTATATGACGTGAAAACTGCTTATCACTTCGGAAAACACCGATTGGGTGTTATTTTAAAATTATCCATTCTCTAGCTTCTCCAGTCATAAAAATTGTATAGGCACGTTTATGGATTTTAAAAAATGATCGTTTGCCCTGACTTGTGTTTACTATATGAATGAGGGTTTTTCCACCAATTGAGTAATCTTACCGGAGAATTATTTTGAAGTTTTCAATAGCCCTAGTATTTTTTTGATTTTTTAACCATTTTGGTCTATATGAGTCACTTTCCAGTCATCAGTGCTGGAATTACAGGTGGTAGGTATTTCATATGATGAACATTTTTAGTTCAGCCTAGTGGATGGAGATTATTTCGAGTAATCTCGTATTTCACTTGATCATGAAAACTTTCACTTTGTTCTGACGACTTTCTCCCCAACTACCTGATTTTATCCTGTTTCTTATCGTGTTTTGAGCGAAGGAGTTATTAGCAACCGTTATATCTAATACTAGAGTAGTTCACTTATTATTAGTCTTCGAAACGCAAAGCCCTCCCTTAAAACTCTTTTGGATTTAATATCATAAGATAAGTACCATAATGTGTCGTCCATTCAACATGTACGTATTCCAATGTACGACCCTACAATATGTAAACGTTGACAGTGATTTAAAACCAAGTTTTAACGGTAAAAGTGAGCAGGTGAGATAGGAAGCTTGACGGCTTTTCCCAGAGCACGTCCGAATGTTATTCCCTACTGTTACTCACTTCTGTACGTCAATTTGGTTTACAATAATTGCGTAGCTCTCAGAAGTCACAAGTCATTGAACAATTGAGTTGTTTCATTTCTTTTATCGTAGACTAGACAATAGATGAAGACTTACTGGATTACGGAGAAAATTACAAACTAATTACGCTTTTTACTTACTTTATCATGTCGAGCGAACAACCGCTCCTGTAGGGTATTTTTCCTTGAATTCTTGTACATGAGAAACATGGAAGGGATATACCCCATAGCCTCAAGGGCCTACTGCGCCATTAGAAATAGTCGATAGACACACCAAGAGACCTGGATTGAAGATCCGAATAAAGTCTCAGTAGGCTGGTTTGGCAAAGAGTCGGGCAACTGTGGGTTACCGCCTACCACCAAAGTCACCAGTGATGACGGGATTCGGGCTTCTGATCTCCGAGTTGGTAAGCAGACTCTCTACACTACTCAAATACCAAAGCTTCAATATCTCCAACTCATATGCAGAGATACATCTGGCTAAACACTAAGTAATGTCTATCTACTGATAGCGTTTCTGTTCGTTACGACTCTGAAACAGAAATTCTCTTTTATCATCCGAGATTATTTGAACGAGGCAGGGATGTCATCAAATTATCATCTGAAAATTAGACCAGATGGTTTTACTCTAAACTTGGTTTAACTACGGATACTCTTACCTCGGAAAATCTAAGTCGAAACGATTCGTTGCTGTCTATATTTACCAAGTAAATGCTCACTGGATAATTCTAACTTTGGTCCAGATGTCCAGGATCCTTATCAGTTTGGTTAGTGATAATCGTGTTCTTTAACAATCAGATATCTTTACTTTTTATTCCGACATATACTCACAAAGCATGAAAGAGAGTAAAACCGAATCAACGGTTAACTAGTTTTCAAGTTATTCTCCTAATAGTTATTGTCAGCGAATGTTGCCACAGCAATATCCGGAACTTTCTGAGTAGATTATATAAAACTATGAACAATAAGGACCACAAAAATTTGAAAGTGATGCCAGGTGGCAACATATCAGTGATTTCTAAAGCGGTAAAATGGTTTAGAAACTAACTTTGACTGCAGGTAAACCGAGTGGAGTTTCGATATTTTTTATTTATATTGGTTTTCTTCATTAGTCTGTACTTTCTTGGTAGCATTTGCATATTTTCCAATTTGTCTACTAATAATTTCAAATACTTACGCTCAAGGTGGACCTTGGTGAGTTGGTATCCGCTTATAATTCCGTAGCGGATACAAAAATAGCAATATCTGCCCCGCATGCCTTGATACATTTTGAGATCCATGATGTTGTTTCTCGCGGTTCGAATTCAGGGTGGTGGCATGCATGTATTAACTAGGTGAAAAAATTGATCGCAAAATTTTAACTCTATCCTAGTCGGTACAAAGAAGACACACTTCACTACGATAGTGAAAAATCTGGAGTCTAAAGTTCCCATGTCACCACAGATGATAAAAACGATGAGGAACGGAAGAGAGGGTGTTTTGTTAGAATAGTGCAATAAAGAGACCACTAACTCCTCACCTTACGGTTATCGTACCAGACTGGCCGTCGTTGACGGTACTGAAAACGCTCAGATAGCGACCATCCAAGTGTTGTAATCGTTCAGCTGTGCTCAGGGTGTTTTTTGGATAATCAGTGTGCAATTTGCCCACCGACAAGTCGTCCAAGCCGATCAACCCATTTTTGAATATCTACAATTTTCGAATGAAAGAAAGATACTATGCACTTGAAGGCGATGCTCTACAACAGATGACAACAAAATCACACAATCTTTATCACCAAATATATGTCAGCCAGTAATGTAATATGGAAGTGGCTGTATGAAAAGGATCGGCGTTCAACAACGCCACTCAACTGGACATGCTGCCCATCTATCTATCTGTCTATCTATCTGTCTTTCGTAGCAGTAACTTCGTTTCAAAATTCTAAAATGAGATGCACTGATAATATATGGAAAGTAATAGGCTCCTGTTGGGCATGCATTTCCGCTTATAGAAGTGACATGCACACTTTAGCGTTGCGAGACGATTTACCGAGATTACTCACGTTATCCAGGCAACGATTTAGTGTAGCTGCATGATCTTCAAATTTTTTGAGACCGGTTGCTTTATCGTATACTTTTCCACCGAGGTTTTTTTCCAAGGTACTGCTGTACTTGTTTTACGACATGCACGCACAAAATGTCACAGTTGCTACTTGCCTACACACGTATATTTTCACTTTGTCAGGCAGAGTGAGATTTAAGTAGTAAGTGTCATTTGCCGATCCTGACAAATTACAGCTCTGTCAAAAAACACTAACGAGGATATTTCCCGAGTCCTATGGCTTATGAGTTGAGAGAAACAAAATTTACTGTGGAACTTCTCTATCAAACATCAAACAGAATGTCAGCAGATGAACTTTGCAAAAGGAGTACAACAAGGAAAACGAGACCGTGGTTTCTCGTGCACAAAAAGAGGAAAACAAAAAAGTTTTTCGCGGTTCCTTTTCTCCTAAATTTGGACATCACGGATTTAAACAATACCTCCCACATTCCAGATGGGATAATTTGGTTAGCAACACGTGAGTGCGAAAATCGAACTAAGCTTGATAACTTCCTGGAATGAAACGGATATCATCTAACGATTTTACTGCTGCATGTGCGAAGTACATTGTAGCCGTTTACCTTCACGGCATTATATCCGTGAGTGAGATATTTTGGAAATCCAAGGGACACAGTAGCTATGAAAAAAGGCGATATCCCTCGGAAACTTAAATTAACAACGGAATGAACTCCTGCTTCAGAGTGGCTAGTAATGATTTGCAAATCTTCTGTGAATCAAACGCGTGAACTAATTTGATAATGGGAACTCGTTCACACGCATTTGAAGGGAAGTAATGTATTGCACCTGCACTCATTAGAAACAGCAAGCAGCAGTGGTCACGTACACCGGGTCATCTACCACATTCATCCCACAACCAAACGTCAAGCTGACACAGCCATTTAGTCCTTGTTCATCCTTGAGGAGTCTGATGGGGAAAACCCACGTCAACACATAAAATGACACTCATTCAGTCTATACCGTTTTCGGATTGCACTTTTTAACTCGTGTCGTAAACGCACGTGTACCAAGGTGATCATATTGAGCCGACTAACCAGTCCACTATTCAGTCGGCATGCTACCTATCCATTCACAGTATACATCGTAACAGGTCCTCTGTTTGCCTTCTAAGGAGCACGCTTGAATACGGTTATGTTGCACCAACAAAAACAGCCAAACCGAACTGTCTTGTAGCTTAGAAACGAATAGAGCAGGTCTATCGACTTAAGTAAACCTTGTGGTCTTTGAACTAGTTCACGTGGCACCTGCAATGCCCGAACCAGTAACCGACCTGTAAGGTGGGTTTTGCACTCACTCCAAGCACTGTGGGAACAGGCCTGCATACATTAAGAATCTTGCAGTTCTCCATTTGTACACGGAAAAACGAAAATACTAGGAACCTGATAAAGTTGGATAGTTGCATTTCAGTCAGCAGGCAGAGTGTCAAGAGCTTTTGTTGGTATTCCTGTTCCTTTTTGTTTTTAAAAACCACTGATTCAAAACAACATGTGAATTGTTCCATCTTCCTCCGCTTTCTCACCTCCGCTTTACCAATTATAAACTGCTGAGAATGTTTCAGACTTGTAATGATGCAAACCGAACACAATAAATCCACCTTAAATCAACATAATTTTTAAGTATATCCAAAGCCGCAAACCCTAAAGCTTTTCAGCCATTGCGAACAGCCTGCTGGGCAACAGTCTGCTGAGTATACTTTTCTGAACAAAGCCTTTGAAAGTAAGCCCAGACTGCCTGGAGGTTTGGGAGGGGGTATGATTCACTTTAAGCAATCCGGGGCTAGGTGAATACGTACTGCTGATGATTTCTAACAAGAATGAATCAACTGCACGGTGTATCCGCACATTTCAGTGAAGCCTCGTGCGGCAAAAAAGCTTGGTGAATCATGTCATAAGGATATGTAACCCCACCAGACACGTAATAGCAAAGAATACGACCTTTGGGTGGAAACTACTAAATCGCCTACAAAGCCCACATATGCCTCAGTCGGCATATCAAATAACTCATTTTCCTCTTCCCGAGTTTCTTTATTTCTCTCAGTCATACCAATAAAAAAGGAATTCCTACCAAGTTTCGCTTTTACTCGTCACAGGGGTAAAGCTGTTTGCAACAACTGAATAGAATGTTGAATAGCCGTTCTACCAAATGGTCTTCTTCGATTTTCAAGCACCTCTTACGTTTGATGCAATGGCCGCAACAGGAAGTGCCGGAACGCATGATCTGCATCAACGATAACATAGGGTCCGTCCACCGATGCGACTATCATGTTATACGCTCACGACAGTTTAGTTATCCGCCATGACTTGCGATAGATAACTAGTTATTTGCATCAAAACATACTGATAGGCAGTTAGACCAGCAGTGATGGGGGAGTACTTCACTCCTGGTGTGAGTTCAAGTTCGAAATCTTTGGATCTATATATCCTCCGCGATTTTAAACGAGCGATATTCAAGCCGTGAACTGTGAGCAACAAGTAACGATCCCAACACAACTGAAACGCTCATGTAGCAGTCTTACAAGTCAATAACGTGTGTAGAGGAAAGAAATGCTTTATTCAGTGATAAGTTTTTGTGTACAAATGCAATCTTCCTCATATTTATGCTAAAGCATTTCATTCTTCGCTTGAGGTAGGAAAAGTTACGGGCAATGCATCTAGGTTTACAGCACACGCCGGCGGGTGATCTGTCTACATGTAAACGGTTACTCAATTTTTTAACCCTTCTTCACAGTAGTGGTTTTGACAAAACGAATGATATATCAGAAGTAAAGCCTTTCCTTGAGCAGCACGACTCACTTATTGCCCAAATAAAACCACTCATCAGATGCAATTATTTATTACCTTCAGTGATTTATAATATTTCTCAATGCATATAAATACATTCGAAAATTTCTGAATTCTTGTGAATATGACCGAAGCCACAACATCTACAGTGGTACCAGTTCACTAGGTTTCTTCGTGATACGTGCTGCTTCCTTGGAATACGGTTTGATCCTATTGTATGACTACCTTATGTGGTATGCTTTCCTTTCATGACCAAGGTAATTTTCGCACCGCTTTTGTGATACCTGAGAGATTAGTTTCACAGGATCACAAAAATAACGTTCTGAAAGCCGCATGTTTGAATCAAAGAACTCAGATCTTTGTTCTTAAGCTTCAGGGAAGATCCAGCAAAACATCAGCCATTTGGTTCACAAAGGCTAAATGAACCCAACGAATACTGAACTCATATTACCTTGGGGTGTCGATTTGGTCCCAACTCTTTCCTAGCAAAAGAAAAGTAATAAAAGCTTAGTGCGAAAACTTAGGGAGCACTTACCAGCGCTGCCATCATAGGGGCAAAATATATTCTTGGCATTTGTAAAATACACTCACAGGTGGATGAGATTTGATCACCTCCATGTGATGATGTTTTATGGTGAATTATATAGTATCCACAAGCCCAACTGGTATACCGTCTAGACTTCAAGGCTTCATTGGATTCATTTTTGTTTGATTGTTCGTACTTTTGAGAATGTGAGGGTCCGCATCTTTCCCTGAGACCTAACGAAAAGTCCCTTAGGCTACGAAGCGGCTTCTGCACTTTCAGTTTCATTAGTTTACAGCCTGACAGAAACCAGTTGATTTAGTAGAATTTAATCACCGTCTGCCATTTGTACCACACAGAACGACTAATAAACAGTCATTCTCTGCCAAATGCATTATCGAAGATTACAAGACTTACCGAGATGACCATACAATAAATGCGACACATTTCAGCACGTTTTATCACAAACAGGGAAAAGTCGGGTGTTACGTGAGTCAGACATTTCGTCATCTGTGTAGTGCAAAGTGAATTTTACTTTAGACTATTTTTTAATGTAAAAGGGGCTTTATACCTCTTAGATTGACGACATTAACTTAGCTTAACTACCTAGAGGAAAAAATTGGCAATATAAGAAATAAAGCCTAGCTAATACAGCTCATACAATGGTATCAGAGCACCTATTTAAGGCAGCTGCACTCGTATGCTTTCAGTAACTCACACGTCATCTCGAAAAACGTCAACGACCTTTTTATCGTTTTTGCTTGTTAAACTGTACAGAAGGGTGCTGGTATTTCCTCATTTTCGATACGCCCTATTTTCTACGACTGTAAATCACGTTGGTGTTGTGAACTCAGTCGATAGTTTCTATGTGCTTGTGGTGACTAACCTTGGCGTTCACGTAGCCGGAATTTTATCGCTGATAAGATTTTCTTCCGTTAACATCTGTTTACATTATGATATTTAGGTGATCAAGCTGTTAGCTACGATAATAAAATTTGACTAAGAATGTGCTGAACCAGGTTGATACACTTACGGAGTCTCGGTCCACAGAGCTTTCTTTATTTTTGTGCAGACTGGACAGGTGTAACCCTTCCGGAAGAGAAATGCACGAGAATACTGCTGGTTTGGCACGCAAGAAAGAGCTGAGACTTACGGAAATCAAATTCCATAATGCCCGTCTACAGCCTGATCCACTTCACTGCTTCCTCCAACGGAATACCACTGTCTACTGTGTTCGGTACTCGTGAACCACATATGACAGGAGTACTTACTTCTCAGGGACCACATGTTGGGTAGGCCTTTCAAGAGACCTTTACTTGGCTTCAAAAATACCGCCCCACTAGGTCTATCCCAAAAGCCTCTCATTCCATTTGTTCCCGCCATGGGTGCAAAATATATACTATGATGGGGCAGAGCCCTTTCGAACTATCGTGCAGAAGCACGACAGTAAATCTTTGTAAACCGAGGCTCAGTGATGATATCAACCGGATCCCACATTTACTCAGCCAGGTTTCAGCATGGCGGCCTGGGGTATGACCATCAAAATGCCACGTGTTTGACGAGTCTTTGACTTACAAACTTCGTCTGTTTCTGGTTTTGATTTCCAATCTGGGAAAGCGAAGTAATTATATTTAATCTTTCTTGATCTCAAATGACCTTCGATTCAAGGTTACATTAAGAAAAAATTGCTTCAACTTTTTTATTCGTGTGATTATTGTTTGGATTAACAACAATATGGTCATTACTCAGCAACCAACGGCATGCTTCTAAAGCTCGAAGCAAAAATTATGCCATAGAAAATAATCAAAACAATCGCAGAAAACTTTGTGAAACCTAAAACCAAAAATCGTGCAGGGTTGTCAAATCTTCTGTTAAATGAACTAACACATTTTACACAGGTGGCGGTATCACTAAACTATGATTTCGAGTTGAGCTAACAACACTTGCTAACTTATTGACATATTCTAGTTTTGTGTCTTCAAAGACACTGAGAAACGCGGGTTAAATTGTCACATTCAATCTACATCACCCATCCTTGTACATCCGAAAAGCTTCACACTAGCGACGAAAGGGTGCGGAGGAAAATCCCAGTCGTGCACTATTTGCAAATATTCAACGAATCCGGCAAAGTCAGAGAATGTTTTCTCCTTATTCAGTGTGCACTGATAGCTTTTTTTGCCTATCTATACCTTCAGTGGTCGTTCACATAGAAACATGAATGCACCTAGAATAATGTTGATTGACGCAAGTCAGACGAGTGTGGTCATCGGTTTTTTCCCCAATTGGAGTGCGTATCATTCTAAAGCGATAAGTGGCGCGAACCGGAGAAAGCAAGAAAGCAACAAATATGGCTGGGAAAAAAACTAACTTATTTCTTGAAAAAACTGCGAACAAAAAAGAAAGTTTTCTCACTGGTGTGTCACAAATTAGCATTTGCTCAGTGCTGGATTCCAAATCAGACTAGTCTTTGATGTAAATCAGATTATCTTCGTTGTTTCCGTGGATTTATGGTCAGTTACAAGCTGGTTCAGAGGGACAAAAACTGGATTTATTTCTATAGACTAAGGGTTCGTCTCATAGAATGGTTAGTAACGAAGGAAACTGGTTGTAACACTGAGTGCTTGAAAGAGCAGGAAATGTCAAAGCCTGCGTCAACTAACCGGACCACATCAACATATTCTGGAAAATCAGTTTGGTGTTGAGGCTTGCGGCACAAATACGATATCCTCTTAAGTCAACAGAGTGGATTGCACTTGCCTGGTGAATTTTTTTTTACTAAACTTCATCCTAAAAGAAAAACTTCAAAATAATATTATCGCAGATATAACTAAAGTGTGCTTTTTTCGGTTTCTAAAGCATCTTATCTGCTTTTGGAATCACTAATTCAGATGTGGACGTGGAAGATGGGCGCACGATGACTCAGATAATGATCGCCGATTTCCACCGGCCAAAAACATACTACTAGCAATAAAACGAAATAAAATCATACGGATTTAGTCTAACAATAATCATTCATTTATTATCAAGGATAAATATGGTTTTGATTTTCGTCGACACTGGCAGAGGACATCGGATCGACTTCGTTCTCGGTGTCTGTCATGATCTAGAAGAAATTTGCATGTTTCTACTAAAATTGAAATGACCGCAGCTGTGTGCACCACAAAAAACAAAAAATGAAGCCGTGACTTTTACGAGTGGAAAATTTGGGTATCAGATTCTTGACATTTTATCACTCCTCAGATCGCACTTTTATTGCTTTTTAATGCCTTCCATGTCCAGCAGATCTGGACTATTTGGGAGAGATAGCATTCCAAAATGTTACTGATTCCAGTGTCTATCAAATACTGTTTACGAACTAAACCTTTTTATAGCGACATACGCACAAATACTTTGTGAAGAATTTATAGTGTTCATATGTCAAGTGTTTGGAATGACACCACTCATGTTTGTTTTTGGAAACAAAGGTTGATGCACATCTACCATATCGTGACGTCGTTTCTTAAACAATAATAATGGGACACAGATTTATAACCCGCTTCCGTAGTTATATTTTCAAAATATTGGATGAATTGTGACTGACTGCCGAAATGTAAAAGCTCTCAATTTTGAGCTATGAGTTTACCACCTATTTACGAAGATCGAAATCGATGCTATTCATTGTCGTGAATTTGCCTGAAATATTGGAAGCCTGTGTGACTTTTCGACGCAACTCCAAAGTCACAATTGTCGATTTCCAAAATTACCGCAGTAGATCCATCTGGTTACGGAGTTTACCGCTTCCAGTTTACCCGTGCACCACTACGGCATAAGAGAAACTAATACCCCAGTAAATTTGCGTGGCCATTATTTTGGTCAGTGAATGTGGATGAAAAATAAAATAACCCGGTCTTAGTATCCAAAAAGAAAAACCCGTTGCTTTCATGTATTAGGTTCTGCACACTGTTAGGAGATAAGGGCTCAAAATTTCTCCGTTCATGTGAGACACGTCGTTCTCATTGGAATAATAATCCCGATATGGTATTTTAAAGCACCTAAGAAATCAGTCTTTTTCTGTTCAGTCGATTCAAAAATGAGTTTCAACTGATAATCTCTGAATGACTAGAGTCGGTGAACAAAGTTTATTTTTTCTTTATCTAGTTATTTCATTTTAGTCATTGTTTGTAAGGATCAGCCGTCAACTTTTGTGACTCAAAAGTGTCTTTGGCAAGAAAAACCCAAAAGTAATTTGAAAAAGTGAGGGGCAATTTAGTAAAGGTTTTTTCTCTACTTAAAAACTTAATGCAAGTGGTACAGTTTGGTCGACCATTCTGCTTTTTCAATAACCACAGCAACTGAGAGTGCGCGAAAGAGTAGTAACTTCTAACCAACGAAATCCAACTAGCAGAACACAAACCCTCTGAACTGAGAAATGCACCTCTCCCTAAATGGTACCGCAGCCTCTGTGCAATTTCGAATCATCAGTGAGAAATTGCCGTCACTTCAGATGCGTCTGCTAGCTTCTATTGTGGCCGGCATGTTTGGTTGACAGCTGTTGTCATGTATGATTCATCTTTGGCGAAAGACCATATCCTCCGATTTCTGCACTACAGATCTGCCGGGAACAGAATGTGCACAAATGCACAGTTGTTCATTCTTGTAGAAAAGATAACCAGATGCAATTCACCGGGACACCCAAAGAAAGACTATTTCTGTTTACCAAGGAATGAGCTAACAACAGTCAATGAGATACACTGTGACTCATTTCTACGCTTCACACAAGGTAGAGGATGTAACAATGGCCATATTGATAGTTTTCAAGGAATTTTATGTCAGTGTGGCCAATGAATTGATCTGTCGTTTGGCTTTTACAAGATCTGCCGCTTTCTGCCATTGGAAAATCTGTCGGATGAAGAACGTTAGATGTGTTTAGACTTCCTACTATATATTAAAAAGAGATGGTAAACTAGCTTGTTTCTTTGGCAACAACACACTCGTGGCTGATATAGTTACTTCTACTGGTTGGAAGTGCATAAATCACGAACAATTTCTGTATCAAAATGTGATTGGGTAGTCATGAAAATCGGTGTTACTTGGTTAAAAAGTGGAAGAAGAGAACATTTTCCACTTTCCATATAGTCTTTCGTAAAAGAAGACTATGTTAAATTGATTTGTCGAGTATATCTCAGGCCACCTTGGACAAGCCAGTACACCAAGTTTTGTCAATTTTGTAAACGAAACTTATTTCGTTACTTTGTAGCCTCTGTGGAACTAGTTTACTCAGGCGACACAGTGAGTAAATAATTAGACATTTTGAAGCAAACGCCTCGGATACTTCGGATATTTTGTTCAGAAGAACGTAGCAGAAAGAGTAACGAGATAGATATACGTGACCGTCAAGAAAAAAAAGAATTTTACGTCCAACTCCTTTTCATAGATGATACAAGCGAGTTCCCCTTCTACTGTCACTCTACGCGACAGCTTCATCAGCTGATCAGTGGCCTCAGTGAATCTAAAAGGCTAATTTCCTCTTCTTACTTCGCTCACGCTAACCTGTTCCTTTGTTTGACCACTTTAAGCAACCGATATGGACTGAACGACGCAGTAATTATCACAAAGGGTCAGAAAGCACAAAACGGCTTGACTGATGATGGAAAACAGAAAATTCATTACTAGTGGAACAGTGTCACATCCTGGGTGCACTGGACATTACGTGAACGACGACGCTTACTGAATAGTCTAGAGAGTCCTTAAGAAGGCGCTGAAAGTCTCTCTTAACCAGTATCCAGCGAAGACAGTAGTTTTGGCGATCAGATTATTCAATCCATCGCTTTGTTCTCAAAGGCGCTTTATTGAAGCGCTCAAACGGCTCTGGTCGCGATTCTATACCGACCCTCGAGATCGGTGGAACCAAAAAACCGATCCTTTGGTTGAAACCGGAAATGAGTAGTCCTTGAAACCCACGTTTAGAGTTTTCCAATCACGAAACAACAACAATTTCCCTCCTATATTTCTTAGCTGCGCAACATTAATTTTCATGACTAACCACACACAGACTTTGTCTGTAATTTATGCGTTTCTAACTTATAAATGTGACTTTATTGGTCATGAGGATGTTGCCCGAAAACAAGCCTGTTCGTCACTCGTATTCTCTATATAAAATGAAATGGGGTTATTCACTGACTTCCTACTATGACAGAGGGAATCGGAATAAAACAAACTGAAATTATTCATCTGATAAATTTAAGTTGGTTTATCTAAAATAAATCATCCTAAACCAGACCAGATGCTCCGTCATTTGTGAGGAAGTTCATGGCTCCCTTTGGGAGGAAGGTGTCAAGGTTATTGCGGTCACCGTGACTGAAAAGGGGAAATTCAAAATACAGCAACCGGGACTTCGATGGTTTCTGCAACCCTTCATTTCTTATGTGTACGGTAATAAGAAGGTTGCTTTTGATAAAGTCATTCTTACTGGTACTTTTATATATATATATATATATATATATATATATATATATATATATATATATATATATATATATATATATAGGTATGTATATATATACATATATAAAGCAGATTTGTGAAAACAATTCAATCGTTTGATTGCTTTACTGGTGATGACGTGATCGGAAAATAAAAATACGTCGATCACAGTCAGGAAAGAGTGGCTCTAGGATCAGTGGTTAAGCTTTCGAGTGGTTAATCATTTACGGTATTTCGATAGACCGACTGGGTACATACTAAAGGTCGATTCAGGTATCACTACCTTTTAGGATCACACAGTCGTATGGACACTGCTTCCCTTGTTACGAAACAATCCTGATAATCAAGTCTGAATGGATTCAGAGACATAATGTATTAATCTGAAAGCTTCCTCACATGCTCGATATCTGTTCATCTACCTCAAAATGCTTTCCAGGAATATTACTTTGCGGAAAGCACTGAAGATATCAAGAATCATGCATTTTAAAACGCGATATCATACCACATTTTGTGTATCATGCTAGCTCGTATAAAAACGTATCTGCTCTGCTTACTTAACACACGGTAAATAGGAATCGCATCTACTTCTTGATTTTTCAGTGTGGTTTTAGGCAATTTTCAACATCAATTTCACAAATTCAACGAGTTAAACATTAAACTTAACCCGAAGAGATAACAGCAGTATTTAGAAGGAAAGGCTTGGAATGACTGAATCTTGTTGGCACTTCGTATTTTAAAGTCGGCAGAAATTCCTACTGTTGCTTATTCTCTACAGCGTCAGACATGAAGTCGCCAATAGTTAAATAAGGAAAATAGTTCATCTGACACCACCTACCGTGAGTTGCTCAATAGCCTTCCCATACATTGGAATTGGGACTTTCGGTCGGAATATCATTCCGTCTTGATCTGTGGGTAGATGAAGTTCTGCAAAAGATCCACCGTCTTTCGGGCCGTAGCTAGTGTCATAACCAAAGAGTGGATTGAAACCGGAGCACAATCCACACAGGAGAAGCAGCACAAACGCCGAGGCGATGAGTGTACGTGGCCTCAGCTCTGATCTAGACCTGGGCATTTCAACGACCAACAGAAATGAAAACCAGTTTTTCTAGTAAAAACGAGATCGAGAGAGTCTAATAGCAAGGCAAAATGTGCCACTCAACTGAACAGCACTGCAAGTAACTTTGTAGTAAATATTTTGCTCTATGGCAAATGTTTATATAGTACATGTGCCGGTTGTGGCCGGTCCGGCATTGTTACTCATGTGATTGTGCTGGTGGTGCCACAAGCCGGTCGGCGTACCCGGATTCCCATTGGTTTGTTTGCTGCATGACTAGAAACACTGCAGCGAGCGAATCATCGTCCACATGGTGATACGCTTGGTTTACTATTCATCAATCACCTAACAAATGTGTGTCAGTGTGCAAAAGTAGTCCGTAGCCTGGTTCTGCTGTAAAAACTTTCATACCCACATTCTCGTGGTTCTGCATCGTGCATGAGAATGGCACAGAGGTGACATAATTTCACACAGAAAAAGATGCCCCAAAAAGATGGTGTTTGGCTTTGGACAGTTTGGAAAATCTTACAGTTTCATCTTAGAACATTTGGATGATCTAGCTTTGAAGAGAATACTAATCAAAATTCAGTTTGCACAACCTTTTCTTCTCAGTCTAAATATACCTTATTCGGCTCAGTTTGGAATTTCTGTAAAGTAAACCTAGAAAAATGCAGGGGAACTTAGTTGGACCTAGTAGCAAGCTACTTGATTGCACTTAGACACTACTATAAGATTCAGTTCAAAACTTTTCTTTTGCAGACTTACCGATCTTAGGGATTTCTATGAATTTCACCGCACGATGTATTATTCCTCTGCGTATTCAATAAAACGTTATTCAATTAGCTTTTACTTGCAGTTTCAGTGAATACAAAGAATACGTGGCGGAAGCATTGTAATAGGATATTTCCCGAAAAAATATTCCCACTGGGATTTCAATTACTATCTTCTGGTGATAATTCAAAGTTGTTCATTTAAGTTCGCTCCCATGCGAATTTATTAGTCATAGACTATTGCTATCCTGCCACCAACGGCACAAACCCTGATGCTGTTGTAAAAACTACAGCTGTTAACTATATTTGAAGATTACAGAAAATATCCAGAGTATTATTCGACAATAAAATACGGCCACGTTTTCTCAGCTTCCCCTGCCAAATAACTCGTTTTTACCGCTCCAAGAGCTTTGTCTTATGCCTAATCTAGTTTGTTGTGGCTGAGTCCTTGGAGAATGCTTTCTAGCCTCATGAATGCCTCCGATAGTGGCTGCCCAGGCTGGGCGGCTGGTGGCAAGGTCCTTGCAGATGTCGACCCAATTCAATATCCGTTAACAGCTGCCGTGCACCAAAGAGGGCCAAGTTAGTTTATGCTTTCTACAACGGTACCCAGCTAGGTTTTAACTGTCCTTCTTGTTTGCTACTCCAGTCCAAGCACGGAGATGGAGTCAGAACAATGGTTACAGCGCGGTCAGGTTTGAAGAGGTAGTGCTTGAACCACTGCAGTTGGCATTGTTTTATGAGACCAGGAAGATGGGCGATGCAGCAGCCATCTCTAATGTTTGCACTGGAGATTCTGTCACACCATAATACTTTTAAAATAGACCTGAGGTATCAGCTATCGAAAACCTCCAGTTGCCCGATAACCTCAGCTCTTATGGACCATGTTTTGCAACCATAACTTGGGAGTGGACAAACTGTGGCGTAAAATAATCTGAGCTTGGTCTCAATACTAATCTCGTGCGATCACCGCAGGGTGTTTCGGAGCTGTACAAGTGCTGTTCGGGGCCTCGACAATACGCTGCTTGAAATCTACGGCTGGCACGTTTAACGGGGTGGTGGGGCAGAGATACCTAAAATCAGAGGCAATTTCTATTGTTTAGCCATTCGTTCGTAGGGTTCGGTTTGCATGACTAAATGGGATTACGAACATCTCAGTTTTGGTGGTATCGATCCCATGACCAACCTCCTAAGCTTTTTTACCAAGCTGACCGACGGCCGCTTTCAAGGTGGTCACGTCCTACCCAAGCATCGATACGACTTCTGCTTATTCATCGTCGGTGACCAAGCAGTCTGTTGAAACTAGGACGCCTTGATAACCTTGCATTGCGCATTGCATTACCCAATCTACAGCGAAGTTGAACAACACGGGAGATAACAGGCCTCAGTATGAATAGATCAGAATTTTCGCCATAAGCTCAAGCATGTGCTTTTGTTTCGGAATAATACTACTTTATGAGACTGACCAGTTTGAATGCGAAGCCCTCTGCCTGCATTATCTTCCACAATGGCTCCCGATCTGTTGAGTCATGGGCCGAGCGAAAATCTTTGAAGCATGCAGAGGTGGGGCTTTGAGATTTGCATCGGTGTTCCAGAATGCTCCGGAGGGAGAATATTTGGGTGATGCATCCACTGCCTGAGCGGAAGCCTCCCTGCTTGGGCCGAATACGTGCAAATCTTGGTGAAGGGAAGCCATTCTGCTCGAGCTGGCTGGAGGTATTTTAACCTTTTCTAGTGGACTAATGCCTCAGCAGCTCCCGCAAATCGTTTTCACATTTTTAGGAAATGGAAGCGAAACAGAGATGTACCAAACAGACGAACTTTCCTCGACTTTCCAAATCAAGCTGAATAGGTTACGGAGTGACTCGTAGACCATCGCAAGGCGCGTCTGGTGGATTTTCACAGGAATTCCGTCTTCCCCGGGTGACTCGCAAAACTAAAAATAATCGACGCTATTAGCTATATCATATAATGACGGAAGACCACAGTTGACGCTTTACGGGGCACTTAATTTGATGCAGTATGTATCGGCCTGTCTAGAGGGCGATCAAGTTGCTGGGCGTTTTACTCATCTAGCTATCCTGTCGTTCCTATCACTAATGAATACGCTGGAAGAGTCTCGCAAGATGGGTTGAATAGACAACTTTCTATCTGATGCTGGTTATATAAGGCTGAAATGGTTTTCGGAGTGCCGAAAGCTGGCCAAAATTTCCATATTATTTGCGCTTTCGTGCCAGGAATCTCCTCCGTTATCTTTTGCGGGATGGGTTGCTGCCTATCTGAGGTGTTGATATTCGGGACGGACAGATTACCGGGTATCTTCAGCCAAGGTGGAGATACGGAGATTAGTCTCAAATACCCGCTCATTATAACGGTGTTTTGCGGTTCTCAGTTTACCCGAAGCGCCTTAAAGTACTACTACTTTAATTTTTTCCGCAGCAGTTCGACTGAGTATATCGTGGGGTGCAGGATGGAAGCTTCGGTTGACAACAGCAGTTCGGTCGCCTTCAATAAAGCTTTCTCTCGGGAATTTAGCATTTCCACGTTGAGGCACTTTGAGCGAATTACCTCAGTAAAGGTCGTCAGCCGAAGTTGATGCTTCCCATGTAAAAGCACGTGATCTGATTCCCCCTTGTTGCCTGTCTCGCGACTTTGATAGGATGTGCAGTCTTCCATTGACGAGTACCTCCGTGGTCAGATTAAGGAGCCATCTATTTTTGAGCTGTTCTACCGTCACTGGAAAACCATGTGAGATGTATTTAAGGGTACTGGAAAGGCGTGTCTGCTATGTAAAGCCGTTTAAAATCAGAGAAACTGACTAGCCTATCGCCGTTTTCACAGAGCCGTTCCAGGTCAAACTTCCTAAGAATGTGGCTGGTAGAGGCATCTTTTACTTTTGTCCTGGAGTTTCAGACGCCCGGTAAGATAATAACACCCCCTTTGAGAATGCAGTTCACCACGGCTTGAAGACCGTCATAGAACCAGTCTTTTAAGTTAATGTCGGATGGGAGGGTTGGGACGTAGATAGCAACTGAGGTAAAATGAACCGGTCTACCTTTCAAAGGAGTCACTGCGATTTCTGATTATATCGGTTAACAAGAAAGAAGAGCCCCGTTGGCGTGGTGACTTAAGGCTACTGCCATCCCTTGTCGACTTGGAGTTTCCGAGCTAGTGTGATAAAACCAACAGGGTTTGCCTGCGCCGAGGACTTCGACTTTACGTGAGGCAGAGTTACCTATTCTAACCTGGGATAAGCAGAAAATATCCGCTGGATGGGCTAGCAGCATGTGTATAGTCACTGCCTGACTTCCAACGTCGGAAAGAGTTCTCACTTCCCAGCATCTTTTATCGAGGGTCTTTCGGAAGTGAATGGATTCAGTTCCCTTCTTTGGTACACTGGTCACTGGCGGAGCACAAGGTGCGTCGCTTCTCAGGGATGCTGCAGTACAAGAGACGTCTACAACGTCACTCGGTATTTCAGGGGTGCACCTCTGTCCCTTACATAGCCACGTGTGGACTGCAAGGCAGTGGCTTGTTGACGCGTGATTTCCGGTGGCTCCCGAGGAATTTGTTCTCCATTCAGGTAAACTGAATCTAACTAAGGGATCCACTCTTCCCCATTAGATCGACTGATTTTCTCCATAGCCTTTCAGTTATACAGTAGATCTTGTCCGCTGATTCAGAAGTAGCTATCTTTGCATACCAAACACTGACTCACCGAGTTTTTTGGACTTCGGTTACCCTCGATCAGGTTTAGCCCATCTGTGGAGCGGTATGTCTGTTGTGGTAGTTAATTCATGCCTCAGCTTCATGGAGCCACAGGTAAGAGCTAGATGCCTGATGAAGACCAAATCGACTAAAGATACGAAGATGGCACGGCAATCTACCAACTCATAGGTGCCACTCCTGTCGGACATCTATGCCTAACAGGACACTTGATCTATTGCTTAACAGCGTTTTTCCTCTTGTCAATGAGAAGATATGCCAGGTAAGGGATATGTCTTTACATCACATTTAGCCATTACCCAAAATACTAGTCTTTGGAGTATGACCGAAAACGACCCAGTTCTTGAGTAAAATTTTTATTCTTGTCACGAATAAAAGTCTACTTTGGGTAGCCAAATTTAAGATGAAGACGTTTGTCAACAAATCTAATATCTCGTTTTTGGCTTTGAATTTTGAGGTTCAGTTTTGCGGTTGGAGGACCAACTACTACAGATCTGGTCATTTAGAGAAATGTCCACATTGAAAAATCTCGGACAGTTCTTTAATTTTGCTAGTTCAAAAGTAAGTACCAGCTGGATAAGTGAATTTGGTTTTCTATAGTATTGCTGGAAGGCAGGAAAATTATTACGTTAATGAGATCACAGCGAAGCGAGCTACTTACCAAATGTCCCTCCCATGGCTTAGATTAGTCAGTGAGGAATCACCACTGGTAGCTTCTTTTTTGCTTATTTCTGTGGGCAAAGTGGTTAGAGTTTTTCTGAGGTCATTAGTAGATTACCGAAAGCCACTGCACTTATCCAAGGATAAACTACTGACGCAGACCAATTTTACGTTGACCTTCTACGGTCCATCATATTAAGTTGCAACCAGTGAAGCATTTCTATCATCGGACTATTCATCAATCTAATTTGAGCATACATATAAAGTCACGGAGCAGCTTAGTTT
The DNA here is from genome assembly GCA_948099385.1 of Fasciola hepatica. Taxonomy (NCBI): domain Eukaryota; kingdom Metazoa; phylum Platyhelminthes; class Trematoda; order Plagiorchiida; family Fasciolidae; genus Fasciola; species Fasciola hepatica. Next base: position 41,409,630 of record CANUEZ040000043.1, read on the forward strand.
GATGGTTGCTCAACAGTAACTAAAATTTGATTCACTTTAAGACAGTTTTACCTGAGTTCATCTGTGAAATCAGGATAATCTACACAATTTATTGGATTGATCGATAAGCAAACTCCTCTGGAAGCATTTGTTATGTATGAATGCATCTTTTGGTTTTACCCTAGCAATTCACATTATCATTATTATGACATTTCAACCAAGGTTCGCATTCAAATAAATTCATTTGAATGGCCCTCAAGTGAAAAAATATTAAAGCAGACCGAAAGCATTTCGGCTTCAGTAATATTGTATTCTCTCGGAAACAAATCAATTTTGCCTCACTGAATAATTGTTGTTTAACATTTTAGAAGACGGCTTTGGATGAAGGAATGCTTTGGCTCGGGGCAAACAAGGAGTCTTTAAATTGGCAGATCTCGTGAAATTCCTCGTAACTTCAGTCAGATTAAAAACCAGAGTCCAAAAATATTTTTGACCAGAAATCCTACATTCAGAATTGCTTTCCTTGATTCCACAAAATTAACTGCACAAAAGGCAATTTATTCTTACTTGTTACTGTGTTAGCCTAGCTAACAAAAATGTTGGAGGAAAATGTCAACTGTGTCAAGCCTGGTGGGAACAAGGCACAACTGCTGGACTTCCATCAAGAGCTGGATTCCCTGGCGGATTTCCATGTCCACAGAAGGTACGCCCACTTCTGGGCTGCTCTGAATATTCGGTTGATTAGGTCCTTATATTTTCCCCTTGAGAAAATTCATTTCTTTTCTAGTCCTGCTCTGATTACTCACTCAATTAATTAATTTCTCGAGCTTCGTTCATTGTTTCCCAAGAACTATTGTCGAGAGGTAGGAAACCGTATTGAAGCTACATCGATTAATTCACTTCTGCCGAGTCGGTCAACGTTGGTTACGTAAAATTATTTTTAATCATCGTCTCCAGCGAACAAAATAAAGCCGAAAGAACTGTTATTCAAGAGATCAAAGTGCCGTACAAGTGCTTGTGAGTTATCATGTTTCTGCTATATAAAGCCTCTCAGGATTACTCAATGTAGGTGAACGTTTTGTTCTGCGTATACCCTTGATGGACGGATCAGGTACGCGTTTTAGACTCCCACACGGAAAATTAGTGACTCGGAATTTCGACGCTAAATAGCGGGCCTTTTTGACTTATCTAGACACTACCACTTTATTTACGCACAACTACCCCAAAGATGACGCCTTTTATAGCACGCAATCCTGGTTTTAATAAAATAGATTTTGTGTCAGCAAATTACCAACTTCTCCCACTTCTGAAGTATTTAAATACATTGATGATGTTGACCTTCGACGAGTTATGCCTGACCCCTCCAATTTAGTATGGTTGGCGAAGACCTGTCTCAAATAGAAGCTTTTTCATCCGATCTGATTAAGAACCGGATCGTTTCAAGTTCCTTGAAGGTGCTTTCTTTTCACTAAAATACATGGGAGTTACCTTTGATAACAATTTACGACGGAGAGCTCACAATAAAAACTGTACTAAGAAACTGGGATGGATCACTTTTCAAATACGAAAACAGCTAGTTTTGGACATAACAGTCAGTTCTTTCCAATTTTGTGTTCCGACGTATCGTTCTGTTTCATTGTTCCCGTGCAATGTTTCCCGGTCTTCCGAAGTAGGACATTAAAGCTGTGCTCCTTGGATTGGTACTTATAAGTCATATTTCATCTACCTTTATGGATGCTCTTTTGACCATACTCGCCGATCGGCTTGTTGAGTCCTGTTTGAATTTGGCCCACTAGGTACTCCAGGAACCTTTCCATTCTTTACACATTGACTTGTCCCTTGTCGCTCCAGTTTATTCCCTCTTTCTGCACTATGGCACTTTTCCTCGAGAATAGATCGGCACAGGAACTACGTCATATCCTATCTTGCCCGAGTTTTGATAAGTGAGGAGAAGATAAAATCTGATTTACTTGCAAGACATGATAAATAACTTTGTTTTGCTTTTTTCTATTAACGGGACACACTCGAAGTGAAACTTATCCAAGTTTATTTACGAAAATATTTTGCTATTTGCAGTTTCTCGCTCATTTTTCGTTTTCTGCTTTTGCGTCCAACGACTGGTTTATCCGTATACTGCTTACTTAAGTCTACCAGGCATATACAAATGAGCTAAAAAGACACAAGTATTGCCGAGGTGTAACATAAGACATGTTATTTATATTAGGTCCGGGTATTACGGAAGAATGAGGACCAAATTCTTAGGTTGTAAATTAAAAATAACCTGCCAGTTTATATTGCCAAAAGGAAGTTTTCATCATGACCCATTGGTAGATCAAGTTTTAATGATCAGCTAGTGGTCATAACTCAAAAGAAAAACAGAAGAAAAAAATGAATTACAATTTTAAGCGAACGACTAGGTCAATGTTATAATGTAATAAACAAGACCAATAAATAACCCCTAACAGTGAGCAGCTGAGTCCTGTGGATTTTCATATTTACGGTGAAACCACACAGACGTATGACTGGTTCTAAAATGCATGTATGTAAGCAGATAATAAAATGTAATGATAAGTGGTGAATTCAAACTAGCAAACACTAACTGGCTTCATTTATTTATGTAAGACCACTTGCTTCACATTTGCTTCTAAAATCTCACCCCTAATTCGGTATATTTGAGGGCCTTTAGATACATTTAAAATCCAGCCAATGAGTCTCACAGTTGTGAAGTCACTAATGTTTGCTGAATTTGACATTTTCATTCTCTTACATGTTTTCACCGAGTTATTGGATCAACTTACACTGTTTCTTAATAAGAACACGGATATTCTTAGTGTGGAAAGTCTTGAGCGATGCATAATCTATGTGGTTTAAACTCCCGAGGACGCAAATGTGATACTGAGTGTAATCCCTTGGCCACCAACCGGTCGGTCGTGGACTAGTTTAAAAAAGAATCACATAAACTGACAACCGGCGTAGAAGGGGACAGAAATGTTTGACACGTGCGTGTCTATGCTGCATTTTTTCAAATGCTCATCCCAGTTGTTATCACTAGAAAAAGAAAAAGGCTGACAACTCCCGTTAGTTGCCTAAATGTACTCGATTGCTTGCCCTTATTTCGAGCCCCTTTCACAAAGTATCCGAAATATCGGTCACAATGAAGAAATCAGTTTAATGAACAAACACTGAAGATAGACTTCAATCATTACCGTTTCATTCTTTTTGTTCAGTCACAATCTTAATCTTTTCCGGGGTGCTTGGCTGAGTATGTATTAGGCGTGTTACATTTTAGGCTTCTATCCATGAATAAAATTTATAAAATGGAGAACAAATTCCAATGGAATCACAAATCAATGTTTCTGGTGCAAATGGTAAACGTCGTGCCGCTCGCGGAAATGGTCATCACAACCCTAAAAAAATATTTCGGTGTAATATTTAAAAAATTGTTCTAAATTTACACCTGTCAACCTTTTTTCTTGATAAAATGTACTATTCAAATACAATTCGATGAACTAGTATGTTAAAATGGTAATTAGTATAAATGGAGTGGAATTTTGAATTGCTGTTTGAATGTCCTACCATGCAGACTAATGGATTCACTATGAATCAACCTTAAGTCTCAGAATTCACTTTTTGATTTCAAGTCCAGTTGAATAGATAATCTGTTGCAGTTTAAGCAAGATCTGCAACCTATTCAGTTGAATTCAGCTTAAAAATAACCGATATTTCGCAAACGAAGCCATCGAAGTATTCAAAATCCCAAAAATGTTTAACCCAAAGAACAGAGCAGAATGTCATTGAAGACAGATCCCTGAACACCAAAAAAGCAATTACTTTTCAAGGGGTTGAGCACGCGGAATGGTCAAGCTTTTGTCCAAATGCTATAAGGAACATCACCCGCGATGTTTCAGTCGCGGAAAGACCGACCTCATTACTAGCTCGATCATGAGCCATGTGTTGGCCAGAGATCAAATGACCGACCCAGAAAATACATTCTGGGTCACAGAATGCGTGACAAAAGTATAGGAACCTCTCCTCTCCTCCATCTTTCCGCTTCTATAAAGAAATCTTATTTGATCACAACAACCGTATGCACATTTCGATAAGATACTCCAGGTGTCAGAACGAAACTGTGTCATTTGTTCTTTAGAAGAGTAAACGTGAAAAACGAAGGGATTCTCTTAGCTAGGATCCTATAGGCATTACCTAAAGTCATCTACATTAGTCTTTGCGCATGAGAATCTCGATGCATCTCGGCATACTTCTTACAAGACCTTTGACTGTCCTTTGGTCAATACCAAACTATTCTCACTTAAGGGCAGCAAGTAATTAAATCTTTAATGAAAAGCAATGGAATTCTTGAGCACCTGACACGCAGTTATTATCCACGTGTCCCCCGGCGGATCCAGGTCTTGACCGCTCGCTCGCCAGTGCATGGTCTCGATCACGGAACAATATTGTAGTGGGTATGCAGCTCACGGAAGCACTATCATGTAGTGATATTGTAGAGGGGAAAGCTGGGGCAAGAGAACGACGTAAAAATCAACGCGAACGAACGAACCAACCGCGGGCCAATGACAAAGGCACAGGCGACGAATATGTTGGAGGCTTTCCGAATCAGACAAAAAGAGGCATACAGACTAGCATAACGGAAGCAGCTGGATTTCCGGCAACCAGCAAGATAGCCCAGGTGAGGGACTGCCGATCAAGCCGTCAACTGGGACAATCGGATCAGCCGAACAGAAATGATTTCCAAGAGGAACAAGCCATCGGCCAATGAGGAACTGGTCAGAACGCAGCCGAAACAATCAAGCAGCCGCAATAGCAACGTAGGTGCTGCGCGGTCTGGAAAAGGGACTGTATAAATGGTTGTGTGTTTCATGAACTTGAATTGGTTGGCCGTTGAACTACAAGTATCCCAGCCCGTCTTGTTATCCGTGTTACAATGTGACGTCATATAGTAAACTGCTGCTCAGCAGAGAGAGCAAAAAATGCCATAACTTGTAAATACGCATAAGGAAATCTGATACGTCTTCAATTATGATTAGATCACTTTAGCCGTTGGTTGAGGACGAGCCTCAAACCTTGTCTGAGTTCACGTCGTTGTTTATTTACTCAAAATTCTTTCTTCTTTTTTCGGTATCATGAAAGTAATAATCCCAAGAATCCTGACCTTAGAAACGGAAAATCTTTCCGTCCCCGAGGTAGATATTTCTCCAAATTGTCTGTCCATGATACGTGATTTTCAGACCATGATAAGCGTTATTCTTTGTGCAGCATGGTGAGAGCAATATATTTTTTCAGGTCTTATGGTATTTCATCTAAGACAGATCTACAAAACGAAAAAGGCTACTTTCGTTTCAAAACATCAACTTCAACGAAAGCTTTCAAAGTCGACTTTGGGCCCCTGTTATTAGAGGTTAGACGAATTAACCTGCTTTCATCCGATTTCGTTAGAATTGAAATGACGCGATCGTATGTAAGACACTCTCGCTTGTTACTTTCCAGATACTGCCATGCGCCATTGCTGAATCTCTTGCTTTCCTTGGTGACTTCACGCAAATTTAGTCCCTTTTGGTGGAAAGCAGATACCTTGGCCTTCCTGAAATCGGATGGCTTTTTCTGTGTGGAATTAGACGTAAATAAAGCTCGTGAAATCTATGGGGCGTATAATTACAACAAATGCGATGAAGGCCCCTCCAGGTGGTTAGACACCTACAGTGTATCACGACTCCAATATATATGAATTGTGTGATTCGGATACTCATGGATTTATCAGTCACCAAATCCACAAACAGAACTGACCGGTTTGTTACCACGCTTAAAGACCGCTTTTTGTTTTGCGAAATTTCCCATGGGATACAGAACCGTAATAGGAGTTCCTGAACGTTTTTTTGCTTCTGTGTCTCAGATTTTCGACTCTAACTGGCACAAAACCCATAGTTTCATTCCGAAATTTGGTAGGCCTTATTGCATTATGAATTTGGTAGCTCTGACCAAGGATGGTTTCGTTGGAGAATATAAAACCAGAACTCTGCAAAACATGAAGGGGTCCTACACAGGTGTTGTCAAATTTCGCTAAACGATCGTTTTGCTTCCTAACTAATCTCTAGTTCTTGAACTTTTATTGTTTATCACAACAAAAGGCTAAAATATAAAGTTCTGTGGAACTTGATATCAGTCACCTCTGTTCTGCTGGGATTCGCTGATGATCAGAATTGTGTGACCATGGTCACCAAGATAGATTAGCCTGAAGTCCAGATTTTGAAAATGAATGTTGAATGTGGCCTTTTGCAAAACCGAGTGGTGGACATTCCCAATGAAAAGGCTTTCTCTGCATTTGACAGTTTGCTTTATCACATGAAACAAACTATATTGGGAGATTATTGCATGTTTGTTGGTACTTTCAAGTGCTACGTAGTCCACAGTTTCATCAGAAAAACTCGCACCATTTACACTTCCGTAAATTGCTGTTAACTGTCCGGTAAAGCGATACTCTGTGGTTGCAGGTGTTATTCTTTCCAACACAGTATCGACTGTTAATTTCGTGGTTCCCACTTTTAGTGTCCACAAAACTACCACCATGTTTGATTGATGTAATTTTTGATACTGAAAAACTCATTTGTACTTTCCTCAACCAAAAGTCTAAAGCCGCCAGCCGGAATCAAACCAGCAACATTCCATTTAGTAGACAGATGCCCTATCAGCTGAGCTATCTTGCTGCGGTCAATTCGGTGTGAATAATGCAAGTGAATATATCATTATGCGTAAAGCACTTCCAGTGATACAGAGTGAATGTCTTGGATACGATCACTAAACTAGTCTCATCCATCGCCTTCCAAGTGGACAAACAGCACACGACTGAATGCGATCCAATAAGTTTTGAAAAACATGTAGATTTTATTATCCGCACGAGGAGCTTGAATCCATTAGATAATGGAAAAACTCCTTGCATTCACCCGGTAGATGGAAGGTCACTGGTTTGAATCCGGCTGTCAGTGTTGCTCTCGTAGATAAGAATAACGCGATTAGATTGTCCAATATCCGTAGGGTTTTGGAATCTTGTTCCAGTTATGCTATTTAGTTAGCCCAGCATCAATGAAAGTTTTTGAATGCGCTTACTTGAAAGACAAACTTCCAATCAAAATACAAGTTTTAAGTTTTGAACGCAAAGCTTTGAATTCGTCTAAATATTTTTTTTATTTCTTCTTCCGGTGTGATAAAATAAACCGCTCCAATAAACACTGGCTTATTTCAATTGAAACTGGTTACTTTTGGCTTATGTATAACAACGTGTATCAGATGAAAACCAATATCCACGTGGCTCAGCACGTGATCATCCACGAGGTAAATTCATCTATTGCATTCAAAGTGAAGGAAACCCATCTTGCGGTCAGTATTATGTTTTTTTTGACAAGCAACGATGATCGAAAATTGTCAACTTCCGGAGGAATTCATGTCTATTCTTGCATACGCTGAACTCTGTAGGCATACGAGGCGGATTATTTGTCTTAACGTTGTCGTCTTAGTTTAATGCCGTAAAGACTACTACGGAATAATTGTACGGCTGTTCCATCCGTGAAAACAATCAGTAGTGTCCATCCTTCATGACCCTACTAAGACTCGAACAAGGAGCAAATGAGTGAGGAAAGATAATCTAATCCAGTCACTTTCCTGACTTTCAAAGGATTATCAAATGTCAACACAGATATTTAGATGCTCGAATCACTTGCTCTCAACCAGACTTTGGTTCCCTGGGGTAGCCCGGTAGAAGGGCACTATTGCTGATTTCTAAATCAATGAGATAGATGCATAAAAATATGGTTCTTGGGAAAGTGAGCCATCTTTGCATCAACGTTAACAAGTAGCGCTTTAAACGGTTTTGGGCAATGATTTTTTTAATATGAGCAAGAAGCTGGTTCTCAGAAGAAGTTTTGTATTTCTTGACCTGGTAGCAGTTTCTCATTATCCTATAAGCTTATAAATATAAATCTTACTTGATAGACTTTTTGTGGGATTTCATTTGTTTGAGAAGTTAAATACGCGCAGAAGTATATCTACTCGTTTTCCAATTATTTCTGGAGAACAACATATCCTAATATTTGAATTATTTGAAGTGCGAGTGCCGTATATTCGAGTGTCCCTGTAGATGATTAAGCTTATTTGTTTACTTCGTGTAGCAAAAAGAGAGCGAGACGTTCGTTTTTCTAGGAAAGCGTATGTTATGAGCAGAGACATTAGTTTTCATTATTATTCAATAAAATGATAAAAATTTCATTTTCACTGGATCACATTTTTTGAATGCATTTAACTTCAAGATCAGCAGTCAGTGTGAGTCAGGGAATGGATTCTCAACCTGATTTTTGTTTAAAATATTGGAAAAATTAAAAGACCAACTTTGTGAATCGAATCTTTGCTCCTACCAGTGATATCTTCCATAGATACTTTAGGAAATACGATGCGATCGGTTACAAGCTAGCAAATGGTACAAACCCAATAAATTCATTTTTTCAATCCTGTAAGTTTGATAGGGACCAAAAACCTGAATAGTTTTATTCATGTGATTGCATCCAGTGTCTCTTATTGCTTTACCGGAACTCTGGGCTAATAGCCATGTTCCAGTCCATGGCCTCGATGCTGCTTGAAGTTCAGTGGGCTACCTCTCGCCACTGTCTTCAGCAGTTACCATTATTTGTATATTTTCGTGTGCCTGTGACATTGAACTAGTACACGAGGACCACTACGCTGAAAACAACGTTAAATTTGTGCTCAGTTTATCGGCTGCTGTTATTCTGGGGAAAACGTTTTGTCTCCAGTATTCATGGAAACAATAGGTATTAGATAGTAGATAGTAGTAGTAGTAGAATGGACGAAGTGGCAAGCTGCTTACCATGTATATCGTTTAACTTAGTTCTATGAGTCGTACTGAAATCATAATCGCGTTGCGGGCCTGGTTGTCTAATCCCTAAGGCACCCTAATTGTCACCAGTCTAAGTAGTTTAATTAAATAAAGGTTCGCGCCAGCTGCTGGAATAAAGTGTCTGTCTAGTTTTGATTTACACATAACATTTTAAGTTTCCTCCTAATCGGGTTCCTTTTTTACTTGAGTACTGTCATTTTTACCCAACTACTGTGAATAGGCAAAATTATTCCCTCAAAATGATAACTAGTAAGTTAAAACATTATGTACAAATGGGTAAATTACTGACATGGAGTTTTTGGAACAATTTACTGGATTTGGGCCTAATAAATGAAGGTTTTAGGGACTGAAAACACTGTCTGGTTAACAGAAAGTCATTGGACGTTTGGATACGGGTACAATTTGCCTAAGAAATTTTATCGCAAGACAGTTAATCTCCTTCGTTTCCCTTGCAGATTTTCATCGAAAACCAGACCTCAGTGTCTGATTTTCATCAAAAGAACATGCACTCTTCTACGTGGTCTTCTGTTCAAGCTGAAGAAACATGTACGCCAACACCTGTGATTTGATAAACATTTTCCAATTGGGAATATGTGCAGACAAAACTGTGTTGCTTGTCTACGCACTGACAGTTTCTACCAGTGAGGTGTTGGTTTGGTCTAAGGTACTATAATGCTTTTAGGCAAAAGGGGAGATAACTTATGGCCCGATACTCCAGTATGTATATGCCTACATAAATGTCAAAACGAAATGAGCCGGCCTACGGTAAGGCACATTGTCATCAGTGAAATCCACGAAGAAAATTAAATAACTTGTAACGTGCATTTCCCCGAATCCACATATTTATATTTTACTCTTCTACCCGTGCTCAACTATTTCTGTAGGCAAAAACATGCAGTTCGCAAATCACCAACGCTTTTAGTAGTTGGTGCATTTACACAACATATCCCAAATCATTCTGAAAAAATTGCACTCGATTTTGTTCCCCCGGGGTTTTTTTCCTCATCCAGTATCAACGTGAGATTATTACATTTTATTTCAAAATAAAACTGGAATTTCCAAACACGGTATCACTTTTTATCCAGTTCATAAGAAAGAAACTAAGATTTACCTCGAGGTGCGAGCATGTCCTTTACATTTGTCAATGGCGTAGGTGAACTATGTCAGTTTGTGCGTGGCACGGTAAATTAAACTCAGCGGAAAAAAATGGGAGAGGTGCTTATCATAAACAAGCCAACAATTATCATCGGGTTGTGTTGCTAATGTTAGAGTAGACAGCACTTTATAAATGATTACGTCTGTGCCCAATGAGGTGGGTTTTCTATCTTGATCAACGAGGATTCTCTAAACAACAGACGTTTTTGAATTACGATTGTGTAGTCCCATTTTGAATGACCGGGTCACGTCAACTAGATACCCTGTTGAAAGTAGAGACCATTGGATAGCCGAGGCCGGACATTTCGCCGAAAATCATTTCAAACAATAAAATAAGATACAGGGATAAATTATACTGTAAGAGAACCTGGGGTAATCTGAACTCGAAAGCACACGTTTATGCAACCGAATGTTTGCTGTGTGCTTTCAACTAGCTGAAGTGAAAAACCTCGGAGGTTCTGCGGGCAGACTGTTTTAGTCACCCGTACTGAATCCTGCAAAAGCATTCATTAGTAAATTGTAATTGAGTTGTCAAGTGGTAAAGCATTTCCTCCATTCTATAAGATTTCTCCCGCTGATTCAGCAACCAGTGCAAGACGTTTCTGATTCGTGGGACAATATATGCACAGTTAAACAGACAACAGTTTATACATCTAATAAAATTCATGGAATCGTGGGCCACATAACATAGTGACAGTAAATTCCAATTTCAGCCGCTTTATAGATAGACCAATTTCCCAGGATAGGCAAATATTTTTATAGGCATCCAAGAGAAGTGTACCTACCTTAACTTATCCATCATCTGGTGCAATTCCCAGAATCGGACACTGTTAAGGTGGAGTTATATCTCCACGAATATTCACAAAATACGAGCTGTGCCAAACTAATCGACGGAAGGTATTAGTCTCGCAATAATAATAATTTTGGAACAAAGACTAAATTCTAGTCCGGTTTTCACTTCGACAATATGGACAAAAAACAAACGGCTTATCCTTACAGTATTAATCTACCCTTAAATATTTCGTCTATTTTTACTCGCTGGAAGCACCAAACTGATTGCCGTGAAGGGCAAGCCAGCATTGTCCGGATTTTTAGTACTGTTCTGTGTTTCTGAAAGATAGTAAAATATATCCTAAAGTTAAAACGTTCTAAGGATTCACCTTGACTAGGGAAGGTGTGCATCACTAGATAATTTTTCTCCTGACTGAGAGAAATGGCCCTACAAAACAGTGGCCTCTGTCTGTGGCCTAGTTTTTTAACAATGAAAAAGCACTCGAGGGAGAGTTCTTTCTGTACAGTATTTTTCATAAAATATATCAGTTGTCGCTTATTTCCAATAACTTCATTTTTACTATGAACAGTACCACAGTACTTCAGGAAGGCCGTTGCGGCCAAATAATGGCTGTCAAATAAGGATGGCCAGGGCCGGCGCGTGGACTTGAGCCCCGAGACGGAAGCACCAGGGACCCAGTGTGTTGACCGTTTGGCTACCGCCCATCACGACAAGTGAGCAGTAAAGAAAAATTCATAGTTTCCAACTCTCAAAAGATGCTATCCTTGGGTGTGTTAAAGGGCATCAAAAGGCTAAGCGTGTTTCGATGGCACTTTTTGAAAAACAAAATAACCGAGGCTATTTAGAGAATAGTTACTATGTACCGGTCGCTCAGTTCGCCAAACGGATTTCATTTTCTGGGCTGTCGAACTGGTTGAAGTGTAGGCCGTCTCTATATCACTGAAGCTTCACTTGTTCACACGTGTTGCTTCGTAAATTTGTGGCAAATACCCATCACATTTATTATCTATAATTTACACCATTTTTCTTATTTTGACAAATCTGTTTTTCTCGATCATTTTCTGCTTCCCATGTTTGAAATCTGCAAATGGTTTTAAATAATCAACAATTTAACTTAGGGCATTTTGTAAACAATACCCGCTAAAAACGTTATGTACGTTATTCAGTGGCACAACATACCAAGGCGAACTCCATTATTGTCCTTTATTGTTCTTGTTTCACGAGGCATTCAGAGGTCTTCGAGAATTTACCTGTCGTAATAAATACAACAACAAATTAGTAAACACTGTACCACAGGCCGATAGGAACAAATAATTTGTATCACCCGGTCGATGTCGATTTACATCACTCTTTTTGGTCTAAGGATCTGTGAACTGTAGAAAAAACTGTTTTGTTTACGCAGGCCAGGACTACCGAATTAGATCGCTATCGCCCCGACTGTGCACGGCTTGACGTTCTTGATCTGATTAAGTCTATTCACCAGAGTCACGCAGATGGTCAAGAATGGCATTTGACTTCCATCGAAAGCCCTCGATTCTACCACCGATCTGGTATGGCTTTTATTGTTTTTTTTTGTCTACCGGCATGGCATTAGTGAAGTCTTCTGATCGATTGTGAACTGGTACGATCAATATAGCCCACACCACGGAAGAAGGTGAATTGATGAAAAAGGAAGTAGTGAAAAGCGAAAATCACTCTTTGAACTTCTCGACTTGCTAAAGGATTTTCAACTCACGGGCCGCGGATGTTTTTTCGAGCCCACTTGTGATGTAACGTAAATAGACCTTTCGCTCGGTATTATTTAAAAAGGAAATAACAACAAATATTTTTTACAAACAGCACATTGCTCGATTTTCAGCCCATCTTTCTTTGTGTATCGTTCGATCAGCTTATTCGGATATTTGTTTTCACAGAATTCAGTACCCAGGTTTTCCCGGGCACTCTCTAGTGTCCTTGGAGAAGGAATCCTCCCAGTTGTTTGCACCAGCAAGCTTATCAAATCTTGTTTACTACTAAGGGTAACAGCTAGACGGAAGATAACGTATTGTCAAGTTTAGGTCAGTTTTCTATACCCTATCTCCGATTCGATTCATCTTCACTCATTGAAAGTAGCACGTAAATTGACCAAATTCAACCCACAGCGGATGTTTGTCGTTGAAACTTCATAACAACTAACTGAAACATCTAATAGGTCTAAAATTGAAAAGATATGATACACATTGCAACGGCAAATGCTCTGCTGTGAAATCCCGCTGCTTAACTAGTCTTCCATATTTTCGCACGAAAATATCCACTAACTACGACCCAAAAAGTCGTTTTTCTTGCAGTATTATTTATTGTACAAAATCTGAAAGTTCGCCAAACAAATGACGGACAATTTAATGAAAAAGTGTCACCATTCCACGCAATCACGTAAGTACTTAATAGTTTCCGGTCTCGAAAAGTTGGTCGAAAGGGATGCGACATCCAACACGAAATTCCTTTGTTTTCGACGTTGGAAATTTCGGTGGACGCAGAGGTGTCCCTCAAAATTCTAACAAGCTAGCACTGTTCAGTAGGATTGCGAGCCACTTCGTCAACAGATGGCATGGGGCGCTAGTCACTAGAAATAGTGAACTTATTGTTCAGACTGTATGCGTGAAGTTCGCTAAGAACCACGAGTCTCAACTCTCAGGTTTTAAAAATGGACTGCATTTGTTCTATCGGGAGTTCAAAAAAAGTACGGGTTGCAAGCTGTCATCCAAATTCAATGAATTTTATTTGTTCTTTCAAAACCCTCCTATCCTACGAGTTTCGGATATATTTAATTCCGTCTGCCGACAGGAAGCAGCCGCCGGGGCCAGAAATTGTGGCGTAATTCGATATGGGCTGCGTGATGCAATCACTGTTTTGATTTACTGAAGTTAATGCCTATTGTTTCTTCGAACTTCGACAACGTAAACATGCTGCTAAGGCCGCCACACCATATATCAATAATATGGCTTAACAGTAATAATTCAAAGAAAATTCTTGGCTTAGTCAAGCTTCCGTGTCATCAGCGGGAATTTTCCACCGACTGCCATTGCTCGAGGATAGTGTGAGGTGTAAGAAGCCGATGAATTTCCGCTCCATCATAGAAAAGGTAAAGACAAATACTTCATTCACTGAAGCTTGCAACAGATAACGACACTTCTGAAAGAACTTTGGAGGATTTCGAGAAGTTTTAGATTCTTATAAATCGTAAAACCACAACAATTTCACGCTGAGACGATTCGCATCCGTGTAGATAAGTTACACAAAGCATTTTACAGGGAGAGTTCGATCTCAAAACTGACTGAACTACTAAAGTTTGTGCATTCAAAAAAACGGAACAATACAAGTTAGGCACGCAGTAAGAGAAGAAGAATAGCATTGGTTCAGACACTGAACGAATAAAATGTGTGTGTGATATTTCCCGTGGATAAAATGAAATACGTCCAGAGATGGTTTGTAATGTATTCGAATCGACACTGCTTCAAACGAGATGTCTGTGTTTGAAATTGTGGTCACTGGGTGGCTGGGGGTTTCGAAAACCCAAATGCGATAAATGTTGGGTATCTTTTTATGCATCGTTGATGTTAAAATATCTGCAGGGAGAGGACCTGATGGTCAACGCGTGAAATTTACACCCATTCATGAATGTTGAGATCGAATCCCAGTCGTATCCGCATCATCCAGGTAATTTTGATAGTTAAGATGAAAGAATGACCTAGTGCTTGTAAACAACCTTCACGGGAAGGCTGTTTGTGATTTTCAACAATGTGATGGTTACATTATTGCACCCAAACCATTTAATTTGGGGATGAACTAGTCGAAAATTGACCATATATCACGATAAGAAAGGGATGGATAAGTCTGCGAATAAATGATCCTAATGCTCTGAAAAGCTCTAAGGAGGAAATTGATCGGGTTGGCAAAAATATTCTCTATAGTCTTTGATGAGAAATTGTTTTGAATCGATCAGATTCCCCTACCAAGAGCTGTGTAGTCTTGATTTAAAAGATAACCTCGCCAAGACATCAGTGTTACCCTCAAAATTGTCACAGTTACTTCCCCCTCAAATCGATCTTGTTACTGGACATTTCTGCCAACAGTCAGAATTCCCCGAGTCAGACAGTGAAACTAAACAACAAGTATTTGTTTACCTATGATCACTTTTCATCTCAGCCACCATTGCCATTTTATCATTTTAGAGCGCTTTGGGAGATCTTTTAGTTCAAGATACAGCGACAAGTTTCTTTTATCCATCAATCTTAGAGTGTGTCGTCTGTTGTCTATAGTGCACAGCAGCAATCGAAGTTCTTTGACACAAGAAGTCAACTGTACGAGTTGCGGGGTTGGAACATTAAATTTGAGGAAGAAAATCGGTGGAGAACTCACACCCTTGATGTATATATATATATATATATATATATATATATATATATATATATATATATATATATATAGACCACTGACCTCACCAAAATGTGATTTTTTGGAGCATTACGAAGTTATTGTGGGACCTGAAGATATGGAATACTTAGCCAGATGCAGTTTGATAGAGTTCTAGATGATAATCAAGCTGAGCTTTTACCCACTCCTTTACTAGTGTACCCAAAGAAATAGCAATCTCAATGGAGTATCAAGAATGACCCATTTTTAAATACGAATCTGAATTATGTATTTATTTGATTCAAGGTGATCAATATAACATGATTAGCGAACTAACATATTTTCAGTACAGTCATCACGTACACGCTGGGGGATAGGGGTTAGCCAAACTCTAAGACCCAAGAGGCTAGACGGTTTATGTTTGAACGCAAATGTATCTACTACCTCACTTAAACTTTGGCCACTGAGATGCTGCACGAAGAGAGCAAAACAGTGGAACAGCCATGATAGTAAACACTGAAACTTATTAGGCCGTTGTGGATGTGACTTTTTTCACGTATGTTCATGGAGGGACTACTTCGGTGCTATTGCTTTATAAGATAGGTTGGAGGATATGTTGAGTTTGGGACACGGTGGGTATGTGTAAAAAGCACAACTGTTAAGCATGGTCCAGCAAAAGTTATTAGAGGTCCGGATAGGAGTTTACGAAACCCATCTGCTGGAGGTTTGAAGCAATAACTGGATAGGCAAAATACCACGATGAGTGACATATTTGTTTTTGGATCACTTCCTCGTTTAATTTACTTTTGCTTATTTTTTACCTGGTTACTTCGTCATTATGCTTTGAATAATCTCACTCCTATCTTGGTAAAATGATAAACAAAACGGGTTAGTGGTTGAATAAACTGATTTAAAATAAAGCACGTGAAATCGCAATCAGGGAAGTCTCTTCTCTCTTTTTTATTTCATGCTTGCTCCGCAAAGTCCCATTGCACTATTAGGGATAACAGAAAACCATACCCCGAGACTTGGAGTGAAGAGCCACATAAGGCCCCAATAGGTCAGGTTTGGTGACGATCCATAGGACAGTGGATTGCTGTCCACCACCAAACTGACTGATGATGGCGGGGGTTCGAACCTCCAATCTCCAAGAGGGCAATCTAACACTCCAAGCCACCTGACTACCACCGGTGAAGGACAGAAGGTGTGGGTTCTCTTTGGAAAGAAACCTCATATCAGTACTAAGGAGACACTACCAGGCACGGAGCATTTGCAGGAACCAGACTCAATTTGTACCAGGTCCTTACAGTTGTACAGTATCATCAGACTCCGTTTAGGTAGCGAAAGGTACGGAGCTTGCTGGGTCCCCAAAAATCATTTGATTGTGAGGCATAACTGTGCTTGTTTTGGCCGTTAACTTGATCACAAATGTGTGAAATTTTGTTGCATAGCTCCTAAAATTCAGCTTTCTATAATTTACCTAAATTAAATTAACCTTTACTAACTAAGGTGCATTCAAAACGAAGTGATGAGGCTTGGCATTTTATTGTTTCATTCACGAGTGACTATACACCGTGGGTCACAAAGTTTTCCGGCCCTTTGTTTTCCGATGTGTGTTTCATTCAAAATCTCAATTTTTTATTAGCAGTATCCTTTGGAATACACTCTCTAGCGATTTCCAAATGCAGAAAATTGGGAATGTTCAATTTAAACCCCATCTAACTGCAGTCTAATAAAAATGGAATCTTCCGCAGTTCAAATACGGCAACAAGCAACAAATTATATTTTGTTATTCCACAATGAGAGGGCATTTTTAGTTTTTAATTTTAATTTGTTTATCAGGGAATTATTGTGGTGGTTTTGCCATCCAGAGGATATCCTGAAACCATCTTTTCATCAACTCAGTGATCAACTGTGGAATTGGCATAAAGAAGTAAGTGGAAATAAAAACCGCTTCCTCGAGAACAGGTCTAAACAACTGATAGCATGGTTCCGAAAACTTTATTTTTTATTCCAGAGCCATGTCTGACAGAATCCAGTTGGACTGAAAAGATCCAGTTGCAGCTTAGCTCTGCTTTGAGGATAAAACATTTTCTAACAGGAGTCAGTCTCCATGATACTGTCTTCTCATTCTCGTTCACAGCCTAGTGGTCATCAACACACGAAGATGCCTTGTTTACAAAACATTTTTCAACCCAACCTTGTGTGTGCAGGTTTGGGTGAACATGTACACACAGTCACAAATGCGACCGGATAAAACACGCTGTTATCCGCAGACGACATTTTGTTCGAAATAGTTTTTTTTTCATTTTCTAGATCGCTTTCCCCCTTTCAGAAGCTGTACTTACTATGATCAACACTGGCAATAACAAGTGTTCCGTATCTTATTCCCATCCATCAGACTCGGCGTGTTTTCGCGTGAGAGAAAAAGTCATCCTGTTGCAGAGAGGGTCTCTCCCCTCAGCTAAGACTGGGCTAGATTGAATCTAATGACAACACTGAGGCAATAAAGGTTCTGATGGCAATCAGAAAAATTTTCGAGCTTTAGCCTGTAACGGAAAACTAAAAATTGGTAAAAGACAATCATGCAAACAGAAGTGTGTGCTTGTGTATGTGTGCTGTGATATGTGACCGGTGTTTATGGGCACCGGGAAATCGATTCGTATAGTTCCTTCCACCTACCAATTCCAAATTAGTTGTTTTTCAAATCCTTTTTGGATTAACGATTTAACCGATTTTTGGTTATTGATAAACTTTATGGTTTCACTAAAAAGATCACAGTTTAAACGAGATATAATGTCAGTAACACGGCTTTGTCAGTTTATCCTCATGGTGAAAAGATCGGCAAAATTCGACGTGTTCTGTTTGAGCCTTATAGGATCCATAATTATATTTATCTACCGACTTTTTACAACTATTCTTAACTTGGAATAAAAAGTCATTGTAAACATTAAACTTTTTATTATCAGATATATGAGTAACTGTTTTTAGTGATTCATAGCACTGGTTGAATAGTCTTCAGCTGCTTCTGTAATACCATTTACAACGCCGATTTTTGCCCAAAAGCTGTCCTTCAAGGTTTACCACACACGATGTTACTTTTAATTTACTGAATGATTTTCTTGAGAAACATGACTACGTTAATAAAAGAGAATGACCGAATCTCATCGTCGTGCCCTGAGTTGTGAAATTCTCCGTGAAAATTTCAGGAAGTCTCCTAATCAATAAACTTAGTAAAAGTCGTGAATCCGTCGAAGAAATTCACGAAAACGACCGTCTTGTTGAACAAATCTTGATACTTCACCCTACCGAAATCCATTTCAGGCTAAACTTTAGGCATTGTCTAGGTTGCTTCAAAAGATATGACGTGATTTTGATAATGGGCTGGGCAGCCCATGTCATAAATGATGTGGTCGAGGTGGGCTGCAGAGTTTCGCACAAGCTGTTTAGGTTTTCATCCGATAGACGGATGATGCAGCCGACCTTGCCTACTAGTGGTGAAATAACCAAATGTACGATGCTTTTAGACATGGTTTTCATTAGCAACCCTGCTCAACCGGTCCCATAGTTACAGTGACTCATTCTAGTGTTTTGTTTTTCTACACGTATGTGTAATTGCATTATGATATCAGAATCAGGTATGCTGTGATATCTAACCAATTTCATAAAGATCTTCCAGTAAGTGATATCTGGTACTTATTTTTGATTTGGACGAAAGGAGGATTCCTTCGATGGCTCGTCGATAGAACTCTGTCGTCTTTCCAAGGGGGGGATTCAAAGGAAGACAATAAACAGTTTGAGTCCATAATAAATCATCCGTGTGGATAGAAAAATTCAAAATATATTAGACAGAGGCTTTTATATTAGGTGAAGCCATGAATCATCAGAGGGGTGTCTCGCAGACGAGGGAAGGATGCATTTACTGGGAAACACTGGGTTGAGGTGCATCTCTTTTATTGCTATGGAAAGTCATCACTAAACTTGCCTCATCTCTAATTTATAGAAGCATTCTGCATGTTCTGCTCTTCCTAGGTTTTGTGATCTCTGTTTTGTACCCAATCCTAAACTTCGATGTTTACACAGTCGAATCCCCTGGGTTGTCGGTATTAGTTCTAAAAACAATAAAAGATTACAGCACTTGTCTTATGAATCCCGTTTGCATGTTTGATTCAACATCGAATGTATAAATAAGGCCCAAGTTGGTTATACACTAGCCTAAATGGCAGCATTAGACATCTGTTTTTTTGACAATCAAGAAGAGCGGACTTCCTTGATTTTACCAGAGCGTACATTTTGCATTCAAAGAGAGATTACAAGCAATGCTCATCGCGTTCTAGTCGAACAAAAGGAAAAGTGAGGGACAACCTTAAATAAAAATTACTACTGGCAAAGCAATCTTCTACGGTTTCTGAAATGCCATACCATAAATATGGAGCGATAAATGTTAGCTTTTTTCTGAACATCAATGTTTGAATGAGTAGTCGGTATGCTTACCGTATATAACTGTTTCTGGGCGATATTATAGGTTTTCGTCCGTACCCCACGTGTCTCCTTCACACAGTGATACGTCCCAAAATCGTGATTTTTTTAGTAAACTGAATATCTAATCATCTCACCTATATTATTTTATCATTCGCGCTTGAGCTTGAACCTAGATTTATTATTTGGTTACCAGCCTACTCAACGAATGTAACTTATCGATGAATAATGGAAATGTCAGAAACTAAGTTATAAAAAATGTTCCCTAGTTGTGTTCGGTGTAGCAAATCAGGTTGACTCCCAAAAATAACAGTGACTCTTGATTTGCCACGTACAACATACAGCCTTTCCCAATCAATTCACCAGAAAATCTTCTGCAAGAAATTTACTAGAATTAGGCAGTAAATACCAGTGGCCTAATGATTAAAAATGTCTTGTCTTTTGTTCCCTCTGATCCACAATCATTGCCTTGTATTGACTGAAGGTACACTTAACAGCAAATGTTGTTGATATTCGCCAGAACAAAAACGTTTTCAAATTAATTACTCTTTCCTGAACTTTTCGTAGTATATCATAACACAAGAATGAAATATAAACTATATATCACTTGATTTCATTCACGTTATTTCTGCTGCTGTTTGCCGGCCGGTGAAATCGTGTGCTATTCGGCACTATAAAAAAATTTGACTTCCATTTCAGAAACAAGAAATTAGTTAAAAGTTCTATTTAGTTTATTACGAAATTGATGGAGGAAAACTCATCAATGGTGGTTTTTGTCGTTGATAAATAAAGGCTGATCCTACAAGAAATATGTTTTTCTGGTTTTTTTACCGGTATTCTGCCGAACTGAAAAAACAAAGGTTAAACAAACAAATCTGGAGAATTCCTTGTTGTTTGAAAGTTCCACACATAACTGAAAAGTTAAATGGTAGGCTAACAGTCCGAAAAGGTGTGATTTGTTTCGCTACTCTGAAAAATAAATTACTCAAAACCAAAATACTTCGTTCTTTTGTTAAAGAGGAGAGGAGTGGTATCATGCAAGCCCATCGAGCGCCTGTTTCTCTAAATGATATACGTTTTTTATTCCGCTTGTAAGTAAGAACATAATTTCCGCATTATTCATACAAAATTTGTGTTAAAACAAGATGTGAGGCACAAAAAAATGTTTGTCTGAGATGATTTTATAGTCGCTAGATTCACTCTGTATGATCTGTGAGGAAAATTAGGGGTTAAAAAATAAGTTATTTCTAAATAAAAACTCCTAGGAAGCTTTCATTAATGACTTTGGGTTTGCAAAACCCTCCGTACCATCACAATAAACTTTGTTGGTGGAGCGTTAGCAGATATACCGTAGGCTGAGGTGGAGTCAGCGGGCTCACAAAATAAAATAACTTTGTCTATCACAACAGAATTGCTTGTATCAAAACTGTCTCACTGTTGCATAATGAGCCATGTCATGTCTCACTTGAGACTGTACATCTTATAGCTAGGGATGCATCCACCCATTTATTATGGGTGTTTACTCTGGTGCAATTACGGGTGAATTGCAATGCTCAATTTTTGGGATTTCTAGCTACGGGTCCCGACTAGGATAAAATACGAAATATACACTTGTTGCGGGAAAACTTTAGAATTTTCCAACAGCCCAGAAGGAGTTTCACTAGAGTGTAAGCTTGTGTGTGTGGAAGATCGACTTATCCAAAAAACAGCAATGTCTGGGGAATTTCGACAACATTTGCAGGGCACAGAAGCGGCAACAATGCCCGCACGCGAGGAAAAATATTTGAAGCACCATTTTTTGAGGGAAGTAAACAACAGTGTTTTTAATATATTTTTGAAATAATGATTGTATATAATTCTGCAAAAAGGAAATGAAATGTATCTGTCAGTAGATTTCTCAGCCCAACAAACACAATTTATTTTTCAAATAAACATATGACTGTCGTAGATCAACCAAAAAATTAACTTTTTCCGTTTTGAGGATTGGTCTTTGTGTTTGACAACAAAACCACAAATCTGAGAACAGGGCGATTCCGTATGACATCTGAAATAAACTTCGATAACCTTGGTCAGGCAAAAGCTTCTAACTGAAGCAAAAATCTAAGGTAATGAAATTTTCGTCACCTAAAGTTGCTTCCCTTCTTAGCATAAATGAGAACTGAGTAGAACTGTCACACGTTTCGCAATCAAAGCTGTTGCCTGGTACACTTTCACACCCCCTCACCCCAATATGGAAAAAGGAATCAGCATAAAATACGTAATCTTTTTTCCGGATTATTCTGAAGGGCCAACAATCTGGCGATCAGCAGTTATCTTAACAAACACCATATTCACTGTTGCCTTATTTGGTCAACTCATTTGCCAGTTCCGATCAACTAACAAGTGATGTTAGCAGTATTGGTTTATTATCCTTTTACTAAGGAGGATTTTCAAATTTTCCACCAAACCGTTGCAGCAAATGCTCCAACCACACGCGATACTGTAAAAACAATATGCTAGGTTACCGCATCAAGATGTTCTGTCTCGATTGGTCAGAATCCAGATCACAGCGTTATTTTTATATTCATCAAAAAGAAATCCTTTTTACAAAAAGAAACCATCTAACTAATTTGAACTACGTTTATCCAACTGGGTTGCTCTATTTTGTTGCCAAGTTCAGCTACAACTCTTTTAAAGATTTTGATAAACCTTCATTTATGTGACTCAATGAAGCACAATGATTATAATGCATAAATTTCACTTTCATTTTCTTGCCTAAGTTGCGAACCATTATGGAGAAAATCAGAGGTAAATGGTGTTCTTGATGATAGCGTAGTAGCTGAACTCTCTGAGGTGTCTCTTGGGCAAGCTACTGAGAAAAATAAAAAAATAAAATTGCACAGGCTTCAACTCGGATAGGAGCTGGGTAAGCCATGACCTGATAACCTGGTCACGTATTTAGGCTCGTATCAGCTTCGGTGTGCCGCTATTGCATTCGTCCAACATTTTCAAGTGCTACATTCAAAACTAACAACTCTTTTTCGTATCGAATACGTCGCCACGAGTTTAGAAAACTGAAAAGCTTTTCAATGAGAGGTGTGTCGTTTTCGACAAGTGAGAAACATCACGAACTTTTATTATATACAAAACTTATGTTTGTCATGCAGATTGTTGTTGGCAAGCTATCAGACAAAGCCTTATTGGGGCCATCTTTTTCAATTGTACGAAATAATAGGCAAGCATATTTTATCCCGTAATGGGAGCGTTTTCTGTAGAAATAGCATAGACATTGTAAGTTTTAAAGGTGTTTTTTCCTCTAGAGTGGTTTATGGGAATTAGCACTGGAAGTGTATCCGCCAAACACGATGGTTTTCTCATCGATTGGAATTTTATTATTCTTAAGGTACTGAGATTTCGCTGAGCAGAAAATGCACAATCAATGGCCCCAGATTATAGCATATTTCGACACATTGGTTAGATAAATTACACTCACTGGTGCATCCTAATTTCCTCGTTAGTAATAAACAATACAAAATTAAGTTACTCGTGAAACTTTCCAGTTTATGTAGGAAAAATGTTCCTTGTGAAAGTGAAAAGAAACATGTTCACCTGCGAAACTGTTTTGATGGAAACCGTCGGCTGACACCTTGTTCGATATAAATAAACCACAATAATTGTAAACAGTTTGGCCCACCTAACTTGAACGGAGTACAAACTCCTTCGGTGGAATTTAGGCAGATGACGTTGAGAGCGCTCAGTCACGAAAATCCAACAAGCTGTGTCTATTAAATCTGCACAGTTTCGTCACCGGAGACTAACATACCGATATCTCCAAAGATATGGCCGGAATTGATAGAAGAGTCTCGTAGGAATGACTATGTTAGGGATGTTAACCGGAAATGAGTTGTGCTTTATCGATTGCCATAGGTTTATCAACTGATTTTGTTGTTTAAATGTAAGAGCTCTTAAAAGTCTACAAAGGACTTCGACGTTCATAAGACTCGTCATTGTGCTCTTTGAGATTTTTCTGCCTCATCATTTCCGGCTCGATGGGTTTGTCTGAATCAGCTAACTTTGGTCATCAAATTAAAAGTATTAATAGCCTTATCAACAACAGAAAAGGGAACAGAAAGAAGAAAATATCGACCAACAGTAACTTGTTTTCGTCTTTTCGATGCACCGTGGGATAGTTTCGCACCACACGGAATCAAACAAGCTTTGAAGCAAAAAGTCTCCGTTAACAGAAAATGTAATAATAATGAATATTTCTTTAGGCTACTCGAACATAATGGCCCCTTTTAAAGCCTCTTTTATATGCTTACTTCTTCTAATGACAAGTGTGCACACTAAGCATTCAGCGGAATGATTAGAAAAAGATAAGCCGTCGAAAGCTGATGGAAATCTCATACGGTTTTGGTGAAACCAATAACGTCAAATAAATTTGAGCCTTAAAAAAGGTAAAACTATATCCCAAGGTTATACTAACATCTGACGAAAAATGTGTACTTTATGTCCTATTTACATTTTTGTCATCATTTGAATTGTCCACTCCCATAATTACGGAGATAAACACAGCCGGTTGAGACATACCAATGGTTGAGGCTCATGTGCGTGGAGCTCATTCATGAAGTTAAACCCTTTTTTAATCAGCTTCCTTGGATGAGAAATTACTAGCTTCAAACTGACAGCCCGTGAGAAGACGTTCACATAGATAAAGTTTTTTGTACACGGTAACGTTTCAACACCCATTTCCGACAAAATCGAAGGAATAATCAGAAATCTAAACAAAATCTTATGGTGGGAAACAAAAACGTATACATTAAGGAAACACATCACGGTGCCTTGATATGGAGTATCATTTTAGCTCTCACAAGAGACTTTTCTCAATTTGAGGGTGGATTTTTAAGACCTGACTATCATCAGTATATCAGCCGTCCCTCGATGGCCCGCTGTTTTATACCAAATGTTAATTTTTATTGGCTACTGAGAAAAGTAAGCTAATGGATTATTCACCAACTGGATTTCGGACATAAACAAAAAAGGGCAATGCCTCGTAGCAGATAGAAGACAAATCTGGGGAGATACTAAATTTTCGTTAACTTTTATCCGCAGCCCTAGGAAACCAATTTGTTTTTCATAGATTCTGCTTTGGTAATCAAACCAAACGAGTATGAAATGGTAATAGTGTGAACCTCGGAACAACTGAAATCGGATCCATGTTGATTTGATTGCTTTTATCGGCAGCTTCTGGGCACACAAAACTGACTTGTGCAATGTGATTGACATCGGTTTGCTTAGCTTTATTAGTTTGGGGTTGTGATTAAGCAACAAGGGCTGGAAATAAAGACCTGCAACAGTTTTCAGTCTGGTTTTATCTGATACATGACAATAGCACTATAAAAATGATGAATAAGAAACTGGACTTCGAACTTGGTTCACAAGGACCTCTGTGATAAAAGCCGTGAAATACTCCACAGTATATGATAAGACACAGATTGGCATATGCTGTAGTACCCACGCTCAAATGAGCTCAAACACTTGACTGATGACAAATATTCTCATTGTTTTACCTTCAGGTCCGCAGGCATGAACGAGTATGCAAATTATCTACGAAAAATCCCACAGAACACAGAGAACAAATCAACGTGGCAAACAAGCTCGTTTTTGGTTATTACTACTCATACCAGTACATAATATCAAATATTACTCAAAACAACGAAGGGAAATGATCATCCAAATCTGTCTGTGCAATTGTGTGTGCGTGTGAATAATGTCCGAGTGATTGCACACGTGTCTGGGAACAAGAAGTGGATCATGGAAGTGTAAGTGCTTGTCACTGTTCACCAATGTCCCGATCGCCGAAACAATCAACTATCTAGGTGAATACATGCAGGAGAATTGTATCGATCCATGCGTCTCGTTAGATGAACTGAAACGGTTACTATTTGTCTGCACTCATAATATCCAGTATCAGTTTAACGGTGAAATATATCGTCAGAAGGAGAGGTGGCAATGGGGTTACCTTTGGAACCCTTATTTGCTGTTAATTTTCGTGACAAAACTTAAAAATAACCAACTCAAGTCAACAATCGAAGGGTGCACCTAATGCAAACGTTACGTGGACGATATCTTACGTGTGATAGATACCAAAGTTGATCCAAATGTACTAGTTAACAGATTTAACACAGCTCATCCAAATGTTAAATTCACTTTGGAACAAGAAAAGGAAAATAGTCTACCTTACTTAGATGTGTGCGTAAGCCGTCGCAGTGATGGTTTCGTTCAGTTGTCGGTGAACAGGAGAGCAACTCAGAAAGGTCATTGCATTCATTTTCACAGTTTCATACCACTCAAAGTGAACAGAAATCTAGTACTTTGCATGGTTAATAGAGCAAAGGAAAATCTGCAAGGAAGACAATAGAAAAAGCACTTCTTTTTCTGAGGAGCTTTTTCCGAAAAAGCGGCTGTCGTGAACGGTTCGCCGACGAGACCATAGAGCGACATGAAGATGGTCCAAGACAGACAGTAGTCGATAAAAGGTTTGTACATATCCGTTCACCGTTCAAAAGAAATGCAGAAACTAAGGTTATTCACTGAAGACTAACAGGAGCAGTCAGTAGAATATTCTACGCTGCACACTTACAAATTATGTTCGAGTCAAACCAATCATGTGTTTTCGACTGAAAGATAGAGCGTAGATTCTGCAGCATCTTTCTGTGTATATTCATTCACCTGCTCCTGTGAAACCAGGTACGTAGGCAGCCCGAAAAAGTGCTTATCCGAACGTGTTTGTGAACACCACCAGGCTTGGTTGAACACAGAAGCAGTTAAGACAGGTATGAGTGGAGTGTGTTCACGCCTTGTTGGGTCAAACTATTCATTATAGGTGATAAGCGCTTTTCACACCATTTACAAATTCTAGGGCAAACAATCAAGACTTGTCAAGTGTCGCTTTTTAGCCACTGCGGAAGCCGTGAGTATTCGACTCTACAGTCCTCTCCGGTGGGCTCAAAAACTATTTGTGCAAGCACTTAAACTTCCACGGTCCACCTCTTGTTCCCAGACACGTATGCCATCACTCGGACATTATTCACACGCACACACAATTGCACAGACAGATTTGGATGATCATTCCCCATCGTTGTTTTGAATAATATTTAATGTTATGTAGCGGTATGAGTTCGTGTAAACAAATTATCCGTAGAAAAGTATGAAAGACACTGAGGATCTCGCCTTTATTTTTTCTGAACGGTTTGCAATCTGAACGCAAAGCTAAGTGATCAGAACAACATGAGAAAAAAGAACTGGGCTACAATTAGCACAAATATTTCAGACCACTGAAATGCGTCTCAGTTCGGTAAGTATCTGCGATCAAACCAAACGAGGTTGGTTGCGGCGGAAAAACGCTTTTCCGTAAATTCATAGTAAAGCGTGAACGAGACAAATGATTTGCATTTAAATCTAATCTCCACCAATATGGACACTACGAGTGAGTACATGCAGCAAACCGCTTTATTTTATCACATTAAAAGAGTGTTTTGACTGAAAAGTTCCTGCTTAAATATTTAACGCACTGGTAAATTAAATCTGTTGTGCTAGTTAAATTCTTCTAGTGAGAAGAACATACTTTGAGAACATACTTTATTGCGCTACCTTTTGAACTACATATTCCTCCTTAACAAACAAAGCTAAATGATGTGCCGCCGAATATTCACGGTGGAATCAATCTCTTGCATCAACACGCAATATTGGCTTTCTTCAGCAGTGAAATCGGACAATACTTTTTATCAAGGCAACATACAATAAGGCAGTTGTCTCCCTAAAACCCCACGAGTCACATCAAGACGTTTGACCTACTGGTGGAGATCATCTGATCCTTGGAGCCTAATTAGTTCATTAGGCTTCTCGCACTTTGTGCCTGCACACAACCACGCAGTCTATTTTATTTACACTCTCATCCATTCTGTTATTCGCCAAGTAATTTGTAGAGAAATGATATTTTCCTGAAAACTCGCTCTTTCATTCTCTCTAATGACAAGCTGAAACTGAAGTAAGTCTTCACCAGAAAATACCATGCACGAGTACTGTAACACTTTGATTAGGTAAATGGTTAACTTGGAATACGATTTTCGTCTTCCGAAGTGCCGTACATTGTGCTACAGGGAAGTAAACCACACCGCACCAAAAACCACTCGGAGTCCAACTCAAGGAGTTAATAATTTGGTAATCAGTCTACGCGAAATCTACCAAATTCTAAGGAAAAAGGTATTTAGGCAGTAATCTACCAACAGCGGACTACCATCAAATATCGCCCAGATAGTTCATTTTTTAAGCAACTCATTTATTCAAAGTGGAATCAAATAAAAATTTGAATGATTATCGTAAATGAATAGGTAGATGAATTCAGCAAAAATTCTGTCCGAACTTTTGGACGATGTACAAATATGATCTTACCAATTTATTAGCCTTACATTGTTGACTAAATGAAGTAAATTTTCCACGTTCATGATGTCCTAATAAGATCTCATTAAAAACAAGACAGAATTTTCAATGTGTTTTGTCTTTTGAGCTTCTAGTCTGGGTTTTATCAAAGCTTCCGGTACTATTGCTGGCTGTTACACCGAATTGATTTGAAAAAACTGTGATGAGTATGGATATCACTACTTTTTTTTGTGGCAAAACTCTGCATTGAAACAGGAGATAGAACACCTCAGAAAGTTCTTACATACTGTACACAATAATCAGTCAGACGTCTTATGCTTCAGACAAAATCATATATCGAGCAAAGCTATTCTTGC
The DNA here is from genome assembly GCA_948099385.1 of Fasciola hepatica. Taxonomy (NCBI): domain Eukaryota; kingdom Metazoa; phylum Platyhelminthes; class Trematoda; order Plagiorchiida; family Fasciolidae; genus Fasciola; species Fasciola hepatica. Next base: position 41,438,122 of record CANUEZ040000043.1, read on the forward strand.
AACTTTCAAAACAACGTTCTGTTATGTAGAAGCAAAATGCAGACTCCAGTTCGCTAAAGAATATCCTTTGAATGGATATCAGAATACAGGTTGGCCAAAAAGGGCCCCTTCTTAACACAGATGGTGATCTAGGCTGTAGTAGTTCGTGATCAATCTACGTTAAGCGGGTGCAGTATATCTCATTAGTTCATCACCGGAATTTCGTAATAAATAGGGGACGGATTTGTAGATCACTTCGCCTTTGATCCTCTATTCGCTTTCAAATAAAATTGGAGTATAGACTTTATGTACAAACTTTAATACTCTTTTATTGGCCAAGTGTTCCGATTATTTTCGTAGTACTTACTTGATAGAAGGGCAACTAGCACAAATTGAGCTGGAGGGAAGTAAACAGCTATTGTATGTGTTCGCAATCCCAAGCTTTGAGAGCGAAAAATCTCAAACCAGTTTGCAGGTTTTAATGGAATTCGAAAAATTATTTCATATAGTGAACTACATTTTTCGCTTGAAAACGGATGTATTGCATCAGTCACGTTATGCAGCTGTTATCGACAAGAAAATAAATGGTCAGAATACTTGTACAATAAAATGGAAGACCCTCTGCACCATTAATGCCAACGAACAAACAAAGACTGGGAACTGGAATGAAAAACAACAAAAAGTCTCCATTAATTAAGAGTGCTTCCGAGTTTGGCATCAAAGTGGTCTGTAGTAGCGGGATTCGGACCTAGGATCTACAAGGTTTCAGGTAAGAGGTCTAAATAACTCAACCGTCAACGACAGATAGTGCCATTTTCTGCATTTCGAACGGTAGTTAAAGTCCTGTTTGCTCTGTGCATAACGGCTTCTCGCCCGAATTTAAAACTTCAACCTTGTAAACCGCCCTTGCGTGTAACGCTGTATGTAACAGCTTGAAAAACGTAATGGAAAACGTTTTGGTGTACATCGTACTGGAGAGGATCGCAAAATACTTCTTTGAAATTAAGTTTAAGAAACAGAAGCTCAGCTAGTCATTTGTGCTTGGAAAAGCAAAATCATGTGATTTCAATTAATCTTACGTGATAGAAATGAGAAATTATTTACGCGATATTCTATATGTGTATGAACAAAGTAGTTTGAATTGGGTGCAGTTGTGAGGTCGCTCAAACGTGAAGTATGATAAGTCAGTAATAGCAGAGGTAGAAGTTAGGTCACTTCAAAAATTTCCTTGTCCTTGGGTGATGTTGCCTTGATTGGTTTCTTCGTGGCCACTAGGAGGTGGAAGCTGAGCAGTAATCGAATTTTGCCCATAGAAGTCAAATGTCACATTCCTGTGGCCTCGATGGTAGCCAGCATGGGCACTCAAACCCATTTCCATGGGAAACAGGGTTCCCCTTGAAGGATCCTGCCCAGCTGATCCGGTTCTATATGAATACCAGCGTAACATCGTGCAAAATAGAAAACTTTTTAAGCCTGTGTTTTTTGCATTGACTTTGTTGAAAATGTTCTCGGAGCCATTAATACTGACACCAGATTTTGCAGTAGAACAGTTCGCGTCTTGACTGTTAATTTTCCCTTACTATCGTTAGGCAAGTCTTTCCCAGCGAGTGTTTGCCACTTCTTTTCTTATTGAAAAGAACTGCTTCACTTCGGTTTGTTTTAATATGGTTCGGTCCCGGTTAATCGTCCCCGAATTGAACGGTTAGTTACATGTACGCCCTAAGATCGTTGTGACTGCTTTGTTCAAGAACTCTATTTGTTTGGCCTAATTGAACGTACAGAAATTTTCTCCCAATAAAGACTTTTACTGATAGGCGCTTTTTGTAGTCATTCTATTCTCGACTAAACGATAATTTTATTGTCACGTTTTCTGCCTTATCAAAGTTTGGGACTTTGGCTGGATAGGGCCTGAGGCTTGCTGTTTGTTTGTAAATTTTATGGTAGCTTAACAATAGTGTTTTGGGCTATCGTGGATCAATTTGTACTCGATTTTTGACATCTATCGGACTGTGAGTTGCTCAGTAACCATCATCACTAGTCAGAAATGGTAGGAGGCCTTCGCAGTCACTTCCAGCTGCTATAGTCAATGTCAACCATCGGTCTAAGCAAAACACCGAAGGGTGCCCAGATCAACCTGATCGCCAACACATTTAAACAGGCGCATTCTAGTGCATGTTCACGAGTGTCCATCAAACTTATTTCTTCACGTCTCTTCACTAAGTTTTGAGCAGCGTACCAAATGTGACGGCAAGATTATAAGTTTTCAAGATTGGTTTTTATTGGGACTTGGGAACTTCGTTTTAGCAGAGACATTCAGTAGAGTAACTGGGATTCTGTCGAAGGGACTGGAAAATCCGTCGACCATTTTTCCGCACTTCATTAGAGATGAGAGTTGAAAACAAGTTATTGTATTAGCATGATTAATACTGAAAACTGGTCATCTAGAAGAGAGGAAAGTTCTAAAACTAATTAAAAATATCCCATGAGAAAAAATACTCACGTGAAAAATTGCAATCGCCCGGTTTTAATAATAATGGAATCCGAGCAACGTATACAAATAAACCACCTCGTGGAACTTTGCTCGTTTACCCTCAGTGGCACTGCTAGTCGTTGATCGAACTCCACTGGTCATTCAAAACTGGTGACCGAAAACCATAGTAGGTTAGTGATTAGAAATAGAAGAAAAATTAGCTGAGGCTGCTGGGTTGCTCAAAGCACTAGTATTCTTGGGATTCGATCTTACGACGTCCCAGTTATTAGATTCGAAACTCTCTGAATCCATCGCTTTGAAAAGCCCTTGTTGATCAGTCCCGTGGCAAACTACATGCAAGTCAAGGGCTGAGTTTCTTTGTTCACAACTAGGAGATGTACGACTACAGAAAGCCTTACCATATTGTTTAAATCCTTTTTGAACCATTGATCTTGTGGAAATATCATAAAGCAATGACAGATAAAAATCTCCTATTAGTCTAATAACAAAAGAAGCAAGATGAATAATTTACTGACGAAATTACTTTGATATATAATTCCATGCAGTCAGCTAAAATATTTAAAATGAGCCAATATATATATATAGTGCTTTAGAACTAGTTCTGATGCAATCATCCTTATGTTTTGCGGAACGGTGGTCACAACATAATGGGTTTCTTTCCTTCTGTAATTGCAGAGCACTGGTCACGATATGATATGACTCACACAGTTAGATACTATTCTAGTACCTACCAATTCATTTACCACTCGAAATCTTACGCAGTCTCACCAAATGTGGATCCGGCAAAATCATTTAAACCCTAAACAAGAACTGCAGCATTGCTCACTGTTTATCATTTTCCTTAATGGGAGTCATCTTTGCAGTTAATACAAAACTTCAGAAAAAACATTTTCGTGCGTATAAAGTCTATGAATATTTAGTATTTCCTTCAGCTTTTAAGTTCGTGAAAATTAAGTTATATCGTACGGGCTATTAAGGGGGACACTTCTCCCATTGCCTCACTTCACTGAATGGGAAACTGTACATGGTAACACTTCTACTGTGATGCATTTCATCTGTTTTTCGATCGATTTGAAGTGCGCACACTGCAAACCAGATGTCCACATCTGTTCTCTAATGAGTCATCTGCCGGCCCCCCGTGTACTTGTAGTACACGAAGCAGTACCAGGATTTCTGCCACCACACAGTAGTGGTCACTAAAACGACCTTTGACCGGGTCGACTGCACACAGACACATATCCATGTGTACGGCGAACAAGGTAACTTGAAGGTCGCTGATGGAGAACAAATCATTATTCTTCGGGAATAGGACATGGTACGTGCTCCGAAAGATATGTGAAACAATATGAATTTGTTTTTGTTTAGATGCGCAGTGTGCACTAAGATAAAGAAAACGGTTAGCGAGTGATGACGAGGGTAACTCATAAATCTCTCACCCTCAATACAAGCACGAACAGACACTGACTTTGCTTGCTGGACGCACAAGCAGGCTCGGTAATGAAACCCACTACTCAGTCGAGATTACATCATCGTGTGCAAACTGACGAAGGTCTAGTAAAATCCAGAAAGACGGAATGCCTTCGGATCTCGTCAGGTCTCTCACACCGTGATCTCAATTTTCTTTTGGCCAGGCAAACGAGCTAGGTTGAAATGTGTCCACCGTAATAATTCATAGTCTCGTGAATGGAGTAGCCTTGGCATAAGCGGGGCGCTAACGAACGACTCGAGGTGAGCTGGGCTTTTCCGAAGTTCAGGTGATAGTGAAAACTCAAAGTGAATGCAATGCAATTGATGTTAGTTTGCCCAGTGCTTCTTGTGGAAATCCGGTCGGTCATTTCTTTTTCAAGCAACCTTCGCTATGGACATTGCGTTGAATGATGATGCTGAATTAGTCTTGTTAAACTCTTCCGGTCATAATTTATCAGCTACTTATGATGAATCCAAACTTTTATTCCGTAAGAAAAAGAGACCCACACCTTCTGTGGTAAGGAAACTGATGATCAAAACCATAGAGATGGGTTTCATTCATCTCAGGCACCCTTCAGTGACCCACAGATCTGTAAAAGCTGATGCAATGGGGATGACACTGCAGAATATTTTTCAAGCAAATCTTCAGATTTCTATTAGGAAGTTGGCACAACAACATTTTGTAAGTACTTCTTTTCGAACCGCCGTTTGCACATGATGATATAACCTCAACTGAGTAGTGGGTTTCATTACCGAGCCTGCTTGTGCGTCCAGCAAGCAAAGTCAGTGTCTGTTCGTGCTTGTATTGAGGGTGAGAGATTTATGAGTTACCCTCGTCATCACTCGCTAACCGTTTTCTTTATCTTAGTGCACCCTGTACCTTCGGGCGGACTGGGGTCCAACAATATATCTCTTCTAATTCAAAGTGAACCACTAATTTGACGAAACGTTTGGACATTCTCGCTTTGCTCATCCAGCCTTCAGAACCAGTTAGGCGAGTTTTCATCGATGGCCTGTTAGAATAATGAAAATCGCTTTTAAATTCCTCTCACAAATATCACAAACGAAGATACCGAAAATAAAGACCTGCAAAAGTTAAATTTTCAAAGAATCCCATCATTTCCAATGGGAAAAGCGAACGTCATTCATATAATGTGGGCAGCACTTCGCAGTTTTCTGTGCAAATGCTAAACTTGCCATTTTGCTTGTGTGTCTTCCGGAAAGCTGTTAAATATTTACCGTTATCTATGAGTAAATTAAAAGATTAAATAAAAATGTACAAGTACCTTATTTAGTTAAACCACTCGATGTTGTTCCATCAAATTCCTGGAAGGAACCCGCATATTTATTCCTATTTCATAATGGAAGAACTACGGACAGTTTCTCATACAATCTACCCTGAAACCAAAAAAAATATTTCAGAGAAACACGAGGTAAAACCCAATACGACCGTTTTATTGAAGCTAACTTTGCGAATGGGGTTGTCTAGAATCATTTTCAAAATTCCAAATGACTTGGCAAATATTTCTATACGAAAACCGCGTCTCGTTTAGAGCATTACAAAGACGCTTATAATTAAAAAACGTAATTTAACTCGTTGACTAAATAATCAACTAGAAGCAGTATTTCTGTGCAGAAAGACTAAAGTCAGTGGTGAAGGAATATTTTCAGACCACTACAATTTTATTTCCATTGTTTTGCATCAGACAGATAGCTTCAAAACCTAAATATTTGGGTTTTTCATTGATTCAGGAACCTGAATGGAAACACTTTAGATACAAATAGAGTATTTCGTGTTTTGGACAGATAGATGCAGTTAAAAATGTATTCACTAATCAGTAGCTCAATTAATTCACCATTGACTTTTTGTTGCGTGTAGAAAAAACAAAAGGAGGAAAACTGCTCGGCAATTTCCATTGCGGTAAACAACATCCATAGTGCACATCCAGCACCCCGTGTTTAAGTCTAAAATTAAACGCGCTGGTTACCGATTGTTAGTATTTTGCAGCAAGCTAAAGTCGACATTTAATAATGAAGTGACTTCATGAGTTTTCAGTAAATATTGAGGAGACTGAAAGGTATAATTTTCACCCTGTAAAGACCAAATTAGTAAGAAGTTAAACAGAAAACAGTGATGATGTGCCACGAAAGCCCTACAATGGGCGGAAATGCCTTCTAGATTATATTTCCACCCAAAGGAACAGAGGACATTTTTGTCCAAATTCTAGTGACAAATATTAAATTTCCACTGGGATAGTGATTTGCAAAAATAAATTAAAGATGCTAAGTATCTGTGTTGAAAGCTTTAGCTGTGTAATTTTTAATCCAGAAGGCTACTAGCAAAAATAGAGAACGATTGTGCGCTTATTCAATTTGTAATTTCACTCAGAAATACGTGGCAGTCCCCCATCTCCACCTAGTTTCTTTGTGATCAACACCTGCTGTTTAAACAGGTGTGACTTTGTCTGGTAAAAAAAATAAAACTGAATTTAAAAAACGTACTCTCCCCTGGTTCTGAACATTTTGTTGCTATAAGCTGGATAACGAACCGAGAAATTTATCCGAGAAAAGTCAGGTAAGCTAGTTAAGTCTGCAGATCCACGGATCCTTTATATGGTTTTAACACATTTCCTACATTGTATCCTGTTTTTTGCTTGATCATGGGAAGTAAAAAAAACCTGAAATTAGTCCATTGATTTTACAGGCATTTCAATTTTGTACCAGTCCACTTGCATTGGTCTACCTGCTGTCAGCTGCGCTTCAATATTTGCTGACACAATTGCCCCGGTCAATCCAAGGAGTTCGCACCCGCTGCATGAAAAGACTAATGATCACACACACACACACACACACACACACACACACACACACACACACTTAACGCACCCAGTCCGATTTTGTTTCTTTTCGACCGCTGTAGTGTTCCACCAGCTGTACCTGGATATTTTGTTCTGAATCATTTTACATTCACCATCTCTAAAATATTATACTTTCAGACCAATTATCAGCATCAAACCAGTTCCAGTACACTGAGCTTTCCTGGGTTTTTATGTGTATTTTGGTAAGCCAGGCGGGAAAGAACAAAAAGCTTGTGGAAATTCATAAATGTCCACATGGCGACACTTTATCTGATATTTCTTCCAATAACAGATAGTTTTACAATGGTATTTATCAGCCCAACAATAAATACTCCGTAGGGTGAATGGAAAAATAAAATCTTTTAAAAGTTCTTCAAAAAGTGAAGGCGAGTCAAAAGATACAAAATATTTTCACAGATATCTCTTGAATATGGCTGGTTTCATCACCAGGACAAAAACAGTTGACATCGAGCTGGCTTTTACATATGTGGTTCTATTTTGTGTCTTATTATGGTGAGACAAACTTCATTTAAATCAGATCAGTTTTGTTATAAAGGGGAAAGGTCAAGAAGTGTCCCAAAAAGTGCATTTAATTTCTGTTTACATTTCAGTAGCTCCTCGATGTCTAGCCAGGACCAGTTTGGCCCACTCCCTTTCACTAAAAATAGCCCGATTTCCAGGAGAGATTCTGAAAAGCAAGGTAAATGCCGCTTTTCAGATTTCGAACTTGCCCGCAATAGATTTACTAGATGAAACAGCGCACACTTAAATAGCCTCGCACTGTCATGACTGGGGGAAGTTTCGAGACCCAGTATCTGATCCAAAGAACATCAATTAATTGTAGACACCTTATTTCAATCGGTCTGTAAAATCATGTTTAGTGGATAAACCTTGTGTTGCATTACTCATGTCCATAATATTCCGAAATGGTCAGCAATGACGGGTTGGTGCGAGTATGGCACACTTTCTGGATGTCGTAATTTTATCTCGGTTAGTAAAACCCAAACCATATCTGCTCCCAACTGTGAGCACAAAATTTGTTATTACAGAAACCATTTCCATGGGAACAATAGGGAGCATGCTTGGTAGAAACGTTTCCCTCGCCTAAGATTTGGTAAGCCATATTAGACTGTGCCTGCAGGTTATTGCAAGGCATAACAATACAGTCTATTTACTATGACGGCTATCTTTTGTTTCCATTTTATCCAAAATGTCACCTCTTTTTCAGCTGAATTTTGTTCTTGGTTTCCATGCGAAAGTTTTGGGGTTGGTTTTGATTTTTCTGTGTTGACAGCTTTTTGCTTCGTGTATCTTAGTGACGTTCAGATAAGTAAAAAGATCTACCCAAGCCTCTGTAATGTCTTATCATTTCAAAATCAGCTGTTATTCATCCCGTGGAAATTTTACATTTGGAACTATCTAATCCCGAACCTAACAAAAAAAGAACATTTTGATTGAAAGTGGTGATAATGTCATGTTTCCACATACATCACTGAAAGTGTTTCTCTGGTCCAAACCCTCACAGGAAGTCGCTATTAACTACAGGGCACTGTACCCCACATTTTCTCCGGTATCCCTCAAAGCTCGACCAAAAATATTCAAACACCTCATGCTACTCTCGTGAAAGAAGCAACAATAATATTTCAACTCACACTGGTGTGGCAGGAAAGCATTTTCATAATTAGGTTACTCATTTCTTTCTACTTGTGCGGACTCACTTGCCCAGTATGCACTGGGTTACTGGACGGCCTCCGTAAAAAGGTAAAATTGAAAGTCGTGTATTTCATATGTAGTGCTGTTTGATCACCAAGTAAATTTTGAAAAAATCCTGGGGTAAGGAAACTCACTGTATAAATGATACATTTCAAAGTGATGAAACCGCTTGACAAATTAAGCCTAGTTTTTAGTACCGGTGACTATGTGCTGAACTCTTTCAAATCCATAATGCTTGTATTGCTCCCAAAAAAAATAAACTTATGCATGTATGGTTTGCATACCCACGGTACCAACCCCAACACAAACTAAAATATGTAACAGTTCAAAGCGCTGCTATGCTATTTCAGACTACCATGTTTCAAAATCCTTTGAGTTAAATTTCGTATCAAAAAATTATTAATACTTAATAGGAATAAGACACTCCAGAGTAAATTGTTGCTTTTATTCGGTGCTGTACATGCTTCTGCAATTTGCATGGGTCACATGATAGCGAAATATTTTGACCACTGACTGAGGTGAAGAGAATGCACTCAAAGTCATATACCGAGTTCCATCTAATCGATCAAAACCAATCTGATTTCGGGTCCTAGCCACAACATAGGCACTCGCCGTTTACCTACCAACCGTGACCTATGTGCACAAAACAACCAATTCAGGCTCTAAGGTTGCGCTGACAACCTACCGTCGATCATTACGTGTCACCGTGGGAGTTTATCTCTCACCAATACACCCACACAACAGAAACCTTTACTCGCATCCCCACCTTCTATTTTACAGCGTCAAAACAATGACCTTTAACCCAGCCGATGGCTAACACATTCAGTTTTACCTCCTCCATATGATTTGTAAAAAGCACGTAAATGATCCACAGGAAATATTTGTTCGCTCTCCTGCGTCCTGATTTTATGTGACCATGACAAAAGAACCCTTCAGACTGATAAGACAGTTGTTTTGCCTGATGCTATTTTCGACCCCCACTGGGGCCTGGTATACTTCAAAAGAAACACTGAATTACAATCACGAGTACCGGCTCGCCTCTCTAATTGCACAATGGAACCATATGGCAGTTGGGCCATCACCTTTCACCTCGTTTGGCTAGTCTTTTAATAATATCTTTCTTAACATAAGATTATTTTTCAATACAGCGGCATTTTTCCAAGGAGATAGGCTGGAACCCAATAAGTTGCTGGCTATTTTCTAACCACTTTTCTTTACCAAAACAGAAATGGAACCTTCGCCAATACTAAACCGTTTTCCGAGGTGGAAACGCGAGGAAATCAAATAATTTATCTGCAACTGATGGATTCTGAAGACATTTTTCAGACGATATAATCAATCGCATATTGCCGTGTATTATATTCCTAACTTTTTCTGTTTGATTTGGTTCTAGAATAATTTTTGAGCTGTTTAGAAAGAACACTTCTGATGTTCAAATCAAAAAAGAACTAAAGTATCCACGCAGAACAGTTTAGGATTTGCTGCAATGATGTCATGGTTTTCTGCAAAGAGCCCCTCATTTTTGTTTGACTTGGGTCATACTTCCAAAACCATCGACTCGTGAGAGCAGTCGTATTTACAGAAATAAAAAGGATTTCTCCGTGGTATATTCTATCTTCTCCCACTATTTATCGAACCCGAATAGGTAACATGAAATGTACAGCAGAAGAACAGGTAAGTGAGCATTTCCATTCACCGTAAAAATGACGATGATAAGAACAACAAAGTGAAGACTAATTTCCTTCCTCCGATAATGAATCCAAAGATTAGTTTAGGGGAAATGATTGAAAGCGAATTTCACGCAGCATGTGGGAAGATATTTTGCCCATAGCGTCAGGTTATCTAGTGTTTAAAGGTGCACCCAGGTCAACGGGCTAGTCGGGATATAAAATTCGTCCCTACAAGGGCGAGTAAAGCTTTACGGATAAAATCACATTTCGCTTGAAAATCAATTTTTGCTACACGTTTATATTAATCAGAGTATGTGGTATTAATATTTGAAGTTAGTCTTAACAGTCTGCCCCTAGGAGAATCAGAAATCAAGGTGTAACGGAAGATGTTCAAATTGTGTGCCATTCAGTAGGAATTGCTGCGTCTGTATTGAAGAACACTATGGTTGAAGTACTTTTTGCACAACTACAACAAAGCTTCGAATGAATCCGTTATCCGAAATTTCATCCACGGGTTTCATATGATGACTGCTCCAATGCCCTTTGAGGTCTTCTTCGATGTTGATTCCAAAGTGGCATTTGAAGCACCCACCTGTTTACTTCATTATATGTGTGCTAATAGAACTGTAGAACAGGGAGCTTTACTTCTTTCACAATTTACCGTAAAGGGTGTATATTCGTTTGATGAAAGACGTTCTACGTGCGATAAAATTTACAGCTTACGGATGTCTGAGAACCGAAATTCAAAAGTACATGTGAAATTATCAGATTGTGAAGCTTTTACGGATGCTTTAGATAGAAGATTACAAGTCTACGCTATTCACGGGACTGGATACCTTTGGGAAAGTTAGACGAAAAAGTAAGTTAGTAGCCACCTAAACTTCATATTCATGTTTCTACAACTTACCTCCTCGCGAATACCTTTTCTCCCCAAACACTGATCGCTTTCTGCCATGAATGGTTTACATGATTAATTAAGCGGTTCCTTTTGGCAAATTGAACCATTTTTTCTATAAGAGGAAACGATTTAGATAATAATTAACTATCTTCTAGTTATCCACAACGGTAGAGTAATATCCCTTCCAAAGATTTTATTCACACAGCTCATATCTGTCCTTAATCTGATAATCCGTCTTAGGAAGTTTTTAGCGGCATTAGTGGATATATGCCTTTCACTTTTATTGTGGCACATCTCAAACGTTAGTTTTTCAGTCATTGGAAATGACCTATGCATTTGTGCATTTCGACGCAATTCGCACGAAACATTGTTGGTGTTGCCATCTGTCGTAAAGTAGCGTCCCAAATAAAAGATGCTTCACTTAACTATAGAAGCTTTAAACAAACAAATGTGGTCCAATTCCCTATCTATGTAAACAAGGAGGTCAAACCTTCCGAGATACAGAGTTCCAAATGTCACTTATTTTTATTCTTGAAAAGGAATAATTTACAAAAGTGAAAGAACAATGGATACTCCTCCACGCTCCCAATCTCAACCTGAATTAAATAAGTAAGTTTCCCTAGCAGCTTTGATTTTTTACCACACCATCTAAACAGAAGTGATCGAAATGAGTCTACTGTCACTTATTTATTTTGAACCAAACATAGCGGAACTATTGTGGATACGTGTTGATCACACCCATGGGCTTTGTGTGTCCAGTGTTGACCGAGGAAGCGAGAAGTGAGTCATTGGCTGATTCTTTACAGTGGTACTGTGAAAATGGTACTTTTCATTTTGTGCCAACTTTCATCCGACAGTTTGACCTACACAGAATGCAGCGTTGGACTTGTTGTTTCTTATTGCTCTTCTGAAGCGGGAAGATTGGGGCAGCTAGACCAAACTATTGATTCACGTGATATTTTTGTATTCACTCACAACTCATTAAGTCAAAATTGTATTGAGGCCGTTTAATGATCAAAGACTGCACATTTTGATCTTATCAGGATAATCGATTTACCTGGTTCCGGAAATGACTGTTCGGCTTAGACCTGCTCCAAATGATGGGGCCACGTCGTATAGAGTTCAAGGATTGTTTGATTAACCCTGCAAACATGTCATTCAAAGCCAATCTCTTAAACGTATACTGGTGCAGGCACCCGTTTACAAACAACTAATTTTTTGGACTTTTTTGTGGTCATTAAGATGGTCTTTGGTAAAATGGAAAACTGTGAAATATCTAGATGTTTTCGTCATTTTATTTATTAACAGACGTTTCGTGTTCGTGGATCAAAATCTTGAGGGACTGACGTTCCAGTCAACGTCCACTTAGGTGTTACTATTTAATTCATTCACTGATAAGGCTGCTTATTACCTCCCTCACATTTTGCCTACCCCTCACAGTCACCAAAAATTGTATGGTTTTGTTTCAGGTAACAGAAACGCTCAGCTAACCTTTGTGCCGCACTGAGGATATTTTAATGGTATTTTCTGCTCAGTAATACCCTGAGATTTGTAAATGATCACAAGCCTATAATCCTGTAAATGTAGGTTATAAAGCCTATGATCTAGTCGATGTTGACAGACACTTTAGAAGGTTACAGTTCATTCACTGTTAACTTGTCATCCACGCTAGATATCGCACAGTTGGGGCACAAAGGTTTGTGATGACTAATGACGCTTAAACAAAGGGAACGTTTCAGGCACCATCAAACAGAGCTCAGTAGATCCTCCGTGTACCGAACTATTTCGTGTAAATCCTGAGTATTCTATTTTTTCTACTGGAAAAATCTTTCGGTGTTTTCTGTTCACGTGCGCTCATTCTGATTGGTGTATTCATCCATGAATTTTTACATATTTTTGGGGCAAAGGAACTTAGCTTTTGTGCTACAGTCTCTATTCTGTGCAAGAACGCAAACAAATTAAATATGTACAAGCCGATGGGACTTTTTGAGAAAAACACCTTTTGCAGTTTTTATTTTTCTTTCTGTGTCATTGCATGTTGACAATTTTTCATCTGAAATGTGGCTCAAAACTCAACAGCTTTTCAAAATGTAGTAGTTAACCGAGTTTTTTTGATTGTAAATTCAAATGTTGACTTGATGTTGTTTTCTTGTCATCATAATTCCAATCGGTTGACATACTGCAATTGTTGATGCAACTAAGATGCACAGATTAGGATTTCAGAGATCCACTGCGTAAAATTCGCATTTTCTCGCATGTCCCTATCTCTCCATATAGAACGGTGAATCAATTTGTCCTAGTAGTTTTTAAATACAAAGGAAGAACTGTCATTTTTCCACGACGGGAGCTAATTAGTTTATTTCAACTCGTTTTACGACCAGCCAAAGCTATTAGAAATCAACGGGAAAACGGACTGGTTATAGAATTAGTAAGACCTATCGATTTTTTGCGCTTGAAAACGAATAACCACGGATGCTGTCCATGTTGTGGGAATGAGCAAAGGGTGCAGCAAAACCGTAGCACAAAACCTGTTGAATCCTCGTGTGAGACAGAAGACATTTGATGATTCAATTCATTATATGTGGTATCCCCGAAAATAAAAGTGTACAATGTCATGCTACAGTGAAATGTAATTTTCAGCCTTTTTCTTCAATAGTTTGCACTACACCACATTATAAAGAATTATACAAACTAAGAAATGGGGGTTCCTGAACACCAAAGAAAAACTACTCCTGACTAGTCGAATTTTATTTTGAGGGCAAAGCATTTACTTCTTTAGATATCAGTACGAACGTTTGTGTGGATACACAGTGCGTTTGGTTTAAAATCCGGACTAAAAGAGAAATAAATTTTATTTATTCTATATGAACTTCAAGGAATCACATAACAGGTTTGTTCGTCTTACCCACAGCAAACCAAAATAGACAAAACGATTAATTCACTTCGCCTCCTTCTTCTTCAGAGTGTGAGTGTGATTCCTCACGTCTCGTGTGTAAAAGATCCGTTTCGGGGAAAAAAGCTGAGTTACATTTACTCAGTTGAATACTACTAAACGATATGTATTTGCATTTTTTCGTATGAAATAATTTACGCGATCGAAGGTAGCGACGGTCAAAATAAAATAACTGCGCACGAAAATTTCCTTTAAAGGTGACTGAAAACGTAACCTGTTAGTTTGGCGATTGCGAACCTTATTTCTCATCACCGCGTTTAGTTCTTGTTGCACTATCCAAACAGTGTTTTTCAATAATATAAAAAAGATTTACTTCTCTTGCCCTTTTCCGCTAATGGATTCATTTGTTTGTCCAAAGGTTGCGAGTAATGTAGGCGGGAAAAACGGGGCTGCTGTTACCGCGGTTTCGGAAGATTAATACTGGTCGCTTGATGAGTGAAACTGAAATGACAGTAGATAGTAAAATAATGGTGCGCTTTTTCGGCTAGGGACGCCAGGTGGACGAGTAAGCCTTCAACATGATCCACAATCTACCTGGGAATTCAATAAAGGCAGCTAGCCAAGGCCAATAAACACCAGCTGAGGCGAGGTTCATCAGCTGATTAGGCTGTTGTTCGCGATCCGAAAATGACAGTTAAGTCGAATGTGAACTTCAGTTGTGACAGGATGTAAGTATACCCTCCCACATACATATTTTCTGAACATTTTCCTGCCACAAACAATAACCCCTCCCCCATTTTTGACCAGCACAACACCTACAGCACCGATTATTCAATCCTATTTTGATATTGTAAATACTCCAATATATGCTTTTCTATCATGAGTAACTGTTTTAGTCATGGGATAATTTCGTACTTCAGTTCGGCGTCTGGATTAACGGGGTTTTTCATGCACGGTCACCATTTATCACTATTTTAAAAGCCAAATTGGATTTCTTTCTTACAGGGAATATGCCATATATTCCCCAACCGACTGCGATCACAATATCACGTTCATTCATTGTCCATTATTTGTTTCTGTGTCTCATCAAACACACCGCTAGGCTTTCTGAAAACAGGTAATTTTTGTCACACCCGCATGTTGTTCACGCTACCTGTACCAGCTTGTGACTAGTACAATTCTTGTGAACCTATCATCTGTCTCACGGGATCGTGTCCTACGGTCGGCTACTTCCGTTCACGTGCCGTCAATCTCCTGGGCACCTACTATTCCAACAACTATGTTGTTATCTGTTCCAATGACTCTCGTTCACAGCCTTCAAAAGCATGACATCGAAACCTCCAGCATCCATACTGAATGGTAGCAATGATAGTAACCTAATGCGCATGTCTGGAAGTGACATTACACACATATCAATTACAAGTTTATAAACATATTCTAGACTCCAGCCAGTGATATAAGCCCTCTGAATAGGCCGAATTTATACCGTTGTTAGCATCCACCTAACAACCCCTTACTTTCGTAGTCCATCAAAATACATCTGGAAACCTCGTCTAAAGTCACTCACTCACTTACAAGACAGATCCCATCAACTCTTCTATCCGATATCCCTATTGAATAGACAGATTTCATCTATCAGCAAACTGATGACGACTAGGACAAAGAGCAGTAGGGCAAAGTCTTGACTGTCCGCCGTGGTAATCACCACCACCATAATTTTCATGTGCATATAAACAACCCTGAGGAATCTAACTCATCTAAGTTAAGATGCAAAGGTTCAACCATATGGTGTCCGGTACATGAAAAAAGAGCCCACCCGGATCACTACAATACCTTCATGCCTGAATGTGTTCGTGTGATGCATAGCAGATCTCGGTCTAAGATTGCTGAACAAAACTAGGAGATATTGTCAGCAATGTTTCGATGTAAGGTATAACGTACTTTTTGTTGCTCATTTTACCTTCATTCATTTCAGTAAAAATACATTGCAGTGTAAGCTTTGTGTTTATGATACTCATCTCCTCCTGTATGTCTTTCTAAACTTAACGATGCTTTATTTCTCGTGATTTGATTAACTAGATAAAAATCTAAGGGGAACTTAGCATGAACCTCGTTAACTAAGCAGTTTTTTGCACTAATATTATTTTTATGCTAATTTCAGTGATGATGTTTCGTCGCACTCTTCTGAGCTTAAATATGAGTAAATTAGCTTGTTGAATTTCCTGGTATATCACAACACAAAACTGTGGGAAATCGTTCAAAAAGATGTAATATCAGTCTACTGCAAATCCACAACATTTGTGATTAAATTCATTTCGTGATCTTATTCAATGAATCGTAAGAGATCCCACGTGATTTTGGTCAATCGTGGATAGGTTTACCTTAATTTTCTGCTGTTCTTCGCCGTAGATGCATTGCACAAACATTTCTCAATCAAGTGGCTCACATTTCTCACTGGAACAGTTCCACCTTCAGTGCATGTGTTCAGTCTTGAACCTTTTTCACTAGTGACGCATGCCATATGCATTTTGCAAGAAAAACAATGGCAAAACATTCAGTAAATATGTCATGTTCACACCCACCCGTCATTATTTGCCATTCTCAAGCATAAAGCTCATGGTAAATGCTAAACAAGAATTATTTACTAGATAACATTTTACGGATCGCTCAGATTATGACTTCCATAAATAATTAGCAATCAGTGTGCCAGCCACTGGGTCTCAGGACCTCCCTCAGTCTTGGTTATGTGAGAATAACCCAAACGGTCTTCACGTAAATTGCTGTTGAGTTTATGTTCCTGATCTGAGACAGACTTTTGACTTCCCTGACCTGAACACTGAAAACATTCCTAATTACTTCAAGATGATAGAACCTAGAGAGAAACTCAGTAGATCTAAGAATTACTGGGGTGTTTTACCAGTCATTTACGAGCACCATGATACTAGCATATATGCTTGTATGTGTACCGAATTTCAACAAGTTATTGTACTGCTTTTGTTTATGCAAGAAAAATAGTAATTTCTCTGTTTTCACGAGATACTTCCACTGCCTTGATTTTGTAGATGAATCTTTGTTTGTTCTGTTTTAATGCTTCACTGATCAGTGAACACATCAAAATTTGAAGCTCTGCTCAAACGACTAATTTGGTCGATCTACTGCTGGCCCAATGTAAAGTTATCCCCGTTGATGAATCATCTATTGGAAAGACGATCGTCTTATGCCTCTGAATCCAGTGAGGTTATCCCTTAGGTTTACCTCTTTGTTCGTCCAAGTTTGACAAGCGGTACTTTTTTGACTTTTAGAATGTATGAAATGAGAAGCAAATTATTCATTATATGTTACTGATTTAGGCATATTTGTTCATTTGGTACCATATTACTTTGGCGGCATATGATGATTACAATTTGTAAATTATATCACAGCTGACTTCGCTTGCATTGATTATTGCACTCCGATAGCACGACAGTCGAAAACCCTGGAGAAGCAGAAACACAGATTATTCGTATCAGTGTGAGAGTAGTAAATCACTTATGGTACAAAGTGTCAAAACTAGAAACTCTCTTCGTATCACTTGTGATTCACGGAGGGCTAATACCGACTTGACTAAGGTGTGTGTAGCCCAGTCTGCATTGATATCCACAACTTTGCATCACCGTAGTACACGACCCAACTCTCACGGCCCTATGCTGTTTAGAAAACACCGACGGAAAGTAGTAGTATACTTGTTCTCATAGAGTTTTCCTATGAATTCTGTGACTAATCCGCAAGCTGGACAGTGTACAGATGATACCGCAGAAAAATCATGCCACAAACAATAGGGTGAACCATCGAGTAGGACACGCACTCAAGTGGGATGCACATAAACAGCACGCAAATATGTAATTACAGGGTAGTGACTGAGACCATTAGCTACTTGTCCTCGTGTCCTAACAACTATCATCCAACAGAAATGGCAGAAATAACGTCCAGAAAAAGAGCGCAGAAACTACTACCTGAAGTAGACTTATTGAACCATTATTCAGTATCGGTTTATGTAAATACTACTGTGCCTGAATTCCTCTTACTGGCATAAAATGGCCACATAAATTTCACGGATACATTCAGGAACAAACAAACGACTCGGATGACCCTCTTTACTGCAATGCACGGAAAGTTTTTATTTCCCAATTACCCCCGTTTTCGGAGGGAGACAACGCTCCGACTTGCTGTTTACAGGTTCTTCTTAAATTTTTTCTGCTTAGTGAAAGTTACTGTGTACGGAATTTGTGCCATAAGTTCGTTCGCATCTCACCACGTCCATGTGTCTTCTTGAGAGTTCAGCATGTGAGACGGACAATTACGCAATCATAAGCTTGCAATTATAAGCAGCAAAAGTGTAGACAAAAACAAAGTGGTATAAAAATCGTTGTATATCTTGTTTTTACTGTGATCTTCACGTTTATAATACTTTCTACCTGCTTGAGCCAAAATCACAATCAGTGGATAAATTCTAAGCCAATCTGACCTGTCTTGGTTTACCCATGCTTGCCTTTATAGTCTTGATCCCAGAATTCGACAGCGAAGTCGAGTGCTATGGAGTGTTAAGTATTAGGCAAATACTATTAGTACTTGTTTGAACGATAATAAACCAGTCGAAATTGTCATGAGTAATTCATTCCAAATTACTTTGGTAAGGATGAAATTATTAAATCTGAGAAGAGCTCTGTTTTATAATGATGGAGCAAATGTTTGAACAGAGAGGTAAAAAACCCCAAATATGAGATTTTTTGTCCTTCGGTTCGCCAAACCAACCCTATCACGAACAATGCGCTAGTTTGTATCTCACAGGAGTAGTAGTGTTGTAACTGGTTAATAACACACACTGCGGTATTTTTCGCCTTGTCCAGAAAACATGAAGCTAATATTCAATTAGAGTAATCATCTATTTGTTGTTGAACTCCTTTGATGATTTATGCCTCATGGATTTGTACAACAAGGCGAGATGACTCATGTGAATTATTCAGACAGATTCCTGAGTTTTGCAGGAATGATTGGCTACTTCTGGAAGAAAAATCAGCTTTATCTTGGTAAAGTGCATTTCAATTTTCGGTAGCCAAACTTTGATTCGCGGAAGATTCAGCAGTCTGACAAGGAGATCATTGGCCTGATATCTGGGCCATTTTACCCGATACCATTCGCTTTTTAATAGCCAAATGTCCCAGTTATTCCTACGTAAACACGAAACGGACTTTTCTGATTGTGTTGGAAATCAAGGCCAACTTCATGAACGTTTCGTTTTTCCTTTCATTGTTTTGCTTCTTTTTTTATTTACCACTAACAAAGAATATGCGATACCACAGAAGAATTCCCCATTTACATCAACTGTCGTAATCAACGCCGAATTTCACTAACACTTTTAACTTTTGTGTCAGGAAAATGCCATTCACTGAGTATATGTGTATTTCAAAACCTTTTGAGGAATGATTACTACAGTAATAAATATTTACTACCAATTTATTTACGTATAACTGTTACTTTTTCGAACAGCTTTTTTAGCACTCAACCGTCACTTCCTCAGAGATTTACATCGATTGTGCGCTCCTAAATAATAGATCTTCTTAGTACTTGCCTCATTCTTCGCAGACGTAGTATTTCCACCAAAGAAAATACGGTGCCAAAAACTAAGAACCTTGGCCGCATAATCCCAAAAGTTAAGCCCAAACCAGCACATTCCTTTCCTTCACGTAACTAATGTGAATAATGTGAAGTGCCTAAACAAGATAAATGAAGTTCCCACCTCTTATCTTTGTTCAATAATTTGCTTACTGTTACTTGATTTGGCTCACAGTCTTATCCAGGTAGAAACAACTTAGATTTCATGCCGAATGATCTCACTTCCTTTGTTGGTCAAGTCTCTTCACAGCACGATCCTCATGGAAATTATGAAAACTCAAACTTAAATACCATTTTGTTTATCTTAGTTTCGTGTATATGTGCATATATTAGCCATGCACATTTTCCTGAATAGGATTCTCATAATTCTGCAACCAATCCATTCTTTACAACCACAGAGTTACACACCAAAAAACAGCAGAACAGAGTGCGTATTCTGCAAAAATGCCTAATGAATACTTTATGTATTGTATCAGAATTACGCCATCAGACACCAGTGTGTGCATGTGCCCATCAACAGTGAAGAGTTAAATAGAATAAGTGAAAGACTGAACATATTTTCAGACTACTACTTTACATTGGTGGAGCCTGGAGTTCTGATTGGTTATTTTCTGGGAGTACTGACGTGTGCTATCGGCTTCAAACAATCTATCCGCTGAAAGAAATAAAATATATTTATTGACAAATTGGTTCACATTTATTGAATCGATCGAATCTGGTTGTCTGGTGCATTGGTAGAAAAAAAAACAAATTTGTGTATATGAAACTGGCGAAATAGAGATCAAGATGAGGAGATTATTGAAGTGATATTTCAAGTAAAAAATCCAATAGGAAGATTGAAGTAGAAGACTGAAAATTGCGTTTAAAAATTGCCCTTTTATTTATTTTGAATTGCTTGACATAATTCTGCTTTTTGTCGTAAAAGTTGTGCACCTCAGGGTACTCTTCGTACGGGTTTAATAATCTTTAGGCGTAAACTTCCCGCCAAAAGCAATCCGGACGTTTGCGGGAATAATGTTTGGTTTCGTAAGCATTTTAAAAGAACAACAATCTTGGAGAACAGAGACAAAATTATTTAGCAAACAAACAACTACCCGAAAGCACTTCCGTGAATTGATCTGTCCGTAGCACCTGGATAAGATGCAAAAGAATAAGCAATTCAGGTCTTCAAGTCAAAATTCCGTAAGATCAAGCAACCTAATTCACAGCTTTTAACAAAATTCGAAGCAGTTTGCAGTGCATGTATCCATTTATTGGACAGTTTGAGAATATTTAGAATGGAAAGATCTGAAAAAATAATGAAACAAATTCGAAAAGTACTTCATTTTATCTAGCGAACTATAATTGATACCTCCCATCTCGATGATTATGGTACTTTTTTACTTTCGAGTGCTTATGAAATAAGACATAAACAACGTAACTCAAATCCTTAAGATGAATCCGATAAGCACAATGAATGTTGTACCCTATTCGTATCACAGATCGGTTTTTACTGCAGGTATATTTTTAACAATCGATACGATTCAAAGAACCCTTCCTTAGTCCGTTCTGTTTATGAATTACCTGTAATACCAAATTTTTTATCTAATTGAAAAGGGGCTATGTTTGAAGGATTGGACAATATATTTCCAAAGTAAACCGAGGTTATTTTTTGTCTTCAACAGTTGGGTCCATCATGGTTCCCTTGAAATATCTGCTGGACATTGCCGCATATGACTTGTCTGATATTTTTGTGGAAAGGCAGGTGTCAACTATGGTTTATATTTCTTCACAGGTTTTCGTCTCGGTCGATGCACCAATTTCTCCCTGAAAGTAATTTCATTCTTTTACTTGTAGAAAGTATTTCGCCTTTACGTGGATTTTTGTTACATTTATGGATGAACTGGAGTTATTCCTCTTTACAACCCCATATGTCACAGATTCAAAATAGAATTCTCCAAAACTAGAAATGAGAGATGATTTATTCCACTAAAAGACTGTATTCTTCCCCGTGTATAGAAATGTAGACTCGGCCAATAATTCAATGAACATCTTCTACCTCTTTGTTACTGAAATGACGACTATCTGATTTACATTATAATCGTCTGTTAGTTCCAACGAACCCAATAGATCGTAATTACATCAAGTATAATGTAAGTGATTCCCAATAAAGTTGATATATATATATTTATATCATAGACGTGTAACTGTGAAACGATTTCCGTTCTAATTCAGTCGGGTTTTTCTCTGTTCACAAGAGTTGTTTTAAAATATATCAGATCCGTTCGGAGCCTTTTTGTGTGTCCTTTGCAGATGTCTATCACACCCCTTTCCTCACGACCATGAAAAGCTTACCATCGATCTAAATAGAAAATCAAAACAGTGGTGACTTCCCGTAACGTGTACACTTAACTGTCCAAAACGTTGGGTTTAAATACTCGCCTTCGTGAAGCTGTGCGAATAGCCGATTCAAGATTGCCCGAACTATGTAAATGTGCTTTTCTGAGATAAAACACAAAGTGGATGAGAATAAAGCAAGCAAGTGGCAAGACCACTTCCCACATGTGATAGGTTATCTGTTCTTAGCAAAATTCTGTGGCTATCCCGTTTACATTTACTAAATTCCATAAATATTTGTAAATATTATTTTTCCCTTCAATTCATTTATTACCAACCCCAGCAAAATGTGTATTTCTGGCCAGTGTTATTAATCCTTACTTCAGCTTCTGCCAGGAAATCCCGCCTTCCTCAAACTTGATACTTACAGCAACTCAATTATTCAAGCATAAATTTCGCGCCTTACCAAAAAAATTAATTTTGGTTGAAATCAGAAGGAACCCAAAGGCAGCAAGTCTCGAAAATTAAAATGGTAGGAAAAGGGACTGAGCACTTGACGAAAAAGATCCGTGATGATATCGACTGAGAAGCAGAAAGCGATGTTATCACCAGATGTAAGGACTCGTTTGTACGGACAAAATCAGAAAAAGGGTTAAGACGAATCGACCTGCTATTTTTTTCAAGCCAGAGACATACCGTGTGAGGCTAGTTGGAGTATGGATGGAATGTACGTAAAATTCAACGACCAGATGTTGGGATCTTGGCAGTGGCAAATTTTACTATGTAGTAATTGAGGTTGATCAATGGTCTGGCATGCAGATAATACAAAGCAAAAGCTAATATACTCGGAAACACAGATATGGTGCCCAGTGAGAAATTGTAATTATGGCCTCGGTTATCACTGAAAACTAATTTGAGGCTGAAAATTTCAGTATTAATAAAATGTCTCATACGACTTATTATTACATATATGGTGGCAAAACTTACTAGTAGTGATTTCATTACTGAAGAACGAAAGCTGATTATACCAGAAACTGTTTTTCTTGTTTAATTCCTGACTGAAAGTGTTCCCAGCAAAAAGAAACAAAAAAAGATGCAGACTTGTTTAAGTGATACACTATCGCGTGGCTTAGCAGCAAAGTCGTGGTTCGTGATAGACTCTGTGGGGATAAAACCGGTATATGTTGAACACGTGACCGTGAAATAAAGGTCTTGTGAACGGGGTTTGCTGCATATCTCCTTTGTTTTCTTGGAGGCAGAGGAGAATGCAGGTGTGAACGGAACATTTTGCTACTATAACTGGAAGCAGAGAGATATAATTTTCCCGTGGCAGATACTGCTCAGAATCTAGCTGTGGATGATAACACTTGCATTCCTATTAAATATTTAAAACACAGTGTCACTGTGTTGAACAGAATAAATCCAAAATGAGTCAAGATGTCTGCATAGTGATGAAACGAACATCTGTTGAGGGAGATTAACCAATACAGGAGCGTAAAATCGATCACCATTGTGAACTAAAGAACTTGAAGTTCCATATTTTGATTCGTGCAACAGCCTATAACTCTACCTTTTGGTGGCCTTTGATTAACTGTTGGTTATAACAGGGTCAGTAAGAGTGCAATATATCCGGAGTCTAGACAGCATACTGAAAAATAATGGTTTATGTAACCCTGGTGTGAAAGAAATGAATGGAACTAGTGACTATACAGAAGGAAAAGACTAGTGTTCAAGCCAAAGGTGGTAGAAACTGGGAGGCTACGGAGATTTTACATGAGAGTTAGAAAACGAAACACCTATCACTGACATGTCAACAGCAACGGTTGCTTGATATTGCATTGCTTATGTAGGTATGACCTCGGCAATCGTACTTCCGTGACTTGGGTTACCAAAGGGAACAGTTTGCATAGTCTGGAGAACACAGTTTGGCGAACAAGCTCCTTTCCAGTGATTCATAATCACGCAATAACATCACGATATATTACGATAAGTTAGAGGATGGAACCAATTAGACAAGTAGGAAGTGAGGAAAAATTATTGGTGACAAAGGGAGGAGGTGGGGGAAGAAAACAATTGTAATCCGGGCTTAAATCAAAACCGGATGCGCATGGTTTTTTCTCGTGTTTTGTCAGCTTTCATCTGGTCTGTGACCTGTTGTAGGGTGGAGAGAGGGCCAGGGCAGCTTAAGAGCACACACAAATTGTTTTTTGAGCACATAAAGGGGGGTTGTGGAGGCAGATGCTGAGAGCTTCAGTTACGGCTCGTATACAACATTTGACCGGTCTTGATTGCCGACCCCGAACATTATACAGTGCTCGGAAGGCCTTGGTCACTTTTACTGTGTGATTAGTCTGAGCAAGATGTAAAATGACAGCTCTAGCGAGTGACTTAACTGCTCCAGTGTTTAGCCATGCAGGGTAGTGTTCGCGGATGCACTCAGACAAACGCCTGGTCGTGCGGCCAATATATTGTTCTAAAGTAACAAGTGAATGAATAGACACAGAATGAGCCTGCAGAATCAGGTACTATGTCTTGCAACTGCAAAAACACTACTGGCCGGGATTCGACCAAAACCCGGAGCTAAGCTGAGTAGAAGGTTTTGCTGACTACCCCTGACAATCTTCTATGCACAATATCTGCCAACATATCACCCTTGAATGGCAAAAGAGATGTAAATCGGTTTTCTTTCCACCCCAAAATTCCTTGGAGTTTCCACTTCAATTCGCACCATCCTCTCAACCAGCCTATTCGGGTAGCCCTTTTGGATGAAGGTTCCTCGCACAGTTGGCAGTTCGTCTTCTAAGGTGTCCTTCGAGCATATTCTTCTTGCTCTGTTTGTGAAGCGTCGAATTAGGTTCTTTTTATTCTTTAGAGGCACAAAAGCTTTGGAAGTGCATGTATTGCCCATTCCACGCTGCCCTTCTGTCTACTGACCGGCTGATTGAGCCGTCTTCACGGCCACTCATCCGAAAGTCAAGGAAGACGATTGTATTATCTGACTCTGTTTCTATTGCGAAATGTAAGTTTGTAGCAGCTAAGTTCAAGCTGTCTAGAGGTTGGCTTATGTGGTCTGATGACTACACAGAAAATGTCATCTACGTTGCGTTTGTACACAGCACAGCTTCGAATCGAAGATTCCAGCGGACCATTCCCTAACTTTGCCTTAAAGACATTCGCAAGTAGTGGTCCGAGTGAGGAGCCCATTGCTACTCCATCCTTTTGGAGATGGATCTGTTTGTGGAATTTAAACTTAATGTGGTAAGCTCAGAAAAACAACAACTGTTTCACATCTTCTAGGGGTATGCCTGTCTCTATTGTGTTCCCTTCAATATAGTCACATAGGTAGTCAATGTTCTCACCTATTGGGACGCTGGTAAAAAGTGAACTGACTTCTAACGAAAGCAACCGGCGTTCTTTTACGTTTAGGTATTTCACGCCGTCTATGAATTCAAATGTGTCCTTGAAGCTGTGCTTTGGCAATGCTAGTCTTACCGGTCCTAGTAACCTTGTCAACCTTTTAGCCACCGCATGGTATGGTGAATTACACATTTCGAGTATAGGTTTAACGGGGAGTCCACTCTTGTGTTTTCAGATTCCGTACAATCTGGGAATGGTAGTTCCCATAGGGGATATCCGTTCAAATGTGGCTGAGTCTATCATATCTTTTTGCTTCAAATGTCGCAGCAAGTTAGACTGAGACTTCTCCACTTGTTGTGTCTTATCTTTTTCCGTGAAGATTTTCGCGAATTTAGATGTGTCATTCAAAATAGCAACCACTTTTGTAATATAGTCTGACATGTTGAAAAGATCTGTACCTGTTCACTTGTACGGCTTCCATATGATGATGTCACAATTCTTTTTTAGTTCTCTTAAAGGTTGCATATGAGCTGTCCTCATTAATCCTCTTGGTGACGGCTTAGCTGTATGGTATTGATTACACGGATTCACCAATGTGGATTT
Source organism: Fasciola hepatica (assembly GCA_948099385.1). NCBI lineage: Eukaryota > Metazoa > Platyhelminthes > Trematoda > Plagiorchiida > Fasciolidae > Fasciola > Fasciola hepatica. The sequence goes on from CANUEZ040000043.1 coordinate 41,464,019, forward strand.
AAGATTCCGTAGCACCAGCTGTGATGATGGGAGTAGACCTTACAGTTGAACATAAAAGTTCGCAAATTTCCCTTCCAGATCTAGTTGTTAGCTCTGGTTGATTGGACAGCAGAAGTTTTGGTCCCAAGGATAAAACTTCTAGTAACGTCTTGTCCAGTTGGAGGTCAGATAAATTGTGTACGAAACAGTCAGGGTTTGACGGGAACTCATTCACTGGCTTTGACCCCTCGATCCTTTTGAACAACTTTTGCTTGCATAGTTCTTCGGTGTGAGCTTTGACAGTTACCAGGATCGATTTGAAATCTGTCACCGGAATGATCTGACGTTCGCTGTCAACCAAGTGTTATCAGACTGCGACTTTGATTATGTGAACAATTTCCTTTCAAATATAGACCGAGACATTTTTGCTATCTATTTAGACAAACTTTTCATCGTTGGTCTTATATACTCTATATTACTCCAGCATTTGATATCTTACAACCGCATCCTTTCAAAGTCCCTCAGCAATGGCTTGTTTCGGGACAGTATTAGACAACCACCAGAAACATACCAGATTGCCTTGTTGCAAGCTGGTACATAGATTTGATGCTGCTTTTTTAATTTTAAATGTCTAAATATTTGTTTCGATCATGAAATTTCACATCAAGAATATCTTTTCGGTTCCTTAGTTTATATAAATTCATTCATTTTGTGAATCTTGAGTGATTCTGAGCCAACACTTTTTGTAATACACGTATCCAAGTAAGATTCACTACAAGAGAGATCAGTTCGAGGATTATGAAGACCAAATATTCGAATTGGAAAGCTGGTTTTCATATTCTGTTAGTTTGTCTCGCTCCAAACACTGTGACGACATTTTTGATCTATCTAGTGTTAGACATTTTGGTAACGGCCAACTGCAAAGTAGTCAGTTTACAAACCGTTTCTTACGTCATCGACCAACAACTATAATAGTGACGTTAGTCTTTCTCTCGAGGGAAGCTTACACGGAAATCTGCCCGCGTAAATGATTCAAGCACTCACAGTGTCCTTCTTTACTAAATGAGTTACAAACTTTTGTTTGACCTTCAGAGACAATTACGGATGTGGAGCCAATCAAGATGGTATGTGTTTATAGTATGGGAAGAGGATTTTTCTGCTTTTTCCATTATTTAATGAAGGCCTCAAAATATCCACTAACCCAGAGCTCTGGAAAGGTGAATGACATATGTGTGGAAATAAATCCGGCTAATTGCATCCACTCCGAGTTTTCACAGTATCAAGACGGCGACCCAACTTATGGAGATTTACCAGCCGAGTTTATAAGCATCTCAAAGACCGTTTATTTGTCGATTGTTTGTCAAAGCAAAAATCTTGATGGTACCGCCGCATGACATTAGAATGGTGCAGGTTTACAAAGAAATTTCTGGTTGTGCGCAAAAATATGAGTGCATTTGAATGGCTGACGTGACAATTAACACAAAAGATCAGCTTAATCCTTGAAGAGAATCCGCCTTTGCTGCTGTTACTTAGAACTTCCAATCCTATCAGATAGTAGTGGGTTGGATGCAATAGTCTTGCAGGTGATAGCTTTGTAACGTGAGGACGGGACTAGAAGGCTACAGTTATTAATTTTTTCTGGCACGACCGTTGCACGCAACACACACCGAGAATTCACCGGACAACTTCAGGCACACAACAATTACGACTATTTAACGACCAGCCGCAAAGAGAACACAGTACGAGCCGACATCGGCAATTGTATTGTATTATTCCAGGTACACATAAATCTGACATTCGTCAAGTTTTTCGTCTGGCCTCCGAGCCCCTTCTTCAGCATCACGTTCGTACGCCACCTTCGACGTATATTCCGTCTGTTCAACCTCTAGTTCGTTGGGCCGTCTTCTTCCTGAAACGGAGCTGAGAAACAGGTTTTATCAAGGACTGGTTCAGTGTGTCCGATCAATGACGTTTCAGTGCCGTTGCAGCTTAGCTACACTCCTCCAATCACAAAGGCATGCCTGTCTAATTTGTAATTATATTCACTTTGTTAGTGAGTAAATACTGAATAGCATGACATGTTATTGAACTTTCTCTGCCATATACTAATTAGTTATTATATTAGTCCAATCAAAATGGTGCTTTTTATTTTTAATAGGCCATATTCGCTTACATTGATCTTAGCCGATGCCTTGACAGAGTTGAGGTTCAAGCTATTTCTCAGGTGATTTTTCTCCGTTTAACTAACACAATTATCCTAAAACTTTCATGCTTGTCTGTTTTACCCCACTTGCCCATGCAATAGCTAAATCAATTCAAACACTGACTGGACTTAGCAGACTATCACCCAGCCCATTAGCACCAAAAGCAGTTGTTTTTTCTGCCCTATCTGAAAGGTCGGCCGTAATTTAGGTTTTGATGAATGATTATTTATACGTTTGATTGCTACCGTATCTTCCTATTGCCACCTTTTTCAGTTCTCCCAATAACTAACTTATCAGAACAGTAATAAACTATATTTTCGTTAGATAAATCGTCTCGTAGTGTTAACTTCCGATTCATTATTGAAAGTTTGAATAAGCCATCTACAGATGTTGGTTTGAAGCGAGCTGTCGGAAGCCAGCCTGTCCAGAATAATGTTAGACTTCCAGGTTCTTTTGAAATACGATGTGTTAATCCAAAAACATGCATTCGATTTACATCATAAACTTCATTGGTGGTTGCAGGCAAAACTGAAACAGCCTATCTGCACCTGATGAGCAATTTATCCTTTTTAAAAATGTTTTACTTTTGGAAGAAATATAAAACGCACCAGTCAGAAGAGTACTTAGTGTAAAATCCCTTTAGGTTATCCGTTTATAAAGAGACTAGGTAATTTAAGTGGGGTGGATTTACGAAGCACTCTAGACAAAGTCTTGGGCTCATAAAAAACGATTTTTGGAATTTCACCTCAAACAAAGCTAAAGAATTTTCGTCTCTTTTCAAGGCTGGTCAGCTCATCCATCCGACGCATAAGCTCACCATACACCGTTTACACTCTGAGTCATTTATTGGGCCAATGAAATAACTAATGTTATGTTCATGCTACTACACTTGCCAGGTAAATCTAAGGTTCTGGATATTTCCACTGATACGTACCTATGTTGTGTAGCAATACGTATACAGTCGTACATAAGTTTCTTTCGTTTCTGCCTACTGCTTTTCTCACATGAACAAAATACTCCGATATCTGATGCAGTACTGTAAAATGTAGTCGGAATAAAATTAAAAAGAGCAAATTTGGTCCCATCGAAGCAAACGGAGAAATAAATTCAATAATACTGAACACGTGAATGCTATTAGGACTTGGCTAGCTTCCTCTAACCATTTTATCAGGAAATTACTAGATCCATGTGTTAATCCCGGTCCAATGAGGTGCCTTGGCGAGATAGATAAGACTTTCTTCTACCTTGAAAGCCATTGTTGTTGGTTTGCATAGCCGGTGATGGTCAAACAGTTATCACGGTGGGCTTCCGACTCAGCGTTCGAATCCGTGCGCCACCATGGACCACCCCCCCAGTTGGTAGTCTGAGACTACCTGCAACTTTCTTCCGGGAATACTGTACTACTAGTTTACAGAGGAAAGAAATTGAACTCAAAATAAAATAATGAAAACACCTCGGCCTTCATTTGACACCGATTGATGCAATCCACAAGAGCTTGTCAAACTTTGTGTATCTGAAAACAATTGGAAGAATCATGCAGGTTCTGGTTCGACTACCTTTAGCTTATCAAGTTAATGGAAATTTGTGCTCAATTTGCAGGCCTCTATTAACTTTCATAGTGAACAGAAGAAAGCCTTCGGCGGGAACTTTGGCATTAAAAACTGCTCTTCTTATACATAAATGCGGAGAAAAATAACACAAAGAGCGGTCTCTATGATCAATTATTCACCGTCATTTTCCGTATTTACCGTAAGGCAATGTATAGCAATCGAAAGGCTCGCAGTTTCCACGTTAATTTCAATTTGTACCAAATGTTGCATGCTCGACTCCATGGTTTGTTCCTAAAACTAAAGATATGGGACAAATTTCCAGCAGCAGGAGAACAAAGCCCCAGGTCAGCAATGAAATTTGAAAAGTATCACCGAATGTTAGAAGTGAAATGTAGGTTTATCATTAAAAATATATAACCGGAGCGGATGTGAAATAACTACGGAAGATTTCTCAAACGAAGTAGTTCCCTGAAAGAACACACTTGTGATTGCTGCTTCTGAAATATTTTCCCTACTCAAATCGAATACAATGTGTCTTATACATTAGCCTTTCCGAAGCCATTGAAATATCACGATCAGAGAAACGGCCACAAAATTATGAAATCTGATAATTCAAAAAGTCAGTCATAAGTTACCGATTCTTTTTAATGCTGAAGTGATAAAAATGATCATTCTGGTTGAAGATAGCTGAAAATCTTGATTTTAGGAGGATTTACACAAACTACAGGACGTTCAACAATATTCTGGCTCTTTTACTTACACCACATGAGTTGTATTACCGTGGTCAAAGCCAATTACTAGTTCTAAATTTGAGAATATTATTACCACCGTCTTGAAGGAAAAGTGATAATTACCAGCAGCTTTCAACTTCAATGAAGTCGTGATCCCAACCTCAGGTAGCCAGGCTTCAGTGACTATTTTTGGCGCTATCGATTCGTTTAAGTTTTAGTGGGGAAGATAACCATCGTTGGAGGTGGTCACCGAGCGATTTGTCGGTGCTCAAAACCAGTAGTTAGCAACTGTTTTAAATCTCGTAGGGCTAATCTGAAAACAGCTGTTGGGATTAAAGTCGGATAGCCCAAATGGCTACCATTTCACTCTAAGCCACGGATTCACAGTGTAGAGGGACCTTTAAAGTTTGCAAAGCTTTTTGTGTTCATTGTGGATGTTGTGACTGCGTACTCACATCCAGCTGGACACGCCATTTAAATCCATCTCACTGTGTGGTCAACGTGCCTACCTACTCCCTGGAGTTTTTAAAAAGAAGCTGGTATTATGTGTTATCGTACTGTTGTGTAAGTATCGAAAACTTCTCCTGACAATTGATTACCAGTTATTAAATACTGAAAAGGAAACAAAGTGGCATTCCTGAAAGGCACTGCCCTGGCTGGCAGGTGCCTTGGCGCCATTCAGATCACAAAAATATCGTCAATCCCCGTCATCCCCTCAACCAGCTGGCATTCGCTTTTGGGAGAAATAGGCTACTTGTTAGATTTTGTAGAACTGTTCGAATTACCCTTTTTGGATATCATAACGCTGCAAGAGATGTGGCTTCATCAAGATATTGGTGACTCGCTAAGCAAACTTAAAGGATACCAGGTTCACCGGATAGACTAAGGCTGTCAACATCGAAATCCTTGAGGGGACCTAGTCAGTTACACACAAAGAATATCGGTGTACGTCTTCAAAAACTTTATTTGCGTACGGGGACATTCGGATTACTTTCTAGTCGGTGGAAAGCATATTAACTGCTCCTCAGCAAATATTGATCAAATGTCTATATTCCATCATCTTGTTAATCAAGTGGCTTTTCTACATTCGCTGACACATACACATCAGGAATAACGAAACGTAACGAAACATAACTCGCCTTCGTCGCTGGGGATTTTAATCAATCAGATGTCAGTTTTTTTAACTGCCCGGCACTGGAGACTATTTTAAACCTGTCCACGAGAGAAAAAGTGCAGCCTTATTTTTTCTTCTTCAAAGATATCGAGGATATCTTCGTCCAGACAAAAGCCCCTTTACCCATCTCTGACCACTGTCAACTCAAGGCTTACCCAAAAATTTAGTCCAAGTCACACCACGTTATACAAACCTTTGCTTCTGGTTTCAGGATTCTCCATAGACAATGAAACCCAAAAAACCTGATACTGCTAAATGAAATGGTTCGGGACATTGATTTCGGTCAGTTCTACAACCGCGATATTTCAGTCTACTGCGATCATCTTACAAGCCACTTGACGTTTTGTTATGATATTTATCGCCCACTAGAGTCGTTTTACATCCGACACACCAAGTTTTTCTCGCCTCACTTGAAAACATTAAGACGACAGAATCAGCACGCTTTTATTACTGGAAATTCCACATCAGTGAAGCGAAAAACACTTAATTCAGTAAGAAATTTAAAAAAATGGACATGCTATATATATGGTGACTATACTTGGAAACTCTGGCCATCGTCAAATTCGGTACACGATGAAAAGTCCCGTGATGTGAGCTACACTCAAAGGGGGCCCCTAAAACCAGCTATAGAGCTCAATCAAATGTCCCACTCCATCAACACTCAGTAAGACGCTACCGGCATTCATTTTTCACCCCAGCTCAAACCTGGACACGTTTTTTATCAGTCCAAGCCAGCTGCTAACGAAGCTACAAGTATTGAAAATCAGGAATTCTGCGAAAAGTGACAAACTTCAACTAGCCGTCCTTGGGTAGTGCGCTTCTTACTTAGCCAAATCTTTTGAGGTACTTTTTAACAAGTGCATCGAATAAATTGCTCTCACTGGCTGCTGCAGAAAAGTCCGTATTACCTTGACAACAAAAAAGGGGAATCGGTGCATTTCACCCGATTGCACGAACTTCTGTCCTTCGAAAAGTATTTAAAAAAGCTTATTCCCTCGGACATTAAATCGTGCATTGATATTGAGGATGACTACCAGTTTACTTACCGAAAAGAACTTTCCACAACAGACGTCACTACCTATTTAGTCAACTCTACTTCACTATCCCTCGATGGCAAGGGAAGCTTTTTCACAAAGGTACAGTCCGGACTATCAATAGCGCAATCCTACAACATCTGGTGGATAGCGGACACCAAATCGACACGGTGACAGCTTTTAGACCAGTCCTGACAACTCCCAGAATTCACGCGAAAGGATTACGCAGGCGGTTGCTGATGACGTCAGAAGCCATAGCAATTCGGCTATTGAAGCCGGATTTGTGTAAGCAACGTAACCTCGTGCAACAGTTGTTGTTGCCGTGGCCGTAACAAGTGACTCTCTTATGGTTCCATTGTACCAATTCTCCCCAGCCCCACACCTCTTTTTTCACACCTTTGTTTTTCACACCTGTCTTTTCACGCCATTTGGTTACACATTTCACACTTATTGTCGTTCACACAACGAACAAGATTCATCAAGTTGAAGCATGTTGTCGAGTTACCGGATTTGTTTCACATTTACTCACTCTCTGCTATCTTTAGCTGCACATATACCTTCTTTTACCCAGTACTATATATGTCAATGCCTGAAGTGGTATATCGAAAAGAAATTTCTTCGTGTTACACGTTTTTTTCATGAATCGATGGGCGTATTCTATGATTTTTCACATATGTTCTCTTAATGAAGGCAATGCATCAGTTGCGTTAGTAGACCTCTTCTGTTATCAAACTAACGAAATGCAAGTATACTCGCACCTCTGTTGTCAAGGATTCCAAAGATTTTCACCAATAGAACTCAGTTCACTACACTCAAAGGCGGCATACCTGATTCTCTGCCGGTCACTACAGGATTAGTTTAGTGTGCCATTCTGTGTCTCCTCTTCTTTCATTTTTTATTTATAACTTGTCAGAAGCTTCTGGCCATCCTCTTAATAAGTGCACTGATGACGTTGCCTTTAGGTCCAAATTTGCTGATAACTTCCTACTTTATGAACTTAGTGGTTCTTTGTATTCTAGTATTCAGTGCTCCATGTCGTCACATTTATTTCATAGTGTCCACATGTATTGACGTCCTGTTTTGACTTGCCAGTGGAGGACTTCTGTCTTCAACCGAAAGTATTTTGTATTCTCTAAATACTGACAGTAGGGTAATGTCCAGAGTTCGGCCAGTGAAAGATCTTGGAGTAATCATTTCTCAGGACCTCACCAGGTCCCAGCACGTAATGGTTGCGTTCACAAGGATTTGACCACCATCATTTTATATTCTACGTCTGAGATCCTTACTTTTTCCATAAGACCTTATTAAACAGTTTGCTTGATGCAACGTCTCATTTACTGTTATCTCGACATCTTTCCTGGTCTTCGAATGAAGGACTTCCTCATTTTGAGCACTTCTGTCAAAGTTATAACGATGCGGTGGTATCTCCCTTTTCGCAGTTACCAATTTCCTTACAGAAAAGTACTTTTCTTCGTTGGAAAAACTTACACTAATATTTTATCGAACTTGACTCGTCCTTGACATATGATTTTAATTGGGTGTACTGCTTTCTTATTCACCTGGTGTAAATGTAACTTGTTCTACTTTCGGACAACCTCCTATCGTATTTCCCTACTTTACACGGTACCTCAAGATTCCATCTCTACCATCCACCAAACTCAAAAGCTCTTAGTCCCAACTCATCTTCCTATCATTATTTGTGGTCGCTGATTGAACCAAGTATTTATTTATTCTTTTTAACTATCCTAATGTACAACACGTTATTTCAACGGATAATTTAGCGATGAGCTTTGTGTTGAAAATCCATTCCTTGAGATAAATAAAGCCAAAACTTTGACTCGAATTGACCTGACTAATCATCTCTAGTGCCAAGAGTGACTTTTATGGGGTTGATGTACACGGCTGATTTATCCTACCGTATACAAAACAGCCGTTCGGTGTTTCCATCGGCTTGCAGTGATGAAAGCAACACAGTGAAGAGACATGACGAGACTTTCTACATGAAATCGAAAAAGTCCAATTTTCTTCAATCAGCTTGAATTTGGCTCATTCAAGAAATAATGGTTAAAAGAACATTGTCAGTAACATCTGAACTCTTACATTTTGCAGTTTTTCACTTAAAATTGAAGCAGCTAAAATTAGTTAAGATGGATGCCTTGTTGATTTCAACATTTCATAATTTCATACTACTTTCATACTCTTTCCTGCGTTGTTATTATAAATAGAAAAGGTAAAATATTTCTGGAGAATTGAGCAGCCAGTGAAAGGTCACAACTTGTGGAGTGGAACATTCTAACCACCTAAAGTCAACTATCGACAGAAACACAAACGGTATTTGCGAGGAAATCAGGTAAGCCTAAATCTAACTGAATTTGTAGCCTTAGAGTAGATTTCAGATTGAAAGAAATTCGCAAAATCTACAGTGGAACTATGATTGTCGAAAAGTTCAAAACATAGTACTTTGCTTGACCGAACAAATTAGCACTCCGTGTATGTCGTATTTGTCAGTTTTGACCTACAGTTGCACATAAAGACCTGAACGACCTAATTTTTATTAAAAAAAATGACATCCTTTTGGATTTGCCCTTATTTCTCTTGTAAATGTTTTTTCTCAAAGTTTCCCAGTTGATCTTTTTACTCCTATTCTGCTACTTCTGTTTGTGTTTTCCTTTGGAGTCCTGCAATCAAAGTCGGAAATGGTCATCTTCCCTTGGGTTTTGATTGAGACCCGTTGGATATTTTGCCGACTTACTCACTAACGTTGACGGCTGTGTGCCTGAAGCTGTTCGTCCGGCTTCACCTTCCAACCAGTTCGTCTTCCTAGTGAATACCTGTCATTCACCTTCCATTTCCATTCAAAAAGCGAACCAAATTCTTTGCTGAAGGATTTGGTATCCTCATGAATTGTTTTCCAAAGCCCAGAACAGTGCAATGGCAATCCCACTTTCGCTGTGCTATTGACTGGAAAAACATGGGTTACAAGGTTGTTATCGTTTACCTTACGGAAACAAGCTATCCCACTAATGTATGAATGGTGTTCACCTCCGTTCCCTTGCTCCCTGCCAACCCCTTCCAAACGGATCGAGGGTTACCCACATTCCACGACGGAGGCCGTTTTAATAAAACCTTAGCTCTGACTATTGCACGCATCAAAATATGGTCCCTTACCCTACAGGGCAATTTTGGTGAGTAATTCCCACTTCCGCGTCAATACTATTGACAGGGTAGACATTTGTTGTTCCTTTCTTCTTAAATTCAAATTATTCCGCCTCCATAACATAAATAATAAACTTTATCATCATTCTGTCTAGATGGTACAACACACCATAATAAGTAGTTAACAAAGCACCAGAAGAACTTCCCTGCTGCCCCGGTTCCTCTCACGATCATATCTGGACTCTTGAACAAGTCACCAGAGGTCACTAAAACAAAGCCAAGGAATAATCAAATTAAAGAATTCGGTTTCACTTATTAAACTGGTCGTCTGAATCATTAGTTTCCTTTAATTCAGTTGAAAGAAAATGGCGCTGGTTGTGGGATGGAAAAATATGTCAGCTAAATTCCTCGGTCACCAGCATTAAGCCTGCCAGCTTACACATACCTCAAATTTTGGAACCAAAACTGTAAAGTCCTGATGATGGATGAATTAGGATTGCATGTATGAATACTAGGAAAGCACGTTGACTGCAAATTGTAATACCTTGCACCAAGATGGGATTTCTGATTCGATCAGCTCGGCGTTGCTGAAATCAAACAGTCCTGGGTAGATCGGATAAGTACTTTTCGAATGACCGGATGGTGTTCTCTGATGAAAGAAAATTCTTGGCGATTGCAGTGGACTCCCCGTATCTTCCTAATTATAAAGTGGTGTCTTTTAAGTTGGCGAAGGAGGAAAGCCAATAAATTTCTTACCTCACCCAGCCTTTTCTCTCTGTCTGATTTGCCTTTTCAATATTCCACCAGATACTGAATAAAACAGGAAAGCTCCACTGAGTTCTTTCCTTCGAAATGATGGCCAGCCTGGATTACCAAGCCAATATCCAAAACCAGTTCAGTGATGGTACCTATGATTTTCGGTGGTGAATTTACCATAAAATTTGAAGTTGTTTAGCAAGTACTCAAAAATATGAATTAGTCCGATGAAATTTTCTTTTGGGCACAACAAAGCTGATTTCATATCGAAGTCCATAACACAGGAGTTAAGCTGAACAAAGATTTCACTAATTTACAAATTGATGCAGGCGAAACTTTGTCAGTTTAATTTGTTTGTATTTGTGAAATTCTGGATATATTTAAGGTTTCGAACTGGGTCTTATTCGGTATGTCTTGGCCTTGCAAGTGTCTTCTCCGTCTGCACCACGTTTGATGAGAATCTAGATCTATAATTGGCGAAAGTCCCTCACTTGCCGTATTACAATATCATCTTCGAGGAGCACTGAAGAACTTTCCTGAAGTCTGCAGTAAAACAGCATGAGCTTCCAAATGATTAGTGTATCAGAAACAACGTTGAGCAAAAAATCAACTAATAGGATTTCGAATTTTCTTTACGATTTATCCTAAAAAATAGTCAACAACTAATTAGGAGTGCTTCTCTAGTCCTGATTGATTGTTGGGGGGAAGCATAATCCTTAAACCCCCACCTACTATCCAGATTACGTGCAGCGGCCCAACTTGATACACTGATCCATGACCATGAATGAATGCACGTAAGCTTATGCTCAAAGCACCCACAGACAGAAAAACCATACCCAGAAAGTTCCTACTGGCAATCTCCGTCAATAATCTCTTATCCGTTTGCTGACTTTTATAGATCTCCTAGCGCGTACGCTGAAGTTGTTTTATGTGCTCGTGTGCTGGTATGACGAATCAAATTTCACATTGTCTGAGGGTCATTCTTGTCGCAGCCTCAGGCCGTGTCGTGAACGCCGCCATTCAGTTTGATGTTTTTGACTAGACGTAAACAATAGAAACTCCGGATGTAGATGACGAATGGTAGTTTTATTCACTTTCTCACCATATCGCAACGAACCCATGCATCCGCCTGCACATACCCTCTCTGTCCTTTCTCTCTGTGTCGGATGGACACAAAATCTCTGGGTCCTCCCGTCCCGTAATTTTAATTATTTGCCCGCGTGACAACATCCGGCAACGTCTGAAAAAGTTTTGAAACTAGCAACAGCACTGCGAGTTCATGAAAGCCTCAGTAATAATTTTAGGTCACCGTTGAGATTCCGGAACCCGAGGGTTGATTTCAATCTTGAAAGAGTTGAAAGTTTATAATCGTTTGTGGTTTGGTAAAAGATCAATGCCAAAGTAATGACTGGCTTATAATAACGAGGGTATTCATTATTCTGACGATGACGGAGACAGTAGATGATGCTAGTAGTTATAATTAATAATGTAATTATCATAATGAAAGTGATAGTCAATAATAATTATAATACTGGTGACAATAGTAATTGCCATTGCATGAGAAAAACTTCATCCCAAACCCTGATTACCTTTGTCAGCCCTTCAAAACCCAATAAAAGCCTCTGACTTTTAAAAGCAGTCACAATTGTACACTGATTTACTTGCTTCGAATTGTTACCGCAAAATATATAAAATTACCGAACTCCACAGTGAGCACCTAACCATGAAATTCGTATTGGTGTGAATCTTCAGATTGGGTAATATATTTCTCAAGCTGGTTTAACTATAACATTGGTATGACTTCTTCCTTGTCGTGCTAAGATTGCTTTCATTTGGTTTCCAGTTTTCCCTTCTGCTTTCTCTCACTAACTCGTTCATCAAAGCCTCACATCTTCGTGATTCTCTAATGGTACTAAGAAATCAACATGCAAAATCATTGGAACTAGTGTTGAATGGTGAACAGTTTTGTTTGCATAGGTTTGTTCCATATTGAATAGAGACTAAAAGTTTAATACCTCATAATTACCAAGCACATTTAGCTGACTTGTAAATACAATACGATATAACTTTTGGGTATTGGAAAGTGACCGCTTTCGAAGTGAGATTATTTTGCTATCCTACTTTAGATCTACTTTTGTACTAGTGGTAGTGGTGGTGGTAGTGGTAGTGACACTAGTGGTAGTAGTGGTAGCTGCATTAGTAATAGTAGTAGTAGTATATAATTGTCTGTCCAGACCAGGTTTTCTAAGTATTTGAAATTATTTATGAACATAATGGTTATTTCAGAAAACATTGCTTTGGAGGTCCTTATATTTTAGGTGCTCCACACGAGCGGGTGAGTTATCAGTTACCAAACCATTTATCGGCATAGATTAATTTATGATAAAGAATTCGTTCACAAGAGCATTGCGGTATTCTTACTAAACAATTTTATTCAAATGATATCAGTGTAGCTTACCGTTAACCTTCATGGGGTTAGCAGTCATAAGCGATAAATAAGACAGAACTACGATGTACGAACGTGTGTGAATATGGTCGCTTGAACGTTTCACTTGCTGAACAGGTGCACACAGCTTTTGACAAATGGTTATATAAAGAACGATAAGCATCTGAACGTATTTTATGGAAAAACTGACTACCTGTGTTGAACTGCTTGCTGACCAAACTGTCCATTTACGATTCGTTCTTACACTGAACAAATGGGAAAAAGCAAAATTGGTGAAACGGGTTGCACGCTGTTGGGAGGGAACGGTCGAAAGTTAACCACGGATAAGAAAAATGGCACCTTTTTAAATTTTAATCTGTCTCTTGAACTTTTCTGAATGAAGATAGATTGATGAACAACAAAGCACGAAGATATCTGACTTTCGTTGAACTCTTAAAAATTGGATCTGTATAAAAGAAGGTAGAATCTAATGCAGCCTGATGGTAAAGGCGAATAATATCTGATGGTGTCTTTTGAAAGTACTAACACTAGGAAATAATGCCCGGTTGGTTATCTTATAAAATTTATTTTGTATTGCTAGGATAGATTGGAAGTCTGAGAACCATAGCCAACTACGATGTTATCTTTAAAATATCATCCAATAAATATCCAACTGGGACTGAATATGATTTGAGGTATCAGAAAAAGAGAAATAAAGGAGAGAAGAGTTGGAAGACAAACAACAACTTAACTGTTTTTTTAATTCTGCCAGAGGCAGATTACCTGACATTTATTTCGAAACATTTGTTTCTCGACACAAATTTCAATGGAGAAGCCAAAAAGTTGCCCCGCACAATGTATCCAGGATCATTCCACTACTTCCTTACAAAGTACGTACTGTAGCCACGGTAATTGCTGATATGGCCAACAAATACGAATATGAGGAGACAAAACTGCAGACAAATCCTAACAATAAAGGAGGAAAATAAGTGAGTAGTTAGAATGTTTGTTATCAATGCGGAGCAAGAAACAGGAAAACCATTTACTTTGCTCACATAGATGGGAAGTTTCATCGCAAATGGCCGGTGCTTCTGGATAACAGAGTAATCGTTGCTTGTTGACAGAGCAGATGACCCCAGATGCATCGTACGGAGTGACGTAATGCCTCTTCTCCCAAAGGTAACCTGGGACGGACGATATACACTGTGGATGGGGCCTTTGAATACCGGACGTACTTTTCCGTCTCTCGTGATTCACAAAGAAATTTATTTTCTTAATTGAACTGAATTTCAAAACCAAATGTTATCTTACAACGGCTCCTTCTTGAATTGTCTACGGATCGTCACGCTTGGGTTCGACTTTTCGCCATTTTCGAATGCAGTCAGAAGTCGTGTGAGACGCCTGTTTCGCAAGGTAAGTGGGAATTTAAGACAAAACCGTGCTGGTGAGAGAGCTAATAAAACACATCATACCGCTGCCAAAAAGCCGATAACGCCAATATTATCTTCAGGCTTTCTTTCCGCCTTAAGGAAATCTGGTGAATTATCCCATATCACTTTGCAAAACGAATCAAAAGCCTACTGTACAATACTTCTTTAGGAAAGTTGGTTGTACGAAGAAGTTGGTCATGGTGTCGTCCTTAATGATAATTTTGAAGTTTTCAAGGTCGACCGACCTGCCAACCTAAGAAACAGAAGAGGGGAGGCAATCACAACCATCCGTCGCAGATGGAGCAAGTTTTTTCACCTCTCATCTCAGTTCAACACGATGAAGGTCACCTGCATTGCAGCTCGTTTTTAGCCACCTTTTTTTCAATTTCCTTTTGTCATCCTGTCCTCGTTGATACTTGTGTCGCATCAGATGCTTCCCCTGAAGAACTCAGTCAGTTAATGGACAGCCTTTCCTAAACTTTCACCACAAGTCTTGATCAGTCCTTGTGCATAATGGTAGATGATTTCAATTGACATAACTTGTCTTTTTTCAACCGTCTCAGGTGTTTTTTTAACTTTTGTGCATTTCCCGAAATGTTTCGATGCCCTTTTGGATTTAGTAGTAGTCGATTATCCAAATATACTCGCAGTTTCTAGACATGCCTCAATTAGCACTTGTAGTCACTGTACTCTATTTCTTCACCCTGAAATTTATTGTAAAAGCTAGTCTTTAGTCAACTCCCTACCTCCCTCAGTGCGCAGTCTGCAAATGAGCTTGCACCTCTGAGTATCTCGTTTGCTGATGCCACTGACTTTTCTATTTTTCCTGCACACAATGTTTCCTCATAATGTGAACACTTACCGGACTATCTTAACTTTTTCTATGACTTGTGTTGCCCCATAAAAACTTATTACTTTTGATCCGATAGGTTTCCTTCCCCTTGCCTAAAGAAGCTTCGCAGAGCCAATGAAAGGGTATACAAATAGGGCCAGCATCATACTATAATATATCTATCCACCGTCATCAAGAGTAAAGCACGAAACCTGAATAATCTGTATATAGACTATGTGCTGGGTAACAGAAATTGCCGTGAAATCTGGAAAACTGTGAAGCATTTGTGCCACCCCAGGCCCAAAATAAGGCTAAACATTGATGATATGAATCTCCGGTTCACCGTTAACTCCGAGGCATCCTACTTCTCCCCTTCATATTTTGAATCCCGTGAACCCAACCCCGTTACCCCAAGTCCTGTCCTTAGATTTCCGCAACAATTAAAGTATCATAAGACCGGTGCCCCGATATTCTATCTTTCTATGTTACCTAAAGCCTGCTCTTTCGAACTCACATTTCCTTTGTCTGATCTATTTATTCGTTGCTTTGATTCTGGGGTGATTCCCGATTGTTAGAGACCTGTAAGCGTCACACCTGTACCCAAGAAAGGATCCGTCAAACATGGTTCGATAGCCCGCCCATCTGCTTTGCTGAAAGCATTTGTGAATGTACTCATCCACCACATAATTCCCCTAGTTCAGCCTCCTGACCCGGCACAATTTGTCAACAAACCCCGTCTGTCTAACCTTGATGCCGTGGGCTACATTGTTAATTCTATAGCTTCTACTTTTTATCACGGTGGCCTTACTGTCAGACACATTTTCTCAACTTTACGAATGCATCTGGTTCGCTTCATCCAGGTACTCTGCTGAATATTTAACGTCCTAATGAGGTTGACAGTCGTATTCTGAATACTTTTCATGATTATTTTTTGAATCGCATACAGTTTACTTCTTGCGGTAACTCACGTTCATATGCTCCTTAAGTTACCTCTGGTGTTCTTCAGGGTGCAATTCTGTCCTGGTTTCTATTGTTCTTTTATGTTAGTAAACTCCCGTTTCACTTAATCTCATTGACTGGAAATATGCCAAAGATGTCATATCTGGATGCCTCTATAAAGGAAATAATAGTTTGAGTTTTCTTCAAAATGGCCTGAATTAACTTGGCTACTGGTCTACTTCCCATTCACTTTTTCTTAACGTCTTAAAACGCGTTGACGTTCCCTTCAATCGTCAGTGTAGATCACGCTACAAAACTGTTTTTAACAACGTTCCGTATCTATCCATTGATAACCAACATCTACCCAAAGCTTCTTCCCTCGATTCCTAGGAGTTACTCCAACTCACAACTTTTGCTGGACCACTCACGTTAGAACAACGTTCAATAAAGTCCAGAAGCTTTATTTCCAGCCATTCAGATCGCGAAAACCTAAAGTGTCTTACAGTGTTTTACTTCATTTTGTAACCTGATGCATTCTCTCTCTCTGGTTTTGCTGCTGTCCTATCATTTTTCTGGTTTAAAAGGAAAAGATTCTGGTCTTATTACCAAACCAATAGGAATGCTCTTCCATTTTACGAACATCAATAGAGATATTCTCGCTGACTCCGTCATTAGCAAACATTTTGACGGTTGTGACAAATTCACAAACAGATTGCTTTCCAACGCAAATCATTGCCTTCACTCCACACTCTCTAAAGCCGTCTCATTCACTTCCATGGAAATCCAAGATGACTCATACGCACACATTTACGTATAAAACAGCCTCATCCCTTTTCTCGTTCGCTTACTCTTAGACAGCGACCACGAGATCAGTGATCTCGTTATTCACCCTCGTCAGTAACCGGAGTGCAAGTACTGCTTCGTTTTGCTTCCACGTACTTATCTTCCCCTTCCTATAAGCCCTCGCACTTTTCTTTTTCGATTCCTCTGTGAATGAAGTATGTGCTGTAAATGCTTCCTATATCGGGTGCGCAAAAGATTTTCTTGACTTAACTTGACTTGAAGACTAACGAGGAGAGAACTGACTTTGTACAGAATTGCTTGAGTGGCTGCCAAAACTGACCGTGTTGCGTGTTGTTCACACTGCCTAGACCGTGGTCGTCCTACACCCCTGTGTGCTCTCTGTTCCTTCGTTTGTAGCAAGTTCATTTAAGGAAACCATGACCGCTCATCAAAAAATCCTTTCATACCGGTGTTGCGCCCACCTCCTGGAAGCCAGTAACAGTTGTGCTTATTCCCAAAGTACACTTCTGATATTGGGTCAAAACGTTTTCGTCCTATATCCAACACTTCCTCTGCACCCAAGTCGACTAAGGGCGCTATCTTTGGCCAATTACGTTCTTTCTTGAATAGAGAAGCCAAAATATTGGTTTGCACTATGTATTTAGGATAATTCAGCAGCTCTTTCATAGATTACGTACTGAAGTCACAGCAATTATTTATATGGTCAAGAAAAACGAACATAAAGAGACTGAATTGTGACCAACTGACGAATGTTTGTTACCAAGGCAGAGCTAAGAAGATGAAAGATTCAAGCTGCTTACATAGTTAGGGGTTTAGGCTGCGAATGGCCAGTGCCTCTGTGTAACTGAGCCATCGTCGGTCTTCGCTATAGTATATGATCTCAGGTGCGTCCTATGGAATGACGTAATGCTTTTCCTTCCAAAAGCTTTGCGTGATCGACGCTCTGGGACAGTATCGTTCCTTTGGTGACTTCACTATCGCAAAGTTGTTAGTCATTGATTTCTGTAACCACACCGGTAAATACTCGGCTATTTTATGACGTAACTCCCTCTTCGTTCTGCCTAAACAGACAGCTGAGCATTCACACGTGGAACGATAAATGCAGTTTGATTTGGCACATGGAGCTGTAGCCCTTTGGTCGGCGGTGTACGTATTCCGGTGGTTCTGAGGGCAATTATCAGTTCTCCCGCGTAGTAGGTGCGTCTGACGGAAGAGTCTAGGCGCTCACTAATCAGCTGACTGGCGTCACCACTTTTGAATGGTAATTCTAGAAAAGTCCGCATTTTCGGTACATCGACCACCTTTTCTTTTTGCGCTTTTGCTTTAGAATATTTGCGAATCAGTGGAAGTGCACAACCGTTCGCTTGCAGTGTCTTGTTTGTGACTGCTTTCTCATCGTTTAGTGCATCGTCTGTGATGATTTCACGCGCTCTATGGAACAATGTCGTATTAGGCCAACTATGTATTTGGTAGAAACAGAGTTGATGAAATCCAAATTCTGTCCAGACCATGTACTTTTCCGGGAAACGTACTTGTCGACTGATCGATCCGTCCGACGAGTGATTCTAATGTCTCAAAAGTCAATTATGTTCTCTTCTGACACTTCACGTGCCAGTTATGCTCGAATGAATCACACTGAACCTGCTGAAGAGTTGCTTTTCGTCCGCACTGGTGCTACCGATCACAAATGTCATCGACGTAACGATGGTAGAGGTTCCGTTTTTTAATCTCGTCTACCAGCTTTTGTTCAAGATCGGTAACAAATGTCTGCTAGAATGGGTCCGAATGGACTTCCCGTAGCGAAGCCTTTTATTCTCCAGCAACTTTGACTGTGGAATGTAAACTTCACACTTGCTGTACAAAGCAGTAGCAATCTCGCTATTTCACTGCATGGAAATCCGACTCTGGGGTTGTGTCGACCTATTATCCTGTATGTTTTATCGACATTTTCGAGAAATGAAACATTGACTAATGGAGAATTTAAATCTATGATAAATGGTCGCCGGTTCTTAAAATTCCCATCTTTTAGCAGTTGGTACATTTCAAAGCTATCCTTAATGTTGTACTGGATGGTCGCATTTCTGGCCGTTATGAGCTATTCCACCAACCATTTGGTCGAAGAGTGTTGTGGCGAGTTGATCATGGAAAGGATAGATTGCAATGGAGCATCTCTTTTATGAAGCTTCGAAAGTCAGTACATCTGTGGTGTAGGAGTTCCTCTTGAAAGAAGAGATTTCGCTGTTTTTTTCTTCATCAGATTTGTTCACATCAGAGTTTTCACTTTCGTACGGATTTTCCTCTCCGGGTCTTTTGGATTATCGGAAACGGGGTCAAGTCTGCACTTAGTTGTGTCTCCCAAAATTGTCAACATTTTTTTAATGTTGTGATTTATCCGTCAAAACCACTCCCGAACCTTTGTCTGCATGGAGCATAACAATATCTGGATTCCTTTTTAGGTGTTTGATTATCGGTTAATGGGCTGCTTCCAAAAAACTGCTCAAACTTGCTTGCGAGTCGAAGCGATTGTACTTTTCCAGTGGAATGCAGTTCATTCCGCAACATAAAGCCTCCTGTTTTAATCCATTCAGCTGATGTGACCACAAATTGTACGCGTACTTCGCCCAGTTTTCTGGGATCGATGATACTGAGAGTTCGTGACTGCGTGATTTGGATAGATGTTATATTTCACAAGTTCTGGTTTGATGAATCTTTTTTTAAAAGAATCTGGTCAGTTTGGAATTTGATGAGCTCGTCTACTGATTGACCTCGACAAAAGGTGAACTTATTCAGCTGAGCTATATTTGTCTGAACAAGTCAGACTTGCTGTCTGTGACCAGTGTCGCTTCGACTAGAATGATGATCCAATAAAATGTTCCCATTCACAATTTCTCCATAAGTCGTGTTTTGATTGCAACTAGATGAAACCCATTGTTAGAGAATACAGGGCTCATGAAACATTTCCACATTTTTGTTCGTAAGCATTCGTGTGTAGGCAGACTCATTCATGGGTCTGTTCTACTACCCGTTGATTGCGTGAGAAGCTTTAAAAGAAACCTATCGAACTGTGTACTATTAACACAATATATTAGCAGAACACTTTGTTCTTTTTTCTGTACCGATAGCCTGTCTTGCGTGGAGACCATGCATCTACCATCCCTGGGAGAATACAAGAGCTTACTTCCGTTGTCCGATAATAGTTGTGATATAAATCTTCCAGCGTATCAATTTCGGTAACATGTATTGTCCTGCCCTATCACCAAGCTACACAGTCAGCTTTCTTTGAAGTGGCGGCATCATTATTTTGCTTTCTCAAATCGACGTTTCCATAAATGATCAATGAGTCTCTGCCTACGTGCTTTAGAAAAGTGTGATCCGATGACCTTCAGGTGCTCAACAATTTTTGCAAGACCATATTGTCTTTTGCATTCCTCACGCAGCCCTTTTTTGAACGTTTCCTTAAAGGTCAACTAGATGAGCTAGAAAAGTACTTGTGGATTACAGCACGAAAATTCGGTAAAAAGTCACTTTTAAACAATTCAGTTTAACTTCCGCTTAAAAAGGATTTTGTCAAATCCTATCATGTAATGCTTTGCGTATTTTTTAAATCCAGCACTAACCTAATTGCTTTGGAATAAAAATCCTGATCATTTACTACTAGTTATTTGCTGCTGCTGTTCAAACTAATGTTGGAGCAAAACAGATCAAAACAAATGATCGCCAAACAGCCAAGTTCTGTCCATTCACAGACGACTTTCCAATCTTCCCTTTACACCGTCCGTTGCTTAAACTGTTCGTTGACAATCCTGTCTGATGTGAATTAGGTACTGTGAGTGCTCTTATTACTCTAAAAGTCGTTACTTACATCCTCACCTAGAGCCTTATTTTATCACTAAGAAATTCTCTGATTGGTCTAATCGGATAAACTACGGTGAACTACTAACCCACTGACTCATATCTTGGGGAATGATAGGTAGAAAATTTGGTTATTTGTTGCTCCATCTTGGTTTATTATCTGGTCCTAATGTTGTTCATGACTCTAAGCTCATCCAATAAAATAAAGAACAACTAATTCACCTGTGGACAGTCGGAATGGAGCCTATATCAAAATTTTTGGGTGATTGAGTTTCCAATGGAGTGAAAATTTCAGGTTTTGTGCATTCCGTTTTCTCAGTTCACTGTTTCTACATGGTCTCTTGTGCACCAGCACCGATGACTGACTATAGCACTCACAGTACTTGATAGGCACGCAGTCAATGTGCTTACAGATCACTCAGTGCACCTCGTTCATCTTTTGATGTACTAGACTTTATTAGCACGACCTGACTCAAGATTTTTGGAGCAGATATCAACAGAATAAAAATAAATGACAGAGGCTTCTCCCAGCTCATCATTCCAGGCCACCACCCATCCTCTGATAACCCCCAGTTAACACATGGCTCAGAAATTCCTGGTAATCTGTGCTTCTGGTTTGTTTGCGCATTCTTGTAGGATGTTGAATTTCGCTGTGACTGCCATCATGATAGAAACAATTGGCATGAACAGAAACATCTTTTTCTCTTCTATCCTACCTTTTCCCATGAAATGTGAAAGCAAGATTGCAACGTCTACGGTGAACGCCTTTGGGGTTAATTAGCCTTTGGCTTGTTTACGTGCCCGTTTTCGAGGTTTTTCTTGTTTGGTTGGAAGTTCTGTGGGGGCACCTGGGATATCCACTTTCTGGCCTGC
This sequence comes from Fasciola hepatica, assembly GCA_948099385.1. Lineage (NCBI taxonomy): Eukaryota > Metazoa > Platyhelminthes > Trematoda > Plagiorchiida > Fasciolidae > Fasciola > Fasciola hepatica. The sequence goes on from CANUEZ040000043.1 coordinate 41,485,758, forward strand.
TTATTCAGTTAGGCCAACTGAGCGCTCCGATATATGCTCTGAACCGGAGAGAATCTCTGACATTTTGGGATTGTTCAGTGTTGTTTTCCTTCGTGTCGAGCTAGCCGACTTTGGGTTGTTGTTGTGGTGGTGGTGGTTGGGCAGGTGGAGTTGTTATTGTTATTGTTATGAATCCAGATTGGACAGGATTGATAAGATGCACTGGTTTTCTAGCTGACTGTAATGCACTGGTATTTGCTCGAAGATGAGTAATGAACGAATAAGCCGGAGTAACAGGAAACGGAGAACACTGCATTGACAGAGGTCAAGTATTTCAGACATTTCTGATCGGAATTCGGGAATTCTGCGCGAACGTATGCAGCAGAGAGCGTAAAACCTGCTGGCCTTTTTGGTTCAGCGAATACAGAAGAATATGCGGCGATACTCGAAGATTCCCCGGCTTGTGGGTTGAAAGCAATCAGCGATGAAATGTTATAGGTAAGATTTTAAATGATAATAAGCGAAAGATAGAGAAGGAAAGTTCTGTGGTTTCAGTAAACATAGTACGTCAAAGTACTGAACTGTTTTTCTCTGTTATCACAGTCTTCAGTCGTAACCAAATACAAATACACTTCCAACCAATTTTTTGACAAGTACAGTGGCTTTTCTAGAAACTGAAACATTTATAACCTATCGGAGGAAATTCTGTTGGAGGAAAATTCCTCTCGCATTAAATCAGGTGGAAAGAATAAAACGAGTAGAATACCTGAATAACTGCGTCCACCTTTGGGTGATTCGCTCTAGCCTTGGAGGCTGAGAGTAAATGTCATTCACTGCTGTGTGTATGGCATGGTTTGTATGTAGATGACAGATAACTCCTGTATTACCCTTACACGGCTGTTGTCGTAATATTGCCAGAAGACTGGGAACACATCCGACAGTTCCCGTTACGACCACTTTCAATTCCGAAACGAGCGACGACCGAGTTCGGTCTGTGTGATGCATCAGTGTTCCGCTAATCAGGCTGAGTACTCGCTTTACGTTTGTGCATTGGCATGAGTTCTGCTACTTCAGCATTCACAATTTGGTGAATCCCACCAACCTTTACGCCATTGCAACGATAAGAGGAGATGTGGATGCAGTGGGAAGTGTTGTACACACATATGCGTTCTTCAAAATTGGACAATGGAAACCATCAGAGTGAACAAGTGTATAATTATTGTATCGACATAATAGTGTTGTGTACAGTACTTTTAGGTCATCGTAAAATGGGTCAAAAAATTCCCCTCTCTATATATGACAAAAGATGGCTATTTTTCTGGCCACACAATGAAAAGGTGGATATATTCCGATTTCACTGATTGCCATTAGCAAGAAAATTGACGTCTACATTTGTTGAGGTGTTTTCGGTGCACTCGTCTTATCATCTCGTCGAATGGTATTTGGACGAGCCAACTCGTGGGGTAGATAGGTGAGAAGCTAAGTAAGCGAATGTATTGTCCGACGAATGTCTTCCATCTAAAGCAAGAGTTATAGGAAGATCACGGAATGTTAGCAAACCCCCATCGTCTTGTTTGAAAGTGAAAACGAATATTAGATGGGTTCTGTTGAACTGCTAAAGAAATTTCAAGGCCCATACACACACTTTATCTAGGTATTTTTTACTGAACGATTTTTTTTTGATCACCGAGTCAAATCACCCCATGAAAAATTAGTCAAAAGGGGTTTCCTACTGATATCCCATCTATTTGTCGAACATCATCCGTACAAACTTTTCTAGAGGCTCAGAAAGTAGAGTAAGAGTAGTATTTTACCATGTGGTTGACTCACATTTAACTTCCCCCGTTTAACATAGGGGAATATCTGTGAATGATGAAGGAACACTGCCAGAGCACATTGTATTCTAGAGAGGTTGTTTATGAATAAAGGTTCACAAAACTAAAAATAGTCTGCAGTAAGTGAACACCAAAGTGCTTATGTACAGCTGGAAGAACTCTCAGTAGCCACCAGGTACGGTGAATCATTCGTTGATAATATGGGACGTAAAGTAACCGCCTGTGTGTCTTTGGTTGAACCTGCATAAATAGCTTGTGGCAGTTAACTGGATACTGTTTATTTTACTGAATCTCAGTGATAAAACTGTGTAACACAAGGATTTATGACCCATTTCCTAAGGTGTTCGAAGAAGGAGTTTTGGCTTAATCTCGTCTTTATCTTCCGAGATTGTCATTACTTTCTGATGGCGCAATTTTGTTGAACGGGAATACTGGGAAACAAAATTTAGGCCAAGTCTCTCAGCCTAGACCTGAACTACTTTTGGCTTTTTTCGTTGGGTGCAATCAGTTCACTTCCCCGTTCGTAAAGTCACTCGAATTCTGTGTATACTTGGCAACATCTACGTGCTTTGGTCTTAACCCAACATGAGTTCAGTTAGTTACCCACAAAGAAACACCCACCCGAGATGCCTAGTTAAATGTTATCCATTTCAATTTAGGAATTTGCTTCGCGCTGCATAACGCTACCTTTGATTCGGTCGTGCTGTCATCGGAACATTAAATTACAGTTTTCTATAAATCTTTTTATCAACACACACTCATACTGGTTTCAAGGTCATCCGTGATTTTATATATGTGCACATTTCAAAATCATGGAGAAAGTGGCACGATAGCGAACAAGCTCGTTTTCGGCAACTTCATGCTCTGGCTAAGACTGGTACATATGTGACAGGGATGCATATTTTCCCAGTAATGTTCACAATATCAGCATAAGGTTGAGCAATCAGTGTTACAAGCTATATATGGTTCAGAAAAGAGGAAGTTTCTTGTTCGCGATTGGGATAGACCGGCGAAGAAAGTACATCGAGGACAGGTTGGCTGCTTTCAGTCACGAATGAAAGGTTACCTTGATCGCGATCAGGGTAACTGAAGTGATATCACAAATCTTTTAAATGAACTAAGGGATAGGTTTACCAGCCTAATCGCCACTGCTTTTGCTACTATAAAATGGATCAGACGAAAGGTTTTTAACGAACGTAGGGGTACTTTTCAGATTGTCTTGAGAGATTTGTTGTCCACATGGTGCACTGTGTCGGCGAAGTGCGCCACCATTTCACCAGTAACGGCTCTTCTGGACCCCGTTCTCTGACGAACCAGTTTGTGTTCCTTCGTTCTTCGAGATAGATGCCGTATCGTTTTTCCCAAACAGTTTGTCGAACATGAGTAAGCAAAGGAACAGGTTTACTTAGAGGAGGAAAGGTCAGACAGTTTTTCATTCAGATTCATAAAAATCACTGACCAACTAGCGAAATGGACGCGTAGAGTGGCGGCGAGATATGTGCAGATGATTGCATAATTTGGGCACCGAGCTAATAGGTAACTTTTACCGTCTCCTTTGAAAGGAGGTTGTATATGCAGCTCTTTTATCTTGACTGTCATTACTTGTGATAGTTGAGTTACTTCCAAAAGGTGCTTTCGAATGAATAGTTCCGCGTACCCGTTGCTTAATAGCTTTTGTCTTTTGTGCTATAATTCTTCATCTAATATTTATTTGGAACAGATCTTCTGTATACTAGAAGCTAAGAACCGGACTAGATTCCGTTTGCATTTTAGTGGAACAAAACTGACGAGATTTATATTGGCGTCTCCATGTTGGCTTGCCGTATACGCGGCGGACTAGCTTCTCATCTTCCCAGGAAATGAAAAGTGTCTCATATTTCCACTGCGGATGTTAAATTGAGTGCACAATGAGCCTGAATAAATTTTCCCACTATTTCTTCATCTAAGCCTACCTGTTTACCACTCAAAATAAAAAAAGGCGTAACTGGCTAGCTGGATGCTCATTCTATGGTGTGTCTGAGTCCTTCTTTTTCGAGTTTGGCGACTAGTACGTTGGCTCTATGAATTTGTCGGTAAAGCTTGACATTGAAGCAAAACTGGAAATCAAGCTTGTTTCGTAGTAGTAATTCTTCCAGATTGGCTACCGGAATTCCAATACGTATTTCGTTTTTGGTTATACAATAGTACAGATATTCGATTGTTCGCAACAGTTGGGCTTCTGCGAATAATCATATCACATCCAAAGAGACAATTTCAGGTCCTGTTTCATTTTATTCTCCATCCGTTCTGCAAGCTGAATTGTGTCGTTCAAGCTGTATTGAGTAACTTTTCTGATTACTGGTTCCAAAGTATAGACAAGCAATCGAGTAATAGGGAGAAGTGCTCATGTCAAGTATCCATCTCGGAGGTACCCCTGACTTACATTCTTTCGATAAGCCATAGAGATGAGGAATAGTAGTGCCCGTGGGTCGTAACCTTTCGTGAGTGCCATTCGAAATAAAACCCAGATTTTTTACTATTCTCGGAGATACCTCAATCTGTTCTTCCACCGTTTTGGTTTCATCCTTCTTTCCCTTGGGTTATCTAGATTTTGTCGGGTCATTTAAAACAAAGTCCATCTTATCAGGATGGTCTACGAGATTCCTTTTCTCGACTCCGGAAACTTTATCGGGTCTGGCAATAACGTCTTTAGTTCTTCATCGATTTATCCACTCTTCTCTGTATCGGTTGCTGACAATGCTCTTAAATTTCCTCTGGGTACGATCATACAGATAAGAGCAGTCAACAAGGATCGATTTGAAATCTTTGATCGTGGGCTGCAATGTTGCTGTTGGTGAACGAACTTGATGACGTAAATTTTTAAACTGCACTTCTACATCTATTCGGTCATCCTTCGAATTTGGACGAAATCATTCAAACCTAAAGCTAACACTTCCAGAAGGGGTACATCTTCAAACAAACAAGAAACGTTGTTTGCATACAGCTCTGGATATTTTAGAAAATTGATCCGTGGTTTCGTCTTGTTTATAGTATTCTGCAATCTGGTCATTTTTCTGTCGACCCGTTTTGCGATCTGATCAATAACGAAACGCTCGAACGCTCAAAATTTATTGGCCAGAGAATGAAGGTACTGAAAACGAGTTTTTTCTTCTATTGTGTCGTTGTCCCTATGATACAATGGGACTATTAAGTTTGCGCAGTTCTCACGTGTTATTGTCCATATTGCTTGTTTTGTGAAAAATGGCAATAAAGCTCAAAATAAGTTAGAGCGGATGATCATAAACATGATGGGACCGGAAAAGAAACACCGTAGAGGATGTTAATTTGGTCTCCGACAATATACAGCAGGCAAGCCCTCGAATTTCCTTGGTCCTAACTAACCGTATACGGTCTTTGTTGGGAAAAATCGAAGAAATGGCAACAATCCTGCGGAAGGAATATAAAATCGCCGGAATTTGTGTTACTTGAATTCCAGTTTCAAAGAGGTATGCCCGGTGAAATTATACGAGTAGATGATTTCCGCAGTTTCGGAGGAAGTTTTATCACTCATGTTGACAGAGTGAGCGAATCAGCTGATTCAGTCCTCATGTACTCAACTAACAAGACTATCTCCCACACCGTAGTGTACAGGCCATGTTTTTCGAGTGGATTCCGCTCGATAATCATTGGAAACTTTTACTTGGCACTTACCATACCACTGTCTGAGTTAAACAACTTTTTGATTTTCTGTCATCCTCAATATTAACTCGAATCAGTGAATCCCTTCACTAGCGTTTTAGTGACTTTAGCGGGTATGATGTTACTTTCCCCTCCTCGCTTGGCTTGAAAACCTTGGTACTTATTCCTAGCAGACCACACTTATTTACTGTTCAAAAATGTGCATCCCTTGAGCGTCTCATACCATTGTATCTTGTATGTCGTACACAAGGGGACTAAGTCTAACTGGTACACTTTGTTGAGAAGATCATCCCGAACAATTATCCAGAGAAATCGTTCACCTGTCAGCCTGGTAAAGTTAAGGAATCTGGTTACCTCAATCCCTTCCCCCTTGTTTCCAAGACCTAACCACTTTGTCTTCTGCGGAAAAGTGATTGGCTACCTTAATTTTTCTCTGATCATTGTTACCGACGTTTAAACTGACATACATTCTTCCCCACCATTTGTACAGCTGTCTGGAAAGAGAGCACGCTTACAAACATGGACAGAGAATGCAAATCGAGACTCACCAGCTTGATCAAATCTGTAGTAAAGCGCGTTAATAATTAGTACATGGATACCACCTTAGGAAATGTCAGTTGACGTAGCATGCGAAAGGCCGTAAAACACGTATGTGGCAATAGCTCTGGAAAAAAGAAAAGGTTGATTTTGAAAAACTCAGCTCTGATTTTTGTTCAGCATTGCAGTGTACTACTCATCTCAGCCACTTACTATTGATCTTGCCTTGGCCTTTCAACAGCTCTACTAAGTGAGGACAAATAAAGCCCTTGGCCCGGATGAGCTATCAGCTAGTGTACTCAAAGAGTGTAGTGACTTCTCTTCAGTCCCATTATCTAATATCTCTAATATTTTTTAACAAGCGGGAAAATCTCTAACATGTGAAGGCTGACCAAGATAACGCTTTTCACTGAATAATCCCATTGCATTATAGAAAAAGGCACGATAGCGAACAAGCTCGTTTTCGGTAACTTCATCCTCTGGCTAATACAGTTACATATATATACGATAGGAATGCATATTTTCGGAACAAAATACAGGGTATTTACAGTATCAAATTAAGATTGGTTAATCAATATTGTAGGTGTTTTGCGGTTCGGAAAAGGGGTGGGAAGTTGGTTGTTCGTGGTTGGGAAAACTCGGTGTAGAAAGTACATCTGGGGTGGGTTGGCTGCTTCCTGTCACGACTGAAAGGTCGCGGTCGAGGTCACCATGATTTTGTCCCCCACTTTCCGATCGCGGCCAGGGTAGCTGCAGTGATTTGACAAATCGCTTGTGTGAACAAAGCGATGGATTTAACAGCCTAATCGCTACTGCCTCCGCTGCTCCCAAAGTGATTTGGCGAACGATCTTCGAAGAATTCACAGGCACTTTGTAAATTATCTTGAAGGCTTCGTTGTCTACCTGGTGCCCTGTCTCTGCAAGGTGCGCTACGATTGCGCTAGTTATGGTTCTTCTAGTTCCTGTTCTCAGCCAAGCTGGTTTGTGTTCCTTGATTCTTTGGGACAGTTGCCGTGTCGTTTTGCCTACGTAGCTTGCCGAACATGAGCAAACAAATGAATAGGTTAACATAGAGGAGGAAAGGACAGGCATTTTGTCTTTGAGATTCATAGAAATCATAGACCGGCTTGTGAAGTGGGCGCGTAGAGTAGCGGCGGGAAATGTACGGGCGATTGCATCCCTAAGGCGCCGAACTAGTAGTTCGCATTTAACATCTCCTTTGAAGGGAAGTTGCATGTGCAATTCTTTCCTCTTGGCGGTGATTATCAATGGTCGCTTGGGTACTTCCGAAATGTTCTTTTGAATGAAACGTTCCGGATACCCGTTGTTTAGTAATGTTTGTCTTATGTGATGCAATTCCTCACTCACTGTTTCCTCGGAACAGATCTTTCGTATGCGAGACGCTAGGGATCGGACTAAGTTCTGTTTGCGTTTTAGAGGCACGAAACTGGCAAAATGTGTGTATTGGCCTGTCCATGTTGGTTTACGATAGACGCGGCGGACGAGCTTCCCATCTTCCCTTTTCGTAAGGTTTACATCCAGAAAATGAAAGTTGCCGTCTAATTCCACTTCGGATGTGAAACTGAGCGCACTGTGAGTCTGGTTAAACTTTTCCATTAGTTCATCTAGGTGAACATGTTTGTCAATCAGAATGAAGATGTCGTCCACATACCGGCAGTACCTTGGTAGTCTTTCTATGGTGTCTTTGAGTACCCCATTCTCCAGCTTGGCAACGAAAATGTCGGCAAGTAGGGGTCCCAGAGGCGAGCCCATCGCAACTCCATCGGTTTGTCGGTAAAGCTTGTTGTTGAAGCCGAACTGAACATTTAGAGTACATCGTAGTAGTAGTTCTTTCAGACTGGCTACCGGAATACCAACGTTTATTTCATTTTCGATTATATATTTGCACAAATATTCGATGGTTTCTAGAAGTGGGACGCTCGTAAATAGTGATGTTACGTCCAGAGATGCCATTTTAAGTCCTGTCGTATTTTGTTCTTTTATTAATTCTACGAACTCAAATGTGTCATTAAGGCTGTATTGAGCAATGCTTCTGCGCACTGGTTCCAGTATATCAGCGAGCCAACGAGCAGTAGAGTGGTAGGGAGAAGTGCTCATATCAAGTATCGGTCTTAGTGGTACTCCCGATTTATGTATCTTCGGTAAGCCATATAGACGAGGAATACTAGTGCCCGTAGGTCGTAACTGTTCATAATTGCCATTCGAAATATAATTCTGATCTTTCAATAGTCTCAGGGCTGCAGTAAGTTGTTCTTCCACTGTCTTGGTTCTGTCCTTCTCTCCTTTGGATTCCGTAAATTTTGTCGAGTCACTTAGAATGGTATCCATTTTATCAATGTAGTCTTTGCGATTCATTAGCACAACTCCGGAGCCTTTGTCAGGCCTGGCAATAACAATGTCTTTATTCCCCCTTAGAACTCTTAACGCTTCCCTGTGTCGGTTACTGACAATGCTTCTAAATTTCCTCTGGGTTCGATGGTATTGATAAGAACAGTCAACAAGGGAGGATTTGAAATCTTCAATCGCCTCTAGTGACGTCGCTGTTAGTGAACGAGTTTGAGCGTGTAATTTGATACTGTAAATACCCTGTATTTTGTTCCGAAAATATGCATTCCTATCGTATATATATGTAACTGTATTAGCCAGAGGATGAAGTTACCGAAAACGAGCTTGTTCGCTATCGTGCCTTTTTCTATAACGCTTTTCCCCAAAGAAGAACCTTGGAAATACTTCCTGCATTTTCGTGATGCTCAGATAGTTTGGGAGGCATTTGTTCCTTGGGTTTACATGAGGCCTGCTGAAGAAAGTGCATACCTGTTTGCTTAACGCACTTCGAGCTCTACACTTGAAGCCGTGACTTATCTAATCCTTGAACCGCTTCGGCTTTGAACTGGAAGTATAGAACTTTCAGAATAGTGTTCTTATGCTAAAAAGATGCATTCGGTTACCTTGATAGATCACTGGTGTTCAGTATGCACCCCGTAAGAGGTGTTGGCTCAAAGTCTGTAGGCTGATTTCCGACTATGACATTTCGCTTGTTTCAACAGTTAAAAGCCCTCTTCTCTTCCAGCTGACCTTGGTATCTTACATGGTGCAAACTCTCAGAGTAATTTCATCTCCTTGTACATTAAACAACTTCCACTTCTGTCGACATTCATTGGTTTGAAATACTCAGACGATGTAGTTTTAGGCCGCAGATTACCGACGCCCAAATGAACTTCACAAATATACTGGTCCTCATCCCGCTCCCTTAAAATGAATGCTTCTAAATTACAAGGTGTGTTATTTTCCTCGCTTTATGATGAATAGTTGTATCCACGTCCGTAATATATACTCCTTTATGTTAGATAAGACCTGAAGCAGCATTCTACAGCAGGACAATCTTCCAGAAATAACTTCAGGTCTGATGGAATCGGAACAGTAGGAGTGAGTAGGACTTTGTTCACGGTATCTTGTTGTTAATGCTCTTGGTCACTGGCCTGGGTGTAAGTCATTTCCCTTAATATATTCATGTATACTTTATTACATAGAACCACGAATTTCCGATAAAAATATTTATTCAATTGAAATTTGTTCTGCTGCCAGTAACCGTGTACAGCCCATTTCGTGCGTAAAGCTATTGAGACTACTTTTCTGCTAAATTGACAGCCCAAAGGATCGGCGTAGTTTCTGTAGTCACTGAAATTAATTTCTCCGGGAATTTCTTCTTACGACAGACGTATTCCTGAGCCTCCTTTTTCTCAGCACATTTCATCCAAAGCGAATCGATGATCAAAATACACTGTATCGCAATTCGGATATTTTTGCGGCTCAGACACTTAGCCATCTTTTTTGTTCGGATCGTACTGGTTTTCAATCGGCTGAAACCTAAAGTAACGAACTTTTCTCCACTCCTGTTTACAAAGGTGCATTGGAGTCTTTTACAACCATTCTCCCGGATTATATATTTATTGTTCTGTCAATATTATTTTCATCCCAATGCAGCCTACGTCGTTACTCAAGCTTGATACGCTCGTTTTTCGCAGACCACATTGTTCGAACAATTCTTTCTATATATGAAACGTGATAAAAACACGCTGTCATTCAGAAGAATAATAAAAAATATGTTGATCACAAGACCAAGTGCTTAAAGAGCTCGCACAACTTCATTTCTTTCATCTTTGATGAAGCAACCGGGTCTTTTGATTTCCAGCAAAATTCATCTACGTATTTGTTTTCTCTATTATTCCTTCTTTTTCTTAGAAAGAAAAGTGGCAGACAATTCAGAAAACGAAAAGTTTCTAGTAGGATCAACGTTTATTTCCCAATGACAAAATCAACCCATGGTGAATCTTACCTCTGTCGGTCAAAAAATAGGCCATATTCAACATTTTACTAATTTCGGACATCTGAACTTCAGACTAATCTGTCACGAAGACCAATTTAAACATCAGCGGATCGCAGCAAAACTAAGGTGACTGACATCGAGTTTTATAGAGTTTAGATTTCAGTCTTGTGTTTTGATAAGATATGAAACGTTCAGGAAAGAGGAACTGATTGGGAGGGGAAAAGATCTGCAGAATTTTGGCAACACCTGTAAATTTGACTTCAATCGGAACTGGCCGATATATCATTTGTATGCGTTTTTCTCACTAGGAACTACAGGTCTATCTCAATCAGTACGCAGTAGATAGCCAAACCAAAACAAAATCTGTTCACCTACAAAGCGTGAAATTCCATTTATAAAGTATAACTTCATTAACTGTCGGTGATCGAGATACACCGTGCAACCTTTTGCAACTACTGTGCAGTTTTAGTCCATCCGAACTGTAAAGTATTATCAGTCAGTATCAAAAGAGTGGGAGAACGAATCATGAATTTTGGACGGCATATATACATATATATATATATATATATATATATATATATATATATATATATATATATATATATATTGATGAATACCCTCTCACTTGTACTTCTTTCACCCTCATGTATTCCAAATGCTATTACAGGAAACCAAAAAGAACCAATGACAGATAAAGCACGAACCCCAGTTCCTCCCAACCCTACTACTGACTCTCCTACGACTAAAGCAACGAGGGCCGAAATTAAACCCATATAAATGTCCTTTTTTACGCCCACATGTTAGATATCTAGATCTTGCCATTGTTAGGGAAGGAGTCAAAACAGATAAAAAAAGATTGTACAAATTCTAAATTGGCCAGTTCCTACTAATGCCGACGACGCGAGAAGCTTTATTGGCCTGGCATCTTTCTGTCGCAGGTTTGTTGGTGACTTTGCGACTCCGCGAATTAAGGGACAAGAATGGTTTTAAGTGGATGCATTTCAGACGTTGAAAGAAGCGTTTACACATCCCTCTATTCTGCCTCCTCCAAAGTGCATAAAAGACGCCGACCCCTTTGTTTTGGACATAGATGCAAACGATGTGGGAATTTGCGTGGTTCCACGACAGAAACTAGATGATGGAGAACTAGCAGTACCCTACGATAGTCAATACTTGAGCAAACATGAGAGGAACTCCTGCATCACACGGAAAGAAATGTTGGCGTTAGTTTATTTCCCATTTCACTTCCGACATCACCTCCTTGGCTCAGCTTTCATCTACGAACGGACCTCTAGGCTTTTGTTTGGTTACGAACCTTCAAAAATCCCTCGGGACAAATAACTGACAGGCAGGAAACGCTACTGGAATATGAATTCCAATGTGCCCGCCGGCCTGGAAACCACCAGTTAAATGCAGACGCTTTGTTTTGCAGACCGTGTCGTCAGCAAGAAGAGTGTCCGTCATGTTCCCATGTCCAACTGGCGGTGATAACTCTTCAAACGACATAATCGCGAACATGGCAGAAAAGTCAGGAAAATGATCCAGGCACACAGCTTATCCACGAAATATCGTCAGCTTCCAACACCAAACCAAATGGAAAGGAGGAGCCGGCCGCAGCTGGGAAACCGTGTGGCTTTGGAATCTCCGGGAATATCTTGCCATAAGGGAGGGTATACTGTATTTCCACTATGAACAGACCTATACGAGAAGGATTCTAGTGCCGCAGTTTTTAATGAAATCAGTGTTTATGGAACTACATCATGAATTGGGCCACGCGAGTCAAAGGGAAATGTTGGCGGCAGCTCCGCTCAGATTTTGCCGAATAAATCAAGCAACAGATTTTGTGAATTTTTTTACTTGTTGTCAACTCTGCTTGTGATTCTATTACCCAGGAACCAAGAACCTAGCACATCCGGAGCCAGTGTTGCCAGGGTTTCTGAACGAAAGAGGGGAATGAGTATGATCGACCAGCTCCCAGAATCCAGTAAAGATAATCGCTGTGTATTAGTTATGGTGAGTCACTTCGGTAAACGGTACGAAGCAGAGCCACAGCCGACGACAGATTCGTTAACCATACCACGAACGTTCGTAACCTCCTGGGTTGCATGCTGGAGTTCACGGTTTTTACCGTATACAGATCTAGCATCTAATCTGTTAAGTATGTTGATGGCCAATCTCTGTCAGCTTCTGAGAATTAAGAAAAGTTTGCACAACCTTATATCACCTCAAAGGAAACGGTCTGGTGGAGCGTACCAGTCGGACCATGGAAAGTTTAGTAAAGGCTTTCACTAACCGACAGGGCACACAGCACTGGGATGGAGAACTCTCGTTTTGCATACATACGAGACATCGGTACAAGAGCTGACTTGTCATTTCCCATCTTTCATGATAACAGGACAAGTGTTGCGCCTACCAATGGGCCTAACCGTACCACGACCTGCGGACTACATACCGAAGACAACGGACTTTGCGGTAAAGCTCCAAAAAATCGTCACGGATAATCACAATTTGGCCAGAACACATAAAAACAGCTAGACCACATCAAAAAGAAATCTACGACCGCCGAGGTCGTGGAGCCCCAGTACAGCCAGGAGAATAAGTGTGGCTGAGATCAATAGCTCCAGTACCAGGGACGCCCTCAAAGTTGAAGTAAGTTGCAATGCACGTCTAATTACCCGTGCCGGCGAAAACCCGGAGATATAAAGCCGAGTCGTTCACCAGAACCGATTAAACTCGCTACACAAACATATATAGCTCTGAACTCGGAGAGGACAATACAAGCTATCCAAGATGCTGTAAGATATAAGTAAGATCTGGGGACAACCCTTTTATTTTAGAGGGGTGAATTGTGATTATTACCCTCACAATTGTACTTCTTTCTCTCTCTTGCAGTCCAGATACTCTCACAGGAAACCAAGAAGAACCGCTGACAGATGGAACACAGATCCCAGCTTCCCCAACACCGTACCTAGTGACAGTTACCACTGGTTACGTTTCGTTTCCAATTCTCTTGTATCTGTGCCACGCTGCTCCTAAGAAAATTTCCATACGTCTTCGGAGTCTTGCTATGCCTGCCACTTACATTCCTTCTACCACCTTTCTGAATATTTCACTTTCAGATCCCCAACCACCAGAATCAATAATATATATATATATATATATATATATATATATATATATATATATGGTAGAAGGAATGTAAGTGGCAGGCATAGCAGGACTCCGAAGACGTATGGAAATTTTCTTAGGAGCAGCGTGGCACAGATACAAGAGAATTGGAAACGAAACGTAACCAGTGGTAACTGTCACTAGGTACTACTGAAAACGTTAATAACAGTTTCTAGTATTTCAAAGTTATTGATTACAATACTGGATCTGAAGGTCATTGAAGTAGACGAGGTGGGCTCTTCGACGACCGTCCTCCTGACAGACCTATGATATTGTGAATTTACTTACACAGAAGCCCGTTCTTATTCTCGAGATTTGTCTGGTCAAAGAAGGGATCTCAACTTGGGAAAGCATTGTAAAATCAAAGCGCTTCAGGTCCACATCATCTCTTTTATGAGCACTTCTTGGTGGAAATCTGTTCTTCCTGAAAGCAAACATCTCAGTGAAGCATCTTTTCTTCAGAACCCTATCAGAGCAGTTTCATCCAATTAACTTTGAGACAGGATGAATAATACGGTATTTTTACACAAGGAGGCAAAACGGAAACAACCACTCACGTGCTGCCATTTGATTATCATGATGGCGATGGTGACTGATTCTTCCTCTAGTAAGAATAAAATTTTATGTCGTGATTCGCGTCCCTTGTTCAGGGGAGAACATATTTTGTTGATAACGATTGCCCCTCTATCTACTTTTACAACATTCTATCATCTGCAATAAGAGTCATCGTTCGGAAATAATTGTCGCCAACACTACCTAGTGTCATTCTACCGATCCGGTATATTCAACTGGGCCAAAAACCCTGAAAATTAACCAGTCACTATGCCATTGTAGACAAATGTTTCGGGGGAAATTTCTCCCTGCTCTAATAGAAATTACTTTCACTGTCAATTTTCCCTCGGCGAATGCCAGTTTGAGGAGATTAAATAACGATCGAAGAGCCTATAGTACCACTTTCATTATCCACCTGATTTTCGTGATAGATTCTTCGAGATCCCGTATAGTAGGCAGTAACCCAAATACATTTAGCTACTCCTACAGCTCATCTCAAACTTTCAGAACGAAAAATTTAACTCTGTCAGGCATACTCTTTAGCTGACTTTATATGCAATGTCTCCTTCCTTTACTGTCTCACGTTGATCGACTTCATGCTTTGTTTCTTTTTAGTGATCATAATTAATGCAATCATTGAACTGATCGAAAAGTGAAGGTCTCCAGTCTCAGCCCGAGTCGAACCCAACCTTTGATAACACGCATTTGCGTACTGATTGAAATCACTTGTCTGAACTATTAGCGATGACTGACCGATGAATGCATGCATACCGTGCTGAAACGTAAGCACGGTCCGAGCGTAGGTTTAAATCAAGCCCAAGATGAAATTTTTACCGTTTGGATCCATTCAAAATTTCTCAGTAAGTGCCAGTTCACATCTCCATTTTGAATATTCAATCGCTTTAGGTTGTCTGGGTTTCCTCATATTACCTACAGTGCAAAAAAGACACCGGAAAATTTGTTAACAATGGTATATACTAATGTACGAAAGTTGACCGATTTGTTTCCAAAAAGAATCCGAATTAGTTCCAGTGATTTATAAAATTAAACATGCTTTTCACGAAATACCTTTCAAAATGAAAGCCTAGTTGCAACATTGCACGATCTATGTCCAGGATGTGGTGCGTACTGCAGAAGAATAGTGTTTATATGCATTCATGCTAAACAATGATACTCAAAAACTACAAGAAACGGGTTCTAGGGACAAGTTATATCATCACGGTAAATACAAGTTAACAAACAGCTCCTTCTGCTGAGGCAATACAGGTTTCCATCGACGCTTAGCAATAGCCTCGGCAAACCTCAGTATTTTGGCATTCTTCGCTGAGTGCGTGAATCAAAACGCAGTGTTTCGGGTAATTGGACGTTACTTCATCAGAAGTAGACGAGCTACGGCAGACGACGGAATCCTGTGGTTTTGAACGTAAACTTTACGCGTTTCATCTGACCCTGATTGAGTCACTAAACGTTGCACCCAATTTGGGATATGTTCACTCACTCAGTTGTGTAATTGTCGCTCTATTCAACTCATGTAGTTTGCCCTTCGCCTACACTGAAATCTGTAAATCAATTAAGATTTGGAATACGAAGGTAGACGTTGTTTCACTAAGGGTGTGGGTATTCCGCTCAGGAATCTTGCTGTGTTGAAACTCTGGCTTTTCTTCTCAAGATTTCTAAAATGTCATTCAGTTCCAAAATAAAATGTTAGAGTAGACTGACTATTCCTCACTAACACTGTGTTCACCTTTTTTCTTCCTATACACAGTGGAATACTTGGCACTAAAATCTTTATTTTTGGTTCTGGACTGAAAAATGTTTGATATTTCGAACAAGCGAGAAAGGTCCAACAACCAGCTCAATGCATGCAAAGTGGGAGAACGGTTGTAATCATCACCGAATGTAAAACATGGCTGTCACCACTCACGCCAGACTGTTTACAAAGGGAGTCCCTCGGATCACTAAGGCCAACATTCTTAATCCGGATAAGTACACTGATCTAGACCTGACCAACTCAACTTCTGTAGTCCGGCTGGTAGTTTATCCAATGTATGATACTCAAGTATAATACAACCTGATCAGTATGAATAGTTGATTTGAATTGATTGTTTATTGGCACAGTAGAAGACATCCCCCTGCGTGCTGGGGCGAACCAAAGTCAGAATTATGTCATTGAACAAGTTAAAATCTGTGAAACATTCTTCTCCCTTCTTTCTTCCACGATAACACTACTACTATCCGCTCTTCATGGAGGATTTTGTTTTCACTAGAGCATGAAGAACAATATGGGCAGAACTGATAATGGTCACCACTTTCGCGTGCTCTCAATTAACGGCTAACCTTATCCTGATTTGTCTCTCGTCATTCCATTTTGGCCTTGATTTTGACGCATATTTTAGCGCGAATGACTCTTTCTGTTCCTTTGTATGTGTATCCTTGCCTTTTGTTTGAACTCATTATAAATGTACATAATGTACTATGGCAGCTGATTGAGAACACGCAAAAATGATGACAAATATCAGTTCTGCCTACACTGTTCTTCTTGCTCCATTAAGATTGAAGTCCTCCATGACGAACAAACAGTGGTTACTTTACCGTCGAAGACTTGAATTGCAATAGATTACAAAGAGCAAGAATTTGTGGTGGACGCAATCGTAGCTACTACTAAACGTGGCTTGATGCATCGAGCATTGAGTAGGCGGTGTGAGACCATCGGCAACGAATCCGTTAGATGCACTTCTACAATTCTCTGGTTCTGTCAATTTAACCGATAGTCACCCTGCTAAATTTACGTAACTGTGTACTAACAAAAAGGGCTGTTGATGTTTGCTGGACATGATTCTGCAGAAAGTTCGCCATTTTTGAACGTAAGCCTACGCGATTCAGCAAACTTGTCATGCTTCAGATAAAACGTTTAGGAGTGAACGAGCACATCTTGTGTAGTCGTGGGCAAACCGAATGTTTTCATGTGAAGCTGTACTGCGGATTTTAGCCGAAATTCTTAAGCATCACTTTCTGTTTGTTTGTATATGTAGGACAGACTTTTGCAAGCGGCCTGCTTACATTTCAGTCAAAAATACTCTGACAAAACTAGGGTAGAAATAAATAAAATATGCAACAAGGTATATAAGAGGGGAAAAGGAGAAGAAAACATCAACCAAATTTAGAAAGTAATGCCGTTTTACTGTTTGCTTTGTTGGTCAGTACCCACGCTAGACAGGGCACAAGAGGGTTTTGTACAGGTTCATTCTGGGAGAAGGGTGTTAAAATTCAGGTGTGGTGGACGAGCAAGAACGAAAAAGAGGTAAGTCAGAATAATATGGATGTGTTGGGTCTTGTAATATCTTGTGGGGTGGAGCTACGCAAGATTCAATATGTTGTTTGACTAGTTCGTTGAAAAAAAAGTCAGAGGAAAGGGATGAAACACGACTAATAATTACCAGTCCGCGGCGAAAGGCTTTGAAGTCTTGTTTCAAAAGGCCCGGGAAAACTACGGGAGAACAGTATTGTAAGACAGGAAGAACATATTGGAGAACAAAACTCGGAGACAATTGTTGTTGGTGGACGAAACTGCCTGAGTCTTCTTATTTGAAAAAATAGGTTGTTTACCGACTCAGTGATACATGTGAGATATCCATCGTAAGCTGGTGTCTAGGTTTACAACCAGATATTTGGCAGAACTTACTCTGGGTAAGGATTTGGGATTCAATGTAACAGGATCAGTAGGGAAAGGTGAGTGAGAGGGACCGAAAACACATTCAACGCATTTAGATGCATTTCGTTTTAGACCCAAATGAGAAGAGAAACATTCTGCTCGAGATAGGTTCCCATCGAATTTCCTGAAATTCGGGTTGATCAGACATAGGATAAAAAGGACAGCTTCGTCAGCATATTTGAAGATGTTGGATGGAGAAGAAACCGGAAGATGGCTAATGTGGGCCAAAAAATAGAAAGGGGATAGCACTGCACCCCGGAGTACACCGAAATTGTCAACAAGTGGTTTTGACATGTTTTTCCCGAAAATAGTTCGATAGCCAGGAAATAAATTGTGCCGAACAATCGAAAGCTTCACGCTTCCGGAGAAGCTAAGATCTGGACAATGAGTCAAAAGCTGAAGAGGAATCAAGGAATACGCGGCCGACAGATAGCTCGGAGTTGATTAAAGACTTAGTGGTGGAATAGACCAAGCAGACTACAGCACCAAGGGTGGCTTTTTTGGGTTTATAGGCAAACTGAAAAGGGTCAGGTGACACATTGAGATGCTTTTGAAGCTGGTGAATACAGCCTTTTCGGTGAATTTTAGGACAGCAGATGTGAGGGCAGCGAGGCAAAATCGTTTACCTCCACTAGGGGTGTAAGAGCCTTTAGGTATTGGAGTGATGGTAACTGGACGCCACAGATCAATAATCGAACATCTGAATGAAGACTCGTTTATGAAAGTAGTGATCAGTGTGACAAATTGAGCAGCACCATGATTCAGAATTGCTGGAGGAAGGCTATCAGGGCCAGTATTCAGTGTTTTGCTTCTTCGAAGAATTTTAAAAATGTCTAAGGTAGAGAAAGGCTCCAGATTTGCAGAAACACAAGGAAAACTGCCAATGAAGGAGTGTATAAATGCAGCATTGGCGTGGTTCACATCTACCTTATCGTACATGTGTTCCAAAGAAGATTAAAGTTCTTAATGTGCTGAAACTCCTTGGCAAAGGAAGCATCTAAATGCCTTATCTCTGTCTAGACCAGGAGTGGAAGTCTCTTGACTTCCTAATTCCGGCGGGACTTCTGTGCGTTTTCGTTTTGTCTTCTGAGTGCATTGAGTGTTGGCGAGGCCATCTTGTCATCAGAGGTGAACAGTTTTTGATTGGTGAAACACAAGTTGAAGAGGGCACATAGGGTTTCCGTAAACAGTTCTGCAACCTAGTAGATTGGGGGCTTAGGGGAAAACCATGAAAGTGCAACAACAGTGACTGCATTAAAAAGGGATAGGTTATGAGAAGAAGGGCTACAAAAGCGAAATCTTTCCTGATTTGAAGCCGTGAATAATCTATGAACAGCGTGTGAATGGATTTCTGGTCTCAGACGAAGCAAGCTATGATCACTTGAGAAGAGAAGAGCTTTCGATTTGAAGTCAAAAAGCGAGGGTGATTGGTAATATCTTTGTCTAACACAGAGTTCTCTCTTGTGGGAGAGGTACTGATATCAGTAAATCCGGACAAGAAAAGCGGATAAGAATTAGCATGGTTAGAAGCACCAACGGTCGTATGTAAATGTTCGTCTGGGACGAGAGCTAGATACGGTATAAAAGAACCATAAAAGGAGAATAAATTGGACTATACACAAAAAGGCTCTGCTTACACACTTTAGTGAAAGTAGTACTTCTTAAACGAGCAAATCTAGGGGAACACTGTGCAGAGACATTCAGTAACGTTTGCAGAGTACTTGAAAACAGCGGTAGACTTCCCGCTCTATACTGAGTTGACGTAGGTCACCACGCCACCTTTGTATTTTTTTGTTTTTCAGCACCCGGTCTTGAAGATAACACTGGAATCCCGCTATGCGAAGCAGAGAATCGTTAACATTCTCATCTGGCCAGGATTCCTAAACACATACTGCACATGTATGAAAGAGAATGCGACTCCGGAAAATGCTTGTTAAATCCGACAATTTCGAGAAGACAAAACGAACATTAGCAGTGATCACAGACGGCACCGGCATTCTGAGTGAGGTAACAAAGCTAAGTCTGGCTTGCCAACCAGCATCTTTTCGTATTATAGTCAAATTTTTCTTTATAGTAGCCATAGGCAAAGGACATGAAACGACTAAATACATAACAATGTTTTTAGTATCCAATATTCGTCGAACCTTCAGCTTATCCTTTCAGCTAGTTCTCGCTTGAACTGGGTGTGTATGTATTTTTCTTCAGGAGAAATGAAGTACTCCACAAACCACTACTACTGAAGACCAGATTTTGAGCCTGATGAGATATTTAGTAAATGATCGTAACCAGCTTCCGCATTACTGAGCCTGTGATCACCATACAGTGTGACTGATTCAGCGATATCCCTTCAGTGTTCCGGGCAAGCGACTGCATTATCAAACGAATGAACAGACTTTTCATCGAGCTTATTTTTGAACTTATGGAAGCCATTCCGCAACAGTCTACTTTTCCTCTTTGAAACTACCAGCCACTGGCGACCAGCGGCCTTGTAAGGGAGCCTCTCGGGTTTTTCGCTTGACATCAGGCTCCCCATATAAGTCATAAAATCGCATAGACAGCAACCTGACATGCGCAAATGTGATCCACCGCTAAATAAATCCGATTATTTTTACCCCTCGTTCAGCTATCCTTATTGGAGCAAGAACCACTAGGATGCGCTAGGCATCCTCGACTGGCAGACCGTCAGGAGTATGAACCGCTAATTCGGTCATCAGCACCCAACACACACGCGCTGTTGCCCGATAGGTAGCACTTGGCTGTGAACGGGCTAGAGTTGATAATGCGAACAAAAGACCGAGTGACGAACCACTTCGTGCCTAGTTCCCAATACTGCTCATTAATAATTCCTCCACACTCACCGACCATGCCATGGCTTCTCCGGGAAGTGACGCGCTTCGTGTTTCCCCTGCAGCCGGGGAGATAAATATGGTAACTGGAGGCCGTAACATGCAAAACTGCATCCAAATCACCTGTTGCAGTGTGACAACACTCTTGGACATCGGAGGCCAAACCATCACCGTGCGAACGCGACATAGCTACTGCATCCAAATCGCACGTCTCTCCGAAGTCTGGTTACCGAATTCTGACACCAACTGTACAAAGATCCCCGTAGCAGATGATCATTACCAACTCTACCACAGTGGACCCATAGAAAACTCCGCGGTGTCGCGATAGCTGTCAGCAAAAGGGCTAAAAATGCAATGCTCGCATGGGACCAGATATCTCCTCGGATGGACTTAGCTCGTTTTTGTGTCTCGTCTTTGAAAATGTTGGCTGTCACGATCTATACCTCGACCGTAAAAGCCAAAGAAGCAGTAAAAGACGGGTTCTACGACAGGCTAAAAGGGATGGAAAAACAGCGTTTAAAAATAATGATATTCTCCTTGTTGCGGGAGTCTGTACCGCCCGCATTGGTGCATCTACGGAAGCAACTAGGCACATTTTGGGAAAATATAGTCATGGACAGCAGTGCAGCAATGGCGAAAGTCTCGTCAGTTTTCCAGCTCAAAAGTCCATTAAATCCACTTTCAGCATCCAAGGAAGCACTTACTAACGTAATGCGTACAGCACACCAGATCGCATACATCCTAATGCTATCACGCTGATTGTCTTTGAATGAAGATTGCCGGTCCTACCGAGCCGCAGAGAATGGTAACTAGAATGGCGCCGACCACACCGTCGTCCGTGCACACTTCAAGATCCACCCAGAAAACCGCCGCAAAATTCTGCTTTGAAGTGAACTAATACAGCTGCTTTGGGATTACCGATAAAGCACCAAGCCGTCTTAGAAACTATCCCCCCCCACCTGGGTGAAGAAGTGTCAGTAGAACATCAATAAACTTCACTAAATCCATCAAGCCAACGATCCGCCTTGGACAAACTGGCCTCTACTCGACGACCACAGAAAGGCTGGATCTTAGGGGTGACTCTCCAGTTACGCACGCAGAGTAGAGATTTTCTCCTAAACAGCTACTCAAACTTTTGTAACATCCGACGAAAATCTATGCTTTCAGCCACAACTGATCGCGACAACCACTGGACCGAAATTACAGGAACCATGGGGACTGTGGTTAACTGCGGTGACTTCCCCTAGATCTCCTGACTTATCCGAATTTCGCCCGAAAAATGACCGTCGACAGAACGCCACCTTCGCAACTCTGGCGGGTTGCACAGAGCAGGGTAAAAAGATGCAATGATAAAGCCAGCACTTCGACTGTTTACTGTGAACCAAGTCCGAGCAATCCGGAGAGAGCGCTACTCTGTTAATAGCACCTCCACAGCCGAGATGATACTACTGACGTAATAAACAAACTAAAGAATCGGAAAGCGCTTGGAAGAGATATTTTATTCTTGTTGTCCTTACTGTTTGGGCCACTGTACACCCTACTTGGCTCAGTCTGAGAACAATTCTCAGTGGACTAGAGAACTTAAATGTTACACCCTCTTCCTAAAAAAGGTGACATGATTGTGGGCGTCAACTACTGTGGCAACCGCTTGATCGATGAGGTTGGCAAAATATTCTCCGTGCTTTTGTTGAGCCGCTTGTCGGTGGTGCGGAAAGCGCGCACACGCCTCGATCAAGGAAGCTTCCACGGTGGTAGAGGATGCGTGGATCAAATAATTACCTTCTACAGAGTATTAGGACATTGGTATCAGTTCCAATAACCGACGGTAGCTTGCTTTATTGATTTTCGGGTCGCCTTTGACTCAGTCGCCAGAGAATCGCTATGGACTATATTACAAGCAGATCGAACGCATCAGTAACTTATTAGTCTCATGAGGTTCTACCACTCAAACAAGCGCGCAAAAATAAGCATCTACGGAGAAAATCCAATCATTTCTCCTCAATTCCGGTATTAAGCAAGGCTATCCCTCGTCGCCAGTGCTGTTCAACTACACCATCGATTGGATATTGTGTCAGGCACTCACTGATTACTCTGGTATTTAGATGGCCACCAACGTTTTTCTCACCTATTTGAAATTCGCAGATGACATCATCGTCCTCTGAGACAGTTCGACCGTATTACAGTCGTTTCTGAATCACTTAGGATACTTCGCCAAAGCCATGGGACTAGAAATCACTACATCAAAGACTGAGATTTTCCCTATCTGCGCTTCACAGTCCCTACAACCGATATTCGTTAGTGACTAACTACTCCGGCACGTCCAGCATCTAATCCTATGGGCGCCACGATCCTTCCCAACGGTCACACCGAAAACAAAGTCAGGTTTGCGCACTGACTGTTGAACCTAATTACGTTTTGTCATAGCTAATTTTTATAGCATTTTTCTATTACGACTGCTTGAACCAAGGTTTTATTTTATTCTCTTTTTAATTTTTCAAACGGCTGACAAGGTTGCACGATGGTTAATTTATTGCCGAGCATGGTGCTGAAAATCCATTCCTTGGGATGAACAAATTCATATTTGGTGGCAGTTAGACAACTCTGCTTTGATATTTAAAAGCTGTTAATGTTCCCTTAACAACGATGATTGCAGTGATTTTGACATGCCTTACGATGTCCAAACATGGGGATCACAAGACACTGCCTCGCTCTTTTTCCATGCCCAGGATGGAGTTGTCGCCTGAAAACATGGATCGATACTGTCAAATCCGACGGCGAGCGACTGTAGCTCACTTGCGGTGTTCACAACTAGGAGCAGCATTAGATTTCTCCGTGCTCAGTTCTCGCATCCGACCAACGTTTATGGGCGGGTGCCATTCTGGGCATGAATGAAGCCGGTGTACTGTCTAGCAGAAGCTGGTCGCATTAAAATAAAAGTAACTGACACAAATGAACGGGTATTTTGCTGCTGCCATTTCGACGAGCGGGAATGAACAATGGACCATATGCTGCTTGTTATTTTGTCTTAGTGTCCCACTTCGGTTCATAGATCACCGACGTTATATATGATGTCCAATAATCGTAGCCGTTAGAAAAGTAAAGCAGTCCAAAAAAAATCCGCAATTGATGTTGAATGCATGTCAGCTTTTTAGTACATGAATCGGAAGGACAACCAGACTCTGAAGTTTCAGTTTGCTTTTTTGTACATTATTAAATCAACCCAAAGAAAATCCACGAAGTCGGTCAAAGAATAAACTTCTTCCTAGGAATAAACTTCATTTGTGTTGCTTATTATGACCCCGATACCAAATTGGTCATTAGTTATAGATCGTGGTTTATCCGAAACAGGTGGACTGATTTGCAAAAATAGGTTTGTGCCCAGGGTGAAATTTACGATACTATTCGTGTTCTGTGTGCAGCATAGATGTATTTCAAAGGATACTATCACCACTATTATTGTTATTAGTAGTAGTGGTAGTATTTATATTATTATTAGCACTAGTAGTAGTGGTAGTGGTAGTAGTAGTAGTAGTAGTAGTAGTAGTAGTAGTAGTAGTAGTAGTAGTAGTAGTAGTAGTAGTAGTAGTAGTAGTAGTAGTAGTAGTAGTAGTAGTAGTAGTAGTAGTAGTAGTAGTAGTAGTAGTAGTAGTAGTAGTAGTAGTAGTAGTAGTAGTAGTAGTAGTAGTAGTAGTAGTAGTAGTAGTAGTAGTAGTAGTAGTAGTAGTAGTAGTAGTAGTAGTAGTAGTAGTAGTAGTAGTAGTAGTAGTAGTAGTAGTAGTAGTAGTAGTAGTAGTAGTAGTAGTAGTAGTAGTAGTAGTAGTAGTAGTAGTAGTAGTAGTAGTAGTAGTAGTAGTAGTAGTAGTAGTAGTAGTAGTAGTAGTAGTAGTAGTAGTAGTAGTAGTAGTAGTAGTAGTAGTAGTAGTAGTAGTAGTAGTAGTAGTAGTAGTAGTAGTAGTAGTAGTAGTAGTAGTAGTAGTAGTAGTAGTAGTAGTAGTAGTAGTAGTAGTAGTAGTAGTAGTAGTAGTAGTAGTAGTAGTAGTAGTAGTAGTAGTAGTAGTAGTAGTAGTAGTAGTAGTAGTAGTAGTAGTAGTAGTAGTAGTAGTAGTAGTAGTAGTAGTAGTAGTAGTAGTAGTAGTAGTAGTAGTAGTAGTAGTAGTAGTAGTAGTAGTAGTAGTAGTAGTAGTAGTAGTAGTAGTAGTAGTAGTAGTAGTAGTAGTAGTAGTAGTAGTAGTAGTAGTAGTAGTAGTAGTAGTACACTGTGCGGCACTTTTCAGTCGTCGAGAAAAGTTTGTAAGAAATCTGCTCATCAAAGTGGGTTAGTAGCTAGGACTGAACCTAATCGAGCAAGGAGCAGAACTACGGGATTTCTATACACCAACAATCTTGTAGGAAGTAATCGAAACAGGAGGAGGGTCAAGGGGTGGTATTGGCCAAGACAGATCGTCATGTGGTGGGTGTCAACTGTCAACAATGACCTCTTCAGCATATACAATGGATGGTCTTTAATGCATATCGTTCAAGTCTGATAATGATGTCTATTAGGGCCATAATAGAAAAAAGGCTGACGATATACATGCCTCTGCGGAGAGTGGCCTGGTCCTTTTTAAGTAAACCGCGGAAAATAACGGGAGAACAACATGGAATTATAGGAAACACACTGATGAGCGATATAGGAAATAACAGATTGCGGAGTGTTGAACTGCTGTGGTTTACAAACTTGAAAGGATAATCGATGCAGTTTACCAACAACAATATCTGTGTTCAAAGACCGCCGCAAGTTCGTTTGCGATGCTACGCTGAGATATTTCACATGGTTTACAAGTGCAAGAGTGATAGAGTTTATGTTGTTAGCGCCTTCTATAAAATGCAATCGCATAGTGAAAAATACTTTATTTTTGGCTTTGGTTAACAGTAGACCAAATTGCTCAGTAAACTCAGACTGCTGGGACACAGACCGAGTCACGCCCACGTCATCGGTACTCTTGAATAGGCGGGCTGAATGGGTTACTACTAAGTCGATAATGTGGTTGGAGCGTGAATATGAATAAACAACGTCACCTTGAAGAAAACTTGTGCCGCTTACGAGTTGTTTTGCAACTGTTCTTCCAACTTAAATACATAGTGACCTCCCCGAAAAGTGGTTTTAAATCGGTGAAGTAGTCAAGTGGGGCAACTAGAAGATTCCAGTTTTTGAGGAGCATTAATTGTGGCACACTATCAAACGCTTATCAGTAAACGAAAATGACACCCAGTTGATTTACATGAATCATCGAGGGATTTTCCAGTGAAATGTACTACGCACGCCACGGCATCAATCTTAAAACGCCGGGCAGTTTAATGGAATTAGTCTTCGTCGATGGGACTTCTGGCAGTGCTTTGGTGACGTTGAAACACTTTCATCGGGTATCAGTGCCTATCAGAAAGGTGCTAGCAAGCGGTTTCTCGGTTGGATTGCTGGAGAATAACCATAAACGGTATTCGTTCATTCATTCATTTGGCGACCACAGTGGGAGTGCGCTGTACGATATAGGTGAAACAGCGTGAGTATGACCTGCAATAAAGATCACGCACGCGGGCGCTAGGCGTTAAGATGAGGGTGTCACATGATAGAATGGATAGAGAAAAACCAGCATGAGCGAATGAGTCAAAATATTGGTCAAGCAAAATAATCCGCTGGCGAAACGATAATCAGTCTGGGAAACACTGCGAAAGACCAAAATGCCACAAACAAAAAGAGATCGACCAACCGACCGTGCTTGCCAGAGAAGGATTGCCAATGGCGCAGCGGATTTCAATATAAACTGATTTTTTTTCTCGAAATTGGGTCCAAACGATGGTTTTATCATTAAAAATCAATAGATGAAGCTCCTTTGTTTGCATGTTGGTCTGGTGACAGATCTTGTTCGTAAGTACTTATCTCCAAACAAGCCACTTCCTTCGATATCAGGAACTCTGCACAATGACTTATTGTTACAGTTGTTATTGGCAAAACACTAACCACCTATATGGATATCAAAGTTTTATCCTGTGTATTTTGTCAACCGTTCTTTTCCCACGTGATCGGATTTATTATGTGCAATTTCCCAGATGTGGTGGGTCAGTGAAACGAAGTCCACTCGGTCCCTTAAATTCATCATTATTTTTGCGTATGTAAATCATCTCTGAATTTCTGAATCGAAACTGTCCCGTCTCACCTTTCATAAGATTCTTATTATGGTACGACGTTCGGAATGTAAACCAAGCAAATACAGTTCCGACTGAACATGAGCATGCTTTGTGAGTTACAGAGAGTATATAAATGGTCCCTAGTCGGTTTGCCTATCCATTATGTTCCTATATATACTCAAAAAAATTCATCTATTTCGAATATCCTCGATTCCCCGTCTGTCGATCAGATGTCACAATTCTAAGAATAGTGCTTACGACATTCCAGGTTTCTAGAGGACTTCCACTTAACCTAAGTAATTCGTGCACATTTTGTCCAGTAATTCAGCCTATGGGATTATTTGTAGATCTGATAAAACCACTCCTCTTTGAGTTATGGCTCTATACAATTTAAAGACATATATAGCTACTTGAAATAAATTCAGTAGGCGAAACTTGAATTCGAGAGTTCTATGGAGCAATCAGAAATATCACACACCACATTTCACACGATAACAACGGGTTAATTTTCTCGGAAATACTAAATGAACGAACCATTTATTGTTTCTATATAAATCCCGTTCGTCGTGTAGGGGCCGATCTTCATTTCAATGTGCTAAACGTTTTTTCTTGGTGCATGTCAAAAAATAGGACACATAAAACTAACCGGAAATCTTTGAACAAAACGGATGTGATCGAAGGAAAACTATGATCTAATATCGCTACTTCTTTATTTTATATCCTACCAAAATTGCGGAGAGTTGATTGTAGCAGTACAATCGAAATCTGATGTGACTTTTTATACCACATTTTGATGAAATAGGCGAAACGCCCAGTGGTTTTCGTCAGGCCAGTCAGATGTGAACTCTTCCTGTGAATTGAAGGCCATCGATGATCCCCCCCCCCCTTGTGGATGTTATGTGCCACCTCGATGAAGTGCTACAACAGCATATCCAGGACAGGTGCACGTCGATGATTAATAAGAAAGATTCTTTTTATTTGGCCACATGAAGAATCTTACTCTATGAGAAAGCAGGGGATGTTCCCTAGATGTGGTGTACGGTCTTCATAAGAGCCAAATGTATTGTTTTGATGTCTTTGATCGTTCACTACCCAAAAGCAAAAAATGTCGGCCATAAAGTCCCACCGCATATATGAATAGGAATCGCATCTACTTTTTCATTGCTATTTAAGTACTGATCAACCAATACACTCAGGGCAATTGAATAAGAATCCTTGATGACTACTGTGAGGAAGTTCGACCTGAAATAAGGAAATTTAGCCCGTTGTGCGTCACTTGTGTTTAGTCCTCTTTACTAGTGTGATGGGGTGTACATGTTACTTATTGCTCAGAACCGAATTATGGACAATTTTTGACTGGTAATGAACGCATTTACATCAGAGAAATCGAACGCAGTAAGGACAAGAAAGACATATGAACCTAAACGTTGTAACCTTCGATCAGATTACGACTGTCTTCGAGTGGATTGTACCACTGGAATGCAAATCAGTATTGTTGTTTCAGTGGGTCGATTTCAGTGAGCTTCAAATGACGACCCATCAATCGGATATGCCTTCTGGGTTGTCACACTAACCGCTCTTCGATCTTCATGCTACAGCCATAAGTGACGAACAGACTGTAGTCACCTGACCAAAATTAACCAACTTTTAGGGAAGCATTTTACCGACCGCACTAGAAACATGCCCCAGGGTTGTCTCGCATCTTTTTTAAGTCACACGAAAGCGACACCTTTTTTGCTGTTTTGGAAGAAGCCGGGGTTTTTTCTATTCTCAAACGCGGTGACTCCTACGACCCCGAAATGTACCCCTCCCCCCCCCATTTCCGTGAACACAGCAATTTCGAAAACCCTGGAAACCATAATCTTTGAGCAGTTGCGTCCGTTCCTTGAAATTAAAGAATCGCAGAGCAACTGTATATAAAGATACCAAACTTATTCATCAACCGGTGATTTGTTGGCTTCCGTCTCGCGCACGATAACCGCGGGAGAATACCCCTTGATGAACATATCGAAGACTTTCCGCCATCTGGTAGGATGGCTTACTATCTCAATTTTCATTTTTGGGTTCTTTCCGTCCGATGCTTCGTCGACATCAAGTTTTATCAGCAATCAGACCATCTCCGCTCTGGTCAGTGGCCTAAAGTCGCAGCCTTTCTATGTGAATTCTGGTGTTTCTCAGGATTCCCTACTTACAGTCACTCGCTTCCTGTATATCATCAACATCTCTCCTTCACCAGGTCAATTCACGTTCACACTTTAGACGAAGATGCCATCTTACGCTGATCCGTTTCTTACACCACATCCAGCGATATCATTACCGACATCGATCGTGATCAATGTGTTCTTGTTAAATTTTTCAATCTTAATAAATGATATATCCCTATTTATGACTACGCATATCTCCGGTGTATCTGAAGCTTCTCTTCTTTCTATCTTTCCCAAATCTTTTTTTGTTCATCTGCATTCTACAAAGCTCGGTCTCTCTATTGGGTCTTTCGACAAAATATCTAGTATACTAATTTTCATACATTTCTTCTCTCGCTGCACGTAAGATTGATTTTCTGTTCCGCGTCAGATGTTTCTTTACTTCAATCTACCCTCCCTTACTATGAGAAGTTTAGGGTTTCCCAATACTTGAATGCTGCAGTCACGTGAGGTGGAAGTTCGTCTTCTTTATCACTACTCGACCGGGTCCGACGTAACACCATCCTTAAGACTGACGACTTAGCTTTAACATCCAATCTATAGTCAACTGCCTATTGTCGGAGATTGTTTGACTGCCCCTAGTCTACCAATATTATTTTGGTTTCTCTAAGCATGCCTAAGCGCTTCATATTCTGATCATCTTGCAAAGCCTGTTCCAAACGCTAGCAGTTAGTTATTCGTATCAGGATTCTGTCCCCAGGTGTAAGGACTTAATTTTTAAATCTTCCTTCTTACGTCGAACTGTTAAGTTGGGGAGCAATCTACCTCTCTGTCTTTACACCCACTTATGACGTTTCTATTATCAAGAGTAGCGTTACTAGGCTGACTTTTTCGTGAACGTTTCCCTCAAACTCCTTTTATAGTACGTTTTCGAAATACAAATTTTAGCCCCTTCGGTTCATTCGGAAATTTCAATTTTTCCAGTTAAAACGTCTTATCTGCACTTGCGTTGGTATTTAGATGAAGAAGACAATCATGTGTGACAAACTGTGAGCACGAATTATCCAATTATCTAATAATTGGAACCAATAATATAACAGCATACTCACCTTAGAAGGAAGAATATGGAGTTCCGCAAACAAATCTTACGACTTCAGTCATCTAGTACAAAATCCAGCCCTTTCTCAAAGGAAACTTCAGCCGAAACCTTCAGTGCACTTGGTTTTCAGGTGCTGGCACGTAGCATAGGAAGGAACTCTGTGAAAACCTATTTTACCTTCAGTACATTTCAGTAACTTCAACAATTAATCTAGCAATCCCGTGCTCTGGTTTTGGTTGCTACTTAGCAGCAGCGTTTAGTTTAGATCAAAACGAATGGAAGCATAAGCAGTAAACAAACAGAAAATAAAGTGATTAGCGGAATGCACGAAGAAAAGGCCGAAAGGAACTACGTGAATGACCACGGCAACAAGCCATGTCACTTTACTTCGCCGACTACTCGACAGGGGAAATCTCGTGAACCCCGACCCCAAAGTCCGGCACGTACTACTCAGCTAAGTCCATTGGTCAAGGTCAACATACATATTCGATATATCATGAACTGACCACCTCGACCCACCCTTCAAATACCACCTGCCTCGGAATGCAACGTAGTGTGTTCCTCGAGGGCGTATCCGGAACCAGAGGTCCGAATTTCTGTTTTGACTACTGATAAGGATAATAGTAAAGATTCCAGTTTCATAATGTTTGCCGAGAAAAATACGTCAAACTGTTCCCTTCAGACGATGGCCAACAGCACAGGGATTAGAAAGTTACAACCCCAAAGGTGCTGTATTCAACCGCAGAGTGATCTCATAAAGCTACGATGTAACCCGATGGCCCTGTTAGTGGTGTATCAACCAATGTAGGCTCGCTTATCGTGAATACTCTTACCATATTGTAGCGGCGAATGCTGGAACAACAGAACGATGCGAATATGAAACCGATCGGACCAACCGGTCGAGAGCCACAGACCAAAGAACAGACAATGAGTATGTCGGAAGCATCCAACAACAGACAAAAAGAGGCATTCCGGCTAGCAGAGAGGACATAGCGGGAACTTAGGCAACCAAAAAGACAGCCCTGGTGAGGGGCCACCGTTCAAGCCGTCAACTACAGCAATCGGACCAGCCAGACGGAAGAAATGCGCAAAAGAATCAAGCTAATGGCCACAGGCAACTGGCCAGAACGCAGCCAAAATGATCAGGCAGGCAAGTGATCAATGTCGTTGCAGCGCGGTTGAGAAAACGACTATATAAACGATTGTACTTGTTCCACGGACTGGACTTGTTTGGCCGCCCAAATAAAGGTGGTCTCATCCATCTTGCCTTCTTTGTTGCAATATTAGTCACTTTGGTAGGCCCTTCCATGGAACACCCGAATCAAATCGCAAGTTATGAAGTACAATGTGCGACAAAAGTATGGAACCTTCCTCATTCTCCGACATATTTCCGCTTCCGTATTCTTCAAGGAAGATATATTTGGTCAGAACGACCAAGTGCACAATACGATACGACATACCGGATTTCAGTAAAAAGATGTGCCCTTTGCTAACTAAAGCAGAATAGGTGAAAAACAAAGGCAACACACGTTTAGGAATCCCTATTCTGGTGTGCTATCCCAAGAGAAATTTTTCAAAATCAAACAGATCATTAGGCCGGATAACAAGCTGGTTAGTTTTGTCTGCGGATTTGGCGACTGGCAAACCCATGAGAACCGGAATCACGTGACTCGAGTGTACTAGAGCATATGATACACTATAGGTGCCTTGCCACCGGAAGTGGTCTTTATCACGTTGGCTGCACTTATACACCTATCGGAACATACGTGCATTTTTTCATTCGCAGTGCAACACCGAAATAAACTGACAGATTTCGAAAAGGGCAAATTTCTGCATCCTACCAAATGGGACTCACTTTGCATGAAGTCGCCAAAAAATGCAAGAGACAAAGAAATATCACACGGCATTATCTGGAATGAAACGAGCCACGTGCTAGCTAGAGCATAGAATGTGAAAAGCAAAGGTGACGAAAGTATAGGACCTTTACAGGTCGGTTTCTATAGTTATTACTCAAAGTCACGTGCAGCCGCTATTCTGCTCGGAAACCCTTACTGCCCTTGGTAAATATTTGACTATTCTCGAGTAAGAATGGTTATTAATACACGTATTGACTGGTGAGCTATGGAATCCTTGTACACCTGGCGAGAAAGTATGACCCAAAATGTTCTCAGTTAGGTTTAGATTTGAGCTGCAGACTAACTACTCCATGACCTTGATTCACGGAACAGTCGCCAGCATTTTGTAGCGTAAGCAGTGAGCAGAAGCAATATCCTGTTGAAATATGGCGTCATCTTGTAACCTGCCGATTAATAAAGGGAGCAAAATCTGTTCCAACGTATGAACATACGCAAGGAAATCCCGTTTGCCTTGAATTATAACTAGATCAATTTGGTCGGTGGATGAAGAGGCTCTCCAAGCTACCCCTGAGCACCTGACGTCGTTTCTTTGCTTTGAAACGTTTTCTTTTCTGGTACCATGCTGGTGATGAATCTAAGCATCCGGTCCATCCAAATTAAATTTCTATCACTAAAGTAGGCATTTCTCCACCTGTCCATCCAAACTATTTCAACCTATGATAAGCGTTGCTCTTTAACCAGCGGTGACTGCAATATATCTGTTCATTCTTTCGTATTTCATCCACGGCACAGCTCTGAGCTTTCTTTGTAACTTTCGTTTCGAAAAAAAAATTTCCATCAAACCTTTCGACGTCAATGTTATGCGCGTGTTATTGGAGAATAGACGAATCAATCTGGGTTCGTTGGAGTTCGTCAATTTTTTGGGACGGCCCATTCGCCTTTTAGACGTACATTGCTAGTTAAATTCTAGATACCGTCATACGACGGTTCTCGTTCTGTTGCATTGTCTGGCGATTTCACGCAAATCGAGTCCTATCTGGCAGGAAGCAGACATTGCACCATTCGCGAAATCTGCGTGTATTCTTATGTGGCAGTGCACGGACACCATTCAGCGTGATTTCCGTAAGCTGTAAAAGTGTAACCAACGCGAACGAAACTCATCGGAAGTGACGAAACTACTAGAGCGTATCACGTGCCCTAGTGCATATGAATCACGTGATTTCTATTCTCATGGATTTGCCAGTTGCAGAATCCATGTACCAAGCTTATCAGCTTGCTGCCAGGCTCAATTATTTGCCTGGTTTTGCAGAATTTTCAAAGCGAAAATTCGTTGGATAAGCGGGTCATATATTTTTGTCACCTTCGTTTTTAACGCTTTGGGTTTTATTTAGCACATAATACAAGGTTTCTTTCTGAAATTCGTTGACGTATCGTACTTTGCATTTGGTCATCCTGACTTGATATGGTTTCGGTGGATAATTACAGAAGTTCAAATATGCCGGAAAGTGAGGGGTGTCCCCTACTTTTGTTGAGCATTGTATTTGCTCAGTGGTATGCCACGCGTCAGCACAGTATTCATCACCAACCCGTTTGCGGTTGGAGCTTGTACACTCACATGGGTTTCCTGAATATAAGAGACTTCAACGAATCGGATTCATTTCGAATAATCTTCAACGGCTAACCGACTGCCACCTCTCAGAAGCGACCTGACCCGGAAATTAATACAATCACCGGCTAGAAAAAGTGGAGAGATAGAACTGAAAATAGTGGTATCACGCCTATAATAAAAACATGCAAATACAACATAGCCGATTTCCATGACAAGCAATCATATCCTTTTGCCTGAAAACACTGGATGGATCTTGTAGCCTGCACTATGGAAGCCTAGCACGTCTTAAATAATCAAATGCACTGGTCCGGAACTTGGTACCATTATTCCAGATTATGGATTGACCAGCTCTAATAGCTCACCTTTATGTGCTTAGCCTATCAAAACTGCCGTGGTATCTGACGTGGTATATTATTAACTAGCCAAGTCGACGTCGTCAGTCTGACTAAATGTTAGACCTGTACACTATCTTCATTCTCCGGATTTTCAGGTCGTAACTGAGTAAATGCCTTCATACGATTAGGAATTTTCAACTTCCTTGGCATAATTTAATTCAAAAGGCCTTCTCAAGCCGAAAAATATGGATTGATGGTAATCACAAGTTAGCCCTGGTGAAATGAGCAGTGATTTTAAATATTGCTTGCACGTCGTTTGCGCTTATAGTTTAACCTTGAACGTACTTCCTATCATCGCTGCTGCATATCTTGCAGCAATGCAGAGGGCTTGTTACTCTGTCCCCTGGAAGAGCCGTTTCAATCTGGACGATTCTGACAACAAGAGAGTAAAGACCATCGCTTCTTTTGCGACCGTGCAGGAATGGTTGTTGAAAATTACGTCACGTATCTCAGCAGCAACACCACGGTGAAAATTAATAGCTCGCAAGTAACGAGCACGTTGGCTTGTGATCCTGCTTTAGACTCTATTTCTAGCATAGAAAACAAGAGTTGAGGGCCATCAATGGAAAATTCGGGGATGGCTAGGGTGACTATCAAAACGGACGGCTCTTGGCCGGGCTTACGATCGTTGCTAGCCATAACTACAGTGGAGTATTTGTCGTAAAACAACATATAACGGGGAATCGAGTAACGGCTAGAGAGCTAAACGACACTTCTGGCATTATATATATATATATATATATATATATATATATATATATATATATATATATATATATATACATATATATATATATATATATATATATATATATATATATATATATATATATATTCAAACGCGTAAATGTGATCCACAACCATACAAGAGCCTTTGATGGAATGACTTTGTGGTTCGGATTCACAAATTTAGGATTCTCCTAAGTTCAATCAAGACCTGCTCCCGTATATTGTCTACAGGCCTCGGTTCCCCGTTGATAATACGATAACGATAGGAATGCAAGCCTGTGCGGACAGTGCACACAAGTGAAGTGGCGCCACCAAATTCGGCAATCGTTTAGATTAAAGAATTTACTTGTGTGCGCGTCTGTCTGTCTGTTATATCAGTAGCATTACAGTAGCACCGCAAAACAAGCCGGAGACAAAGCTGCTTCAGCAGCAAAATGATTGGTAAACTCCTCCAGCAAAGCAGATGGGACAAGTTTTCTAGTATTTTAATCAGTTTTGACCATTCACTGTAACATCAAATGAATAATCTAACTTCTTTTCTTATTCATTATACAACAGTGAACAGTATTTCCGGAAGCCGCGGTCAATCAAAGGCCGCTGAGTGGGAATTTGGCCGGCGGCAGCAGCAGGAGCCAAACCCGGGACGTCACAGTCTGAATTCCGCGGTGATGACTGCTTAATCACCGCAGACCAGCTAATAACTAGCTGGTTCTTCAGTAACTATTCACAAACTTGAAGTTACACCTAAGCGGTCAACAGAAGTTTCAGCTACGTTTATCACAACACCCTGAGATAGTTATTCAAAGCCCGGAAATACCGAGACCGATTGACCATATTTTAGTGACCACTCATCTATCGTTTTCCAGTTGTACCCTCTCCAATTACTTGCAGATACTCGAAGACACCTCCACTCTCAACTGAGCATGACCCAACCATAGTATTCAAAAAGGGGATCGTATCGTTATTTCAATCTCTTTATTGATCAATCCATCACCGCCCCCTCCCAGCGTCTATCACTAGCTATGGGGTTTACCCCTCTACTGTAAGTCACGCTGTGTAATAAAAAAAAACATGTTTGTACGTTTCTCGCACGCAGCAACTGCAAGCATTGCTTCCGACACACTTCCTTGATGTAAGCCAGCGTGCCTTTTTTGTACTTAAGCCCGGTGAGAACATGTGGGGGGCTAGCACTCCACGGTACCTTCTCGCTGATTTCCTTAACGAACCTTAATCTTAGAAACTGAGGGGAGTGGGCCTTTTGATATTACCCACCGGAACTACCACTTCACCCTGTTGGCCCGTATCGGTATTTCTCGATAACGATCATCCGCCCGCAGACTGCCATTGTTTGTTTCTCAACTTGAACTTCTAAGGAAGGGACAGTATACAGTGAACACAATCTGCGGATTACTCAGCTTTGTTGCGTAAATTCACAACCTTGTCTCATCGTTCCCCAGACGAGTCACTATAATCTAAGTCGGAATGTATACTGAGCTAGAAATCAACTAAACAGGTTACTGACATGCTGCCCGACCCACGGATTCAACAGATATTTTTATGTACAACCTCGTTACATGTTTACTATGCGGACTGTACCACAGTTTCGATCGATATGGTTGCAAGTCCACCGTAAGAGGCATAATCGGTAGTTGTAATTCCACTGAAGACCGGTTTACACAAGGACATGAAGGACAAGTGTCGAACTGCACAACGGGCAATTTTAGGAGTAAATTTGAATTAGTAAGGAACTGACGTTTACCGTGAAATTTTCTATTAAAAACGGAATAAGTTTTCTGGAATGGAGGAATAGCCTCCACTAATCTTATAAGTCGGAGGTCCAAATTTTAAATTAGAGTGCACAACCTTTTTCAGTTTGATATTGGTAAGGTAGCAATTTGCATATAGTTGTTATGAATCCATGAGTGCACTGATTCCAAAAAAAACAACTGGCCTCTCGTGAAAACTATGCTGCAATCAGCCCAGCCAGTATCGCATTCAAACAGCTCATCGGCATTGTTCTCCGTCGTTCCGGACTAGATTCCGACCCAGTCGCGGTTGTATCAACACTAAGCTGTCTCACAGATTTTGGGACACAGGCACACTTTCCGCAGGCTAACAACCTGTTGTTGTTAATTTCGAGGCGGGACTCGACTTACATAACATGCTAATGGGGAAAAATGAAATGAAAGTACCACTCGATGTGATTTGTTCACGAACATCATATGGACGTTGAGTGACCCCGGACAGAACCTGACGCCTCACGAAAAACGATCCCAGCTTATCAAAGGCATCATTGCCGACAGATGATATACTGAGTTTGGTGGACGCGTATGAGAACTTCTGCAAAGTTCGAGGGAAGAACGCACAATCACGAGGTACCCGATAGGATCCCCGTTCTCAGGCAGCTCGAAGCCAACGTATTTGAAACACATCCCCACCTAATGACAAGATAACAGTCGTGATACAAGTAAAGAAGGGAACCGGACCAAAACCAAGTTGTGAAAGCGCTAAGGCCCATTTCCGTTTTTACTGGACAGGTGAAAGGCTAGAAGATCCAGTTCCTCGTGACTGAGGCAACCAAGCAGTGATAATAAAGACTTTACGGAAAGCCGACAACGACGGATCGAGTGCTAACTGTCAGAGCAATCACTTATTAAATCACCTAGAGCTACGAGTGTTCCTTGATGCGTCGAGCCGGTACACATCATGACACACACAAGCTCCGGAAACATGAACGATCTGTGAAGCAACGGAACATCTCACCAGAACTGAACTCTTCAGTTTGTTACGAAACTGAACCTTGACGTGGAGCGGTCACTTCGTCAGTACAGACTCATAGATCATTTTTCCTGGTGGAAAGTTTGGTATACGAACCTCGTTCGATGATCTGTTTCTGTGAAATCGAAAGTCGGAAACGCTCCTCGACCACGAAGCTCCTTGGAACACGATTCAGAAGTACGGATGATGCCGCGAATCACCGCCCCCTGGATTTTTAGCGACCCATTTATCCCCATCCGGCGGCACGTACCGCAGTTTATTATATGGTCGAGCGCAAGTGCAGTGGAACCAGTATACCCTATGGTCAAGATCTACTGCATTATTAGGGATAGCCGGCAACCAGACCCTGAGACTTGCAGTGGAGAACCACATAAGATCTTGATAGGTCAGGTGAGGCTGCGAGTCGGATGACGGTAGCCGATGATGGCTGAGATTCGAACCTCTGACCTCCAAGTCGATAAGTAAACCACTCGGCAGCCACAGTTGCGACAAACCTCATTGGTTTTTGCATCCCTAGAAACCCCACGATTACGTTAATGGTCATTTTGCAAGTCCAGTTGTTCTTTTAACTATTAGCATTGCATTTCTGAGTCTCAGCTTTGAATTCTATATCTTCTTCACATTGTCGAGTGGGAAGCAAAATAAACCCAGGCAGGAAATGCAGATAAATAGCAAACAGCTGTGCATGAAAACGATGCAGACAAAGGAAGTCCGAATAAAACTTCGCGGCACAACCATACCTCCGGTGGGCAGACTTCGTGAACCTCAACCTGGAAGCCTATCACATCTCTCTCGGCCTAGCTCACTGGTTGTTTTCTATACCTGTTCTCTGCCCAACTCGACCCATCTTTCAACAAATACCTGCCTCGGAGAACAATGTTCACCATGAAAGTCTATCTATGTGCGTAAGCAATACAACCTCAAACCAGACTAAGCGCCTTCTGCAGAGAATAGTTCCTGACAATCGCAGCCAAAAACTCTGCGATTTGCAGTTTATGTTTATCCCAACCATGCGAAGTGTATTTCTTCTAAGGATCAGAGAAAAGAAAACGGCTATTTACCGTCTAAGAGCAGTTAACGATGGGTGGCTAACGCAACCACAAGATAATCATAAGCGAGAGCGGACATGTACCACAGTCGATCAAACTGAACTTGTACACGTAAAACCAAACCATGGCTTTGTTCAACGTAATTAGTGGAGAATTCAAGCACAAGATCGTCTCCACCCGTCAACTGACAATCAACTAGTACACTTCGTATTCAACCACCAAGACTCCGATTCAAACAGAAAACCGAACTGAAGAGATAGAAATTACGGTGATCAATGTTATGTACACAATATGAAAAGAAAAGTAATGGGCTGAATTTTATCCTGTTAAATCATTTGACTCGAACTTTTCTGTGTCGTACCGTTCGGCGATTACTTGGCGTCCGGCGAAGTACCGACCATTCAGGGAGGCGATTGCACGATCAACTGCTTCAAAATCGGTAAAAACCACAAAAATCTTGATGATTAATTGTCCTTCTTCATCGAGCTCCTGATATATCACAACCCGGTCGACGGTGCCATAGTTACAGCACTCATCTTTGACCTCTGTTTCCAGATCATCGTCACAATCTTCCGGCCCGACCATGTTCCTCAGGATCATCACGCTGAAAATTTAACAGACGAGCAGAAGAGCCAGAGAGTAACGATTACAGTGATGGTAACAGCCAGTGATTCATTTGCCCACTGAAAGATACGATGGGCTATATACTCAAAAACGTCCTTTGATAGACTATACACAACAAGTAACAAACTCGATCGCCTTCAGCAGTGGATTAGAATTTCTTATTAAATGATTTACCATGCCATGTTGAAGCATCAAAAGACAGCCCAGGTAACCTATTGCCAATTGGTGACTTACAATCGTGCACTTTGGGTTCTGGTTACAGGTAGTACCTGGTGGATATGCATCATTTATAATGTTCAACAAAGACGAATTACGCGTAATATACATGGTTTTCGCTGGCGAGATAGCCCTATCCTCGTGTGAGAATAGTGATATCAATATTTGCCCAAGCAGCAAACTGCTTGACTTAGAATACGCAGACTTGGTTATTCTTCTGAGCGAAGATCCAAGCAGCAGGTTTGCCCAGATAGCCCAGATAACAGTGTAGCAATGTTTAGGATGCACTTTACACTGCCAAAGTGTAAGATTCCGCTGCAGTACCGGGCTGGCATTACAAACCCTGTCCTAGCAGAAGCCCTACCTGAAGTAGCTAAATTTGTTACCAGGGCAGTTACATCCCAAAAGGTGGTCAGATAACGGACGAAATGTCGCCGCGCATACAAAAGGTGAATTTGGCTTGTTAACCTTAGTTATATGTGGTGCCGGCGTGACATCCGGTTTCGTCTACCAAGGGTCGAGTGTATAATGCGGCGGTCAGATCCGCCGTTTTATACGGCCCGGGAACATGGTCATTAAGGGCAGAAAAAAGGCGAACACTGCCGGTGTCTGAACATTGATACCCTTGTAGTTTTGTCCAAATATGGTGGGAACACCGTATCAGCAATGAAGAGATCAGGCAAGGGTGTTGGGAATTAGTGGTTATTCACTGGAACAAGCGCTGAATCCACATAGGTGGCTTGGACGTGTTCGCATGCCACCGACATTTTTCCTGGGAGTATGCTGTTCTCCGAAGTAGGTAGTGGTAGGAATGTAGGTCGAAATGGTCAGTCCATGACATGGCAAACCTTGACAGGTGCACATGGCAAAGCAGGACGCGTCAGACTTTCGGTGTGAGGTCTCCGAGACCTGCTCACAAGATGGCTGGAAACACTAAGTGGTATTACTAGATGTCGCCGCCAGTAGCGTAGTTGCATTCGGGTTCTACCGCTGTCTTTGTGAATTCCGCTTAGTACTTTGGTCCCGGTTTTTCTCACTATTTATATTTATTTTGCCCTCAACATGACGTTGCTTCGACGTAGCAACCAAAACCTAAGCATAAAATTGAAGGGCTGATGGTTGAACAAACTGGACCAGTTTGCTAGCTCCTGTGTTCGTTAGATAACAGTCTTGTAACGGTCGAGTGGTGTAAGTCAAATTGAGTCCTCAGTTGTCTGGCACTGCCTCTTATTAAAGGGGGTACCAGAGAAATTCATTTCCATCGTAAAATTCCTTTACATAAATAGCCGAAGCCGAGTTCGGGCTTACGGTGATCTTTCAACCGAGTTCACCACGAGAAGTGTTGTACGTCAGGGTTGCCTAGAGACTGCACTTTTGTCAGGTGAGGATAGCGGCATTGAACTTCTCCCGGGTGGAAAGGTATCAGACCTCAAGTATGCTGACGACATAGTTCGTCCAAGTTCTTCTAAGATCAGTAGCTCTCTTGCATACACAAACTTTCTTCATCGACCTAAT
The DNA here is from genome assembly GCA_948099385.1 of Fasciola hepatica. Lineage (NCBI taxonomy): Eukaryota > Metazoa > Platyhelminthes > Trematoda > Plagiorchiida > Fasciolidae > Fasciola > Fasciola hepatica. The sequence goes on from CANUEZ040000043.1 coordinate 41,526,592, forward strand.
TCCATTAGTGTAGCACTCCTCTTATTCCTTTCATACTCTTTCCTCCTTTATTATTTCCTTTTGAGATTGCCGGTTGGAGATAGCAGCCAAAGTCACCGCACTCAGTGTATGGTTAATGGTTGTTTGAACTGAACTGAACCGTTAACACTTTGTGCCCCAGAAACAATTTACGCCCCTTCTGCTATTTTGTAATTATTGTTGTTGCGTTGGCACCTTGCTTGATCTCAAGCAGGTATAATTATATATATATATATATATATATATATATATATATATATATATATATATATATATATTCATTAGAATCTAATTTGAATCGTCTGGAATGTGAATGGATACTTTTCCAAATCTATTTCACATCAACGAAAAAACGAAGACTTTTTATCAATTAGTATTATTCTAAGATTTTGGTGGATATAGTGAAGGCTGCGTACGTTGCTTATCTTTAACCCTTCTGTTACCTGTCTGCAGGTATCAACTGACATTATATATATATATATATATATATATATATATATATATATATATATATATATATATATATATATATATATTAGATTGGTTTGCCAGCTGTCTATAACTGTAGATACCAATCCTTCGTCAGAAGCGGAGGTTCTCTGTGAGATAAGCTGTCTCAAACGGCATAAGACTGTCGGACCGGATGAGTTGCTTATGCCTGTTTTCAGAGACGGCGGCTCAGCACTTGTACTGGCATTGACAAAATTCTCTGGCTGCATGTGAGAAAAGGAACTAGTTCCAAAGAGTTCATGTGAATCGGTGGTCGTACCGATTTATCAGAAAGGCGAGAGGTCCTATGGTAAGAATTGCAGGGGAATAAGTCTTGTCAGCATCGCATCTAAGCTGCTCGACGGTGTTATTCTCCTCCGCTTTTCTAACGCTCGCGAAAAGTGCTCGTGCGAGAATCAAGCTAGGTTTAGACCTGGTCCCAGTTATATTGATCACATCTTCACTCTTTGACAATTTTCAAAACGCAAGCATATCTTCTGTAGGTTCACCATCACTGGACTCAGTCGACCCTACAGTTAACTGACGCTGCTTCCTGCTGAAAGGTGTACCTGAGAAATTCATTTCATCATAAAGTTCCTTCACACGAATAGCCGAAGCCGAGTTCGGGCTCACGGTGCTCTTTCATCGGAGTTCACCACAAAAAGCGGTGCGTCAGGGTTGCCCTCTTTCTTTTTTCTCTTCGTCGTTGATATAATCCTAGAAACCGCGCTTTCATTGGGTGAGGACAGTAGCACTGAACTTCCCCGGGTGGAAGAAGTTAAACCTCGAATGTGCGGACGACAGCCTTTCTAAGTGAAGATCCAGGTAAGTTGGGAGTTTTTCTGGATGGTTCGAATAACTACGGTGTTAAGTATGCTTTTGGCGCCTTCGAAGTGCAAGACACTATCGCAGGATTGGGTAAGTTCAACACCAAACCTACTAATGTCTGGGACGACTATAGTCCAGGTGGACAAGTTTTGTCAGCTAGACAGCTGCTTCTCACCTGCAAATTGGATATAAGATGAGGTGTCTTTGCGTATACAGAAGGTTCGTTTGGCACTTGCCAATCTGAATCATCTGTGGTGTCGACATGATATCCGCTTATCTACAAAGGCTCGAGTGTATGCTGCAGCAGTCAGGCCCGTGCATCTGTATGGTTCATTAACATGACCAGTGCGAGTGGACATTCGAGGATTTTTGGTATTCGAACAAAGATGTCTTCGTAGCATTGCTCGAATCTAGTGGGAACATCATATGCAGAGGTTTGGCGGAGAGTCTTGGTTTCATCGATCAAATCATTAGATGAAGTACTAAAGGTCAACGGCTAAGATGGTTGCACGTCTCCTGACAGGGTTTTTCGGCGCGCCATATTCGCTGAGGCCGGTGCCGGTTTGAAAATGAGTAGGGGTGGACGGCCCATGGCATGGAGGAAAGGTATGCAAAACCTAACCAATGGACTTGGCCATGTAGGGCACGTTAAACTTCCTAGGTGGGATCCAAAAGACCCTCCCATCAAGTGGTTATATACGTTAGAGGAAATGGCCGTGTCATGACCAGTGGCGCTCTTGTATTCTTGTATTTCTTACTGACTAGATGCCAGTATTCGTAGTCTTTTACTGCCCCTTTAATATTCCTGTCCTTTCTCACTGTCTCCGATTGAGGCTGCCGCCACGAGATAGCATCTAAAGCCACCGTAATCAGTGCATGGTTAGTGGTTGTCTAAACTAATTTGATCCGTGTCAGTAATGCATTTTGCGCCCTCCAAGTGCAAAGTGGTTTTGCAAGATCGGCAGGAGCTTGTGTCTACACTCATCCTTAGTGGCGATCAGCTAGAATTAGCCGACAACCTTAGGTACCTTAGCAGCTTAATAACAGTTGGGGAGGCGATCAATCCACGCATGGTGAGAGCTAGATCAACCTTCGTTAACCTGCGACACCTGTGGCGTCGCCGCGATACCCTGCTCTCAATGGACGGGTGGATGTCACCGCGGTTCGCAGCGTTTTACTCTACGGTTGAGAGACCTGATCATTTTGCATTGAGGATGATCGGCGTCCTTCCGTGTTCGACAACCGGTGTCTCAGAAGCATTGCTCGTGTTTGTGAGTAATGACGAGGTGCGCCGTCATGCGTTAGACACGGATAGCCACCCTCTTAACGAAGTGATCGTTCTACACCGCCTTCGGCGGCTCGGTCGTTTTGCGAATGCTGCCTTTGGTCTACCTTTCCATGGTAACACGTGCCGGGCAAGGGTGGAAGAAGCAACGCAGCGATCAGCCTATGACTTAGCATAGAGGTATGAAGAACTTAGCGTCAGCACTGGCTTCAACAGGTGCTTCCCGTCTCTTTGATTGGGGTCCAAGAGACGAGCATTGTCCCTGGTTAGGAACGTTGAGGGTGACAAATGAGAACAGAAATCAGTGGCACAAATGCCGTGTGGTCTGGCTGTCGAACACTCGTGCCCCGAACTCATAAAACCATCACTGCGACAAACAAAAACATCAAAAACTGTACGATGAAAAGTGAAAAAATTCGCATTTTTCCCCACCGATTATCCTTTTTACTACATTATATATATATATATATATATATATGACACCGGCATGAGATAAGCATGATGCCAACGCAACAATAAGGGGGAAATTACGAAGTCGAGGGGCGGGGGATTGAGTCAACGTAAAGATCATTACAAGCAGGTTTTTCTTTGATATTTTCTCCGTGTACGTTTGTAATTTTTTGTTTTTCAACTGTTTATGAGGAACGGGAAGTCAACAGACAGGCCATACAGCATTTGCGCCACTAGATTTGATTCCAAACCACATCTCTCAGCGTATCTAACCAACGGCAATCTCTCGGAGCCCAACCAAGTAGGCGGGGAGCACCAATCGGGGCCAAAGTCCAAGCTAATTTCTTCATGCCCCTGCATCAAGTCATAGCCTGGCCGCCGCGCCGTTTTTTTTTACCCTTGCCCAGCACGTGCAAAAAGAGTACGAAGAGGAAACCGATGGGCAGGAATATGCAAAACATGCCCGGGCCATCAAAGGCCTTGAAGAGCGATTATCTTGGTCAGAGGGCGGTTATCAGCACCCAACACGTGACGACGAACCTCGTCATTCCTCACCGGATGTTCCCACCAGATACGAGCAATGTTTTGCAGACACCGATGGTGAAATATGGAAAGACGCCAAGTATTCGCAACGCGCAGGGGTCAGGTCTCACGACCGTAAAGAACACTACGAACTGTGGCCATGCACACCCCTCTCTAGAGGGAAGACCGGATGTCATGGCGGCGCCACAGATGACGCAGGTTTGAGAAAGCTGCTCTGGCTCTCGTAATTCGTGACGTGATCTTCCCAACACCACCACCAGCTGTGATCAGGCTCCCGAGATACGTATAGCTATTGACTACCTTTAACCGATCAACACCAAGGGTGAGTGAAGGCACAGGTTCCTGCCAGTCCTGAAGAAGTAATTTGCACTTCGAAGGCGCAAAGCATGTACCATATTGGGACACCTCGATTGCCAAGCGGTCTAATGCGTGTTGAATTGCCAGTGCACTGTGGCTTAGCAAGGCGATGTTATCAGCGCACTCTAAGCCAGAATCTCTGTTCCATGAGGAGTTTAACCCTACCGTTTAGAAGACCAAATAAAGCGTTCTGTAGGACATCCTCTATAGCAAAGTTGGAAAGAAAAGGAGATTTAGGGCAGTCTTTTCGTACTCCACTGGAGATGGCAAAGGGTGGCGAAAACTAGTCATAAGCCCCAACCCGACCTGAGGTATGATACAACTCTTTGAGGATCGATACATACTTTCCAGGTACGCCATTCCTCAACAGTGCCATAGTGCATACCTATCGACGGAGTCTAAGGCCGCGCGAATGTCTAGAAACACACCAATCGTTGGTCTCTGGAAGGCGCAGCGGTGCTCTAACAGCTGTCGGAGGATGAAGATTTGATCTATGCATTTATGGTCGGTACGAAATCCAGTCTGTTCCTCGCTAGTTTGTCCATCACGCGTGTTGTACCACCTGCGGAAAATGACAGACGCTAGCAGCTTATACGCTATCGAGATTAAGCTTACACCCCTATGGTTGGTGCCATCACTATGCGAGCCCTTCTTAAAGATGGGGACAACGATCGACTTCGCCCACAAAAAGGGAACGTTCTCGGACTGCCAGATCTCGGAGGACACGTTCCATCTCACCATCTTCAAATAAGGCTGGAGAGGACATCGGAGCCCAGTGCTTTGCGACGTTCTAGGGTATGGATTTCCCCGCGGATCTCGGCCCCAGGTGGATCAGTCGAAACAGACCAGGGAACGTCTGTCGGAACAGTCAAAGGCGCTGACGCTGGAGGACAGCTAGACTGTGCTTAACAGTGCTCCGCCCAGCGTACAAAACGTCGCTGCAAGCTGTGGATAGGCGAACCATCAGCCTCGCAGACCGTTTAGCTCACAGCTAATGGGTTCCTACCGGTGACTTGGATGAGATCAAAAAGCTTGCGAGAATTTCCCACAGCGGCAGCATGTTCCATCCCTGTTGCTTTTTGAGATCAGATTTCGTGATGCCTACGAAGACTCGTTTTAAGTTCACGTCTCGTTGTGGGCCATGCTGCATTATGCTCACTGCTCACTGACAGCCGGAATAGACTGGCGTGGATTAAGAAAGCGTGGAGACTCATCGGAAGTCCGGAGTGTGACGACATGACGAGTCAGGCCACAATTCACTTTGCCAGTAGAATACAAAGCATTCTTAATAAGCGACCAGTGTTGCTGATGTTATCTGGTGGCGTTGGTCCTAGCTCTTCAGCTAGAATTTCTCGGAAAGTTGAAAGGTAAGGCGGATCAGACAGCATACCGTGTCTAACCGCTGCTGCATAGTACGTTTGGCAAACCCACCGAAGCACACGGACAGCTCAGTGCAGACTAACGCGTGGTCGGAGTCTAGGAAAGTGCTCCAGTACGATGGGCAGTCTCGTACGCTACCCCGTCATTTGTAACCAATTGCGACGTGGTCCATCTAAGTCCATTGCTGACTCGAAGAGGGCGGACGCCACGTGGTATACCGGCGATCAGAACGTCTGAAGCACTGTACTGAGACACTGTACTCCCCTCTACCTATTTGATAACTGTTGTTGTTGCGTCTGCACCTTGCTTGGTCTCAAGCCGGTATATATATATATATATATATATATATATATATATATATATATATATATATATATGATGGCTTGCGCACCTCTATGGCCCAAAGAGCTACACAGGATGGCATCTTTAAGCCGGAGATGCAATCATACATGACAGGTCAATGGGTAGAGGCCAGGAAAAGTCCAGTCTCCTGGTCCTCCAGGTTGGGGGTCGATTTGAACTGGCAACTCAATCGGCAAAATCAGTGGAACAATAACTGATCCAAGCAAATGGTTTCTACTAAGCCATCCCGCTGCCTTGCGGATAGGTTCTTGTTAGAACTAAAGCCTTTGGATGAGGACCCTAATCGTTTTCCTGCTTTTTGGCTGGACACCCTAGCAGTACCCGTCCAACATCTCTCACGAACTGCACGAATACAAAGAATTCCATACTGCATCGGTCGTCGCGCAGAATAATCAGGACCGCGCTGCCTATTGCATCGACCGGGGTGGGTAGTGATAAGTGTGCTACTGTTCAGAATTCTCTCTCTTTTATTGAACTTTTGTCTCCTGTCCCTAACCATCCCTCTTTGCCCCATCTATCCACCCATAATGCTCCCACTGATAACACGGTCGATACCCGCAACGATTCACTGTCAAAGTGTCGGGAATAATCCTCTGCCTGGTAACTCACATTTTCTTAAGCTTCGTCAACCTCTGAATCTCGGCTCCATCAACGTGCGTACTCTCATGCAGGCCGGTCAGCAGGCGTGCCTAGCCCTCACAATAGATCATCTGAAGATTGATGTCTCCTGCGGAAGTGAAACGCGTATCCACGATTCGAGCAGTGTGATTCAGCTAACTGCTCCTGCTAACTCATCGAGGTATTTTCTGCGCACTTCAGGGGACGAAGTAGCTGAAGCTGTGGGTCAACGTGGTGTAAGAATAGTCTTAAGTGACAAGGCCGAAGCTGCTCTTTTAGACTGAATCCCTGTTAACAGTCGTTTATGTGCTGTAAGACTCCATGAGTTAGTCGGCGTTCGAAAGAATAGCTAGGCTAATCGCAACTTGTTTGTAATCTCCGCATACGCCCCAACAGACTGCAGCCCAGACGCGCAGAAAGATGAGTTCTATGATGAGCTCGCTACCCTCGTTCGCAGCAGTAACGGTTCTGACATTGTAATGCTAGCTGGTGACTTCAATGCACAAGTTGCCAAACTTAGTGTGTCAGAAGCCTGTTTAGATGGGCGTTGTGCTTTACCCGTTGAGCGTACAGATAACGGGAACAGACTTCGCCAGTTTTGTGCACACAGTCGATCGATCTTGTCTAGTACAAATTTCCGACACAGCTCACGTCGCACAGCCATGTGGCGCTCTAACTCTACAGGTACTCTAAGCCAGATTGGTCACATCGCCGTAAGCTACCGGTGACGCAGTTCTGTTCAGAACTGCAGATCTTACTGGTCCACGTATGTAGAGTCGGAACATGCATTAGTTTTATTGCGATTATCTCTCCAGCTCCATGGTCATCGTCGCAAACCGCAAACCCGGTTAGCCGTGCAACGTTTGTGTGATCCAGAAGTACGCAACCGTTATGAGCAGAAGTTAGCACATGAGCTAGGATCTACGACAAACAGTAATGAAGTTGAGCATTAGGTCCATATCAAACAGGCAATGCACGTATCAGCAGGTTTTGCCTGTGGTCGCAGATCCGATGTCCATCAATGACACTGGATTTCGCAAGAGTCACTGGGTATAATGGAGCAAAAGCGTCAGCTCTCGAATTGTAAGATGAATAAGATACGAGGACATCTACAAAAACAAGTTACGGAAAGCCTTAAGGATGATCACGAAAATTGGTGGGTCAAGGTAGCCGAAGAAATCGAAATAGCAGCTGCTTTAGGTAACAGTCAGAGACAGTTTAAACTTATTCGTGACATCGGTGGACGGCGCATCCAGATCAATGAAAGGATTCGCGACAGAAATGGAGAACCCATCCATAGCAAACAGTAAAGGCTTGACCGTTGGACCGAATACTTCAAGGATCAATTTAGCTGGCCGCACGCTAGTGTAGTTACTCATGTGTCAACAACTGTGACTCCTTGGGTGGTATCACTTGAGCCTCCATCGGAAGTAGAAGTAGAGTCATGCATTCGATTACTGAATCGAGGGAAAGCGGCTGGTCCCGACGAACTTCCCCCAGTTCTTTTCGAACTGGGTGGAAATGTTTTGATAAAATCATTTGCCGTCTTGCTCCGTGACATTTGGAAGGAGGAGTGTATTCCGTTAATATGGAGTGAGTCGTTGATTGTTCCCATCTTTAAGAAGGGAATACGCAATGACTGTAGTCATCATCGTGGGATTAGCTTAATTCCGATAGCCTCGATCCTGCTGCACCGTCTTACACCCGCTCACGAGAGGAACACCCGCGAACTGCAGGCTGGATTCCGCCCAGGTCAAGGATGCATCGACCAGATTTTTACTCATCGCCGACTACCCGAAACACGTCACACGCACCGCCGACCGACAATAATGGCTTTCGTAGACATGAAAGGCGCCTTCGATTCAGTTGATCGAACGGCGCTTTTCAGTGCTCTTCATCGAAAAGGTATGCCCCAGAAGTTCGTGAACCTACTGAGATCATTTTATTCTCATACTTCTGGCCGCGTTAGAGTTTACAGTGAACTATCCGGTCGGTTTGAAACAACCTGCGGCATTCGACAAGAATGTCCCATGACTCCATTCCTGTTCAACTTCGTCATGGACGAAATAATGGAGAGTGCGCTGCAAAATCTTCAGGATGTAGGCGTCGAGTTAGGAAATAGTGGAAAGCTGTAACCTAGATCACGCGGACGACGTTGTCCGCTTGTTCGAATCCACGAAACATGCTCAACGTGCATTAGATAGACTCGTAAGAGTTGTAGCTCCATTCGGGCATGCGTTTTGCACTTCACAAGTGTAAAGTGATGTTACAAGACTGGACGTCAACAATTCCGAGCTTGATTTTTTATGGGGAGGTACTGGCAGTTTTCAACCGTTTCACTTACTTCGGCAGCAGCGTGACGACGGATGGGAGCACAGTAGTAGAGGTGAGCATGCGTATATCCAAGGCTCGAGCGGCGTACGCAGGACTGAGGCACTTGTGGCGCCGACCTGATATTTCACTGAAGTTGAAAGGTCGTGTATACTGTGCCGCAGTGCGTTCAGTTTTGTTGTATGGTTGCGAGACTTGGAGTCTGTGTGCGGAAGATATTCGTCGTCTTGAGGTTTTCGACCACCGATGTTTGCGTAGTATCACTAAGATTGGGTGGAATAGCCGAGTGAGCAATGCTGAAGCCAAAAAGTGAGTATTGGGTATTAATTCGGAGAACGTTTTGTCACAGCGTATACAGCTTAGTAGACTCCGTTGGTTGGGGCACGTGTTATGTATGGCAAACACACGTCTACCACACGGTGTCCTATTCTCCGTTCTTCCTCAGGAGTTGAAAAAACCACGTGGAGGTCAACAGATGACGTGGCAACGAGGAATGAGAAAATGTACAGCGAACTTAAGAAAAGTAGGTGCTCCACTTCTTCGTGGTTGGGGTCCAAAAGATCCGTCTACCAGTTGGCTGGAGACACTGAAGGATATGGCAGCGAACCGTGAACAGTGGCGATCGTGTTGTCACTTTCTATTGAATCAGAATGACTGATCGATGTGCTTTTGTACAGTTAGACTGTGTATTCCGTGTGTTGGCTACTAGGGCATTCTTTCCTTTTCCCGCCCGTGTACGTCCACTCCCTGTCCATCTTGTATATTCGTACTTTCTAATTTAACGTGCAACATGGTGAGGAAGGCAGTGGTCAGTGCGGCTTGCCCTGCTGTTTAACGCTGTACGATGATGATGATGATGATGGTGATGATATATATATATATATATATATATATATATATATATATATATATATATATATATATATATATATATATATACCTATTAGCTCAGTGGGTTTTGAAGGTTGTGGTATACTTCTCCTACTGCCCTCATGCGAAGTACGTAATTAAAAAATACGAATACGAGAAACCTAACTGAACCCTGGTTTCCGCTTCTGTCGTTGGTATTAACGTCATGATTATAACCACTATCATCGATGAACAACTATTTTTAATCCATGTCTGCGTATGAGTAGTGAAAAGGACACACCCCAAAACATCAAAAGCCCACGGCGGTAATAGGCATAAAAAGCAATCTGACAGTGTTTGCAGAGCTACATAGGGCAGATGCCTAAATGATGAGGAAATCGGGCATAAATGACATGGTGCTGAACTTTGACTCTGGCTTCGCACAAACTGGAATTTACTGTACTAAATAATGTCGTAAGTACATCAACCTGAAAGTTTTGAACAAACAAAGAGATCCAGTTTACTGGGACAAGCAAATAAAAGAATCCCTTCGAAGAACATGTGCTAGACGTCCATCTACTTACCCGCGCGGTGGTGGTCGGATAAGCTTTTGCATTATGACGTTTCGGGCATCGCGACCACGAATATGGAAGTTCTCTTGATGTTCAAGCAACCCATCATCTTCCTCCACATTCATGACAGCCGCTTTCGCAGCGGCTTCTTGAGCCTCTATACGGTCCCAAGAGAGAGCGTCTAAGAAGTAAGTAAAGAAAAACTGACAACTTACCAGAAGCCATTTGCCCATCTTGCTCAGATGTCGTTGCTAAACTGTTCAAAAGGGATGTATTTACGCCTGAAGTCAAGCTACTAGCCGAAGAGAGCGAACCAGGTGACTGAAATAAAAGCACAAAACTCTAGTCAGATGTTATGGTAAACTGAATAGCAAAAGCTTAGGAACATCTATGCGATGGCATTTTTACGGCGACACTCCGTATTTCAGTTTGGGACTTAGTTCTCTTCGGGCAGCGAACTTCATACCCATGGAGGTCCCCATTGTGGTATGTTTATCGCCTGCCCGATAATGAGAACAGCTACCGAAGGTCGTCATAAGAAATACCACCGAACATTAATCCGATTGTAACGGATAGGTCGCAGAAAACGATACCCTTGTACGATCTAACTCCTTCAAACGGTAAGCCGATGCTAAGCATGAAACAATAGGTTGTTGGCCACACGTTAGGAACTGACCTATCCCGTGGTGTCTGTGGAGGGGGAAACAAATGCAAACGCACATGCAAGGGCAAAGAACGCACACGCAGGGGAAAAATGGATGAGAAATATAGAGGGGTCCGCGGAAACGCGACTGGAGTGTGGTGCCGTCTTCGCCATTCAATATCGTGTTGAGACGCCACCAAATCCAACAGCTAACATCCGACCGACTTCAGGGTGATAAAAGAGAAGGGGTTGGGAGTGAGAAGAAAGAAAGAGCTTAGTCACCACGATCTTACTATAGAAAGATAGCGACATTCAACTTGAGAGGTGGAGGCATTCAACTGAAAAAGATAACGCAAGTACACAGCACAAGGGGTTCGAAAAAGGTTCAACAGTAAAATTTAATAGACTAACCCTTCCTTTCACGTTTTCTGCTCCCGAAGGCAACACTTTTGTTGTTGCCGCGGCTGCTGGCGCTGTTACTGCTGTGGAAGTCGAAGTCGATGACGTACTCAACTGATCCTCAGGAGGAGATATCGCCTTCCCAACTCGCAGAAACTGACCACCCAAATCGAACATATTCATGCTTGCAACTGCATCGTTAGCCGACTGTTCGGACTCGTATTCGATGTAACCAAATCCGCGATGTTTCGTTGGTCGGGCAGGGTCAGCAGGCAGTCTAGGGATAGTTTGGTCAAGAAGAATAAACTTACTTGCAGCAAGTTATTTTACCGAACGCTTCAAAAACGAGTTTTAGATCTTCCTCTGTCAGGTCGGCGTGAACACCAGCTATATAAATTTTCTTTTCGAGTTTGTACTCAGTAACCAGCTCAGTAATTAGAGGGTCCGCCTGTGGAAGGTTGCTTGGACGTCCAACTTTAAGCTGTCTGCCTCCTAGGCTCGCGTTGTTCATTTGGTCTACAGCGAGATGAGCGGCCTCTGGATGCTCGAACTCAATAAAAGCAAAACCTTTGTGTTTTTGCGTGGCTGCATCCCAGCTCATAGTGACTGAGCGGATCGGTCCAAATGGACTGAAAGCAACCTTTATCGATTCTTCTTTAAGATCGTAACTTATTGAGCCAACATATATTCGACTCAGTAGATTGAGGGTTTGTGCTTTTTTATTTGCGGGCGTTTGCAAAAGTTGTTGCTGACGCGTCTGCTTCGCAAGAGCTGCTTTTATACTTTCCTCCATCGCAAATTTCTTGGCACGATCAATGGCACCACGTTGCTCAAAATCTAGTGGTACCAAAGTGAATGGTTTCCGTTCGTGCAGCGAGCCAGGACCATTATACACAGGACCCAATTGTTCATAATTCGGTTTGAGAGGGCTCAATAGGCTAACAGCCGGTATACCCAAGTTGAGTGTTGTCCCAAGAGCTCCCAGGCCCAAAACCGGTATGTTTGCTGTCCCAAAACCATTCAGACCAAGGAGCTACGATAGGAATGAAAATGAAATTCCATTGCACGTACCGGAGTAAGACTCATAATGCCGATGGTAAGGAACTGCGTGAGGTCAACGGTCCAAAGCTGAGAGTGAGAAACAAAACGGAACGAGTTCTAGGACAATGAGACCAAAGATGACAGAAATTCTATTCCAAACATCGGTCTAAAACACTGCACATGTGAACATTAACCAGCTGGTTTCAGCTTGATGGAGACTGCCTACTGCAGTATTTCCGCCAGGAACAAACTTCACGAGGTCATGGCAGCAAGTCGGTTTCATGTCCCAAGGTATAACTGCATCTATGGGGCGACATTAACTCAAGGGGGCCAGTGGGCACCGCTTACCTGTTATCTGTCTTCCTTACTGAATCACTGCTACCCATCTTCCGTTCCTCGAACAAGACAAAACAAGTCTCTATAGTGATGTCTCGGTAGCTCTAGTAAAAAGACTTCTGCTTTCGAACCATCTCGTCGTATTGGTACAAAACATGTCGTTTGTATATGTGCTGCTCATAACCAAAACCCTGTATAAAAGTTTATTCGTCCACTGGCAGACTCAAATGGCTCTTCTGACTGGTTTGTTCGTTTGCGCCCGGATTGGCTGAATTGGATCTGGTGGGTTCAGACGCATGTAAGCCGCTGATTGGCTTCACTCTTGTCGGCGATTTTGGTTAGCCGATCACGCTATCTGCTTTACTGCCTCTGACCTTGTGTTCGATACTGGACGGGTGATTGCATGGTCTGACCTCTGAAACAGGCCGTCAACTGACAATATGTTGGGCTTATTCCCTCACATCTTTGGCACGCCTCAACTGTCACATTTGTGGTATAACCACGAGAGCTAAACACCCAGGGTTTAAACAACTGACCATAAATGGTGACCTAACAATTGGGCATACCCCGTATAATTACCGACCTCTAACAAATGGCAAATGGGTGTGGTCTGATATATTATCCTGGGTTAGAAAAAAAAACAATGCAGACAAGCATGTCCAGTAAATTATCCATTTCGGTGAACGGGTTATATGTGCTACTTGTAGTTCATAGTGCCACAATGCATCTAGGAATGGTTGGGTATGTATACCTAAAAACTAAGTTGTGGGAAGTGATCTACCCACGCGGAAGGTAAATAATCGGAAGTAACGGAGTGTTCCGAAGTAGCGTCTTCAATCTCTGCAATTAGAGACATAGAGAAACCTCCTGCATAAGCCTCGTTATAACAGCTCTTAGGTGTGGTCTCAGGAAACAATCGGTCAGTAGAACAACCGTCTAGTTCCCAAATGAAGATTGAATCGTTCAGCTCTACTGCCGGGAGCGACTCTCAGGGACAAGCAACACACCAGCGGCAAATCGATGGGCTCCGACCTCAAAAGCGTGGGGGATAACCTTTGTATTGGAAATCCAACCTGTATTCCTAGCCAATCTGACTACGAAGGTCTGCATTCAACTGGATTGCCTCAGAAAAACATTGGATAAGACCTTATTTGTGTACGGCGTTTTGCCCCGGGAGACCTATGACCAGAACCACGTGCGCAATTTCAGTTAAATGGGTCTAACCGAACTCACAGACATCCAATGAAACTTTTGAAGTTGTAACCCATTAGTTCGCTGCTGATGTAAAGCCTGTCTCGGTGGAGGTGGGAACTGAACGATTATTCGACTGACGGCGTGATTCTATTACGATGAGGTTTATGCGGGCGTCTCTCAACCTCTTGTTCTGAAGATTGGAAAGACTACCTCTCCAGTCAACAGAAGTTCCAAATTAGTCCCAATTTAGACCCGTTTGAAACACCTCAGGGACACTTTTGGGACCAATTTTGAACACATCAAGGAAACAGCAGCTTAGGTACTTTACTTTTGAATTTCGGTAAGCTATACTACGTTATCTCATCTTGAGGCATCAGTTGTTGAAGTTTTGTTATTCTCTAACTGAGAAAAGCGCATGATCTGTGAACACTCCAAAGTTATTTGGCACGACCCGGGCACTTTTCGGTGACCGATATCCCCATAAAACGCAGCATTTTAGGAATTTTTAGTGCTAACAATATGACACATGCATACAAGCATTGGAAAAGAAAAGTCCATTTCTCTTCTCCAATACTTGTATGCAAACAGCTGAAGCCGAGTTCGAGCTCACGGCGATCTTTCATCCGAGTTCACCACCGAAAGTGATGTTCGTCAGGGTTGCCCTCTTTCACCCTTCCTCGTCAATTTTGTGACTGAATTTATTCTTGCGATAGTCCTATCCTCGAGTCAGAATAGTGGCATCGATTTTTGCCCGGGCAGTAAACTGTCTGACTTGGAATACGCGGACGATATTGTTGTTCTGAGTGAAGATTCAGGTAAACTGCAAGCTCTCTTAGATAACCCTAACAATAGTGTAGCAATGTTTGGAATGCGTTTTGCACCTTCAAATTGTAAAATGCTGCTGCAGGACTGGGTTGGCTCAACACCAAACCTCTTCTTAGAAGGGGAAGCTCTAGCTGAAGTGGATAAACCTTGTTACCCGAGCAGTTACACCCCACCAGGTGGATAGACATCAGATGAAATATCATCGCGTATACGAAAGACGCATTTGGCTTCTGCCAACCTCCGTTATCTGTGGCGTTGGCCTGACATCCGACTGTCTGTCAAGGGTCGAGTGTACGACGCGGAGGTTGGGTCCGTTCTTTTATACGGTTCAGAAACATGGCCGTTGAGGGTGGAAGACAGGCGAAGACTATCAGTGTTCGAGCACCGATGTCTCTGTAGTACTGCCCGAGTGTGGTGGGAACACCATATCAGCAGTGTTGAGGTTTGGCGCAAGGTGTCAGGAACCACAGGTCAGTCTCTGGATCGTGCTGAATCTAAACAGGTTAAGGTGGTTAGGACATCCGTTACTCACGCCCATCAACAGACTTATTCAGCGTACGCTGTTCTCTAGATCAGGTAGTAAAAGGAAGGTAAGTCGAGATGGTCAGTCCGTGACTGGCAAAAAGGCATGAAAACCCTGACCAGTGGACTTGGCGGAGTAGGACGTGTTAGACTACCAGGTTGGGGTCCACGTGATCTACCTACCAATTAGTTGGAGACATTAAGTGATCTGGCTAGGTGTCGCGGTCAGTGGCGTGATTGCATTTGCACTTTTTCTGTCTTCTAGATTTCCACTTGATAACTTGACTTCTTTGGATCACAATACTTCTATTCTTTTTCACCCTTTATTCGACGTTGTTGTAAAATAGCAACGGCGGTTGCTGTTTCGCGAAACCAGAGTACAGAAGTGCGAGGCTGATGGTTGGATAAACTGGAAATGAAACCGAAACAACATGAAGTATAATCAAAAGGACTAACAAATTTGTTTATTTGAGCAGTTACTGAATTTGGTGGCGCCACCTGCTCCGTCTGTGCACACAGTCAGCACGCCGTTGCGTTCCCACAACACACACATCCAGCTCCAGCGTTTCGAGTTCTGTTCCTTAGCGCGCCACCGAGTAAAGTCGTTATCGTGTCACGAACCGTGGACCAGGGACTATAGGCATCATACGGGAGTAGGTCCTGACTCCACTTAGGAGAATCCTAAATAGTAAAGTTGTGCCTCCACGTTACAAGCCGCACTTCAAGTAACGGGCTAGATTCCCCAACTTGTACATTGTTAAAATAGTCCCAAAATGGTCATTTGGAAGAAATCCCGGGACGAAATGATCTGTATTCGAGCCCACCCTGTTGATAAACTGGTGTCACTCAATTACGTAACATAACAATTCCATGTCTTAGACCCACATAACAAAGACTCACCTCGGACTAAATATTAAAATGGACCCTCATGGAACTATTTTGGGACTGAAATGTGTCCTCCTGTGCTGACTGGGTGTGAACACCCCGCTAACTTCAAATGTTTACCCCCCCCCCCCCCCACCTCCCCCACTTCCGTAGGTGCATCACTTTCCACAATTTATTCGTTGGGTATGCATACCTAACGATAATTCTGAATATATGTTGCACTTCCACGACTTACAAGCAGGCCACTAATGAGACAACGTACACGAGAACCTCTGTGGATTTCTTTCACGATCACTTACGCCTGGATAAAATGGGCTTCGCCACGCAAATAATTTGTTTTAAAAAAATAGTTTTAACATTATTTAGTTTTCTTTGAAATTACCAGATAGGTTACGAATTATTCGGCAAGAAACCAGAACGGACGGTAGTTTCCGCGATTTGAAGGACCACCACGGCCGATTTAAACAAGGTGTCGGCCGAGTGCAGTCGAGTGGTTTAATTTATGAGCTTCATTGCAGTGGACTCTGCAATAAAATGAAAATCTGTAAACAACAAGGTACGTCGAACAGGAAGAACCTGAAGGCACTTTCTTATCCGGCCCGTTCGTTAATTCAGTTCCATCCAACTCAGTTTGCCCAAGGCTTTGCGAGGCTCAAGCCAGTGGTGACTCCAGATAGTTGTGTTGTCGGCAAGTGTCCGTATCTCCCAAAACTGCGTGTTTGAGTCGGAAGCACGTGCCAGCCTATCCATATATAGACACGGGTGGGGTTTTTGTACGCCTGATACGTGTAGGTACCTGTACATTTCCGATTTTTTCCATGATCTTCAACGTCCCTTGGTGCGACACTCCTTTGTTGTACCGACGTTTTAATGTAAAAACACACACCTTTTGGTCGTCACCACCGCGCAATACAAAAAGGCTGTAAATAAATCTTTCACTCTGGCTCGATCTCATCTTCTGGTTTTGAGTGTCTTGGAATCATATCGGTCGGAACTAACTGTGCGAAACAAAACATTTTAGAAGCTTCAACGGCGTCTCTTGGCACTTCGCTCAATACCATCCTGTTCTGTCCAACGGATGGCTGTCAGACCGAACTGAGCTGAAGACATTGGCGGATAAGGGCTCTTCGACACTCATCTCCTGATCACAAGAACATTGAACAACTGTGAGTTTGAGTCACACCTTTTGTTTCATTTTTAATTCTTAATGTGCATACCATTTTGGCCTTTTTATCACCGCACGCTCCTCCGCCCATCTTAGTTTGCTAGTGTCGTCTTAGATATTGTTGACAATACTTTAGTGTACCACATAGACAAAGTAGTACGCTACAAAATTGGTGAGCCCAGGTTGTTTTTCCATCATTTGACACTAGCTTCATTCTTTTGGTCCAAGTTTCACACCATTCACCATGTCTGACAGCGAATCTATTGACATCCACGCGGTTGCTCTGAAACTGCCAGTTTTTGCCCCGACCAACCCTCGAGTGTGGTTTCGACAGATAGAAGCCGTATTTTCCACTCGACGTATAACCAGCGAGCGCGTGAAGTACTCTCACGTTGTCCAAGCACTTCCCTTTGACATCGCTGTTGACGTGGAAGATCTCCTCGATCCCATTCCACCAGAAGCTCCTTACACGAAGCTTAAGGAAGCAGTCATTCAGCGTACCGGAAAATCAGCCGGAAAAATGCTCCGTGAACTGTTCACGTCGGTGGAGCTCGGAGACCAAACTCCGTCCCAGCTTATGCGCCACATGCGGTCGCTACTGGATGGACGGCAAATGGACGACGCCATTTTCAGGGAGATATGGGTTGATAAACTACCTCTCCCGATGCAGCAGGTCCTGTCAATGCTGGAGCCCACTACTCCTCTTGACAAAGTTGCACAGCACGCCGACAGAATAATGGAATGCTACCCGGCTGGTAGACCCTGTGTTCACATGACATCACCCGCCGAAACCACTCCGACGCACGAATCCCCTTCGACATTACCAGTTCCTGCCCCAGATCGCCGTGGTCACGTTTCTCGCAGTCCTGATTCCCCATCCCATCACTCGCATATCGATATGGACATTACGGACCTAAAAGAAACCGTTCGTATGTTGTGCAATCAGGTCAGTGCAATGTGCAACACATTTACTACTCATCGATCTGTGTCCACCGAAGTACCTCATCGACCTAGATCACGGTCCAGAAACCGCCGATCACAAACGTGGTGTTGGTACCACCGCACATTCGGCTCCAAGGCACGCCGCTGCGATCCTCCATGTTCATTCCGCACTTACACTCCACAGTCAAACGACCAGGCCAGCCAGTAACGGCGACGACTAGGGCTGGCCCTCCACATGAAAGTCGCCTATTTTATATCGTTGACCGATCCAGTGGTCTTCGATTCCTCATTGATACCGGCGCCGAGATCAGTGTAATCCCCCCACCCAAACATCACAGCCTCAAACCATCTCACTTTACACTGCAAGCAGCAAACACAACAACTATTGCTACATTCGGCCAACGGTCCATCACTCTTGATTTAGGCCTCCGACGCTCTTTTCAATGGGTTTTCATCCAGGCAGATGTTCAGACTCCCATTATTGGCGCGGATTTCCTCTCACACTTTGGTCTAACAGTGGACCTCAAAAATCGCAAGCTGGTAGACACCACAACCAAACTTTATACAGTCGGCATTGGTAAATGCACCAACTCTCTGGGTATTCGGCTGGCGATCCCGCAATCGCCGTTTGCTGACATTTTGAAGGAGTTTCCATCCCTCACTAAACCGTGTCAGTTCACCGACCCAGTCTCTCATGCTGTGCAGCACCACATCGCCACAAAAGGCCAACCTGTCCACTTTCAACCACGACGACTCAACGCCGACAAACTCCGTATCGCACGACTTGAATTCGAACATATGATGAATCTTGGCATCATTCGACCGTCTTCAAGCCCATGGGCCTCGCCTTTGCACATGGTTCCAAAATCATCTGGTGATTGGAGACCCTGTGGAGACTATCGTGCTCTCAACAACGTCACCGTCCCCGACAGGTACCCGATCCCACACATTCATGATTTTGCACAGAATCTCTCTGGGAAGACAATCTTTTCCAAGGTTGACCTCGTAAAGGCATATCACCAAATCCCCGTTGCCGAAGAAGACATTCCCAAGACAGCCATCACCACGCCTTTTGGCCTGTTCGAGTTCATTCGCATGCCATTTGGATTGAGAAACGCTGCTCAGACGTTCCAACGATTCGTCGATGAAGTGCTTCGAGGTCTACCCTTCGCGTTTGGCTACATCGACGACATCTTAATTGCCAGCGCCCCTCCATCAGAGCATGCCATTCACCTGCGCCAACTCTTTCAACGTTTCCAACAATACGGACTTCAGCTGAACCCTAGTAAATGCGTGTTCGGTGTTCCGTCCCTCGACTTCCTCGGGCACCATATCGATCAAAAAGGTTTGACACCCCTCCCAGATAAGGTGCGCAGCATCCTGTCATTTCCTGCACCTCAAACGATCACACAGTTACGACGTTTCTTGGGAATTTTGAACTACTACCGTCGCTTCATTCCCCATTGTGCGACCATCGTTTCACCTTTAACCGATCTTCTCAAGTCCAACGTCAAGACGATCGATTTCACTCCCGAGGCTGAGACAGCTTTCACAGAAACCAAAAAAGCTCTCGCAGACGCCACCATGCTGCACCATCCACATTCGGATCCAAATACTGAGTTAGTCCTAACGACTGATGCATCAAATACTGCAGTCGGTGCAGTGCTTCACCAAATAGTGGACAACCAATTACAGCCCTTAGCGTTCTTCTCGCAAAAACTTCAGGCGGCACAGACAAAATACAGCACATTTTCTCGCGAACTCCTAGCCATTTACTTGTCCATCCGTCATTTCCGTCACCTTTTGGAAGGACGACAATTTCGTGTGCACACTGACCACAAACCCCTGACACACGCACTTCATGCCAAGCCTGACCGACATTCACCCAGAGATATCCGCTATTTGGATTATATTTCCCAGTTCACAACAGACATCCGCTACGTGCATGGAGTTGATAACGTTGTGGCTGATGCTTTATCCAGACCTGAAATCAACACGATGCAAACAAAATTCGATCTTACGGAACTGGCAAACCTCCAGCGTGATGATCCATCCTTGCTCGAACTGCGCACATCCTCCACACTCCAGCTCAAGGATTCTCCCCTAACTTCAGCCGATGGCACAGTCCTATGTGACTGGTCTACAGGTCACCCTCGTCCTGTCGTTCCAACTTGCTACAGGAAGATCGTTTTCGATCATTTTCATTCTCGTTCCCATCCTGGTATCCGTGCATCTCGCAAACTCATTTCTGCCAGATTTGTTTGGCCCAATATGAATTCTGACATTGCATTATGGACTAAACAGTGTTTACAATGTCAGAGAAACAAAGTCCACCGCCACACTTTTTCTCCTCCCAGTACGTTCACCGTTCCCGACGTCCGTTTCACACATATTCACGTCGATCTTGTTGGTCCACTACCACCATCAAATGGACATACCCACTTATTAACCGTTGTTGATCGTTTCACACGCTGGCCGGTGGCAATACCCATTTCCGACACCTCGGCAGAAAATATTGCGAAAGTACTACTTCAACACTGGATTGCTACATTTGGTGTACCGTCTACCGTCACCACAGACCGTGGCAGCCAATTCCAATCGACTTTGTTTCGTGAGTTCACTAAACTGCTTGGCTGTAAACACATCACAACAACTGCATACCATCCTTCGTCCAATGGCATGGTAGAGCGCCTACACCGTCAACTTAAAGCAGCACTGATATCACAGCCAAACCCCAATAACTGGAGCGACAACCTGCCACTAGTTCTCTTAGGTCTGCGGTCATCAGTCAAAGACGACCTCCACAGCACATCGGCTGAGCTCGTTTTCGGTACCACCATATGCCTTCCAGGTGAGTATGTTCAACCTAGCACCGATGCCAGTCCTAACCCATCCCAATTTGTCCAACAACTCAAAGACCGTATGTCACATCTACGTCCAACACCCACTCGCTTGTCATCCACACACGTTTTTGTACACAATGATCTATATACGTCTCCTTTCGTTTTTATTCGTAACGATGCTGTTCGCAAACCACTCACACCACCGTATGATGGTCCATTTAAAGTGCTTAGTCGCACAGACAAATATTTCGTGGTTCAAAAAGCCGATAAGCCAGACACAGTTTCCATTGACAGATTAAAACCCGCGCATTTTGATACACCTCCATCACCAACCACACCGACACCATCACCATCCACAGACACACCACCAACAATTCCTGTTGATAATCCAAACTCTATCATCACACCAGACACTACACCACACCCGCCAGCACCACCACAGCAAAAACCTTCCCTGGTAACCCGCCGTTCCGGCAGAAACGTTCGACATCCTGTCAGATTTCAAGACTTTGTTAGTTGACGTTTTCTTTCGCTAACCGTTTCCTCTTTCTATTTTTCTATCAAGCGTTTATTTTGTACAACAAACGCTCTGGCGGGGGAGTTGTGTAGGTACCTGTACATTTCCGATTTTTTCCATGATCTTCAACGTCCCTTGGTGCGACACTCCTTTGTTGTACCGACGTTTTAATGTAAAAACACACACCTTTTGGTCGTCACCACCGCGCAATACAAAAAGGCTGTAAATAAATCTTTCACTCTGGCTCGATCTCATCTTCTGGTTTTGAGTGTCTTGGAATCATATCGGTCGGAACTAACTGTGTGAAACAAAACATTTTAGAAGCTTCAACGGCGTCTCTTGGCACTTCGCTCAATACCATCCTGTTCTGTCCAACGGATGGCTGTCAGACCGAACTGAGCTGAAGACATTGGCGGATATTGGCTCTTCGACACTCATCTCCTGATCACAAGAACATTGAACAACTGTGAGTTTGAGTCACACCTTTTGTTTCATTTTTAATTCTTAATGTACATACCATTTTGGCCTTTTTATCACCGCACGCTCCTCCGCCCATCTTAGTTTGCTAGTGTCGTCTTAGATATTGTTGACAATACTTTAGTGTACCACATAGACAAAGTAGTACGCTACATACGTCAAGATTTCGCCCAGCTTTTCTAGCCGATGGCAGTAACGGCTCCAACGCCGGATCAGTGCCACATTACTTCCACCCCTTCTCCTAATAACCCCGTTTTACTTTGTCGTTTGCTTCCAGGGTTTGAATGCCGATGCATAAAATCCACCGTGGCCCCGATGAAACTGAGCTCCGAAGGAACGATTCCCTTATCTTGTATTACTCCCAGTGCCTGAGACTCCCCGTGCCGAGGGTGCTCAATAGCCATTGCTCGTAGAACTTTACCGCCCAGCCCTCGTGTTTTCCGTGACATGTGTTCGGTTGGTGGCCTGCGGTTGTTTCTCGAGTACTACACATGCACAAGGGGTAAAGCATTTTATAAGGATGCCGAATGGTAAGTGGGACGAGTTATTCACAGGAGTAGACTACTGAAGATTAGGAAGAAATTGCAGTTTACTCCAGGCCTTTCAGTTATCTTGTGCCCTCGCCTACTATCCGAGGCACTAAGAGCTATGGAAAGCCATCCCCGTGGTTGTCTCTCGCCCGGATGGTAAGAGGAGCACTTCTACTTCCTTTTCCAACCAAAATGGGGGGAGAAATCCGTTCGTGTAACAAAAGTGGAAGAAAATAATAAAGTTACAGCCGTGGGTGCCGATCTCTGTGCATACCAATGAAAGAATTCTGGACCCCCGATTGGCCCCAGCCACTATCATTCCTGTACAAGCCGACCTACCAAGTCATTCTCGGGTTCATTTTGGGCCGGTCCTCTTCAGATCCTCATTTCCTCTGAGTTACTGGTACTTTCAGTGCTAGTTGAAAAGATCTTGGCTTTCGACGTCCTAGCTTCTAGTCCGAAGGTTTATTGTGGGGCGGTAGGACCGTACGCTAAGATAAAAATATCGCCCGGGAGATGCAAATCCTCAAAGAATAAGTCCGGGCTTGGCTGTGCTCCCGTGTAATCGATGAGTGCGGCGCCACGCAGTACATAAAGTAGTTGAATGAGGACGGCGACCACGGGTACCCTGTTGTAGTGACACCGTATTCTTTTCTGGCAATCATTATCTTTGTTGCCGCCCCATGTATAAACCCCGTTTTGTCGCGTAGAACCAAGCTGCTCGTGGTTCCATTCTCAATATGACACGCTTTTATGAACCCTCCACGATTGTTTCCCGCCCTGCTCTCCCCTCTTTTCAGGTTCGCCAGACTTCTTCGGCTCGACTACGCTGTCCTGCCTGCTGGCAGTGTCATTCGATTCGTAGCTGTAGTTATCAACAGAGCCCGAAAGCAATTTGTCTCATTAGCCCTGCGCTCTAAACAGTCAGACTCCAGGGTTAAGAGAGGATTAGTCGAATTATTTCCCTTTGGAGCGCATTCTTGCACGCGTAGTTGAACACTACGATTTCAGGGGACTGATGTGCTTTCCCGGCAGACTGCCTGCTCGCAGAATCATCCGCAAAGTGTGCCTGTCGTCTGAGCGCAACACTGTCCAAAAGTCAACGAGACAGGAAGGTGCCGACTATTAAAACTGTAGGAACGTTTTATTACTTCATGAAGTGTTATTGTCTGGTCCACGCATGCCCTGCCACTGCTAAAGCCTCAATGGTTGAAACGAGTATACGCGTCGCGGCTCAGTTATGGCACGGAGAATATCTTTGCAGCCAAGTCGATAGAGTTGATTCCGTGGTAGTCAACCCACATTTTCCCAACACCCATTATCGGGAAGGTTAGTAGGACTGAAGTACCTCGGCCCGTGGGAATTTGTTCATTCTCCCAAAATGGACAGATTTGGGGGTAGCAGGACCCTACAAGTGCCGGGATTTTGGATCCGGAGGGACAAGGTCGGATGTCATCTTCCCATTTGGCCTTTTGATTTTTAGATTGTATCACAGTAGCTATCTTCTCTGGGGAATGAGGAGTTACAGTGGTATCGTGGATTCCACAGTGGCTAGTTAGAGCGTGACATGCTGAGCTTTTGGTGGGATGGTTCGACAGATTGTCAAATGGCTGGGCCAAAGGCTGCTTTTTCTGCCCGTTGTTCAGGATTCTGCAGGACGGCACCTTCGTGGAGTAGTGGTTCAACTGGCTGTCGCTTGTCAGGTGTATCGCAGATGAGATAGACAGGCCTTAACAAATTCCCAAGGTTAGCCGCTGTTTCCATGTGTTGGCGCTTCCGGAATAGTAGTCGTTTTCGGCTTCTTCTTGCCGAGTGAGCAGCATTTCGTCAAGCTTCTCGAGAGTCAAGGAGACCAGTTACACGGGCTTCTTCGCAATTTTGTATAAATAATGAGTCGCCCTGATTTCTGGTAGCTCTGCCGTTGTCGTACAATGGGCATTTCATCGACGGCAGATTGTTTGATACACGATTTCACCTCATTCCGCTATTGTTCTACCGATATTTCTTCATTTGTCATGCTTTTGGTCACTGAATGGGTGGCTACGCCATCTGATGATTCTTGGCACTTTGTCGGTGATCCTATGCTTCTACCTTAGTGCTTTTCCGGTAATAGAATTCACTGCTTTTTCTAGTGGTCACTGAGGTGTGTTTGGACAGAGGGGTGGTCAGTGCGCTTCTCATTTGTCGTCTCTCCGCCTCTGTATGACGAGCAGTCTTCGGCCGAGGACGCCAAGTGAGATTGTAAAAGTATATAAAAGATCCTGTATATAGCTCGACCGTAGTTGAAGGCAGCAGCACGCTATCTTTATAAGCCAAGTCACGTTCCGCTCCTGGCTATAGCCTCCAACTTCATGCACGCCCTCCGTTAAGTGTGCACATTTTCCTCTTAATTTCTTTATGATATATCCCCTCAGCAACCTCAGCTGCCGGTGAGTTCCACACCTTGTTCGCCAACCAGATAGGCTTTAGACCAGTGGTAGACCAGTCCATTTTTGATTCATGAGCGCCATCGAGTACCCCTGGTGCTCCAGTTGTCGCGTGGTGGGAATACCGCTTGCAGATCAAGACAGGTGTCGCCCCTGAGAAGCACTGTTGTCCAGATCAGGCCACCTGCTGGTCTCCGATATGTATTTGAAAACAACTCCGCTATCAAAGTAGCTTGCCGCGAGTAAATTCTCGTGGTTCTAAAAGGGGACGGATATGTGGTGATTCGGGCACTGTAGGGAAGGCGCATTGAAAATCCTTCCGGGCCTTCTACTTGTGTTCTTGAATTTAACTGTGATCTACATTACATTGCCGAGCAAATCTATACGTAGTACTTTTACACTTTCGCTTGCTTTTTTAGGATGTATGAATTTGTCCTTGATCGGTTCCTGACTGCCACGCTTGAACCATGGGACCTTGAACCTCTTTGTCTTTTTGTGTAGTCAATTCGGCCCCAAGCTGCAGGTTTGCATATACCCGTCCTTTTTGTGATTTTCAGTTTGGTACAGCAGAAAGTACAGATAAACATCGTTCTTGTTTTGGTGCCCTTGTGTATTGGTTGCACGCTGCTCTGTTTGCTTTTTGTGACCTACAGCACTCAAGCAAAATCCTGACGGAAAACCCCTTTGGAAATGCTCAGACGAGAAAACAAAGGGCTCGTGAAATAACAACAATA
Source organism: Fasciola hepatica (assembly GCA_948099385.1). Taxonomy (NCBI): domain Eukaryota; kingdom Metazoa; phylum Platyhelminthes; class Trematoda; order Plagiorchiida; family Fasciolidae; genus Fasciola; species Fasciola hepatica. Next base: position 41,552,154 of record CANUEZ040000043.1, read on the forward strand.
AACTCGGCAAGTCTCTGGGGATGGTTTGGATGCCATTGATTCTCCTGATAGTAAAGTGTTCGCCATTTGTGTCTGTGTCAGGTCCTGCGGCTTTACTCGTAATGTGTTCACCGATGTTGATATTTCCAGAATCAGAGAGTCGGTTGCTGTAGGCTAGAAGGGAAGGTGAGCCCTTAAAACGGGGACTCACCCCAGCAATGCAGTCGGAAAATGGTGTATTTTAGGCATCAACACTAAGATGGCAACGTTGTCGACGAACATAAATCCTTGAGGTTGCCTGAAACTACCTTTATTTCTGCTCTCAACCCGCCGACTTTGGAGCTGGTTTCTTTCGATGGGCAACCCATTCAATACTGTATGATAATGAAACGTTGAAAAAGGCTTGCAATGCAAAGTTGCTGTTCCAGAGCGGATTTTTGTGTTTAGTGCATTACTACCGTCGGAAGGCCTGAGAAGCTATCAAGTTCTGCGCGATCCTCCACCCGGTAATGGGGCTCTTTAAGGCCTGCAGAATCCTGAAAAAATTGTTTAGGCGACCATTCGAGATAGCTTGGAGCCTAACAGATATTGCCTCATTGAAGACGAAAAGTGCTAAGGAAAGAGCTGAATAACTGTGAAGTTGGTGCTTAGAATACGGATTTTGAATACTGCACTGGAGCACTTGTAACATCATTTTGAGTTCTTGGCACATACAGAAATGCACTTTCAGGTGCCTGTCTACTGATTTGCACAGCCAGCTGGCAGACGAAGCCAAAAGAATAGATTTTCTCGGGCAAGATTCTACTTCCGATGGTTTGACGGGACTCATGGGTCGTCCATTTCGCAATGTCAACGGAAGAATGGCAAAAATCGCAGGCGAGCCTAGTAGGCTTGCACAAAAAATGTCAACATCGGCTCAAATTGAGGGGAACGGAGGTAATCGAAACCAGTACGACATCATTAATTATTGAAAATTGTTGATCTGTTAATCTTGTGTATTTTCCCAGTGGATTTTGGACTGGCCTGATCCACCTTTTTCTTGTTGACACTGCTTTGTGGTCGTCACTCTCTCTACGAATGAGGCATTTACTTTTTCTTTTATGGTCGTGCCTTCTTGCTGAGATAACTGTGCACATATATTTGGCATGGTAATGAGTTAAGCTGACTCAAGACTGTTTGGTTTATTACGGCTTGGCTTCGTTTTCTTGCCGGTGCTAACGGATCGAAAATCTTTAGTTCACTTACGTTGATTTTATGACTGCCACGCTTGGGAGGTTGTCTGTTGGACCTGAATGAGCGTGCAGACTTTGTTCTATTTACCTGGATCACAGGACAGGCACATCTTGTTTATTCTTTTTGGTCAACTGTTTTCATGCGGTGTCTATTTGATTCTGATTGCTTTTTGTCTGCTTATTTACCGGGGGCCACTGTTAAAGTATGATCAGCACGCACTCATATTTTAGCTCATGGACAGCCCAGTAGTCTTTCCAGTTCATTGGTTTAGGTTCCGCATTTACTTGGGCTTCACGTTACCTTCAAGGTCCAAGGTGTCACCCATGACGAGTGAAGTTGATTGTTCGGTGGGTCGAGCAGCGTATCGTTAGACAGGCTTTATCCTAACCAACACTTCTGCGTTTTGATCGAAGTGGCAAGTTTTGAGCTGACACTTACACAATGAGCCAAAAGCCAACGGTTTCATTTCGGCGCATGCCACGCGAATGGCTGCTTCCTCCGCCAAGTTGCTCCGCCCATCAAGAGATGGTGGTACCCGGTCGGTGGTCCACAGAGAAAGGGATCAAAGAAAGCTCTGTGCTGTTGAAAGACTCTCGAGGAGTCCCCAAAATGACGCTACAAAGCGAAACGTGGCCAGAAGGGTTCCAGGATAAACGTCATCCCTCTCTACATTTCCCTCAAAACACAGAGCCTAATAATCCGGGCGAACACAGAGCTGTCTGTTCAACAGGAAGTGGTGGTCCCAAGCCACGAGATTAGGCATCTTACCCTTCGGCTTCTTGCCACCTAAATGAGTGAGTATTATCATAGCGTTTTTGAACACTAGGTTGGATAGTCCGCCGATTAGGCGCAAGCTTATAGAAAGACGTAATCTGGTTGGCTACCCTACCTCCCTCATAGTCAATACGGTTACAGGGAGTCATGTTACAGATTCGATGAAGCTGACCCTACAGTTATTACTGTAAACTGATGAAGAGACCGTAGACACTTCGGAAGCCTTAGCAAAGGACGGCTTACCAACTAGGCCGTTCTATTTCATTGGCTGAACCGCAGTGAGATGGTAGCACCCCAATAAAGTAAAGTTCGAAGAAGTATCTAACCCACATGTTGATACAATAACTCGATGTCATGTTTCAGACTCTCGCTGAGTGTTTAAACAGTATAGGCGATAGAGAGGAACCGTTCCCTTTGCGAAAGGTACCCGGCCGGATACTCTCCGGACCACTGACGAACAACGTACGAGAATCGGCATCATTAAACTGCTTAGCTACTGCTGAGAATGGTGTCTGTGATGAACGCAACCTGTTTCCTGCCTTGGATATAACGGCCTGTCTCAGGAAAGTGAAGTTCACCCGAAGGGAAGTGAGCTGGTGAAGTCAATGGTGAATTCGAATATACAACATTTAGACTGGCAACACGAAATAGCTGCGCCCAAGCGACCACAGTCGGATCGTCTACAGAGGAACGGAGCAAAGTCCTGAAAGCTTTGTGCATATCCGAAGAGGCGGCCTTATCGAGAAACCCAAATGAAATTTGTTTACCGGCTGGCCATGCAAAGCAGTCTGGCCCATGGGGCGGCATAGGTACCGGGACAGAACTGCATGGAATCAGGAGCAGCAAAAAGCCTACTATCGAAGCAGGACTTACGGTGCTGAAGTTAATGTCAATAAAAAGACCGAAAATGAATTTATTAGTTTTGGGTTTCCATATAGGGAAATTGTTGGGAGAGCATTTTACCACAATCATAAACGGTGCTGCACATTTGATAGACCCTGCTATTGTGCTCAACTACAGAAAACGGGGGAAAGAGAGGTCTTATTCGAAGCATCGGAGTTTCGTCTACTCTTAAGAGAAAACAGCTATGGTTTTGCTGATGGTCCAAACTGAGAACTATGCGCAAAAGGATAAAATGCTTTGCTGGCCGCCCCGCGCCTTGTGCCTAGTGTTTTATCATATGTTGTCCCCTAGGCATAATCTAGCTGACTCGTTTTTCCCGAGCAATGTTGCCAGCATACTGGATTTTAGTCGTCCATGCTACCTGCATAGATGAAAAAGAGAAATTCGGCAAAGTCTCACCTGGAAGTTTCTTATGTGTCCTATTATCCGAAATCAAGTGAATCCACTCTGGCCTTTGAGGAACATCTTTTACCTAATGTTTGCTGATTGTTCATTGTCACATGTATTGCACACAGAACCTCTGAAATACGCGATCTTGTGTTAGTATTTGGTCCACTTCCGTGGTGATGTGTGTGTTCACTTCCCTCAGCCTTTCAGATTCGAAGCCGATCTGCAGTCGGGAGTTGATCTCCACTGCCCTCAAGAACTTTGGTAGAGTAGTTTTATTTAACTTTATTGTCTCGCCGGATTATCCAAATCCACTTATGGTTCCTGGCGATCTGCTCTGGTTTTGCTCACGTACCAGATTTTTAGATCTTCGACACAAGTAGGGGGATCTTAGTTTATGTGGCGAGTAGTTGATGAACCCCAGGAATAGCAGTGGCCCTGACGCTGAGCCTGGTGTAATCCACTATAAGATTAACACCAACCAGACCAAAATGACGCATCCTTCGCCAAGAAGGACCTCCATTTCATGAGGTCTTCGATCCGCTCTGGCAAAGATTTCGCCATTCCTAATGGTTACAAGTTGTTGAGCGAGCAGTCGTAATATACCTCGTCAAACGACCCGCTGAAGGCAACGAAAACAATTATTCGTAAAGCAACCCTCTGCTATTTTCTGCGCCCTTGCTCACGGGCCAATAGAAGATGGGACAAATAAGGGAGCCCCCTTTGGAAACCTTGCTGCTGATGGTTGAACTATTCATGTCCCTCCGGTTTTTCACGAAACCGAGCATCAAAACTGCTTTGCATGGTTTTTCCCACTGCACAGGTTAAATTGGCCAGGAGGTAGTTTTTCACCACGGCTTTGCTCCTGCATCTGAACAAAGAGACACCTGAAATTTACTCCATTCCACCGAAAAATGACCTCGCACTGGCTAGTTTTAAAGGCCTAGTGATTTGAGACGCGACAGCGTGTGCAGCCCCCATGTCACTAGTGAACGAAGCCCTTCTAAGCACACCAACTAGTTTCGCCGGAGAGCGCAAGAAGCAATGGTTTACTCCTCAAGTATAAATGCTCACCACGATAGTAGTCAATCACTCCGGGCAGTCTGAGTCGTCGGCAAAACCCCTAAAATATATACTTTGGCGTATGGACTAGCCAGAGTGTTTTCTTACCATCTGAATCTGCCGTGTGATGATAAAAGGAGGAACTGATCCTCCTCCGTAAGTGTGCAAGCATCCATTTTGATGCCGTTACCAAATCAGCTGCCGCCGGCTCCTCAAATGCGCCCCTTCATGAGAGGTAAATTCCTGCGAACAAGTTTTTGATTTCTTCAAAGTTGTTCTAATGATCGCCAGCGAATCAGAAGTGCTGCCGTGTCTGGTTATGCCCATGAAGCACACTTCGCAACTCCTTATCCAGCCAGGGTTGACCGTGGACAAGCCTGCTGACCTTGTGACGCCGGACCAACCAGTTCATCAGGTCGACGGCAAGTGATTTAAAAGCGCTCCAGGCTTGATCGATTACATTGCCAGTGATTGCGTCCAACGGAGGCGATCGCCTCGTTCATTTCACCTAGGGGACTTCCCCACGTGTCTGGTTCATAGTAGAGTCTCTGATGAATTTGGTAGCCACGACTCCATTTGTTTGGGAGGACCACAGGGTTGCCTGAGGGGAGTGGCGGAAGCGGACCGAGGACGACGACAGAATTAGCCTAGAAGACCGCGTCAAGAACTGATGCCTGGCTGGCCCAATCCTGGTCGGTTCGCCCACATTCTGAAAAAGGGAGAGATAGCGCCCCACGAGGGCGACGGTAGAACCTGTAGGGAACCCCGCTCCATATGTCTGCCACCCAGTCCGCTTGCTGTGAGTTGGAATTACCTAGTGCCAGGGCTGATGATATTCTCCACCTTTTCCCCCACTCGAAGTACTATTTCTTGGTTCTGGAACTTTTTGTGTTCCATGGGACTATTTTAGATTCTTGCAGAATAAACGCCACTTATCGGCTTCTGTCCTCTGGGCGAGAATGCTAGCGGAGTGAACGGCTTGTGGAAAACCGGTTCAGAATTTTTTATCGACTACCAACACAGAGTCCATCGTGTCCATTTCAGATCGACCGTCACACAGAGCACAAGAGAGATGGGAAGATATAATCAAGTGTAGCGCAATTTTCAGATAAAGCTTTTTGTCATTCAGGCAAATTGCACGCAAGAAACCCGATAAGGCTAGGTAGGCTTGGAACGATTAATGATTAGAACCGTGTGTTATCGTTGTTTTCACCGTAAACGGCCTGATAGTACTTTTTCAATGGTAGGTAGAAGAGCTGCAGCACTCAAACCATTGAGTTCCTTTCTAAGCCACGCCCCTCAGCAGTTCTAACCACCGGCATTGCCTGCCCTGTGGGCCCTAATCAGGGAAGCGAGAAGCACCAAACAAAGCCTGTGCTAACCCGCTCCATTTCATAGGCTGGCCGCCGCGTAGCTTCATATAGCTCCTCCCAGAACGCACGAATGAAGCACGGAAAGGAAACCGATGGGCAGGCGTTCTGATATGTAGGACATCGGAGACCGTGTAGACCGATCCCTCAGCCACAGCATCGTCATCTGTACCAAACACACGATAAAGATCTTTGCAGTTGTTTGCTTGATGTCCCATCCAGACACAACTAATCCCTACAAGACAAAAGCAGCCAATATGGAAAGACTCATAGCATTCTGAACGCGAGAAACCAGGTCCCTCAAAGGCAGAAGAAAATTAATTCGGGTCTGCCGTGCTGAGTTGGCTCTAGAAAACTTTAGTCAGAGCATTGCTTAATAGATTTTTTAGACGTCTGATTTTTGTAGTTCGCATCAGCCTAAGGACAACCTTTTTGCCCAGCGGATGTAGACCCGCCTGGTGATGATGTCATCTCCGACAGTGACTGATTATATTGGACCTAATTTTTATATGTACAGGGTTGTCATCCTGTAATTTACTGGCTCACAGTTTAAAGAACCTTGAGTCCCAAGGCAGAAAGCAAAAAGCCCACTTCGCCACATCCATTGCAGAGCAAGTCTTCAAACAATAGCGGCAACGTACCCTTAGTGGCAGGCAAACCGACCAAAAAATTGGAGAACTTCAAAAGGGTCTTCAAGTGGTCCAGACAACAGTGAAGAAGAAAAGTTTGAGACGGAGCCGCAGAGGCAAGTCAGGTGGCTCACGAACAAAATCGATGTATATGGGAAGGATTCTGACCAGTCTCCAGCTAAAAGAGGGGTAGTCTCCCGACAGTACAACACACATAAGCGTGGTGAAGTGCGCAAGGAATAGCTACGGATGTGAAAATAAAAGGCATAGCCACAACGGGAAGGCTAAAGTTCACTCATTCACATAACTAGGGCAGGGAGAGAGTTAATCACGCAGCGTAACCCAGGAAATAATGATATCTTGGCGGAACAGGTCACGAATACCTGTAGGTCAGTGCAACCAGGTGGAGAAAGGAGGAACAGCGGTGGACTGACAGATTAAATCCGTTAGGAAGCACACTGCCGTACAAAAAAATGGGACCAACAGACGGACGGCAAGCAGGTACCGGTTGGGGTCAGCCAGCAAGTGATATGAACAAGGCCACTGGTCATTTGACGCAAGGGGCTGAACAAACAGACATGCTTGCGCGGAGACTAAGGGCTTTGGCCTGCGTGGAAACTGATGGTAAAAGTGCGCGGAAAACGAACGACCTTTCTGATAAATTCAAGATGTGTACTGTGGTGGGTGGCCTGGAATCTGGACTGAGCCAGCTTAAAAGCTGTTCCTCATATGAAGAGCGAAGTTTTCAAGCCCAGTTTCAATATATCTTTACGCTACGCTTACCGGCAAGGAGCTTACAAAAGCTGCAAAATGCCCTGATGTTAGGCTTTTGTAACTATAAAAATCAGCCATAAACTGATAGAAACAACTTCATTTGACAAGCCACGGAGCAATGCATCTGAAGAGCAAAAGCCCACCTGAAAGTGCCTAATGCTTGGCAAACTCCACGCGTTGAATATGAAGATCTTTGCTGAGCATGGAAGTGGTCTTGTCCACAAGATAGTTATAAAAGCACGAGAAAACACCAGTTTTGAAGGACAGATTGTTGAATCAAACAATGTAACCTGAAACGAAAAATACAGCTAGCTGCTAGATTTAGAAAACTAGTGGCGGATATTTGGTTCGACTTATCCATGAAGCGCCTCGACAATTTCCTCAAAGCAGGCAGACTCCGTAATCCTCCAGGGCATCTGACTTCCCCATAGTGGAGCAGTCTTTTAAGTATCTCTCTGCTCCTTCAACTAGGGCAGTTTTGGACATCCTCCGCTCGATGTATCCGCTCATTTGGGCATCCTCTGAGTCCGTACTTCCACGGTGGTCACAACAACATCGGTGAAGCTAGTCTGGCCCCGATGAAGGAAGGTGAGTACGATTTGGTCTGATGACCCCGGTGCGTGGATGTCCAAAGTCCGATTGATCGGCTCTGTAGGAGGCACTACTGGCTAAACTTATACAAAGGTTGATCATTTAGGTATGGCTGTCGCGGCCCCCTCTCGGCGATAAAGCCTAATAGGGGACATCCCGATGGGCTTGAAACTTGCATCAGCTACGATAAGCCAAGTCCGGAAAACGAAATTGGCTTTCGATTTGTCTGCAAGCTGGAGCAGCAAGGTAGCTTTGGGAGGTCCAAAATAATTGTGCCACTGCAAATCAAGTTTTGAAGCGTTTACGATCACACTTGATATTATAGGGGTAGTCTTCATATGATATGAAGCGCTGTTGAATTATTAAAGTAACAGGGGCGTGCTGAACCGATGGTTCGTGTGCCGTATGGTGAGCTCGCTAAAGACCAAGGTTGATCAGCAACAGTCTCACACTTATCAGTAAATCCTTTCTTCAGGAAATTAGTGTCCAAGCCACTGTCTATGAATGCTAATGCCCGAAGACACCGAGCGTTCTACACCAAATATAGTGCACAAACAAGCCAGCTTCCAAATAAGCTGGGTGCGGAGCAAGATACACGTACTCTCAGTCCAACCTCCCGAGATCGGCCTTGATTCATATGCGTTGATGGCACATCCATTTCGGCTGAATAGTAGCCTGAATACGGCTACCCTGTGTGGGTGAAGTGGGCGTATGAATTATTTATCAAATAGTATTCAGCAGTCCATCGATCGGTAACAGTCACCCGCCGAAAATTTCAGTGGCCCATTCTCCGGGGCTGAAAACAGCGTGGTCTGCAGCCAGTTGTCTCACCATCTTTTATTATGGTCTGAAAACTGGCCCACCGAGGATGTCTGTGTTGTTCTCTTGTGTTGTTTGCAATACTCAGACTACTGGAACTTAATGAAACCGCTCTCACCTGGAGCCACGAGAGCCAAAGTGAAAGGAAGACCAAAGCTGCTGAACTGAAGATTAATTTTGTTGCAGAATCAATTTGTAAAACACGGTGGGTCGAAATGTGCAACTGGTAGATGACAAGTCATTCAGTCACACCAAGTATTTCTGTGTTTCTCACCGCCATTTTCAACTGTCCAATTTTATCAGCAAGAGTCAGCCTACACTGCTGCTGGAAAATTTCCTGGGAATTGCTGCCGGACCCTTTCCTATCAATTCTTACAGTATATCCAATTTACGGTTATGGCATTCGACCTTCTACGCAACTCCGTTGTGAAAATTACCGTGAAGAAACCGAGCAAATGAGCCTTTCCCTTTACCGATGTTCCGCTGACACACCAAGACTTTCACTTCTCAGAAGACATAACATGCTGCTGTTCAATGACGCTTTCTAGAGTGACCATCATATAGGAAAGCCGTGCTCTTGAGCAAAGGTTCAGCTTGACAGACGCCAGCTGTGGCAAATTCGTATGAGTGGTTTCTCTTTCCGTGGCTGTAGTTGGCTTAGTAATAAATCGGAAGTAAGTACTTAAGTAATCGGCCGGGAAGAGCAGGAATAGGGAGAGAAAATACAAAAAGAAATTGAAAGGACGCAGGAAAAAAGACGGAGCCAGACTAGGAAATTCTTGAACACTGCCTGAGTACCTGGATTATCGCAATGCGTCATGGAGCAAGGCATAGAAACGAACAAGCTCAGTTTCGGTAACTTCGTCCTGCGACTATTACATTAAAATATCTATGATAGGAAAGCATATTTTTGGAAGAAAAGGAAGAGTGTTTACATCCTCAACTTACGACTGTCTAACCAATATTGCAGATGCTGTGCGGTTCGGAAGAGAGTGAGACTTTGGTTCATTGTGGTTGGAAAAATTCGGTGTATAAAGTATGTCTGGTGTAGGTTGACTACTTCCTGTCACTACTGGAAGGTCACGGTCGTGATCAGCTTTATTTTGTCCCCCATTTTCCGACGATGGCCAAGGCAGCCGAAGTAACTTGATAAATCGCCTGTGTGAATAGGTGATGGATTCAACTTCCTAGTCGCTACTATCCCAGCCGTTCAAAAATTGGTTCAGTGAACTGTCTTTGAAGAATTTATAGACACTTTGTAGGTTATCTTGAAGGCTTTGTTGTCCATCTGGTGCCTCCGCGCTACCATTGCACTAGCCACGGTTCTTCTAGTTCCCTTCCTCAGCCAAGCTGATTTGTGTCCCCTGACTCTTTGGAGTGGTTGCCATGTCATCTTATCCACATGGCTTGCCGAGCGTGAGCAAACGAATGGAAGGGTTGGCACAGAGGGCGAAAGGACAGGCTTTTGTCTTTCAGATTCATAGAAATCACTGGCCGTCTGGTGAAGTAGGCGCGTAGGGTTGCGGCGGGAAGCGTACGGGTGATTGCATCCCTTGAGCGCCGGACTAGTATTTCCCATTTAGTGTCTCCTTTGAGGGGCAGTTGAATGTGATTGTCTTTATTCTTCGTGGTCATCATCAATGATTGCTTGGGTGCTTTAAAAATGTTTTTCCGAATGAAGCGTTCCGGGTTCCGGTTGCTTTGTAGCATTTGTCTTATGTGGTCCAACTACTTACTCACTGTTTCCTTGGAACAGATCTGATGTGCAAGTACTTGAGCAGCTGGTCGATGAGACGCGAAGGGGGTCCCGTCAACAAGTAATCAGTCATGTGACCAATCAAACAATTGGAGGACAGGCTACATGATGCCAGTATAAAGCTGTTAGTCTGCGTTGCAACGGATGACGTCGACGATCGTCTCTTTCTGTGTGACCGATATTCCTCGCTAACAAAATGAAATGATTCGTGAGCGGAATAGACCTCCTACTAGAGTTAGTGGGACGGAACAAAACAGTTCTGTCTGCATTTCAGGGGCACGAAACTGAAGACATTTGTCCAGGTTGGCTTCAACAATTAGCTTCATCGGCAAACTGATGGAGTTGCAAAGGAGTCGCCTCACGGCCCTCTACTTACCGACATTTTTGGTACAGAACTCGAAAAGGGGTACACAAAAACACCGTAGAAAGGCCACTCAGTTGCTGTTAGTATGTGGAAGACATTTTCATTATGACCGACAATCATGTTAACCCATAGGAGCTAGTGGACAACGTTACTCGCTCCCACAGTGCCCTCAGTTTTACATCCGAAATGGGGTGGGAAGGCAACTTTCCTTTTTCGGGCGAAAACTTGCCGAAAGGGAAAGATGGGAAGTTTGTTAGCCGCATAAATCGTAGGCCAATAAGGACAGTCTGGTACACAAATTTTGCCGGGTTCGTGCTTCTAAAACGCAAACAGAACCTAGCTTGGTCCCCAGAGTCTCGCACACGAAAGATCTGCTCCAAGGAAACAGTGAGTAAGTAGTTGGACCACATAAGACAAATGCTACAAAGCAACCGGAACCCGGAACGCTTCATTCGGAAAAACATTTTTAAAGCACCCAAGCAATCATTGATGATGACCACGAAGAATAAAGACAATCACATTCAACTGCCCCTCAAAGGAGACACTAAATGGGAAATACTAGTCCGGCGCTCAAGGGATGCAATCACCCGTACGCTTCCCGCCGCAACCCTACGCGCCTACTTCACCAGACGGCCAGTGATTTCTATGAATCTGAAAGACAAAAGCCTGTCCTTTCGCCCTCTGTGCCAACCCTTCCATTCGTTTGCTCACGCTCGGCAAGCCATGTGGATAAGATGACATGGCAACCACTCCAAAGAGTCAGGGGACACAAATCAGCTTGGCTGAGGAAGGGAACTAGAAGAACCGTGGCTAGTGCAATGGTAGCGCACTTTGTAGACACGGGGGCGCCAGATAGACAACGAAGCCCTGTGCCTTGCACTGCCATTGGACTAAGGCCGTAGACAGGTTAACTCAGATCGTCGAGAACCTATGTTTGGTGAACTGACGGAATTCATGTCTTCCATAACCGGAATAAGCAGCAATCGCCTTGAGCAGCTGGTGGGGTGAAGTAAGCAAAACACTCGATCTGATAACATTTCGCATCCAGGCTTTCGCCAACCTGAAAGGAAATGCAGTGGTAGCTTTTTGGCACAAGGGAATGACAGTCAAACTACTCAGTGCTGTGTGTACGGAAAGACACAAAGTGGCAGTATGTCCCAAGTTCACGGGGATAGAAGCCACTGCGAGACAAGAGGCGGCGCGGGAACATAATTTGTGCCTTGTGTGCCCTAAGGGAATTTGCCGAGCGAGTGATTGCAATGCAAAACCTGGTGCGACTTTATAACCCGGTTAGGCTGGTACCACCAGTTGCTGAAAATAGTCGCCTCAGAGGCCAAACCCCACGGCCCGTAAAAGGTGGGAGCTGCTGCACATTAACGATCTCACGGTGGCCGCGTGTTTTGTGGTTTGAGTTCAGTTAAACTGAGGGCTAAAGGCCAATTTGTTATTGGGTGCGCCCTGCTGCACAGTGGATTCGACGGGACCCTTATTAGAGAGGATGTAGCACACCAGTTGGGCCGAGAACAGCCAAGCGACCAGGCTACAAGAAAGACTTTTGGCGGGACCACGGTGACCATTTAGACTGGCTACTTCTTTCGAGTGTCTACAGTGGGCAAAAAAGGTTTTTGCTCGGAACAAGCCATAGTAAATGGAGAACTACCCGTGGCCAGACAGTTTAGTTAGGGGTCCGGGACAATAAGGAGACGAACACACCTTGCTGATTTAGCCGGTTGAAAAAGCGATGGAAAGTTGTTAGCCCCGGCTGGCCGTGGCGTACCGGAAGCCCATCGGGTTCCAGACCAGAAACCCCTTAGTCCGGAGCAGCCGTGTGCTATACGTACCTTGTTCGTTTGGGTGTTATTCGGACCTTCTAGCTACTCAGCTCTCAAGTCGCATTCTGCCAGCTGCATTTCAGCAAGCTCTCCTTGGTAAACAGATCAACTGACTGGGATACATGACACGAATTTTTCAGGTTTGTAGTCCTTGGATAAGGTTTTGTCGATAGAGGACGAGAAGACTGTCGCCTTGGTGGAATCAGTAACGCAGTTCACTGATGGCCACTTTGTGGTTCCCCTGCAGTGGAAGAAAAGTCCAACGACAGGGCTCGGCAATTACGCTTCTGTTCTTGCACGATTGCGACTTTTTGGGTTTCGACTGCATCATGATGAACAGTTCCGTGTCAAATATGCCCAGAAAATGGGAAGTCTGTGGACGAGGGGTACGCCGCCGTCATTTCCGAGCAGAAACCAGGGCTTTGGTGACAACCACTGTGATACCCGCCGCTGTTTTCAATCAAAGAAAGCCTGATAAATTGTGTGTGCCCCTGGATTGCGCTGCAAAACTCTGCGGGCATTCGGTAAACGATATGCATCATCCAGACCCTGACACGACTGCCTAGTTAGTAGGAATATTACCACCATTTCAAAAAGATAAGGTTGACGCAGCTGCCATGCAGGAAATGCTCGTGATGTTGAAAGTAGCCGAAAGTGAACGGGGGGCTCTTTGGTTCCTGCGGTGGCCAAAAAGGGACCCAGCTGCCGAAATCTGCGGATACCAAATGACGGCGCATCCTTTCGTAGCAATAACTTTTTGGCGCAAACTTTGTGCTGCAACTGGATGTCCTTCAATTCCAAGAAGGCTGTGGCCAAGCTACTCTGGACGTGGTAGCCTGTAACTTCTACTTAGGCGACCGCCTCTCGGTTTTTGCTTCCAGTGAAGAGGCGAAAAGGGCTTGTCAGAGGGATGATAGAATTTCTGCTGAGGGCTGTGTTCAAGCTAAGGAAGCGAACATCCATTTCATCCGAGTTGGGGCCTTGGTTCAAGGCTCAGGAGGCGCCGAGCGCTTCAGTTCCTGTGACTCAGCCGGATTCCAATTATCAGACAGCATTTGGGGTAAGGTGGATGTAAAGAACAAATACTGAGAGAACTTTCTAGTGTTCCACGCGCTTTGTGAATTTGATTATATTTGACATTACCCTGAAAGGCTCGTCCACAAACCGCACTTTTGCACGTTTGTTTATCCATGTGGGGCATTCAAATTTGGCCTTGAACCGTTTCTGATTGTCGTGCTTGAGCCACGGGGCTTTGAACCTTTGGGTTTTACTGTGAAGCCTATTTGGCCGCATACTTGAGGTTTGTATATATTTGTACCTTTTGTGAATTTCAGTTTAGTACCGGAGAAGCTACGAATCAATCTTGTTCTGGTTTTGGGCTTCGTTTGAATTGGTTACTCGTTGCCTGATTTGCAAGAATTGATTTACAGTTGATAAGAGATCGGAAAATTTTACTTTTCACTTTCAGTTACCCGGCAAGCCAACGACTGGAAGTTTAATGCCGTCAAACGTAAGTCCTTGGTACAATTCTTTCGACCTGGTGATACGGCAGTACCCGCCTAGAAAACTGCTTCTGGAAGGGTTACGTAGAGCAAATTTGGGCTGGGATCAGCCTGTGGACACAGTAGAAAGTGACCAATGGCAGAAGTGAGTGTGTTTCTTTCAGGGTCTTGACACTAATAAGATCCGCAGAAGCATGCCCAATGAAGGCAAATATAGGACCGGCTTGACCGAACTTCAAGTACTTTGTGGCCCATCCGAAATCGGTTACAGAATAGTTGATTATTCGTTGAGGGCCCCGTGGACAAAATGTCTTACTGTGTTCTGCCGTAGAGGGAATCTCGTGTAACTCTCTTGAAGCCTGTTACTATACTTCAGCTAGAGTTGTCTGCTGCTTTGCTGGTGTCAAAGTGGGTGAAGCACTGGCATTGGCAATGCTGCTGGTAATGGTATATTTCTCGCAAACGGACGATACGCATGCAATAAACATGATCAGAGTTTACAGTTTATGCATCTACAAAGACCTAGACAAAAATGTTCCAACTGTGTACGAAGCAGAGTAAAATGAATGATCAAATTAGATGTTTCACCGGTTGCAGTAAACTCAGCACGATTCACCCGGAAAAATTGAGAGTCGAGATCATTGTAGAAATATTCACTGGACGGAAGTCAGCTGATCGGAACGTCCAATATTACAAGGTTTGTAGTGTAAAATGCTACGATTGACCGGGTAATGAGATGGAGCCAAAAATGATGATCGTAAAATTATTCCAGGATAACTGCAGCCCGGAGTGTATCGATTCCAAAACTGGTGAGGGAAAATGATACAAAAAGACGAGTATAGTGTTCTCTACTCGCAGGTTTACCGGTTCTTATTCTGTGGAAGTGCGATGAAAAGACGATTGCGAAAAATCTCTCGGGGCTTTGGAAAGGTTCAAGAAAAGGCCCCCAGGATTCTGTTAAGTTGAACCGATGATCAGGAGCCGTAAAGCGTGTATGTGACCGACACTTTGGAAGGTGCCAATGAGCACCAGCTTTTCATGCATTTTGGAAAATGCGTATCACGATACGTCAGAGGAACGTCAATGAGAAGAAAATTCCATTTGCCTGAATTTTGCGGTATTTTCGCCATCGAATGACACAGAGGACTAATGCCAATGGATAGAAATTAAGTGAGGTTTGAGAGGTGATGATGCGTGTAGCAATGGTATAACCCAAGGAGGTTTAGATATTGATTAGGGAGATGTTGTGAGCAGTCGGTTTGCGAAGCCCGTCTTTAGTTTACCAATCTTCGCGGTTTTATGGTTCCAAATGCCAGTAACTTGGCAAATACGAATCGAAGGAGATAGAAATATCTTTGTAGCGTACTGAGTGACAGGGCGACTTGAAAGTTCCCTTGGAAGTCGACGTTTATGAAAACCCAAAGGATAAAATTGTTCTGGAGGAAAATCAAAAGAAGTTTTAGTCTGGAATGGTTTCGCCTGTGACTAATCGGTCAACTGCGTAATGTTTGAAAGAAACCTAGACCAGATTCACAAGACTAATCCTTTTTATGTAAGGGTTGATAATATGGATTACTTTGAGCACCACGGGGAATTCATCTACCTTCTTCTTAAACGCTGACGAGTGGTCGAGTGAACTAAAGCGTGGTGGCTTTTTAATAATAAGTGAGGAGTACTTGAATATGGAGATATCCAATCTCAGACTTGACTCAGAAACTAAAAAGGCCACAGAAGAAGTGCTTTGTCGTAGTAAGTACCGAAAGTTTGTGGGTATTCTGAGCCTTGGTGATGAGTCACAATTCTGACGTTCAGTGGCTTTATAGAAAAAAAGTGGATTATCTTGATTTGATACTGTAAATACCCTCAATTTTGTTCGGAAAATATGCATTCCTATCGTATATATATGTAACTGTATTAGCCAGAGGATGAAGTTACCAAAAACGAGCTTGTTTGCCATCGTGCATTTTTCTATAATGCAATGGGATTATTCAGTAAAATACGCAGTCGCAACGATAAACTTGTCGTCAAAGGGCTGAATAGTTATTTGTGCTTCGAGACCAGACTTGCAGAAACGAGAGTGACGATCAATTTTCTTGACAACTGCATCCAACGAAATGAATTTCCGAAGACCTATTGGAAATCACTGAGAAGGACCCGGATAAGATCCGATCCAGTTACCCCGAAACCCCGCGCGAGAAATCAAATGGATACTCTACGAATGAACGCGCAGCAGTTTGAACGAAACAGCGCACAAAGAAGACATGTTACCGATGGCCTAGACGAATACCAACGCATCCGGTTTGAGCTTTTCGTTACTGATGTGATCACAAAACGAATCGATAAGAAGATCATCAAAATGCGGGACACTATAAACGAGTCAAAACCACGGACCAATCTCCCAACTAATCCAGAGCGGTATGTACACGACTTTTCTAGTTTGTTTGTGGATGCACCACTTCTGGAAGCGCTATCACTAAGTTTGAGTTTCTGTTGTCCAACGCTGAGAAATGATCAACTAGATGTAGAAGTGCAGTTTGAAAATTTATACGCTCAAACTCGTTCACTAACAGCGACGTCACTGGGGGCGATTGAAGATTTCAAATCCTCCCTTGTTGACTGTTCTTATCAATACCATCGAACGCAGAAGAAATTTAGAAACATTGTCAGTAACCGACACAGGTAAGCTTTAAGGGTTCTAAGGGGAAATAAAGACATTGTTATTGTCAGGCCTGACAAAAGCTCCGGAGTTGTGCTAATGAATCGCAAAGACTACATTGATAAAATGGATACCATTCTAAATGACTTGACAAAATTTACGGAATCCAAAGGAGAGAAGGAAAGAACCAAGACAGTGGAAGAACAAATTACTGCAGCCCTGAGACCATTAAAAGATCAGAATTATATTTCGAATGGCAATTATGAACAGTTACGACCTAGTGGCACTAGTATTCCTCGTCTATATGGCTTACTTAAGATACCTAATTCGGGAGTACCACCAAGACCGATACTTGATATGGGCACTTCTCCCTACCACTCTACTGCTCATTGGCTCGCCGATATACTGGGACCAGTGCGCAGAAGCATTGCTCAATACAGCCTTAATGACGCATTTCAGTTCGTAGAATTAATAAAAGAACAAAATACGACAGGAATTAAAATGGCATCTCCGGACGTAACATCACTAATAACGAGCGTCCCACTTATAGAAACCACAGAATATTCGTGCAAACATAATCGAAAATAAAATAAACGTTGGTATTCCGGTGGCCAGTCTGAAAGAACTACTACTACGATGTACTCTAGATGTTCAGTTCGGCTTCAACAACAAGCTTTATCGACAAACTGATGGAGTTGCAATAGGCTCGCCTCTGGGACCCCTACTTGCCGACATTTTCGTTGCCAAGTTGGAGAATGGGGTACTCAAAGACACCACAAGAAGACTACCAAGGTACTGCCGGTATGTGGACGACATCTTCATTATGATTGACAAACATGTTCACCTAGATGAACTAACGGAAAAGTTTAACCAGACTCACGGTGCGCTCAGTATCACATCCGAAGTGGAATTAGACGGCAACTTTCATTTTTTGGATGTAAACCTTACGAAAAGTGTAGATGGGAAGCTCGTCCGCCGCGTCTATCGTAAGCCAACATGGACAGGGCAATACACACATTTTGCCAGTTTCGTGCTTCTAAAACGCAAACAGAACCTAGTCCCATCCCTAGCGCCTCGCATACCAAAGAACTGTTCCGAGGAAACAGTGAGTGAGGAATCAGATCACGTAAGACAAATATTACTAAACAACCAGTATCCGGAAAGTTTCATTCAAAAGAACGTTTCGGAAGTACCCAAGCGACCACTGATAATCACCGCCAAGACGAAAGAATTGCACATGCAACTCCCCTTCAAAGGAGATGTTATATGCGAACCATTAGTTCGGCTCCTAAGGGAAGCAAGCGCCCGTACATTTCCCGCCGCTACTCTACGCGCCCACTTCACAAGCCGGTCAATGATTTCTATGAATCTCAAAGACAAAATGCCCGTCCTTTCCTCCTTCATGTTAACGTATCCATTTGTTTGCTCATGTTCGGCAAGCTATGTAGGCAAAACGACACGGCAATTGTCCCAAAGAATCAAGGAACACAAACCAGCTTGGCTGAGGACAGGAACTAGAAGAACCATAACTAGTGCAATCGTAGCGCATCTTGCCGCGACGGGGCACCAGGTAGACAACGAAGCCTGCAAGATAACTTACAAAGTGCCTGTGGATTCTTCGAAGATCGTTCGCCAAATCACTTTGGGAGCAGCGGAGGCGGTAGCGGTTAGGCTTTTATTCCATCGCTTTGTTCACACAAGCGATTTGTCAGATTACTGCAGCTACCCTGGCCGCGATCAAAAAATGGGGGACAAAATCATAGTGACCTCGACCGCGACCTTTTAGTCGTGACAGGAAGCAGCCAACCCACCCCAGATGTAATTTCAGCACAGAGTTTTCCCAACCACGAAAAACCAACTCCGCACCTCTTTTCGGAACCGCAAAACACCTACAATATTGATTGACCAATCTTAATTGTTACTGTAAATACCCTCCATTTTGTTCCGAAAATATGCATTCCTATTCTATATATATGTGACTGTATTAGCCAGAGTACGAAGTTACCGAAAACGAGCTTGTTCGCTATTGTGCCTTTTTCTATAAAGTGGGTTATTTTTAGTCGTCGTAGCCAAAAAGGGGTCTAGATATAAAGGATGGCGGTCCTACTTATAGGTCAGTGTTATAGATGAACTACTAATTGCGCTGTGAATGTTCTCTGTACACTCTCAAAGTATGTTTGGTCACACTGTGGCATACAGTTATCAACTATTGATCCATACTTAAATGGTAATCTAACAAGGGGCTTATAGACTTTGTGTTCACTTTCTTGTAATAGCGGCTTTTCGTGAAGTGGTCTGATACACCTTCGGGTCTTCGAAAACTGAGTGGCTTCACTTTCCCAGAAGTTCAGCTGACTTGAATACTGAAGACCCGAATCTCGTATTGAAGAATTCTTCGCGGTTGTTTGACCCTCTGTTCTAAACAGCCCTTGTGGTACAATAATATTGGTGTACTTGCCAGCCCCGGTTGATAAGCACTCATAAAAGAGTGATCGTAGTGAACACTATAACTCATCGCGGTAAAATATTCACAGACGTTGAGAAGAGGGTCTCGCATTTCCGCAGCATTACAATAGAGCTGAAGCAAACTTGAAGGAGGTAAGGTGAAGGACTTTTACGCGGTAAATACTGACTGTTTTTGAATTGATTCTCTGCAGTACAAAGATTCGGGCAGAGGCGAAACCGCTGAAACGAAAGTTGTTACCAGATAGAGATGTATAACACACGGAGCTGGTGTGAAAAAATGATCGACGAAAGCTTATTGGGGACCACTTTATGCAGCACTTTGGTATGGAGCAGATAAACTGGCGGAAATCGTGCAAAGAACCCGAGACAAAGCCGATGAATGCATAAGGGAACGTAGTTTTACAGAAGATGATGTAATCGCCAGAGCGAATATCGAGTCACTATAAAGGAGGGACGTTTTGGCTCGTGGGAGAATGCTAGAGTGAAAAAATCTCGGAGACTTATCCATTATTCAGGGTATAGTATCAGGGTGAAGCAAAACCTGAAATCAAAAGTTGAAAATACTTCACCCGGGCTGAAGCCTGATAATCCTGGTAAAGTGGGAAATATATTACGTACTGTTGAGTCGCATGCGGCCTTTGCGCCATAGTATAAGAAGTGATGCAATAAAGTGACAACTGACACCGCTTATGGAGAGCTCTCTCGGATATATATAGAGTGCACTCTTGAGAACCTGGTCTTCTGTGACTTTGGATGAGCCTGCCTGGCAAGATCAGCCCTTTTAAGGAGGAAGATGATATCACGGACCGTAAGCCACAACAACTGCAAGTTGAGCAGAGGGTAGCCAACTCGCAGGAATCCTAACACCGGGACAAAATTGGTTTGTATTCCATACGGCACTGAAATGAATATCCCAAACAGTACACGCATATACAAACCTAAGGCATGCGGCCGAATAGACTCAATAGTACAACCCGAAGGTTCAAGAGTTGTGGTTCAGGCACGGCCGTCGGACACGGTACAGGGCCAATTTTAAATGCGTCGCACAAGTAAGCAAAAGTGTAAATGTGTTGTGTATGAACCAGCTTGGCCAAGCAGCGTCAAACATAGACATATTCACGAAGCTTGTGGAACATTTGGAAGGATTTTCAACACATGTCCTCTTCATAGATCCTGAACCGTTCCCTATTGTAATAAGTTCCCTTGAACACTGGCTGGTAAATTAAAAGAAGTAAGACGGAGGGAATATATACATATATTCTTCAACGTTCTACCTGCAGTATGGGGCTGTCGAAGACGGGATTGAGGACCAATGTTGGAGCGACTTCCAATAATGATGCGAACGTGAGTACTGGTCCTCAGACAGAGCGGAGGATTTGTCGTTGATATATAAGGAGCTAGATGGAGAATACGGAAAAAAAAGACAACTGTCTGATCATTGTACCGGCTGTGGGTGGAGACGGCAAGGGTGGTGAACAGAAAAAAATGCTTGGAGTTATGACGAATTTATTTAGTAAGGGCACTCACATACTGTCTTTCCGCGGGGGCCATGGAAGAGCAGAGGCATGATACGGCTAATTGGAATGGGATTTTCACACACCGTTAGCATATGCGCAAATCGATAACAAATGGTTTTTGAAGAATGGTAATCCTCGTGGTAAAATTCAAGTTTCCGAATAACTGCAGGAGAAAATGACTTTGGACTGCTGAGTTAAAATCTGAAACAAGAGAAGCAAGTGAATGCTAACACTTGCCACGTAGGAAGGAGCCGTGTTTTAAGGGGAGGCTTGTGCCACGAAGTCTTTCGTTCAAGTAACATGGAGTACAAACCACAGCCGACTTTGAACAATGAACTATTGATACATGGGACTGAATAAGACACAGAGACAGTGATTCTGTGAATGGTAAGTTAGGAATATGCTATGTTTATATTTCCTTTTCGAGCAATCAAATTCTGGCGAGGTATGGTCGTCAGTTGCAAAAACTAGACGTAAAAATGCCGGGATACTGTGAGAGCAGAGGTCGCACCATTCAACCTTCTAAGTTTTGTACTGATCACCACAGTGGACCTCGGCGAGCGGGTTAAGCGGTGGGCGGGGAACCCGATGGGGTTGAAACGGAGAGAGATGGGGTCAGAAAGCATAAGAAAAGAGCTCGAACGGCAAGCTGCCAGCCCACACTGGTTCAAGAAAAAAGCCAAACGCTAGATGAAATATATAGGGTTTTCAGTACTCGCGGTCTAGTTTGGGCTGTTTTCAGAAATTCACTTGTTATTCAAGGCGGAAGAGAGCACTGTCCCAACATCTCCCCACCCAGAAGAGGTTTTTCGCTTGCTCGTTGCGGAGTACCGGGGCGTGATCTTTATTGGGCAGATTGCACTCCAAGCTTCTCCTCTATCAACGTTTCCTTATTCGTGGCCCATGAGACCCGTAACCTCTGGGGATGATTTTTGCCCCTCGTTGTGAGGCCATCAAGGGCTAGGTGCCATTGCCTTCAAGGGTGCCGCTGTCTTAAGCTACGAACGAGGAAGATAGAGGGTGAAACATCCACTCGGACGATGGGAAATTCTCCGAGGCTCTAAACCGCTTTCTCCTGCTGTTAACGGAGTTCGACGGGTTCCAGTGTGTAAATGAGCCTTCAAATGACTGTTGCTCCGGTTTCGACGTAAAGGTCAGCTTCACTGGCGTGAGGGCTTCGGCGAGAAAGTATTTCCACTGGCCTTGCCGGGGTTGACTGTCAGCCAGTGCTGTAGAAAAAAGGGATTGGCTTTGATGCTTCGATGGAAGCCAACCTAGTGTCGCACGCTGAAGATAAAAACAAATGGACTGTAATGATCTTACGATTCACTAAGCCGTGGGCTAACAATGGAAAGTGAGGAATAACACGATAGAAACTCGGTTATACGCAACGATGAAACGACTTCGTGATAAAATGAGAGAGTGAGTATTGCTAATGGGAATAAAGCACCGTATGAAAAATGGACCTAAAGTGGAGGACTGTTTTAACACTGTGAACCTCACATACAATAGTGAGTCAAAGTCACGAGGTGTCGAACTGTAGGTACGGAGCTTTGAACTGCAATTTGGTTTGTGAGTTAAGTTAAACATAAGCAAACTAAAATGCAACACAGCAAGGTTTGATGAGGAAGAGAAGCGAAGCAGATAGATGGATACCAAAAACCAAGGAGTTAACAGTCATGCTGTAGCTATTAAAGAACGACGAAAACGTAGGTGAAACCCGGAAAGTGAAAGCCACCAGATTCAATAGGCAGATGGAGATAGAACCTAGAGCTACTAGTCCGAAGATGAAGAAGGTGAGTAGGAGGCGGCTATGTCCCGGCTAAGAAAAAAACTATGAAAAAGTTGGCGAAGCTGGTAAAGTAAATGCTACCAGATCCGGCCAGCAAATGAAGACTGAACTTAGGGCCAGAGGTCAGAAGTGGGTAAGATCTGTAAAAAGTCATAGAAAAGGGGCTAGAAGTAGGTATATGAAAAGGGATGCCGTAGTGACTGGAGGTTGTCTTCAGTTATTAAGGCGCCTTGGGTGGAAATTCTGAGACTCAAGCTCTCCGTAAAAGTTGCCGAGTAATAAGGGAAAACAACCAAGTGAATGGGTGAGTGCCAAGAAAACAAAGGTTATGGGTATGCTTGGCCACGATACCGAAGACAAAGAGACTTTCGAAACAATGCGCTCCTCCAGCTGTTAGAAACCTACCCCTACTTCGAGTGCTCTTTTTCACTTATGTGCGGATCTATTAGCTGGGTGGTAGTTTGTAATGCAAGGTGTTTGCTTACAAGGGTCATGAAAGTCCTAAAAGGCCCTCTGGAAAGTACATTTTGTACTAGTTTTCCCACAAGGCAGCTTGCTTGACCAGGAAAACTAGGATCTATGAGTACCCCGGGAAACGAGAGCAGTAACCGCTATGTCTCCCGAAGTAAGTGGATAATATACATCCACCAGGTCTGTTATATTGTGGTGCTGCTCCAAGGTTTCCATTTCTAACAAGACCGTAGAACCTCTACTTCGTCAGCGGAGTTGGATTAAGGCCGTCTTTAAGCACGCGACAGGTCGTTGACATAAATCGGGGATACCGCTCGATTCACCGCAGGTCCCTGAGAAACTCCGCTTGTTGCTGTTGCCATCAAGGACCAAATTTCCTCAACTGTGACGTACATTCGATCATCAGATAGGTATGCCTTTATTCATCGCATTGGCCCCAGGAACAGGCTCAACCCGAGCATCATCGGGACGCTTCCAAAGGCTCTGTGGATGTATACGCAACAACACGCCACCTTCTCCGTCGCTTTCAGGCCAACTGTAGCCCCATCGAAAAATCTTGGTAGGTTGATGGGGAAAAATCTGTCCTTTGTAGGCCACGTCGTTCGCAGGCGATTGGGTTGTCCCTCTGGTTGACCCATCAGAGCACTTCGGACAACTTTCTCCATGGTATAGTGAGAAGTCAGTAGACCAACTGTGCATTTCCTGGTCATGCAAGCCTCCCTTTCATACTGGCGAAGCTTTTTCGGACTTCCGTTCTCTCGGCAGCTTTGCTACTTCGAGAAGTATTTCAAGCTTTGGCCATGAGCCCTGCAAATGTCCAAGCCAGCTGTCTGGTTGTGTCCGGGCGGGTGCCAAGTGGTCCCAAGGCACTGATCCCATGGATGTTTCTTGGACCGGCATTGTCCCTTCTGACGATATTTTTATATTCTCTATGGCGTTGTTCCAAGGCCAACCTGGGGTTGGTAGCTGTCTCCTGTCATCTTCACTACGAACCTCCCCAAAGCACTATCGAATAAATTCTCTTTTGCTGGCCTTTCTGGGCCTGACTATTGTTCCGCATTCGTATTCCCTCCCCTGGCGTCAAATAACCGCTTTAGCCCAGACGCCGTGGAGAAACACTTTTGGGTGCAACCATAGAAATACTCAGTTCGTGCGCTAGCCTAACCCTCCTATGTCGTTTACTTGCTAACCCGTTCATTCTTTGGTACTGAAGTGGCCGTCGTTGCCCCTCAGTTTCCTGCTATCTCCTCCTTGCTCGAGGTTAGCGCTTCAGTGAGCTTTGTGCCGACTTCCCATTGGGGTGGAACTCCTCGTAGTGGGACTCTGAGCCTTGAAGGTGCATATTCAGTAAAACAAAAAACAATACTTCTTACGTCTAACCACATTTTGCTTACCGCACCTTCAGGATCCCAAGCCAATGACACGTCTGTGGACGGTAATCTCTCCTTGCACAGTAATCCAATGTTAGTTCGCCAGTTACTCGGATCTTCGTCCTCACCTCGAGAAACCTAAACCTGACGGTCCAGTGGCTGCCTCTCCCCAGCTGGGCACCTACTCCTGCCGCACCTGTTTATAAGGCAAATCAAGGGCTAACCAGCTCCAACAGCCATGATATCTGGCCCTCTCACCGTTGGGCTTTTCGGCAAATGTGCTGTCCAAAGCCGTATTCAAAACTTGGTCTAGGATCGGTTATTCAGTTTGAATCGCGGGCTTTCCCTGGAGCACTAAATGTAACGACCGGTCGTGAAAAATCCCCCTAAAACCTTATCGATTCAGTGTTTTTCTTAACATCACTCATTTGCTTACACTATTGACGTGTCTTTACGAACTGTTTGATTTCATGGACCAATTGTTGTTTGTTCGCGCCCAGAGCGCTACTTTGTCATACCCTTGTTGTGGACCTGCTTGACGCACGTGCTACTTGCTCGCACTCTGCAATTTGGTTTTTTGTTTGTTGAGTACTTTTGATCTCGGTACTGAGGTTTGTATCTTTTTGGTTTCATTGTTCCTTCACTAATATAGTATCGCAGAATATCACGAATAATCGCCTTTTGATTTCAAGATCTGCTGTGAATTTGGCTACGCATTGCTCAAACCTTTGTTATACTAAAGACCCCGAGCACCAAGCACCACTTTGTATTCCTGGCCGACCTCAACAAGCAAACTAATAGGCTTTCATACCACTCAGAGTACGTCAGGGCATTCGTCGATGCACAGCATTGTCATCCACCCTGTCTAAACTTTTATTCTTGCTGGGACAGTTTGTACTTTGGAAGCTGAACGCTGGGTGCCCAGCTAGTGAGCCACATGCTCCGCTGAAGGCACCATCAAGCTCCCCGCCTACTCTTCTTTCTCCTCTTTTAGTTCTGTACTAGAGCCTTTTGCGCTAACCAAGCCTTATCCACCCCAATTTCTTAGCGACTTCTCTCCGGTGGCCGCGCAGTCCGTGACCACAGATTCAGCTCCAGCTCACCCTAACTACCTCCACTGTTGTATACGTTGCACTGCACCACCGATACTCCCCAACTTTTGGTAACGTACCGGGTTATCCTGAGTCATTCGCTCACCTGAGCCTTGAGATCCAGTGCCTTCTGCTTCTTTTGCCGGTACTTGAACTTCTATTTGTGTTTCAATATTGGCCTTGCTGGGAACCACATTCCACGAAACCGGAGGTACTACAGGTACCACGCTATACCACGGCGAGGTTTTTGTAGATTTAGCTAATTTTTCATATGAGTTATTCTAGGAATATTTTACCAGCAACCTCTAATAAAGGTTTCACCATCGCCACATTTAAGAGGTCCACCCATTACCCAAACTACTAGTCTCTCATAACTCGCGTGAGCGACCCAGAGTTAGCTATAAAATAAACGGCAGTAGCTATGCTTACCCGCCCCTGGTTTGTCTACCGATAGTCACCGTTATAGATCATGTCGCCTACCACCAATATTCTATAATAAGTAATGGCAAGGTCAACGAGCAAAGGGTCTCAACCAATGGCTTCTCGCTCTACAGCAAATCAGACGCCCAAACGACCTGAACACAAAGATACCCCTAATATGATAGAAATATTTGGGGAAGCCAGTAGAAGGGCCAGTGTCATTGAGAGTAACTTGGCAAGTATGTCTACCCAGATCGCGTTGGCTTATAGTATATTATCAAAACTAACACCACTAACCTACCCCAAGTAGCACGCCCCAAGTTTGCCCCATGAGGCAGCCCCAAGTTTGCCCCATGCATGCCCCATGGGGCAAACTTGGGGCAAACTTGGGGCTAGCCCCAACCTTTACAACACGTTACACGAAACCTGATCCAACCGCCGTTTCATGGTCTACTACTAATGTACAATTCCATTTTGGCCGTTTGCGTACGCGTCCCACATGCACCAATTTCTGTCTAATAAGTAACCGAAAATTGAAAGCCAAATTCTCAATACGAAAAATTTATTTACATTCAAAAAATATGTATTTCTTACAGATTTGTAATAATTCATCAAAGCACATTGTCACTGAACGTTGGATGAAGTTGTCGGTGGTCGCGATATCTGCAGATGGGGAAAAAATGTATACTGTTATCGATGAACTGTCAGTAAATCACCGCACCATTATGTATTAAGTTACAATGGCATCCGATGTAAATATAATCAACGAATGGAATGGTATTTTTCGATGATGGTTGCAAGTTGAAAAAAGATAAATTTTTGTTAATATTTGGTAATGGAGCGGTCTGTCGATGTAAACCGAGCAACACAGGCTTGCATATAACTGCTGGTTTTTCACAAATAACATATTTGATACGGATAGCAAAAGTGGCTTAAGGGAAAAAAGCGTAATTCCGATGTAATTCGAGAAACGACTAATGTACTTCAAATGTTAGTCTTACAGTAAACTTGTTTCTGCTAACCGTAGCGAAAAAATAGGGCAACTCCGGTTCATTCTACTTACCTGCTACATCTGCTACCTGCTCTGCGATCACGAGCTTTGTGGAACCAATTTCTGATGTGTTTGTCGATGTTGATAGTTGGTTCCTCGGCAAAAACGGACTGAATCTGATAGCGTCTAGTAGGTGGTGAGACCACTAATAAACCGATATAACTTTTATTGCTTTGGTGAGTCTATGATTGCAGACGGCTATCCTCTTGCTGCTACCGAGCCAGCAGCACCTCACTGCGACGTCGTCGCTCACCACAGCAGACAGCATTTGCTTTACTGAATCCTGAAGATTTCTATTTATATACCGCCGCAGAGTCGTTACCTATATTTGTCACATACACGTATAGTGACTTACCATCTTATTGACAGCTTCTGGCGTTCCCAGGACGTCGTGTAAATGGTGGAATTCATCCACAGTGTTCACACTTGTGAGTGGCTGCGGCGTACCTTGCGAACATGATGCCCCAATAGTGTTGGAAAGAGATTTTATGGAGGCACTTAGTTTCTCCACAGTTTTTGTGAGACTGCCTATGGACAGCAGAATTTTTTCTTGGTTTACTAAAACATAAGGTAAAGGCAGTGCATGTGAACTTGCATAGTAATTGGCCCAGGTGAGGGGCCAAGTTCATTTGCGTGGCGCTGGTGCTTGAGCCGCTACTTGTAATTAAATGGGCAATATGAAACAAAAGTAATAGTTACCTTAAGGATGTGACTGGCACTCGGGTGCTAGCGTGTGCAGACAAAGTGGACTGTGAAGACAAGTGAGGCAAACTTACACGGAATTTGGTTGTGCATGTTAGAAATTTACCTTTGCATTCCTCCAAGACGTTCCAAAATGGGCGGTGGGGAGGGTGGTAAGTCCAGCGTAACTGGTTTTACGTTTCTCCGCATCGCTTGGGGACTCTCGTTGGAAGAGAATTCCACGGGAACCCTTTAGGTATGTGAATATTAATGTTTACTTACTTCTTTCTTGTGGAGTAGTGCTGCGAGAAGTATGTCTGCTTCTCCGTTTCATCAGTGGAAGCAGCACTTGACTGATCAACCAGCTGATGCTCGAAGTCGATGGCATCACTATGTTTGTCTATTTAAATGTCATGCTACCACTGACGTACACGCATAGTACATAGGCCCAAAGTAGTATTCCGGGCATGAGTCCGGCACTCCCTTTCCCGATAGCATGTGACGTCTATAGTCGGGAAAACTCTTCGTTCGTGGCCAACGAACGTGCGTTTCGTCGACCATCCAATTTTTGTGTACCACTGCGTATGAGTTTTCTTCGGGAAAGTGAGCCACCACTTACATCTAGGAAGAAAATTCTCATTAGGAATTGTCTATGTGGGACTTGATCACATTTAAGTACGTACAGAAGCAAGTGGACGGTGAATACAATAACAATAACGAGTAAGTGATCACCCATACGTGAAAGCAAACACGAGTCAGCCATTGGCACCCAACAAGGACATGAAGACAGCAAGAAAACGAAAAGATACGAACGCTTCAAGTCAAAACAACCGACAAAGGAGAACAACTTTCGTCCCGCAATCACCCGAGAAATACATAGTCTCACCAGATCGTCATGCTGATTTACGAAAAAAGTGGCACGGGAAGCACAGAGCGTTATGTGACATTTTATTTCAAAAAAGTATGTAAAATGGGAATAACAATACTGGAACATTCAGTGCGAACACGAATACATTTACATGTGATTGTGTGGATGGGTGCATTGCGCAAAGTGGAACCTAAATCCCCTACAGCAAATATATACAATTGGCTTGATTTTAACGCGTACGTGAAAAAGTTGCCCGGTGAACTGAAGTATTTGCAGAAAACGTTATCCACCAGGAAACTGACAATTTCCGCGGGACGTCCGTTAATGATGATGACGTTGTTGGGCTTATCTACTGAAAATAAAACACCATTGAAAACGACAAATTGTCTATTACAGGGGATGCGAGATACTGGAAGGGACAAATCATCCATGGGGGTTTCTGCAGTGATGATTTCCCAGTTGCTATTTAATTCGTGGAGCCTTTTATACAATCGCTCAGATGGTTTAGCCGGCCCCTGTATAAATGATTTCAGTTTCACAAGATGTGATTCAAATGGAAAACAGGAGAAGTTGTCCAACACGCCGTGTTTCCGGACATCTTCTGACAAGTGTGTTAAGCAGTGCACATTATAAACTAAATCCTCCGGACCGTATAATACAGACAGTAGTTGAACGAAAAGTACTGAAAGTCTATGAGTAAAATCTAGATACTCAGTGTGTAAAATGGGATGAGAAAATATGTATACAGCAATGAATAACAGCAGGAAATGTTTATAGCATTCATCAGGTAGCAAATGTAACAAACAAACGGGACCTAAATACAAAGGGAACTGTCTATACTCGGAGGCCTTCCAACGTTCCAAATCCCGAGTGTGACGGCATAGGCGTTGAAAGTCACAGGGGATAATGCAGTGATTTCGAATAATGCAATTTCCCAGTTCTGCGGCTGTCGCTGGGCTCAAGCGAAAACTTTCTGCACGGCTGCCCTTTAGCCATGCGTTTAACAATTTCTGCGTGACACCCAAACAGACTAAGTGCATATAATCAAGTGGAAAATTCGCCAGCATATCAACTGGAATTGATGTGAATGGGCTTTCTCCAATATGGTGACGTTTGTATTTATAGCGGCGAAAGTCAGCATCCGTACTCGGTCGAGCGTCCAACAGTGGAAACGTTATTCTTCCTGGGGTATACAGACCACGCTGTATGCATCTGTCACACCCAGAGTAGCCTGCAGGACTTTTAACTTGACGAACGTAAGCCCGGGCAGGTGTGTCGCATATCACTGACTCAAGGTTAAATAATACCGATGACCCACGATAGTTAATGCCCCCATCAATTACATCTCGCAGATCTAATACCGTCTCTTCGAGAAACGTGTTTTTCGGGTACGGCTTCCCTGACCCGCAATAAATGCCCACCGGAAACACGGCTAGACATCTTAGACGCACCACACATGCCAGAATGGGCCACAATTGTATAGTAGAAAAGTGATAAATAGACGACCCATCGATATTCGGCTGAAAGTCGACGGATTCCGGGACCAGCGCCAGTCCACTCATCGATCGCCGCAGACCATCAAGGAGCCCAATATGAATATACACACCTTGTGATAGCAACGTCTTCTTACAACAAAGAGGTGTGTGCGAAGGGTCCTCGGATCCTTCGGTATGCCGGGCAAAAATGGTTTAGAACGCTCAGCACACTCCTGCTTTGCTGCATCGTAAGTCTGCAGCCAACAAACATATCGGCAAATGAACGTAACGGCGAGTCGATGTTGATCTTCACGGACGTAATTTTCCCCAGCTCATTGTCGACACCTGCGAATAACAATTTATAAAAATTCACAAATAAAATATACTCACCGACACCATCGGTCAAGTCTGTTGTTGACGCTTGCACATTCATTGTTGGTGAATACGGAAGTTGTGGTTGGTGTCCACCCGAAACCTCATCACTGGACGACACATTTACCGTAGGCTCTGGATATAATGAAGTTTGTATTATGCTGCAAATATTTAAGTACCCGTTGACGTCATCGTCGGGCATCGATATCGATGGGCCCGCATGGACGCCTCGCAGCACTCTGCACACGGTAGAGCACTCAACGCCCGCTCACGCCGACGATAACTTTGCCACTTGCTTGGACGGTCCATGTGAGTTAGCTGTCCATTGTGAACACAGAAAAGTGGTAAACACTAAATCACATTTTTCTCCATTTGAAATCCCAAAATGATCAGTAAAAACAAATATCCATAAACATTAAACATGCATACGCCAGGTACCCACATTATCGGCAAAAATGATGAAGTATATATATATATATATGTAGAGAGAGAGAGACAGACATATGGCTCGCGCTCTTTTATGCCTATATATATATGAATATATATACATATATATGTATATATTTCCGCGAGTATATGCTCGTTGAGATAGAGTTCATCTACTTATCATGAATATGTTCCGTCACCGGTTGGAGATTGATAAATCAGTTAACAAAAGGAAAGCACACGAAAAGTGCTCCAAGAGGCATGCTCCTCAGTAGGAATACAAATATGTATAGGTGGTGTGTTCAACACGGTTGGTACGAATCATATGCCGAACTCGTGCCTCACGTGCCGAAGAAACCACACCACAGTCACGTGAAGGAGAGAGCCACGACTGCACGGGACCGCTTGAAGGTCGCCAATAATAGCGACGTTATAAAACAAAACAGGCCACAATAAGCGTGCCTCAGGATGACAATACATACATATAAGGATATAATCCCGGTAAATCCGTAACCAATTAGCATCTTTTCCACACGAAAACTAAACTTGGGGCAAGCTTGGGGCATGCCCCAGGTTTGCCCCAAAGGTTGGGCAACGTGCTAATTGGGTATACCCAATCTATAGATTCTTGAGCCCTCGGCACTCCCTGGTCCCCAGAACCTAATAGCAGCCAGTCAGTTTCTTGACTCACTAACATCAGAAATCCTCCGACCGCTGCAGAATGCAAAAAATACAGTTGTCTTCAACATCCCTGATCGGCTAGACATCACAGTCGTTCAGTTCCGTTCAGTTCAGTTTGCACAGGACAGGTAATGGCCACGGCCAATCGAGCCCATTTTGTTTCTAATACTACACGCGTTGGTATATAACACCACCGCGTTTGCTCCGTCGCCTAGGTGTCTTTTTTTATTCATTCCTGTCTGTTTCTCAGGCGCAACGCCTGAGATGATGACACGTTTTTTGCTTCGGATGTCCCTACTGGGGCGCATGAAGCCGGCTGACGATCCAGAATTTCCGACGACACCCAATCCATTTCTATAGGAGTTGCCTCAACACCCAGACTGGCAGGGGTCGCATTGTCATCTACCTGCGGACAGTACTGCCAATTCTCGTCTTCCAGCGCGTCTTCAATTACAACTATTTGCGACCCCGCACGTGGCTTCTTCACTGTTGTCGGGGTCGGGGCCTGAGAGCCGAGTAGGGCATTCCGCTGAACTTATAGGTTTCTCGCCAGCGCCCTGGCTGGTCGAGCAAGGTTGCCTCCCGGGACTAGACCGCCAGGCCTTACTCTATGCTTTTCTGGCACAATCTGGTATCTGCCCTTAGTAATGTGAGCCATTAATGCTGCTCTTGCCAACAGTTTATCCCGGGTGGACTCATCAGCGAACTCCACTAGGGTTGGTCTCGCACGAAGTCCGCCCTTGTTCCCCAGTGGTGACTTCCATGTCCCCACTCTGTGCACCCTTCTTAGAGTAAAAGGGTACGGAACACTTGCGATTCGCAGTATGTCGCAGACCCTCCTTCTGTCTATGTCCCTCCTGGCTTTCGATTCCCTTATAAAGGGTTCTTCCTGGTTTAGGATCAGGAGCCTGTTGCTTGAGACCCTGCCCACCGACAAGATCTGCTTCCGCAGATCCTTCACCTTGTTTTCCAATAACACAAGAGCAAGGTAATCCACTCTAGCTAACCCACCCTTCGCAATATTACAGTCCCCCTTCTTTTTGAACTGCCTTGCCCTTCTCGGCTTCTGCTCAGTCCACTGGCCCTCGTCGGTCTGCTTCAAAGAAGTTGAGGCAACGACAGCCTGGCAAGCTCTCGGAACTGGTCCATTTGCTCTGATGGCTGTCCTCTCAGGTGTGGATACTACTTCCGCAAACGACTGACTAAGACCTGCTTGCCGTGGTTTGGGGCTTACGACTGAGTTACGGCTTGGTGGGCGCTGGTCCTGCCCTTGGGTTTGCAGTTTAGAGGCCAAATTGGCCGCCTCCTTGCAAGGGGCACAGACCCGTTCAGCCAATGGGTTCTGTTTATAAAGGACGTAGATGTCCTTTGCTATCTCTGAACGCCTTGGGTGAGCCCATCTCTTGCACACCTCGCACTCTATGCCGTTTACCACACCTTTTCCGCACTTGGGTGCGAGACGCGGGCCAGAAACGCGTGTCTAATATCCTTCATGCCGCGGGCATGGCCCACTTTCCAAGTCACTGCAGAAGACTAAGAAAAAGGTCACGGAAGCACTCTTGTCCCCTTCTATTCTAATTTCCTGATGAAAAATCGTTGGAGAATTCATCACTAAACAGCGCATAGTGGCAACTTCTTCACAGTTTAAATCAATCAAGAAAAAAGTTGACAGAAAGACACTACAAGGAGATGTGATAAGATGTGCCGCTATAAGTTCCAATCACAGTGGCATTAGGATCCAGCAGTCATCCTCTTCCCCAAGCACTTGTAGTGACCTCGATCGTTTTGAGAAAATGACCGTTTTCTGGACACCATTTTGGATCTATTTCCTCTGCGATCTTTTCTGACGCCCGACATCGACCTCATAGTGTTCTCCGGTTACGTACTCTTCACTGGACTGACTTTTCCGAGGTTTCCGTCGACCTCGTTTTGAATCACTTTCACTTTCGGTCGTTCGCTGATTGTACACGCTCGCGGTTCGCTTTCTGCACAGACGTTGCGTTTCGTCTCGTTTTCCTTTCGGTGTATCTCTCGTATCGACACTGTTCCGGTGCCGCGATATAAAGAATAGACCTCGCATCTGTAAACCGACTTGCGTCTTCTCTATTCGTCCGATAGAGAGGATATCGTTAGTATTTCGCTGCTGGACCCAATAGGAGACACGTTTACCATCAGCTCTCGAACGTCTTCTATATTGGTGAGCCCGAAAACTCCGGAACCTTCATGGATTATTCCCCCGCCCGGTGAGTCTGTGATTTTTGCTGTTTCACGTCCTCTTTTTGTTGCACGATATATATTTTTACCGATATACCATCGCAACGTAACCATGTCAGAGGATAAGATGCAGCTCGACACAGACCTCACTTTGTCTGCTGTTGCTTTTAAGCCCGGTTCTCGCAGCTCGAACAGATGCACACCGGATCACAGGATTGTTTTCTAGCATTCCGCACGATTTTCAGTCTTTGTTTATTAAATTCCCCATATTGACTAAACCATTTGAAGAGATAGAGACAGTGACCCATCGTGTTGCACACCAGATTGTCACTAACGGACCATCACTCACGGCACTACCTCGCCGACCGGCACCGGCCAATTGGCTTTCGCCAAACGTGAGTTTAACACTTTACTTTCTAAAGGTATTGTTCGTCCTTCTAACAGCCCATGGGCCCCACCTCTGCACATGGTTCTTAAGAAAGATGACATTAGCTCGCGACCATGTGGTGACTGTCGCGCACTAAATTCGGTTACCCGTTACGATAGCTATCCGATACCCCACATACACGACATCTCGGCATCACTTCACGGCACGAATGTATTTTCTAAGATCGATTTGGTGCAAGCCTATCACCAGATCCCAGTCACCACTAAAGGTGTCGAGAAAACCGCTGTCACGACTCCTTTTGGTTTGTTTGAGTTCCTACGTATGCTCCTTGGTTTGCGAAATGCTGCTCAGACATTCCATAGGTTTATCGATAGCATTACGCTAGACTTAGAATTTGCTCACGTCTATATCGATAACTTGCTAATCGCATTGTCGAGCGCAGGTGAACATTTCCAACATTTGACGCTACTATTTCAACGTTTGTCCGAACATCGAATAGTTGTCAATCCTGATAAATGTGAACTTGGCAAACCGGAACTTGTGTTCCTCGGCCACAAGATCACTCGAGAGGGTATTAAACCTTGCGAGGATAAAGTGCGCGCTATTCTAGATTACGCCATACCGCCTTCAATCAAAGAGCTTAAGGCATTTTTGGGGTTAGTTAACTTTTATCGTCTTTTCATACCCCATGCTGCTGAACGTTTGCTTCCATCAACTGAACTACGTCGTGGCAATCCACGTAAGTTGTCGCTTACGGATGCCGCACGAGTAGCGTTCTTGGAGATTAAAGCGACATTAGCTCAGACCACGCTCCTAATGCACCCAGTTCCGTCCGCCACGCTAAGCGTAGAGGTGGATGAATCCGACTTTGTCATCGGAGTGGTCCTGCAACAGTCTGTTTCTGGGATCTGGCAGCCATTAGAGTTCTTCTCTGGACGCCTCAATCCCACGAAAACCAAATATAGTGCTTTCGGTCGCGAAATGCTGGCTGCATATAATGCCGGTAAGCATTTCCGCCATACAGTCGGAGGTCGATATTTCATCCTCTTTACGGACCACAAGCCTCTGGCGTATGCATTGCATACTAAGTCTGACCGTTACTCCCCACGAAAAGTCAGACATTTAGACTATATTTCACAGTTCACGACTGACCGACGACACGTTAAGGGTGAGTCGAACTGCGTTGCAGGTGCTTTGTCGCATATTCCAACTAATGCCAATAAATCTCCGGTTTTAGACATCCCCGCCATGGCTGCAGCACAAGCACAGGATTCTTCAGGTATGGAGGCCGCCCAGTTATCGTCGCTACAGTGTCAGTCCGTACCTCTGGCCACCAGTGCTGGGACTATACTCTGCGACATGTCTACTGACATACCTCGACCAGTCGTACCCTCTACATATCGACGTCTCGTGTTCGATACCCTACATGGACTCTCACATCCAGGCATCGCAGCCAGTCTCCGATTAGTAGCTGCACGATACGTCTGGCCGTCCATGAATAAAGATGTTCGTATATGGGCAAAATAGTGTCTACAGTGTCAACGATCTAAAGTGCACAGGCAAGTAGCTTTGCCTACCGGTACTTTTGCTACGCCTGATGCTCGCTTCGATCATATCCACGTAGACATTGTGGGTCTACTGATCCCATCACACGGGTATACCTACTTATTAACGTGCATCGATAGATTTACTAGGTGCCCCGAGGCTATTCCCATCTCTGTCGTCACGGCCAAATCAGTGGCTCGACATCTGATAGAACGATGGATAGCTTTATATGGTTGTCCTTCTACAATCACTACCGATCGAGGGCAACAATTTGAGTCCGGTCTATTCTCATCAATAACTAACATGCTGGGTACAGAATGCATTCACACGACCGCGTGTCACCCGGCGTTGAATGGTTTAGTCGAACTTTTTCATCGCCAACTCAAAGCGGCTCTTAGAACCCCGAGTGGTACGAAACATTACCACTAGTTTTGCTTAGTACCAGGAATTGCATAAAAGCAAGTATCCAATGTTCCGCCGCAGAACTTGTCTACGGCCCGACATTAAGACTGCCTGGGGAATTCTTTACGCCACGGAGTATAGTCTCACTTGCCGTACGGACCTACATTCACCGTTTGTCTACGTACATGCAAAATCTCGCTCCGGCGCAGACTCGAATGCAGCGACGACAGGTTTTTGTTCCGACCGAACTCGAAACTTGTTTGCATGTATTCATTCGTGTTGATTCGGTACGGAAGTCATTAAAACAGCCTTACGAAGGTCCATTACGCGTGATTTCTTGTCACAATAAGATCTTTAAGTTTAATCGACACGGTCGCGCCGATACCATTAGCATCGATCGTCTCAAAGCCGCGTACGCTGATGATAGCGTGTTGCCAGCTGACATGAGATTCGATGTTAGCCCTACACTACCTGTTGACGGCACTTCCGTGTCACGTCAAGATCTACAGTTAGCGTGGCCTGTTACGACTCCGAATGAGGCTATGGTCTCACGTTCAGGACGGCACCCAGTTGGTACTGCTACGACTTCAAATGAGGCTATTGTCTCGCGTTCAAGTCAGCAGTCCGTTGGCCCTGCTACCTCCTCGAATGAGAATACTGTCTCACATTCAAATCAGCAGAGCACGCCTACGCACCCGTCCGTGAATGAGGCTCCCGTCTCACGTTCCGGTCGGAAGATCGTTTGCCTAGCACGTTTTCGCAACTAGGTCAAACACGATCTTAACCATTGCACTTTACATTAATAACTTTCGTGTTTATCGTTTCCACACGATTTAATGTACCTCATTGGTTATTACTGTATTCTAGTCAAGTCCATTGCAGCTGCTACAATAGTTTTCCGTTTCCTTTCGTTTCATGGAACGTCGCCATATGGCACGCTTCGCTGGTCCCACGAAATCTGGAGAATTTTGACACCGGAGTTTGCATTCTGGATTGGCTCTGTCGCTCTCGTTCCTTGCCATTGACGAAACTACCGATTTGGCTTCCGGATATCATATTGGTTAACGGATACCCGACGCTGGACGTTATTGGTGTGGCACACCTGGATGACGATTCACGCAACCGATGTCATTAGCAACGAATCTGGTTTACGCTCGACCACCATTCTATGGTTCTTGCATACCACGGATTTTGCCCGCTGGCATCCTACAGCACGGCTACATTCACGTATTTTGCACGCATTCATGCGCACGAATATCGTTTGTATGCCTTCTCCTCCCTGACAGTTCTCGAAAGCTTTCCGTGCTTTCCAGCGGAGGGCTGCCGTAGTGACCTCGATCGTTTTGAGAAAATGACCGTTTTCTGGACACCATTTTGGATCTATTTCCTCTGCGATCTTTTCTGACGCCCGACATCGACCTCATAGTGTTCTCCGGTTACGTACTCTTCACTGGACTGACTTTTCCGAGGTTTCCGTCGACCTCGTTTTGAATCACTTTCACTTTCGGTCGTTCGCTGATTGTACACGCTCGCGGTTCGCTTTCTGCACAGACGTTGCGTTTCGTCTCGTTTTCCTTTCGGTGTATCTCTCGTATCGACACTGTTCCGGTGCCGCGATATAAAGAATAGACCTCGCATCTGTAAACCGACTTGCGTCTTCTCTATTCGTCCGATAGAGAGGATATCGTTAGTATTTCGCTGCTGGACCCAATAGGAGACACGTTTACCATCAGCTCTTGAACGTCTTCTATACACTTTACCAAGGATCAAAAAAACCCTTCACTCTTCTAACCCTAGAAGATCTACAGGGTTAGTTGACCTAGACGAATCTTTCCCCACCTCCCCACAGCTACCCCAGGCAAAACGACAACATATATATCGACAAAACCTATGGGCTCATCCCAGGAGGGTCCTCACATTAAGCCTCCAGCTCCGGACGACCGTTCCACGGGACTTCAAGTTCTCAATGAAATGAAACCTGTAGCACTAATATCTGTCCCCATAGGCCCTCGTATAAAAACTGATGAAAAGCCCATGCGTGCCACTCGTATGCCACGTAAGTCGCTGACAATAAATAACCGTCCAGAGGAGAGGGTCAGCGAGAAGTTAGTTGCCAAGGCCAAATCTCCGTGCGGGCAAACGATACGGGGATGTATGAACAATGATAATGAAGGTTCTTTCTCTAGACCAAATCCGTCACCGACCGACTTCCTTCATTTGGGACACCCTCGCATCTCTCAGCATATGAAACTGAATAGCACTTCCAAGATGATGATACAACAACAATAGGACCATATCCCTAATAAAGGTAGACGGTATGATGGGCGAACTGCGTTCATAACTAACTCCGAAATAATGGAACCTCACTATCAGCCTAATCTCCCATTATTTTCATCTTCCCCACTTCCCCCTCCGGCAAACTGTCCGAGAGCATCGCATATCCTCCCATCTACCAGCGGGTACCCCATATCTAGTCAAAGTGCCTATTTTTTCCATACGTACCGTGGAAACAACATGGCCCCATAACCTAGGTATGCCTCATATTAACCGTTCTAATCAGCCGTATAGTATTGTAATACCTAATACCCTGTCATTTGATATTCCACATGCAGACCCAAGTCCTCCCTTTGCGAATGACAACTTAAGCGGGCTTGCTTTCTGCGTTGATAATTCTTTTCAGGTTAAATGCATCGGTCAACAAGCGGTAAGTACTAATATCAACGGTGACGTCAGAAGCACTGGAATTTTTACATTGCTATCGGTCAGTGCACGCTCTATTAGAAACAAAATTCAGTACATACGATCAGCTGCACTAACAAATGGCTATAACTTTATTTCAGTGACGGAATCTTGGTTATCGGACTCCTATCTAGTAGAGGACATTGAGGTACTTGGCTACAAATCCTTCAGCAAAAGCGGAACACATCAACGTGGTGGAGGCTGCCTATTGCATGCAAAGGAAGCTCTCAGGGCGACAAGCTTTCAGCATCCTATCCTAGACGGCATTGTCGACTCTGTATGACTCAACGTTGAAGTCGAACGTCGGGAATTGATACTAGATTGGGTATACCATCCGCCTGGATCTGGTTCTGACGGTTTCCTGCAAATTATATAGGCACTCGGCTTAATTAGTAATCTTAAAGTATCCCAAAATTGATAGCTGGTGACTTTAATGCACCAGAAATGTGCTGGACATTACTCACAGCACCACGCCATTTACTACAGTTTTTGAATGCAATTCACCTAGGGGGATGGAAGCAGCACGTCACGTCCTCAACCAGAGGCGACCACACTCTTGACTTAATCTTTTCACTAGGATTAACCCAGGTTATAACAAAAGTTCAGAATAACCTACCCGGGTGTGATTACGCAACTGTCCACTGCTGCTTCACAGTGCCCATAAAGAATAAACAGCCGACACCCCCGCATAAACCATATCATAATGCTAACTGGAATATACTGCCTTCTTTGATAAGCAGCCAAAATTGGGACACTTTCTTTTTAAGTGCAGATCCCCAGCTGGTGGCAGATGAACTTTACTCCATCTTTGAACGAGGCCTCAACGGAATAACCCCGTCAAAAGGATAGTCAATCCGCCCTAAAGACAGTAAATTGTCTCGTCTCAACTTGAAGTTAAGTAAACTCCAGCGCGTTTATCTTAAAACAGGAGACGTTTCACCGTTTACACAGTTAAATCGTTTGGCCGAAACGATAAAACTGTACTCCGAGAATGAAATAATACAGCAGGAACACGGGGCCTTAAGTGATACCAAGAAAGTCGAGATTCTTGCAAAACTGATGAAGTCGAGGAACCCCAAAACAACTTCTTCTACCTCTTTCAATAACACGTGCCTCGACAAACCGCTGGACATAGCAGAGGCGCTCAACACGTTTTTTGCTTCTTCCTTAACTAGTGACACGGCACCATTTTTCTGCAATCCACCAGCACCATCATATGAGCCATTTTCTTCTGTAACATTCCTGCCCTCCGAAATCAAGCCCTTAATTTCAAATATCAAAATGTCTTTCCACCCCGGATCGGACTCGTTACTATCGGCCATTTTTAAATTGGGCAGCCCAGATATCCCAATTCGTTTATTGAATTTATTCAATTAGTCTATGCACTTTAGTTGGTATCCTATACAGTGAAATGCTTCGATTGTTCCAATTCATAAGAGGGGAACGCGGGAGAACCCAGCCAACTACCGGCCTGTGAATCATACCCCAGTAGTATCAAGGATTATGGAATAATTAATAAAAGGTAAACTAACAGATCACCTCCTTAAAACCACCTTATAAGTGAAGGTCAGCACGGTTTCCTAAAACATCGATCCTGCGCAACTTTTATGACTGACTCTCTGAACCTTATTACGATAGCTGCCAATGATGGTGAGCCAGTGACCTCAGTCTTTTTAGACATGTCCAAGGCCTTCGATCAGGCGTCTCACATTCGTTTGTTGTCAAAGGCTAAGACACACGGCATTGTTGACCCACTATATGCCTGGCTAGAATCGCAATTGTCCTTGCGCAGTCAAGTGGTAAACGTTGATGGCACAATTTCCACACCCAGCCCTGTAACTAGCGGTGTGATCCAAGGTAGTGTACTGGGCCCGTTGTTGTTCCTCATGTACATAAATCATATATTTACCGTGGTTCGCCCTGGAACCCCGTTTTTATTTGCTGACGATGTAAAGTTGTTGTACACCTTCGGCCATAATTTATTAGGTAATATTGTAGCGAAAATATCAGGGGACTTACGGATGCTCAATTCGTGGTGTACTGATTGGGTAATGAAGTCCTTGGCGGACGAAGGCTGCATTCTTACACACAGGTGTCAAGTCCCTCCCAAAACGTTTAGTATAGGTGGTCATCTGATCCCCAGCAAGTCATCAGTAAGCGACCTGGGCATATACTACTCCTGTTCGTTCAACTTCTCGGAGCAAACAGACACTCAAATTGCTAAGTCCCGCAGGTTAATAAGACTTGTTCACAAAACATTCCTTTTGCATGAAAGTAAACTCAGTGTCTGTACAACACACGTTAGACCGTTGCTGAAGTATAGTTCAATAGTTGGCTCCAACATGCGCCAGATTGATAGAATCGCCATCGAAAATGTTCAGCCTACCTTTACTAAACAAATAGTTTGATATTCGTCTAGTCTCAACTATAAACAGCGCCGTGACCTGCTACAACTCGAACCTCTTTGGCTCCGACGGATAAAGAACAACTGGTCTTTTTTCCACTCACTAATAAAATAAAGATTCTGCAAAGCCTCTCCTACGGTACGAGACCCATTAAGCTTAAGGTATTCGTTACGACACAGCAGTCATTTGGTCACTGTGCCGCCCTCGAGAACCAGCCTACGGTCCAATTTCTTTATTGTCAAACTTTCACAAATGTGGAATAAACTTCCAACAAATGTCCGTGCAATAGGCCACTTACCGAGATTTAAAGAGGAATTAAACAAACGGCTTGATGTCCTGACACTCGTATCAAACAGTGATTCATACACTTTGGAGGAGCGAGCGTACGGAGTTGGCTTGGGTTACTGACACGCGGGTCTGAGTCGGAGGCCACGAGACCCACGTACCGCACAAGTCGCCGTAAATATCACTCAAGTTTTATTAGTCTTTCGTGTACAACCTTGTGTTTTGCAAAGTCGAACCATCCACCAAGTAGTTCCAATTTCTAGATACTGGAGGTTTCTCTTTACCACTGGCCGTTGATCCCCAGCTGGGAGCACCACGGACTGCGTTTTTTTATTTTTGCTTTTCCAGACAACAACTGATGTGTGCCTTCCCTTTGATGGCTCGGCATAATACCTGGCACACATTTCCCGCTGAAAATTCGATGCCTGCCCGTCATTTCGTTACTACCACATTGGCACTGCTCTCCAGGACCCCTTGCAACCCGGTCGCAAGCTCCTGGACTGTTCGATCTCTATGTAACAAAGCCAATATCACTCAACCGGAACTATCTCCCCCAGTTACTGCCTATTTTTCATCGTACTCGTCTCCATCTTCGCCATCTTAAATTACCGCTTCTTACGCCCGGCAGAATCTACTCTCCCTAGCACATAATTATCGCGGGGTTAAAAGACCGTCTCCGTACTTGGCTCACCATTCTTGATCCTTTTTCCCAAGGATTCGTGCCAAACCACCCGCTTGTCCCATTCGCAAACTTAACCATTCCCCGGGATAAAACTCGCCCTTTTTATCACAGTTGCCGATATATTCGAAAAATGTCACATTTAATGTTGCCATACACTTCCGTCCCACAAAGTCCAAACAGTATATTTCACTGAGTAATATTTGTCTCCAGAGCATTCCAACAGTCGGCGATATTGTGATAGTTCGCTCTCTCTTGCAGTCCTTCTGTTCGCCCACACGGCTGTAGCATTGTGATATCCTCGTCTTGCAAAGATTCATGCCCTCCACATATATTCACATCTGAGAGACATCTGTACCGCAGCATTTTGATCTTTCAAAGTCACATGGTCCACTTTTTACAAAGAATACCAGCACATGGTATTTTACCTGTCAACTACTTCACCGCTCAACTTCGCAAACGTATACATCGGTTGTTTGGTGCTTTTTCATATCCGGTATTCCATCTTGGTAAGTCCTCCCAGACAATTTCGATTCTTGCATCTCTCTGGTCATCATTTTTAGCCCTCAGCTAACGATTATCAAACGTAAATACTTACCTGTCATTTAAATACTCATCTTTGCAAACCGTGTATCTGCGACTATCATGGCTACGCATCACAAATTGATTTGTCGCCCAGTTCCCATTTCCATTTTGGTTCATCACATTCTACCTTTCTGAAAATAAACAATATGCGCAACGATTGCATGTTTAAGTCCGGCCACTTTCACCTTCACCTTGTAAATATTTCTCTACAAATGAGTCCTTCACTGGGTATTTAACTGACCCAGCCGGTATCTGGTCGCTGAACGTTACGAGGGCAATATTTGAAGGATTTTGCTTGTTCTTTGTTTGCAGATTCATTCCTTTCATCGTCTGGTTTCCAATCCAAAGCCGTGCCATACTCCACGGAGCGCCATAGCTGGTTCACTTCTTCCTTGGAAACATCTTTTTCCTCAAGGTGAACCAAACTTTCGTCAATTCTGTTTGATTCTGTCGTTGCACAGTCCCTCTTTTTGTATTATTTCAGTACGAGTCTACTATTTTTGACCGGCTCCACTCTGACTTGGCCGGGTTGGCCACGCGACCTTGAGTCCGAGTTCGCCGGGAGCCGCCTAAAAGAGTAGCTTAAATACTTTCTACTGTACAGTATCGAGTGCACGTACCTGAATCATCCTCTTGGAATTCGGACTCTACTTCCAATTGTACCGCTTGGTCTTGCCTCACAGCATGCCTGGGGGTTATCCGAAATAAACCATTGTCATTATCATTATCATACTGATGTGCTTCCACGGATTCCCATGCTCACATGCTGGCTTCGGGGGTACTGCGGGAGATGATGAGATTTTCATCGGCAATGTACTGATCCGCTTTTTCAGTGCCTTTGGCACAACAAACAGGTCCAGGTGGAACGCCTATCAGGCTGCCTTGACGGGAGCACGTCTTTCGTTAACGAGGAGTGAGTGGGCGCTCTAGTGTTTCGCCAAGAGCCACGGTCCCTCCAATATGCCGAACTATCTGGTTCTACCGCTGTGCTTCATTCGGAATGGTTGGTTCGACCCTCTTTTACAAGAACTGCGTTTCAACGCCTAGGGTTACCAATCTCCCCCAGGATTGGCTTTCCAAGAGCTAGCCCTTTAGGATATGGTCTCCATCTACACGCCCGCAGTGCCTTCTCAACAGGTGCTTAGGTTGGGGCTCCAATTTGCCTGAGTATGTCCGTTGCATGTCGTGAATTCTGGTTCCTTCCTACGGCGCGGCCCTCCTAAACCCTCTATAATTAAGTTCATTTTCCTTTCTGGGGCTCTCTCAGTAAAAGTCTGAGCTTCTTTAATGGCATTCATTGGACACCTCTGGAATTTTGCCGAACAAGATGCCGCAACACTGGGTCCCTCCCGCTGCCCAACTTCTCATCTTCCAGCTCATCGGCAATAAGAGACGCGTGAGGCAGTTAGAACCAATAACCTGAACTTTTTAATTTTGTTCCTTGATCTACCTCCCAGCTCACTGGCAGGGCCAGACGCAAGATACAGCCGAGAATTGTGTTCTCAGCTTTCAAGAACTGTCCAGTTTTCCCCGTACCTAGCGAACTGTCTTCTGGATTATCCGCAATATTCCGATGAAATTATGTAACCCCTGTAGTTTTGCGGGGCTCTCCTTGGTATCCTTTTGAGTGAGAAATGAATCCAGTTTGACAAGTTTGGAGGTGTAAAACCTCATGCACGCCCAAGTTACCATGCTGTTATTGCAAGAAAGCTCCGCAAAGACCTGGGACTTCCCGGGTGCGGGCAGTGTTTTCTGGGCTTTCCCAGCCTGGGACAAACTCGTAGTTTCGCCTCAGACTAGCTAACCGAGTTTGCTAGCTAATAAAGTCGATTTCCTCTAGAACTAGAGATCGCGGAATTGGAGAAAAACTCAATTTTAAGTGCCACGACATAAATCTGCTGGAAACTACCACCGGGCAGCAGGGTTTTAGATGTGACTGGAGGTGCCAAACTGCAGACCCAGCAGCGAAGCTGGTACTAACAGTCCAGCTCTCCGGCTATCCTCCTTTCGGTTTGTAACCTTTCGCTTCTAAGCTCGCTTGGTGCGCATTCGATGGGCTTCCCTTCGCCTAGTCCGGTCGGGGCTGGAAGCATGAGCGCAAGCTGGTGCAGAAAACCAGTGTTCTGATTGTTCCCCTCCCTCACGCTCCTCAGACTGTTTACTTCCTGCTTCTTAGTTTGTGGATCGATTCCTCTTATCTCTTCAGGCTGAACACCATTGCCCGGTTATTCATCACGGCTAGAATTGCAGTTTCTCCAAAATCTTCATTCACCCCTCAAGCCTATACAGAGGTGAAGCACAGGCCACTAGTTAGATGAAATAA
This sequence comes from Fasciola hepatica, assembly GCA_948099385.1. NCBI lineage: Eukaryota > Metazoa > Platyhelminthes > Trematoda > Plagiorchiida > Fasciolidae > Fasciola > Fasciola hepatica. Next base: position 41,597,031 of record CANUEZ040000043.1, read on the forward strand.
TACGGAGTGTCATTACTTGCCCTGTTACAAAAGCTGCGGTTCACCTTAGGCAAACAAAACAGGCGCCGTTGAGTTCACACGACTTTTTATTAACAGGCTGTGACAGACCATGTGACATACTGAAAGCGGAAAGCTGATATGAAATGGGTTCGTTTGGCCTTGAGTGGACCGATGTTGTCTCATGGGGTGGTACCAACAGAAGACAAAAGGGAAAGAGCCCGCTTTTGTGGACTGGTACCGTAATCTGCTTGACAAAGCTAACAATCCTGCTTGGCGCGTGCCAACTCCCCGGGACTGATAGCCGGAGCAACAGTTGGTACGAGACTGTGGATACGCAAAGCCAGTATCTGAAACTACATTAGATGAGCTCGAGGTGCAAATAACATCAGTAGAAAACTGAGATCCAAAACGCAGCTGCCGAATTTCTACGGGTTTTTGTGGGTGTGAGCACTGCAGAAAGCACACCATAATTGCTTGTGGCACTTGAAAGTGACAAATTCTCCTCCTTTTAAGGCTTTTGATGGATTACGGTGTTGACCGTGGGCAGTTTGCAGCCAAAGGGACCGTATTTGGATTTCGCAGGAGATAGGCGGCTTTGGGGGAACGCGAGCCGCTCCAAAAGACCTCTAAGGCATGCTACAGGACAAGGCCAATAGAGTTACGGGAAGTATTGGCGGCGATATCGAAGGTACGCTGAGATCTAGGGAGTGGAGAAAAATAGATGACTCGAAGTCCTATTCGATCCGGGCCTGGTCGGTCTATACACGAGTAACTTGTCTGCTCCTATGAAGGACGGTAGGTGGTTGTCCCAGTGTGGCATAGTGCGGAATTAACCGTTGATAATGCCTGACAAGGCCGATAAAAAGCTTGAACCATATGAAGATGGTTGGCAGTGGAAATTCAGCGAAATCTTTTACCCTGTCTTCAGCCGGACCAACGTTACTGGCATCGACGGTATGACCTGTAAAGAGTGACGGAAGCTTCTTCAGCTTGATTTTGGCAGCATTTATGGTAACACCACCCTCTAGAAAAAGCGAGAGGATCCGATAATGATGCGGTGGATGTCCGGTGACATGCGGGACAGCGACAAACGTCTTCAATATAAGTGCGAACGGAGGGTATTCCGCACTGAACGTCTTCAATGGAAAGTCGGAGTTTTGAGGAGCCTTGCATAAACTAGATCGCATGAGAAGAACACTAAAAGAAATAAGCGAGATTGGCGATAACAGTACTCGTAGTATTATTTCTAGCTACCGAAACTTGATTATAAGCTCAAATGAAGTCAGTTTTGCCGAAAGCGATGAACCCAGTCGAGGGCAATTTTTTCTCACAAATATGCTGTACAGGATAACGACGTGAGATTACAACCGAATTGAGGCGACGGTAATCATCAAACCGCCGCCGGTCATTTCAATACACTTGAGGCAACATGTGCAAAGGACATATAACCTTGGGTCTTCCGAGGGACAAATGGTGCTGAAGACCATCCCGTGCTGATATTCTCGACTATCGTAAGCGAGCGTTTCTAGAGTCAAACTCCGGGACAGGGCAAAACAAGGGAGGCCCTAGTGTGCTGATTTGATGTGGGACTGCGGAGCATACCACGAGTAAATGGCTCGGCGAAAGATATAAACTCGGCGGAGGCCTGTCGAAGACAACATTGGCTTCAGGAACCTCAACAGTAAGTCACTCTATACAAAACGTGAAGAAACACAACGAGAGCTTGAGGGTTTAATTGATCAGTTAACTCGCGACTACCGGGATGCTATGCAAAATAATGAAATCTGATGTAGGCCGAGACACATTTGCGAAAACGAAATTCCGCTAAAATCAGCGACAAAGGCCAGTAACCAGTTTAAGATTTTCAGCACAAAAGGTGGGAGACCCTTTGGTGGCCCAAAGAGCTAAACTTACAAACTCATATTTTGGAGGACGTAAGGGAATTGCACTGATCTATGCGCCACTGTTAACCAGAAGCTGATGCGGCAAAATGTGACTCTTGGTAAAGAGAAGAAGGCAGGGCGACGACAGGTCGATAAGCGCCACAATACCCATCCATTGGCCGGTGAGCTCCCCCGGTAGCTCTGGACGGAGCGAAGCTGCGTAGAGATTCGTGCTCTAGGACTAAACTGGTGGTGATACTGGCACCTTGCCTTACTATGCGAGTCGGAAGAAGCCGGATAGGGAGACCTGCTTGCTGGACGCGACTCTGAGTTCGTGTTAAGGAAAGGCTAAGTAGTGTCGTAGGTAGTGACTGAGTATTAGTTACGACCACTAGAGTAGCACTGAGGTGTGTGGTTAAATTTGGGAAAATGGCACCCTTTGAGGCTGTGGATGAAAGAACATTCTTATTGATTGGCGCAGAGGTGATTTTTACGCAAGGGTCCACGGCGGGATCCAGCCTGTCTAACGACAATTCGCTTTTGAAGGTTCCAGGGGCCGGTTCATTTGCTCTGTTGTCAGCTTCATCCACCATGATGTCAACTAGAAGTCCCTGAAAAGGCTACATCATTTGAAGCAAAAGCCGCGAAAGATTCTGGTCTCTGAGGCGGACACAATTTGGGCGGTAATGGGCGGTTAGTGTCTGAAAATCAGTTTTATTACAGAAAGGCATCGCGACGCGCATACGACGGCATATCTGCAAATGGTTTCAAGATTACATGCTTCAAGACTTCAAGGATATTCGGTGGCAACTTAACAGCCAGATGCGACAATCATGCTGTTGGGAGGTGATTTCGGTGGAAGCAGCCTTCAGGTAAGTGGCCCACAGGGGAGGGTTCCACAGGATGGGAGGTAACGTTTTCACTAGGTAATCCATCGAAAATATCCTGACACCACTAGACCTAGTGCGTTTGAAAGATTGCGCTAAAATAAATACAAACTGAGATACCTACCGCCGAAAGGTGCTTAAAGAAACGTGCATCGCAAGCACTCTCACGAAAGAAAAAATTTAAACGAGCTCCCAAGTTAGGATCTCCAAGTGTCCTCTGCAGACGACATTCCATTGAATGAATGGGTGTTCAGTTTGGCCCGTTAAATCAGGTGAAATCTCTGAGTGACCGAGTCTGAAAGATCAGTCGCATTCATTTGGTCTCAATGGTCAGATCGACAATCGTAATCTGGGGATTAGTCCTTCAAGGGTATGAGCTAGAAATAAAAGGGGACTTTTGATTGTAAAGACAAGGGGAACTGTGGAAAACATGGTTGGTGGACGCTCTTTTTGCCGCATATTGGCTTTATACCCGTGCCTCCAATATACTGCTTCGTTACTTGAGGGATGCACAGTACATACCGGTTAGTCCTCTGGTCATGCAAACATCCACCAAGTTAAACCATCCCACATGAAACTTTTGGGCTTGAAGAAATACTTTATGATTGCTCTCTTATAGACGTGGATTTGTGTGCCCCTCATATCAAAGCTGCACATCTGTTTTCTAGCGATATGTTCCTTCTAGCCTCAAAGCAACTTGTTGCAACAAGAGGGTAGCCTTTGGAAATCTTCAAAATCAACAAAAGTAGCCTGAAATGAGCGCGACATACGCTTCAAACTCACTTCCAAAACTTCTTTAAAGGTAGAATCCGCTATTCCCTATCCCGACTTGAAGTCGGATAGCGTTTTGCACCACCCAGGGCTAGCCATTGAGGAAGATTTTGGAGTGTTGATACATTCCGCAGGGCTCCTTTTCCATGCCATAGCCCACAGCCGGAGAAATGTCCATTAAGTTTTTCGATAGTAAGGGATTATTAATTAATTACTTTCTACACGCTTCGGCGAAGCGGATTGTAAGGGTTTCAGAAATCGTTTTTGCTTGGTAGTAAAAATCTTATCAAAGAACACGACTTCCAGCATGCAAGGGTTAGGTGGTAAAGGCGAGTGTACCGTTCAGCAAACAAGTCGTGAAAACAAGAGAAACCCGACTACAGCTTTTTTCCAAAAGTGAAGGTGGTAGAAGTAAAGAGAATGCATCAAACTAGCCAAGAGTTTACACCGAAAACACTGCAACCCAGAGGTAGAAAACGAGATATTTTTGGAAACGACGGGTTGGCGGTGTGATAGCTCTTACTTTCGATGTGACTTGAAAATGAATGTGCTTGAGCTGTATTTGTTCTCTTTACTCAACGACAAAGTCCTGGCTCAAGGGATATTTGCTCCATCCACCAAATGGCAGGCTTCGCTTTTCTCGGATAACACCTTGCAGCATCAAAGCAAAACGATGCAAAACCAAGACCAAAACAAGATTGCTGTTCAGATTCTACGGCGGTAGTTATGGGTTAAGTTACAGGCAGATAAATATACCACCCCTGCCAGTGAAAGGTCAACAAGACAAAATCCTATAATAAAATACCGGCCAGAGAGAATAAAAAGTGCCTATCCCGCGATTCAATTAATAATAATAATAATGACATTAACTCTAAACTCCAGGTCAGGCCGAACAAACAACTGTCCGAGCGTGGCACCCAAAAATCAACGGTTACGAAATAAGCACCTACAATCTTTCGACTCCGACGGGAAAACGAAACCATACGGCATTAAAAGAAACTACTCCGAAACGGTAGGTCGTTTCACCACGCAAAACTATTGTGAAGTTCCCTCAGTGGGAGGCTTTAAAACTATGAGGGGAAAATCACATGTGGCGGAAGAAAACACAGACCAAATTCACTGAGAGGAAAAGTAGCGTAAATCTAATCAGTCTGTTGTTAGCAAGGAAGCGGGTGTCAGTCAAAAGGTGAGGGATTTTCGTTCTTCCTTAAAGTTACTGCACTCTTCGGTAAGTGTCACTTATTTTTACAAAACACTTGGATTAGAGTTCAACATAAAAAGGGCTCTCAGATAAAAAGTATGCAATATCTGATGGACTGGATGGGCTGAACCCCGCACAAATTGCTGACGACCAGGGACTCCAGGAATGTACAGAAAGTAGCACGGATCCATGTACGGTACAAGTACGTTACACAACAGAGAGAGTACAGTAGCGTACCATAGAAAGTCACCCTTAAATTTAACAGACTTCTTGTTGCAAACAGGTCTTCATAACTCGGAAAGAGCAGTCTATCGTTAATGATTTTTTCATTTTCAAAGAAACAGGTTATCAAAGACTTTTCTATTGGAACTTACCCCTCACTACAGCTGTTATTTTTCCTTTAGCCGAATAAGTCACTGCCTCGAGAGCGCCAGTTCGGAAATTAACTTTAGCTGTTTACATTTACCAATCAGTACCACGTCTCGAAAATCCATTTACCAACTTAATTTTACCCTTAAATATTATCGCGCCCAAAGATTTTACCTCGGTTCCAACGAAACCCGAGCCGGCATCCCTGCTTGTTGCTTCCGGCGGTACCCTCCGGCAACAAACACTAAAAACAGTAAGAAGTTCCCCAGTATCCAAGTTAGGGAGTTCTTCTGCATACTCAGTTTGCATCTGCTAACTTTTGAACAAACGACCATAAAGCTTGCATGTACTTCACACAATCTTTTCTCCAGATAGACCGGAGCGACAACCCCCCAAAATTCAAGCAGATGTCTCCCCTGAATTACAATAAAGGACAATGTTGCGCTGCATACTCAGATGATGACAATGATATTTCTAGACAGAGAAAGCCCCCCCCCTGTGCGTCAGCAGCGCAGCTGTTGTGTCTTGATTAGTCAGAGTTTTTGCCTTTTCAATGCAGAAAGTTCGGGTGCACAAACATGACAGTTTATTATAGGATACTGTTCACAATCAGCTCTCTGATCTCAGAATGCGTAAGTTAAGTCACCGCAGAAGGGTCCTCCAGACCGTTATTAATACGCATTTGATCACCAAAATGAATCAGAAGCTGCTCAAAGAACGCACAAAAGTTTTGAAACCACTCGGTAAATGAACAAAATTTAAACTTACCCCTCAAGGATCATTTTATGACAGCCCATAGACGAACCGTTGAACAGTATTCTCATAAAAACCGGTTTAGATAAGAGAAGCTTGGGAGGTGGTCGCATACTTATGATCCGCGTCGCGGTCACCAGTTGGACTACCATCTGTCTTGCCAGTAAAATCTAATTTCGTTCTGATTATCTACTGGCCTGGTAGGCCTCACTGTCACCCCCGTCACTCACGTAATTTTAAAGAAAACGGCTCCATTTGCGGGAAGATCTATTGTTGCACACGGTAACTCCATTATGGCTTCCGCTACGCTGTGTAAAATCGAATAATGTGGGACACTCATTCTCTCAGCTACTCAAACCTATCCTCGATAAAGGTCCGTTCAAAGTTTACCCCAAAAGATGATCTTACAGCAAAGGGCTGCTTTCAAACTCCTATTCTCCAGTTTGCTTTCAAACGGGCAACACGGACACCACGGGGTACTAAAATCCCAACACGCATATCGGGGGCGGATTTAAAATTAAGGCCCCTCAAATGCAACCAACAGATAAATTCGCTCCTTGCATACAGGCTCCTTTTATCCAGAGTGGAAGAATGATGGTAAAATAAGCCTTGCCGATACTTATAGCTAAGTCATCCCTCGGAGGCTCAGCAGGCACGCTAACTTCTGCTTAATGTCTCCCTAACATCTATACAGAATGAACCGGAGATATAATCGTTGTAGCCGTTTAACCCAAAACATTTTGTTGCATTGCGGCTGATGCCATTTGCTTCGGACCCGTTACGGTGACGGTAATGCCACTGGTAATGATATAATTCTCGCAAACGGACGATATGCATGCAATAAACATGATCAGAGTTTACAGTTTATGCATCTACAAAGACCTAGACAAAAATGTTCCAACTGTGTACGAAGCAGAGTAAAATGAATGATCAAATTAGATGTTTCACCGGTTGCAGTAAACTCAGCACGATTCACCCGGAAAAATTGAGAGTCGAGATCATTGTAGAAATATTCACTGGACGGTAGTCAGCTGATCGAAACGTCCAATATTACAAGGTTTGTAGTGTAAAATGCTACGATTGACCGGGTAATGAGATGGAGCCAAAAATGATGATCGTAAAATTATTCCAGGATAACTGCAGCCCGGAGTGTATCAATTCCAAAACTGGTGAGGGAAAATGATACAAAAAGACGAGTATAGTGTTCTCTACTCGCAGGTTTACCGGTTCTTATTCTGTGGAAGTGCGATGAAAAGACGATTGCGAAAAATCTCTCGGGGCTTTGGAAAGGTTCAAGAAAAGGCCCCCAGGATTCTGTTAAGTTGAACCGATGATCAGGAGCCGTAAAGCGTGTATGTGACCGACACTTTGGAAGGTGCCAATGAGCACCAGCTTTTCATGCATTTTGGAAAATGCGTATCACGATATGTCAAAGGAACGTCAATGAGAAGAAAATTCCATTCGCCTGAATTTTGCGGTATTTTCGCCATCGAATGACACAGAGGACTAATGCCAATGGATAGAAATTAAGTGAGGTTTGAGAGGTGATGATGCGCGTAGCAATGGTATAACCCAAGGAGGTTTAGATATTGATTAGGGAGATGTTGTGAGCAGTCGGTTTGCGAAGCCCGTCTTTAGTTTACCAATCTTCGCGGTTTTATGGTTCCAAATGCCAGTAACTTGGCAAATACGAATCGAAGGAGATAGAAATATCTTTGTAGCGTACTGAGTGACAGGGCGACTTGAAAGTTCCCTTGGAAGTCGACGTTTATGAAAACCCAAAGGATAAAATTTATCCGGAAGAAAATGTTGGGTGTCTGCTGATCCTACTGAATCGCAGTGGTACACAGTTCATGCAAAAGTCTTTGAAAATTTGATAAAGTAGAATGACGATTGATTGTTTCGTGTCGGTTAAATCTGGACACAAGCGATTCCTTATAAAACAAACCTTTATGACGGCCCCACATTTGTGCTTCTCGCGAAAATTACTTGACCGTCAAGCCGCGGATGAAAGGACAGACTTTATGCAGGGAAACATCCTTTCGTTTGTTTCGACAAACCTCTGACAGTCAGGCAAAGGATAAAGTTTTATCTTTTCAATCTCTGATCACTGAGTCATACTGGATAACGTGAATAATCCTTGGCTCAACCAACAACAGCCTTGCTAAGCCAGGTTCGAATCTACATTTGGATGGTGGTTAATTTCCTGGTGCTATCTTGTCCTTTCCTCTTTGTGCACTATCAAACCTACCAAGTTGCTTACGACTGCTGCTCCCATTTTCTATAAATGAAAGCAGACCATTGCATGGGGGCTCTTAATTAAAGTCAATTTTGTTATTTACAGTATCTACCCACGTCCTACGCGAGCTTTTTGGCAACCTGCCAGAGTCCACGTTATCCTCTACTCAAGCTGAGCTCCGCCACAGAGGCTGCAAAGCCTTCATATTTGTAGGTACCTGTACATTTCCGACTTTTTCCATGATTTTCAACGTCCCTTGGTGCGACACTCCTTTGTTGTACCGACGTTTTAATGTAAAAACACACACCTTTTGGTCGTCACCACCGAGCAATACAAAAAGGCTGTAAATAAACCTTTAATTCTGGCACGGTCTCATCTTCTGGTTTGGAGTGTCTTGGAATCATATCGGTCGGAACTAACTGTGTGAAACAAAATATTTTAGAAGCTTCAACGGCGTCTCTTGGCATTTCGCTCAATACTATCCTGTTCTGTCCAACGGATGGCTGTCAGACCGAACTGAACTGAAGACATTGGCAGATATTGGCTCTTCGACGCTCATTTCCTGATCACAAGAACACTGAACAACTGTGAGTTTGAGTCACACCTATTGTTTCATTTTAATTCTTAATGTACATATCATTTTGGCCTTTTTATCACCGCACGCTCCTCCGCCCATCTTAGTTTGCTAGTGTCGTCTTCGATATTGTAGACAATAATTTAGTGTACCACATAGACAGAGTAGTACGCTACATATTTCTTGCCAAACAACTATGACTTTCAACACAACCTGAGCTGTTTTTCAGGCCATCGTATATATGCTCACCGGCAGCTTCAATAGGACCTTGTGAACCACAAAGTAGTGGTTTGAAAATTTTTATTGCTTCCATAGTTCCACGTTTATAACAGGAGCTGGAGGCCTGTATATCTCTGCCGATTTCACTCGCGAACCTTTACCGTCAGTTCACATGAAAAGGAATTGACTATTAGGGCTAGAAAAGAGTTTCAATAGGGCGGTATGGGAAAATAAGGTCTTTTTGGCCATAAAAACAACTTGATCGCCTTCTTGGCGTGACCTTTTAAATAACATCAATGCCCATATTTCAAGCTCAAACCCGTTCTTCTCCTCAGTATAACTAACTGTGATCACTACCATCAATGATACACGGTGAAACTACCTCTTGCGTTCCGTGCGATGACCTTACTCCTAATCAACATTCGTCTGTGTATTCATACTAAACTCATAAGTCTCTTTTTATCTTCAGCCGCTAAGATGACCCTGTCACAGCTCTCTGCCACATGTACTCATGCCGACACAACAAATGGTAGCAGTTCACGCCTCCTACTGTCTCTCAGCTTGTCCTAGAGACCCACTACATCGATGAGCTCTTTTTTCTCTTTTTTCCCCTCTTCTCTCCGTTAACCGTTGACCCTCGGCTGGGAAGCACCCAGAGAGGGCTTTTCCATCTCATTTCCCTTTGCAATGATTCTAAGTGACAGCCAAGATTCTTGGGAGCAGTACTGATCACGTTCTTGACCGGCGCAGCTGGAAAGTGATGCTATATGGCCATCAATCCCCCACTGATCCAGTTGGCTCCGCTGTCCAAAGTCTCTCAAAACCTGGCCAAACTGCAGTGGCCCATGTAACGACCGGCCGTGGAAAATCCCCCCAAAAAACACCGCAGTTCCATGTTTCCTTAACATCACTCACTTATTTGCGCTATTGACTTGTTTTATGCACTGTATGTTTTTACGAACCAACGTTTGTTCGTTCGTGTCCAGCGCGCTGCTCCGTCATATCCTTGTTCCGGACCTGCGTGACGCACGTGCCCCTGGCCCGCACGTCAAAATTCGGTTCCCACTTTTTGAGTCCTTGTGATTGCATAATTGATATTTTTATCTGTTTCATGTCATCGCTCATTTGATAATCTAGTATCGTGTAATTTCACGGATAATCACCTCCTGGTTTCGGGATCCGGTACGAACTTGTCTACGCATCGCCCAAAGGTGTGTTACAATACTCAGCTGATCAATTTGGAACAAGAAAACACACAAAAGGCCAATAAAAGGATTGAAGAAATTGGAATCTTGACAGGAAGTAATATGGCAAGTCACTGGAAAGGTTTTGGGCACCTTTGATTCTTTAGTTAATGCTAGATCACTTAGTCCTGTCAATGCTAGCCCATGTTTTACTGAGGTTTATATGGGTTGTACGAATGTCTATTCATATAGGCTGAGGACATTAGACCTAGAACAACAACTGTCATAGACTAGGCCACAGGCCCAGGAAGCAGAGGAAAAGTGAAGACAGAGGAAGCGTGGGCAGAAGAGCGAAAACCGTGGCCTATCTGACAGATAGGGGTGACTTAAAGTAGGAAGCTTCACACCGGTCACCGGACATAAGATATCAAAGCCACCGACGACCGATCTGCCAAGAGTAGAACTAACAGTTTTCGACGGGCGATCTGAACACTACTGCAAGTCAATCAAGCTGTTTGAAACTTCCGTCGAAAATAAGATAACCGACCCCGGACAAAGGCTCCTCTATCTGACTAACTAAAGTCGAGGCCGAGCAAGGGAAGCTATCGATGAATGTACCAAGCTCGACCCGGAACAAGGCTACATCAGGGCAAAGAAGATTCTGAGGGACCTGTTGGGCCAACTTTTCAAAGTGGCCCGTAATCTAATAGGGGGCGTGGAGAAAGAGGTAAAAAAAGCACAGGGCGATGTCCACACAACGGCAGACCTGGTGATCAAAATGCAGAAAAATTCCGTAGCCCTCGACCATTTAGGTTACAGGGCTGACCTAGATGCAATGCACACCTTAGAAGGCATAGTCAGTCACATCTTTACCGAACTACGGGGTCGGTGGGCGGAAGAGGCGGAACGTATAAGCCTACCCGACCGGGAGCCTAACTTTGAAGACCTGACCAAATACTTGGACAGGAAAAACAAGATAGCCGACAGCAGATGTAAAGGAGTTCAGGAAACCCCGTTCCATGCATCAGCGTCCATGTTACAAACGACATTTATCATTCGTATGAACTATCTTTGCTGGAATTCCAATTGTTTGTTTTATTTCTCTAAATCTTTGTCACAAAGCGGACTCCCACCGTTGCCTCGAGCGAGTCGCTGAGCTTGAACTTCGATGTGACTGTATTTGGTAATCTCATCTTCTGTATCCAACCTATTGCTGTAACTCGGCCGCAGTTGTTGATTTGTTGTCCAATTTGGGGCAAAGGAGCCCAGAAGGAACACTGTTGGGGTTTGATTATTGTAAAATTGATTCGTTGGTTGTATAAAGTACGGTAGCTATTTGGAATCGACTTTTGTTTTGAATTGTGTCGAAATTGGTCGCTACGCTTTACTCAAACTTTCCGGTGGCTGGACTTTACAGTACTGAGTAACCTTGGCAATTTCTGAGACATGAATTTACGCAGCAAATCGGCAAACCGTTTCAAATCAAAGGACAATACCCCGCAGGTGAACCAAACCCTTTTGCCCGTAGGTGTTGGTGATGTTTCTTGCTCAGGCTCTAGTATATCAGGTTGTTCTAGTGTTAGCTCAGTTTCTCATAGAGCTAGAGCTGATCTCATTTTAGCTGGGTTGGAGGAGAATCAGGCTGCGGAACAATTAGGGTTAAATAAGCAACGTAAGCTGCTCTAGGCGGGGAGTGAGACGGAAATGGCGAAACTGCTTTAGGCACTCGCTGAGGAAGAAGAAAATCTAGTCAACAGAGATGAAGTCAAGGGTAGAGTTATGGTCAATGAACATCTTTCTCGTCACCTAGTTGATTGCCACTTGCAGAACGGTGCAACACGAACAACAAGCTTGGTTCCGGTGGCGGAATCTGCAGTGGATTATCGTTTGGACTTACCCAGGGTGGAACTGGAGTCATTTTCGGGCTGCTCATCAACTTACTGGAGGTTTGTGAAACAGTTCGAATATTACGTCGAAGGTAGAGTTCGAGACGATGGCCGGCGCTCACTTTATTTGATACATTACTGCAAGGGACAAGCAAGGGTTGCGACTGCCGAATGTGTTATGTTGCCTCCAACACTGGCATACAATAGGGCTAGGGAAATCTTAAAGGATATGTATAGACAAGATCATGTAGTGGCCCGTTCACTGATTGACGGCTTACTGCAGGGTGTGAAGCCTCTGGTGGAAGATTTGGATGCCCTGACTAAATTGTCGTTGAAAATACTGAACTGTGAAGTTGCCCTCACGCAGATGAATTGCATGTCAGACCTGAACTCATTGCAGACTATGGAATGTATCACTGGAGTGCCACCAACGCGTCACCAGGATTTGGGGGCTAGGACCGTTGATGATATTTTGGGAAGAGGAGACGAACCGAGGTTCCAAGGTCTGCAGCACTTAGTGTCCCGTGAGGCACGGATTGCTCGAAGTAGGTTTGGCAGACTGGCTGCCAATAGCAAGGCTCAGGGTTATTAGCGGTTATCCAGTTGGAGGAATTATGCACAAACCCCGCATCCAGAAGTGATATGGTTCACGCCAAATCAGGGTGGTACTTTGTTGGTCGCAGCTAATAGGTGCCCTGTATGTAATGTAATACAAGCACTTGAGGAATGTCAACGATTCCTGTCTCGTGATTTACTCGGTCGTTGGGCGTTGATCAAAAAAATTAAGGCTTGTTTTTCGTGTCTCAATTGTGGACATTTGTCTAGCAACTGTTCTGTTTCCAAACCATGTTCAACATCAGATTGTCCGGAACGGCACCACCCTCTACTGCATGTTGCACAGAAGCAATGTACCGATCGAGTCACGCAAGATACAACACAAGGGCTGCAGCTGGATAAGCTGGGTACGGACAATACAAAAAGACCTGGGCAGTGGACCAATAATTGTGCGGCTACTCTTAGGCCAGAATGTCGGGTCAGTTTATGTGTGCTACCAGTGCGAGTAGACGGACCGAGGGGCTCTGTTGAGACCTACGCTCTGCTAAAGAGCGGATCTGATGTGACTCTAAAGCAAAAAGACATTATGGAGCTGGTGGGCCTGAAGGCATCCCCAACCTCACTTTCGATTTCGACCGTAAATGGGACTACCACTTGGAATTCGGGGATAACGGAGCTGCGACTGAACTCATTGTCAGAGAATGATTTCTTGAATATAGAGAGAGCCTTTTGTGTTGATAGGCTACCAATCCAAGCAGTCCAGTACTGATCAGATGCAGACATTTTGTCCTGGCCTCACCTACATTGCTTCCGAATACAGAACCTGGAAGACTCGAGAGTGCGAATCCTGATAGGTGCCGATGTCCCAGAAGCACACTAGGCATTAGAGCAAAGATGCGGCAAAAGAAAATAACCCTATGCTGTGCGGACGATTTCGGGATGGATTGTTCTCTGTCTGATAAAACAGGAACCATGATTAGTGAGGACAGTAAACCAGATTGAGAGGGGAATCGATCCCTTAACAGAACAGATCGATCGACTATACAGCGCCGATTTATGCAATGGGTGTGCATCGGAAAACTGTCCTTCATTAGAAGACAAACAGGCCGTTGATATGGTTTCCAATGCCGTAACCTTGTTGAACGGACACTATGAAGTTGCACTTCCGTGGAGAAATCCTGAAGTGAGGCTTCCAAATAATTATATTGTGGCCAAAGGGAGATTGAGCGGCCTGAGGAAAAGGTTTGCGCGTGACCCTGAATACTTTGACAAATATTCTACAATAATAGAGGGTTGTGTGAGCAAAAGCCACGCCCATTTAGTGCCCGATGTACAGTTAAAGATGGGTTTTGAGCCAAAGTGGTAATTACCACGTCACGCAGTTACAAACTCGAAAAAGCCTAGCAAGTTCAGGGTGGTGTTTACTGTGCAGCTGCATTCCAGGGGCGCTCCTTGAATGGTTACTTGCTACAGGGACCGGATACGACAGCAAGCTTAGTTGGAGTGTTGCTTCGTTTTCGAAAGGAATCTGTCGCATTGGCCGCGGATATTGAAGAAATGTTCATGCAAGTTCAAGTGCCGACGAGAGACAAAGGAGCGCCGGGGTTCCTCTGGTGAGAAAATGGTCAACTAGATAGAAATCTTGTTGAATATCGAATGAGTGTCCACCCATTTGGTGTCACTTCCTCCGCATTTTGTGCAAAGTTTGCGTTACGTCGCACGAAAGACTATTGAAGAGGACGGTATGAGGATTACGTCTCCAGGGTCGTGCATAACAACTTTTATGTAGACGACTGTCTTGTTTCTTTGCCCACACCGGAGAATGCAAAAGTTTTGCCATCCAGTTGAGTGAGTTGCTATCACGAGGCGGATTCCGGCTTCATAAGTGGGTGTGTAATCGTAAGGAGGTGCTGGATATTTTACCGAAATCTGAGCTGGCCCATCCCACTTTGGAAATAGATGATTGCGCGCCTGTGCCGGAGAGGACGTTGGGGTTAGAATGGAACGCAATAGAATGCACGTTCCAGTTTTCATTCGCAATACGAGAAAAACCTCAAACAAGGCGTGGCTTGTCGTCTATAGTTTCATCCGTGTTCGACCCACTACGGTGGGTTTCACCTTTCATTCTGCCAGGTAAGGTTTTATTGCAATCATTCTGTCGCTTAAAGCTTGGCTGGGACGACCCAATTGGAGAAGAACCCTTACGGTGCTGGAATGAGTGGTTAAGAAGTATGGAACAAATATGCGCATTCAAAATTCATCGTTCTGTTATTAGAGGTGACTCACTGAACGGAGGTGTACAGCTTCATGTATTTTGTGACGCTTCTGAAGTTGGCTATGGGGTGGTGGCGTATTCCAGAATGGTTTCAAGGGACATAGCCCCCTACTGTGCCCTACTGTTCTCTAAGTCAAGGGTAGCCACTCTAAAGACCGTAACCATCCCTCGATTGGAGTTAGCCGCAGCAAGACTGGCCGTTAGAGTCTTTCGGATTCTTATGGAAGAAACTGGATTCAAGTTTGGTAAGACTTACTACTGGATGGACTCTGCTATAGTTTTGCACTACACAAACAATAAAACGAGATTTAGTACGTACGTTGCGAACCGGTTGGCTGAAATCCATCAGTGGTCGGAACCCTGGCAGTGGCCCCATGTCAGATCGGAGGCTAACCCTGCAGACTTGGCATCAAGAGGTACAATATCACCAAGTGATATCAGCTGCTGGTTCAAAGGTCCTAAATTCTTAATTAACGATGAAACTTTATGGCCGAGCAGTCCTACTGTTGCTGTACCACCACCAAAAGTTGAGTTGAAGCAGCCTTCGAGTACAGTTCTCACAGTGTTGCAGGATGCATGGACGGAGCATTTCTAGCTGGGCACTCCAGTTGGTTCCACTTTCTGAAGTAGGTAGCGTGGTTAACCCATTTTAAAATGCACGTTGCAGTCATGAGAGGCGGGCTCACGGATCTGGGATTGACAACTGGGCCGTTGAAGGTAAACGACATTGCTAAAGCGGAGGAAAGTGTTATTCTGATTGTACAAGCTAAGGTCTATGGACAGGAGTTGAAATGGCTACGAGACAGGAGCAATAACCTATGCAGTAACAAATCTACGATGAACAGGACCCTATTAAAACTCGATCCAATTTTATTAAATGGAATTATTTGTGTTGGAGGACGACTGAACTACTCCAGTCAGCTTCAGGGTATGAAACACCCGGTGATGCTACCCAAGACTCACCCGGTCACAGACTCGATGATGCGATGGTATCACGCGATAGAAGGACACGCAGGACCTTTTCAGTTACTCGCGGAACTTCGCAAATATTTTGGATCGTATAGGGGGAGCTGCCGTTAAGCGAGTACTTGGAGGATTTTGGAAATGTCGGAAGCATTTGGCGGTCGTAGGCAAACAGATGATGGCTCCTCTACCAGCCATTAAAGTCCAACAAAGTTGGTTTCCGTTGAGGTACGTCGGAATAGATTACCTTGGCTTATTTGCGGTTGAAAATGGCTGCGGCATGGAAAAACAATATGGATGCTTCTTCACCTGCCTCATGATGCTTGCATCACATATCGAAGTTTCTTATTCTCTAGGCATGGATTCATTCATTATGACGTTACTGCGTTTCGTGTCGAGGAGAGGGGCAACGTCCGAGATTTTTAGTGATAACGGTACAAACTTTGTTGGGGCTGAAAGGGAATTGAAGAATTTAACGGGAAACTGGTCTAGTGATAAGATTGCTGATAGATTGTTACAACGGTGCTTGCACCGGCACTTCAATCCCCCACACGCTTACCACCGTGGTGGCATATTGGCGATCATGGTTCGCTCGGTTAGAAGAGTACTTCTTTCAGTTTGTGACGAGCAGCCGATGACCGACGAGATATTGTCGACATTCCTTACGGAAGTTGAGCGAATAGTGAACGGACGACCGCTAGCGCCTTTCACCTCGGACTGTCGTGATCTGCCAGTACCCACGCCCAATGGCCTACTTATCCTGAGGGCGAACCCACGAGATATTCCGACGGATTCGTTGCGCGATAGAACGGTTCGTCAATGGAGGCAGGCAAACTATTCAACATCTGTGCTTTGGAAGAGATGGATCAGGGAATATCTTCCATTATTACAACAGCGGCAGAAGTGGATAACTCGAGAGCGCAACTTTCGATCGGGTGATGCAGTGCTTCTAGTTTCGGAGGCTTTGCCGCATGGTCGGTGGCCGATAGGAGTCATCGAAAGCATCTCAGTTTCGGACGATGGCTTGATGCAAATGGCAACAGTGCAATCTAATGAAGGATTAGTGCTCTGTGACATTAGAAAGATCTGTCTTATTGAAGGCGAACCGGGCACTGGTGGTTTAAGCTCAGGGGCCAACTCTTAGCAAGTGGGAGGCGGGTCTACGGATCTGCCGAACCGAAAGAGACCACTGAGAGTTGATCAACTTGTCCGACTGGGAGCTGCTATTGGCGGTCATCAGTGTTAGGTATTAGGGAACCGTAGGGCGAGCCGATGCATGAGGTAGACCGAACCTAGCGGTGCACGGGAAAAATCCGGGTCGGATTTTGGGTTCCTGTGTAAAACAGTTCAGGAAACCCCGTTCCATGCATCAGCGTCCATGTTACAAACGACATTTATCATTCGTATGAACTATCTTTGCTGGAATTCCAATTGTTTGTTTTATTTCTCTAAATCTTTGTCACAAAGCGGACTCCCACCGTTGCCTCGAGCGAGTCGCTGAGCTTGAACTTCGATGTGACTGTATTTGGTAATCTCATCTTCTGTATCCAACCTATTGCTGTAACTCGGCCGCAGTTGTTGATTTGTTGTCCAATTTGGGGCAAAGGAGCCCAGAAGGAACACTGTTGGGGTTTGATTATTGTAAAATTGATTCGTTGGTTGTATAAAGTACGGTAGCTATTTGGAATCGACTTTTGTTTTGAATTGTGTCGAAATTGGTCGCTACGCTTTACTCAAACTTTCCGGCGGTTGGACTTTACAGTAGATTTGTTCGACTCATCCGGGTCAGCAACCGAGCAAACAGGTCTCGTACTAGCCGGGTTGAAACTACTGTTCGGGAACAGCCGAAATATCAGCTTTGGACCACTGCACACGCCTTTTCACGCGATGCCATAGTGCAACCAAGTTGCAAATCCTGTGATGCTAACCATGGACTACCAGGATGACCCAAGTTCGTCAACTCCACAATAGTCCAAAGATGGAGAATGGTGAGAATAACAGGAGCGTGCTCTACGTGTCTCAACACCATGCACCGGACGGCAGCTTGTAGAACAAGGAGCAGATGTGGTCACGAGAGCTGCACGGGTAGACACCATCGATTAGTACACCAGGCGAGAGGAACTATACCCGAGGCCAGCACAAGGCCCAGAGTAATTCGTTCAGCGTCCCGGTCTGCCAATAAACGAGTAAGTTTAGGAGTACTTGCCGTCAAAATGGTGACCTCAACTGCGGTGGTCAAAGCGTTGGCTTTCGTCGACAGTTGATCGGACACTGCCCTAGTGAAAGAGGGGTTTGCCGACAAAACTGGCTCGCTAAAAGTGCGACGTCGTTAGCAGTGAGCACGGTGGGAGGAACACAAGTAATGACTGCCGGCCGGTTGAGGTTACAGCTCATTCCCTTGGGCATTAACGAGCAAATAAAATCGACGGAGACATTTACATTAGCTGTTCTGCCCATGCGAGCACCAAGGTCGGTGAACTCAATTTTGACTAGGTGGCCCCACCTGCAGGATGTAAATGTTGTAGACTGGGAAGGCGACGAAGTAGATCTCCTCATCGGCGGCGACGTGTCAGAGGTACGTTAGGTGCCTGACCAGATAGTGGGCAAAAGCCAGGCACCTAGTGCCGTACACGCAGCTCTGGGATGGATGTTATATGGTCCGGTAGGGGGACTTGGATCTGGGAATTACGCATCAGCAGAAATGGGATGCCTGGATTATCGATTGCAGTGGCCGTATGAAGCGGAGTTTCACAACATTGGAGACGAAGGACTATCTTTGTCTCAAGAAGAGAACTTCGCTGTGCAGACAGTGCGGCGGGGAACTAGAATCTTTCAAACATAGTTCGAGGTTCCCCTCCCATGGCGCACATCAGCTGACCCTTTAGTTGATAGCAGAAACTATGCTCTGCAAAGCCTACTATGACTGGAAAACCACTTCGCTCTGGGACAAGCATCACTGGTAACGATATGCAGAGTTAATGAAACGAAACGAAGCTCTCGGCTACGTTGAAAAGGTGCCTGCAAACACCGATGGCCGCAAGAGTATCTGGTATCTACCTCAATACCCGGTTATCAACCCGAAGAAACCCGAAAATCTGCGGGTGTTTTTCGACTGTGCAGCCAAGTTCCAGTGCAAGTAGCTAAAAGATCGACTACTACAAGGACCTGACTGGACCACACCACTAATCGAAGTTTTTGTGCCGTTTGAGAGTGGGTAGAATGGCCTTGTCCGCCGATATCAGGGAAATGATTCACCAGGTTAAGATACCGGTAGGAGAAAAAGAGATGCATTGCGTTTCCTGTGGTAGAAAGAGAACGACCAGGACAGTGCATTGGTAAATTATAGGATGACCGTCCACCCCTTCGGAGCCATATCATCACCGTTTCGCGCGAACTGCGCCCTTTCGGGAATCTGCGAACAAACATGGAGATTTGGTCCATCTGCTGGTCGTAGATGGTGTAAGCAGAATATTCTACGTCGACAACTATCTTGGGTCATTCGATGATATAGAATCAGCCCTAATGCAGTTCAGGGGCCTGACAAGTTTGCTAGAAATGGGCGGCTTCCATCCAACGAAATGGATGACGAAAGCCTCAGAAGTGTTACCAAAGCCATTCCGTACCACGAGAGGCTCGAAAGGGTTGTAAATTTGGGCGGCTCTCCACTCCCTAGCGAAGGCACTTTAGGAATACAGTAGGACGCGGAAACAGACGACTTCATTTTTGGGCTAAAAGTTCCTGAGCTGCCAATAACCCGTAGTGGCATACTATCCGCTGTCTCTAGTCTGTTTGACCCGCTTGGTTTATTAATAATAATAATAATAATAATAATGATAATAATAATAACGGTATATTTCCCGGCTATGATCGAGACACACGCGCGGGGGCATGATCATGGTGTACAGCCTTACTCAGTAAAATGAAATATTCACAAACTTCAGATATAAAAATGAAAGGTGCCAGAGGTAGAAAAGCAGCCGGCGATAGTTTATGTGGATCACTCTAATAATGGTTTCCGCGTCGACCTTGAAACCATTTTGATTTCCCGCTGGGCGGCGGCGCACCGCGGGGACATCGAATAGGTCGTTCATTCTTACTGCTAGAGGTGCATTATCAACGAAAATAATGCAAGCCATGAAAAATGGCGGTTCACCGGGTATCTGCGGACAGCGAAGTTTTAAATAGGAAGAAAAAGAGATTGTGTGGAAGTACATTCGGGGGAATTGATGCATGCGAGGAGAAAAGCAAACCATGAAGCTGATGCAAACCCTGAATCTCGGTTCTACCAGGGTTCAATAAAAGGAATGAGTTATGAAGCAAGGAGACATGGAACCAACTTTATGAATGTACATTTTTATACTTTGGTGAGTGTGGAAGTGAAGAAGGTCCATATGAGGGGTAGTTAAATTTCAGGATCAGTAACCTGTACCCTTCAAAAATGCGAAAGTACAACTGGAAGGCCCTGGAAAAGTGGAGGATCAATTTCCAGCCGGACACGAATCGAGGGAAAAGTGGACTGTTGCAACAGATACTAAAGTGGAAAATCTCCGCATTGATTTGGGCAATATTAAGCTGTTTCACTGGCAAATATATATATATATATATATATATATATATATATATATATATATATATATATATATACTTTGACGCATTGAGGCTGAGTGTTATTCGGAGTCATTACTGGCAATGTACTACATTCTATGGGTATAATTCGTCTGGCTAGGTGAAGGATATGCTTCGGTCAATCAGTTCAGGGTGGCGAGATATGACGGATGTAAATGACGATTGGTATATTACCAGGTTGCGATTGAACTGTTACTTGTGTTGGCTGTAATGCTGGTATCCGCCGGAGAGGTTTTGTGTTAGAAAACCCCAATTAATACGATAGGCAGTTGGGGGTATTTGCTGCCGCGTGGCTTGATTGCAGTCTCAGATGCTATGAAAGGTCCCACTCGGGTTCCCGTCGGTACGAGTCAAGGTGGCATCTTTGGTTATCCAGTTTGGCGACTGAGATGGTGGAAGGCGACGAACCTGAAATAAATAAGGATTGCAGTCTGGACTTGGTTCCAGCAGTGGGTTAGGGTAATATATGACGACAACAGTAATGAACGGGTTAGGTTTATGTGAATGGGGCAAAGATAAAGTTCTCTTAGGCGGTCAGTGGCACCTACTCCAGGTTCTGGTTGGAGTAGGCTCGCAGGGGACTGAGCTATAAAGCTGCGGCCTAGCAGAGTTGCGTCCACTGGTTGGGCCATTTTGTATGCTTTCTAAAGTATTATTGGTTCGCAAGTTGGTGTAGTTGTGCTGGGATACTAAAATAACCCAGAGCTTTACGGTTAAGAGGATCTAGAAGTGATAACCCTCCATACAGTTTGCTTAAGCAGCCTCACCCTGGCTGCTACCCGGAAAGATTCTGCTACAGCGTCTGAGCCGTAAGAAAGTCGACTGGGACCATTCACCGGAACGAGAAGACTGGCTGGACTGGGAAGAAATTTAAACACCTTGAAGAAATTAGTGGACATAAGTACCCCACGATGCTTGGCTCCTGGGCATGTGAAACGGACGGGAGAACTACGTGTCTTTTCCGATGCAGTAGAAGTCGTTTACGGAGCAGTGGTGTACGGACGATGGTGCACAGGAGAAGGACAATATACTACGAGGATCCTGTTTGCAAAAACCCACGTTGCTCCACTGAAGTCGGTCTCGATCCCACGCCTTGAACTCAGTGCAGCCGTGTTAGCAGTCAGGGCAGTGCAAGCTGTGAAGAGATGTTTTGATCTCTACATTTGGTCGGTGAGCTTCTGGACGGATTCAACGATAGTACTTTACTGCAATAACAACGTCCGGAGCCGGTTTATTACTTTCGTCGCCAACTGACTCAGGATTATCCACGATGAATCAGCCATGAACCAGTGGGAGCATGTCAGGTCTGGCGGTAATCCAGCAGATCTGTGCTCCCGAGGTGTGACCAACTTCAGGCAACTAGACACGTGGACGAGAGGGCCAAACTTCCCGAAAATGCATAAACAGGACTGGCCCGTGTTCGAATTAAAACCCCCTACGGAAGTGGAACTGGAGATCAGAGGCGTAGTGATAGCGGCCAAAGTCGTCAAAGCGACATCCATTCTATCGCGATTGATCGGGTTTTCTTCCTGGATGGAGACATTTCGTGCGTTAATAATAAAAACAATAATATTGGTTTGTTTCGGAGACGTCCGAAGCATGCCATGTGCATGATCTTGTTGATACAAGTGATGGAATGGACAGATTAATTCATGAAAATGTGGAAATATGGATTAAAAAGGCTCAAAAGGGGAATAAAGTGGGATGAAAATAGGATAAGCGTATGCACACCATAGAGATTGTGGGAAGTTTAAATGAACTCGAGGGCGGATTTGCATGGACGCCCGGTGAGTTTGAAAGTCAAGGTCAGATTGACTGAATGACTGGTCCGGGTGAGTGCACCTGAAGGTCGATTAATAAACATGAGAAAGCCTAGTAATCGTGATAAGGAACTGCAGTAGCGAGGGACGATGGAGAAAAAGTGAGGTGCACTGCGGTGGATTAGATATCAATGAAGCATTGGTACTCTGTGGTGGATTGTCGGCGGACAGGGCACAAAACTCATCGTAAAACAGGCAGCGAGCAATACAAGAAGTAGAGGGTTGATCAGATGACAAAAACAATTTAGGAGGATTGGATACAGTAGGTGTGAGGCACAGATGTAGAATCGATGGATGCGTATAATGACGGTCTTTGGGATGATAGAAAGAGGAGTGGCCGGTGAAGAACTGCAAGATGCAGAGCGCGTGCACATATACATATATGCGCAATTTCATATATATATATATATATATATATATATATATATATATATATGTATATAAATATATATATATTATATGTATATATAACTATGTATAGATATAAGAGAAGCAGGAGCAATAACAATGGGGTCCTAGAAAGAAATTTTCAGTCATTAGGAGGGGTAGGTAAGGTTAGATCAAATGGTTGTAGAATTACCTTTGGAATATCGTGATGGATTAACTTCATGACAGGTGCACATGGCAGCCCAACGGAGAGAAAAATAGAATGCGGAAGCACAGAAGTGATGAAGACTGTGAGGAGCAGTTCATGGAAGAGTGAAGATGAAAGACAGGATCGAAGAGAACAGGTAAGAATGGGTCTGATTATTTGATCAATGCAGGTGCGACATGTGGTGACGGACAAAAGGAATCGGGTAGTGACAGATCAAACTGTTTGGAACTGTAAAAGAACATTATGACGTAACGTTGTCATTACAATGGTGGAACATGGTAAAGCAGACCAAACTGGAAGGCACACAAGAAATGCCTGTGGCCCAATTGGGGATATCTGAAAACCGTCAGGCATGCATGGAGGGGGGTAGAAATTGATATGGGAAAGGGTGGTAGCGGGAGACGGTGAAGAGAAAAGAGGGATCCATTGCTAGGGATCATATAGTAATAATAACCATATAGTAATAATAGTAATAAGTAATAATAGTAATAATATAGTAATAGTAATAGTAATAATAATAATAATAGTAATAATAATAATAGTAATAGTAATAATAATAATAATAGTGCTAAATTACAGAAGTTGGTCAGCAAACAGGGCACAAAACTCATCGTAGAATAGGTAGCGGACATTGGAATAAGCAAAGGGTGATGCGAGTGGCAAGAATGATCTATAGGGATTTGATATGGTAAATATGAGGTGCAGATGTAAAAAGAGTGGGCGCAGATCTTGGGGGTCAGCGGGATGGTAGCATGAGAAATGGCCGGCAAAGCAGTGCAAGATGCAGTACAGATATATATATATATATATATATATATATATATATATATATATATTTATATATATACATATGTATGTTTGTATATATATATATATATATGTATATATATATATATATAAGTACATAAATAGATATGCGTGGAGCAGGAGCAAAGAGCAGTGGAGTACTAGGAGAAAATATGGTGGTGGTGATTAGATAATAAATGTGACCATGAAAGAAGCGAAGTTTGGAGCGGCAAGTTTTAATATGCGGATTGGTCATGGGTGTGGGTGTGATTGGTGCATAATGGTTTTGGGCATGGGGAGGGAGAACAAGGAGGGATTTAACAGAACGACGTGTATAAGAATGCTATCAATGGGCATTTTAAGCAGAGGGTAATACCAAGCTGGTAGAGAATAGAAGCCAGCAGTGACAAGTGGAAAAAGATATTGGCGGGTGTCGGCAGAGAAGAGTGGTTAGGACGATAGTGACTCAATGCGAAGAAAGTTGATGTAGAGAGAGGCGATGGGAGGAAGGACAGAACGGGTAGGTGCGCATATCGTGGTGGGGCGACAAAAATGGGAAGTGGTAACAGATGATAAGAGCTATAGGTGAACAAATTGTGGCGGAAGAATGATGAGGAGCATGCAATTTTCAACTGACAGCATTAGATTCGGTACTCCGAGAAAAGCTAGAGCGTGCCATCCGCAACCGGTGCTAGTGGGTGGGACTGGCTGTGCGCTGGGTACCCAACCTGAAAAACACTTCGTGAAGTGAACACAGGAGGCGTGATCCACCAGTCTAATCGCGCTCGCACGTCGTTGCAGACGGCCTGCACGCCCGATGTGCGCCGGCCATAGCGGTGGATCTGACCGCGCCCCGCACTGTTGGGAGCGGCACGAGTGTTCATCGATAATTGTACAGGGGACTAAACGACCGCGATAGGGGTGCGTGATCCAGGAAAAATTGACCAAGACGTGAGACCATGGACGGAAGAGCCAACGGAAACAGCGAGTGGTAGACGACTGTGTAGCAATATTGTCTAGGTGCACCTGCCAGGGAGATGGTAAGTACAGTGCCCGAAGTGGTTGGCCGTCATTGAGGATCACTGGAAAGGGAAAAGAGATAGAAAAGCGCAGTCTGGGTATGCCCCAGCTGAGAAGCAACGAATACTGAGGAGAGAAAAAGTGAATATGACGGATAAGAGATGAACGTGGGTGAGCAATAAGGTTATCTTATGAAGACAGGAGATAAGTTCGCTATGAATCAGTGAAGGCAATGGCACTAGTTCGCGGCACTAGAGAGAGGGGGAGTGTCGGGCATGGGGTGTACCTAGTGGCCTGAGACGCAGAGGTAGTAGAGTTACAGTGTGAGGCCTCTTTCAAAGGCCAGGTCGGCGGAGACGAGCTCATTGATGACCAATATAGCATTGGGGATTGTTAAGTATAACAGAAGTGCGCTCTTAAAAGCGAACATTGAGGAGGCACTGCGTAAGCTAAGGGAGAGCTTATTCCAGATTTTGCAATAAGCTGACAGAAAGAATCGGGACTTCAGACTGAGATTAGAATGAGGGACAGTGAGAAAGAAGGCACGATGACGGACCGGGCAGGAGCAGGGCGCAGCGAATGAGATGGGATAAGAGGTGTAGGTCCGGTTATGGATTAGCTTAAGGAGAAAAATCAAGTTGGGCCTTATGCGACGCATCCATAGAGGTTCAATTTGTAGGAACTCACAGCGCTGGCGGTATGTTAGGGCTATGGATACGCCCAACAGCCTTTTGGTGAAAGTACGCTGAAAGTTCTCAAGAGATACAATAGAGGAACGTGGCCAGAGGCTGGAGGTAATGGGACAGTATCCTAGGAGCGGTCTCGCGTGTGAGAGATACATGGAGAGGCGACTGGCCGGTATTAAGAAACACCGATTGATCAGGCCTAGGGTTCGCTTAGCTTTAGCGATTTGGAAGGATGCCTGTTTGGAGAAGTTAAAGGAGCGAGAGTAGCGTACGCCAAGATCGGTAACCATGGAGTGTATGGGGATGGGCAGGCAGTCCAGACAAATTTGACCGGGTGGTACAGTGCGCTTGTATGGTATGAGGAAACTTTCCTCCGCAGAGAATTTCATGAACCACGAGACGCACCAAGTTTGGAGAACGAGTGAGTCACGCGATATATTGCACAGAGTCACGGCTAGGTCAATAGGGAGGAAGGAGTACACTAATTTTATATCGTCGGCAAAGAGAAAAAGGAGTGCCGTGTCGAATAGAAGAGAAAATGTCATTGGTATAGATCAGGAATAGTAATGGGCCTAGGACACTGCTTTGGATGACACCGCTAGTAACTGGTTTGGCGGAAAATAAGTGGCCGTCAACGAGCACAGCTTGTGATCTGTGAGAGAGATAAGAGGATAGCCAGGAGAGGAGAGGGTCAGTGATACCGAGAGACTGGATTTTGGCTAACAGATGCATATGAGGAACACGGTCAAAAGCCTCAGACATGTTGAGGTGCAGGACGATTGAAGAGTTGCCGGCGTCTGCAGCGGACAGTAGGACATTGAGAGAGTCAAGCTGGCAGGAAGATAAAGCAGACGCCGAATGAGAGTAAGGGGTAATGCATGGGGTGATTAGTTGAATAAGTGCGGACCTGGTGTGAGTACCAGGTAGGCTCATGGGAGGATTGGAGCAGCACTTATGAGGACAGAAACGAAATGTCGCAGCTGAGCTAGAAGCCGGTGGGTAGTTGGTGGAAACGTTAGAGCGAGTGCGGCGGTTGACAACACTTGTCTACGGCTCGAAGGATGGATTGGAAGTAGTACGGCGAGGGCTGATGGTTGCACCAAGGTCTTGTCTTGGCTCTGAGGCTACGATGGGGGAGCGTGACTTTAATACTGAAGTGGAGTGCCGCTTGGGGCCTGTGGTCGGGGGGCGAGAGCTACTGCTAGTAGAGGCTACTGGGGGAGATGGTAGAGAAGGGCGTTTGTGTGGAAGCAGAACCGGGGGTGGGGAGTTAGACATATCTAGGTCGACAGTTTGCAGGTGGGCAGAGTGAGGCACTGGGCTCGCCTTTGATGTCTTGACAGAGGGGCATTGGGTAATCTTCATATCGGTTACAGTGGGGTCAGCCTGCATGGGCAGGGCGGAGTTGCTTCTCAGCGAGCGAAGTATTTCCCGTTGGAGGGGGATTTTATCAGGGAATATCTTGATGTCTTTATACAGCGAAATGGCAGCAATTGTTGACTTGTTGCTAATGAACTCTCTAGCTGTTAGGTCGTCCATGAATTGGAATAGCAGGGGGCAACTATGTCGCTGGGACTTTTTACGTAGCCTCCTGCAATGAGCCATATTGCACGAACTAAGTATGTTGTATTTCGCTAAGGAAGGTGGTAAGCGGTCTGGAACATTAAAAACCACTGCGTTCTTGGAGTTGGTAATGCGGTGGTATATTCAAGTAGACATGGAGTCGATGAGGTGTCCCACCGAAACCAAGTTCTTGGGCGATGTAGCGGCTACAGGATCAAGAAGAGTAGCCAGGGATGAAACATTTGAAAGGATTTCATCAATCAGCCCGACCTTGTTTCTAAGTTCGACGAAACTCTGCTTAAAGCCATTAGGACTATTAGAGGCTTCACCGTCGACGTTACCGAGGGCAACAGAGCGCGGCCTGGTTTTTGAGAGGGGTTGGGTTTGTTTGTATTTGCCAGCTTTAGTGATACGGATTTTCCGAGCACTGGATGGGGACCGGGATGGCATGATAAGTAGGAATATATGACGGAGGTAAAAAGGTAGCAGGAACTCGGTCAACTATACAAAGTCAAAGGTCCGAGCAGACAAGGAATGTGCCTGGGTGCAATGTGCTCAAAGGTATGGATAGGACCAGTGCAACAATGTGGTAAGGGGAGTGAGCTCTATGACCCGCTGTATATATACAATTGCGATTGGGAGACTTGGGACGATGAGGAATGGTGAGATAGAAGAAAGTTTGCTGTGTGATGTGCACAGGTGCAGACCCACAGGATACGGAAGTGACTTAAATGTTTAGTCGCACGCACAATTTGCGGACTCGATTCCCATTCAGCGAATGGAGACGCAGAACGACAGCGATTGATGGTTTTTGTAATTATATTGGTTGCCCTGTATAAATTACAGGAGAAGGGAGACTGATCGAGCTAATGACCAGAGCTGATGAGCTGGAGCGCGCCTTGCCGTTTGTTACGTAGCGAGACGACGGTTTTCAAAGAGCTAGTCTTTGCCGGTACCAGATGGACTTGAACAACTCAGATTTCAAGCAACCAGTCGATTGAAGGAACTGATGCTGGACCGAATTCCTGACCTGTTGAAAAGCCTGGTCAACATTTGCCAAACTAGTTGCCTACCTCAATGGATGACTGGTGAGGGTCGCCCAAATAACCTAAAGAGTTTCTAAGATAGGCTGATGTGTCCGAACGAAGGAGAATATAATACCGCACTGGTTAAATCGGGTCTGGATGAGTGAAAGTACTTTGAAGTACTTTTGTCCTGACCATGAGCCACTTCAGCTAACCGAGAAGAAAGATTCGAAAAGGAAGATTGCCTATCGCTAGAGGAGGGCCTGACACCGGAGTTGGCCGCTTTTGGGGATCGGTTGTCAATCCCAAGTAAATCTAAGTAAAAATACCTATTCGTAAACAAGGCGCGCCTAAGCTCTAAACTCGCGATTGCATTTTAATGAGCTCGGTGTCTGCGAAGCCGCTACATGAGTCCCGCAACCAGAAGGACGACCGAGTAGGAGAACTTCGACCTATGAGAGCTTCGTGGATCGAGCCAAAACCAAGTGAATAGTTCCAGCTGGAAAAGGTTTGTGCTCAGCACCTCTAAGGTGATCTGAGGACCGCTGGGCCATATATGGCTTCGGAGAAGGTTACTCGCGCGTGAACTGGTGGGGTATCCTCTCCCCGTGCTCTCTATCTAGAAGCCTTACGTGGGGACAGGGACGTGCCAAATCCTGTACAAGGCACGTAAACAACAACAACAACAAAAAATGGTAATGTCCATATAGTGACACATGTCCAATGTTAGTGGTGTGCCAGATCCTTCCTGGGTTAAGAAAAACGACTGACCCTGGAAGAGATTGGAAAAACTGGATAAAGTATGCAATCAAAAAGGGAAATCTGTGTAAGAACAATAAAATCTACTAATCCTGCAGGGAAACCAACATGCCTACTAGACCTGGTGGAACGTGATGGGGGGTCGACCTGTGACTCACACATGCTGGAGAAGTTGTTGTTGGAGTCGGGCAAACGTCTGTGCTTTTACCATAGACGGGCAAAGGAGTAGGCTGGGTTTCCGAGTCGGCGAACGCTGGCTCAAGGCGGTCGATGGTGACTGTTTCTTGCCGACCATGGAGACCGATGATGAATGTTTTCCCTAAAAGCCGAATGACTTTTGCGGGCCAGAATATGCGGGAGTCAACGTGCGGCGGCTCGGCGTACGCAGAAAAACTTGCGTGCACGAATGTAGGTGACTGGGTATAAACGACGGCCGGTCTGCCGAACGGAGAGGAATACCAATCTTCTGACGCATGGCGATCATGAGATGTTGAGTGTAGTCTCCAAGGTTGGGGACAGGTGCGCTCACCTTGGGTGCGACAAATTCGCCGCTGAGACGAGCGGTGGTGCCGAATGTCATGTGCTTATGTGTGCAGGGCGTGCCTCTGCGCAGCGTATTGCGAATGCCCAATAACACCAGTGGTAAGACGTCCGTCCACTGAGGATTGTTGTGGGCACTGAGCAAAGTTTTCAGGCGCCGGTGAAAACGTTCGACCAAGCCAGTTGTCTGGGGCTGATAAGCTGTGGTGCAAAGACGCTTAGTGCCAGTCAGTTGGAGAAAATTTTCGAAAGTGGCAGATTCAAACTGAGCTCCTCGATCGGTGATTACTGTGGTAGGACAACCAAAAAGGGAAATCC
This sequence comes from Fasciola hepatica, assembly GCA_948099385.1. Taxonomy (NCBI): domain Eukaryota; kingdom Metazoa; phylum Platyhelminthes; class Trematoda; order Plagiorchiida; family Fasciolidae; genus Fasciola; species Fasciola hepatica. The sequence goes on from CANUEZ040000043.1 coordinate 41,626,528, forward strand.
AGTGTTCCATGAACGCACGGGCGACAGTTTCACTGGATACACCCGGAGTGGGTATGACCTCGGGCCAACGAGTGCAACGATGGATACAAGTGAGTAGATAGATCATACCTCGGGACGGTGGCAAGGGTCCCATTACGTCGACGTGCACGTGAGCGAAACGGGCGTCTGGAGTCTCAAAAGATCCGACGGGACTGGTAGTAGTCGCTGAATTTTGGCTCGCTGACAAGCAATGCCGTTATGTGCCCACTGACGAACGTCGCGATCCATGTTTGGCCAAACGAATCGGGCACCAACCAGTTTGCATGTGGCCTTGATACCCGGATGGGATAGACCGTGCAACACATCGAAAACATGACGGCGATGTGAAAGTGGCACGATTGGCCTTCGGTGGTCTAAGGTGGTGTTGCACAGGGCAGTGCCAGCAGATGACGGAAGAGGCAAAGCTCGCACTCGGAGACTTGTAATGTGAATGGTTTGTTGAAATTCAGGATCCTGCTGTCTTTGTGCCAGGTCCTCAAGATTGATACCGGGAGCAGCGGGCTACCCGAGACTGTGGATCCTGGAAAGAGTATTTGCAGCCACATTAGCTGACCTGGGGATATGACGAATGTCTGTAGAAAATTGTGTGTGAAATCCAGCTGGCGAATTACTCGTGGAGAATGACGATCAGATGCATTGCAAAAAGCATACATTAGTAGTTTGTTATCCGTGAAAATGATGAATTCCCGTCCTTCCAGGGCGTGGAGAAAGTGACGGGTGGCGGTGTAGAGGGCAAGTAACTCACGACCAAACGAGCTGTATTTGGATTCTGCGGAAGACAGGCTGCGTGAGTGAAAGGCAAGAGGCTCCTAAGCGCCGTCTACGGCCTGCTGGTGGACACAGCCAAGTGCGACATCCGAAGCATCAACTGCGATACTGACGGGAGCGTGGGGATCCGGATGACGGAGAAGAACCGCAGACGACAAGGTCTTTTTGAGCTGAGAAAAGGCCTCCTGGGCTTGATCGGTCCAGATGACAGTTCATTGTTTGCCCCGCAAAAGGTCGGTGAGCGGTTGCATCATGGTGGCCCGGTGTGGAATGAACCGGCGGTAATAATTGACAAAACCGTTAAAACTTTTGATCTGTTTGAAGGACTGTGGTAGTGGAAATTCAACAATATCACTGACCTTGGTTTCTGCCGGACGATGATGTGACCGAGGAAGAGCAATGACGGCTTCCCCAATTCGGTCTTGGCAGCACTAACGGTAAAGCCGTGCTCTGTTAACCGCTGGAATAGCTGTCGAAGATGAAGCTGATGTTCGTCGACACTGGGGCTGGCGACAAGAATATCATCGATGTAAGGATGAACGAAGGGTAGCCCGCGGGTGACACTGTCAGTCAACCGCTGGAACATTTAGGACGCGTTGCGCAAGCCAAATGGCATACGGAGAAACTCGGATAGACCAAACGGAGTGGTAATGGCCGTTTTTGCAACGTCCTCGTCGGCGACCGGGATTTGATGATAGGCCCGGACCAGGTCGATTTTGCTGAAGATGGTGGATCCAGCCAGAGCAGACGTGATATGATGAATGTGAGGCACGGGGTATCGATCTGGTGTTGTGACCTTGTTAAGGCGACGATAGTCACCATACGGACCCCAATCGCCCGAAGTTTTCTTGGGCACCATATGCAATGGAGAGGCTCACGAGCTGTTCGAAGGACGGATGATGCCTAGATCCATCATTTTCTGGAATTCAAGACGAGTAATGGCCAGTTTGTCTGGGGCTTGGCCACCAGGACGGGCAAAAACAGGAGGTCTCGAGGTACTGATGTGATGTACAACCGCCGAGCGCACCGCGGGTAAGTGGTTTGCCCGCTCGGTTAGAGACGGAAACTCAGCTAGGATTTTGGCAAAGGTGTCGTTGGCGTCAGGAGCTACGGACGGTCGAACAATGTTGACCAAGCAGACAGATCCAACAACAGCACTATGAGTCACAGGGTCGGTTAACTTACGAGAAGCGGGATGTAACCAAAGGTCGAAATGATGCGGAAAATCAACACCCAAGGTGGGCTGGGAAACGTCAGCAATGACAAAAGTCCACTGAAAAAAACCACGCAACCCCAGATCTAATTTGAGACACTTAGTACCAAAAGTGGATATACGAGACCCATTGGCCGCCTGAAGCTCTAAAGTGTGTCGGTGCTAACGGTCAGAAGGGTGAGGGGGAAAGACACTGATCTGTGCTTTAGTGTCAATCAGGAACTGACGGTGGGAGATGAGGTCCTGATAAATAGAAGACGGCAGGGCGTCGGGAGGCCAGCCAGCGCTGTCGTACCTACTCGTTGGCTGACGAGTTTCCCTGGTTGTTGTGAGACGTGCACCGGGGTGTACACTCCCGGGCGCTGGCTCGATACTGGCGGTGATACCAACATCGTGTCCAAGTGTGCGCATCCGGAGAGGCTGGCCTAGGAGGACTGCGAGCGGCAATAGGCCGGCGGGAGCGGGTTGGAGAGCGGCTACGACGTACCGAACGTGAAGACTGAATAGTGGTTACTTCCGCTCGAAGGGCACTGATTTGTGCAGCTATGTCCGTGAGAGTCACCTCCGTAATGGTCGTGGACGAACGAACACACTGACTAATTTAGGCCGAGGCGGTTGCCGTAAAACGGTCCGCCGCCAAAGCCAGTCTGTCTGGGGAGACTTCATCCACGAGAAGGGCCAGAGTGCATTGCGCTTGTAGGGGTAGCTGCCGCATTCACAATTCTCGCAACATGATGTCGCCAACCTGGATGCCCTTAGCTAGTTGTCGCATACGACGCAGAAGCTTTGAAGGCCTCTGGTCACCGAGGGAAATGCCACTAAGCAGCTGACGAAGACCGTTTGAGTCGGAGACCTCAGTGCATTCTAAGGTAGTCTAGCGAAGCACATCATTAGGCTTGTCCGTGGGTGGGTTTGAGATGATATCCGCGACAGCTTCAAGAATATTTAAAGGAAGTTCGGCAGTGAGATGCATATACTTCTGTTGCTTGGAGATGATTCTGGAAGCAGCAAACTAAGCTTCTAGATGATTCAGCCAAAGGGAGGGATTACCCGGAATGAACGGTAAAGTCCTCACTGAGAGCGCAATAGAGAGCGTTTCAGGTACCGCAAGGTCGGACAAGGATAACTTAGCGTCATCCATTTCAAACAAACTGTAAAATAAATATACGATGGCAGACGGAAATCAACACCAGTAAAACCCCAACACGTAGGGGAACAACGAAAACGAAAGGAAGGCTGAAGGGCAAGAACGATATAATCAACAACAAAAAATTAGTCATAACTTGGAAAAGGGTCACAAATTTAGTCACACGCACAATTTGCGGACTCGATTCCCATTCAGCGAATGGAGACGCAGAACGACAGCGATTGATGGTTTTTGTAATTATATTGGTTGCCCTGTATAAATTACAGGAGAAGGGAGACTGATCGAGCTAATGACCAGAGCTGATGAGCTGGAGCGCGCCTTGCCGTTTGTTACGTAGCGAGACGACGGTTTTCAAAGAGCTAGTCTTTGCCGGTACCAGATGGACTTGAACAACTCAGATTTCAAGCAACCAGTCGATTGAAGGAACTGATGCTGGACCGAATTCCTGACCTGTTGAAAAGCCTGGTCAACATTTGCCAAACTAGTTGCCTACCTCAATGGATGACTGGTGAGGGTCGCCCAAATAACCTAAAGAGTTTCTAAGATAGGCTGATGTGTCCGAACGAAGGAGAATATAATACCGCACTGGTTAAATCGGGTCTGGATGAGTGAAAGTACTTTGAAGTACTTTTGTCCTGACCATGAGCCACTTCAGCTAACCGAGAAGAAAGATTCGAAAAGGAAGATTGCCTATCGCTAGAGGAGGGCCTGACACCGGAGTTGGCCGCTTTTGGGGATCGGTTGTCAATCCCAAGTAAATCTAAGTAAAAATACCTATTCGTAAACAAGGCGCGCCTAAGCTCTAAACTCGCGATTGCATTTTAATGAGCTCGGTGTCTGCGAAGCCGCTACATGAGTCCCGCAACCAGAAGGACGACCGAGTAGGAGAACTTCGACCTATGAGAGCTTCGTGGATCGAGCCAAAACCAAGTGAATAGTTCCAGCTGGAAAAGGTTTGTGCTCAGCACCTCTAAGGTGATCTGAGGACCGCTGGGCCATATATGGCTTCGGAGAAGGTTACTCGCGCGTGAACTGGTGGGGTATCCTCTCCCCGTGCTCTCTATCTAGAAGCCTTACGTGGGGACAGGGACGTGCCAAATCCTGTACAAGGCACGTAAACAACAACAACAACAAAAAATGGTAATGTCCATATAGTGACACATGTCCAATGTTAGTGGTGTGCCAGATCCTTCCTGGGTTAAGAAAAACGACTGACCCTGGAAGAGATTGGAAAAACTGGATAAAGTATGCAATCAAAAAGGGAAATCTGTGTAAGAACAATAAAATCTACTAATCCTGCAGGGAAACCAACATGCCTACTAGACCTGGTGGAACGTGATGGGGGGTCGACCTGTGACTCACACATGCTGGAGAAGTTGTTGTTGGAGTCGGGCAAACGTCTGTGCTTTTACCATAGACGGGCAAAGGAGTAGGCTGGGTTTCCGAGTCGGCGAACGCTGGCTCAAGGCGGTCGATGGTGACTGTTTCTTGCCGACCATGGAGACCGATGATGAATGTTTTCCCTAAAAGCCGAATGACTTTTGCGGGCCAGAATATGCGGGAGTCAACGTGCGGCGGCTCGGCGTACGCAGAAAAACTTGCGTGCACGAATGTAGGTGACTGGGTATAAACGACGGCCGGTCTGCCGAACGGAGAGGAATACCAATCTTCTGACGCATGGCGATCATGAGATGTTGAGTGTAGTCTCCAAGGTTGGGGACAGGTGCGCTCACCTTGGGTGCGACAAATTCGCCGCTGAGACGAGCGGTGGTGCCGAATGTCATGTGCTTATGTGTGCAGGGCGTGCCTCTGCGCAGCGTATTGCGAATGCCCAATAACACCAGTGGTAAGACGTCCGTCCACTGAGGATTGTTGTGGGCACTGAGCAAAGTTTTCAGGCGCCGGTGAAAACGTTCGACCAAGCCAGTTGTCTGGGGCTGATAAGCTGTGGTGCAAAGACGCTTAGTGCCAGTCAGTTGGAGAAAATTTTCGAAAGTGGCAGATTCAAACTGAGCTCCTCGATCGGTGATTACTGTGGTAGGACAACCAAAAAGGGAAATCCAGTGTTCCATGAACGCACGGGCGACAGTTTCACTGGATACACCCGGAGTGGGTATGACCTCGGGCCAACGAGTGCAACGATGGATACAAGTGAGTAGATAGATCATACCTCGGGACGGTGGCAAGGGTCCCATTACGTCGACGTGCACGTGAGCGAAACGGGCGTCTGGAGTCTCAAAAGATCCGACGGGACTGGTAGTAGTCGCTGAATTTTGGCTCGCTGACAAGCAATGCCGTTATGTGCCCACTGACGAACGTCGCGATCCATGTTTGGCCAAACGAATCGGGCACCAACCAGTTTGCATGTGGCCTTGATACCCGGATGGGATAGACCGTGCAACACATCGAAAACATGACGGCGATGTGAAAGTGGCACGATTGGCCTTCGGTGGTCTAAGGTGGTGTTGCACAGGGCAGTGCCAGCAGATGACGGAAGAGGCAAAGCTCGCACTCGGAGACTTGTAATGTGAATGGTTTGTTGAAATTCAGGATCCTGCTGTCTTTGTGCCAGGTCCTCAAGATTGATACCGGGAGCAGCGGGCTACCCGAGACTGTGGATCCTGGAAAGAGTATTTGCAGCCACATTAGCTGACCTGGGGATATGACGAATGTCTGTAGAAAATTGTGTGTGAAATCCAGCTGGCGAATTACTCGTGGAGAATGACGATCAGATGCATTGCAAAAAGCATACATTAGTAGTTTGTTATCCGTGAAAATGATGAATTCCCGTCCTTCCAGGGCGTGGAGAAAGTGACGGGTGGCGGTGTAGAGGGCAAGTAACTCACGACCAAACGAGCTGTATTTGGATTCTGCGGAAGACAGGCTGCGTGAGTGAAAGGCAAGAGGCTCCTAAGCGCCGTCTACGGCCTGCTGGTGGACACAGCCAAGTGCGACATCCGAAGCATCAACTGCGATACTGACGGGAGCGTGGGGATCCGGATGACGGAGAAGAACCGCAGACGACAAGGTCTTTTTGAGCTGAGAAAAGGCCTCCTGGGCTTGATCGGTCCAGATGACAGTTCATTGTTTGCCCCGCAAAAGGTCGGTGAGCGGTTGCATCATGGTGGCCCGGTGTGGAATGAACCGGCGGTAATAATTGACAAAACCGTTAAAACTTTTGATCTGTTTGAAGGACTGTGGTAGTGGAAATTCAACAATATCACTGACCTTGGTTTCTGCCGGACGATGATGTGACCGAGGAAGAGCAATGACGGCTTCCCCAATTCGGTCTTGGCAGCACTAACGGTAAAGCCGTGCTCTGTTAACCGCTGGAATAGCTGTCAAAGATGAAGCTGATGTTCGTCGACACTGGGGCTGGCGACAAGAATATCATCGATGTAAGGATGAACGAAGGGTAGCCCGCGGGTGACACTGTCAGTCAACCGCTGGAACATTTAGGACGCGTTGCGCAAGCCAAATGGCATACGGAGAAACTCGGATAGACCAAACGGAGTGGTAATGGCCGTTTTTGCAACGTCCTCGTCGGCGACCGGAATTTGATGATAGGCCCGGACCAGGTCGATTTTGCTGAAGATGGTGGATCCAGCCAGAGCAGACGTGATATGATGAATGTGAGGCACGGGGTATCGATCTGGTGTTGTGACCTTGTTAAGGCGACGATAGTCACCATACGGACCCCAATCGCCCGAAGTTTTCTTGGGCACCATATGCAATGGAGAGGCTCACGAGCTGTTCGAAGGACGGATGATGCCTAGATCCATCATTTTCTGGAATTCAAGACGAGTAATGGCCAGTTTGTCTGGGGCTTGGCCACCAGGACGGGCGAAAACAGGAGGTCTCGAGGTACTGATGCGATGTACAACCGCCGAGCGCACCGCGGGTAAGTGGTTTGCCCGCTCGGTTAGAGACGGAAACTCAGCTAGGATTTTGGCAAAGGTGTCGTTGGCGTCAGGAGCTACGGACGGTCGAACAATGTTGACCAAGCAGACAGATCCAACAACAGCACTATGAGTCACAGGGTCGGTTAACTTACGAGAAGCGGGATGTAACCAAAGGTCGAAATGATGCGGAAAATCAACACCCAAGGTGGGCTGGGAAACGTCAGCAATGACAAAAGTCCACTGAAAAAAACCACGCAACCCCAGATCTAATTTGAGACACTTAGTACCAAAAGTGGATATACGAGACCCATTGGCCGCCTGAAGCTCTAAAGTGTGTCGGTGCTAACGGTCAGAAGGGTGAGGGGGAAAGACACTGATCTGTGCTTTAGTGTCAATCAGGAACTGACGGTGGGAGATGAGGTCCTGATAAATAGAAGACGGCAGGGCGTCGGGAGGCCAGCCAGCGCTGTCGTACCTACTCGTTGGCTGACGAGTTTCCCTGGTTGTTGTGAGACGTGCACCGGGGTGTACACTCCCGGGCGCTGGCTCGATACTGGCGGTGATACCAACATCGTGTCCAAGTGTGCGCATCCGGAGAGGCTGGCCTAGGAGGACTGCGAGCGGCAATAGGCCGGCGGGAGCGGGTTGGAGAGCGGCTACGACGTACCGAACGTGAAGACTGAATAGTGGTTACTTCCGCTCGAAGGGCACTGATTTGTGCAGCTATGTCCGTGAGAGTCACCTCCGTAATGGTCGTGGACGAACGAACACACTGACTAATTTAGGCCGAGGCGGTTGCCGTAAAACGGTCCGCCGCCAAAGCCAGTCTGTCTGGGGAGACTTCATCCACGAGAAGGGCCAGAGTGCATTGCGCTTGTAGGGGTAGCTGCCGCATTCACAATTCTCGCAACATGATGTCGCCAACCTGGATGCCCTTAGCTAGTTGTCGCATACGACGCAGAAGCTTTGAAGGCCTCTGGTCACCGAGGGAAATGCCACTAAGCAGCTGACGAAGACCGTTTGAGTCGGAGACCTCAGTGCATTCTAAGGTAGTCTAGCGAAGCACATCATTAGGCTTGTCCGTGGGTGGGTTTGAGATGATATCCGCGACAGCTTCAAGAATATTTAAAGGAAGTTCGGCAGTGAGATGCATATACTTCTGTTGCTTGGAGATGATTCTGGAAGCAGCAAACTAAGCTTCTAGATGATTCAGCCAAAGGGAGGGATTACCCGGAATGAACGGTAAAGTCCTCACTGAGAGCGCAATAGAGAGCGTTTCAGGTACCGCAAGGTCGGACAAGGATAACTTAGCGTCATCCATTTCAAACAAACTGTAAAATAAATATACGATGGCAGACGGAAATCAACACCAGTAAAACCCCAACACGTAGGGGAACAACGAAAACGAAAGGAAGGCTGAAGGGCAAGAACGATATAATCAACAACAAAAAATTAGTCATAACTTGGAAAAGGGTCACAAATTTAGTCACACGCACAATTTGCGGACTCGATTCCCATTCAGCGAATGGAGACGCAGAACGACAGCGATTGATGGTTTTTGTAATTATATTGGTTGCCCTGTATAAATTACAGGAGAAGGGAGACTGATCGAGCTAATGACCAGAGCTGATGAGCTGGAGCGCGCCTTGCCGTTTGTTACGTAGCGAGACGACGGTTTTCAAAGAGCTAGTCTTTGCCGGTACCAGATGGACTTGAACAACTCAGATTTCAAGCAACCAGTCGATTGAAGGAACTGATGCTGGACCGACTTCCTGACCTGTTGAAAAGCCTGGTCAACATTTGCCAAACCAGTTGCCTACCTCAATGGATGACTGGTGAGGGCCGCCCAAATAACCTAAAGAGTTTCTAAGATAGGCTGATGTGTCCGAACGAAGGAGAATTTAATACCGCACTGGTTAAATCGGGTCTGGATGAGTGAAAGTACTTTGAAGTACTTTTGTCCTGACCATGAGCCACTTCAGCTAACCGAGAAGAAAGATTCGAAAAGGAAGATTGCCTATCGCTAGAGGAGGGCCTGACACCGGAGTTGGCCGCTTTTGGGGATCGGTTGTCAATCCCAAGTAAATCTAAGTAAAAATACCTATTCGTAAACAAGGCGCGCCTAAGCTCTAAACTCGCGATTGCATTTTAATGAGCTCGGTGTCTGCGAGGCAGCTACAACTTTCGCTTGGATCAGAACAGCAGGTTTCACGGGGAGGTATATTTTAGATATACGGTCGATGGACCGGGTGGAACGAGAGTGCGCTCTTATTGCAGAAACAACAAATAAATGGAGATACAGCTGGACAGAAACTTCAGAAGGTGCGCCGGTGGATGCGTGACGAGAATAAGGTAAGAGTTGGGTTATGGCGGGGGGATGTAAAAAGGCTGGATGGATCTTATTTTGGCGAGAATCAGGGGAGGTTTTTCTAGGTAAGCCATGTAGAATGCTAATAAATGGAATTGGTGCAGTGAATAACCAATATATTCCATAACGCCAACTCGCGATAAGTACTAGCGTCTGCACGGTGGTGCGCCGCATTTGTTTACACAACTGGGTCACGTGTTCAGGCAATTAGGTGGTATATACTAGGGTGGACACAGTTACAAGTCTAAGCAGTGATATAAGCAAAAAAGAAAACGAAACAACCTGAATTTCACTTCGAGGTGACCTTGGCCTTCAGCTTCATGTGTTTACTGGACGATGAAGTCATTGTTCTCTCACTGAAGGCAGATTCCGTAGTGCGGAGTTCTTCATCAGAGGCTGGCTTTGATTGTAGTATTCGTGGTGCGGTTTTTCATGGCACTGCTGACTCTGCCACAGAAATTCGTACAAGGGTTTTGATTGATTCTGTACTGTAAAACGGTTAAAGTTTTACGTGATCCAGCCCAAAAGATCAATTTCATATGTTTGGTCTCACTGGTCAGCGCGACAACCGTGATTGAATATTCTTCTCACGGGTGTGCTTGCTCAGATGCCTAAAGACTATGGTGTAGTCTATACGGTATTGTACTATTTACAGCATGTACAGAAAATGTAAATACAACAAACCTCTTAGGTGATTCCCTTATTATGTAAAGGTCAGAGAACCTGACTGAATGGTGAAGCAGAATCTACAACAGAGTTGCTTGCCGGTAGCCTCTGCCTCAAGGCAATAAAAGTGCCTCAGTGAGACAGTATTCCAGAGATTCATCCGGGAAAAAGGGGAAATGCTACGGAAAAATTGTTTGACACTATGTTCCTCCACTAACTGTTGAACAAGAGGTTCATCTAATGGGGAAAACTGACGGTTCAAGTGGATACGGCAGTTATCTTGTTGGTTCTGCGTGATGGATGTTGATGACAGTGCTTCATGTTACTTTATTGTATCTGCATGTTCATATACCTTGCGATTGTGCAAAATGAGTTGGGGTGTGAGCCGACTTAGCCGGTGTTCTTCATCCTCAACTGTATATAAGTCGGGCAGGAGCTATATTGCATTCAATGCAAATGGCACGAGTACTCTAGTTTAGTTCCTATTCGTCATGTCTAGCACGGTGGTCATAGGACTTGCTGTGGATTTCCGTGTTTTGGAGTCTTCGAATATCCATGAAAATTCTCTCAGTCAAAAACAGCCTAAAAAGTTTCAAAATCTGATGTTTGACGCAGAAAGATATGGATTTTGAGGGGGAAAACTGATCATTTCTTACCTGTCATAGAACAAGATGTTTATTCTCTAGTAAACAATTAGGCATTTCCTATTTCACCTATGTTTCAGCCAAATGGAGTTTTCAGAGATCTGCTTTTACAACATTTGCAACGAGCCAATTTCGGACTTTCGGAGCGCGCAAAATTTCACTCGTCAGTTCTTGTGGATCAACGACCCATCCGTGATTTCTTTTTTGCAACTGCAAACCCGGGTTTCCTGTTGCAGCTTTGGCGGGCCTTTACAAATCCATTTGCATGATTGATTGGTCGCCTGAATGAACTGTGTTTGCCCACAGAGACAGTCGCCCTTGATTCCGGATTGCGCTTTTCGATCCGCCGAGCTCTTGTAACAAAAACTTGAAGATGTAGAAGCGGTTGTTCGTGTGAAGACATTTATATCTTTTAGTCCTGCTTATGCTCAGATGTCAGCAGCCCAAAATTTGCGCTGGTTCAAACTTCTGTGTGAGTCAAGTATTTAGAAAAATTCGTCCCCACCTCAACGGTAAAGTCATCAACGGTGTATTAACTGTCATTCTTGTAGAGCTAAGGATTCGAGTCTGACTTGTCGCTTTTGTGGGACTGAGTTTCATAAGTGGGGCAACCTTTGCCCCATTCAGAGCTTTTGCCGGAGTGTTTGGGTTCGTGTGACTGACAGTTCCAGCACTCAACCTCGTTTGTCTCCCGATTTTTAGTCGTTATCTTTGGTCGTTTATGGTCCTTACTCACCTTGCCATGTTATCGTGCCTATGTTGTCACTCATTCCAATAGACTTTCATTTATTCTGGATACCGAAAGCCTAGAGTCGTTCATTTCTAATTCTGTTATTCAGCTTTTCCAACCCCCCGATAAATATTTACCTGGTACCATTTCAGCAAAATGTATTACTAGTCTTGATTTGCGTGTATTGTGGACTTGTAAACTATTTCTAGCCGACTCCGAATCCGATATTCTCAGTGCTCATTCCTTGTCATTGACTCACGGTTCTCAATTATTCGCCTCAATTTCATGAAAAATATTCACAACTCCTTGTGGTCTTCCGCCGACCGCCGTCATGTCTGTCTTCAAAAATTGATTTCCCAGTGCTCCGGGGCTTTAGATGACATCAATACAATGCCGGTTGTTCTCGAGTTATCGGGCCGTGGGAATTTCCTAAACGTCTGGTATTACCTTCGAGATTGTGTATTCAGTGAAAAAAGGTATGGATCTTATGGTCACGAAAGGCGTCTCGAAACACGTGGGTGGTTCCTCTTGGGCTACACCAACTGTGACTCCATTGAACGGGGATGGGCAAGCTCCGAGAATTCGCGGAGATTACCGTGTTACCGTGAACGAATTCCTGGAGCAAACCGGCTGTTCTGCCACGGAACCGGAAGATATTCTTGATTATTGCCACGGACCGAAATCGTATTCCAAGTTGGATCTTAAGGAAGCTTTTTTACAAACAGCATTCGATGGAAATCCCTTGAGTTCATTAGAGTCACTTCACGCTTTGGACTACTCTTGTGTAACTCACTGCCTTTTAGTTTCATAGTGTCACCGGGAATTTTCCAAAATACCATTGTTTCTCTCACTTCTGATTTGCAAGTAGTCGTCGCTTGCGAAGCAGATATCATCTTTCACGTACCAAATAGGAAATTACATAACAAACGTCGTAGCTTGTTGCTTGAAGGACTCCGTATACAACGTTTCTACTGATCTCTGAGAAAGTCCTTTTTCAACTACTCATTTCACGCTTACGATACCTGAGAGACGAAAGTTGTTTACGATCCTATCCTGACTTCAGTTTCTCTATCGCGTGCACTCTCACTCACATCTCTAGACGAACTTCGTTATTTGTTGGGTTCACTTCTGTGTCTCTCCGGATTCATCTGAGACCGTTCTTCTGAGGTAGAACCCCTGTTTCCTTCTGTTCACAAAATTCATTTAAGTGGTGATCCGCACATGAGTGTATGCACCAACAGTTGCTCAGATTCCTTTTTACCGGTGCCGATTTACATATATGTTTACTCCGTTTACTATCTACTATCATCATGGGTGTTTCCCTTACTGGTATCGGAGCTTTGCTCCATCAGGTGGTCATCCAGAGCCGCACGTTTCGCGTAGACTTAGCCTTGCAGAAAGTGGATGTTCACAGACACAAAGGGAGGCTTAAGCTGTGTTTTCACCACACACCCGATTACGTAAGCGCATGTTTTGGTCACGCTTCACATTAGTAACCAACAATGAAGAGTTGAGGTTTATTTGCCAAAGCAAAAACAGTTTCTCATAAAAAATATATATCTCGTTTCGCCACTTTTAAGGAAATCTACTCCGATTGCTGTTAACCCAATCACTTCCTTGAAATTGATCCTATCTCGTTCGCGCAATTCGTAAATAATATCGAACCATTTTGTCTCGCTTTCGACGTGGTTGGAAGATGGACATCAAACTTCAGCTCCCGGAATTTTACAAGCATCACGAAGGTATTTCTGTGACTTGTGATGGTAATTTTTATTTCACTGGTTGTATTGATATGCCATTTACATTGCGGTCAGCCGTGTTAGCTGATTTGCATCATTATCATCTTGGTATTGGTAGGACGAAATCATTGGCTGGACTCACCTGTTGGTGAAATAATCAAAGGTTGTACGGTCTGTGAGCAGCAAATTAATTGCCCATCTTCTTAGAGTAATTTATGGCCTGTGTCATAAGAGATCTGGCGGCTTGTTCATGCGGATTATTTCTGACCGTTTTAAATAAACCAACCATGTAAAGGACAAATATTGAAAAACCCTAAAGTTGTTCCATGCTCTTTGGGAATCTGACTAAATAGGAAACTAATTTGATAAGCTCGTTTACCCACCACTCTTCTGCATTCTCATTCTTGTGTGTGAAGCATCTGAATTTTGCCTAGAACCGTTTCTGACTTTCGTGCTTGAGCCACGAGGCTTAGGACCCTTGGATTTTACTGTTGAGTCTCTTTGGCCGCATACGTGGGGGTCGTGTACATGTGCACTTTTTGTAAACATCAGTCTAGTGTTGCAGGATCTACAAGTCAATCATTTTCTGTTTCTGGGACAGGATTGCGTTGGCTAAGTGCTGCTGGATTCACGAAAATTGTGGCTTACATCACAACCCTGTTATCATCGACTTATAAAACAAGTGGTCAAAATTTCATTTTGCAATCCCAGCTAGCTCTGATTTTGTTAAAACTGCACTACGCAAGAAGCTGAACAGAGGAGCATCACATGCGAACGTTTCCGGCAACGATGGTAATTTCACTGCCGAGAATGTGACAAACAGGTTGAATTCCATGGGTTTCCATCACGTGCTAACTCCTCCACGTAACCGCAGTCAAATGGCGTTGACGAAACTTTTGTGTGAACATCAGACAGTGTTGCCACATTTACAAAAGCAGGATCATTCAGTGGACTCGAGAGAGCAGTGGACCTATTACTAAGGCGTCTTCGTAAATCCGTCCATTCAACCACTGGCAGTATTACAGCGAGTCTTTTCAAGAGCCGGAAGCTACGCAACAATTTGATCCGGCTCGAGTCCTCAGAAGTTACTCACTACAGAGGGAATGATTTGAGAGCATCAAAAGGATTTGTAATTAGACAATTATGGAGAAGACCTGAGCAGATTTTGGATTTCACTGATGGTTCCATTCATAGAAGGTATGTTAACCAGATAGCCTTTATCCTGTTTCCGACATGATCCAGTTGACACTGGCTCTGATCTTTCCGAGTCTTCAGAGATGCAAACGATCCCGAAATCAATCCGGAGATCGGCTAGTCAACAGAACATAAAAGCTGTGATAGCAGAAATCCAGAACCTTATTCAGGCAGCGAAGGATTTGGTGATTGTTATTTAGAGTGTTTCATGTTATTTTATTGCATCTGCACGTTTATAGTCATTGCGACTGCAGAGAATACGGGCTCGAGCCTGAGCTCAATTATCTGGTTTTCTCCATCCTTAATTGTACGCAGTTCTGGCAGGAGCTATATTGCTTTCAATGCGAATAGCACGAATACTCTATTTCAATTCCTAATTATCATATTCCATGAAGCCTTCAAGCGACGGGAGGCCAGGACAACTAATTTCTGGAGGGAAGAAGCTTGAATACTATGTTTTCTGAAAGACTTGGAAAGGAATACTGATGAGCGACGTCGGGACGGCAACGGGTTTTCTCATGCGGAGAAGACTTGAGAACCATTTGATTTTTGATATTTAAGCTAACTCTTCTTCATAATCTATCGAGTTGAATGGCCAACGGTTGAATGACCATTCATACACCTTAAGGGATGGCAGATGAGTAAACTTCTTGTTCTACAAGTCTTCCATGGCAGCCACTCCTTTCCTGCGCGTGGACATGTACCTTGAAGGTCAGCGGAGCCTGACGCCAAATCACTTCGGGTGACTGTTTCCAACGGGACTTCCATTCACGATGTAAAAACTGTCCGTAGCTACTGGAGGACCAAACTAATCAGCCTCTTCGAGGCAGCTGTCATTCTTATATCAGACAAATACAGATGCTTTTTTAAGCAAACGGCACCCCAGCTTAGGGATTTCAACTGCTGTTCAGATAAGTTTGAAACCTAGCTATCAGCTGCTTTAAAAATACGTACTTTACTTTCAGAAAGTCTTAATCATCTGGAATTAAACAGCAGGTTATTCTTGACCTTACGGCTCAAAAAACTCAACGTGGAGACAGATTTAGAAGGGCTGAGTAACTGATAAGTAGCTCGTGGGCCTTGGAATGGCATACTTTTGGCGGTTCGCCGACGGCTAGAGGTCCGGTGCGTGGATGACACCCACAGATAGTACCCCACTTAAATAAGAAATGCACCTCACGAACGGTGAAGTAGTCTTTTAGCTGGTAGCGGAATGATCGGCCGACATTCCTCCAAGTGCAGAACTAGAAGACATAAAAACTGAACCTTTTCAAAATCATTGGCAAATAGGCTGGGAGCTTCTTGTTACGCAAGGTTTAGCGCGTCGATGATGCACACTGTTATCACTAATAGACCTAGCGAGCTTCTCCAAACTACGCCACCGTCAGTCAGTTTTGGGTCAGATGCTCTCCAGTAAGATTAACCTGGAATCTTCGAGATAAGTAAAAAAGAAAGCAAGTAAAAATTGGCCAGTTATCTCAAATGAATGTGGTTCGGTGATGAAATGTGCATGTCAGTCAAGGTAGAAGGCTTTAAACATGTGAAGGCAAACAACAACTAAAGCCACGTTGCTATCTATGAGCTTGGTAAGGAGGCCAGTTAAGTCGAGTTGGCTGGTAGTATATTAGCCCGATCCAAGGAATCTGTGTTGCCTGGTGCTTGGGGATTGAACTTCAGGTGACAGTTGACCAGGCGGTCTTTGACTAGATTTCCCCTTGGGGTAGAACCACATTTGCGTACCATCTATTTGCCGACAGTTCATGTGACGATTTCTTCAGTGACTTTGCCTCCAGGATCCCTCGCAATCTTGCCACCTGATCGTTGAATACATTACTTCGAAGGTTGCGCTTTGTTCCACATGTTATTTCAACAGAGCCCGCCCATGTTTATCCCAGAGGTGCGGGCTCTGTTAGAACCACCGCTTTGACCTGGACACACCGGGCATGCAGGATGTCTGCAGCTATGTGCGAGAGCAATCGCGATGATTAGTGGATATTCCTGCATTCACCCCAATAGGTGTTGCCTGGGTTAGGTGTCCGCTCACTGTCAGTTCTGTTCAGTAGAGTCTTTGGGGGATGGCAAGTTCCTAATTTTCCCAATTCTCGTTTTGTGAGCCGAGTTTTCCCGCCGTCATACTTATTCTAAACGATATCCTTCGCGCTCTATCTGGCTACACCGTGTAAGTGTTGCCACACCCACTCACTGCTGTTATGCCCGGAATAATGCGTCCCCTATTTACCGGCTCCTTCACTGTATCAATCTCGTCTGCTGCCGTCTGTCGACTGTCACGATGCATCATGACAGAATTTCTATTTAAGCAGAGCTGTCCTACACTGGTTCACCCTTCATCGGTTACTAACTTGACCTCTTGAGTCTTTCTACTTGTCAGTACAGTCTGTAGGCCCATATGTTCCAGACACCGAGACCCGATTCCCTTATCACCTCTTTATCTACCATGCAGCATGGCCGACGTCCCCTATCGTGCTCACTTAGTCCGTATGATAATACTGTCGATAAGTCCACCTACTTCTCTTGCCCTCAGAGAAATAAATTTTTCCATATACATCGCCATATACTCAAAGCTCAGCTTCTATCTGCCGTTGTCATTCTGTTACTATGGAGAATGACGATCAGATAGTCGTTTAAGAGCCGTTATTCTCTGTTTTGAAGTCCTTCACCGATTTCTATCTTGACCTTTTATTCCTTGAGACCTGACAGTACACTCTGCAAGCCTATCTGTTCCCATCGTCTAAACTCGTCGATTATACCATTTCTCCCTCCAGGGCAGCAAATACTGAAGACTTTTACTTCCACCCTCCACCGAATGTCAACAGCAAGAATAATCACTCCGGAGATGTCTATTGTACAGTGACTTGTTTGGTGATCATACGCCTTCTCCTGCTCACCTGCTTGGCTATATAAAGAGCTTCAGCTACATAATTCCGATTTTGTGAAGCAACTTCTCCAGCGCATATGTGCTTCACAGGCACACCTGTTCGGCTGATTTCTTTCCTTCTTTTAGCCGTTATCCCAACAACTATATGCCAAAACAAATTACCCACCCACTCTTACGTGCTTCCTATGGCTACTTCCTCTACTGGCCACTATATCCTCTTTGCTTTAACTGCAGCCATACTCACAAAATGTTCTCTCCATGCTCCACGCTCCACTTATCACCGACATACCTCAAGATTCGTGCTTCAGCAGGTTTACTTCTTTCCGTTTTCCGGTCATTTTTTCAATTATTGCCTGTTCACCGTTGATATCTCTTTGTCTCCTCATTTCGAAGAGTGTTTCTAGCTTTTTGTTACTCTGGCCTTAGTTCGGGTTATATCAGGTCAGTTCACAGGACTTGAGGCTAGAGCCCATAAAGCAGGCCACATTCTTGCACCTATGAGCGTCGATATGAATCCCGCCGGGCCGTAACTTCTGTGTTTGCCTCGGGTGTCTGTGGAACAGGGATCAGACTCAGTTCACCGTTGAGAGAGAGTGGCAGTCCCAAAGGTACGCAATGGGTCTTTTTCCAAGTCTAGCTTCCCCAAGAGTGTCACCAGCATAGGCAGTGCCTACATAAAGTGGTATTGGTGGTACTTCGAGGAATAGGGAGAATGAGGCGGGAGGCGTTGGAGAAGGGGTGGTGGAGGGAGTCAGAGGTAGTTATAATACTGATGGAAAGTGACGGCGGAATAGAGAAGGATGCTACATCCAGAGCTGCCATCGAATGATGTAGATTTAGGTGCACTCAAGGAACACACAGAGACAGAGAAGACCCATCCTTGACTCAGAACCCGCCGCTGAAGTGGAAGATGCCACATCGGCCTGCAGTGCTCGAAGTCTTCTATTAGACCCCTCTGGCCATTCTACGTTTTATGGAGAGGAGGTTTAGCACCGGTTACCTGTCTGTGTACGTTGTGTCCCCGGGTCAAATTAACGGAGTTGTGAGGTATCGTTGTACTTTCGCAAGAACAGCGGTGTCTCACACGGGGGCCGGGACCAATTTTGGGCACAATATTTCAGAAGTGGCCTAACTGGCAGCAACAGAGAAGCTTCTCTGGAAGCTACCGAGCTCAACAGCCAGTGGAACGCCCAGTGCCCCTTAGCTGAGGCAGCCATACACCGTGGAGATGGCTGGTAGCGATCGCCCTTCAGAACTTCAAGGTCAGTAATGACGGTATCCTTCGTTATCACCTGCGGGTTTTGTGGGTCTAGGTGTCTTGATTCTACACCGAAGTCCTAGGTGACATACCCACACTTACCTACGTCGAGTGACAGTTACCACTGAGTGGTTCTGGAGTGAACTCTATTCAAATCCTCTTGAAGTGGTACTCCTCCGGGCTCACCCACCAGCTTCTGATCATCAGAAAAAAGGTAGTTTGGGTTTTGTTTACCCTCTAATAGATCGTTGATGCAGACCAAAACAGAAGGGGACCCAGGATTGACCCACAAGGGACCTCAGTGCAAGCCGTGGCCCTCATGGACCTGGTCCCTTCCACAACAAAGTAAAGCTTTCGGTTTGTGAGATATAACAGGGTCCATTCCAGCTCTCGGAGCCCGCTGCCAGGCGCTCCCACTTTGCGCTATAGAAGTTGGTGGTTCTCGGAGCCAAAAGCCCCTTGGTAGTCCAAATAGCAGACCTCGACTGGTTCAGCTCTGCCTAACCTGGCCGTTACCCCGCCCAAAAAGACAGCAAGTTAGACAAGCACTACCCATTCTTGACAAACCAGTGTTGTCCTTCTGGAAACTATCCTATTTTCAGTCAAGTGTCTGGCAGTACGATTCCTAACCAGTCTCTCCATCAGCTTTGGTGACACGGGTAGCAGGCTAACCGGTCGATAGTGTTATACTTTTTCCTCTAACCATCCTCTTTTTATTGGGACAACCCTGGCTTTCAGCCAGCCCTCCGGCAACTGCGCACTGTCCAACGATCTAGTTTAAAGCCGAGCAAGAGGACCCTCTATTGCCCGGGCAAAACTGAGTAAAACCGCAGCGTGGGTGCCATCTGGGCCGGCCGCCTTATGTACGGCAAGACCAATAAAGGCGTTTTTTCTTCTTCTGCAGAAACGAGGACTGGAGGCAAACCTGTAGTCTAGTGAGGGTTTGTACCCCAAGTTCATTCCTTTGTCCCGCTGGTGCACAGCCTCGAAGTTCTCCCGCGTTATCTCGACCCTGGCGTTGTTGTCAAGCGCATGGGTACCATTCTTGTTCTTAAGCGAACCCAAAACCACTCACATGGCTGATTTTGACTGGACGTAGTTGTATTGGGCTTTTGGGCACAGGTTAGCACTTCTAGCTACGATGATTTCATAAGATAGTCTAGTAAGCCTTTAGGGCACGATGGCTTATTCTCGACTCACTTCGGGTCATAGATATTTTCTGTAGCCCCCCTTCTGTTGGCACAACCACCAGACTCTGTGTTTCCGGCTATGAGCCCTAGTCGTTCTACTGGTCCACCAAGATGCCCCTCCATTTCTGCCGACCCTGCGAGCTGGGGCAAAAGGCTTCTTGAGCAACAGTAGCTTTTTCCTGAATTCCGTCCATCAGCCCACCACACTTTCGTAATTTTGGTTCCGTATCAGTGTTCTGGCGCAAGGTTCAGGCCCTGTACACTGAAACCCTTAGGGCATATTTTACTTGTGTGGGCCACCCTGTCCTTCACGGTCAGGTAGTTGCAACGGATCACCCCATGGTCACCTTTTCCTAGGGGCCCTGATACCCGAAGGCCCTGAGTTTACTGGTGCGCTTGGTGCCCACCGGGTCCAGCTGACCGGGAGTCTGTTCCTCCCCCCACCTGGATGGGTGTGAGATATACTGGAAAATTGCCCCCTCCAGTGCGAAGCCTAGCAGCGTGACAGGGAAATAGACGCATGCTGCCCACAGATTCACCCAGTTTACCTAGAGGCATTGAAGTCCCCGAGGCTAACGAGTTTGCCATCTCCGGATGCTGCGCGGTGAAAATAGCTCAGATAGGCCAGATCCTCCAGTGAGGTGGCAGGAGGACTTTAGTACACGCAAGCCAGAACTACCTCAGTTTGGTGTAGATTCAAGTCGCAGATGACAGCATGTATACTTGGTGATGTGATAAATTCCTTGGCCATCTGCCTCATAGTTTCTGAGGATATTTTCATAACACCTCCACCGTCCCATCCTCCCTACCAGCTCGATGAATGCAATAGTCAGAAGGGAATAGGACACTTATTTTATTCCTCGCTTTCAGCCAGGTTTCGTTGGCTGCTATGCCACCAGCCTAGCGGTCTGTGCTGCAGATTCCGGCCGCTTACTTTCAACACTGTGCGCGCTGGAGTATGCTACTGCCAGGTTTCCCCGCCTTCGCGCTTTGTTTGTGATCTGGCAGTGGTGGTACTCGGAACCGAGTTCAGAGTGCTGGCCTCGTATTTTGACGACCAGGGATGAGATCCTGCTTTATCCTCCACCCTTCTGTCCTGAATAGTAATGAAGAGCTACGTAAGCTTTCCGGAGCCTCCATTAGGCACAAGGGTGCTGTGCCGATCTGGCGAAGTTTTTTTGCATTTTTCAGTGCTAATGCGAAGCAGACGGTTTTGCCCAGGGTTGGCTTTGTTCCTACTGGCAGACACTTGCCAACGGCAGAGCCATCTGACCCCGATACGAAAGTTCTTTGGGGGGTGGCTCCAACCAGTTCCGTCGACCCCAGGAGCGCATCACCCTCCCTAGGGTTTTCATGCCCGATAGGCACCGGCCTAGAGGTCCCTGATCACCTTTGATGTAGTCCCAGTTACTCAGCCTGAAGACTGTTCAGTACATTTTGCCGTTGAATTTCAGCTATCCTTGGAAGGTCTGTGTCAAGCATCTCTATCACTCTGTCTGGCTGCTTGGCAGACAGGCCCAGGGATGCCCTTCGCCACTAAATTGCGGTTCCTACCCACAACTACTTCCGCGTTTAGCAACTTGCCGAGGATGAGTGTGACGGCCTTCAACCTGACCCTAACGGCCTTCAAATCTGCTTCTGGCTCGTAAGATTTTTACCCTTATGAGGTGTTAGCCTAGCTTTTTACTACCGGCACTATTTGACTTGGAGCTGGGCCTTAGGACTCTTCCAATTGCTTATTTCCATCCCTAAGGAGCCAAAGCAGTTCGTGACCTCCAGTTTGCTTGACACTTTGACTTCCGGACTTTTATTTTTGCAGAAAGCTGGGCAGTCGCAGTGAGTCCATTTGGGACAATGGCGCCTATCGCGTGAATGGGATGCCTCAGGGGCAAATCGACCACATTCCCTGAGATACCGACTGTGACAGTCCTCACCTTTTATTCCTTCCTCTACGGCATGACAGCGCCTGATATCCCCACAGGAGTAATTAGCCTATATCTGCTTAGCAGCACCGGTGTTCGTACGTCATGGTCCCTGGTTCATTTTAGCAGCCAGCGAGAAAAAAGACCCCAGGCGGTGAACAACGGGAATTTCTGGTTATTTCGGTAGCGAAACATTTTTAAAGGGAGAAAGGTGAAGGACGCACCGCCAGTATAGAAACTCAAATGGGGGGGTGTCAGCCAAGGCTGCGAGAGACTCACCGGCAACTTCTTCCGCCACTGAGTTCCACAGGCCTTTCGAGAAAAGCCAAATTCTCTCCGTGTTTCGTAAGTTTCAACGTCTAAGTTGCCACGCAAGTTGAATGGTTCAGGCCCTCCGTTTCTCAGTAGTTCACAGCTGAATTGTACACACTGGGAGGCACTTTCGCAGACGACACCAACCTTCGTGTTCCTCTCGCATTTTAGCTACCAGATCGGTCACCACGCGGGATAACTCCACACTGTAGAGCAGAGTGGTACCTTATTATCCGTTTCTGGGCCATAGCATTTTCTAAAGCTATAACAGTTTTTGACATGTCTCGGAGAGCTGAAAATTTCTGTCTACCAAAGGACCCTGAAAGCTTAAACGATCAATTCACCATAGTTCACTTCGACGTTCCTACGACGATCCACCCTTGTTTTCCTATCCTCGCTTAGGGTTTTCCTAAATTAGGACAGGACTTGTTCCCATTTAGAGTCTATGGTCCCCGGTCCCAGGTTAGTGGCACGACAAAGATTATACTCGGTAGCCCGCAAAGGAGCACAACCGGGAGCGCTGGAGTGGGACAGTTTATGCACTGAAGGAATGCAACGACGCACTGACGGAGTACACGGGAGGAGCAAGCGGCGCCGCCAAATTCAGTAACTGTTCGGAAAAACAGATTTGCTATTTTTTGTAATAGTGTATCGCACTGGTAGCACGGAGCTTGTCACACATATCTACCGCGGTATGTTGCTGCTGTACTGCATTTTCCAACACTTCCCAATGAAGAACAGAATATTTTTCTATCTCGTTTGCCTTCCAGGCCGACCCCATCGTTTGCTTCTCAGATTTGTGCACTAATTCTCACTGCCAGCGACTTTCATGAGAGTTGGTACGGGGCAATAATTGCTAGCCTTTGTAAAAATTAGTAGCCATCTTCCGGAAAGTTATAAACCGGTTAGTCTTGCCAGGTTGCCTCAATAGCTTTTGAGCACATTCTCGAAAATGCCATTCTTGAAAATCTCAGAGACGGATCACTAACTTGCGGTAGGTATTTTTTTGCCTCATAGGTATTGCGTCACCGGTATGCCACCTTTGATGGGAAGTCCAAAAATGAAATCAGACGACGGGCGGAAATCCCATGCCGCCTTGTTCTTTGTCAAGACATTTGTTGAGGCGACCCAGTATCTCCTCTTGGTAGAGCTGAGGTGTGGCTTTCCTGAAGGCTGCTTTCCGAGGCTTTCCTATAGATCGATCCTCCCCGGGAGAAAACACCAATAAACCCTACTTCACACACTGTCTCTACTGAAGCGCCTTATAGGACGGCATCGGGCCCTACTCTTCTTGAAGTAAATGTCCTACCTGATGTCGTTTCCGCCAACATAGCGTTGTATGCAAACAATTTAACAATATTAGTATCAGACCCCATAGAAGGCCAGTCGGCGGTGTTTGCAGCAAAACAGAGGCTTATCACCCACTGAAGACAAAAGCACCCCAACATCTCCCAGTAGTAACATTCTCCTTCCATACTAACAGTAAAATCTTGTGAACCTGCTTTCACAATCTACCGTTGTATCAAGAAAAACCTTTCGTCTTCTTTGAAAAGCGTGTTTATGTTCTTAGTATCAAAATATTGCACCCAGGTGATACACATTGGCCTTATCGGGGCTTTCGCACTAAGCGATCTTGCGGTCAGACACATTCTCCCACCCAAATCCCTCATTGTCATGGAAAAAGTCCTTCGGTCTCAAACACAGTGCCGACATTAGGCATGCCTCGTCCAGGATGGCCCCGACCATCCGAGTCGAGCGGCCACCTGAACGACCCAGCCTGAGCTAATCCGGTTGTGCGCGCAACTCACACGTGCACACAGCGATGATCCAAGCTCTCTTCCACATGTTTTGCGCTTTCACTTGCTTTCTTGTCCTTGCGTTCACCATACATTCGTACTCAGTGCTTTTACCATAACAAGTGTGCCTTTGTTCACACGACCGAATCCGGGACAACACCGGCTTCCGGGGCACTGGACTCACGTCGTGGATCTGAACCCTCACATACAGAGTAATAGTTACAGGGGGTTCACCATTTACCAAAGACTAACCGGACTCAGCCCGGAGCTCTACAGCAACGTTCTGGAGGCCTGATCACAAGGTTTACCGCCCTGGTAAAAATGTCCATTTTTCTCACCATGCAGTCTCTGGTGAAAAAATTGTTTTTCGATAATTCATTCTCAAGCCGTTCACAAAATTACATGGTAGACATTAAGCATGAATCATGCGGATAGACGTGAAATGAACACCAGTGATGGGTAGGAGTTTGTTAACAGTCAATTTGCCCCTGTCGTCAGATTGTTTCATCCAACTTGCTCCCCGTGAGGGACAGGACGACAGATTTATTCGCCCTCGGTCGATCCTAGGCCATTGAAGTTGAAGTACCTAGACCAAACGCTTTTCGGAGCAAAGGTTGAGGATCAGCTTCCTGATTCCGATTGCCTCGGCTATTGCTAGAGTGCTCAACCGCACACGCTTGCATTTGTTCGGGGGACTCGATACACGACTTTGAGAGCCGTGTTTGGATTCATTTGAAGTCCGGTGTCAAATGGGTATGCTAAGATAGAGCTGTTTATCTATCCAGTGAGTCCTTGGCTTAGCCAGCTTGGATGGCGCTCGTTCATCCGAGTGGATAGCTGTCATGCCGTTCTATCTACACACGATGCTTCACAAACACACCTGAACGAGTACGCAGCCAATGATGAAGTCAGCATCGGCAGTTAATCCTAGTTCTGAAAGTGGATCAGTGGAGCACCTCGAAACATCCAACGCACGGTGGCAGCATCGAACTTGTTTCGAATTTCTCTCCTCAGTCGTCGGTTTAAGATTTCACTCACCGTACAACCTTTATATGGTTAACTAATAGATATGTCCTTCTTCTTTACGGTTTCTTCAGTGATTTTCGGCACTCTTTAAATGAGATTCCTTGCAATAAACCGATCCGCTCATGAGCTTCTGGTCCAGACATTTCAACTTCAATGGCCTAGGATCAATCTAGGCCAAATAAATCTGTCGCCCTGTCACTCACAGGGCGTAAGTTGGATAAACCAATCAGATGACAAGGACAGACTGACTGTTAACAAACTTCTACCCACGACTGGTGTTTATTTCATGTCTACCCGCATGATTCTTGCCTAATGTCTACCATGTTATTTTGTGAACGGCTTAAGAATGAATTACTGGAAAACAATTGTTTCGCCAAACCGGACTTGTATGCTATACAATGGTATCTCCCAGGCATTGAGACCAAATTTGGCTAAATGTTGTAAGGTGTACCGCACTGGCAAAACTACTCATTTTTCTCACCGTGCAGTCTCAATTTCATGACTGTATTTCCTGATCTCCCGCTGGTGTAAGTATGCGTTTTTACGAGACCGCCCGCAAACACCATATAAGCAATAGAGAAAGAGGCACTTTTTACCTTATGTCTCCTGGTTGGTATCAGACCTTTCGATTGTATCTGTGTTTGTCTTCTCCCTCTAGATCGTGACTAAGCTAGCCCTGTCAAATCATGCGTAGTGTACTCAGTTCTGCCTTTGTTTGTGAAATTGGGTACGGGAAAATCAAACCAGGCTCTATTGTCGGTGTCCTCATTGATCAAAGGTGTCTTACCACTAGGAAGAAGTAGCCTTCTCGTATACCGTGTACTAAGTGGAGTTGAAAATAATTATATGCTTTACTCGGTCGTCGTTTTCTCAACAATTTTCCAAGACTGTCCCCAGAAGTAGTTGAGAGAGAACAAATGAGAGGCAAAAATCAGTCGCCACTAGATCTATACTTATTTCCTCAGCTGGGTGATTTTCTTCCTTCCTCAGTCTACCAGTTTTTCTTGCAATCCCATGCCCCAGCAAAAATATGATACACGGAATCCGGGAGTATTTGAGCGTAAGCAAATTAATTCAACGCTTCAGGAACTCCCATTATACTGTTCTTTTGTCTTGTGTGAACTGTGTTGAACCGGTCTCTCGCACAAAGGGTGCAAGCTTGGCAATTCAAATACAAGCCTGTTTAGGCCCCTGGGCAAAAAGAACTCACTGGTGTACTAAATTGAACTATCCGGCCGACAGCTGCCACGTCCTGCAGGCTGAACTGAAATGAGCTGAGCTACGACAGCCAAGTAGAACCCTGACGTAATAGGCGCTAGCAAATAACCGCTTTCTTTTACATAGATAGGCTATTGATCACCTTTTACCTTACGGGTCGGTTTTGGGGTGCGGACAAATCTACCAAAAGAACGACTGCATAGAATTCTGATTGGCCGCTACCATTTTATTCCCGCGGAAGTTGAACTGAGCCGATCTGATATAGTCACAAGAATCGTAACTCGAGCTAAGAGTAGCTTGATAAGACGAACCCAAAATTCAGAAGGATAATAATTCGCCAATTCAGAGGGTAAGGAGACCTTAATGTATCAAATGCACATTATAAAGAAACCTCAGATTTGAGCTCAAAGGATCCTAGTCGAGAGCCACAGCCCAATGCAAAGAAGGGTATGCAAGCGATTTCCAGTCAGCCAAAACCAAGCCCGCATGTGCGGGTGTGTCATACAAACAAACGGGTGTGCATTACGAGCATTCCGGTTTCGTTATAAATAGTAACTTTACGTAAAAGCGAAAGCACTATGCGTAGAGAAAGAAACCGAACACATCAATTACCCCTAGTTCACGCCTGGTGCTAACTGATTTGAGAAATCAGACGAGAACCAAGGCTGCGGAACAATACGGGATTCATGCAGCCACCACTCAGCCCCTGGCTGATGTCTAAAATATTGCAGCGGTGCATCGGTGCCAAACCCCGTTGGAGAGAGGAAGATGTCAGCACACTGAAGAAGGGGGGCCTAAGGGATTATTTGAGGGACTGGATCACGACAAAGGTCACAAAATTACACGCCAGTCAACTTGGCTAGTGCACTTTGTGTGCGCTCGGAGAAAACAGCCATAAGTGTGATTTGCAAGAACCTAGTCCAGAGTATCCTTATATCGAGTGCTTCTCACGGTTTTTTTTGCGGAACGATCATGTCTGAGCATCCTTATCTGTTTTTGACTAGAAAACCGAGCTGATTTGCGCGAGACAGTCAGCTGAAGTCTGTTTCATTGACTTTGGCAAGGCTCTCGATTCCGTGAACTCGGGTTCCTAGATGCCAGTCTTTGGTCTGCGGGAACCGTCATGAAAGAAAATGCGGTGGGTAGGTAGCTATCTAATAGAGCTAACACTGTTGGGATGGGTAATCAGGTCTCTGTCAAGAGAGATAATGATCGGGGTTTCTCGGGGCTCGGCGGTCTGCACTCTGCCTTTCCTCCGCCTAGTGAACGATCTAGTGCGTAAAACCAGCTACTCTACTCGTATATTTGCGAATGACGCCAATACAAACGGATTAGATGTGGCGATCGATGTGTCCGCCGGCTGAAAAGGAGAGTTGAAGTGGAATCTTTTGCTAGACCCCACCAAATGCCAGTGACTCATCGCATATATATTGACCGGCGAGAGCACCGTTGGATCGCTTCACAAGGTCTCTCAGGTTGAGGATTTAAGAACAGTGCCGGGGAACAGTTTTGAGACAAGGTAGCAGTGCTTTGTAGCAGTGGATGCAGCCGGGAGGAAACCCTTCTGGCCTGATAGAAACTTTCGCCGAAGTAGGGGAAAAGATGATGTCACAAGGATCTATACCACCCTCAAAGGTAAGGGGTTATTGGCAGACTGCCAAGCGGTTTTCCTAGCGGTATGCTGTATGTTCAATCCTAGACACGGCAAATTGATGTTGGTAGTGAATAAATGCATTTGCAACATTGGGCCTAATTTATGGTTGCCAGTTCGGCAGATGCTGGGCAAATCTTGTCGTTGGGGCTTATTAGGGCTGTGGGTGCACACCGGAGGTATTAGAGACTTAGAGCAAGACAAGGAGGCAAATAGGATGTTTGAGAGCCCAAACGGCTAGTTCGTATGATCGGACTGGGGGATACATAACACCTGCAGTGGTGGGATACCTACGGTCTAATACTGCTGGTTGGCTCCGGGTTGCAGTTTGGTAAATGTAACGGTTAAGTTTGGCTGGAAACTAGAGGGAGGTACAGGTGCAAAGACAGAAAAAAGAAGCCTTCAAGAAGGAAGAAAGACTGGTAAGTGTGTGTAGGGAATAAGAAAAGTCTTCTCTATGATCCCCATAATTGACAATAAGACTTCGGCGCGTCCACTTCTCATTCTCACGTAGGTCCCTTCGGTTGCGCCTTTTGTGGGGACTGTTAGCAAATCGCAGTAAGTGGTAGCCGCCCGATCCGCCCTTTCTTCCGATAAACTCGAAATCCCATTCTGAGGGTGTTCGTATTTTCCTTGCGGGGCGGCCCCGAAGCTCACTGGATACCTTCTTCATCCTACCTCTCGCCCGAATATCAAAGTCCCGCCGAGTTCGTTACTTTGCTCCTCCCAACCGCGTGAACGTTAGAGTAACGGACGAGCCTTCTCATCATAAACACGGACTATCTAGAACGAGCTGGGTCGGCCGTCTCCTCTCAAAATTCTCTGTCTGGAAGCAACCTCAACCAGCAACTTTTGCAGCAGCTCCTTTTCACTGTGAACGGGCAGTTTTGGAAAACAATGTACAAGTGTCCAATCATGCATAATGCCTTCCTCTGAGAAGTCCACCTCAGACTCGAGAAGATCCGCCGCTAAGAACCAGTCATTATCGGAGCGGTACTTCACTGCCGAGGTGTCAAGCTCGTCCGGAAGTTAGAGGATTGGGGCTCATCCGATTCGCACATTGTCACTTGAGAGAGCATCTACATGGCTTATCTCAGAGGGCTGATCACTCAAACCTATCGTAGTTGACGGAACTGAGCTGTGGCTGAAGTACTTTTCTTCCACTGGATTTTTAGCGGTTTTTAGCCTACCGGCCTTCAGGGGCAAACACAGCTTCTGCACGCACCGTGGTTTGGGTAGAGCTTCGGTCCGGGGCATGGAAGCCTCACGGTGCTGCTAGGTTTGCGGAGGGGGGCGACACACGCGGTGTCTATGGAGGTAACAAAGAGTGCATCAACATGGTCAGCAAATATTATGCCTACGGATCTGGTGCCCAGTTCATCTTCGGGCGAAATACAAACTGCATTCTTTGGCCAGTCACAACTAGTACGCGGCAATTATGGGAATGTTGCGCAGCGCTTCATCAGGGCAGTATGCGATTACATTTTCACACTGGTGCATTTTACGTGCTGCTTACATAACAGTGGTCACAAAGCAGAGGTTAACCGCGAATGTTAACGAACGCCGTGAAAAGCATTCAGGTGATTTCACATTGGCGGAATTCTAAGGAATAACGTTGAATAATAGATCAACAGGGGGCACAAAGTACCACAAGATGACTCTCTGTAGGCAGTGCAAGATATGCGTTCTGTTGTTGAGCACCGACCAGCTCATCAATCAGTCACACAGTCGAACAAATGAACGGAGAAAAAAGGAGGAAGATTGCAGGAGAGTTTGAGGTACGGTTTAAGAAGGACTCGCCGCCAGTTGTCCCCCGTTCCTTAAACAAGTAGCTCCAATTTCCGACATCTTAAAGAGGTGCTCGGGTACCAGGCTGAGGCCCAAATATTCCCTGATCTTCTAGTTATCTTGTTTTCCGATTTTCACCAGAGAACAGGACGATAGTTCACTGAGCACTGTAGCATTGGGGTGAAAGGAGAGGGTTCAAAATGTGTACCTCGACAGTGTCATGGATCCGGCATGGACGGTGGGCCGAAAGATAGGCGGCTGGAAAAAACGAAAGGATTTCGGTCTCTTGTCTCGACTGCATCTTTTGACTTGTGTCGGCGGTGATCCAAAAGATAAACTGATGACTGTGAAAGAGGGTTCGGCTTTGTGGTAGTCCTTTCAGCTTGAGTAGTGAAAAAGATTCGGTGATAGAAAACCCCTCTGGCATCAAAAGGCTGGACTCTTGAACTGCGCACACCAGGCGCATCCTTAACATATATTTTGCTTCTTGGAATCCTATACTCCCGGGGCTGAAAACACTGCTTCTGATAGTCTATTCCAGTCGATGAATACCGTACCAAAGAAGACACTTTGCTCTCCATCTAATCTTCTCCCTTCATAACGTAAGGGCTCGTCCTCGGACTACGGTGTTGCCACTGAGCATCAACAAAGTTCCCGCTCATTCACCCACGTCATCTATCCCTTTCATCATCCTGAAAGGATCTTCCGCATCAACTTGAAGCCTTATTTGTTTCAGTGAATACAGATTCAGTTTGTCAAGGCGCCGCCCATTATTGGGGTCCCGTAAGCAGCCAAAACGTCTTGTGAAACTTTCGTGCTCTGGCTACATGATCTCAGTATCATTTGCCAAGCACGTGGGTGCCAAGACCCAGTATTCAACTCTGGGTTTTACCACTTTGAAAAAGGCTTCTGGCGCGGAAGGTTCTACCCAGTTATCTCCTACTTGTTATAGAATTCACGATCCAAGCTGTTATTTTGTTCGTCAAATCGAAAGCTGCCAGTTTTTGAAACAGTAGACGGTGGTTGGTTGGTGGAACGCACTTTACCGGTAAAAGATACCTGTTTCCACCTCGCTCCCCAGTCTTTTCTCCCGGTTAGCTCATCGGGGGTGTTAGGCAAGTTAGCCAAGCTTAAAAGTTACCTTACGAACCAATGTTGAGCCGATACCACCAAACGATTTGAGTTTGTGGACTTCTATCCTGTCTCTTGCAATTTTCTCCATCGCCTTAAGGACTACTAAGTCAAGACTCACCAGAAGATGGTTCAGGGAACTTTCCTCGTCTCGGCTCCCGTGAATTGGGCGTATTGCAGACCTAATTCAAACTTCCGGGATGATAACCCCCTTTCATCGATGCTTCAAAAAGCGCAGACGGTGGCTGCACGAGTGAGCTGGTTATCGGCTCCAGTATAGCTTGTTGGATACCATCGAGCTCTGCCATTTAGTATAGCTCAAATCCGCTCACGGTACGGGCTGCTTCCGCGTCCATTGTGTTCTTGTCCATGGTCTGCTAGCTAGCCAGACAGTCCAGGAGTCAACCGTGCAAATCAACGAACACTCCGTGGGATTGTCGGAGGAAAGCTTGAGCACATCGGCCTCGTCGGGGCCGGATATGGCAAGCCTTTCTCAATCGTTCGTTGCGTTGCCTTTAAAGTTTATTTCGGCCGTATGTAACTCCAACATGGTTTGAGGCTAATTTTCGGATCCTTTGTCATTTATTCTCCATATTTTCTTCAACCAGGTACCTGCAAAGTTGCAAACCACACCCTAGCCGGTATGCACCGCTGGAAGTCTCGGTGGCTATCACTATCCCTAATCTGGCCCACGCTATATTTTTCGTCTTGATCGAGTTGTGAACTCGATAGGCCCCCCACGGCTGAGCGCCTGGGCTTCGCACCATATGGTTGAGGGTACCTGGTCCGTAACTCGATATACTTTGACACAGATGCAGCACCACCACCCTACTCGGTTGTTTTGATCTCTCCACACACCTGTCTGGCGCTTTTCCGACCCCCTGAAGAATTCCCAAGACAACTTCGTGGGAGCAATCCCGGAACTAGCCCGGAGCTCAGGGATCCCATGTGCCGAGCACTTCCGTTTAAAAACCAAGAATATCACCTGAGAGAGTAGTATCATCCACTAATGTTGTCGTTTCTGGCGTTTTCTTCTCACTTTATTCACTCCCTTTTGGTCTCCTCGGGTTTTTACGTGCACTAGAGGAACAGACGTCAGTTCAGTTTCAACGTTGTTCCAACGCTTTTTGAATACAGAGGGTAGATCGCCCCAATGTGGGCGTCACTACCATTCATTCTTGGCCGTGTCCTCAAGATAGAGGCTTGCGCCGGAACTCCACCACGTGTGGGTACATTTTCTTCTTGAATATTTTCCAGTAAACCTCATCCATGACTTCAGCCGTTTTGGTTTCGGTCCCAGAAATAAGGCGGAAACTCGGTAGCCCAGTTGATTGCAGATTCACGAGCTTCATCGACCGCCCCCTGCGCGTGAGTGTCCGACCACCGGCCAAAATAGCTCGGTGGTCACAAGACGAGACCGGTGTCCATTAACGGCACACTCCAGCTTCAAGAATCCAACTGACGAGCGGGGAAAATGTTGAATTTCCGCCCTACTCCCGTCAGAGACGTACCTCTGGGAAATACAGGAAACCGGATGCACCATAGGGCACCGTGAGTTAGCTCTTTAGACGACCAGTGGGCGGCACCACAGATGCTCACGATGAGACACTCATCTTCTCAGTGTGGTCACGGGTTTATTCGAAGAGAAAACCGTTGCCCCCTAATCATATTCACGGAAAGACACTCAAAGAGTCACTTCCTGGAAAGAGTGGCCGTCCTATCCACCTAATTTATACTGAGCACAATTTTAGAGTGTCCATGGAGGGGGCCCGGCCTTTGGACAATCGTGCTGGTGCATTAGAGTCCAACTGAAGACCCTAGTTACCTGTAATTTTGATGGCACTTCAGATTTTTTGATCGTCCGTATAGGTCCGTTCTCATGGCAAATCGATGAGTAACGGCAGGAATAGCGCCGGATCCAAGACCGAGCCATGCCATACTCCCCTTCAAGCCTCACGTCATGATGAAGAAATCTTTACAGATGGGGACCTCCATTCAGGAAGTCTTCGGCACAATTGAGCAACATTTTATCAATCTGAATGATTTCCTTTCGGTGTGCAAAAGGTTCTGAGGCACTGTCGAACCCTTGCAGAGTTTGGCGCAAACAGGTTCTTTGCCGTCTTTCTCTGCTCTACTCCGTACCCATCGTTCAAGCATCAACAAAAGGATAGACAAAAAGATCGGCCTTCTCGGAAGGTCCACTGCTGACGGTTGAGCAGCTTGTGCATCCCAAGATACTCCCCTATTTGAGTGTTTACAGGCCCTTTCAAGACCTCTCCAAAGACACCCACGGGGCTGACTTGAAGGCAGTTGACCATCGCTGCTATGCTCCTGCCCCCGATGACTACGGCTTTCCCATCCTGCAAGCATTTTACCTTGTTCCAGACAGTCTTTAAAGGGCTTAGTGAGTGTGGGTGTGGAAATGCCCGCAAGCTGTCGTAGCTCCGTTGGATGAAACCTTTTAAGCTAGAAGATTGGTGAGACCGGAGGACTCGAATAACATCAATAATTTCTTCCAACGAGAATTCGAACATCGGTGGGGCTTAATCTTTCTGAGGCAACTAAGGCCTTGGGAACACCTCCTGGAAAAAGACAGTGGCACAATGTAGAGCCAATTACTCCCACTTTCGCAGCCTAGACCCGCTATCGTTACTCTGCTCTGCAATGCGGGAATATCTGACGAAACCTGATCCCCCGGCGTAAGCAGACAAACAGTCGTTCACTTAGGTTTTGCACAATATTTCTCGTGGATGGGACCAATTTTGTGTCCAGAAAGATGATTTTTCTGCGCGATTTTGTAGCTCCTGAGGAAGTATGATATTGAATTGCGGGGCGGAATCTTTGTCCAGTGTTGCTTTTAGCAGAGAAATAGTGGTTACATTATATCTGACCCCAAGATCGTCTAGCAAAAATGAGACGCCCTGCCTCCGGCAACCACCTATTACTTCCTCCAATAACTTTACTCTCCTTGT
This sequence comes from Fasciola hepatica, assembly GCA_948099385.1. Taxonomy (NCBI): domain Eukaryota; kingdom Metazoa; phylum Platyhelminthes; class Trematoda; order Plagiorchiida; family Fasciolidae; genus Fasciola; species Fasciola hepatica. The sequence goes on from CANUEZ040000043.1 coordinate 41,660,098, forward strand.
GCTGGGAACTGAACTTACAGCATATTACAGAAAGGTAACAGTCGATTTGAGGAGAAATTTGCTCTGGGCTTATGTCTTAGGTGCTCTGTTTTCAGCTTCATGCTACGCCCCTCAGTCTCGCCCTCTGGAAATCCTGCTCACAGGACAAAGTAGAAAACTCCGTGATAAACACGGGGGGAAATAATTTCAGAGGCGGAATAAACGTGCTAGAAATGGCAACGGTAGTAGGCTATACATGCTGCTTCAGCGGCATTCTAATTCTAAATGTATCAACGATAATAATGGTAAATTCCTCGGCCGTGGTTGAGACGCAGGCGTGAACGCATGGCGAGAGTGAACAACATCACTCAGTGAGGTAAAATGATTACGAACTTTGGGGGAGGGAGTTGCACTCTTAGCAACAGAAAAATAACAAAGTGAGGTCGCAAAAGATTGCACAGTTAATATACTTAAATTTTGAATTACTCAGGGCAATAGCAGGGAATCAGCCGAAAATGAAACTGTTGAGACGAACCTTGTCTTTGGAGGCAGTAAATACAATGTCAACAAGGATGATACAGGAAAGGAACTGTAATGCAAACCCAAGTTGACTAGAAGGAGTAATTGGTTACTAAGCAAGAAGACGGGTAATAACTGTATAAAGGTACGCGAGGGGACGTTTATGAATCTGGAGGGGGAACAGTACCCCCGTAAAAATTAGATAGTTTCCAGGACAAATTACTAGTATCAGCCTATGATGGGAACTTGTAGCTGGCGGAAGAAGGATAGAGCCCCAAGACGCGAAGCAATGGTTACCAGGTAGAGTACCTTATCCAAAAAGGAACAAAATAGTGCAGGAGAGAAGCGTGGACACCGTTGCCACGGCAAGCCTTGATCATGCCGATAGAATGAAAAATATGTCATTTTGTTGGGTCCCTTAAGGCTTTTCTGCGCCAGTATTGGGCGTTTCAGGTGAGGGCCTTCTGCGGTTTGCTATGGCCTATCTACTTTGTTGAGACACCTTGAAAAGGACAACGGCATATCTCTGTGGCTAGACCGCTCTTTTTTTGTTGGGTGACATTGAATGGTGGTAATAATGGCTTCGACATCAAGAGGGGCTTTCTTAAGAAGTTCCCAATAAACAGCGAAGAGTGTGGGACAGTATCAGGGCTGCGTGTGGGTGAGGCCTTGTTACCGGTCCGTGTTAATGTCGGCCAGCGAAAAGCGCGCTTGTGAGCAGGCCGTGGGACTGAGCTTCTAGCGTAGTATATTACAGTCAGGCGACACAATGACTGGGTGTTTCTGCGGTTGGGAGAGCAAAGGCAGCAGTCTTCAGTGTGATCCAGCTGAGGGTTCGCGTGTGCAAGTTAGCGGAAAGACGTGGGGAATTTGAAAGGAGGCACACTGGCCGTAGTGACACGACAGATTGTGGTGGTGGAGATCTCCGTAGGAATGACGGAAGAGAGATGCAACAGAGGTCGATTTACTAGTGGATTTCGAGGTTTGTTAGCGGCTTACATTTTGCCGAGTCCTAGATATTGTAAACCAATGTTTATGAGAACCGTCTTCAGTGACACTACTAAGCCTTGTTATTGACTGTCGGTTCGACAGGATCCCAGGCCTTATCATTCAGAGTTATTGAGGCCGTGGGTTTGCACCGGGGACTATGGGTCTGTGGGCTAGATGAGGAATCGGCTGAGATACACACAGAAATCAAAAGATAAGATAATATAAATTTTCCGTAAGATATATGACGTGTGCTACCGTGGCACAGGCACAGGTCTAAAGCTGCAAGCATGTGTCGGACGTTGGTTCATGGAAGGTTGCTGTGGGTTAGGTTGTAAAGTAAAGAGTAAGTTGGATTCAAGGACATGGAAGGCACAGCTTCTCACAAAAATTAGGGAGAAGTGATAAGTAATAAAGGGAATCTGAACGGTTCCCCTGTGTTCTGCTATATGTATATGTGGGGCGGAATTGGGTCCGGTGATGTATGGAAGCGCTGTCCGGAACAGTGTCATAAAAGACAGGTTCTGTGGCTTTCATGGCTGACGTAGACATAAACGCCAGGCGCAAACGCTGAGGGTGTCAGGTAGGTAAACGTTGGAGAGGGGGTAAACGAGCATGTGTAAAGATTCCAGTGCGCTACCACTCCAGCGAGTCTCGTGCTTAGGAAACAAAAGCATATAAACCAATAGAGAGCAGTACGGTGTTTCCGCTTTCAGAGTATCAGGTCCAAGCTGATGAGAAGCCTTTCCAAAAACGAGTGTTGTTTATAACAGCCGGTCGTGGGAAATCCCCCTTTAACCCTCGCGATTTAGTGTTTTTCCCAACATCACTCACTTGCCTACACTACTGACTTGTCTTTACGAACTGGTTGTTTTTCTGGACCAATTGTTGTTTGTTCGCGCCCAGAGCGCTACTTTGGCACATCCTTGTTCAGGACCTGCGTGACGCACGTGCTGTATGCTCACACGCTGCAATTCGGTTTCTCGTTGTTGAGTCCTTGTGATCGTATTACTGAGGTTTGTATATTTTTTATGTCATTGTTCATGTACTAATCTAGTATCGTAGAATATCGCGGATAATCGTCTTTTGATTTCGAGATCCGTTGCGAATTTGGCTACGCATTGCTCAAACGTTCGTTACACTGTTCACTTTCCTCAAAGCTCCATATCAGCTGCATTAGGAGACCAAACTGATCCAAAAAGGTCACTTCTATCTTCTGCCCTTGTGTTTCCCAACAAAGAGGTGGTGGATCTCCCAAAGGAACGTTCCATAATTTCCCTGCTTGATAATAATAATAATAATAATAATAATGGTATATTTCTCGACCATGGTCGAGACGCATGCGCAAGCGCATGATCATGGTGTACAACGTTACTCAAAACAATGAACTATACACAAATTTCAAGAAAGCGAGTAGAGTCGTCAGAAGCAAAACAATATAGCTAGAGATAGTTTGAGTCGACTGAAATTATAAAGGTTTGCGCGGCAAATACGGTTTGGTTTCGGATTCGACTGGTTGGTGGTGGTCCGTGAAAATACAAAATATATCGTGAAAATATAGCGCTAGGGATGCGTTATAAGTCATAGTAATGCAAGATGTGGGTAACTGAAGCCTATTGCTGGTTCTATGCACGGAGTAAGTTATGGACATGGAGAGGTTAAAGAAATGAATGGGAGTACAACCGTGAACTTTGGTGAATATGAAGAGAGCGGCTCTCTATGGAGATGAAGTTGGCCCGGAATGATGGATATTCCCGATTCTAATAGAGGGAGTTCATCATGAAACGAGGGGACATGAGGAAGCTCTGTGGAAATGGACAGGCAACGTTGATGAATGTGGAGGAAACAGCAATCCATAAATAAGGTGAGTTTAGGTTCAGGATCAATAACCCTTATCATTCAGAAAAAAAGGCAGCGCAACTTGAAGGCCTTCAACTGGTGAAGAGTCAATTTCAAGCTGGATACCGATCGAAAGAAAAATGAAATCTTGGAAGAGAAAACGGAGCGAAAAATCTCCTTGTAGGCTCGCGCCTTATTGTTCTGTTATACTGACAAATATATTGACTTATTGATTCTCGGTGATCTTCGGCGTCATTGTTGGGAACCAAGGATGTGAGGGACAAGTGGACTCGCGTTCGGATAACGTATCGAATTTTAATGAAAGAAAATTTCTGTGTTGCGTATTCTGGCTGTGTTATTGGATTGTTTCACGTGAGACCAATGTGATGTGCAGCATCCCGTGGGTATGGTTCATCAGGCGGGATAAGGGACGTGTCAATCAATCAATAGAAGTTTGCTTGCGAACTGTTATTTCTGATCGTGGCTTTCTGCTTGTTTGGCCTTTTTCACAACTGCCGGGGATGGCCTCTTTTCCCCACCTCCCGAGGAAGCTATGTTATGAGTGCTGTTAACACCAGGGTTTTCGCTAGCATGGGGGGATGCACAGTTAGACGAGGAAAATATGTGGGATGGTGCAGTTACTGCTGTAAACCACGAGCTCGCGTTTGTGTACCTATCTTGTGCAGAACCGGATTGTACCTAAAAGCACCAAGGGCCATTCCAGTTCAGCTGATGAGTGGGGTTAGCTGGGCTTGGGAGGGGGCATGATAGAGACACAGCAAGGTAGTAGTCTTAAGGAGTTCATATTTTAGGAATTCAGGCGGAGCCGGACAACTATTCGTGTGACAAAAGATAAAATTGTGAAAATGAGACCTTCAGATAAATATTTGAGGGTGGGCATCTGGAATCGGAGCTTCTGAACAGTTTAAATGAGAAAGGCAAGTCGGAGCTGAGGAAGAAAGCCGAGGTAAACGGAGGCCACTAAGAATGGTGAAAGAGCAGTAAAATCAAAATGGAAGGTGATGGACGGTGGTATTCAATATCTTAGGATCCAGCATTGCTTTGTTATTGCGAGTAGGAGGAAATCATCGAGGATTAAACACCTTTGGCTTTAAGAAATCTATTTTATACTGGTGATCTCACTTTGTTTTGGGGGAGGCGGCAGTTGTCCAGTTGCAGTCACGAAGACTGGCCAATCGGTTAGGTAAAGCAGGACCATGCAGTGCTAGATGGCAGTGTAAGAACATGACAGTTTTCTAGAACTGCAAAAACCGGCAAGCATTTTACTGGTTACTGCTACAAGGAGCCACAAAATACATGTCAATTTTGTGAGGGTTATATGTGGTATGAAGTAACGGGAAGTTACCACTGTGGCCTTCATCAGTAGGCCAGCAACAAGGAATTTACAATATGATGCTAAATTCCTTTTAATCAAGCCTGTTTTTGAAAGCCAGCTCTTTTGTTTTACATTGGAAGGCAAGAAAAATCACTTTAAGGGGGAGTCAACAAGCGCTCTGGCGGACCTCTGAGCTGAGTCAGAGGAACTCTCACGGACGTCAACCGAAAGTTTCCCCTATAACTTCGAATATTTTGTGAGAAAAAAGTTAGGTCTAAGAGCTGATCTTCATTTTGGAACAGAAAAGTGCACTAAGTGATGGCGCAGGGTGTACGCTTTCGAGGGGGTGAGAGGAATGGCTTCAGTGCATGATAGATTCAGATGACCCTACATTTTAAACAGAACCTAAGGGCCAACCTCCGTGCAGAGCAGAAGCAGGGTTCAAGTTTAAGTGAGATACTTTGATCCTTTTAGTATAAACATGTGCTTTCATTGTATTTTCTTAGCGCAAATGAAGAGTGAGCACGAGCTTCCTGGGCCGTAGCCTCCAGCTTCACCCTCCAAAAATATAATTGCACAAGGTCTAAAAAATCTATAGCTCATACATCAGGAATGTAAACCAGTCCACCGTTGACTCTAGCCGCTGACGACCAGAACGACACCAAACAGTCATCTACCGCCCACACAAAATAAAGCAGGAGCTCCGGTAGCCACAGCACCCATAGTCCTCTTAAGACTTTATGTGAGTTCATATCTCAACCTAGCATTGGTCCTAACTAAAGCTATTTATATTCCGCTGCTTGTTCAGGTGCAAGGCATACCTTTGCTTCATTAACTTTCGTCTGAAATCAAAAGCCTCGACAAAGGGCACAAATCGAATTACCCCATAATGTGGTGCTCGCCATCGAGCACATGCCCGTAGTCACCGATCGAAGTATGACCGATATGTCACCGTAATCTAGGACAAACTTATCTAGTTCTCCATTACCCCCGTATTGCCTCAAAAATTGGTACATCCGCCTCCCGTTGAAACCAATTCTGTCAAGCACAAAGCGCTCCGCCACACAGTGAACTTATCTGCTGGCAGCCGTTTATATACCACCTAAGCTATGGCTCATCCCCGTCAAAAAACTCCCTCCAAGCTTATGCTGTTAACTTCCTGTCCACGGCATACATTATGTGCCACCGACCGCCTACATGACTCTTTATTCTTGCCGTTACAACACAAATACACACAGGTCATCTTACTTTGCCTTTATTTGCTATCATAACCCACGGCTTGAATCATTTTCAGAATGCCGATTGCCCCATTTATTCTGGGCCTTGATTCCTCCCGTAGGATCGTGGTCATTCGATCTCTATCGACACTTTAATCATAGCCCTCAGCTGGAGCGTCCTGCAGACCGCGGCATCCACAGTCCCCTTTCGGGTCATGCCGGTTACTCGGGTAGCCAACGGTCCACCAGGAGCTACTCTTGGAGTACCACACAGAATAAATGAATCTGACTGACTGGGCTAGACTAAGTTCCGCGCTGGAAGGTCACGGTTCAGACTTATTCCCAAGCTAGCCGATGCTATGTACAGCCTCTTACATCGCACTCCACTGCGATTACGGTAGTGTTACCCGGGTTACGAAACACCATAACAGCTTTATCGGACCGCAATGCGGGTTCCCGACATCGAACGACATTAAGCACTGCCCAAACGAAAGGTTCAAGCATACCCTCTAGTCGGTCGTTGTGGCTCCCAAATGATGACTGAAGTTCTACCATTGCCGCTGCATTTTTAAACTTCTTTCCCCATTTTGTCAACCAAAGCAATCTAGTCCATTTTTGCCTGCTACCCAATCATTTTCCTCATGAACGGCCAGCCACATCTGGTGAGCCAGCCCATGCTCGGGCTTTAGTTCGTGACCTGCCATCAGTGGAAAACATGAAATTTATGAAACAAAGCACCAGTCAATCGTTGTTGGTCAGAACTTGTCTCTATATTCTTTTGTTGTATATACAGAAATGTCTATCTTCACGTCCGGCATGATATCGGTCGTCGCTTCGAGTCTGGTCGCCTGCAAGCCTCTGCCACAGGACTTGCGTAACCACATTTCATCTCTTCAACACCACTTTGACGCATATGCTACATCTTCCCGTTCAAGCTGACTGCCTACTTGAAAAGTGTTTCGACTTCCCCTACTAAGCTCCCGACCGTCAGAAAAAATGAGACAGAGCTCCAAAGTAGGCGCGATGTAAGATTGCGGTCATGTACTGAAGTGTCTAAGTTAAGTAACCAATGGCCGTTATCGACTAGGCAACCTGGAGCAGAACATACTCGGAAAACTTGAAGCCATAGGAACAACGAAGACAAAGGTTTCGAACTGGAGAGTTAGCCGAGATGCGCCGGCCGCGGATAGTCGGGGTTACAAGGGGTGCTTGATATCTTAGGTTGGCCTATGAACTCATATCAGCCGAAAGTGGTATTCCACAGCTTTGATACTAATGGTTGAGATGTCATAAGCCATTATTCGTGCTCTCTGAGGAGGTCCGAATGTTTTGAGTTTGAAAATTCTAAATAAGTTTGGCATCTCCGGCAAAACCAAAGAGTTGCCCTAGCAAATAATGGGGCGTAGCTATTCATTGTACTACAGAAACGACACTGGACCATGAAAGCAGTCTTGCGTATCAGCACTAGTAACAAGAACTGGTCACGGTTAATCGCCACTAACGAAAACTACTTAGGCTACGAAGTGGACCGTGCATACAGCGAGCCGCAGACCGCGTGCTCCTAGAGTTAGGACTGCGAGCTGACTTTGGGAACCCGGGCGAAAGCTTCCGCTGTACCTAGGAATGTACCCATCGGCGATTTTACCGTATCTGGTTCATCGGTAGTAGGACCGACAAAGCCTTCGGCACTCCGGACTTCAGGTACTAACTAGGTCCCGAGAATGGCCCAAAAACATGCATCAAGCCGAAATTCCCGTCGCTCACCAAAGCAAGGTGAAAGTCAGTGGAAAAGGTGAGGGGCGATTTGCATTGAGGCAATGTTGGTCACGCACACGTTTTAGAGCGACACCGGACGAGGTGCCAGCTAGGGGATCTGAGGGTTCAACCGTCTGCAGGCACAACAGTCAAAAGTTTGTCTTTCAGTTTGCTTTTGCAGCAGGCGGGCAAACAACGGAGGGCCCTTTGGCAATGAGCATCCTACAACCTGCTAGGAGCCACGTGCGAATAGTTTATTTTGGTCTCTGTCAATTGTCGGTCATGAATTTACGCATTCAGCCTAAGTCAATTTTTAGTTGCTACAAATGAACCTGGCAGGCGGAGATAGGGAGCCCCCGGGCGAAGCCGTGCTGACCAAAATGGATAAGTTTCTAATTTATTATATAATTCACCAATCATTATTTCATCGGTCTTTTCCCTATTCTTGACGTAGGTGCACGATAAAAGGGAAGATTCTTATTGGGGTCATAAAGTGGTCCCCTTCAAACGGGAGTTTTCATAGATATCTGTCATCGTAAATAGAAGGCCTCCTCGGGGAGCGGTGGAATCATTTAGGGGTAAAGCTATCATGTCGATTCCAATTCGACTCGTGATTTTGGATGGAATGCCGAAGGGATTGAGGATTACTAAGGGGCAGACCCGTGGCTGAGGCTCGGAGATTTCCCGGAAATCAAGTTCCAAGGAGAAAAAATCGTGACCAGTCAAAAGTGCATGACTGGAAACATTGTTAGTTGAATCATATGCCCCAAAGGCCAAGAAAGAGGTGCAGAATACTTGGGCTATTGCGACGGGCGGTGTGATGTGGGCTTTGTTTACTAGTAGATAAGCTTTCTTTCAAGGAAGTCGTTTGCTTCAAGATCTCTGTAAGCGCCAAAGTTTGCAAGGTTTGTCATAGTCGCTCAAGGTTCAGAATTCCTATTTTGAGGCAATACTATTAAAAACCTCAATAAATATTCTACGGGGCTACTAGCCTGCACACCGAGGGAGATTTCACGGGACCTTCAATAAGCCTCGGGGATTTCTGAAGTCTACCTTACATCCATTCGATGCATGATCCACATGATTTTCCTGGAGATTTTGGCGCTGAAGAGTCATTCAGTGTAAGAATGAGATCGATGTAAAACTTGCCAGAAGCAAATTGTTGGACATATGTGACGGAGACAATATACCGATTCTGTCAGGCGGAACGGCGGCTAGTTTGGTCCGCTCAGAGAAGAGTTTCGGCTATCAGCATCTGAGAGAATCGGAGCTAAACTGAAAGGCGGTCGCCACAAATGAAGTAACCTTCAATCGTATCGGATATCCCCAGGGTGAAAGCTAAGCCCAGTATTTTGCTGTTCTTGGCTGTGGAATTTGACTTTTGATCCAGAGACCTCCGATGCAGGAAGCCAGGTCCATTGGGTTGTTCGGTGCTGGGTAGGTTTATCAGCAGATGCTGAGGCCGTTGATTTCGTCAGCAATCAGCTTGTGGCCCGACGGAATAAGGAGAAAGTAAATGAAGGTTTCGGAAAGCAAAAGAAGGTCGCTTACAGAGGAATTCATAGGCTGGTACGTGCAACCAGTGTATAGAGACAAATTGCTTGATGATGAGCTCAAATAAATGGACTCTGGTACAACATAAAGAGTCTGGTGAGAGAGGAGGTATGTGGGGAATTCATGGCTAACACTTACAAGGCAGCGTCCACCGCGACCAACCCTGCTCGTTCTAAATACCTGATACCCAGGGCGGGAGACTTGGTCAGTTTAGGTGGAAACGGTATGCAGGGTTCAGCCGCAATTTTGTAGCCATAACTCATGAACTGAGCGATCTCCTGGAGGCTATTAAGTTTACTGGAATAGGAATGAGCGTTGTATACGTGGAGTGGTATACGAGCAACGCAACTAAGTGGTGGAAGGCTGACCTTCCAGGGTCTTCAGGTATGATCACGAAGGACATTTCTGCGGGTCGTTGGTTGGGAAGATACACGGGGTACGGTGCCACCAGTGGTTCCCGGAAGAACCCACTGCGATTCACTGCTTAGGTTGCTTAAAGAGGCAGGAAGAACTAGTTGAATCCTGAATATAGACAGCTGGCAGACCAAAGATTGATAGATCAAGGGGAAAATCTGGGAAACTCGAAGTTGCAGTTGCGTCGATGTGCAGCTTGATGCTCAAGAGGAAGACTAGAGGGAATAATGCTGTTGGCGGCTTGAGGGGCAAAATAACCAGAGTTATTGGGGGGCTGTGATGTGCAGGCTGTGAGAAAAGAATAAAGGTGGCGGCATGTGTGTGGACAACAGGTAAGCTCTGTGTGACGTACGGTAATCCCAGAGCCCATAAGGCCCCATCGGAGGATGAGAAGTTGAGAGAGTTTATGGGGCCAAAATTTGCAGTGATGAGTGGTCGCGTAGAGTACACGGATTTGTGCAGGTACGGAGGAAGAAACTGGAGGTTTGTAAGGGCTCTGTGGTGGGTGAGAGACTTTGGGCCAATGTCTACGGCTCGGTTGCTAAGCGTTTACCGTTTTCCACAAAAGGGGCACGATGACGTGGAGCCAAAAGGTGTCAGGTTATCGTGCTTGTATGGAGCTACAATTTCATTGGAAAATGGACGGGGTGGTTTGACCCTGCAACTGGACGGTGGAAATGAAAGCGGTGATTGCCTGAAAGGCTTTTGGGATAGATATGAAGGGCGCCGAGGTGTGTGGATCGGCTTAAGGGCGAGTACGACTTGGACTTTTAGGGATATGTCGTTTCGGGTAATTTGGCCAGGATATTTGAACTAGATAGACCGGCTGATTTTTTCCGTGATGAAGTGGGCTCCGTGCTTGCACTCTGCGTTAAAATAGTGGCTTCTTGATAGGCGTAAGGCGAGAAAAGCTTGTGACGCTTTGGCGCTGGTTGCTTGTAAGAGATGTGAGGAGTACTGTTCTGATCTTTATCTTGGGGCGTCTTTACACTGGGCGGCTGAAACGATCGAGCACTTTGCTCGTCAATGCCGTTGCAAGATAACTTGTCGGACGCTATAATGAAGAAGCGTGGGCCATGTCAGCTGCCGGAGTTGGGTCGCTTGATTTGTTCGTATAACCGTGGGCTGCACCGCATATATCTTACGGACAAGGCGTTTCGTCAGCCGCAGTTCTGATTTTTCTAGGTATATAGGCTGTGGTCATATCGCCCTGTATTTTCTGAAATCGAATGTCCGAGAGGTCGGAGCAAGTGACAAAACCGGCCGGGTTTCGAATGGGCGGAACAAGCCGTGAAGCAATAGCAAACCCGCGGGGATTTCGCTGGGTTTGGAACGAGCCCCCGACAGGCTGCCTTGTAAGTCCCTCTTGCAGGCTACTGTTTCCGCTACATTTCACCAAAAGTTCTTTATCCGTTGATTTTGAAAAGCTATAGATTTCAAAAACGTTTATGTCCCGTTCCGCAATGTAGAATAAAGAAGGCGGGCAAAAATAATAACATCTGCTTTATCAGTAACAAGTGAGAAACTTACTGACAAATCGATGCTTACAAATATCGCGTCGGTTTTCTAGGTGCCAGTGCGCAATTCTCCTATTTATTGCTGACAGAGAAGAAATGTAAATCAACTGTCTTATAATAAGGGGAGGCAAATGAAATTAATCTGCTTGATTGGGCTTTATCGGCCACTTTAGATTCAAGGAAAGTAGAGTCAATAAAATATAAAACGTTGACAGTTCAAGACTGTTTAGTACCATTCACATCTATCTTCATAGTTCAAAGGTTTTATAGCTGTTTAGCGGTGAAACGAACTCACTGGTTTATGCGTGTCACTACCTAAGTCTTTTACGCCAGTCAGGAATCAGTGAGGTAAAAAAGCAAGAATATGAATGTGAAACAATCAGGTGACAAACGTGAAACTGCCGAGCAAGATTTAAATCAGGTGCCTCCCCGCTTCTTAGGAATCTCTGGCGCTGGCCACCCAGCAAATATTGCCGTGGAATGCCCTACACTCTCGGCTCTCGTGACTTTTCGACAAATTGGTCGAGTCTTCAGTGTCAAAAGTCAAAGAAATAATCCGATGCTTCTCGTTCTGCTAGAATCTCTCACAGATGAGACAAGAAAACCTCCTCTAGAAATAAGGGTTCAGTGCCGAATCGTCAGGGATAAAAGCTGCACTACTGCAAAACAATGGTTTACAGTTCCAAGAGCATATTCATGCCACTACTGCCAACGTGGCTGGCGTCAGTAGACGGCGGCAAACATTCTTCCCAGAGAGAGGTCCCTCAAAGTTTTCGTCTACAATTTATCAAGTAAGACCGATAAGTGTGAATGAACAAATTAAGCTAAGCGTGGGGATTTTCTCAACGGTTTTAAGTGATTTATTTAGAATCTAAGTCACAGAATCATAATAATGCTTCCTACACAACGTAGGCAATATATATATGAAAATTTACAAGTTTATACATACGACTGCATCTTTATATGACAGTACATTTTCAATGAATCACTTATCCCTCACATAGCGTCAATAAGTTTCCTTTATCTTTTGATACATCTTTAGGGAAAAATACGACACGAGAAAGAATTAGGACTGAGCTTATTTTGCTAATATGACCCTCCCGAGCGATTACCATTTCTCATCATTAAAACTTTTGAAATTGGTACGCATAAAGCACCAGTAGAGGAACCCAGCCGAAGCCTGGCTGATTTGTAAACGCATCTGCCTGATAAGAACTCGGCCGGTTTCCCTTTGCGTACTCTGTCCCAGCCCAGATTTGACCTGCTCCAAACCCAGCCCAGGCCGGACTGGTTAACCAATGGGGCATAAACCTAAAACGAAGGCCCCAGATCATCCAAAATAACATTACTTAACGTTGCAGATTGTTCTATTGGAAATGTTCATTCATGATGAACAATGACTTCGATATTGGGTTAAATATACAGACTGTTGCGATGTGAGCTACGAACAGCACAGCTACACAAGGAAAGCCAATTACTGGCTTGATCAAACACTTTTGACAACTTACGGCAATCTTCAAAGGCCAAAGTGGAAGACGTTTATATTTATAAGTTTAGCAGAAAATACAATGGCGATCTACGTAAATCTGTGTGGCCATAAGCGCTGAATAACGAATCCGTCAAGAAACCGATCCGAGCCCGAAATATCCAGCGGCCTGTCTGCTACATGAGAAACGGAATCTGCTTCCGGATTGGAAAATGGTTTTTTCGGAGGAGCCTTGCGAAGCCTTGTTATCAGAAGTGGGAGGCGGGCCATGCCAAAGGGGTCGAGCTATGTCCTCTTAGCTGAATCTGCTGGGACTTCATCGGTCATGTTGAAAGCCATATCATTACTGGAATTGTGTAGCCTTCTCGCTCGATGGGACAAAGCAGAACCAATGTGCCACTCAGCATCCTCTTAAGTGTGGGGTTTTGGTAATACACCAAGCCTGGTGGCGCAAGAGAGAGGGGCTAGTTTTTACAGAGGGTCCTCAATGGTGGAAATCAAGCTCACATCAGTTGACATCTTTTGCTCTATATCCGTCAAAAAATCGTAGAGTGAAGAGGTGCAGCTGTTGGCTCCAAAGAATTGTTGGGAATCTCCATTGTTCCGTAGACTCAAGGTGGTAGGGTTCTTCAGGATTGTTTTCTCTGCGGAATGAAACAGGATAACCTGTTGTTGGTGTGCCCCCGAAGGTAAATTTTAGGTAGGAGGAGGGCCAAGTAGTCACACAGCACCTTAAGTTGAATGCTTTCAGCTGTTTGTTAGTATGGTGCCAACTGCAGGTTTTTGGGACGCTGAGTGCTACTGAAAGCTTCTTACCTAGGAGCATGGTTCACTACTCTATTATCCTAAAAAGCAGTTCAAAAATCATTTTTCCAACAACTTTTTAATCCGCGGATACCTTCGGGGATTTGTGTTCAGAAATACTCTGATACTTTAGCTGTAAAAAATACTAGAAGTTGCCATTTTCAGTATAAACCTAGATAACTTAGTGGGAACTACGACGATGACAGCCCAAAAAACAACACGGTAAAGCTTGTCAGTTTTCAAAGCACGTGAAAACAAGAAACTTCAATTTCTCCAAAACCAGCTATGCTTGCAGAACAGTCTTTGGCTGTTTAAGAGGGAAGAAGAATATTGTCAGGGATCTACCAGACCTTGTCAAGAAACAAAGTAGACTGGTAGAGCGGGCAGTAGCTCTCACATAGCAAACCTCCTGTGCGCGGTCAGCATGCTGGGCCACAATGCGAATAAACGAGTTCCACAGTAGGACAAATAGACAAGGTTGAAAAACAGGGAAATGAAATAGCCAAGGCCAATAATGGGCACGTTTGGCTTTCCCAGGCAAAAGGACCTCGTTCTGGATGCAGCTGATCTTATCAGAGCAGCAATGAGTGGTTCCGTCACCGGCAAGCTGGAGGTTTCAGGGCTTAGCGTGTCTAGCACCGCTACCAATGGTTTCGAGAACGGAGGCCAGAATGCGCAAAGCACTGTCAGCTGACGTCATGGATGAGGTTTACTGGAAAATATTCAAGAAGAAAATGTACCCATACGTGGTGGAGTTCCGGCGCAAGCCTCTATCTTGAGGACACGGCCAAGAATGAATGGTAGTGACGCCCACATTGGGGCGATCTACCCTCTGTATTCAAAAAGCGTTGGAACAACGTTGAAACTGAACTGACGTCTGTTCCTCTAGTGCACGTAAAAACCCGAGGAGACCAAAAGGGAGTGAATAAAGTGAGAGGAAAACGCCAGAAACGACAACATTAGTGGATGATACTACCCTCTCAGGTGATATTCGTGGTTTTTAAACGTGGGTTGAAATCCTGGAAAGCACGGGACGTCAGCTATTTTTAACACAAATTGTCCTGAAAGAACAACCTTTGGCAGTCTAAGGGGGGCACAAGCACAATGGTAGGGATCTACCAGAGCTTATCAAGAAAGAATGTAGGTCAGAGGGCGGACAGCAGCATAAGGCGTAAGGACCTCTTTCTGGAGGCAGCTGATCCTATCAGATCCGCGGCCAGTGGTTTAAATCCTCAGATATCACCACCCTTTGGCCTAGCATAACTGGATACACCGACAGTGCGGGTGCCTCGATTGAAATTTTCAACCATTGCCACAAGGAAGATGAGAGACGAAGCCTACCAGGCAGGGAGCCTCCATGACGAACGCGTGGTCGCTAGAGCTATAGTTCATAGGAATACGAGCATTTTGGTCCTACTACCTACTGAGCGGACGCAGGTGAACGCGAACTACGTACGACTCCGAAGCAAGCTTCAAAAACCGGACAATGGCCTGAAACTCAGTTCCTAGCAGGCTGGGTCCCCGGCAAATTGATAGCTCCCCAGGTGCTCCATTGCTCAGGAACTAGACAGTGTGTACTAGTGTTCTGCACTGTATGGTCTGCAGCTGATTGTTACAAAATGACTGTCTCCACGGATTAACAGATGGATGAGCATCCTTAGGTTAGGACCTTCGGAGCAGGCGACAGTCTCACGGATGAATAGAGTGAAAATTCTAGGGGCAGTAATCGCGGATCATTTCAGACGATACGTCGCGAGGCTAACCCGAAAGCCCTCAGAGCTCTCTGGCTGCTCAGAAAGGCAGCCTTTGTGTTCAAGGAGAATTCGGAGTAGATAGACTTTCGTGTTTCAATCAAAAAGAATCACCATTCACAACTCATTTCGTTGATACAATGAAGAATTAAAGACTACGTATCAAAATTGCATCAATCTGCCGATACTCGTGCCTGATTTGTGAGGATCCAGGCCAGCTACGGAAGGGAAGTTTTTGTATATGGTAATGAGAGAGGATGTGGGAGATAAGGAGAAAGCCATAGAAGGGAAATAGTATACTTGGGTAGAACATGGTTTGAAGGACGGATGAGTCCTGACAGGGTTCTGTGACCAAGCGTTTTGCACTTGACCAGGTGAAGTCCGCACAGCTCAGCAGATAATTCATTTAAGTTTATGAAGGACGCCTGAGGGATGGCAAATGGACCTCGACGAAAACTTTTGAAGCTTTTCTTTAGTAGGCCAACTGAACCAAAGGGGGACATTCAAGCAAAACGGGGGAAAAACTGAAAAAGGGAAACAGCAGCCTGTTCAACAATAAAAAGTCCAAGCTTTCGGATTTGCTAGAATGGTCGGCTGAATTTTTCCACAAAATTTCAAATGTGAGATGATCACTTCAGATTTGCATTCATAGTGATTTCTAAGTACTTTACGGAACTCACTCTGTCTGGCGGATGTCCGAAAAAGAAAGATAGACCACCAGGATAAGCCGAACGAGAAGGTGTAATTGTGCTTTTCGAGCACTTGGACAAACATGAAGTTAAACCAAATTGAACATAGAAATCATAATTATGGTATAGAATTCTGGAAAAGTTATCGAAGTCCTGGGTTATGGAAGCAGCTTAGCAAATGGCTACGTGTTCGGCATATTCAAGTAAGTGGGCACGAGAACTGGACGGAGGATCAGCATTATAGGTGGAACTTAAATAGGGGGAAATCACAGCTCCTCAAAAACACCCGAATAGTCCATTACGGGTCTGGATGTTTCAAAACCTGGTCTTGTGCACCGAGTTTCGTTGATGAGGTAGTCAGACTGCATTGCTTATAAACGCCTGAGACTGCCAAAAGCTTCGAATTTACGAAGAAGAGAACACTGAGAAGGTGAAAAACGGACCAGCAGTCTGGAAAGATTAGTCTCACAGACTTCGCTGTTCTATCCAAGGTTTTATTCGTGTGGCGGACCAAGGAAGCGATAGCATCGACGATGGGCCCTGTAGTTCACCAAAACCATAATTCGAGCAACGCGTGCCCGATTCACAAAATCCAAAATTGGGACAACGGAGACCCGTAGCTTTGACGGTACTAAATTGATAACCACAAATCTACCAATATATTCAAACTCCAAGTATTCCGCCAAACATATCTTTTAGTAAAGCTCAATTGTTCCATTTAATTTGATCGAGACACTGCGGCCAGATAGCTATCAAAGCCAGAAGCAAATATCCCACACAAACAAGCAAACGTGCAAAAAGTAATGTGTATAGACGAGCACAGCATGTAAAAAAACAGAAGGATTTTTAATGCATGTCTTTCAAAAGCTTGATCGGTTTATAATAATAATAATGGTATATTTCTCGACCATGGTCGAGACGCATGCGCAAGCGCATGATCATGGTGTACAACGTTACTCAAAACAATGAACTATACACAAATTTCAAGAAAGCGAGTAGAGTCGTCAGAAGCAAAACAATATAGCTAGAGATAGTTTGAGTCGACTGAAATTATAAAGGTTTGCGCGGCAAATACGGTTTGGTTTCGGATTCGACTGGTTGGTGGTGGTCCGTGAAAATACAAAATATATCGTGAAAATATAGCGCTAGGGATGCGTTATAAGTCATAGTAATGCAAGATGTGGGTAACTGAAGCCTATTGCTGGTTCTATGCACGGAGTAAGTTATGGACATGGAGAGGTTAAAGAAATGAATGGGAGTACAACCGTGAACTTTGGTGAATATGAAGAGAGCGGCTCTCTATGGAGATGAAGTTGGCCCGGAATGATGGATATTCCCGATTCTAATAGAGGGAGTTCATCATGAAACGAGGGGACATGAGGAAGCTCTGTGGAAATGGACAGGCAACGTTGATGAATGTGGAGGAAACAGCAATCCATAAATAAGGTGAGTTTAGGTTCAGGATCAATAACCCTTATCATTCAGAAAAAAAGGCAGCGCAACTTGAAGGCCTTTAACTGGTGAAGAGTCAATTTCAAGCTGGATACCGATCGAAAGAAAAATGAAATCTTGGAAGAGAAAACGGAGCGAAAAATCTCCTTGTAGGCTCGCGCCTTATTGTTCTGTTATGCTGACAAATATATTGACTTATTGATTCTCGGTGATCTTCGGCGTCATTGTTGGGAACCAAGGATGTGAGGGACAAGTGGACTCGCGTTCGGATGACGTATCGAATTTTAATGAAAGAAAATTTCTGTGTTGCGTATTCTGGCTGTGTTATTGGATTGTTTCACATGAGACCAAGGTGATGTGCAGCATCCCGTGGGTATGGTTCATCAGGCGGGATAAGGGACGTGTCAATCAATCAATAGAAGTTTGCTTGCGAACTGTTATTTCTGAAGCCTCCAACACTGACATCAGTAGTAGAGGTGTTGCGTTAGGAGACGTCTATCAATCTGCTTGTAAGCATTTGGGGGTGTTTTAGGTCGTGTGGCCCGATTGCAATCCCGTTTGGTATAAAAGATGCCATTAAGGTCTCTGTCGGTACAGGTCAAAGTGTGGACATTGGTCACCGAAAGTGGTGCCCGAGGGAGTGGGCGACGACAAACCTGAAATAAATGGTGTTAGCAGTCTGGACGTGGTTCCAGCTGTTAGTTATGATAATAAATAGCGACATTTAATAAAGAACTGGCTGGGTTTATGTGGACTGTCAGTGTTACATTTCGTACTTTGATCTGGGTTTTAATTAGAGAGCCTAAGTAACGTAGGGTTGCAGGGGGTTGATAAGTACTACTACAGGCTTGCAAGATAGCGTAAACCCGGTGGGCTGCTGCGTCTGCATTTCAGAGATTTAACTTAATTGTGAGCAGGCTGCGGTAGTGATTGTAGTTGGCGGGAGGCAGTGGTTACTGTTAGGTAGGGTTGTAAACCTAAGCGTGGCTTGGATGCTAGGACATCGAGAAGACAGCTTTCTAAAAAAGATGACGGAAGATAGAGGGGTATAGATGGAAAAGGTGACCGGTTTCCACTATGTTCTTTTCTCTTTTTTTCCTTTTCCGGGCTTCATCGAGGTTGCCGTTATTCGTCAGGTACGTCGATACTCTGTCCAGGTCAATGGGTTGAAGGTCAGGGCTGTGGTAGCGATTGCATTTGACGTCGACGTGCATGCTAGGTGCGATTATGGTGGGTATGGGGTGGTTGAAACTTAGAGCGGGGGGTGGGAAAGCGTATGTGGAGAGTCCAGTGCGCTGTCACCCCAGTCAGTCTCGAGCGTGAAGACCAAAGCTTGTCGAGCGAACAAGGGCGATGTGGGGTTTCCCCTTTCGCAGGATCAGGTCTGAGCTGATGGGATACTTTCCCATAGATGAAGGTTGCCCAATTCCTTCACAGCCCGATGTCAGTGGTATTTGGAGATCGAATCGATCCCACGAGGTCTTTTTCGTTTCCACTGTTCTCTTTTTTCAATTTTATTATTATTATTTTTTTTGTTTCCTAACAGAGAAGTGGTTGAGCCCATATAGGAACTTTCCATAGCCCCTCCGCCCGATCGTAATTTTATGCGTATTTGTCTTTTTTCGCAACTGCTGGGGGTGGTCTGTTTTCCCCACGTTCCAACGACGCAATGGTATGGGTGCCGTTGACATAAGGGGTTTCGCTAGCATGGGCTGGGAAAATGCAGGATGGGATTATGCAACACACGGAGTAGGACAACGAACGTTGTAAAGCACAAGCTAGCATACGTGTGTCAGTCTCATACAGCGCCAGGCCATGCCTAAGACCATCAGAGTCCATTCCGGGCTAGCTGGTGCAGATGAGTTTAGCTCTGCTGATGGGAAATGGTGTGGTGCTTAAGAGAGAATATGATAGTAGTTGGTGGATGGTAGATACAGAGGTGAGACGAGAGGAAAAGCCACCAGGTAAGTACTAGCAGGTGGGCTTCTGGAATAGATTCTGGAATGAGGTGATTAAGAAAGGCGAATTGAGGCCGGGCATAAAACCCAGGTGAGTGGTGGTAGCCAAGATGAACGGGAGAGGAGTGAAAGGATCGAGTAAAGTGGTAGACGGCGGAACTCAGTGTCCTAGGGTCCGAAGCCACGTACTTATTTGCTGTGGAGACATCTAAGACTAAGAAACTTAGACTGGTTGGCAATAGAACAGGAACATTGTCTAAAATTAGGAGAACCGGCAAGCATTAAACTAGGTATAGTTATAAAAGTCAGCAAACTGTGGCTACAGTAGTATAGATTGTAAGCAATATAACGTAAAAGAGAATAGTTGCCCTGGCGTTTGTCATCGGGTGAGAAATGAAAGTTCTAGTGCAGTAATCCTAGTAATCAAACCCGTTTTCGTAGGCCACCTCTTCGGTGACGGTCAGGCCGGTAAGAAGGATCACATTGGGAATAGTCAAGAACTGATCCAGCGAGTCTCTAAACTGGGAAACTGAGAGACTCCCGCCGATGTTTAGCGGGAGTTTATTCCATAACTTTGAGTATTTTATAAGGAAAAAGTTAGATCTTAACGCTAGTTTTGATCTAGGAATAGAGAGCTGCAATGACCGATGGCGTAGAGCATAATTCGTGGAGGGAGTGAGACGAATGGGTTCGGTACACGAAAAGGCCGTACGGTGGTACAGCTTAAACAGGAAGCACAAATTGAGCTTCATGCGACGCAACCATAAAAGGTCAAGATTGGGTAGGATGCATCGATCCTTGTAACACAGACTGGAGGAAAAGCCTACTAATTGTTTGGTGAATTGGCGTTGCACGGACTCCAGAGAAATGCGGTCGGATTTCGTCATGTTGGTGAAGATAATGGGACAGTATTCAAGGAGAGGCCTGGCGTGAGACTTGTAAGTGAGCAGTTTGCAATCATTTAGCCGGAAAGTTCTGGAGATGAGACCAGTGGTTCTTCTGGTCTTTGCAATCTGGAGTGGAACATACTCAGAAAACCTAAAGCTACAAGAATAATGGAGACCAAGGTCTCGAACTAAAGGGCTGTACGAAATGGGTAGGTCGTGGATAAGCAGGGTTCCGGGGGTCACTTGACATCTGAATGTTGTGTAGCAGCTCTTCAAGGTCGAAAAGTCCATATTCCATGAATTGCACCAATCCCCGAGACGCTTTAGGTCACTAGAGTTATCATCCAGCATGATGTTGAGGTTTTGACGAGGAAACTCATAGACAATCTTAACTTCATCAGCGAAAAGGAATGGGGTACCATGGTGCAAGATGGGAAACATGTCGTTTATGTAGATGAGAAATAGTAAAGGACCGAGTACACTGCCTTGTATAACTCCACTGGTGACTGGAGCAGGTTGTGAGAAACACCCATCAACGGAAACCACTTGTGAGCGATTCGATAAATATGATGTTAACCACGTTAAAAGAGAACCGGAAGAGCCGTGGGCATTGAGTTTGGTTAGCACTAAAGCGTGAGAGACGCGGTCGAACGCCTTTGTCATATCAAGGTATATGATGATGATGGATTTACTGTTGTCGGCGGCCGCCGTTATGAGGTTAAAAAAGTCGTACTGACAGGTGGTGCATGAACGTGATTTTAGGAAGCCATGCTGCCCACTATGGATGATGTTATGGGACAACAGGAAGTCGGACATCCGCTGTTTGATGAGGCGTTCCATCAACCTAGAAGCAATTGGAGTGTGGTTGATAGGGCGGTAATTTGAGGGGTCATGTATTGGTCCCTTCTTATGGATTGAGATGATGACCGCAGTCTTCCACTGTGAGGGAAATATGCCAAACTTGATGGATAGATTGTAGACCTTCAATAGTAAGGCTGCGACATCAGTTCCTCCAAGACGTAGAAGTGTCGGCGGAACACCATCATGGCCAAGGTGTGAGGACTTCCGGACACGGGTAATCTGGTTGGTCACCTCTTTTAAAGTAAATTCTAAATCAGACAGTGAGTGCTCGGTGACAGGGTCTATGCATGGGGATAAAGTAAGGGGGTTCGTAGTCATGGATGCAGCAAAGTAGGAGTTAAGCGTCTCAGCTATCGCTAGAGGTGAGGTAATGCGGTCGTTATTTTCTAAGATTAGAGAGGGGATACTTACTGGTTTGCTCTGATTTCTATTCTTCATTAGGTATGCCAACTTTGAGGAAGTATCATGGCATTGCAAGGCAGATACTTCTTGTTTTTTGAGCATATCATCAGTCTTCGTTCTGATTGCTACCGAGAGACGTTGGAGCTGCAAGAATGATGATAAGTCATTATTGGTTTGATACACCTTCTGGAGCTTCAGATACTTGTTTTGCATTCGGCTCAGGATTGAACTACGGACTCGGTTTGATGTGATACGAGTAGTAGTGATTTTGGACAGCAAGTATGATAGGTTAGAATATAGTAAATTAGCAGCCAGCTGAGGGTCGCTTTGCAGGAAAAAGTCGTCCCAGTCTAGCGATCGAAGCGTGCAGATAAGATTGACCCAGTTGACTGCTGAAGAGTAATGATTGGGTGGGTGGGATTTGTCAAAAGATTGCGGAACCACGAAGGTGCAGGATACCATTCTGTGGTCGCTTCCTGGAAAGAGGTCGAGCGTACTGGCTGAAACATCTGATAAACCAATAGTAAACAACAAATCAAGAATGTTGTTACCTCTGGTTGGGACTGTTACACGTTGGATCCAGCGCCCAACGCGGATGCATGACATAAAATCTAGTAAGTTGTTTGGGGCGGATAGAGTGTTCCAACAAATGCTCGGTGCATTGAAGTCCCCCGCTATGAGTTTGGAGGAACAGGGCAGCAATGAAAGATAGTTGAAGGCGTCAATAATCTTGGTAAAATCCATAGCGTTGGAATCAGGTGGCCTATAGATGCAACCAATATGAAGATAGGAATTAAGTAAGGGAATTGTTAACCACAGTGAATCCTGAATGGCGTCCAGAGTTGTGTGTGAGGGTGGAATGGCCAGCAGAGTGTTTTTGACATAAATTAGACAGCCTCCCCCACGACAAGGCCTATTCCTTCGGAACATCTGGTAGCCAACTAGACAGACTCGATCTGACGGGACGGAATCTGTTAGCCATGTTTCAGTTACAATGATAATATCAAAGTCGGAGGGCTGAGCGATGCTGCGGATGGCTTTAGTTTTGTGCAGTAATGAACGGGCATTTACAAGTATGACTGAGAGAGATGATACAGGCCTCGATAGTGGTGGATATGGTGGGGGGTTCGGTAGTGGTGATGAGGGTGGTAATTACAGTGAAGAATAGGGCAAGGATGGGGGGAGGACCTCAGTTGTTCCACGGATTGGATGAGTTGAAGCCTGGAGGGGGATAGTGTGAGGGGAGAGGGATGGGGAGGTGCTGTTTTGGAGAGTAGTTTGAATGCGGGGAATATTCTCGAAAGGGGCCGGCAGGAAAAAAGCGGCCACGGATGGATGGCAGTACTGGGCCAAGAGACGAGGATGGGTCTTGTGGGAGAGGGGAGCTAGGTGAAACCAGGAAATGGTTCCCAGGGAGTGACTGGGTAGCGGTAGAGGTATAGAGTAGTTGGTGTGGCGGATAGTAATGTAATGGAGCGGTGAATGGGGGGGGGATAAGGTGGGTACAAGTAGAGTGGAAATGAAAAGGCAGTTAGCCGAGATGGAAAACTAGGATTCACAGACACACAAGGGGCTGGTAAAATTTCACGTGACTGAGTCATTACCTTATGGTTTGCATGTGCGTTACGTTGATGGGCCTTGTTCTTTTGGTGACGAGGTGTTAACTTCTGTGGGTCAATCTGCACTGACGGGCTAATTAGTGGTGGTGGCCTAGGTGGTAACCAGACACATTCTTTTAGGATTTATGTCAGTTAAGTCAGGACCTGCTCCCGTATAGAGTCTATAGCCCGTGGTCCTCGGTATGTGACACGATAGTGAATATACTCGGCAGCGCGCAAAGCAGAACTCAAAACGCTGGAGCGGGACAACGTGTGTATTGGAGGAGCGCAACGGCGTGCAGACGACGTACACAGGCGGAGCAAGTGGCGCCACCAAAAACGGTCATTGTTCAAATAAACAAATTTGATAGTCTTCGTCATCGAGTGCTTTATTTGTAGCACTACAGGGGTCTCCCCCTAGAAGGCCGACGCAGTTAGGCTTCGACCCGTGATGGGTACGTCGGATTCGGTGGCGAGAGACGTTTTCCATGCCTCCCGCCGCGGTCAAACACAACAGCGAAGCCAGCACAAGCCGTTCTCCATGACTCACACTGGTCGCTGTGCGTCGATCGCAAAATTGCGTCCTCCTCAAAATGTTCCGACCGGGGTAGATCCTGTTCGTGACCTGGCGGTGGTGGTTGTGTTGTAGGGTTTGTCGTTGTCGGCATATCCCAAAGTTCCGTGTCCCTGTGGTTGTCATTGCCTTCGTAAGCGAGCCAGCGTCCGGCGTCAAATGGGTCCAGTCGCGATCCAGTGAGCCTTGTGTTGGAGCCATGCGAGATCCTGGAATTCCATCTGGTTCTGTCTGACGGGACGAGCTGGAAGGAAAGAAACACAAGGAAGCTGCGCCTCGAGGCGCGATCGGATATTCGACTGAGGGGGACATACCGGCGCAATACAGGCTGCCGCCACTCTTGTCGTGATCACCACGTGGTCGTGCATTCATGTATAATAGGACTATGTACAAGTTGAATATGAAGAGTAAACTTAAATATATACAACTGTTACATATTCAGAAAACCTCGTTGGCTGTCGCAGCTCGCGGCCGCGTCGATTTCTCCTGTTGATCGGTGCAGCTGTGTCTTTCGTGGAGTTTGGTGTTGCAACAGGTAACGAGGGGTCGTTAGTGGGAGTAACAGGGGCCGACTCGTGACGACTAACCGAAGGTTGTGAGCAGGTAGGGACACTGAGAGGGTTGTTCGAGGTGGGTTCTGCCTCGATGAAGGCTGGTTTGAGGCGGTCTATGCTGATGGTCTCCTTCCTGCCCTCGACGTCCACCACGTATTTCTTTTCCTTTCGCTGGACGACGCGGAACGGGCCAGAGTAAGCCGCCTGCAGTGGTGATCGCACTGCATCTACTCGAATAAAAACATGGCTGGTGGTAGCTAGAGCGGTAGGTATGTAGTTGCTCAGGGTTTGTTCTCGTGGTGGGGTGGGCTTTATCACCCGCATTTGGTGCGACAGCCGTTTTGCGTAATCCCCGTAATTAAAACTCATAGGTGGTAATGGAGAAACCAACTCACCTGGAAGTCGTAGTGTGCAACCATAAACCAGTTCAGCCGCCGTAACACCCATATCGGCTTTAACGGTGTTACGCAGTCCTAAGAGAACGATCGGCAAAACTTCACTCCATAATGGATTATCACGAGCACGAAGGGCAGCTTTCAGCTGGCGATGGAATCGCTCCACCATGCCATTGGCCTGAGGATGATAGGCTGTCGTCTTGTTGTGTCGACAACCGGATGCGTTTAGTAGCTCGTGGAAGGCGCCGTCGAAATGAGAACCGCGATCAGTGGTCACGATAGCAGGGCAACCGAACTGACTCACCCAACCGGTTAGAAATGCTTTTGCAGCTTCCTCTGAGGTTGGGCGAGGAATAATAATAATAATAATAATAATGGTTTATTTCGGAAGCGCCCGAAGCATGCCATGTGCATGGCCTGTGGCCAGCGAGTGAAACGATCTACGCAAGTGAGGATGTAGACGCAGCCATTGGATGGCGGAAGTGGCCCCACGAGATCCACATGCACATGATGAAAGCGTGCGTTCGGTTCGCAGAATGTGCCTAAAGTAGATCTGGTGTGACGATGTATCTTAACTCGTTGGCACTGGAGACAAGCACGAGCCCAAAGACGTACGTCACGTTTGACGCAAGGCCAGACGAATCGCTCGGTGACTAGTTTCACTGAGGCGGTTACCCCAGGGTGCGATAAGTTGTGGAGGCTGGTAAAAACTCGTCGGCGAAAACTGGCAGGAACCAGTGGTCGGGGTCGACCTTGTGACACATCGCAAATGATAGTTACGTCCGAAGTTGGAAGGGCCACTGCCACTAGGTGCAGGGAGCTGTTGTGTCTGAGTTGCTCTACCTCAGGATCTGTCGTTTGGGCTGCGGCGATTGCTTCTAGGTCTATGCCCATGGGTAGTGGGTAGTCGATATTGTGGACGCGTGAGAGTGCGTCTGCCACGGGATTGTGTGCCCCAGAGACGTGTCGAATGTCCGTAGTAAACTGCGAAACATAGTCTAAGTGGCGAATCTCGCGTGGCGAATATCGGTCAGAAGCTGACTGGAGGGCGTACACTAGTGGTTTATGATCTGTAAACACTGTGAACAATTGTCCCTCGAGTGTGTGCCGGAAGTGTCGGATACCCAAATAGATTGCCAGAAGTTCTCTGCTGAACGTACTATATCGGGATTCCGCAGGCTGGAGACGCTTGGAGAAGAAAGCTATTGGTTGCCATGAATTGTTGACGAATTGCTGCAACACTGCGCCAACAGCCGTGTCCGAAGCATCTGTTCCTAATGCCAGGGGAGCAGAAGGATCGGGATGTGCAAGGAGTGCTATGTTGGCGATAGCATCCTTGATCAAAGTAAACGCTGCTTGCGCCGTGTCGGGAAAAATGAATTTCCGCTTACCTCCACGTAAAACGTCTGTTAGAGGCTGCATTATTTCGGCGCAGTGTGGGATAAAGCGGCGATAAAAGTTAACCAGGCCAGAAAATTGGCGCAACTGTCGGTAAGAGTGAGGCTCAGGATAGTCGCGAATTGCCGCCACCTTGTCAGGCAGGGGCTGTATGCCTGAGGCTGAGATTTCGTGACCTAGGAACGTGATGGTCGTCTTACCTAATTCGCACTTAGCAGAGTTAATGGTTACACCGTGTTGGCTAAGGCGCTCAAAAAGAGCACGCAGGTGTGTCATATGCTCTTCTTTTGAAGAACTTGCCACCAAAATATCGTCTAAGTACACGTAGACATTCTTCAAACCGCGTGTTGTCTCATGCATAAACCTTTGAAAGGTTTGGGCTGCATTGCTGAGCCCAAAAGGCATGCGCAAAAACTCGAATAGTCCGAATGGAGTTGTGACAGCGGTTTTAGGGATGTCAGCCTCTGCTACTTGGATTTGGTGGTATGCTCTGACGAGGTCGATTCTGCTGAAAACAGAACAACCAGACAGGGTAGAAGTAAGATCTTGAATATGTGGAATGGGGTATCTGTCCGGGACAGTAGCCTGGTTGAGGGCCCTGTAGTCACCGCAGGGGCGCCAATCGCCATTAGGTTTAGGAACCATGTGAAGGGGCGAGGCCCAAGGGCTACTGGACGGGCGTATTATGCCTAGTTCTAGCATGTGTTCAAACTCAGCCTGTGCTACGCGTAGCTTGTCTAAGGTCAAGCGACGTGGTCGGCTAAATGTTGGGGGTCCTTTAGTGACAATATGGTGGGTAACGTTAGTGGTCACCGCGGGAAGGGGGCCAGATTGTCTTAGCATTGCCGGGTAAGCTGAAAGTAGGTCTGCGTACGGGTGTTCGGCCTGCGGTTCGATGTATAGGGGCGTGATGTGATTCACGGAGGAATACGACCCGGTTACGGAAAGAGAAGTCTGCCGGTCGACAACTCTCCGGCCTCGTGCATCGATCAGGAGGTCGAAATGGTCTAGGAAATCGATGCCTAGTATGGGATAAGGGACGTCTGCTACTATGAACACCCAGCGGAAGGTGCGGCGTAGTCCTAAGTTGAGTGTGAGTGACTTACGGCCGTAAGTAGCAATGGGAGTGCCATTGGCAGCACGGAGTTGTTGGACTGACGGGTTCGTTGCATCACCTGCCTCCTTTGGAATGACACTTACTGCTGCACCGGTGTCAATTAGGAACAGGCTATTGGAAACTAAATCTCGGACATGCAACAGACGACTGCTATTATGGCTGCCGACCGCGTTAGTCGCCGGAACGCGTCGGGATATTAGTTTCCCTGTTTGGCACCTGGGAAGGTGCAACCGGCTTCGCAGCGCCGAGCCTTCTCCCCAAACCGTTTGTGGTATCGACAATACGTTGATCGAGATGGGTTACCCAGGCGGTTAGGGGAAGGGCTTCTGAGACGTTCACGTCGGTCAGAGTTGTGATAAGATATATGGTTTCTACAGTGAGAACAACCAGGAGAGGAAAAACGTCTGAAAGCCCGCTCGAAAGCAGCTATCAGAGTATCCTCGGGGTGTGTTTCTACGGTGGGAGCTGTGGTCTGGGGGCTGCTCGAGTTTGTTACGGCGGTAATTTGTGGATGGTACCGGTCCATAATACCGTCCGCTAGTTTAGCCGCTTCTGTGAGCTTAAGGTGGCTGGAAACCTCGAGCAGTGCTTGAATGTTGGGTGGTAGTCGCTGTACCCACAACTCTTTGAGGACGTTTTCCTCTAAAAGTTGCCCTGCCAGCTGCCGCATTTCTCTCAGTAATGCAGAAGGCTTCTTGCTACCTAACTCTGTCCCTTGGGTCAGCCGTTTTAGTCTGGACGATTCTGACGGTAAAAGACAAGAGATTACCGCGTCTTTCACGGCTGTGTAAGAACTGTTATTAAATATTACGTCGCGTATCTGAGTAGCAACGTCACGGGGAAGGCGACCGATAGTCCACAAGTAACGGGTTCGTTCGCTTGTAATTCTATGTAATTCGAACTCTGCCTCCAACATATGAAACCAGAGCTGAGGGTCATCAATAAAAAACTGAGGGACGGCTAGGGAGACTGTCGAAACGGACGGTTCCGGGTCAGGTTTACGGTCGTTGCTAGCCATAGTTGCAATGGTATGTCAAATGTAAAATGATATAAAGAGGTCAGTGCAGCAAAAGTGAAACACTTGTAATATGGATATGAGAAAATATATATAAGGGATATGGTAACTGATATCCGGAATTTACCGTTTATATATCGGAAAAGTGTATATGTAAACGAATAAATGTGATTGAGGGACTTACGAATGTACTTCGAGAATTAATTTGTTCTTCGGGCTCACCAGTTTAGGATTTATGTCAGTTAAGTCAGGACCTGCTCCCGTATAGAGTCTATAGCCCGTGGTCCTCGGTATGTGACACGATAGTGAATATACTCGGCAGCGCGCAAAGCAGAACTCAAAACGCTGGAGCGGGACAACGTGTGTATTGGAGGAGCGCAACGGCGTGCAGACGACGTACACAGGCGGAGCAAGTGGCGCCACCAAAAACGGTCATTGTTCAAATAAACAAATTTGATAGTCTTCGTCATCGAGTGCTTTATTGGTAGCACTACATTCTGGTTGCAAATGGGTGGGTGCAGATGGTGGGCTTAGGGGCCTGATTGAGTTATCAAAAATGCCAGAGGTAACAGGATGCATGGGTGCAGATGGAGGTGGGTTGATGGTGCAGTGAATTTTAGGTATGGTTAAATAACCCGACATGGAGCTAGTAGACGGAATGGGGTCATCTAGACTTGTGGAGCACATGAGCTCGCGGGTGGATGAGTTGGAGGAACCTTCATCAGTTTTGTGGACGTTGGGGCGCTTGTTCCAGTCTGGAGATTTGCTTGGGCTATTCTGGATATTGGGGCGTTTGCCAGGTGGCTCATTGGGTGAGGAAATTGGAGTACTGTCTAAATCTACGGTTGCATTGTAATCTGCAATAGATGGCAACATCGGGTGATGGCCAGTGATAGGTGCCCCGGAGTTTTGGGGTGGATTGTTGGTTGCGCTAACACCGGGGTTACTGTTCTGGGCGTGACTCTTGTGCACCTCTCTTTGCAGTGGGGTCTTGTCAGGAAATATCTTGGCGCACTTGAAGCCGGTTTTGGCTACGACCAACGCTTGCCGGCTGATAAAAATCTTGGCGACAACTTCATTTGTAAACTGGAACAGCAGTGGACAGGTGGTGCGTAGGGAGGTTTTGCGGAATCTAATACAGTGGCACAGTTGTGAGTCAAGGTTGCAAGCGCTTAAGATCATATTTTTAGCAGCTGAGAGAGGTATTCGGTCTGGAATGTTAAACACAACCGCATTGTTTGCCTTTTTATCCGTCTGGAGATTTCCGAGGCAATTGTGTCCACAAACTTCGTGGCCAGTAGTAGATTGGTTGGGGTATGGTGTGCGGCTGGATCAAGCAAGAATGCTATGGGCATCAGTTGACCGATAATTTGATCAGCGGAGTCAATGCGAGAGGAAAGACTGCTCAGATTTTTGCTCATTTCCGTAGTTTGTCTATTAGCATGTCCAAGTATATCTACCAGAGAGACTGAGCAGTTATTCAGTGAGTTTTGCAGTTTAGCAGTCTTGCGACGGCGGTTGCTGGCAGTGATTTTGGGTCGGTTGGGAGGAGATGTAGGCATATCTATGGTGGTAAGGATGTGGATGGCCAATCGGATGAGATGTGGCAATATGCGGGGGTAAGAGAGCTATACGGAAGCAAAGGATTAAGTGTAGAGTATGGCCAATATATGTGAGCCTTAGGTGGGGAAGAAAGTATTAGCCACGGGGGGTCAATATCAGCGGAACTAATTATGTATCAGTTGTTCAGCTAAAAACTGCAAGCAGTTTCTGCGGATGGTGCTGTTTGAAAGTTTCCGGATGTATTACGCAAGTCAAGACGGCTTTAGTCTCTTTACTAAGGTGATTCCCTGAGTGGTGTCTTAGAGTCTGCTAGTGTGGTTTCACTGAGACTGGTGTTTCACTTAGCTCCGACCCTAAGAGCAGTTCAATGATCAGTTTTGTGTGTATCTTTTACCACCGGGTGGTCCCAGGGACTAATGTTCGGAAAAAATCGCTTGATTATTTCTGGGTCGGACAACAGACCTTAGAGCTATAGTTTTAGGGATTATCCTAGATAGCTTAATAAAAACTATACGGATAACAGCGAGAAAGCTACGCGGTGTAACGCAGCAGTAGAGGGCTCCAAAATCATTTCAGACGATACGTCGCGAGGCTAACCCGAAAGCCCTCAGAGCTCTCTGGCTGCTCAGAAAGGCAGCCTTTGTGTTCAAGGAGAATTCGGAGTAGATAGACTTTCGTGTTTCAATCAAAAAGAATCACCATTCACAACTCATTTCGTTGATACAATGAAGAATTAAAGACTACGTATCAAAATTGCATCAATCTGCCGATACTCGTGCCTGATTTGTGAGGATCCAGGCCAGCTACGGAAGGGAAGTTTTTGTATATGGTAATAAGAGAGGATGTGGGAGATAAGGAGAAAGCCATAGAAGAGAAATAGTATACTTGGGTAGAACATGGTTTGAAGGACGGATGAGTCCTGACAGGGTTCTGTGACCGAGCGTTTTGCACTTGACCAGGTGAAGTCCGCACAGCTCAGCAGATAATTCATTTAAGTTTATGAAGGACGCCTGAGGGATGGCAAATGGACCTCGACGAAAACTTTTGAAGCTTTTCTTTAGTAGGCCAACTAAACCAAAGGGGGACATTCAAGCAAAACGGGGGAAAAACTGAAAAAGGGAAACAGCAGCCTGTTCAACAATAAAAAGTCCAAGCTTTCGGATTTGCTAGAATGGTCGGCTGAATTTTTCCACAAAATTTCAAATGTGAGATGATCACTTCAGATTTGCATTCATAGTGATTTCTCAGTACTTTACAGAACTCACTCTGTCTGGCGGATGTCCGAAAAAGAAAGATAGACCACCAGGATAAGCCGAACGAGAAGGTGTAATTGTGCTTTTCGAGCACTTGGACAAACATGAAGTTAAACCAAATTGAACATAGAAATCATAATTATGGTATAGAATTCTGGAAAAGTTATCGAAGTCCTGGGTTATGGAAGCAGCTTAGCAAATGGCTACGTGTTCGGCATATTCAAGTAAGTGGGCACGAGAACTGGACGGAGGATCAGCATTATAGGTGGAACTTAAATAGGGGGAAATCACAGCTCCTCAAAAACACCCGAATAGTCCATTACGGGTCTGGATGTTTCAAAACCTGGTCTTGTGCACCGAGTTTCGTTGATGAGGTAGTCAGACTGCATTGCTTATAAACGCCTGAGACTGCCAAAAGCTTCGAATTTACGAAGAAGAGAACACTGAGAAGGTGAAAAACGGACCAGCAGTCTGGAAAGATTAGTCTCACAGACTTCGCTGTTCTATCCAAGGTTTTATTCGTGTGGCGGACCAAGGAAGCGATAGCATCGACGATGGGCCCTGTAGTTCACCAAAACCATAATTCGAGCAACGCGTGCCCGATTCACAAAATCCAAAATTGGGACAACGGAGACCCGTAGCTTTGACGGTACTAAATTGATAACCACAAATCTACCAATATATTCAAACTCCAAGTATTCCGCCAAACATATCTTTTAGTAAAGCTCAATTGTTCCATTTAATTTGATCGAGACACTGCGGCCAGATAGCTATCAAAGCCAGAAGCAAATATCCCACACAAACAAGCAAACGTGCAAAAAGTAATGTGTATAGACGAGCACAGCATGTAAAAAAACAGAAGGATTTTTAATGCATGTCTTTCAAAAGCTTGATCGGTTTATAATAATAATAATGGTATATTTCTCGACCATGGTCGAGACGCATGCGCAAGCGCATGATCATGGTGTACAACGTTACTCAAAACAATGAACTATACACAAATTTCAAGAAAGCGAGTAGAGTCGTCAGAAGCAAAACAATATAGCTAGAGATAGTTTGAGTCGACTGAAATTATAAAGGTTTGCGCGGCAAATACGGTTTGGTTTCGGATTCGACTGGTTGGTGGTGGTCCGTGAAAATACAAAATATATCGTGAAAATATAGCGCTAGGGATGCGTTATAAGTCATAGTAATGCAAGATGTGGGTAACTGAAGCCTATTGCTGGTTCTATGCACGGAGTAAGTTATGGACATGGAGAGGTTAAAGAAATGAATGGGAGTACAACCGTGAACTTTGGTGAATATGAAGAGAGCGGCTCTCTATGGAGATGAAGTTGGCCCGGAATGATGGATATTCCCGATTCTAATAGAGGGAGTTCATCATGAAACGAGGGGACATGAGGAAGCTCTGTGGAAATGGACAGGCAACGTTGATGAATGTGGAGGAAACAGCAATCCATAAATAAGGTGAGTTTAGGTTCAGGATCAATAACCCTTATCATTCAGAAAAAAAGGCAGCGCAACTTGAAGGCCTTTAACTGGTGAAGAGTCAATTTCAGGCTGGATACCGATCGAAAGAAAAATGAAATCTTGGAAGAGAAAACGGAGCGAAAAATCTCCTTGTAGGCTCGCGCCTTATTGTTCTGTTATGCTGACAAATATATTGACTTATTGATTCTCAGTGATCTTCGGCGTCATTGTTGGGAACCAAGGATGTGAGGGACAAGTGGACTCGCGTTCGGATAACGTATCGAATTTTAATGAAAGAAAATTTCTGTGTTGCGTATTCTGGCTGTGTTATTGGATTGTTTCACATGAGACCAAGGTGATGTGCAGCATCCCGTGGGTATGGTTCATCAGGCGGGATAAGGGACGTGTCAATCAATCAATAGAAGTTTGCTTGCGAACTGTTATTTCTGAAGCCTCCAACACTGACATCAGTAGTAGAGGTGTTGCGTTAGGAGACGTCTATCAATCTGCTTGTAAGCATTTGGGGGTGTTTTAGGTCGTGTGGCCCGATTGCAATCCCGTTTGGTATAAAAGATGCCATTAAGGTCTCTGTCGGTACAGGTCAAAGTGTGGACATTGGTCACCGAAAGTGGTGCCCGAGAGAGTGGGCGACGACAAACCTGAAATAAATGGTGTTAGCAGTCTGGACGTGGTTCCAGCTGTTAGTTATGATAATAAATAGCGACATTTAATAAAGAACTGGCTGGGTTTATGTGGACTGTCAGTGTTACATTTCGTACTTTGATCTGGGTT
Source organism: Fasciola hepatica (assembly GCA_948099385.1). NCBI lineage: Eukaryota > Metazoa > Platyhelminthes > Trematoda > Plagiorchiida > Fasciolidae > Fasciola > Fasciola hepatica. The sequence continues at coordinate 41,693,234 of CANUEZ040000043.1, forward strand.
TTAATTAGAGAGCTTAAGTAACGTAGGGTTGCAGGGGGTTGATAAGTACTACTACAGGCTTGCAAGATAGCGTAAACCCGGTGGGCTGCTGCGTCTGCATTTCAGAGATTTAACTTAATTGTGAGCAGGCTGCGGTAGTGATTGTAGTTGGCGGAAGGCAGTGGTTACTGTTAGGTAGGGTTGTAAACCTAAGCGTGGCTTGGATGCTAGGACATCGAGAAGACAGCTTTCTAAAAAAGATGACGGAAGATGGAGGGGTATAGATGGAAAAGGTGACCGGTTTCCACTATGTTCTTTTCTCTTTTTTTCCTTTTCCGGGCTTCATCGAGGTTGCCGTTATTCGTCAGGTACGTCGATACTCTGTCCAGGTCAATGGGTTGAAGGTCAGGGCTGTGGTAGCGATTGCATTTGACGTCGACGTGCATGCTAGGTGCGATTATGGTGGGTATGGGGTGGTTGAAACTTAGAGCGGGGGGTGGGAAAGCGTATGTGGAGAGTCCAGTGCGCTGTCACCCCAGTCAGTCTCGAGCGTGAAGACCAAAGCTTGTCGAGCGAACAAGGGCGATGTGGGGTTTCCCCTTTCGCAGGATCAGGTCTGAGCTGATGGGATACTTTCCCATAGATGAAGGTTGCCCAATTCCTTCACAGCCCGATGTCAGTGGTATTTGGAGATCGAATCGATCCCACGAGGTCTTTTTCGTTTCCACTGTTCTCTTTTTTCAATTTTATTATTATTATTTTTTTTGTTTCCTAACAGAGAAGTGGTTGAGCCCATATAGGAACTTTCCATAGCCCCTCCGCCCGATCGTAATTTTATGCGTATTTGTCTTTTTTCGCAACTGCTGGGGGTGGTCTGTTTTCCCCACGTTCCAACGACGCAATGGTATGGGTGCCGTTGACATAAGGGGTTTCGCTAGCATGGGCTGGGAAAATGCAGGATGGGATTATGCAACACACGGAGTAGGACAACGAACGTTGTAAAGCACAAGCTAGCATACGTGTGTCAGTCTCATACAGCGCCAGGCCATGCCTAAGACCATCAGAGTCCATTCCGGGCTAGCTGGTGCAGATGAGTTTAGCTCTGCTGATGGGAAATGGTGTGGTGCTTAAGAGAGAATATGATAGTAGTTGGTGGATGGTAGATACAGAGGTGAGACGAGAGGAAAAGCCACCAGGTAAGTACTAGCAGGTGGGCTTCTGGAATAGATTCTGGAATGAGGTGATTAAGAAAGGCGAATTGAGGCCGGGCATAAAACCCAGGTGAGTGGTCGTAGCCAAGATGAACGGGAGAGGAGTGAAAGGATCGAGTAAAGTGGTAGACGGCGGAACTCAGTGTCCTAGGGTCCGAAGCCACGTACTTATTTGCTGTGGAGACATCTAAGACTAAGAAACTTAGACTGGTTGGCAATAGAACAGGAACATTGTCTAAAATTAGGAGAACCGGCAAGCATTAAACTAGGTATAGTTATAAAAGTCAGCAAACTGTGGCTACAGTAGTATAGATTGTAAGCAATATAACGTAAAAGAGAATAGTTGCCCTGGCGTTTGTCATCGGGTGAGAAATGAAAGTTCTAGTGCAGTAATCCTAGTAATCAAACCCGTTTTCGTAGGCCACCTCTTCGGTGACGGTCAGGCCGGTAAGAAGGATCACATTGGGAATAGTCAAGAACTGATCCAGCGAGTCTCTAAACTGGGAAACTGAGAGACTCCCGCCGATGTTTAGCGGGAGTTTATTCCATAACTTTGAGTATTTTATAAGGAAAAAGTTAGATCTTAACGCTAGTTTTGATCTAGGAATAGAGAGCTGCAATGACCGATGGCGTAGAGCATAATTCGTGGAGGGAGTGAGACGAATGGGTTCGGTACACGAAAAGGCCGTACGGTGGTACAGCTTAAACAGGAAGCACAAATTGAGCTTCATGCGACGCAACCATAAAAGGTCAAGATTGGGTAGGATGCATCGATCCTTGTAACACAGACTGGAGGAAAAGCCTACTAATTGTTTGGTGAATTGGCGTTGCACGGACTCCAGAGAAATGCGGTCGGATTTCGTCATGTTGGTGAAGATAATGGGACAGTATTCAAGGAGAGGCCTGGCGTGAGACTTGTAAGTGAGCAGTTTGCAATCATTTAGCCGGAAAGTTCTGGAGATGAGACCAGTGGTTCTTCTGGTCTTTGCAATCTGGAGTGGAACATACTCAGAAAACCTAAAGCTACAAGAATAATGGAGACCAAGGTCTCGAACTAAAGGGCTGTACGAAATGGGTAGGTCGTGGATAAGCAGGGTTCCGGGGGTCACTTGACATCTGAATGTTGTGTAGCAGCTCTTCAAGGTCGAAAAGTCCATATTCCATGAATTTCACCAATCCCCGAGACGCTTTAGGTCACTAGAGTTATCATCCAGCATGATGTTGAGGTTTTGACGAGGAAACTCATAGACAATCTTAACTTCATCAGCGAAAAGGAATGGGGTACCATGGTGCAAGATGGGAAACATGTCGTTTATGTAGATGAGAAATAGTAAAGGACCGAGTACACTGCCTTGTATAACTCCACTGGTGACTGGAGCAGGTTGTGAGAAACACCCATCAACGGAAACCACTTGTGAGCGATTCGATAAATATGATGTTAACCACGTTAAAAGAGAACCGGAAGAGCCGTGGGCATTGAGTTTGGTTAGCACTAAAGCGTGAGAGACGCAGTCGAACGCCTTTGTCATATCAAGGTATATGATGATGATGGATTTACTGTTGTCGGCGGCCGCCGTTATGAGGTTAAAAAAGTCGTACTGACAGGTGGTGCATGAACGTGATTTTAGGAAGCCATGCTGCCCACTATGGATGATGTTATGGGACAACAGGAAGTCGGACATCCGCTGTTTGATGAGGCGTTCCATCAACCTAGAAGCAATTGGAGTGTGGTTGATAGGGCGGTAATTTGAGGGGTCATGTATTGGTCCCTTCTTATGGATTGAGATGATGACCGCAGTCTTCCACTGTGAGGGAAATATGCCAAACTTGATGGATAGATTGTAGACCTTCAATAGTAAGGCTGCGACATCAGTTCCTCCAAGACGTAGAAGTGTCGGCGGAACACCATCATGGCCAAGGTGTGAGGACTTCCGGACACGGGTAATCTGGTTGGTCACCTCTTTTAAAGTAAATTCTAAATCAGACAGTGAGTGCTCGGTGACAGGGTCTATGCATGGGGATAAAGTAAGGGGGTTCGTAGTCATGGATGCAGCAAAGTAGGAGTTAAGCGTCTCAGCTATCGCTAGAGGTGAGGTAATGCGGTCGTTATTTTCTAAGATTAGAGAGGGGATACTTACTGGTTTGCTCTGATTTCTATTCTTCATTAGGTATGCCAACTTTGAGGAAGTATCATGGCATTGCAAGGCAGATACTTCTTGTTTTTTGAGCATATCATCAGTCTTCGTTCTGATTGCTACCGAGAGACGTTGGAGCTGCAAGAATGATGATAAGTCATTATTGGTTTGATACACCTTCTGGAGCTTCAGATACTTGTTTTGCATTCGGCTCAGGATTGAACTACGGACTCGGTTTGATGTGATACGAGTAGTAGTGATTTTGGACAGCAAGTATGATAGGTTAGAATATAGTAAATTAGCAGCCAGCTGAGGGTCGCTTTGCAGGAAAAAGTCGTCCCAGTCTAGCGATCGAAGCGTGCAGATAAGATTGACCCAGTTGACTGCTGAAGAGTAATGATTGGGTGGGTGGGATTTGTCAAAAGATTGCGGAACCACGAAGGTGCAGGATACCATTCTGTGGTCGCTTCCTGGAAAGAGGTCGAGCGTACTGGCTGAAACATCTGATAAACCAATAGTAAACAACAAATCAAGAATGTTGTTACCTCTGGTTGGGACTGTTACACGTTGGATCCAGCGCCCAACGCGGATGCATGACATAAAATCTAGTAAGTTGTTTGGGGCGGATAGAGTGTTCCAACAAATGCTCGGTGCATTGAAGTCCCCCGCTATGAGTTTGGAGGAACAGGGCAGCAATGAAAGATAGTTGAAGGCGTCAATAATCTTGGTAAAATCCATAGCGTTGGAATCAGGTGGCCTATAGATGCAACCAATATGAAGATAGGAATTAAGTAAGGGAATTGTTAACCACAGTGAATCCTGAATGGCGTCCAGAGTTGTGTGTGAGGGTGGAATGGCCAGCAGAGTGTTTTTGACATAAATTAGACAGCCTCCCCCACGACAAGGCCTATTCCTTCGGAACATCTGGTAGCCAACTAGACAGACTCGATCTGACGGGACGGAATCTGTTAGCCATGTTTCAGTTACAATGATAATATCAAAGTCGGAGGGCTGAGCGATGCTGCGGATGGCTTTAGTTTTGTGCAGTAATGAACGGGCATTTACAAGTATGACTGAGAGAGATGATACAGGCCTCGATAGTGGTGGATATGGTGGGGGGTTCGGTAGTGGTGATGAGGGTGGTAATTACAGTGAAGAATAGGGCAAGGATGGGGGGAGGACCTCAGTTGTTCCACGGATTGGATGAGTTGAAGCCTGGAGGGGGATAGTGTGAGGGGAGAGGGATGGGGAGGTGCTGTTTTGGAGAGTAGTTTGAATGCGGGGAATATTCTCGAAGGGGGCCGGCAGGAAAAAAGCGGCCACGGATGGATGGCAGTACTGGGCCAAGAGACGAGGATGGGTCTTGTGGGAGAGGGGAGCTAGGTGAAACCAGGAAATGGTTCCCAGGGAGTGACTGGGTAGCGGTAGAGGTATAGAGTAGTTGGTGTGGCGGATAGTAATGTAATGGAGCGGTGAATGGAGGGGGGGATAAGGTGGGTACAAGTAGAGTGGAAATGAAAAGGCAGTTAGCCGAGATGGAAAACTAGGATTCACAGACACACAAGGGGCTGGTAAAATTTCACGTGACTGAGTCATTACCTTATGGTTTGCATGTGCGTTACGTTGATGGGCCTTGTTCTTTTGGTGACGAGGTGTTAACTTCTGTGGGTCAATCTGCACTGACGGGCTAATTAGTGGTGGTGGCCTAGGTGGTAACCAGACACATTCTTTTAGGATTTATGTCAGTTAAGTCAGGACCTGCTCCCGTATAGAGTCTATAGCCCGTGGTCCTCGGTATGTGACACGATAGTGAATATACTCGGCAGCGCGCAAAGCAGAACTCAAAACGCTGGAGCGGGACAACGTGTGTATTGGAGGAGCGCAACGGCGTGCAGACGACGTACACAGGCGAAGCAAGTGGCGCCACCAAAAACGGTCATTGTTCAAATAAACAAATTTGATAGTCTTCGTCATCGAGTGCTTTATTTGTAGCACTACAGGGGTCTCCCCCTAGAAGGCCGACGCAGTTGGGCTTCGACCCGTGATGGGTACGTCGGATTCGGTGGCGAGAGACGTTTTCCATGCCTCCCGCCGCGGTCAAACACAACAGCGAAGCCAGCACAAGCCGTTCTCCATGACTCACACTGGTCGCTGTGCGTCGATCGCAAAATTGCGTCCTCCTCAAAATGTTCCGACCGGGGTAGATCCTGTTCGTGACCTGGTGGTGGTGGTTGTGTTGTAGGGTTTGTCGTTGTCGGCATATCCCAAAGTTCCGTGTCCCTGTGGTTGTCATTGCCTTCGTAAGCGAGCCAGCGTCCGGCGTCAAATGGGTCCAGTCGCGATCCAGTGAGCCTTGTGTTGGAGCCATGCGAGATCCTGGAATTCCATCTGGTTCTGTCTGACGGGACGAGCTGGAAGGAAAGAAACACAAGGAAGCTGCGCCTCGAGGCGCGATCGGATATTCGACTGAGGGGGACATACCGGCGCAATACAGGCTGCCGCCACTCTTGTCGTGATCACCACGTGGTCGTGCATTCATGTATAATAGGACTATGTACAAGTTGAATATGAAGAGTAAACTTAAATATATACAACTGTTACATATTCAGAAAACCTCGTTGGCTGTCGCAGCTCGCGGCCGCGTCGATTTCTCCTGTTGATCGGTGCAGCTGTGTCTTTCGTGGAGTTTGGTGTTGCAACAGGTAACGAGGGGTCGTTAGTGGGAGTAACAGGGGCCGACTCGTGACGACTAACCGAAGGTTGTGAGCAGGTAGGGACACTGAGAGGGTTGTTCGAGGTGGGTTCTGCCTCGATGAAGGCTGGTTTGAGGCGGTCTATGCTGATGGTCTCCTTCCTGCCCTCGACGTCCACCACGTATTTCTTTTCCTTTCGCTGGACGACGCGGAACGGGCCAGAGTAAGCCGCCTGCAGTGGTGATCGCACTGCATCTACTCGAATAAAAACATGGCTGGTGGTAGCTAGAGCGGTAGGTATGTAGTTGCTCAGGGTTTGTTCTCGTGGTGGGGTGGGCTTTATCACCCGCATTTGGTGCGACAGCCGTTTTGCGTAATCCCCGTAATTAAAACTCATAGGTGGTAATGGAGAAACCAACTCACCTGGAAGTCGTAGTGTGCAACCATAAACCAGTTCAGCCGCCGTAACACCCATATCGGCTTTAACGGTGTTACGCAGTCCTAAGAGAACGATCGGCAAAACTTCACTCCATAATGGATTATCACGAGCACGAAGGGCAGCTTTCAGCTGGCGATGGAATCGCTCCACCATGCCATTGGCCTGAGGATGATAGGCTGTCGTCTTGTTGTGTCGACAACCGGATGCGTTTAGTAGCTCGTGGAAGGCGCCGTCGAAATGAGAACCGCGATCAGTGGTCACGATAGCAGGGCAACCGAACTGACTCACCCAACCGGTTAGAAATGCTTTTGCAGCTTCCTCTGAGGTTGGGCGAGGAATAGGTATGGCCTGTGGCCAGCGAGTGAAACGATCTACGCAAGTGAGGATGTAGACGCAGCCATTGGATGGCGGAAGTGGCCCCACGAGATCCACATGCACATGATGAAAGCGTGCGTTCGGTTCGCAGAATGTGCCTAAAGTAGATCTGGTGTGACGATGTATCTTAACTCGTTGGCACTGGAGACAAGCACGAGCCCAAAGACGTACGTCACGTTTGACGCAAGGCCAGACGAATCGCTCGGGGACTAGTTTCACTGAGGCGGTTACCCCAGGGTGCGATAAGTTGTGGAGGCTGGTAAAAACTCGTCGGCGAAAACTGGCAGGAACCAGTGGTCGGGGTCGACCTTGTGACACATCGCAAATGATAGTTACGTCCGAAGTTGGAAGGGCCACTGCCACTAGGTGCAGGGAGCTGTTGTGTCTGAGTTGCTCTACCTCAGGATCTGTCGTTTGGGCTGCGGCGATTGCTTCTAGGTCTATGCCCATGGGTAGTGGGTAGTCGATATTGTGGACGCGTGAGAGTGCGTCTGCCACGGGATTGTGTGCCCCAGAGACGTGTCGAATGTCCGTAGTAAACTGCGAAACATAGTCTAAGTGGCGAATCTCGCGTGGCGAATATCGGTCAGAAGCTGACTGGAGGGCGTACACTAGTGGTTTATGATCTGTAAACACTGTGAACAATTGTCCCTCGAGTGTGTGCCGGAAGTGTCGGATACCCAAATAGATTGCCAGAAGTTCTCTGCTGAACGTACTATATCGGGATTCCGCAGGCTGGAGACGCTTGGAGAAGAAAGCTATTGGTTGCCATGAATTGTTGACGAATTGCTGCAACACTGCGCCAACAGCCGTGTCCGAAGCATCTGTTCCTAATGCCAGGGGAGCAGAAGGATCGGGATGTGCAAGGAGTGCTATGTTGGCGATAGCATCCTTGATCAAAGTAAACGCTGCTTGCGCCGTGTCGGGAAAAATGAATTTCCGCTTACCTCCACGTAAAACGTCTGTTAGAGGCTGCATTATTTCGGCGCAGTGTGGGATAAAGCGGCGATAAAAGTTAACCAGGCCAGAAAATTGGCGCAACTGTCGGTAAGAGTGAGGCTCAGGATAGTCGCGAATTGCCGCCACCTTGTCAGGCAGGGGCTGTATGCCTGAGGCTGAGATTTCGTGACCTAGGAACGTGATGGTCGTCTTACCTAATTCGCACTTAGCAGAGTTAATGGTTACACCGTGTTGGCTAAGGCGCTCAAAAAGAGCACGCAGGTGTGTCATATGCTCTTCTTTTGAAGAACTTGCCACCAAAATATCGTCTAAGTACACGTAGACATTCTTCAAACCGCGTGTTGTCTCATGCATAAACCTTTGAAAGGTTTGGGCTGCATTGCTGAGCCCAAAAGGCATGCGCAAAAACTCGAATAGTCCGAATGGAGTTGTGACAGCGGTTTTAGGGATGTCAGCCTCTGCTACTTGGATTTGGTGGTATGCTCTGACGAGGTCGATTCTGCTGAAAACAGAACAACCAGACAGGGTAGAAGTAAGATCTTGAATATGTGGAATGGGGTATCTGTCCGGGACAGTAGCCTGGTTGAGGGCCCTGTAGTCACCGCAGGGGCGCCAATCGCCATTAGGTTTAGGAACCATGTGAAGGGGCGAGGCCCAAGGGCTACTGGACGGGCGTATTATGCCTAGTTCTAGCATGTGTTCAAACTCAGCCTGTGCTACGCGTAGCTTGTCTAAGGTCAAGCGACGTGGTCGGCTAAATGCTGGGGGTCCTTTAGTGACAATATGGTGGGTAACGTTAGTGGTCACCGCGGGAAGGGGGCCAGATTGTCTTAGCATTGCCGGGTAAGCTGAAAGTAGGTCTGCGTACGGGTGTTCGGCCTGCGGTTCGATGTATAGGGGCGTGATGTGATTCACGGAGGAATACGACCCGGTTACGGAAAGAGAAGTCTGCCGGTCGACAACTCTCCGGCCTCGTGCATCGATCAGGAGGTCGAAATGGTCTAGGAAATCGATGCCTAGTATGGGATAAGGGACGTCCGCTACTATGAACACCCAGCGGAAGGTGCGGCGTAGTCCTAAGTTGAGTGTGAGTGACTTACGGCCGTAAGTAGCAATGGGAGTGCCATTGGCAGCACGGAGTTGTTGGACTGACGGGTTCGTTGCATCACCTGCCTCCTTTGGAATGACACTTACTGCTGCACCGGTGTCAATTAGGAACAGGCTATTGGAAACTAAATCTCGGACATGCAACAGACGACTGCTATTATGGCTGCCGACTGCGTTAGTCGCCGGAACGCGTCGGGATATTAGTTTCCCTGTTTGGCACCTGGGAAGGTGCAACCGGCTTCGCAGCGCCGAGCCTTCTCCCCAAACCGTTTGTGGTATCGACAATACGTTGATCGAGATGGGTTACCCAGGCGGTTAGGGGAAGGGCTTCTGAGACGTTCACGTCGGTCAGAGTTGTGATAAGATATATGGTTTCTACAGTGAGAACAACCAGGAGAGGAAAAACGTCTGAAAGCCCGCTCGAAAGCAGCTATCAGAGTATCCTCGGGGTGTGTTTCTACGGTGGGAGCTGTGGTCTGGGGGCTGCTCGAGTTTGTTACGGCGGTAATTTGTGGATGGTACCGGTCCATAATACCGTCCGCTAGTTTAGCCGCTTCTGTGAGCTTAAGGTGGCTGGAAACCTCGAGCAGTGCTTGAATGTTGGGTGGTAGTCGCTGTACCCACAACTCTTTGAGGACGTTTTCCTCTAAAAGTTGCCCTGCCAGCTGCTGCATTTCTCTCAGTAATGCAGAAGGCTTCTTGCTACCTAACTCTGTCCCTTGGGTCAGCCGTTTTAGTCTGGACGATTCTGACGGTAAAAGACAAGAGATTACCGCGTCTTTCACGGCTGTGTAAGAACTGTTATTAAATATTACGTCGCGTATCTGAGTAGCAACGTCACGGGGAAGGCGACCGATAGTCCACAAGTAACGGGTTCGTTCGCTTGTAATTCTATGTAATTCGAACTCTGCCTCCAACATATGAAACCAGAGCTGAGGGTCATCAATAAAAAACTGAGGGACGGCTAGGGAGACTGTCGAAACGGACGGTTCCGGGTCAGGTTTACGGTCGTTGCTAGCCATAGTTGCAATGGTATGTCAAATGTAAAATGATATAAAGAGGTCAGTGCAGCAAAAGTGAAACACTTGTAATATGGATATGAGAAAATATATATAAGGGATATGGTAACTGATATCCGGAATTTACCGTTTATATATCGGAAAAGTGTATATGTAAACGAATAAATGTGATTGAGGGACTTACGAATGTACTTCGAGAATTAATTTGTTCTTCGGGCTCACCAGTTTAGGATTTATGTCAGTTAAGTCAGGACCTGCTCCCGTATAGAGTCTATAGCCCGTGGTCCTCGGTATGTGACACGATAGTGAATATACTCGGCAGCGCGCAAAGCAGAACTCAAAACGCTGGAGCGGGACAACGTGTGTATTGGAGGAGCGCAACGGCGTGCAGACGACGTACACAGGCGGAGCAAGTGGCGCCACCAAAAACGGTCATTGTTCAAATAAACAAATTTGATAGTCTTCGTCATCAAGTGCTTTATTGGTAGCACTACATTCTGGTTGCAAATAGGTGGGTGCAGATGGTGGGCTTAGGGGCCTGATTGAGTTATCAAAAATGCCAGAGGTAACAGGATGCATGGGTGCAGATGGAGGTGGGTTGATGGTGCAGTGAATTTTAGGTATGGTTAAATAACCCGACATGGAGCTAGTAGACGGAATGGGGTCATCTAGACTTGTGGAGCACATGAGCTCGCGGGTGGATGAGTTGGAGGAACCTTCATCAGTTTTGTGGACGTTGGGGCGCTTGTTCCAGTCTGGAGATTTGCTTGGGCTATTCTGGATATTGGGGCGTTTGCCAGGTGGCTCATTGGGTGAGGAAATTGGAGTACTGTCTAAATCTACGGTTGCATTGTAATCTGCAATAGATGGCAACATCGGGTGATGGCCAGTGATAGGTGCCCCGGAGTTTTGGGGTGGATTGTTGGTTGCGCTAACACCGGGGTTACTGTTCTGGGCGTGACTCTTGTGCACCTCTCTTTGCAGTGGGGTCTTGTCAGGAAATATCTTGGCGCACTTGAAGCCGGTTTTGGCTACGACTAACGCTTGCCGGCTGATAAAAATCTTGGCGACAACTTCATTTGTAAACTGGAACAGCAGTGGACAGGTGGTGCGTAGGGAGGTTTTGCGGAATCTAATACAGTGGCACAGTTGTGAGTCAAGGTTGCAAGCGCTTAAGATCATATTTTTAGCAGCTGAGAGAGGTATTCGGTCTGGAATGTTAAACACAACCGCATTGTTTGCCTTTTTATCCGTCTGGAGATTTCCGAGGCAATTGTGTCCACAAACTTCGTGGCCAGTAGTAGATTGGTTGGGGTATGGTGTGCGGCTGGATCAAGCAAGAATGCTATGGGCATCAGTTGACCGATAATTTGATCAGCGGAGTCAATGCGAGAGGAAAGACTGCTCAGATTTTTGCTCATTTCCGTAGTTTGTCTATTAGCATGTCCAAGTATATCTACCAGAGAGACTGAGCAGTTATTCAGTGAGTTTTGCAGTTTAGCAGTCTTGCGACGGCGGTTGCTGGCAGTGATTTTGGGTCGGTTGGGAGGAGATGTAGGCATATCTATGGTGGTAAGGATGTGGATGGCCAATCGGATGAGATGTGGCAATATGCGGGGGTAAGAGAGCTATACGGAAGCAAAGGATTAAGTGTAGAGTATGGCCAATATATGTGAGCCTTAGGTGGGGAAGAAAGTATTAGCCACGGGGGGTCAATATCAGCGGAACTAATTATGTATCAGTTGTTCAGCTAAAAACTGCAAGCAGTTTCTGCGGATGGTGCTGTTTGAAAGTTTCCGGATGTATTACGCAAGTCAAGACGGCTTTAGTCTCTTTACTAAGGTGATTCCCTGAGTGGTGTCTTAGAGTCTGCTAGTGTGGTTTCACTGAGACTGGTGTTTCACTTAGCTCCGACCCTAAGAGCAGTTCAATGATCAGTTTTGTGTGTATCTTTTACCACCGGGTGGTCCCAGGGACTAATGTTCGGAAAAAATCGCTTGATTATTTCTGGGTCGGACAACAGACCTTAGAGCTATAGTTTTAGGGATTATCCTAGATAGCTTAATAAAAACTATACGGATAACAGCGAGAAAGCTACGCGGTGTAACGCAGCAGTAGAGGGCTCCAAAATCATTTCAGACGATACGTCGCGAGGCTAACCCGAAAGCCCTCAGAGCTCTCTGGCTGCTCAGAAAGGCAGCCTTTGTGTTCAAGGAGAATTCGGAGTAGATAGACTTTCGTGTTTCAATCAAAAAAGAATCACCATTCACAACTCATTTCGTTGATACAATGAAGAATTAAAGACTACGTATCAAAATTGCATCAATCTGCCGATACTCGTGCCTGATTTGTGAGGATCCAGGCCAGCTACGGAAGGGAAGTTTTTGTATATGGTAATAAGAGAGGATGTGGGAGATAAGGAGAAAGCCATAGAAGAGAAATAGTATACTTGGGTAGAACATGGTTTGAAGGACGGATGAGTCCTGACAGGGTTCTGTGACCGAGCGTTTTGCACTTGACCAGGTGAAGTCCGCACAGCTCAGCAGATAATTCATTTAAGTTTATGAAGGACGCCTGAGGGATGGCAAATGGACCTCGACGAAAACTTTTGAAGCTTTTCTTTAGTAGGCCAACTGAACCAAAGGGGGACATTCAAGCAAAACGGGGGAAAAACTGAAAAAGGGAAACAGCAGCCTGTTCAACAATAAAAAGTCCAAGCTTTCGGATTTGCTAGAATGGTCGGCTGAATTTTTCCACAAAATTTCAAATGTGAGATGATCACTTCAGATTTGCATTCATAGTGATTTCTCAGTACTTTACAGAACTCACTCTGTCTGGCGGATGTCCGAAAAAGAAAGATAGACCACCAGGATAAGCCGAACGAGAAGGTGTAATTGTGCTTTTCGAGCACTTGGACAAACATGAAGTTAAACCAAATTGAACATAGAAATCATAATTATGGTATAGAATTCTGGAAAAGTTATCGAAGTCCTGGGTTATGGAAGCAGCTTAGCAAATGGCTACGTGTTCGGCATATTCAAGTAAGTGGGCACGAGAACTGGACGGAGGATCAGCATTATAGGTGGAACTTAAATAGGGGGAAATCACAGCTCCTCAAAAACACCCGAATAGTCCATTACGGGTCTGGATGTTTCAAAACCTGGTCTTGTGCACCGAGTTTCGTTGATGAGGTAGTCAGACTGCATTGCTTATAAACGCCTGAGACTGCCAAAAGCTTCGAATTTACGAAGAAGAGAACACTGAGAAGGTGAAAAACGGACCAGCAGTCTGGAAAGATTAGTCTCACAGACTTCGCTGTTCTATCCAAGGTTTTATTCGTGTGGCGGACCAAGGAAGCGATAGCATCGACGATGGGCCCTGTAGTTCACCAAAACCATAATTCGAGCAACGCGTGCCCGATTCACAAAATCCAAAATTGGGACAACGGAGACCCGTAGCTTTGACGGTACTAAATTGATAACCACAAATCTACCAATATATTCAAACTCCAAGTATTCCGCCAAACATATCTTTTAGTAAAGCTCAATTGTTCCATTTAATTTGATCGAGACACTGCGGCCAGATAGCTATCAAAGCCAGAAGCAAATATCCCACACAAACAAGCAAACGTGCAAAAAGTAATGTGTATAGACGAGCACAGCATGTAAAAAAACAGAAGGATTTTTAATGCATGTCTTTCAAAAGCTTGATCGGTTTATAGGCAGACTAAAAGTGTCTTTCGGTTGAGTTTTTCGAAAAACCCAACCGTTTGGGTATGGCGTGCTTTGTTAACCTAATACCATATAAAGTTAGAAGAGTAGGACTACAGCTTTTAACTGTGGCACCGGAATCACAAAGTTAGGGTACGAGAACTATGACAGCTAGTTTCCTTCAAAGGGGTATAGATAGTGAGCGCAGAGATCTGTTTGGGAGAAGTTAATATGTCGGGTAGAATAAAAGCACCATTTCCAGAAATTGATGGCGATGGGCCATAAGGGTCGATAGGTGAGCACATTTTAGAAATACGAATCTTAGATACTTGTTTAGTGAGTAACCAGGTGGTAAGTACAACATTCTCGAATGAATTTTGTTGGATGGTCATTTGACGGGCGGATGAAGCTGCTGCCGATATCATTAACGTCCGCAGCAAATTTCGGTTGTTTCGTTTCTTTCCACAAAAGTAGCCGAATGTCTTAACATGGTCGGTTACTGTTATGGCTACATAGGAGTTGACTAGCATACAGCGGGTCAGTGTGTATAGTTTCTTCCTTTATCAAAAGAGAAATATATCTTATTTTCGAATTATACCGAACTCTGTCAAAGTAGTCCCCCCATCTCCTGAACGATTTCAGGGCTGGGGAACTGGCACGGCCGTTGCAGAAATGGAGATTTTCTGAGGGGCGGCACAAGGAGAAAGCAAATTGAATGTCTCTATGAAAAGTATGATGTTGCTCCACAGAGAAGATTCGGAAGAAAACCAGGAAGATTTATCAGAGAAGAAGATTTATGAGAGAAGAGTTTTGTCTTGTGAAAAATGTTCGGGACGGATTTTGATTTGGCAGGTCTGATCAAAAGACACGGAAAGCCGACTGGAATTATATGTTCTGCCTCAGCGGAAGCAGGAAAGGATTTTTTGTTGAGGCAGGTTCACACAACTTCAGGGAGAATAATACTAAAGAGTCTGTGACAGGCTTGTCTAAGACACAGTTGCCACAGATTATATAAAAGAGAAGGTCAGTTCAGTCTAACGCTGTGAGCGGTTGGGCAGAAACCTGGCTAAAGTCTCCCATTATGATATCCCAACTCTCATCTAAATAATGACCAGGGAAAGGCAAGTTATGTCATAGGGATATGAAAGAGCCTTCTATAGGCAAAAGGGAGCTACACAAAACTGTTGCGATGATGCCCCCACAGCAAGAAAATCTGGGATGACACGGTATGCCTGAATAATCGTCACCTTCCATTGAGTAGTCGTAGGTGACTTCAGGATTGCCACATCAGCTGTGGTTGATGTACGTAACCTCCCCGGCTCCAGTCTTCCTGCTAGTGGAAGTCCTGTCCCACCCAAGCAGTGTGGAGCCTTCCATTGGCACCAGTGAGTCAGCCACGCTTAAGTTTGGTCGGGATTTCTGCATGGAAACCAGACAAGTACGAATGTGGATGTGAGAATGAAGAACAAGAGTGAGATCAGACACCTTATTGTACAGAGAAAGTATGCATGGACGAGACGGATATCTTCGATGGGTCAAGGCCTTTGACAACTGTCAGCGTGGATGTGTTTTTTGGATCTCAAGGGCATTCCTCGACAAAATGGCCAGTTGAATCAGCTGGATGAGAAGATCCAATATTCTGCTTAGGAAGGAACACCGCGTATAGCGGTGTACAGTAAGCGAAGGGGGTAAATTCTTCTAATGCGATGAGACCGTGGTCAATACACAAATGCAGCAAATCCAGTAGAACGGCGTGTGACGAGAATGCCGGGGGTTCTGCTGACACTATACAGAACGTTTTTGATTACCTACCCAAAGAAATTTCCCTAGGCTTGGCAACCATGCATGGCAAATGAGAGTGAGACCATAAGGCTAGTGCAAGAACCTTTCAAGAGATGGCTTGACCGCCTACGGTGCCCCAGTCATGAACAGTGCCTCGACAAATTGGACCTATGTTCAGCGGAACGTAAATGTCGGGGAGACCTGGAAGACACCTTCAAGATGAATAAAAGGATAGTTGACGTGGGCAAATGAGCGAGGCCATTGTTGATGCCCAGCAGCAGCACCGTAGTCCGAGGAAGCGCCCTTAAGTTACGAAGCGCGAGGAATATTCGTGGAGCAAAATAATGCCCCGTTACGGTAGTCATCGACTGGAGCAGACTATCGAAAGCAGTGAATGCACCGATGACGGTGAGGGATATAGAGAAACGGCTTTGCGACAAATGGAGCGGTGTTCAACGAGTGGGGGGCGAGTGGCCTCTCATCTCTCTTAACCCCCTTCCTTCACCTTGCCTCCCTCTTCGCCCGCACCCTTCAATGCCAACTTACGTATCGTTCCAAATACCTTATCAAACTTGGTCCCCTTATCTTCGAGTAACCTTCTGTGAGTCACGGTGCCATGACTGACCGGCCACCAGCTGCAAGTAGCTAGCAACAAAGACCCTGTACACCAGTCGGATTTGAGCCCAGGGGCTGCAAGTATTCTCTTCATTTTTCCCCACGATAAGGTCAAAGAAAGCTTTTCTTTGCCGCTTGTTGCAGCACCAGGAGATTCAAGGAGCCCAAAAGGGCGAGAAACTGAACAGTTTTGGGGCACAGCTGTACAAGTCCGGCGAACCAAACTTTACTGCGCTGAGCAGATAGGAGGAGGTCAGTTTGGTGCTCGCTTAATGTAAATGTCGGTGCCCATTTATGAACTTACTGAGCTTTGGCTTATGAGGTTTCTCCTCCTTTTGTTCTTTTAAAAATTTCACAAGTGAAGCCTTCTCCGTTAAGGCACTGCTGTTGCTTGTTGCACAACGATCATCGATCAGGGGGAAGTCTTCCTCCCAGCGTCTAGTTATAATACCTTCTTTTACAGCTCCGCAGAAGTGCTAGAGAAGTGCTCAAGATTATGAAGGTTCTGTAGGGTATAGACATGGGTGATTTGTTCGTTTCTGCAACTGAGTGCGACGATACAGGCTGTAATCTTAGGTTACAGATGGTGCACTCGATGCTGGACATGCAGGCTGTTTTTATAAACAAGGCTGTACCTACGTGGAATAGATGATCGGAGGAGGCTGGTAGGTGCAGCAATGTGTTATATTTCAGGAAAGCTCCAGATTCTTGCCGGAAAGTAAGGTAAGCGGAACTGGCTGTATAAAAGAGGGGTGGGTTAATGAGCCTCTGATATTTATGTCAGTGAACTTTTATCTTTGAAGTTGATACGGCATCGCAAATTCTGCCTTTCTGGCCAGATGTTTACCCAGCAGTGTTTGCAGCCAAGGAAACCCGTCGACAACACAAAGATCTGGACGCACGACTGGTTTTAAACTTTTCTGTCCTGCTCAAATCGAACTGAACTTAGTGTGGGCAGGCTGAGGATGACACGACACTCACTAACCCGGTGCTGACTGCTGCTCCAGTAGGAACGGATCGAGGCTATGGGAGGTCTCATATATCCAACGGTCCTCAAGGCCAAAGCGAAAAACAAAGTTGAGTTAAACTTGCTGCCACCTGGGGAGCCGAACCCGTGACCAAGGCGCATATGAAGAAAGGGGGATGTCTACCTGTTGAAGCGAATACGGTGGTGCTGTGCAACAACTCATGTATCGGCAAAACAGATGGATGGGACTCTCCGAAGCCTCTTAGCAGCAAAATGCTTCAATATCCGCCTTTACTGAAACTTGGTATTCTGCAAATGCCCTTGTCTCTAGGTTAAAAACTAATGATTTTGCGCTTTAAGGACGGGATAGAAGACACAAATGTCTTGGACGGGGGGTTTGCTTTACATAATGGGCCAGGCGCAAACCATTTTGGGTCTCAGAAAAAGACAAAATGGATGAACGGTGGAAGGGTGAAACGAATGAGCAACAATCCAACCCGAAACTCCGGTGCACCTATCACTGGCCATCACCCGATGTTCCCATCTATTGCAGATAACAATGCAACCGTAGATTAAGACAGTACTCCAATTTCCTCACCCAATGAGCCACCTGGCAAACGCCCCAATATCCAGAATAGCCCAAGCAAATCTCCAGACTGGAACAAGCGCCCCAACGTCCACAAAACTGATGAAGGTTCCTCCAACTCATCCACCCGCGAGCTCATGTGCTCCACAAGTCTAGATGACCCCATTCCGTCTACTAGCTCCATGTCGGGTTATTTAACCATACCTAAAAATCACTGCACCATCAACCCACCTCCATCTGCACCCATGCATCCTGTTACCTCTGGCATTTTCGATAACTCAACCAGGCCCCTAAGCCCACCATCTGCACCCACCCATTTGCAACCAGAATGTGTCTGGTTACCACCTAGGCCACCACCACTAATTAGCCCGTCAGTGCAGATTGACCCACAGAAGTTAACACCTCGTCACCAAAAGAACAAGGCCCATCAACGTAACGCACATGCAAACCATAAGGTAATGACTCAGTCACGTGAAATTTTACCAGCCCCTTGTGTGTCTGTGAATCCTAGTTTTCCATCTCGGCTAACTGCCTTTTCATTTCCACTCTACTTGTACCCACCTTATCCCCCCCCCATTCACCGCTCCATTACATTACTATCCGCCACACCAACTACTCTATACCTCTACCGCTACCCAGTCACTCCCTGGGAACCATTTCCTGGTTTCACCTAGCTCCCCTCTCCCACAAGACCCATCCTCGTCTCTTGGCCCAGTACTGCCATCCATCCGTGGCCGCTTTTTTCCTGCCGGCCCCCTTCGAGAATATTCCCCGCATTCAAACTACTCTCCAAAACAGCACCTCCCCATCCCTCTCCCCTCACACTATCCCCCTCCAGGCTTCAACTCATCCAATCCGTGGAACAACTGAGGTCCTCCCCCCATCCTTGCCCTATTCTTCACTGTAATTACCACCCTCATCACCACTACCGAACCCCCCACCATATCCACCACTACCGAGGCCTGTATCATCTCTTTCAGTCATACTCGTAAATGTCCGTTCATTACTGAACAAAACTGAAGCCATCCGCAGCATCGCTCAGCCCTCCGACTTTGATGTTATCATTGTAACTGAAACTTGGCTAATAGATTCCTACCCGTCAGATCGAGTCTTTTTAGCTGGCTACCAGATGTTCCGAAGGAATAGGCCTTGTCGTGGGGGAGACTGTCTAATTTATGTCAAAAACACTCTGCTGGCCATTCCACCCTCACACACAACTCTGGACGCCATTCGGGATTCTTTGTGGTTAACGATTCCCTTACCTAACTCCTATCTTCATATTGGTTGCATCTATAGGCCACCTGATTCCAAAACTATGGACCTTACCAAGATTACTGACGCATTCAACTATCTTTCATTGCTGCCCTGTTCCTCTAAACTCATCGAGGGGGCCTTCAATGCACCGAGCATCTGTTGGAATACTCTATCTGGCCCAAACATCTAATTAGATTTCATGTCATGCATCCGCGTGGGGAGCTTAATCCAACATGTAACAGTCCCAACCAGAGGTAACAACATCGTTGACCTTTTGTTCACGATTGGTTTATCTGATGTTTCAGCCAGCACTCTCGACCTCTTTCCATGAAGTGACCACAGAATGGTGTCCCGCATCGTTGTGGTTCCGCAAGCTTTTGATAAATCCCGCCCACCTAATCATTTCCCTTCAGCAGTTAACTGGGACAATCTTATCTGCACGCTTCGATCATTAGACTGGGACGACTTCTTCCTGCAAAGCGACCCTCAGCTGGCTGCTAATTTACTATATTCTAACCCATCACACCTGCTGTCCGAAATCACTACAACTCGTATCACATCAAACCGAGTCCGTAGTTCAGTCCTGAGCCGAATACAAAACAGATATCTGAGGCTGCAGAAGGTGTATCACACCAATAGTGACTTATCTCCATTCTTGCAACTCCAGCGTCTCTCGGTAGCAATCAGAATTAAGACTGACGATATGCTCAAAAGACGAGAAGTCTCTGCTCTGCAAAGCCATGATACTTCCTCAAAGTTAGCACGCCTAATAAAGAACAGAAATCAGAGCAAACCAGCAGGTATCTCCCCTCTTATTTTAGAAAATGATGATCATATTACCTCACCTGTAGCGATAGCCGAGGCGCTTAATTCCTACTTTGCTGCATCCATGACTACGGACCCACTCACTTTACCCCCATGCGCAGACCCTGTCATCGAGCACTTACTGTCCGATTTAGAATTTACTCTAAAATAGATGACCAACCAGCCTACCCTTGTCCGGACGTCCCCACACCTTGGCCATAATGGTGTTTCACCGACACTTCTACGTCTTGGAGGAACTGATGTCGCAGCCCTACTATTGAAGGTCCACAATCTATCCATCAAGTTTGGCATATTTCCTTCACAGTGGAAGACTGCGGTCATCATCCCAATCCATAAGAAGGGACCAATACATGACCCCTGAAATTACCCCCTATCAACCACACTCCAACTGCTTCTAGGTCGATGGAACGCCTCATCAAACAGCGGATGTCCGACTTCCTATTGTCCCATAACATCATCCACAGTAGGAAGCATGGCTTCTTAAGGTCACGTTCATGCACCACTTGCCAGTACGACTTTTTAACCTCATAACGGCGGCCGCCGACAACAGTAAATCCATCATCATTATATACCTTGATATGACAAAGGCGTTCGACCGCGTTTCTCACGCTTTAATGCTCAATGCACAGGGCTCTTCCGGTTCTCTCTTAACGTGGTTAACATCATATTTATCGAATCGCTCACAAGTGGTTTCCGTTGATGGGTGTTTTTCACAGCCTGCTCCAGTCACCAGTGGGGTTGTAAAAGGCAGTGTACGCGGTCCTTTGCTTTTTCTCATCTACATAAATGATATATTTCCCATCTTGCACCATGGTACCCCATCCCTTTTCGCTGATGACGTTAAGATTGTCTATGAGTTTTCTCGTCAGAACCTCATCACTATGCTGGGTGAAAATTCTAGTGACCTGAGCTACTCGGGGACTGTTGCAGTTCATAGAGTGTGGATTTCTCGACCCCCAAGATCTGCCACACAGCATTCACATGTCAAGTGACCCCCGGAACCCTGCTTATCCACGACCTACCTAGCTCGTAAAACCCTTTAGTTCGAGATCTTGGTCTTCATTATTCTTGTAGCTTTAGGTTTTCTGAGTATGTTCCACTCCAGATTGCAAAGACGGGAAAAACCACTGGTCTCATTCCCAGAACTTTTCGGCTAAGTGATTGCAAACTGCTCACTTACAAGTCTCACACAGGGCCTCTCCTTGAGTACTGTCCCATTATCTTCACCACAATGACGAAATCTGACCACATTTCTCTGGGGCCCGAGCAAAGCCAATTCACCAAACAATTAGTGGGATTTTCCGCCAGTTTGTGTTACAAGGACCGACGCATCCTACTCAGCCTTGACCCTCTGTGGCTGCGTCGCATGAGGCTCAATTAATGCTTCCTGTTTAAGCTATACCACCGTATAACCTTCTCAAGTACTGAACCCATTCGTCTCACTCCCACTAGGAATTATGCCCTACGCCATCGGTCACTGCAGCTCTCTATTCCCAGATCAAAATTAGCGTTAATACCTAACTTCTTCCTTATAAAACACCCAAAGTTATGGAATAAACCCCCACTAAACATCGGCGGGAGTCTCTCAGTTTCCCAGTTTAGAGACTCGCTGGATCACTTCTTGACTGTTCCCAATGTGATCCTTCTTACCGGCTAGACCGTCACAGAAGAGGTGGCCTGCGAAAACAAGTTTGATTACTAGGATTATTGCACCAGAACTTTCATTTCTCGCTCGATGACAAAAGCCAGGCCGACTATTTCCCTTTACGTTATATTTCATACAATCTGTACTACGGTAGCTACAGTTCGCTGACTTTTTTAACCATACCTAGTTTAATGCTTGCCGGTTCTCCTAATTTTAGCAATGTTAGTGTTCTATTGCCAACCAGTCCACGTTTCTTAGCCTTAGATGTCTCTGCAGCAAAAAGGTATGTGGCTTTGGACCCTAGGACACTGAGTTCCGCCTTCCACCACCTCACTTGATTTTTCACCCCTTCCCCGTTCATTTTAGCTGCCACCACTCGCCCGGGTTTTACGTCAGGCCTCATTTCGCCTTTCTTAATCATCTCGTTCCAGAATCTCTTATCCCAGAAGCCCACCTGCTAGCACCTACTTGGTGGTCTGTCCTCTCGTCTCACCTCTGTATCTGCCATCCACTAACTACTATCATATTCCCTCTTATACACCACACTATTCCCCATCAGCTGAGTTGAACTCACTTACACCAGCTAGCCCGGAATGTTCTCTGATGGTCTTAGGCGTGGTCTGGCGCTGTATGAGTGATACACGCATGCTAGCCTGCGCTCCGCAACATTCCTTGTCCTACTCTGTGTGTTTGCATAGTCCCACTCTGCATTTTCCCGGCCAATGCTATAGAAACCCCTGATATCAACGGCACCCATACCATAGCGTCGTCCGAAGGTGGGAAAAACAGACCACCCCCAGCAGTTGCGAAAAAAAGACAATTAAGCATAAAATTACGATCGGGCGGAGGAGCTATGGAAAGTTCCTATATAGGCTCAACCACTTCTCTGTTAGGAAACAAAAACATAAAGAAAACTGGATAAAGGAACAGTGGAAGCAGAAAAAGACCTCTTGGGATCGATTTGATCTCCAAATACCACTGACATCGGGCTGTGAAGGAATTGGGCAACCCTCCTCTATGGGTATGTCTCCCATCAGCTCAGGCCTGATACTGCGAAAGGGGAAACCCCACGTCACCCGTGTTCGCTCGACAAGATTTTGGTTTTCACGCACGAGAAGGACTGGGGTGACAGTGCACTGGACTCTCCACATACGCTTACCCACCCCCTGCTCTAATTTTCAACCACCCCATACCCTCCCTAAGCGCACCTAGCATGCATGTCGACGTCAAATACCATTCATACCACAGCCCTGAATTTCAGCCCATTGACCGGGACAGAGTGTAGACGTACCTGACGAATAACGGCAACCGCGGTGCGGCCCGGAAAAGGAGAAAAAGATAAAACATAGTGGAAACCGGTCACCTTGTCCATCCACACCCCTCCATCTTCCGTCATCTTTCTTAGGAAGCTGCTCTCTCGACGTCCTAGCATCCAAGCCAAGCTTAGGTTTACAACCCCACCTAACAGTACCCACAGCCTCTTGCCAACTACAGTTATCACTGCCGCCTAGACTTTAAGCCCACTGACATGGATAACATATAGAGGCAACAGATGACCAACACCTGCCCCGCTTGTATCTACAAAAAATGAACACGAAATGTTCATATTTTCCACTCTCTACTAACTATCTCTCCTCACTTTTATAACAAATAGGACATCACGCAACCATCGCGTCATGAGACTTCTCTGCTCACACTCAAATTAAATCTCAGTAGGCCGGCACTACTGAGTAGGAGCACAGACTAAAGTGCGTCCACGTTTCTGTGCATGATAACAATTTTCCCTAACGCATCACCACCGATGCCCTAGTGGTCCTCTCTGCATTCTTGCTTAATTGTTTTCAGAATTTATAATTGTGTGCAAACCATTTATCCTTTGAAATGCAGACGCAGCTGCCCACCCGGTTTACGCTATCTTGCAAGCCTGTAGTCGTACTTATCAACCCCCTCCAACCCTACGTCACTTAAACTCTCGAATTAAAACCCAGGCCAGAATATGAAACGTCCCACTGACAGTCCACATAAACCCAACCAGTTCATTATTAATTGTCACCATTTATTATCATAACTCACAGCTGGAACCACGTCCAGACTGCCAACATCATTTATTTCGGGTTTGTCGTCACCCACTCTCTCGGGCTCCACATTCGGTGACCAAGGTCCACACTTTGACCCGTACTGACAGAGGCCTAAGTGGAATCTTTTATATCAAACGGGATTGCAATCGAGCCACAAGACCCGAAACACTCCCAACTGCTTACCAGTAGATTGATAGGCGTCTTCTAAGGCAACACCTCTCCTACTGATGTCACTGCTGGAGTCTTTGCAAATAACACTTCATAAGCTACCTTCTACTGATCGACTGACCCGTACCTTGCCCAGCCTGATGAACCATAACCACGGGACGCTGCACATCACCTTAGTCTCGTGTGAATCAATCCAATAACAGAGCCGGAATAGGTAACACGAAATTTTACTCATTAAAATTCGATACGCCATCCGAAAAGCAAGTCCACTTATACCCCCCAATCCGTGGTTCCCAATAATGACGCCGAATATCACTGAGAATCAATAAGTCAATATATTTTTGTTGGTCGTAACAGAACAATAAGGCGGGAGCCTACGCGGAGGTTTCCACTCAGTTTTCTCTTTCAAGATTTCATTTTACTTTCGATCGGCATCCGGCTTGAAATTGATGCTTCACTAATTCAAGGCCTTCAAGTTGCGCTCCCTTTTTTTTCTAAATGATACTGGTTATTGATCCCGAACCTAAACTCACCTTTTATATGGATGGCTGTTTCCTCCACATTCATCAACTTTTCCTAGTCCACTTCCATACGGTTTGTTCATGTCTCCCCGTTTCATGACGCACTCCGTTTATTGAGACCAGGAATATCCGTAATTCCGGGCCATCATCGTCTTCATAGAGAGCCGTTCTCCCCATATCCACCAAAAATCACGAGTGTACTCCCATTCATTTCTTTCATTCCTCCATTTTCATAACTTATTCCGTTCATAGAACCCCAATAGGTCTCCTTTATCCACAGCTTGCGTTATTTTGGTTTATAACGCATTCTTAGTGCTATATTTTCACGACATATTTCTCATTCCCTCGGGCTACCACAAACGGTACGTCCAATCACTGAAGAGATGCTGCTGTAAAGCATCACTTGGCTGTTGTGACATGAATGGGGAAAAGATGAACGTCATGGTATAATGCCATTTCCATAGGAATTGATAAATCTTTTTCATTGTAGAATGCTGGCCGGTTTTACTTCTTTCTTCTGTTTTTGTTTAGTCCTGCTATTTAATTTGTTTTGGTGAGTTTTGATTGGCCAATCGGTCATATATGAACCTTTGTGCGCCGCGGTTCCGTCAGTCGGCTGCCGCGTGCTGCACGGCGAGCCGGGCGGTCGGTCGAGGCGTATTCGGAAAAGAGGTCGTCGAGGGTCCACGATGAGGATGTTTAATGGGTCCAGCGTGTGACTTGTTTGCACAGGATATGTTTCCATTGAGCAGCCAATCTAAGGAACTCATTTGGTGGTAATTTAGTGGTTAAAGTCGAAAAGATCGCCAATACTGTACCCTTGTTTTAAGCCACTGAGCGAAATTGGCATGTTATGGATTTTTCTCAATGAATATCTCTACATAAGGACTATGAGTAGAATTTTCTACTCAATCTAAAAACATGAATTAGAGCTGTCCGTAACTTCCCTTTCTTAATGAACGAAAAGACTGTTTTTTACATGCTTTCCCCAGTTTCTTAAACTACAATCCAAAACAATACATAAATTTGTAAACCCTGCCTCCCCAGCATTAAGAAAAGGAACAGCCATTGAAAAAGGGAAAAACCATAAACCTGAACCAATCTTCCTTTACTAAAACACCCAGTTGTTCAATTCCACCTGGCCAATTTAATTATTAAATTGGGCACCCATGGCGTACATAGCAACCACCTTAGAAACGGCGGTTGCTCAAAAACAGTTTGGACTAATTGGACGCTGCCAAAACCACCCAACTCGGATTCGAAACCAAACCGTGTTTGCCCTGCGGACTGTCATCATTTCGGTCGGTTAAAACTAACCCTGGCTATATTATTTTGCCTCTGACGATTTTGACTCGCTTTCTTGAAATTCGTGTACAGTTCATTGTTTTGAGTAACGTTGTACACCACGATCATGAGCTTGCGCGTGCCGCCCGACCATGGTCGAGAAATATACCATTATTATTATTATTATTAAGTTGCCTCAATTTTTCCTCTTTGGAGGGGAGCAGATATCCGGCGTTCTCAGGTAATTGTTCGGGGTAATAGAGAACTTTTTGGTCTATGGCCGAATAGTATATCCCAAATGGCCTTGAATTCCCAAGCAAAGGGATATAAAAAGAAGCCGGCGAAGATTCGAGCTTAGATGATAGCCAGATAGCACTTCTTTAGCAATAGGCGGCAAACAGTCAGAACAGTTTGTCTGGCAGAGCGATAGACCCGCAGATCATCGACTCCTTCAAGGGGGCCTCCCCTCTTAAGTGGCGCGAGATATTCCCTGGTGGTGAGCTTCGAGTATGTTCACTAGCTGGAGAAAGCATAGCACTGTGATCCATCTGACGTGTATTTTAGTTGAAGTTTTCTTTGGTTTCTTACAGTTTCAGTGAAAGCTCACCAAGCATAATATCTCTCGCGGTTGATGTGCAATGAGATTCTTTGATTCTATCTCATTTTTAGCAGGGTTCGGCGAAATATGCTGTGCAGTGGCGGGTACATAACTGGTGTGCGTACCATCGAAAGAATTCTGGAAGCTTGGATGGCAGTGGCCAATACCTGTCCTGTGCAAACTGAAAGGCTTTAAGTGCAATTGCTGGTTGCCAAGCCCCTAGGTCAGGATGCGGACATAGGATCGGAAGAGACGAATACGCGGTGCTTAGGCCGCGAAATAAGAACCAAAAGAGGCCCTTTACATCTGACTTGCATTTTCCGAGGCCTATTTCCTGCCACAGTGGAGGATGCCGAACAGCCGGTGGTAACTGACAGTCGGTAAGGACGAAACAGTGTTCATCATGGAGGACCTCGAAGTAGAAGGAACGGATTGGGAACTGATGAATGCATCGCCAGGGTCTTTCGGAGACGCACTTCTGAAAGCCCCACAAGAGAGAGTGCTAATCAAACAAGTAGTGCGCGAAGATTGTCGGTAAATCAACCAGAACTCCACAATACCTGGTTTTGTAACGACGAAGTATGAAGGGGACTTTGGTCCAGTGGTCATCAAAGCACCACTAAGGCAGAGCAATCACTGGCTAATAAACGTCGATATAGAGGTGCTTGAAAGCTCACCGCCGAACAGATACAAAAGTAAAGTGGGCGGAATAAGGATCCCAGCGCCAGTGGAAACAGCGGCAGAACTGAATCGGAGAGTCATTCACGGTAACATGGAAGAGAAGAGGAAAGTTATCAAGGGAAACCATTAGACACCTTTAGGGCTTTTACTCAGTTATTAAGGGATAAACGAAATGGCGGGCCGCCAGGGTGGTAGTCCACATGTAAGTCCAGGCCAGAAAACAAAAAACTTGGGCAGGTTTCCAGGGAAGAAGAGCCAAGGGAAACTACAGGAATACATGACGGCTTGAGAAAAGGCTTCGGAAACCCAAGTGGATTCCAAACGCCAGTAAGAGAAGAGGCCGCCACCAGGGGTGAAAGGTTGCCCAGGAACACGTTTTTACCATGTTCACCTAAAGCCAACCCAAAGGTTGGCGGCTAGCAGTGTAAAGGGCTCGAGAGGCGAGAACGTTTGAGCAATGCGTAGCCAAATTCGCAACGGACCCCGAAATCAGAAGACGATTATCCGTGATATTCTACGATACCAGATTAGTACATGAACAATGACATAAAAAATATACAAACCTCAATAATACGATCACAAGGACTCAACAACGAGAAACCGAATAGCAGCGTGTGAGCAAACAGCACGTGCGTCACGCAGGTCCTGAACAAGGATGTGCCAAAGTAGCGCTCTGGGTGCGAACAAACAACAATTGGTCCAGAAAAACAACCAGTTCGTAAAGACAAGTCAATAGTGTAGGCAAGTGAGTGATGTTAAGAAAAACACTAAATCGCGAGGGTTAAAGGGGGATTTTCCACGACCGGCTGTTACACCGCCCACCAAAATCCCCCTGGATCCTTAGCAGAGTCAAAGGTTCGGTATAGAGGTACTGATTCTTCTTGCCTGCCTAGGCCCCGCTGTCAGTGCGCGCGTCTAATGCTCGTCGTCAACGTTCTACTACTGGTCGCACCTAACCCATTGGCTACATAGACGTGAGGCTAGTCTACATCTTCCACAAGACCAAATGACCGATGGCGGGCGTGAATGGTCACATAGACGTTGTCCTCGTAAGGGGCCGTCCTGTCCTGGATGTATGTGCTTAATTGAGTGTGTGTGGGTGTGTGTGTGTGAGTGCCGAAGTGTACAATGAAATCACAGGTATGACCACACATCAAAGGAAGACTTTCTGCAATGTCAGCAAAAGACCGTGTGGCAAGAAAACGAGTAAAATGTAGCATGTGTGTGACCTAAGCTCCGCTACTTCCACATATGCAAGGGGCATTCGGTAACGTCAACAAAAAGCAAAACAACGAACACTGTCACCTGTTTGATGGGTTTACGGGATGTAGAGTGCGTCGTGCATGTGTGTATGTGTCGGGATGTACAATGGAATCGCGTTCATCACCACATTTCGGAAAGAACCTTCTGTAATATCAACGAAAGACCGCGAGCACTGTAACGTGTTTGACGGAGACCGTGTGGTATATATGGTGTTTCTTTATCCACCTCGATGACTGGTGTGAAAAGGCCTACTGGGCCTCAGGGTTATCAGCTCCTCCGCGTTCGCTCTCGAGTAGGTTAATACTGCGTATATCACGAATGAGCACTCCGCTAGCTGTCTTCAACTTCACCGTTCTTATCATTCCGTCAGTGCTTTTGATGGTTTCCGTAACTACTCCCAAAGACCAAGTGCTGAAATGTGCGCGTTCGTCGGCGATCATAACCACATTCCCAACTTTGAATGGTCTTGTTTTGGCCAGCCACTTCTGTCGAGTCTGCAAAGCCGGTAGGTACTTTCGCAGCCATCGCCTCCAGAAGACCTTGGTAAGATAGTTCGCTTGCTTCCATCCGTGGAGGTAGCTCCCACGAAGGTTTACCGGCCCTTGGAAACCCTCGTTCGACCTTAACATCAATAAGTCGTTCGGGTTGAGCGCCAGGTGGGTGGGGTCGCCGTTCAATACTGGAACCAGGGGGCGGTTGTTCAGGATTCGCTCCACCTCAGTCATGACGATGTTCAGCGTCTCGCCGTCGGGCGACTGCTGCTCCGTGATTGACAGCAATATCCGTCTGGCGGACCGGATCATGCGTTCCCACACGCCGCCTCGGTGGCTGGCCTGTGGGGGGTTGAAATGCCATCGTATGCAGTAGGCCACGGTTTGATCCTGCAGTTCGTTTCTATTTATGTTCTTGTGCCAACGCTGCAATTCCCGGTGAGCGCCCACAAAGTTCGACCCATTATCTGAGCATATATCGGCCGGTACGCCTCTTCGGTTGATAGATCTTTGCAAGGCCCGTAGAAACGAATCGGTCGTCATCGAATGTGCGACTTCTAGGTGTACCGCACGTGACTTCATGCACGTCATGATACATCCGTATCGCTTTTCCAATCTTTTCCCGCACTTGATCCACAAGGGCCCGAAATAGTTCAACCCGGTGTCACTGAACGGCCACCAGCTCGTAATCACCCTGCATTCTGGTAGCGAGGCCATGAGTTGTTTGCCTGTCGTGGCATTGCGTCTCCTGCATTGCACACACCGTCGGATTACGCATTTTACAGTCTCTCGTCCTCTCAACAACCAAAGGCGCTTTCGGATGACGCTCGTCACGTGACTTTCTCCGGCATGTCCCTCCACGGCGTGGACGTGTTGAATCATTAGCTCTACTACAGGTTGTCTCGCAGGTAGCAGTATAGGATACTTTGTGTCGAAGCTCAGGTGGGCGTTGGTCAGCCTACCATCCACCCGCAGCAGTCCGTCGATGATTTTGGGGTTTAAACGCTTCAGATCGCCTCTTGGAGACGGTATGTCTTTATTGGTCGGTCCCACTTCTTCCGCCCTCTTGAGTTCTTGGGCGAAAGCCTCGCGTTGTATCATTCTGAAAATATCGTACTCTGCCGATTGTAGTTCATCGGGACCTATCGGGCCGACCGGTATCCGACCTGAGGGCCGTAGCCCTTTCATGACTAGTAAATTTCTCTTGAACCTGGTTAACCAGACTAGCGAACGAAGCGTATTCATCCAGGAATAAAACCTGACCAGTCGCGATAGAACGGATGTCTCTTCGACGACGTTGGCCGCTATCACTACGCCTTTGATTTCCAGTTCCAATTCCGTAGGGGGTTTTAATTCGAACACGGACCAGTCCTGTTTGGGCCAGTGCAAGAAGTTTGGCCCTCTCGCCCACGTGTCTAGTTGCCTGAATTTGGTCGCACCTCGAGAGCACAGGTCGGCCGGATTATCGCCAGACCTGACATGATTCCACTGGTTCGTGGCTGATTCATCGTGGATAATCGTGAGTCGGTTAGCAACGAAAGTATTAAACCGGCTCCGTACGTTGTTAATGTAGTAAAGTACTATCGTTGAATCCGTCCAGAAGCTCACCGACCAAATGTAGAGATCGAAACATCTCTTCACAGCTTGCACTGCCCTGACTGCTAACACGGCTGCACTGAGTTCAAGGCGTGGGATTGAGACCGACTTCAGTGGAGCAACGCGGGCTTTGGCGAACAGGATTCTCGTGGTATATTGTCCATCTCCTGCGCACCATCGTCCGTACACCACAGCTCCATAACCGACTTCGGATGCATCGGAAAAGGCATGTAGTTCTCCAGTCCGTTTCGTATGGCCAGGAGTCAAACATCGTGGGATTCTTATGTCCCCTAATTTCTTCAAGGTGTTCAAAAATTCTTCCCAGTCCAACCGGTCCCCTCGATCCAGTGACTGGTCCCAATCAACTTTCTCACGGCACAGCCGCTGCAGCAAGATCTTCCCGGGTAGCAGCCATGGTGAGACGAAACCGAGCGGGTCGAACAAACTTGAGACAGCAGATAGTATGCCACGACGGGTTATTGGCAGCTCGGGAACGTTTAGTTCGAAAACAAAATCGTCCGTTTCCGCGTCCCATTGTATCCCTAAGGTGCGCTCGATAGGAAGTGAAGAGCCGTCCAAATCTCTTACCCTTTCGGCCTTTTCGTGATACGGAATGACCTTCAGCACTTCTGAAGCGTTCGACATCCATTTAGTTAGATGGAAGCCGCCCTCTTCCAGCAATCTCGTCAGACCCCCGAACTGCTCTAGAGCTGATTCCACATCAGCGAATGACCCAAGGTAGTCTTCCACGTAGAAGTTCCTGCTGACGCTATCTACCACCGTCCGATAGACCAGAACGCCATGCTTGTTCCCTGATTCCCGGAGGGCCTAGTTTGCACAAAATGGTGACGATATGGCCCCGAAGGGGTGGACGGTCATCCTATATTTCACCACTGCGTTGTCCCGGTCGCCATTTCCCACCACAGGAAGCGCAACGCATCTCGTTCTCTTACCGGAATCTTCACCTGATGGAACATTTCCCTAATGTCAGCAGACAAAGCCACTTTACCCACTCTGAAACGGCACAAAACGTCGATCAGTGGTGTGGTCCAGTCAGGCCCTTGTAGTAGGCGATCGTTTAACGACTTGCCCTGGAACTTGGCCGCACAGTCGAAAACCACGCGCAGTTTATTGGGTTTCTTGGGGTTGATAACCGGATGGTGAGGCAGATACCAGATACCCCTTTTGCTGTCGGTGTTAACAGGCATTTTTTCAACGTAACCGAGGGCCTCGTTTCGCTTCATCAAATCAGCGTATCGTTCCCACAGATTCTGGTCTCGAATGAAGCGTTCTTTTAGTCGTAGTAATCGTTGGAGAACATGATTTCTGTTGTCAGTCCACGGTTCGGCCGATGTGCTCCATGGGAGGGGAACCTCGAACTGTTTTTTGAGGCCTCTAGTGCCTTGCCGCACCGTTTGTAGAGCGAAGTGATCCTCTTGAGACAACGTTGGCCTTTCGCCTCCAATGTCATGAAACTCTTTTTCATACAGCCGCTGCAGATGATACTCTATGCGGTCCGTTTCGGCGGATAAGTAATTCACGGAACCACGTACCCCTACTGGACCGTATAACATCAATCCCAGAGCCGTGCGTACGGAATAAGGTGCCTGACGGTCGCCCACTCTCTGGTCAAGCACCCAATGCGCCTCTGGCACGTCGCAGCCGATGAGGAGATCCACCTCATCATCTTCCCAGTCTACAACGGTTACATCCTGCAGGTGGAGCCACCGAGTCAAGATTGCGTTCACCGACCTTGGTGCTCCCATGGAGAGATCCGCTAACGTGAGTGCCTCCGTTGGTTCAATTTCCTCGTTAGTGTCTAGAGAGGTGAGTTGCAGCCTTAATCTACCGGCGGTCATTACCTGTGTTCCGCCCACCGT
Organism: Fasciola hepatica; assembly: GCA_948099385.1. Taxonomy (NCBI): domain Eukaryota; kingdom Metazoa; phylum Platyhelminthes; class Trematoda; order Plagiorchiida; family Fasciolidae; genus Fasciola; species Fasciola hepatica. Next base: position 41,725,096 of record CANUEZ040000043.1, read on the forward strand.
GCTCACTGACAACGACGTCGCACCTTTAGCCAGTTGGTGTTTGTCGGCAAACCGCTCTCTTACTAAAGTGGTGTCGGATCCACTATCAACGAAAGCCAACGCCTTGACTACCCCAGTCGGAGTCACTACTCCCACGGCCACTACGCCTAAACGTACCGGTTTACTGGCAGATCGTGACGTTGAACAAATAACGCTGGGTTTGGTACTCGCCTCGGATATAGTTATTCTCGCCTGATGCAGCAGCCGATGGTGTCTGCCCGTGCAGCCCTCGTAACCACATTGGTTTCTTGTCCTACAGGATGCTGCCCGGTGCGTGGTGTTGAGACAGATAAAACGTGCTCCTGCCATCCTCGCCATTCCCCACCGTTCGTCTATTGTGGCGTTGCCGAATGTGGGGCATTCTGGTAGGACATGGCTAGTACCACAGGATCTGCAATTGGGATGCGCAGCAGCATCTCGTGAAATGACATGTGTATTGGTCCAAGGCTGGTACTTTGGATATTCCCGTACAGGGGTTTGGACTTGGCTAGTACTGGGCTTGTTTGCTCGGTTGCTGTCCCGGGTGAGTCGGCGAACCTGCTGTCGGCTATCTTCGTTTGTCTGTCCAAGTATTCAGTCAGGCCTTCGAAGTTGGCTTCTCTGTCGCTTCGGCTTATCCGTTCTGCTTCTTCCGCCCACCGACCCTGTAGTTCGGGAGAGAGGTGACGGACTATGTTTTCCAAAGTGTGCATGGCATCTAGGTCAGCCATGTAACCTAAATGGTCGAGGGCTATTGAGCAGTTCTGCATCTTAATCACCAGGTCGGCCATGATGTAGAAGTCGCCCTTGGTTCTCTTTGCCTCTACCATCACGCCCTCTATTAGGTTACGGGCTACTTTGAAAGGTTGGCCAAACAAGTTCCTTAGAATCTTCCTTGCCCTTGTGTAGCCTTGTCCTGGGTCGAGCATGGTGCACCCGTCGATAGCTTCTCTTGCTCGGCCTTGGCAGTAGTGAGTAAGGTTATTAAGCCTTTGCCCAGGGTCGTTTACCTTGTTTTCAACGAACGTCTCGAACTGTTTGACAAACTTGCAGTATTGCTCAGCTCGCCCGTCGAAAACCGTTAGTTCCACTCTGAGCAGATCGATCGATGGTGGTTTGTAGTCGGCGACCGGCGTGGGGTTCCCTATCTTATTGCACCCTAATCTATCGGAAGTGTCAAAGTCGCTGGTCTCGTGCTCTCGCTCTTTCTGTGTACACTTATTCTCTGCTTCCTGTGCCTGTAGTCTAGCCAATAGTAACTGTTGTTCTAGGTCTAGTATTCTCAGCCTATATAAATCAACATCCTTACGATCAATATTGCTCTCATTAACACATGAACTAGCACTGACAGGACTAGGCGATCGAGCATAAACTAAAGAATCAAATGTACCCAAAACCTCCCCAGAGACTTGCCGTGTTACTTTCTGTCCGGATTCCAATGTTATTGATCCTTTCCTCCGCATTTTGCGTGTTTTTCCTCGTTCCAAATAGATCTATTGAGTACTGTAACGAACGCTTGAGCAATGCGTAGCCAAATTCGCAACGGATCCCGAAATCAAAAGACGATTATCCGTGATATTCTACGATACCAGATTAATACATCAACAATGACATAAAAAATATACAAACCTCAATAATACGATCACAAGGACTCAACAACGAGAAACCGAATAGCAGCGTGTGAGCAAACAGCACGTGCGTCACGCAGGTCCTGAACAAGGATGTGCCAAAGTAGCGCTCTGGGCGCGAACAAACAACAATTGGTCCAGAAAAACAACCAGTTCGTAAAGACAAGTCAATAGTGTAGGCAAGTGAGTGATGTTAAGAAAAACACTAAATCGCGAGGGTAAAAGGGGGATTTTCCGCGGCCGGCTGTTGCACATGGGGACCATAGTGGTAGAAGCACACCCGGTCTCCCCGGTTTCGGGAGGAAATGAAAGCCATCCATCGAAATTCGGGTAGAAAACACTATACGGCAGCGAGAAAGACTAAAACTAGCCAAGGCAGCAGACCCAGATGAACTTTGTCCATCCCTGTTGAAGCCATCAGCCGACCTGCTAGCCGAACTTCTTTCACAGCTGCCCAACCAGCCTCTAGGAAGTGCCAAGGACCAAGTGACTGGAAGCTGGCGAAATTGTTGCCATCCCACCGGGGTGCGACGAGATAACAGGCTTCCAACTATAAGACTGTAAGCACAACAACTGTGGTGTTGAAGGTCTTTGAAAGGATTCTACGGAGGTAAATGGTTGTCCTCCCATCCGAAAGTGGATTGGTTATTGCATACAAAAGTGGCTTCGTGAGTAACAGGTCGTGCATGGCGAACCTCTTGGGCTTCCTGGAAGAGGTTACAAATAGACTTGATGGGGGCGAGATGCTAAAGGTCAGTTATGTGGCCTTCCGCAAAGCACACTGTTGATGCACCCGAAATGCCGCGAATATGCCGCTGTCTCCTCCAGTTATCACCAATTGTCCGTCGTACTCGCCTCCATCATCACCATCTTTACATGCCGCTTCTTGCGCCCGGTAACGAGGCGGTTTGGTCCCTCTCTGTATCAGTCCCACGGTTCGCCCACACAAGGCTGTAGCATTGCAATATTCCCACCTTGCAAAGAGTCAAGCTCTCTCCATGTACCTCTGAGAGACACCTGCATCGCAGCTTTTTGGTTTGTAGCCTTCACGTGATCCACCTTTTACGAAGAACATCAACAGATATTATTTTACCTGTCAGTTAGATCACGCCCACTGACTCCACCCACACCAAGCCGCCCAACTTCGCAGCAGTATTCATCACTTGCTTGGTGTTTTTTCATATCCGGTATTCTATCTTGGTAAGTCCTCTCAGGCAATTTTGATCCTTGCAACCCTCCGGTCTTCGTGTTCAGACCTTGGATAACGCTAATAAGTACGTAAATACCTACTTGTCATTTAAATACTTATCTCCTTTGCAAACTGTGCCTCTGCGACTATCGTAGCAATGCGTCACACATTGATCTGTCGCCCAGTCCTCATTACCAAGCTGGTGCATCACATTCCAATTCTATGGAAGTAAACAATCTGCTCAACGATTACCTGTGTTCATCAGGCCACTTCTTCCACATCACCTAGGCAATCCCTCTCTACAGACGAGTCCTTCATTGGGTATATGACGGACTCTGCCGATTTTCGGTCGCTAAACGTTATAAAGGTAATCTTCGAAGGACTTTTCTTGTTTTATGTCCACAATTCCACTCCTTTCATCGTGTGATGCCCAAAGCCAAGTCACTCCGCATGCTGCGGAGAGCCATGGCTGGGTTACGTCCCCCTTAGAAGTCTCTTTCTCCTCAAGGTGAACAAAATTTCAGTCCATTCTATTTTATTCTCTCGTTGCCCGGTCCTTTTTTTGTAAAATTTTAGTAATAGTCTACCATTTGCAACTAGCTGCACCTGGACCTGGCCGGCTTGGCCACCTGACCTCGAGTTCAAACTTACCGGGCGCCACCACGAGTGCACACACTTGAATCGTCATCTTGAAATTCGGATTCCGCTTCCAATTGTACCGTGTGATCTTGCTTTGCAGCATGCCTCGGGGTTATCCGGAATAAACCATTATTATTATTATTCGACTCTGTAAATCACAGGCCGCTGAAGCTCAGGCTTCAAACCTGTGGAGTCGATCCCTCGCTGGGTGACCAGATGGCCAGGTTTCTCAGAAAGGAGATTCTGTGTAGAGGTACAAGTATGCAGGTACATTAGGGTAAGGCTGTCAGTGAAGTCCTGCCAGAGTCAGTGACCGGGCCACTCCTGTATCTGCCGTAACAAAAAGACCAAGCTCTTGGATAGGACAGCCCACACTTTATGCTTGTCGACGACTTTAAGGCAGCCAGATATCCTGGGGAAATTGCCGCGCACGGAGACCTCCATAAGAAGTGCCGGGGGTGCACACTGTGGGAGCTTCTACTGAACACCATCAAATGCCGGCAACTCACTGGAGGCACCTTTCTGGTCAACCAGATTGAACTTGAGGATGTGTATCAGAGTGAATTTGGAAAGGACAAACACCGCCAAAGATCTGGGGGTATTTATGAGTGCGGATTTCACTCCCCGGGGGCGATCCTTGGAATCCTAGAAGGGAGATAGTAATGCCCCACACAACTAATGAATACCGTTGCTTCGCGTAAGCCATGGATGCTGTTGCCGTTCTACGCAACCCAAGTAAGGTGGCTTCTATAATATGCAATTAAATTGCGGTACCCTGTCTTATTAGGACGGAAAACTACGTGAAAGTGTGCGTGGGAGATTCTCACGAACCCTTACTTAGTGCTGAGGCCGGTCCAATGAATAAATTCTTAGAAAACTAAAGCTGTCACTTCTGAGGCGGAGGCTGGTTGGAGGTCACACCGAGGCTTGGAGGATTGTAAGCGGCTTCTCTGGCCAGGGGGAATTTCGGTTTCTCTCAAGAAACAGATCGAGGTCTCAGAGGAAACGAGCTGAAGCCTGTGAAGGTAGTCACGGCAAGTTCCTTCGCTCAGCGAGGTGTAAATCGATGGCTCTCGATGATGGAGGCCCAGAAAATCGTTGATTTCAAGAGAAAATTGGAAGCCCGTTGAGACAGCTTGCTTGGATTCATGGTGCAGAATGGCAGACTATCTCATGACCTCCTGGGTAACCGGATACGTGGTGCTTGAAACTATAACAAAAAGGGTTTCACTAGTAAATGGGGGAGCTGGAGGGTGCCGTGGTGCCCGAGAGCGGGTGGTGACTGCTAATAACCTCCCTCGTTGCCCTTTAAAAATAAGTTGGAACGGAGTTTGTTAGGCCGTCCTGGCAAAGCGGAGTTTACTCATTTTCACATGTGTTTTCCAAACTGTTGCTTGACGCTGCCAGGGGTCAAAGAGCCTACCGCCGCGCACACGACCCATTTTCTGCTATGTGTTAGGCACGACCATATGGAAATAGAACGGTACAAACCGAAACAAAATACAGCCAGATACCATAAGTTTTGCCCTTCTTCCCCCCCCCCCCGGGAAAACTCACTATAGTATCGCAGTGATTCTTGGCTCGGTGGGAGGTTCCTACAAAACCCTAAAGCAAGAAGCTGTTGTACTGTACACTCCGGTTAGCTCCTACTTTGGTTACCTTCTGTCAGAAAGTGATGTGATAGAGGGAGGCATAGGTCCCCAACTCCGGAGGCCGACTAAAAAGTGAGGTATGATCCTGGGCTGCCAAAATAATCCTGGTTTTAGAAGAGTCTCGGAGGACATTGACAGTGCCTGACCACCTAAAAATCAAAGTATAGAAAGAAAGGCTTGAGAGAGCTCCTGGGCAAAGGGTTGCAGGAACCTGCTTCTCTGCCATCACATTACAAGCAGCAATATATATAGCCCACAATCACTCAAAGCACAACTGGGCCTCATCCTGTTTCGGAATCAAGCTGAATATGTGGCGGAGATTGGCTTGTGTTGCTTTGCAAATGGAACCTTGGTAAGGTGAAGTGTCTCCTATATCTGACACCCTAATTTAGCACATTTTCATTCTCACTGAAGCCATTTTCGCTGTTTTTCTAACTAATTTCCAAATGGGTGAAATCCTCTTCCTCGATTTTCGCTTTTTCCACGTGTTGCTGTTTTATTCTTTACTATCGCTGAAAGTTGTCTTTTTCTTTTTTCTCTCTTTTTCTTCGTCTCGCCTTTCGAACTTGCTACCACACACCAGTCCTGTTTGTAAACACAGTAGGAAGATGGGAGGCCTTCTGTACCTTCCACGCAAGTACCACCAAGGCAGTCTAGAGAGAGGACCAACGAATATGAGCGCTTGGGTCAAACCCCTGATGAAGATTGCCTGCCTTACTAACATATCTCGTAGTTCCTTTGGGTCTGACGTCGACTGCACCACCATCGGTGTTCTCATCTTTTGGGAAGGGGAAATGGATGGTCAGACAACTAGAAACCTGAGGCCTTGTAGTACCCACAGGAACGACTGCAGCACGTGCGGATCTATTGGCCCTCAGGCGCGGGAAACCGGATGCAGGTTTGGTTCATGCCTACGTATCCTGTGATTATGAGGTAACCGGGCGCCTGAGAGGAAGACGATCGATTGCCGTCTGTCACTTGGACTTCAGCAAGACATCTGATTCTGTGAATCACAGATTTCTGGATGTTGAACAGCAGTCTATGGGAACTGTTGGAAGGTAAGGCAACTGGTAAGTAGTTTTCCGAGCGGGACGGACATCTGGCGTTAAGGTGGGCAGTCGTGTCTCAAAATCGTAAGGTGCGACTAGGGGGGTGCCACTGGGCTTGGTGCCCTACCCTCCGCCCATCCTTATCTTCATCAACGGCCTAGCACGTGAGCTTACAAACCTCATTTTTATGTTTGCCGATGATGCCAACATAGCTGGAGCAGACATACAGGTTGACTTGTTGGCAGTGCAAAACTAGTCACGCAAATGGAACTTTCCAGTAAGCCTCACCAAGCACCAAAGCCTGACCAAAAAATCAAGTCCTACCGGGACTGCAGTGAGATCGCGGCAAAAGGCTTCTCAGGCCGAATAATGGGGCATCATAACAGACAACAGCCTCAAGCCCTCGAAACAGTGCTCAGGATCAGCCGTAATGGACAGGAAAGAAGTTCTTCGAGTCATATCGACCATTTTGCTCAGAGAGAGGGAGATTTTCACTCTGATATACCAAACCATGGTTAGAACATGCATTAAGTTATAGAAGACGCTCAGATGCGGCTAGTGAACGAGCCTTCTATTCAGTCTGGCAGAGAAATAACAACGTTATCCCCTCTGTCGGAGGGATAGAGAAAACACAAGTCAGTCTACAGAAGCAAAGGTGTATTCTGTATATCGTGGCACCGAAACAGTGCCGATAATAGAGGTACACCGAACGGATGTGAACGGAGCAGCTAAGCAGGGAGCGAGCAGCGAGCGTGTACAATCAATGAAAGACCGAAGGCGAAAGTGATCCAAATCGAGGTCGACAGAAACCTCGGAAAAGTCAATACAGTAAGTATACGCAACCGAATAAAACGGCGAGGTCGATGTTAAACGTCAGAAAAGATCGTCGGGAAAATAGAGCCAAAATGATGTCCGGAAAACGATCATTTTCTCAGAGCAATCTAGGTCATTACAGCAGTCCCCCGCTAGGAAGCGCGGAGAGCTTTCGCAAAACGTCAGTGAGTTGAAGGCATACAAAGGTTATTCGCGAGCTTGAATGCTTATAAAATACGTGAGTGTAGCTGTTCTGTAGGAAGCTGGAGGGCAGAATCCGCAGTACGCATGAACCGTAGAATGATGGTCAAGCGTAAACCAGAGTCGTTGCCACTGACATCGGTTGCTTGAATTGTCATCCGGGTAAGCCAAACCCATGGGGTCCAGCGTCGAGTAGCCGTTAACCAGTATGATGTCCGGGAGCCAAATCGGTTGGTTCGTCAGTGGTAAGGAACGACAAAGATAGGACCGATCCAGAATGTCAACAGTGATGCCAGAATTCTCCAGATTTCGTGAGATCAGCGAGGCGTACCATATGGCGAGGTTCCATGAAACGAAAAGAAACGGAAAACTGGTGCAGCAGCCGCAGTGGACTTGACTAGAATTCAGTACTAAATAATGAGGTATGTTAAGTCGTGCAGAAACGATAAAGGCGAAAGTTATTGCCTCGAAGTGCAATGGTTAAGATCATGTTTGACCTAAAAGCGACTATGTGCTGGGCAAAAGATCTTCCGACCGGAAAGTGAGAAGGTAGCTTCATTCACGGAGGAGCTCATAGCAGTGCGCCGCCGGCTTGAACGTGAGACACCATTCTCACTGGAGGAATTGGCAGGGCCAAAGGACTGTTGCTTGAAAGCGGGAGGACAATTTCATTCGGAGGGTAAGACTGGTCGCGGCAGGCCAGTAGAAATGTTGCAGAATATAGTCCCAGCACTGATGGTCAGAGGTACCGACTGACATTGCGGCAACGATGACTGAGCGACTTTTTACATGAGGTATCTCGTTCCTGTGCTGCAGCCATGGCAGGAATGTCTAAGGTGGATTTAATGGCTTTAAGTGGAATACGTGACAAAGCATCTGCAACGCTATTCGACTCACCTTTACAGTTTGGTAGGTTAAACGTGAACTGAGAAATATAGTCTAAATGTGTGACTTCTCGTGGGGAGTAATGGCCAGGCTTAGTATGCAATGCGTACGTCAGAGGCTCGTGGTCGGTATAGAGGATGAAATATGGACCCCCGGCTGCATGGCGAAAGTTTTTAACGGAGTTATATGCAGCCGGCAATTCGCGACCGTAAGGGCTATGTTCGTTTCCATGGGACTAAGGCGTCCAGAGGACAGCACTAAAGTTTGTCAAATCCCGGAAACAGACTGACCAACGACCGTCACGAAAGAGAAGCCGGATGCATCCACTGCTGTGCCCAGCGTAGGGGACGGAACTGGGTGAATCAGAAGCGTGGGCTGAGCTAAAGTCGCTTTATTCTCCGAGAAAGCCACTCGCGCTGCACACATTAGTGAACCGAACTAAAACCAAAGGAACTGAACATTTGATCTCATCTGACCTGACTTGACATGAACTGAACTCTCTGCGAAGGCGATACTGCCTCACAGATTCTGCCTTTCAGACAAAACACTCAACGCGCAGTTTTTGGAACCAAGGAAACTCGAGGAAAACACAACGATCTAGATGCACCATTGGTATCAGCCACTTTTGTCCTGTGGAAGACGAACGGAACCAAACTACGTGTGTATGTAAAGATTTAAAAAGATGAATACTTAACGAAATATAAAAGAACTTGCTGTTTTGTCTCAATCCTCGGCAGTAACAACGGGGTCACCCAAGGGTCGGTCTTAGGTCTTCTTCTTTTCTTGATCTACACAAACGATCTTCCTACAGCCCTTCCTGTGAACATTGCCGTGTATGCAAGCGATGTAATCCTCTGGAGTTCAAGCTCTGAAAACCTGCGAATTGCAGTTGACGAAACAAAACGCTGGTCCGAGGATTGGAACCTCCCAGTTAATAAAGACAAATGCGTGAGCATGTCTTTCAACAGAGAGAATGGCCACACTTTTTCCATTAACGCGGCAACCACATTGCCTAGGGTCGACTGACACCGGGTGTTACGAACGTTTGAGCAATGCGTAGCCAAATTCGCAACGGATCCCGAAATCAGAAGACGATTATCCGTGATATTCTACGATACCAGATTAATACATCAACAATGACGTAAAAAATATACAAACCTCAATAATACGATCACAAGGACTCAACAACGAGAAACCGAATAGCAGCGTGTGAGCAAACAGCATGTGCGTCACGCAGGTCTTGAACAAGGATGTGCCAAAGTAGCGCTCTGGGCGCGAACAAGCAACAATTGGTCCAGAAAAACAACCAGTTCGTAAAGACAAGTCAATAGTGTATGGAAATGAGTGATGTTGGGAAAAACACTGAATCGCGAGGGAAAAAGGGGGTATTTTCCACGACCGGCTGTTACACAGGGTGCTCGGTTTCTGGTTAGGTTGCAACCTGTCCTTCTCTCGTCATCACCAACTAGCGGGCAAGTCTGCCTTTCGAGTCCTAAATAGGGTTCGTAGGTCCTTCCCGCGCACCTCTAGGGATGATTTCCACAAAATTTTCGGCACGTATATCCGTCCTTTCCCGGGATCCGGTAGTCAGATAATGCACTCTGGTCTTGTCGGAGGTTTTAGTATACTAGAAAGAATTCAGGAGGCCTCCACCAAAGCAATAATGGATCTGTCCCACCTGCCTTACCCCGTCCGCCTCGCACCCATCAATCTTTATCCCCTTGACTTGAGACTTGAGGCGATCTGTTTTTGATTCTTCCCCTTCTTGACTCAGGTAAAGCGATTGCTTCTTCTCCATCTGTCCAGCGTCCCCTCTCCGTGGTCACAGCAGAAAGGTTTTTAAACCGAGACCAAGCATTTCTCTACGAGTTACCATTTTTAGCCAGAGTTAGTACTCTGTTGATCGCTCTCCCGGAAGATATCGCTCTCTCGCAGAGCAAAACTATCGAAAAGAAAAGTCACACCCCTATCTTGGCCTCCCCCAGTAATTTCTTGTCTAAAACAAGTGAAATAGATGTCTTTTATTGCACTTCCATTCCGCGATATGTTTATGAATGTAGCCCCCCCCCACTCCACTTGAGGCGCTGTCCATAGTGAGACTTTGCTTCATGTCATATATATTTTGTTTTAGTTGCCACAAGGCCCCACTACAGCTTCTTTTTACTCTCGTTTCAGCTCAGTGAATCCGACAGACAATTAAAGATTTCCTCGAGAGCCGGGACTATTACGCTCAAGGCCTCGAACCCGTGTAGTACTTCAACACTTCAAGACCACATTTCCGCCTGCTTTGATGTACAGATGCTGCACCTTTGTTGTGCTTTTTATCGTACGCGTTCATGCTTGCTCCTGAGCGCGATATCCGTGTCGCCTTACTGGTCAATCTAGACCTCCGTCTGTGCTACCACCTGTCGCATACGTCCCTGGTGGTTGTCCCCTGTTGTCCAGCTCTCTTGATTTCAGTAGAACGACTATTACAGACAAGAAGATACCTCAAGAACCGGAGACATTTAGGCTCAAGCCTCGTACCCGTGTGCTATTTCAAGACTTCAAGACAACGGAACAGAACTGGACTACCATTGGCGTTGGCCGCCAGTGCTTCGTAATAGGGCGATGGGTTTGACCTGGGACGCGCCAGAGGAGGCAACTGTGGAGGAGCGCTGGCAGGCCGTAAAGGGATCCCTGACTGCCCTACAGGAAGAGTTCGCACCCTTCAAACGAAGGAGTGGGGAGGGCAAACCCATGTGGTGGAAGGCTGCAATAGCCAAGGCCATCAGACGTAAAAACCGCTCTTGGAACCAGTACAAAGCTTCCGGCAGTCAGCTAGCCTGGAACCGCTATGCGAGGCTGAGAAACGAGACTGTAAGCCTTTTGAGAACTTCTAAGAGGGAATTTGAGCTCAAATTGGCCCAGTCTGTAAGACAACAGCCGAAGAAGTTCTACAGCTATGTACAATCTAAAGGCTCAACAAGAAATGCCGTAGGTCCGCTATCCACTAGAGACTATGGTATTGTCACTGATGACCAGGGCAAAGCAGACGCCCTGGGGGAATACTTTGGTAGTGTACATAGGATAGATAGTGGGGTACGAGTAGATCTGGCCCTGGTGCATCCTCCTCAGCTAAACGAGCTAGATCTCTCGGAGGAGTGCGTGCGTAGGTACCTACAGGAGTTAAACAGCCACAAGTCAGCGGGCCCAGATGGCATTCATCCAGCTATCATCAAGCCGTTGGCGGATATCATAACTCCATCGGTATGCAGACTGTACAGATCCACGTTGGACCAGGGTAAGCTGCCTCAGGACTGGAAAGTCGCGGCAGTCGTGGCAGTACATAAGAGTGGGCCCAAGTCGGATGTGCAGAACTACAGGCCGGTAAGCCTAACTAGCATTCTCTGTAAAGTCCTCGAGAAGATCATCCGTGCCCATATCTGCCAGCACTTACTGCAGCACTCCATGCTAAGCCCGGCGCAGCATGGATTCCTGAAAAATAGATCTTGCCTCACCAATCTCCTGTGCTTCTTAGATGAAGTAACTCGACGACTGGACGAAGGTAAGCAAGTTGAGGTATGCTACCTCGACTTTAGCAAGGCGTTCGACTCCGTTAATCATCGTCTTTTGCTACGCAAGATGGAGACTTTCGGTATAGATGGGCCAGTATATAGGTGGCTGGAGGACTTCCTCTCCCACAGGACGCTTTACGTCAAAGTGGGGGACAGGTGCTCCAGTTTGGTGAACGTCACCAGTGGTGTACCTCAGGGATCCATCCTAGGCCCGGTCCCATTCTTGTTATTCATTATTGACCTGGCATCCGCTCTTCAATCGCCCAGCTTTATTTTTGCGGATGAGGTGAAGATTGTTGGATCCAAGGGTAGGGCGGACTTGGGCAGGGAAATAGGTACCGTCCTGAACTGGGCATACAAATGGGACTTACCTCTAAACGCTCAAAAAAGCCATTTGTTGTCAAGGGCAACAGAGAGCCTAACTGTCGCTCATGATCAAGGGCTGTTCACCGTAGAGGCAGCCAGTAGGGTTAAAGACCTGGGGATCATCATGAAAAGTGACTTCAAATGGTCGGAGCAGTGCAACGCGGCTGCGCACAAGGCTCGTGGGGAGCTCTTTAGACTGCGATCGGCTTTGTCTTGCCGGAAGCCGGAGGTATTCGTACCTATTTACATGGCTATAGTACGACCTCACTTAGAAAGTAGTGTGCAGGCTTGGTCACCCTTCTACAAAAGGACGCCGCCTGCCTCGAGAAAGTCCAACGTCTCGCCACGCGAATGGCTGAAGGGCAGAGGGGTAAGACTTACGAGCAGAGACTCTGTGACCTGAATCTCTTCTCGTTGGAAAGGAGGAGAAGTCGAGGAGATCTCATAGAAATGTTCAAGGTAATGAAGGGCTTTTCTGGCCTTAGACCAGATAGTCTATTCCAATTGGCCGTAGACTCCAGAACAAGGGGACAAGAAAAGAAGTTGATAAAAGCCCGATCTAGGTTGGTGGCTAGATCGCACTTCTTCAGCAACAGGGTTGTGAACAGTTGGAACGGTCTGCCTGGTGAAATGGTAGATCTGCAGGCAGTCCAATCCTTCAAAGGTGCCCTTGATCGCAAGTGGTACGAGATCTTTCCTTGTAGTGAGCCTTAAGAATATCAACTAGATGGATGACGGGTAGCTCTGTGGTCCTTCTGGAGTATGTTTTAGCAGACTTTTTCCCTCATTGCATACTGTCTCAGTGAACGCTCACGATGCATAATGTCTCTCGCAGTTGATGTGCGATGAGGTTTTCCGTTTCCCTCTCATTTTTAGCGGGGATTCGACGAAATACACTCGGCAGTGGTGGGTGCATAACTGGTGTGCATACCATCGAAGGAATTCTGGACGCTCGATTGGCCGTGGCCATTACCTGTCCTGTGCAGACTGAACTGAACTGAACTGAACTGAACTGAATCTGGTTTTATTTGATTTGGACCACGTTTAGGACACGGCGAGTTACTGCGATGAAGCGTGACTTTTCTTCAACAAAAAAACTGAATAAGAAGCTGAAGGAGATTAGGGAAATGCAGAAGGAAAAGGAGATGGGTGTTGTTCAGGTTCCTGAGGTGACCCCGGGAACGGGTTTGATACTTCAGGGAATATTTGATGAACTGCCTATTTCTGCATCCATCAAAAAGGCGGTGGCCGAGATGGGTTTTACGAAAATGACCGAAATACAGCAGAAATGTCTCCCTCAGCTCCTCGAACACAGGGATGTCATGGCCTGTGCTAAAACAGGAAGCGGAAAAACATTGGCATTCATTATTCCTGTTGTGGAACTGATGCTACAACTGGGCCTACAGCCCCGTAACGGCACGGGTGCAATTATCATATCTCCTACGCGAGAGTTGAGTCTACAAACCTATAGCGTTCTCAGAGTAAGTTTTTCAGTTTTTACAACCGTTGCGTTCAGGAAGTGACACAGCACACGTCGCTGCGTATTGGTCTCATCATGGGTGGTAGTAATCGACAGACGGAAGCACAGAATCTTGAAAAGGGTGTCACTATTTTAGTGGCAACGCCGGGGCGTCTTCTGGACCATTTAATGAATACGAAAAACTTCCTTCGACACAATCTGAAGGCTTTGGTAATTGATGAAGCAGACAGACTATTGGATATTGGTTTCGAAGTCGAGATGCATCAAATCATCCGTCTTCTACCATCTGTACGGCAAACTATGTTATTTTCCGCGACGCTGAACGAAAAAACACGACATTTAGCCAAAGATGCCCTAAAAGCTGATTGTGCAATGGTTGGTATCGAGTCAGAGGGTGACGCTACAGTCGAGGGCTTGGAGCAAGGATACGTAGTTTGTGCTCCCGACAAGCGTTTTTGTTTGCTGTATACCTTCCTAAAACGGAACAAGAACAAAAAAGTAAGACGATCTTTTGTGGATATGATGCTTGGTACTCCTGACAGTCACTTTTCACTTATGCTCATCGGTGAGCATGATGATGACCATCATTATCATCACTCAGGAGTTTGCATTTCAGGCGACCATTACCAGTATGCAACCTGAACCGCTGGGTGGAAAAGTAGGATGGGTAATTATCAGACACAAAGCCGATATTGCATTTATTGTGCTGTAGAGTTCATCACAATTAGGCTGCATATTCACGTAGGGTGACAGTTCACAGCCTTCACGACCTGGTGTGTTATTCAGGATCACTTATTTTGTGAAGGAGGTTCATACAGTACTGAGAGGATAAGCTTTTGCTTGCGAACACTTTGAATTCAGTAGCCTTTCGTGCTGTTTGCCTAAGAGAGATACAAATGCAGGATTTTGGAAAAGTCACACAATTGACGACACCTAAAAAATTCTGCAGGTGTTTTCTGGGCAAGTTGAAATGGTAACTATACCAAAACTGTTCGAGTTCGGATGGCCAAAAACTCTGTTTCGCTGAGTTCCGATTCTCTTTCCCAAAAGCAATTTGTAGTGAGGTATGTTCATTCATCCTCCTGATACTGGCAGATGTGCGTGTGTGACTATCAAGGTAGATAGGTTCAAACTCAACCACTGCTCGCCTACCGTTGCGCTTCTCCCTCCCCAATCGACAACGCTCCTAACCTGCTATAAACCTGTGTCACCGTCCACTCTCAGTCTCATAGTTATGCTATGAGTGAGGATCAAACCGGTTTCAGACTCGGCCGGGGTTGTATGGACCACATTTTTACTCTACAACAGACTATCTAGCACGGGCACACCTATCTCACACCGCAACTCCTGTTTATGGATCTGGATTCGACTTTCGGATAAACCAACCCCACAGTTTTGTCGCTCTGTCTGTCACTGAAAGATGGAACAGATATTGGTTTCTTTTTCCAGTCAGTGCGCTAACAGCCGGAGCCTGATTCGTGCTTAAGGCGACCTTTCGCCCGAGTTCCTTACGTGAAGTGGGGTTTGTCAGGAGTGCCTTCTATCGTGATTGCTTTTCAGATTGGTAATTTAGGCTGCTATAGGACTAACCCCATCCTCTTTTGACAAAAATGGCACATATATTTGCTCTGATATTGAACTGACATAAATACACAGGAGAATTTATGCCTCGAAGTGAGAACCCAAATAAACTGCAGGTTTTCTAGGAAAGTCCAAACAACTATTAGGCGGTTTAGGGTGGGTTATTCCCCTTAGAAGTGTACAATGCTGGAACATCACCAGCCTGACCAATACCAAATCTTGTCCGAGCAGGTAAAGCGCTAGCTGAGGTAAATAATATAAACTACCTGAGCAGTTACGTCATCTGATGGTCACGTTGTCAAATCTTTGTATTATGCGGAGTGATCCACAGTAAAAGAGAGAACCTCGTTTCTTAATTACACATAAAGTGAATTACAGCGTAAGGGGTAAACTCCATGATCAGAAGACACTGTAGAAGTGGATTGTGGGGGAACATTCACGTTAGAACCAGTTTTTTGATCCTGCTTTTGAAAAGAGAAAAGTTGTATGTAAATGGGAAGGCAGAAAGAGGAAGAGTGTTCCATAACTTATCGGTCCGAGGAAAGAAAGAAAATTAGAAGACAGAAGTGCGACATCTAGTGACAAACTTGTTAAGGATAACTAGTTGTCTGGATGCGTAGTGGTCGGGAAACAGTTTTGGCAAGAGGAACTGCGGAAGCAAGCTCAGAAAAACAAAATAATATCGGTAGGTTAGAGACAACGAAGCAATAACCCAACGACGGGCTAGTGACTGCAGATTGGAGGTTAAAGAAGGGCCATGGATCAGTCGGGTGACCTTACGTTGAACCCGATCAACAAGAGAACGAGAGGAAGACGAAGCTCCACCCCACACGTGACTGCAGTATTCAAGTGCGGGGTAGATTTAAGCTTTGTACAGCAGAAGAAGATGAGCTGGTGTGAAAAAGCGTCTGGCGCGAAACGGAAAACCAACTTTGCGCGCAGCACGAGAGGCGAGCTGAGATATAAAAGCGAACCAACATAGGGAGGAAGTTGTAAATAAACCAAGAAGAGAAATAGAATCTGTGACAGGCAGCACAGTTGACTCAAAGGATAAACATGCAACATGATTGTGAGATCCCCAGGAAGAGATGTGTTCAAGATCGGACTCTAAAATACACAGATTGCACTGCGGTCACGATCGATTTTGTTGTTGGCATGGCATGGAGTGCGGTAAGAAAGGGAAGAATGAAGGATGACATCATCGGCAGAAAAATGTATTGGGTTGAAAGTAATGGATTAAAGACCATTAATAAATAAAAGAAATAGGGTGGGCGCGAGTACTGAACCTTGGGGAACACCAGCATCCACAGGAAATGACTAGGATAGAACCCCATGAGCTTGGACGGAGATAGTTCGCTTACTGAGGAAATTGATGTCCACGATACGAGAGTGGAGGAGAACCCAAAATAGGTTAGTTTCGCCAGAAGACCGTGCCAAACTCGGTCAAAGGCCTTAGGGATGTTAAGCGGGACCATGTGTGTTTCTCTGTGACTTTCGAGTGCAGCCAACCAGGAATGAGACGAGAGTCAGGATATCACCGGTGGAGGTCGAAATCCGTGTTGGCGATCACTCAGTAGTCCTTTGCGTTTGAGAAACGCAGGCAGTTTGTCGGAGATGACATTTTCGGATACTTTGGAAACAACAGGTGTGAGGGGAATAGGAATATAGTCATTCGGGTCATAAAGATCGCCGCATTTTCGAATAGGAAAATTCACGGTGTGTTTCCAGGGGATCAGAAAAGTAGAAAGTTGCAGAGAGAAACAACAGAGGACGTAAGAGAGGGGCCAATCCAAGGGCACACATCTTGAGGTCGGTGGGTGATATACCGTCCGGCCCGCTTGGTTTGTATGCTCCCAGAGAACGCAGCGCTTGACGGGTCTTCCTAGTTCTAATATAAGGTTGAAAATGGGAGACAGAGAACAGAGAAGGAACCAAAGAAGTAGGATAAGTGAGTAAGGTGGAGTTGGAGGCAAACCGAGATGCTAGGACTTCGGCTTTCTCGTGTAGTTCACAAACAAGACACCAGAGGAATTGCAAATGGGAGGGAAATGGGAAAGGCAAACATTGCGAGAGACTGCTTTGGCAAGAGACCAAGCGGACGTAGCGTTGTTTGGCTCTCTGTATGGTTGGTGAGCATCTGTTCTTGGCTTGCACAAAACGGCGGCGGGATTCGGTAGTGGATGAGGGGCGCCAGCGGCGAAATGTTGCACGCTTCAAGCGTACAACACGATCACAAAAGATGTACTGTAGGGAGGAGTTTGAAGGAACATTCACGTCAGAACCAGCTTGTCGATACTTCTTTGAAGAAAGGATGTAGGTGAGTCGGGAGTCAAAGCAGGAATGTTTCACAATCTGTCATTCCGGGGAAAAAGAAGATTAAGTGATAGAAGCACTACATCTGGGGACAGAAACCTGATACTTATGACCCGCCGTGACAGGTAAGGGTTTAAAAACCTCTAAGACAAGTTCGGAAGAACAGTAGCCAATATAGTAAAGATGAAAAAGAGATGATGAAGCAACTGCTCGACGATGGACCAGTGACTACAGATTAAAGAATAAAAAAGGGTTGTCGATCAGGCAGACCTTACTACGACGAACCTGATCAAGTAGGGAGAGGGCGGAAGACGAAGCCCCATCTCACACGTGACTGAAGTATTCGAGTGTGGATGGATTTGAGCTTTGTACGGTAGGAGGCCAGATAAAAAGAAGAAATGTCCGGCGCGGAATAGTAAACCAAATTTACGATCAGCGCGAGAAGCAAGCTGAGGTGGGGAAGGAAACCAGCACAGTGGAGTCATGGATAAACCGAGAAGACATATTTTGTCTGTAAAATCGAAAGTTCAGGGGAACGAACGATGCTTAAGGCAGATTCGGAGGATGGCGGTTTTGGGAGCATTGAAGTCAACGTAATGGCGGGAGCCCCATGAGATATGTTCGAATCCAGAGTCAGTTGACACTGACAGCATTGAGATTGTAATCGAAATTTTTTGGTAGCATGGCGAAAGATGGAGTAATGGAGAAAACAATATAGGGTTGCATCGTCGGCAGTAACGTCTATTAGGTTGGAGATCTTAGTCAGAAGATGATTCACGAATAGAAGAAAGAGGTTGGTCGCAAGTATGGAACTTTGGGGAACGCCAACATTCATAGGGAACGGCTAGAGTTGAACCCCAACTCGGACGGAAGCGGTTCGATTACTGAGGAAACTTGATTTCGACGATACATAAGCCGGAGGGGAACCGAACGTCGACAGTTTCGCCAGTAGATCTTCGTACCAGGTTTGGTCAAAGTCTTTTAAGATGTCGAGTGAGACCAAGTGTGATTCTCCGTGTTTATCGTGTCCAGCCGATCGGGAGTGCGAGACAGCTAGAAGATCACCGGTAGAATGACATGGCCGGGAGTTGTATTGGTGATCTTACAGTAACCTTTCTCGTCTGAGGAACACGCGCAGTTGGTCAGCTATAATGACTTCGAGATAACAGGCGTTCGGGAGATTGGACGGTAGTTGTTGAGGTTGAAAGCGTCGTCGTTTCCGAGAATAGAATGAATCACGTCGTGTTTCCAAGGGGGATGGAAAAGTAGCAAATGAAGCGAAAGGCAAAAAATAGCGTAAATAAGGGGCCAACTTTGTGGCACACATCTAAAAGATGCTGAGTGGAGTATTGTTTGGACCGGGTAATTGGTGTATGTTCAGACAATGGAGCGTTCACTGGACGTTCCCGGTGGTAGTGTAGAGTGGAAAAGAGTGGTTATAAAAAAAGGAAGAAACAAGATGAGTGGAGTAATTAACTAAGGTGAATTAGATGCAAACCGAAAAACAAAAACATAAGCATTCTCGTGTGGTTCACATACCAGATCACCAAAAGAAGGGCAGAAATTCGGGGAGCGTGTTTTGGCAAAGGACTAGAATGCGCGACCACCAGTGGCCGACGAGACCTAGCCTTCGGCTTTGTAGCGGACGAAGCGATCTTTGGTTCTTTATGATAAGTGAGCACGTGTTTCTAGCTTACACGAAGCGCTGATGGGAGGTGGGAGTGGCTAGCAGCGGAATGCTGGACGTTTCAAGCAAATAACACGATTACATACGTGGTTAAACCACTCGGGCGACTTATGTTTGTCGGGTTTGGGAAAATGTGGAATAAAATAAGGCATACCTTGAGGAAAAAAGTCGGTGCAGTTGGACGCGGAAGTGGACACAGGGCAAGTGAAGTAGTAATCGTTCCGCAGATAGGAAGCCAGAAAGTCACGAAAATCTTCTCAGTGGACTGAATTGTAGCACCAGGACGTCCGCCTCACGTTGGTCCGAGGAACGGAGCCGGTAAAGTTTGTGGAGTAAGAAACAACACAATGGTCTGCCGAGCCAAGTGAAAAAGCGGTGATTATATCCGAGCAGATAAGAGATGGAGGTGGAAATAAGAAGAGTATAAGCCCGGTCATCAGATTGATCGGGGATATGTATGAGAGGTCAATGAGTTGACCCAGATCGTTGAACCCAGCGAAAGTTTCCGCTTCACGCCTTAGAGCCGAAGTGTTGGAAGAGTGTGTCGACATTTCTCGGTTGTGAACATTGAAGTCTCTTATGGTGGTAACGTGGAAGTTTGGGCAGCTGGAACTGAACCGCTTTTCATCAGTGATTGACTGCCTATTGCGGTAGTTGAATTTGCGCTCCCGTACGGTTCAGAAGCGGCGGAGATACGCAAAGGCTGTCGGTGTTTTTGAGTCACTGTCTTTGCAGAGTTGGTCGAATATGGTAGGAACTCCGTACCAGCTCTTGCGAGGTTAGACAGTCTTGGCACCTAAAGGCCAGTCGTTGTGGGTGAAACGTGTGTTGCACATGCTCACAGATAGACCACTTCGGCGAATACGTAGATATGCAGATACTAATAGCCGTTTATCCTTCACTCGCAGTGGCCATGTTTCTGAAATGTAAAGAAGGACTGGCCTGACTGGTGCAGCGTATACTCAACCACTGAAGCAGAAGAGGTGTTACGTTGACGCCACTGATGACAACTGTTGGCAAAATCCAAACGTGCCTTTGGTACACGTGGTGACACCTTAAGATGAAATGCAGCTGCCTAGCTAACGACTTGTCCACTTTGGTTTTAGCCCCCTCAGATACCAAAAGGTTTAGTGTTGGGTCAACCCAGTGCTGCAGCAGCCTGTCTTACTTCGGAAGTGCAATACGCATACCGAACATTATTGCACTGTTGTACACACTGTGTAGAATAACTTACAACTTGAGCGGATCTTCGCCCAGAAGAACGATGTCGTGCACGCACTCAAGGTCTGACACCGGGAAGAGTTCAGTATCACTTTCCACGTGGTAAAGAACGGTCTGTAGGACCATATCAATTTCGAAATTAAGCAGAAACCAAGAGAGAAAACAACCCTGGCGTACGTTTCTCACGGCGAACTGGAGTGGAAGATCACTGTAATCCCGAACTTGGCTTCGATTGTTCATATGCAGTGATTATATGACAGAAATAAATTTACCCGTTACATCTTTCAGTAAGAGAACTGCGATCAACTGAGTCAAAAGTCGCTTACAAACCAAGATAAACACGTTAGTAGGCGTACAGAATTTGCTTGTGTTCTAAAATCTGTTGAATTTGCAATCAACACAAGCCCGATCAGGTCTAAACCCAGCTTGATTTTCTGCAGATCACTGTTCACTGGCGTTAAATAAGCATTGGAAAATAATACCCCGATCATCTTAATGAAACGCCAACCAACCTCTTTCGTCAATCATTTTCACAGCAGGACCTGCCTCTTGAAACGCTGCGCCCTATGATCTAGTCTCTTATGCGACTGTGTGTTGTAGGTTAAGCCGGCTCCAGGAATGTCGCGGATCCATTGGTGAAACCACACCAACCACAGATCTTCTCGACAGTGCCGATTCACGTTTTGAGCAGAAGCAACTTTCTCTTGTGAGGCCTATCCGAGGTTTTACAAGTAAGCCGGAATATATGGCCGAAATCACCAGTCCCTGATACGACCTCCATTTTTTCAGTTACTTCTGTCCGGTATCTCTTACGATCGATCCTAGCGGAACACGAGGTCTCGTCTCAATCTACGGCGTTCACTGTAGTTCTCTCTTCAGACAACTAATAACGATGCACTGGATGAGGTGACTTTGGTTGCGACATTTAGCCATACCCTGTAATGTATTCAACCAGAAAGCCTAACACGCCCTACCTGTACTGTTCTGTTCAGACAGTCATTACCCATGCACTGGGTGCGATGATTTTGGTTGCTATCTCTTAGCGGCAATCTCAAAAGAAAATAATGAAGGAGGAAAGAGTATGAAAAAAGTAAGAGGAGGACTACGTTAATGGATTTAAGCCGATAAAGAAAGTTTGTGGATGAAGGAGTGCCACTGATCGCGACATCTAGCCATATCCCCCCAACGTATCTAGCCATTAGGCGGGAGGGTCTCTTGGACCTCACCCAGGAAGTCTAACACCCCCTACATGGCCACGCCCACTAGTTAGGCTTTTCATACCTTTCTCCAATGTCATGGACTGACCACCCTTACTCATCTTCCAAGTGGTACCCGCCTCAGCAAACATAGCATGCCGTGGGATCCTGTCAGTGGACATGCGTAACACGTCCCAACCACCCTAGCTTGGTGATCTTAAGTGTTTCATCTAATGAATTGATCCTTGAACCTAGGACTTTCCGCCGAACCTCGGCGTTGCTCACACGGTGTTCCCACCAGATTCGAGCAATACTACGAATAAGTCGGTGTTCAAATACCGACAGTCTTCGTATGTCCTCCACTCGCAGTGGCCATGTCTCCGAACTATACATTAGCACTGACCTGACTACTGCAGCGTACACTCCGCCTTTGGTAGGTAAATGTGTCATGTGGACGCCACAGTTGACTCAGGTTGGCAAATTCCAAACGAGCCTTCTGTATACGCGAAGAGACTTCATCCGATATTCGACGTCTGGGTGAAATGTAGCTGCCTAGATAACAAAACTTACATACTTGGTCTATAGTCTCCCCAGAAACCAAATGGTTTGGTGTTGGATCAACCTAGTCCTACAACTGTATCTTGCACTTAGGGAGGCCCAAGACGCGTATAGGATTGTTCGAACTGTTCATGAAAGCCTGAAACCTACGTGGATCTTTGTGAAGAAGAACGATATCCCGTGTACATAGTCAAGGTTCGACACTTCCACCTGGATAAAGCTCAATACCATTATCATCAAATGGCAAAAGGGCAGTCTCTAGAACCATATCAATTAAAACTTTATAGAGAAAAGGAGAGAAAGGCAACCCTGACGTGCATCATTCTTCGTGTTAAAATTAGGGCGAGAAATCACCATAACTCGGCTTCAGCTATTCCCGCACAGTAATTATATAAAAACGAGTGTCCCCGATACACCTTTTAACAAGAGGCGGTGCCAGAAAGCTGGGTGGAAAGCCACTATCAGATTAGAAAAGCAGAAAAAGTTGACCTACGGAAGGTGTGCTTATGTTCTAAAACTTGCTGATGAGTGAATAAGTGAACAACACATGCTCAACCAGGTCTAAACACAGATTGACTCACGCGCGAGCACTGTTAGCGAGCGTTAGATAAGCGATGGAAAATAATACCAGTGAGTAATTTAGGTGTGATTCTAACTAGACCTATTTCCCTGTGGTTCTTACGAGGGGCCTGTCACCCTTCTTATAAAACGACACGTCCACTGATTCGTCCCAACTCTTCGGAAACTGTTCCTCCGCCCATATCAAATTTAGGAGTTTCACCAACTCCTATGATAGTATTAGGCAAACATCTTTGGAACTGCATGAAGACAACTCAGCTGGTTCAGCAGCCTAGGGAGAATTTCAACCTCCGCTGAAGCACTGGTATCTACACCCAGAGTTCTGGCCCTTGTGCTACTTATCATCTGTTGTAGATTAGGGTTTGTTGAATCACCCCTTCAGACATTCCGCCCAACAATATAGACGACGCTCCTGAATACAAATCAGTGAGACGTTCATCCCCTTAATCAATTTGCCAACGCTTTGCTTTTGTGGATCGATATCTCTAATCGGACGGGGAAGGTTGCGGTTTTTGCCAGTTGCTACAGCTTTTTCTCCCTCCACTTCGTAATCCACCACTGCTCATGGCCGTTCCTCGGGTCCCAAATCTATTGGCGTCCAAGGCATTTCCGTGCCTCATCGTGTCTGGAATCCGGAGGAATTGATCTGCGCGCACTCAACAGTACAACTGAAGATGCCCATATCCATTGTTCCTGTGTGTATCTGGGTCTTGGCTTCTGATATTTGTTCATAGTTAACCTACTTTCTGCACATCTGACTGCAACTGTGGGGTATAGTTGACTTGCGCGTTGGTTTGTTCACCGACCACACATGAGTCGAAGCGCACACAAATAAGAACGTGATCAGTGTCCCGAGACGTGGACGAAAATAATTGACTGTCTTAAACTGATCAGCGCCAGCGATGACCGATAACAATTTGGCGAATCCGAGTGCAACGCTGTGAACGCTTAAGACGACGTCAAGTTTGCCAGTGCTGCTTTCTGTGCGGTAAATTAGTACTCGCAAGGAATATTTATTGGTCAAAACATAGCTAGATGAGTCGATCACCACCAGTTCGATCGGCTGGAATGCCGAATCGGCCTCGAGCATTGAAAGCATCGGCAACAACCATCATATCCGTAGAGCGCATGCTGCGGAGCAGTTGAGACGAATCATGGTAGAAATCGTTTACGGCCTCATGAGAGCAGCAGTCAGCTGAGGCACACAGGAACGAAAAAAGAATACTGACGTTTTAGTCTGTTGCTGTTGACACCGAACTGCACATAAACGACTGCTGACTGGGATCCAGTCGCGCAGTGCACGCTCAGCCTTTGTGCTCAGAGTGGTGTCAACGTCAGCCTGACCACGATCATGGGACGCCGAATCGCCTGAAAAGTGAAGAGTGAAACAAGAAGCCCAGTTCGCTCCTGGGAAGCCAAATATTGACAGTTTTATAGCATATGCTTGTGTATAAGTGCACTGGAGGGGACATACCCCACAGCTACAAACGTATAACCGGCAACCAGACATCAAGAATTGGAGTAGAGAACAGTGTAAGTCCAAGCAGGTCACGGGTGGTAACGAGCCGGACGACAGTGGATTACTGTCTGCCATCACAGTGACTGGTGGCGGAGGGGACCTCTGAGGTGGTAAGAAAACACTCTAAACTGCTCGATCACCACCGAGTATTGTATACGTGCTTCGAAGACGAAACCCAGTTATTTTGAATGCTTCAACGGTCGTAGTCGGGGGTAGCTTGTGGCCCCGTTTGACAAGGTGTGCGGACGTTGAAAACAACCAAGTAAAGAGAATGTTTAGGTCTGAGAATCGATTCTCTACTTTCCCCTCTCTAAGCTGCTATCCTTTCCGAGAGCTACAAGTTCATAGTCATGACTCACTGTGGCTACTCGTACGCGTTTAGAATTGGAACGTGAATGATGAGGAGCAGATGGATAAGATGTGTTTTTCGATGGGCCGTTAGAGATTTCTGGGTACATCATACTTCGCGGTTGCTCACGCCGTACAAAGGGTTTTCCTTTGGGAACCCTAACCGGAGCCTTTAACTCAAAAGTCTGACCCACGAGGCAGTGGGGCGTTAACCCAGCACAACAACGTGACCGAGGAACTCGCGAAGGAACTTCTCCTGGTCTCTCACATGAGACCTGATTACTATATGCGTTCTGTCCTGTCTTCGCTAGTGCTTTCTTATCGACCCGCCTTTCAGATTTAGTGCTCAGCCCTATGCACCCAATGAAGCAAGCGGAACGTGAACGGGTTATCATCCTTTTGGCTGGGGGCTGGGGGCGATAGCCGACCAATGAAGTGCGATGACTTCTCCCATCGTTGAGAGAAACCGCAGGCCCTCCACTCCTATACCATCTGATGGAACTTTTTAGACCGGTAAACTGCTTCACTCCGTGTTTACTCTCTGGAATGTCCTCTCCAGGGGCATAGTGGTTAGAACCAGATGTTGTCCATCAACTGGTTTTGAGACTGGACTTCGTCTGGCTTCTACCCATTGACCTCTCAGGGATGATTGAATCTCTGCATTGAGAAAGCCGTCGTGTATAGGTGTTTGTGTCACCGAGACACGCGAGCTATCTCTCAGCGCCAAGGTGCAGTCTCGTCGGCGTTCACTACATACTAGTGGTCGGGTTTCATGTACTTCGTCTAAGAGTTGCAGTGTGCCGTCCGAAATCCAGTCTTTTCCGGCTTCTTCCGGTTTTCCCTAATTCCTTCCTTCGTAATCATGGGTCACTGTTCTTCCCTTAAAGTTACATAATTTTCACGTTGAATATTATTGGTAAGTAGGTCGTTATTGCACCCAATGGCGCTAGGTGTTTCTCTGGCTTTTCCTTTGGCGTGACATTTGTTCTAGTGAGCGAAGAAGCCTTAAGTCGCATAGATAGATAGATCTTGAAGCTCGCACAGACGATAACTTGACTTGTACCGTTTATTTCCGTGGCCTCACGGCAGTACGCTGGACAGTCACACACAGATGAAGCTCGTTGTTATCTCCCTAGAATATAGACTGTCCGGCGCTAAGTGCAACGATCGTTTGAATACCACGTCACTAAGTGCTTGGTAAGATGTCGGAAGTGTGTGTTGCAAACGATCATCCTGTCGACCAGACAATCACCACTCTCGGCGTGGACCAAAACCAAATTTTCCCACTAAGTGCCTAGTGATTTCATTCGAGGAGCCCATGCGAACGTTTCAGTTTCGTGGTTAATAGAATGCCACATTTCGGGGCTTGGCTGATCAGTTCTTGTAGGTTGATGTAAAATTCATCTTTTATTTCGTTTTCTTCCTCGTTGGTCGCTAGAAGAACCGCAACCACCGTCAGGCTCTGCGGAGATATCTTGAAGTGTACGAAAGCAGGCCTTTTGAAAATTAGCCTCGAAACCATCATGGCGCCTTTGGCTTTATTACTTTCTATATCCACATAATGCTCATGATTCTGAATCAATGAGTTTTTGCCAGTCTGTTAACAATGGGTTTTCTTGGGCCGTTATTTCTAATAATCCAGAAAAGGTTGCGGCTGTTGCGGATCACGACAACGTTTTCATATCCTTACACTTAATCCACCACTGCTCACGGTCGTTTTCGGGGCTTCAAACCACCTGGATGACGAATAGCTGGTGCATCAGATTGGGCAGTTCACCAAAAAATTTATCTCTAAACTGTTGGTAGACAATCACAAAGAAAGTATTCCATTCCAATGAAAAATGAACCGACATCTTTTGTGGTATCAAATTGCCATTAGTTCTACTGATGGTCGTCATACTTAGTGGATACAGATAGCTGAAGTAATGGTTCACGCTTCAGTATTCAATCGATATCAGATTGAGGTGTTTCGTAATAGCGGTGTTCGACGAACCTGCCAGTGAATGGTCAATATGTAGCAAAGAGAAGCCGCTTGATCGTTACACCGAATACTACACGCTGAGGTAATTTATGACTTACTCGAAGACAGAATGTACAGACAATGTTGGTTTGGTTTGCGAGAATACTGCTATGATAATTAGTTTCTGAATAGTCTTACATTATCTTGCGCTTTATGGAATGTGCTTTTCATCCTCAAAGTTTAACATTTTTGCGAAAAACTGTAGACGTTGTACACACCTGTTTACCCTTGGTTACAGTGTCATTGGGTGTGTGCACTTTAGTAGCGCTATAGATGCTGAAGCGAAGATTAGACACAACGGGTTCGTAAAGGCTCGGGCTTTGTTCTACACTCGTCTTCATCTGTGAAGACGGGGGGCGTTTTTCTTTCAGAGGAAAATAATGTACACGACTGATGCGCGCTGCGTGCTCCTTTACCACTGTGAAATTTGACCTGTTCACGAGACAAATTTATTTGACTATATGCGGAATGCCCACAGGTCTCGCGGCAACATCCACAATTCAGATAGGCGTTTTTGAGATCCGACTTCCCACTTATTCATCCGGTGTGTTTTTATTATTTCACGGGCTTCTTTAGTTATGGCACGTTTTTCATATCCCGTTCCATTAATTACCGCGTCACTTGTGTATGGTAGTTTAAACAAGTTTCCGGCAACTTATTACTACAGAAGGTGCTGGACGCTTTCCGTTTCAATAGACGGGTAGGCCTCAAGTAATGTTAAGGTTCTAGATTGGCGCTCTGACGCGAGAGCTCACTTCTTCAATCAGGTTTAGTGACTAATCATTTCTATGAAGTTCGGTGTCTGAAGTTCAAAATAATGTTGAGAGATACCTCATAGCTGTGAACTGCGGTTTTCTCGCACATGCTCAGTATCCACCTCTCTCCTTAGAACTCCACAAGGAAAGCGTGAACCATGTCATTCCTGTTGCGTATTTCTTTCTTCGCCATGTACTATGATTTGCCCAGCACAGCTTGAAAACAAATTTGACTGTAATTGTAGAGGCACGTGCTGGCGTTTCCATAAGTCCCATATTTTATAACCAACACGATCGTTATTTTTTCAGATTATGGTTTTCATGGCTTCTTGCATGGAAGTGAAGTTCTACTACGAATTACTTAATTTCGTGGACACACCGGTGTTGGCTATTCACGGTCGACAGAAGCAGGCCAAACGCACCAGTACCTTCCTCAAATTTCTGAAAGACGAAGCCGCAGTATTACTTTGTACTGATGTGGGTGCCCGTGGATTAGATATTCCAAAAGTGAGTTTGAGGACGTTTTTGTCACGTTTCAACTGTGTGTTTGGCACACTATTTGTAAGAATGATCCGATCCCATAGAAACATCAGAATGGTGGCTCACTGGTCGCTGCGGAATTCTCACCGCAAGTAGACGATCGTTGTGTCCATTTACCTCTCCTTTACATGAGGTGGAAGAATGGCACCCACTTTTACACAAAATGGCGCTGTTATTGGACAGTTCCGTTTTCACCCGGCTCTTCGTAGAACCTGACCTTTGGCCCATTCTAATTTTCGGTACTATGATCACTAGCTAACAACGACAGTGTATTCAGGCATCGTTGTTACATAAACCGCCCACCCAGTTATGCTCATGCTTGAACACCCATGAACATGTCCCATACTTTGTTACTTTCATTCAAATCAAATATATTTTCCCTTGATGGCATATAGGCGTATTTGATTCTTGTATTTTCTGATAGCCTGTCAGTATTCAGCGTTAATGCGGAAGTCCAAACAGATCAGAAAACTAGGGAGCACTTTTTAGTGCGTACATGCTAGGACTAACCCTTCCGTGCTCGGTTGTGATACGTGAGTAAGTGTTGCAGTTACAAGTATTATCTATACAGACAGATTAACTCTAAGGATTAGCGTTCATTTTTACCATCAAAGCCAATCAGTCCCTAGCTGAAAGATCGTTTGCTGTATGGTACGCAGCGCTTCTCCAGGTCGCGGATAGAAGGACGGCCACTTCAGTGATTAACCGTGAATGAAGTGTACTCACTAAACAAGCGGTCTCGGACGATCGACACAATGTTTGAGAGTGTGGCGGGATTTCCGTTTGGCTAGCGTTCTCCGTCCTAAAACACCACAAATCTGCTGACCGTATGATGGTACCCACCACAACAAAACAAATCTGCCTAGGCAATAACCCTATTTCAAATTCTCCTTCCCAACTGCCAATGAGAAAGGAAGGAACGATAAAACAAAAAGACTGGCAACTACAGGCAGATTAACGAAAGAACTCAAAAGATCCTTGTGCTGTCCTCACCGACACCAGTTACTCAGAACTCTTTGTGAAAAAATTCGGAACTAACAGAGCCCCAAATTATCCGCAGTCCGAGTATTGTTTATGTCAACGCCTCTTGTCCACCAACACTAATCTCAACAAAATTGGTTGTCCTAAGGGAAACCACACGTGTTCCATGGACACCGAGGAAAAACCCGTGCCATTTCTCACTAACTCAGAAATTATTTGTAACTTCACCTATCTGTGAATTCGAATGTGGCGATAACCAAACATGAATAACTTGATGGGGCCACCGGTCATTTTCCTGTTAGTCTAGACTCACTTCTTAAAATGTTGTGCCATCATTAAATTCACCACAACTCCTTCCCTCAACGACCCAAAGAGCTACGCAGGACGGCTTCTTCAAGGCGGAGATTCAATCATCCCTGAGAGGTCAATGGGTAGAAGCCAGACGAAGTCCAGTCTCAAAACCAGTTGATGGACAACATCTGGTTCTAACCACTATGCCCCTGGAGAGGACATTCCAGAGAGTAAACACGGAGTGAAGCAGTTTACCGGTCTAAAAAGTTCCATCAGATGGTATAGGAGTGGAGGGCCTGCGGTTTCTCTCAACGATGGGAGAAGTCATCGCACTTCATTGGTCGGCTATCGCCCCCAGCCCCCAGCCAAAAGGATGATAACCCGTTCACGTTCCGCTTGCTTCATTGGGTGCATAGGGCTGAGCACTAAATCTGAAAGGCGGGTCGATAAGAAAGCACTAGCGAAGACAGGACAGAACGCATATAGTAATCAGGTCTCATGTGAGAGACCAGGAGAAGTTCCTTCGCGAGTTCCTCGGTCACGTTGTTGTGCTGGGTTAACGCCCCACTGCCTCGTGGGTCAGACTTTTGAGTTAAAGGCTCCGGTTAGGGTTCCCAAAGGAAAACCCTTTGTACGGCGTGAGCAACCGCGAAGTATGATGTACCCAGAAATCTCTAACGGCCCATCGAAAAACACATCTTATCCATCTGCTCCTCATCATTCACGTTCCAATTCTAAACGCGTACGAGTAGCCACAGTGAGTCATGACTATGAACTTGTAGCTCTCGGAAAGGATAGCAGCTTAGAGAGGGGAAAGTAGAGAATCGATTCTCAGACCTAAACATTCTCTTTACTTGGTTGTTTTCAACGTCCGCACACCTTGTCAAACGGGGCCACAAGCTACCCCCGACTACGACCGTTGAAGCATTCAAAATAACTGGGTTTCGTCTTCGAAGCACGTATACAATACTCGGTGGTGATCGAGCAGTTTAGAGTGTTTTCTTACCACCTCAGAGGTCCCCTCCGCCACCAGTCACTGTGATGGCAGACAGTAATCCACTGTCGTCCGGCTCGTTACCACCCGTGACCTGCTTGGACTTACACTGTTCTCTACTCCAATTCTTGATGTCTGGTTGCCGGTTATACGTTTGTAGCTGTGGGGTATGTCCCCTCCAGTGCACTTATACACAAGCATATGCTATAAAACTGTCAATATTTGGCTTCCCAGGAGCGAACTGGGCTTCTTGTTTCACTCTTCACTTTTCAGGCGATTCGGCGTCCCATGATCGTGGTCAGGCTGACGTTGACACCACTCTGAGCACAAAGGCTGAGCGTGCACTGCGCGACTGGATCCCAGTCAGCAGTCGTTTATGTGCAGTTCGGTGTCAACAGCAACAGACTAAAACGTCAGTATTCTTTTTTCGTTCCTGTGTGCCTCAGCTGACTGCTGCTCTCATGAGGCCGTAAACGATTTCTACCATGATTCGTCTCAACTGCTCCGCAGCATGCGCTCTACGGATATGATGGTTGTTGCCGATGCTTTCAATGCTCGAGGCCGATTCGGCATTCCAGCCGATCGAACTGGTGGTGATCGACTCATCTAGCTATGTTTTGACCAATAAATATTCCTTGCGAGTACTAATTTACCGCACAGAAAGCAGCACTGGCAAACTTGACGTCGTCTTAAGCGTTCACAGCGTTGCACTCGGATTCGCCAAATTGTTATCGGTCATCGCTGGCGCTGATCAGTTTAAGACAGTCAATTATTTTCGTCCACGTCTCGGGACACTGATCACGTTCTTATTTGTGTGCGCTTCGACTCATGTGTGGTCGGTGAACAAACCAACGCGCAAGTCAACTATACCCCACAGTTGCAGTCAGATGTGCAGAAAGTAGGTTAACTATGAACAAATATCAGAAGCCAAGACCCAGATACACACAGGAACAATGGATATGGGCATCTTCAGTTGTACTGTTGAGTGCGCGCAGATCAATTCCTCCGGATTCCAGACACGATGAGGCACGGAAATGCCTTGGACGCCAATAGATTTGGGACCCGAGGAACGGCCATGAGCAGTGGTGGATTACGAAGTGGAGGGAGAAAAAGCTGTAGCAACTGGCAAAAACCGCAACCTTCCCCGTCCGATTAGAGATATCGATCCACAAAAGCAAAGCGTTGGCAAATTGATTAAGGGGATGAACGTCTCACTGATTTGTATTCAGGAGCGTCGTCTATATTGTTGGGCGGAATGTCTGAAGGGGTGATTCAACAAACCCTAATCTACAACAGATGATAAGTAGCACAAGGGCCAGAACTCTGGGTGTAGATACCAGTGCTTCAGCGGAGGTTGAAATTCTCCCTAGGCTGCTGAACCAGCTGAGTTGTCTTCATGCAGTTCCAAAGATGTTTGCCTAATACTATCATAGGAGTTGGTGAAACTCCTAAATTTGATATGGGCGGAGGAACAGTTTCCGAAGAGTTGGGACGAATCAGTGGACGTGTCGTTTTATAAGAAGGGTGACAGGCCCCTCGTAAGAACCACAGGGAAATAGGTCTAGTTAGAATCACACCTAAATTACTCACTGGTATTATTTTCCATCGCTTATCTAACGCTCGCTAACAGTGCTCGCGCGTGAGTCAATCTGTGTTTAGACCTGGTTGAGCATGTGTTGTTCACTTATTCACTCATCAGCAAGTTTTAGAACATAAGCACACCTTCCGTAGGTCAACTTTTTCTGCTTTTCTAATCTGATAGTGGCTTTCCACCCAGCTTTCTGGCACCGCCTCTTGTTAAAAGGTGTATCGGGGACACTCGTTTTTATATAATCACTGTGCGGGAATAGCTGAAGCCGAGTTATGGTGATTTCTCGCCCTAATTTTAACACGAAGAATGATGCACGTCAGGGTTGCCTTTCTCTCCTTTTCTCTATAAAGTTTTAATTGATATGGTTCTAGAGACTGCCCTTTTGCCATTTGATGATAATGGTATTGAGCTTTATCCAGGTGGAAGTGTCGAACCTTGACTATGTACACGGGATATCGTTCTTCTTCACAAAGATCCACGTAGGTTTCAGGCTTTCATGAACAGTTCGAACAATCCTATACGCGTCTTGGGCCTCCCTAAGTGCAAGATACAGTTGTAGGACTAGGTTGATCCAACACCAAACCATTTGGTTTCTGGGGAGACTATAGACCAAGTATGTAAGTTTTGTTATCTAG
This sequence comes from Fasciola hepatica, assembly GCA_948099385.1. NCBI lineage: Eukaryota > Metazoa > Platyhelminthes > Trematoda > Plagiorchiida > Fasciolidae > Fasciola > Fasciola hepatica. Next base: position 41,757,382 of record CANUEZ040000043.1, read on the forward strand.
GCAGCTACATTTCACCCAGACGTCGAATATCGGATGAAGTCTCTTCGCGTATACAGAAGGCTCGTTTGGAATTTGCCAACCTGAGTCAACTGTGGCGTCCACATGACACATTTACCTACCAAAGGCGGAGTGTACGCTGCAGTAGTCAGGTCAGTGCTAATGTATAGTTCGGAGACATGGCCACTGCGAGTGGAGGACATACGAAGACTGTCGGTATTTGAACACCGACTTATTCGTAGTATTGCTCGAATCTGGTGGGAACACCGTGTGAGCAACGCCGAGGTTCGGCGGAAAGTCCTAGGTTCAAGGATCAATTCATTAGATGAAACACTTAAGATCACCAAGCTAGGGTGGTTGGGACGTGTTACGCATGTCCACTGACAGGATCCCACGGCATGCTATGTTTGCTGAGGCGGGTACCACTTGGAAGATGAGTAAGGGTGGTCAGTCCATGACATTGGAGAAAGGTATGAAAAGCCTAACTAGTGGGCGTGGCCATGTAGGGGGTGTTAGACTTCCTGGGTGAGGTCCAAGAGACCCTCCCGCCTAATGGCTAGATACGTTGGGGGGATATGGCTAGATGTCGCGATCAGTGGCACTCCTTCATCCACAAACTTTCTTTATCGGCTTAAATCCATTAACGTAGTCCTCCTCTTACTTTTTTCATACTCTTTCCTCCTTCATTATTTTCTTTTGAGATTGCCGCTAAGAGATAGCAACCAAAATCATCGCACCCAGTGCATGGGTAATGACTGTCTGAACAGAACAGTACAGGTAGGGCGTGTTAGGCTTTCTGGTTGAATACATTACAGGGTATGGCTAAATGTCGCTCTTGTATTCACGCTTTATCGACTTGGTGGTATCACTTGCAGTTGCACTCCTAATTTTGTCCGTGCACTTATGGTTAATGGTTTTCCGAATTGAACTGGTATTGTTGTACATCAGATAAGTTACTATACATTGAAAATCGTCGGGGCAGTGGGAACGTCCATCTGGATTTTGTGCATCCCAAGTTAGGTGGTGACTGACCTAGTATTGGCTTGATGTTCATTATCCCTGGGGGGACTGATTACTTCATATCGCAGTTCTCTTACTCTTCCGGTTCCCACTTGTTATTGTTTGGATATTTAATTCATCTTCTTTTTCATGTTTTATGTATTTTGTCAGACAGTCGCCTCTGTTACGGGTTCGCCTATATCTAGTCCGTGCTTCCCATGAATTTCTTGTATGCAAAACAGGAATTATGTTTGGATAACTGACTTGAGCTGTCTCTCATGATGTAAAATGTACTCTTGCTTCTCAGAATGACACCAGTAGGTCTAGCTATTTAGCCTGCGATCCGCATGCTTAGATTGCATCTTGATTTGGTGTCATCACTCGCATACATCCGTGTTAAAAAAAAACTGCGGAATAGCCTGACAGGTCAATGGGCGGAGGATGGATGAGGCCCAGTCTCAGAACCAACTGCAATGAAACATGAAGTTCTATACGAAAAACCACCGCTTTTGAAAAACTGGAGCGGAGAAGCACCGGGAAAAGCGGATCACTGGTTAGTAGACCACAGCTGGAAGGAAATCGGCTAGGTAAAAGCTGTACCGACACCGTTGTTTTCCCTCTGCGGGCAAGACAGTCCTATTGCCTATCCCTCACTTTGTAGACTGTGTTGTCTGACTTCTGCCCACCGATCCTTTAGACACGGTGCTACCTGAAGCGTCAAGACGATTTTGCATAGCTTTTGGAGTTATAAATAACTCAGTTATAGTCTGTGACCTCGCAATGAGGACACAGTCGTTCCTACAGAGAATCACACTTTTTCATGGTGAAGTTTGACTTATATGAAGCCACGGTCCAACGAAATTTAACGTCAGAACTGTCTCTTAGCTGTTCACAGGACATGATGATTACTTTCTTTGAGTAGGAAAAACCCTCTATTTACTCGCTTGAGTCGCACATGATGGTAATAATTGGACTATTAATCATGAGTGTTTATCGTTTTTATTAAAGGTTGATTGGATCTTGCAGTATGATCCTCCAGACGATGCAAAAGAATATATTCATCGTGTTGGTCGAACCGCACGTGCCGGAAGTGAAGGTAATGCTTTGTTAGTGCTGCGCCCTCATGAGCTCGAGTTCTTGGCCGTACTACGAAAATCTCGAGTCAAGGTGGTTGAATACGAAATCGCGCAATCGAAATTGGCCGATGTGCAACCAGCTTTGGAAAAACTTGTAAGCACCAACTACTTCTTAGCGTTATCTGCTCAAGAAGCCTTCAAGGGTATTGTAAGAGCTTACGCTTCATCAAGTCTCGCTTGTTTCAACGTCGACCATTTGGATCTGGCTGCTCTTGCGCGTACATGTGGTCTCCAGGTTGTTCCAAAAGTTGATTTACTGGTGAAACCGAAAAGATCCAAAGACGTCTCTGGACAAAAGCGATACACACCATTTGGTGTATCTCAAAAGAAGGCGAAGAAAGCAAAAATCTACAAAAAAATCGGTTAAATAGCTGGATGACGAGCCGGTGGCCTGTAAATATGCATACTTCTTGATTGTTACTAAATATGTTCGAGCACTCTTTCTCTATATAAATGGGCGACTCGGTGAAAAATCGGTTTATTTTGATTCAATTTCGGAAGCGTTTAAAGGTGTGGGTATAGACTGACGCTTTTCCCTTATGACTACCTTTATTTTCAAGTAATGGGTTATGTACAGTTGGTTTCTAGCAGGGGTTCGGTTCAGAAGTAGGTGGAATACTTGCTAATGAGAGATTCGACTTCAGCGGAAACAGATGTAGTGTCCAAATGTGGTGGGGGCGCACGTTGTTGTTCAGTCAGTGTCTTTGCACGATTCAGCCAGACACCAGCTTCCTTGTAATTGGACTGACTGATGAAACATTTGGCCAAATAGAGCCCATTGGCTGCGTAATAGTTTGGTCGTAGCTTTTCCACCTGAAAAAGAGAGATTAGGCACCAGTTTATCCTGTTCAAATTTAAATGCTGAGACACTGAAATAGAGCAGACTACTACCGTGTTTTTCAGACGAGCGCGCGTGCTGTAGTCTGTGATTATGATACACAATTGAATATCTACTTGTATTCTTTTATTTTGTTCGGAGATGCATAGACCACGAAAACTAGCTACAGAAAAGATTTATGGCGGTTTCGCGGCGAGGTTGCGGAGCAAAAGAAGTTGCTTTTTTCGATACTATAGGAAGAGAACGGAGAAAACCCATCCAATGCAACAACTTTCTGTCGTTATATGGCGAGTAATGTATGACTAATCCAAAAAGACTGAAAACTTATGACTAGTGGCTACTATTGTGAATTCAAAATCATGTTAAAGGGAAGCTTATTCCAAGTTAAGTCTATACCGATGAGGTAGACGAGTAGCTTCCGTAATCCGTATCCGTGATCGTAATTGACAAAAGCACGTAAAGGAGGAATCGGACGCTCCAAAATGGGATGCTGACCGGCAAATTATTTTAATAAAGAGTATTTGTGGATTTGCCAATAATGAGAAGTGATTTTTAAAGAACATCTAGCAATGGGGGTCACACAGCTAGACTGTTTACTCGTGAAAGTAGACTTTTTTGGCTCCACTTCAATCAGACAATCTGTGGGCATACCAGTTTACTGGTGAGCGAACAACGGTGAAGGCGAGAACAGATAAAACGATACTGGACACAAGTTATCAGCGGTGTATTGATATTGCAAACGCTCAGGAGCATAAGATTGGCATGTGTACAACTGAGAGCGGTCGGATGACGATCCACTGTTGATTCCCGGGAAGGGGAATAAACAGCCAGTATTGTTCGTAGCACAGGTTGACTAGCCTCATTGGCTCCTACAAGCCAAGCTCCGCGATCGGCTTATGCAAATTCTTCCACTCAATATATAACGCGAGGCATTCGTGATGGTATTAGTTATTGGTAAATATGTTTGTTCCACATATTCCGGCTGAGCGGGATTTCAACGGACAACGGGTTTTCAAATTCATGTTTATGCATGACTGTAGTTGGGGGTGGGCGGGTTACCTATTATCATCATCGTACAGCGGTAAACAGCAGGGCAAGCCTCACTGATCGCTGCCTTCCTCGCCATGTTGCACGTTGAATTAGAAAATATGAATGTACAAGATGGACAGGGGGTTGATCTGAGCCGACGACTCAGTCGGTGAAATCAGTGGAAAAGTAGGTGATCCAAGCAAATGGGCCTCCACTCAACCACTCCGCTGCCTTGCAGACGGGTTCTCGTTAGAACTAAAGGCTTTGGTTAAGAACCCTACTGGTTCTCCTGCTTTGCGCTGGGACACCCTAGCAGTACTCGTCTAACATCTCCCATGAACTACACGACTACCCATTATCACAAGGTTCAACTACGTAATCAAGTGACCGACAAGGACATGCCGGATTGGAGAATTAAATGAGGCCCTAAGGGATCAGGCGTGGTAACATTCCGGATGACAACGTAGTACTACCTGCTGCCCTAGCTAAAACCCCTTCAAATTTGACAGTGAGAGACGTACGCCACTCTACCAACACTGATTATACCATCGGGATACGCAGTAAATGTGCGGGCATCGAACCCATACCATCATCGATCACATGATGTCCGCAACTGGATGCTTCTGCTACATGGAGGGCATAGACTAAAAACCGGTAAGGTCGATTTAAGAGGGCTCACCTCTTCAAAAGCCGCCTGCGCTTCTTCAATAGTTGCGGTCGGCGGTGTGGCAAACAAGCGAGAGGCAAACTGTCGCTCAATCCACGTTAAATTGTATACCTGAAAGAGGGAGGGACCAAAAACTGACTTAAACAGCGTAACGTTACGAATTCGAGTCGTTGCTAGAGAAATCCGGTTTTAACAAACGTTAACGGAGCTTAAGAATACAGGGACATACCGTATCTTGTCGTGATCAGTATGATCAAAGGCTGATCCTGGTGAATTTTATAAAAGATCAACGCCTTTGAGTCGTCTTCAGAACGGATTTGACCTAAGAAAGGCAATAACGGAAGCCGGATCATTTTCACCTAACAAGACGGAGGGTGGTGGGCAGGACTTGATTTCACGTCCTACCTGCGTATTAACAGAGCAGCTCACCGAAACTCCACTAGCTCATTGTTCTAGTTATGGTAGGTTCACTATCTACGGAAGCCACCGACGACCGCTCAATGCGATTAGCACCCGAGTTGCTCAAACCAACGACGACTGAAGTAATCCTGGAATTTTTCAGCGCAATTTACGTGGTGACTGCATTCAGATAAGAGAAAACATTTAATTCCGATTAGCGGAGTCAACAACATTTTACCATCGAGTCATCAGCGGGACTAGAGAGTATACGTGCGCGCGAATTACAGTCAGTTTCCCAACCTTCACTTCCCTCTTGATTTTCAACATTTTTACACTCACTCACTCTTATCGGATACCAAGGGGTTCCATTCTTAACTAGAATAAGACCGACTGGGAATATCAACCAAGCGACTTGCCAGCTGGTTACAATCGCTGCCCCGACAGCGGCAGAACTTCCACGCACTTATGTGATGGAAGCCTGAAACAATCACGAGAACCGTTTTATTCTGACTTGCGTATCGGGAGTGTAATTGGAAGCTCCCATTCAAAGAGTGCATTGGGGAACCACAACGGTGGCATTTCGGATTTAATTAGCATCCACAGGAAGGCTAACTCGTGACCATAGTGTCATCGTTCTTAAGGTCAGCTGAGTCTAGCCTACAGAACTATCAGCAAATTACCCTTGTAGTCCCTCAGTGGACTCTCCGATACAAGTTGAATCGCTGTGGAGAAGCACCTACGGAGTGTACAAGTGGATGGGCAGAGGAGTACAGGATACGCATACCTGATGAGCGCGCAACCGGTCATGTGCTTCCGAGAAACTTTTTCCATCCATCTGTAATTGAATCAGATCCTACTCTGAATTCGTTATAGTACCGTTATAGTACCCTAGCATCTCTTGAAAGGTATGCCGAGAACATGCACTAAGGTCCTCAAACAGAGTTACCGTAGCACGCAATTTTAATTATATCTTGCTAGGCCATGTTTTCGGGCTGAGTACTTTTGTCTGGGTTAGTTTTCCTTGTTTCCCCGATATCTTCGATTTATTGCAAGATTTTCGACTAAGATTCAAAATCTCGCTTGTAATGGAACCCCTTAGTATCTGATAAGACATGGAATTCTCATAACAAGTGTAGATGTCAGTGTGACGGAAATCAAGGGAGGTGGACGGTCGGAAACTTGTTACGGAATGTAGTGTTGTTCTCACCGAGAAAACTTCAAACTACACAATACAGGAGATAGAAATAGCAACTTCAAAGTACGGGTTTGCGCCCGTCACGTCTAAAACAGGGCTACTGTGAGTATTTTTCCTACACTCATTTAGCAAGTTAACAAAAAATCGAGTCGCGAAGAGCAATGAGGCAACGCGAATGCAAAATCGAGTTGGTATGCTCAAAACCATCCAGCGTTGCAACATGCAGTCGGGATATGTGACCAAACCACTAGAGCGGCACCGGTGTCACTTCAAGAGAAGAGTAACTGTCAAACACGATAGCAATTCGGTGTCTAATGGAAGTCTGAGTGAGTTAAGTATGTTCGTTTTTGTTAGGCTTACCACCAGACGTTCATGAGGAATAAATCATCCTATCTGACAGTCACATCTTTGGTAAGCTGTGTTTAGGAACGTTCGCACGAAAAAAGTAATCCGGTTGCAGGGATCATAGTAGCTTCCACACTATCAAGAAACCGAATGAATGAGCCAGTCACTAACCTCATCAGTTATACCTTACTATTATTATCATTATTCACGAAGCTCACCTCATCTAAAACCGTTTATCTGGGTCTACGCTCCTGTATTTACAGTGACTAATCTTACGGGTAATTGGGAACTCTGGGTCCGAGGTATGCAACTTTGTTCATACAACCGCATCGCGTTGTCAGCGACCGTGTATAGGACCATGTATCTTTACCCACTCTGGGATTTACTCTAATGCTGCTTTGCCAGGCTCCTTCAGATTAACATACGATAAGGGCCTGCCGTATTTTTTCGGTAAACGCAGACTCTCCTTACAGCAAACAGCATTCTAAAGACCCTCTTACAATAGTAAATGAATAGTTTATTCCTTCAATAACTGTCGACAGAAAAAAATGTCGGTGAAACCACATTATGAAAAACACTAAATAGCATTTTGCAGAGTCTAAAAAACGACGGAAATGTTGGGATAACCGAGTACGAAGACTCACTTCATAGCACCATCGACCCTTGAGGAAATGACTCAGAGCATCTGTTGGACAAAGTTCGATCGCCTGATCGATAAGGGTCTAAAAGAGGGGTACCAAGGACGAAATGATACAAGCTATGAAAATTGTCAAGATTGAAGTGGAAACGATACCATTATGAGAAACGTTTATAGCGATTTTACTGAATTGTCTTTTAGACTAGAGGCCAAGCTGGAACTGCTCATCAGAAAAAACACGTGGTGAAGTGTATGCCCCCAGATTGGAAAAACGTCGAGCGATTCCTCGCTGTAAAAAGTGATATAAGTGGTGATTCGGATGTTTTATTGTGCATTTGCATCACGACGCCAAAAAATGTCTAGAGAAAAACGATGATGAGCCTGACACGAACTTCACCTAGTGTTTGATGAAAAATACAAATTCACATTCAAAAGCGCCGTCTCGAACGCTAGGCGAAGCACTTCCAGACACAGTCTAGCTGACTCTTAGTGTCAGGTCCATAGAGAAATCCATACCTCAGGTCGTCACAAAGCGCCGGGATCTGACGACCCTCTCCTGGCTCTTTTCAAAGATGGATGGAGTGAAGATCGTCAGAGAATTCCAAACTTTTGAAAACGAAAGTTTGGAATTCCGAGCAGGTTCCGTCAATCTAGAGGGAACAGATTGTTGTCCCAATCTTCAAGAAGGGCTCAAGCATTGACTGTGCGAACTATAGAGGTGTAAGCCTTTACCCAATAGCGTCCAAGCTGCTTGCATCTGTCATACTTCGCAGGTCGTACCAAATGCGTGAAGAGCAGAATCGCGAGCAGCAGGCTGGGTTTCGCGCCGGTCGTGATTATATCGAACAAATCTTCGCCCTCCCATAGCTGCTAGAGTACCATCATGCCTTCCGAAGACCAACGATCCTAGTGATCCTGGACATTTGCGCGGTCTTCGACTCCGCTGATAGGAATGCACTATGGGATTGTTTGTTGAGAAATGGAGAACCTGAGAAGTACCTATCAATAGTTAAAGAGTTGTACCATCATACCTGAGGTCGGGTGAGGGCTTACGACCAGACTTCGACCCCTTTTGTCGTCTCCAGTGGAATTCGACAAGGTTGACATATATCCCTGTTACTCTTCAACTTCGCTATAAAGGACATTACACAAGGTTTTGTCTTGTCTTCCAAACGATAGAGTTGAGCTCCTCCCAAGGAACACAGGTTTTGAATTAGAGTATGCTAATGATATCTCCTTGTTGAGCGACAGTGGACACGCAGTTCAACACGCCTTGAACCCATTGGCGATTGAGGTGTCCAGATATGGTATGCGCTTTGCCTCTTTGAAGCGCAAAGTGCTTTTGAGGGATTTGCAAGAGCCTGTGCCTGCACTCAACCTTTGTGGTGACCACTCAGAAGTGGTCAATAGCGTTAAGTACATCAGCGTCTTTCTGTGTTCGACAACCGATGCCTCCAAAGCGTTTCTCGCGTTTGAAAAGAAGATCAGGTGAGTGATGACGAGGTGTACCGTCGTGTGTTAGGCACAAATAGCCGCTCTCTTAACGAAGTGGTCGATCTACATCGCTTCCGGTGGCTTTGCTATGTTTTGCGAATGCCTGCCGATAGTCTTCCTTTTTGTGGTCTATTTTCACGTGCTGCGCAAGGCTGGAAAAAGCGACTCGGCGTAGAGATATGAAGGAGCATGCATCAGCAATGGCTTCGGTTGGCGTTTGCAGCTTCCCTGTTTGGAGCTCAAAGGATGAGGTCCGTCGCTGGTTAGATAAGGTGAACGACGTGGCTGAGAACAGAAGTCAGCGGCGTGAATACTGTACAGCTTGTTTTCGCTAACTTCATCCTCTGGTTAAAACAGTTACATATGGGAATGCATATTTTCGGACAGAAAAGCGTTTACAATATCAAATTGAGATTTGTTAGTCGACGTTGTAGGTGTCGTGTGGTTCGGAAAAGGGTGGGAAGTTGATTGTCCGTGGTTGGGAAAATTTGGTGTAGAAAGTACATCTGTAATGGGTTGGTTGATTCTTGTCACGACTGAAAGGTCACGGTTGAGGTCAACTTGATTTCGTCTTTCATTTCCCGATAGCGGCCAGGGTAGCTGAAGTGATCTGACAAATCGCTTGTGTGAACAAAGCAATGGATTTAACTGCCTAGTTGCTATTGCCTTTGCTGTTCCCAAATGGACTTGACGAACGGCCTTCGACGAATTCGCGGATACTTTGTGGATTATTTTGAAGGCTTCGTCGTTCAGCTGGTGCTGTGTCGACAAGGTGCGTTGCGATTGCAATGGTGTATATATATATATATATATATATATATATATATATATATATATATATATATACTTTTCAGCAGCAGAGTTGAGCATGCTAAGGTACTGGAAATGCATTGGTGAACTCTGAGACTTCAATGCAGGCTTAAGAAACATGTATTCTTGGGAGTGATTCACCTTGGAGACCACTGTACGGCAATGATTGATGCGTATGAGAGCGATAATGCTCGGAGAACGAATGTTGATGGTATGTCATCATCTAGTTAATCACCTCCGACAGATGAAATCGGTCACGTGGAACCATCGACTCTGTCATTCAGACACTCACAACTGCCGATTGTTAGTACACCGTAACTTGAATCCAGACCGCCTAAGCACGGCAAAGACAGCTCAGTGAGATCAATAATCGACAACATGAAAACTGCTGAAAACGTTCTATGAACAACCAAACCAAATACCAATGAAGGAATCTCAACTGAGCCATTAGGCTAGTCTATGGGAGAAATGGAAAGATACCGATGCCTGCGGTATTTTCCGTAGTTTGAGCCTTGTACGACTGCTGAGGACCAATACAAGACTCTAGTACTACGAAACGTACCGTAGCACAAAAGACACAACAAATTACGTCGGTCACAAGTTGGAATCTGTCAAAAACGCGGCATACAAACGCAACCGAACGTGACGATTCTGATCTAGTTTGTTTTAATGTTACAACTTCGCCCCGTTAAACTGGAGACTTGTAAAGTTAGTGTGCGAAGGCATAACGTTTTCTGACTGTCGCTTCCACTCGATTTAAATGAAATTTGACTGTATTCCGAGAGTTACACCGATAAAGCTGAGTGGTGGTTAAAGAGAAAGAAACAACTCTAGGAAGGAAGAAGATATTACCTTATCTATGATTATCTTTCATTCAGTAAATTGTCTTACTTGATTTAGGTGGATATCGGTTGCCAAAATTTGCACTGTAAGAACTCACAGCTCTTTTGTTATTAAGTCAGTTCTGGGTGCTTGCAAAACTCACCTTGAACTCCTTTCCGTAGAGGATACGCTGCTGCAAACCACCGAAGTCACAGGCCAAGCCAACCAGTACGGCGAGCCATTTATATATCTCGGCTAAACACTCGTTTGATTTGTTGGACTTGATATCTTGCCTCGAGTTCAGTGCCAACCGTAACGCACGTCGGGCTAAACCCAGTCCGGTCTCGATAAACTGACGTCGTGATGACAAATCATAGGCCACATCATTGGGATTGTTCGGGTCGAAAGTGCGAGAACTGTTCGAGGTGGAGTAGTCACTCAATGCGTCGCCCGCTTCGTTCACAGATGCTGAATAATCTTCCTCCGTGTCTAGGCTTTCGCTGGCTAAATACGTGGCTCGAGCGAAGCGCCACAGAAATTCCGGAGTGCGACGGTACTGCGTGAATAAGACCGACGAGGTGGATTATGAGAAGTGACATGAAAATTCACATCACAGTAAGAAACCAAAGGATGCTGACAGCCAAAAGAACAAAAAACCAGATAGGCGTCATGAATGTGGTATATGTAATAAATTATAACTTCCTCATCAACGAAACTAGTGCAAATCAATCCGAATGGTATAAACGGTCGGCTACGGTTTGTCTCATGGTATTCTTTGCGTGTCATATCACCAAGGGTATTGAAAATCGAGTTAACAAGTCAATTCAGGTGATCTGAATTCAGAGAATTGAACGAAGCTTTTCAGTTATGAAAGTGCTAAACACTGAAAACACTATCACACTATGACGTTAGAAGTTCACTAGCAATCGCTGAGATTTAGCGCCGGGAGTGGATTCGCTGGAAGGTGGCAGGCTTCTATTTTGAATCCAAGATCCCGTATATACTCAGCTAAGTTCTCTGGTGCATGTTTTCAACTGTTTGAACTTACCTTTACGTGACTATCTTCTGCGGGAGGATAACTCGGCTCCTTGGGTATCACGGACCATCGCTGACAACTCGCTGCGTTTGGAGGCGAGCTCGGTGCAGATCATGATTCAGATCATTTTCGATCGCCGGGCTGAATAGATTGACCGAAGGTCTAGAAGCTCTGTCTTTTTATATGGTACTGGTCCACATCTCCATACTACTTCATTGGACATCCCGCTGCGCCAGTTAACTTTGGGGATTCACCGCGTGCACCAGTGATCAAAAATGTCCAGCCTTCGGGTATCCCCAGTTCGCAGAGGCCAAGTTTCGCACTTCTACGCCTTCACATAGTTGGACTCAGATTGACCAAACTGTCACTGGTCACTGCTGGCATGGATCAACTGAAGATCGTCGTTCATTTTGGCCCACGCCTGTGTACTCAGATTACGCTTCGATGCGTGCTCGCCTTTGTTCACCTCTCGTCGGCTGAGGTTAAATGTGAGACCGGTTACTTGAAAAGGAACAAACCCACTGAATCGCATGGGTGTTCTCCATCTTTTCCAAGGATGGAGGCGAAGCTCTAGCTTCGGACCTAGCACAACTCCTCCGAGTAATCTGGGTTTGTAAACAGATTCCCAAGGAATGTTGTGTATTGATGATTGTGCCCATTTACAAGAAACGTGATAGATCCTCTTCCGAAAAACACAGAGGAATTAGCTTGGTACTGTCGCATCCAAACTGCTCACCAAGATTATTTTCCACCGATAATTCAGCGTCCGTGAAAGGTGTACGTGTGAGAATCAAGCTAGTTTCAGACCCGATCGGGGTTGCATCGACCACACTTTTACTCTTCCACAAACCTTGGAGCACAGGCGCATCCTCTGGGCGCACGATCTGTTTTCCTTGGTCTAAAAATGGCGTTCGGCGCAATCCACGCACAGTTCTCTGGCGCTGTCTATCACTGATGGGTATGCCAGAGAAATTTTCCAATGATTGTATGCAAACAGCCGAAGTGGAAGTCGTGCTTACGGCAATCTTTCACTCGAGTTCGTCAGGACTGCTCTCTACCGTCCCTCCCGCTCCATTTCGTGGTTGAACTGATTCTTGAAATAGCCCTATTCTCGTGTAAGAACAGCGGCATCCATCTTTCTTCAGGCAGCAAACTGTCTGACTTGGAATACGTGGATGATATTGCTGTTCTGAGTGAAGATCCAGGTAAGTTGCAAGCTTTCTTAGGTAGCCTAAACAACAGTGTAGCGATGTTTGGGATGAGTTTCATACCTTCAAAGTGTAAAATGCCGCCGCAGGACTGGAGTGGTTTAGCACCGATCCTTGTGTTAGCGGAGGAAACTCTAGCTGAAGCAGATAAGTTCTGCTACCTGGTAAGTTACATCTCACCAGGTGGACAGATATCGGATGAAGTGTCATCGCAAATATAGAAGGTGCGATTGGTTTTTGCCAACCTCCGCCACTTGTGGCGCCGGCGTGACACCCGATTGTCTTTTAATGGTCGAGTGTACAATGCTGCGGTTGGGTCCGTTGGTTTTTACAGCTCAGAAACATGGCCAGTAGGAGTAGGTATGCGAAGACTATTGGTATTCGAGCACCGATTTCTCCGTTGCAATGCCCGTATATGGTGGGAACACCGTATCAGCAACGCTGAGGTTAGACATAGGGTGTTGGGAACCCGAGATCAGTCTCTGGATCAAGTACTGAGTCTAAATACATTAAGGTGATTGGGACATGTGTTACGCATGCTCACCGATACGCTTCCTCGAAGTACGTTGTTCTCTGAGGTAGGCAGTGGTTGGAAGGTAGGTTCAAATGGTTAGTTCATGACATGGCAAAAAGGTACGAAAATCTTGACCAATGGACTTGGCTAAGTGGGACGTGTTAGGCTTGCAGGTTGGGATTCACGCAATCCGACTACTAAATGGTTGGAAACACTAAGTGATATGCCTAGGTGTCGCGACCAGTGGGGTAGTTGCATTGAGACTCTTTCTTTGTCTTCGTGATTTTCGCTCACTACTTTGATTCTCTGGATCTTTCTTCACTTTATGCTACTTTTTTGACCTCGACCTGAGAATGCTGAAGGTAGAAACCGAGACCAGAGCGCAGAAGTGCGTGGTCAATGGCTGAATGAACTGAACTGAACACAGATAAGTACGGGTTGTCTGGGAGGAGTAGAACTTCTGAGCTGGTAGACTTTTGTGTCCCTTGAGACATCCTCAGTCACCTTGTTCTCCACCGTTTACCCAGATCTCACCTGTTGCTCCAGGAAGCTGAAGCATACCCCAGCCGTCATACCTCGGCAAGCCCCTCGACAGGCGGGTTAACTAGGTTGAGGACAACCAAGGTCTAAAAACCTCAGCGAGGTGTTTGGCATACGAAGATAGTCTTGAGTGGGCGGACGAGATCCATTGATCTAACGGCTACAAAAGAAAACTGTCCAATCTAGGAGACTGGGCTTTCTGGAAGAGGCGAATGAGCCGCACAACAGACCATCGGCTCATTTGAAACACTTCTTCTACCTTGCAGGCTGCAATTAGTTGTGCAAAGGCTAGAGGTGCATCCTGGAACAAAAAGGCCGGATGAGATACCGTCAGCTTGCTTCGTACCCCAGACTGAGTGATCGAGTAGTACAGGAGTCCCGAACGGTGCTGGAGAAATCGCCTCGTATTTTATTCACGAGAATCTCCACGAGGAATTTTCGCGATCTTCGTGGAGCCGACCTGTCTTCTAGCAGGAGATAGTAGCGTAAAAAAATGCGTACGGATAAGACAGCGGCACGATAACACACGAATTTTAGTCCTTAGACTAATTTTGCTGCGAGTCTACAACGTCCGTCTGAGCTGGAGAGAAGTTCACCTGGCGCCATCGATCCGTAACACCACTTCATCTTTTGCAGAGCCCTTCGGAAGCAGAGTTAAACCTAGGTATCTGAATGAAAGGTATTTGACCGGTCGGTTGTTGATGGACAGTCCCTGTGAAGGAATGTGTTAACCCATCGTTAGCGGACGGCCAAGTCGCGTCGGCAGTCAGCGCTGGTGCGGTACCAAGCCCAAGGCTTGAGACAACGGAATCTCGAGTGACAAGACAGCCGATCGGTGGAACGGATCGACAAATGAGAGGTGAGCCTTATCAGCGTTGTTTAAGCCTTAAGGCGTGGTCGCCCACACCAGTCGGACCAATGCATTGTGCGCAACATGTGAGAGCAACCTATACGTTTTGTTTCGCACTGATAAACAGATGATTCTGAGATCGCACTAGTGCTAGTGGGACGGTCCAAGACAGTCCTTGAATTGTGAGACCTGGATGGGTTGTGATAGCTTTAGTTTAGGTTGAATTCACTTCTAGCCCAGTGGACTTCGCGGGAAATAACTCGGTTGAGAATTCGTTGGAGCGCAGCAGCGAGGTCTACGAACTCCAGGTACAAGATATAAATTTCCTGGTTAGGCTGAATACCAGGGTAGCTGGGTAATGCCTGACTCATTGTCCAATGAAAGGGAACAGTCCCGTCCAGCTCCGGTAGTGAGTGCGAACCCTAGGGATTCTTCGCCAAACATATGAACCCCAGAGCCAGTGGTCGAATAGTATCTCCTCAACAGCCGCAGAAAGCTTATCAACTGAATTATGGTTGAAGCGGAAACATGATCAACTGAAACGTCGGTGAAGCAAGCTACGGTTCGTT
Source organism: Fasciola hepatica (assembly GCA_948099385.1). NCBI lineage: Eukaryota > Metazoa > Platyhelminthes > Trematoda > Plagiorchiida > Fasciolidae > Fasciola > Fasciola hepatica. Next base: position 41,772,467 of record CANUEZ040000043.1, read on the forward strand.
GCTGGAACTTGTAGTGGTGCTCCAGTATTCGGCGCAGTGTGAGAATTTGATCCACACAGCCTCGGTCACGGTGGAAACCGTTTTGTTTGGGGCAAAAGCGTCGCTCTCTTGCCTCCAGGAAACGGTTCAGTAACAATGCACCGAAAACTTTCGAGGCGGCATCCATCAAACTGGTCCCTTGATAGTCTTTACATACCGATGTATCACCGTTCTTCGGAATGGGTAGCAGAATAAACATGCCCCATTTAGACGGGACTTTCTCCTTTTGAAAAATGGATCCAAAAAGTGTGCATAACCTGTCAATCAATGATGGTACACAGGTTTTTATAGACGTCTATGGGGAAGCTATCCTCCTCGGCGGACTTTCTGTTTTTCAGATCGTTAATAATTTCAGTGGTACTCGGCGGGTCGCAGTTATTTTCGTATTCGACTGGACAAGTTGGCATTGGTTGGTCCCTTGAATGGTTTGTGGGCCAAATGAGCGTTTGACCGGAGTGTTCGACAATTCGGCTCATTCTCCTAGTTTGTTTGAAGAAGTCACCTAACGACTGGAGACTGTGCGGAGATTATCGCTCGCTCAACCGAACGACCCTACCCGCCCGATATCCTATTCCGAAAATTACGGACCTCACATCTGGTTCAGTTGATGAGGGAAATTTCAGTAGAATAGATCTGGTGTGGGTATATAACCAAGTACCAGTAGCGGAGACAGATATCCCCGAAACAGCCGTACAGACTCCTTTCGGTCTTTCCGAGTTTTTACGAATGCCGTTTGGACTTAGCAGCGCTGCGAAAACTTGTCAGCATTTCATCGATATGGTATACATTGGTTTGGATTTTGCGTTCGCTTGTCTTGACGACATCCTGATTGCCAGCTCGCCTAAGACGGAACATCTAGCACATCTACGCACACTTTGCGACCGCCTACCTCAACATGGGGTCACATTCAACGAGAAAGTGCGTAACAGTCGTCGACACCATCGAATTTCCAGGCCAAAAGATTACTTCCATAGGGATCATACCATTGCAAGATAAGGTGCAGGCTATCCTAGACTATCTAGAACCAACGTCATTCAAGCAACTACAGCCTTTCGACAGGTTAGTCAACTTCTATCGACGCTTCATTCCGCAATGCAGTTAGTAAATGCAACCGTTCAAAGACCTGTAAAAAGGCGAAGCGAAGCAGCTGGTTCTCACAGAAACCGTACGAGACGCATTCGCTGTGTTAAGGCAGGCTATCAGCAACACAGCCTCGTTATCACACCTAAAGCCAACGGCTCCAATTGCTCCATTCACCGACGCATCCGACAAAGCCGTAGGCGAGGTACTGCTACAATACTGAGCCGACACTTGGCAACCCGTTGCATTTTTCTCCTACACTGATTCCCAAGAGAGAACTGCATCATCAGCTGCTTTGTTCGAAGTGATCGCGATGCCCATCCATCTAAATACTACTTACCACCAACATCCGACCTTGCACCTGCAGTCTCGTTGTTCTTTTGGCAGCCTTGAAGTAGCTGCGATCCCCTTTCTGAAATATTGTACTGTTATCATAAAATAAAAAGAAAGACTAATAGCAATCTCGGTTGTGGTTTTTTAGTGAATTCCTCAAGGAAAAGTATCCACTTACACTCATGAAGCATCCAGGTGATCGATTACAAGTTTGTTCGCTACTTTCGCATTACCAGTGGCCCAGCAGGCATCTTCAGTCCACGCCAAAGTGTGGTGTATGGTGGAGTGCTTAAAAGGGTGACTCGAGTTATTCTGACGATCCCAATCTTGTGTCTAGGTACAGTGAGACAAATGAACCATAAAAACACTGTACCGAGCGACAAAATGACCACATTCCATTGTAAACATGTGAGCTACGAACCGGTTTATAATTCAGGTTAGATGTAGGTGAACTACTACAACTGAATTTTAGCTTCACGGCTCATTTAAAGTTACCGCAGTAGTAGGGTTACTGAACAGGAGTGTAATGAAATCAGTAAGAACCCCCCCCCCTCAAGGGTCACATGATTCCAGTGAAACAAACAAATGAAATATTAAATGCCAAACAATATCGGAAACAGTTCCACGAGCCCTTCGGATTTGCTCGCCTATTCCATCAATGCACGAAAGTAGGATCAGCGTGAAAATTATAGCAAATGGGAAGGGGGAAAAAATAAGTGCTAATGATTGCGGTAGGACGCATGAAACTCGACCTCAGTCTGGTATTCTTGTACACTTTCACCCCTCTTTGTCAAGTCATTGACACACACCCCTGTAGGTTTATACGCATAAAAAACAGCCGACAGAGTACAGTGCAGTATATTTCTTGTTTGATAATCACAGTCTGCCAAAATGAAACCAAAGTGAGTTAGGATCCAATGCTGAACACCATGCCTGAATGCACGCAACCTGACCAATCATCTTATTTTTGTCGGGTTTCTTACGAGTAGAATTACCGTCGTACCACATATTCTGCGTTGTGCCTAGACTGACATTTATATAATACTTCTTATGGACCGATAGCGATGGAGGGGTATAAGTTGTACGCCACAGTTGGTGGTACGAAGTTCAGAATCCGCCACTCCCAAGAAACCCTCGTCGTAGACAGCTGTTTTCCTTGAGCCAGCTAACAAACCTGACCATTTATAATAACATGCTTGCGCATGTGTAAAGAGTAAACCTCACAATATGAAAAGCCCACCGCGCAGCAGCCAGACCCTAAGACTTGGAGTAGAGAACCATGTAGGGTCCCCCCAAAGGGTCAGGTGTGGTAACAAGCCGGACGACAGTGAATTACTGTCGACCACTAAAGTGACCGACGGGGGCGGGATTCAATCCTCCTCTCCGAGGTGGTAATCAAACGCTAAACCACTCGACCATCCCCTGACCTATTGAGGTCTTACGAGGTTCTCCAATTCCAATCTGATACTTAGTGGCTGGTTACCTCCCGAAGCTGAACTAATTTAACCATTAAAAGTCGTTGATACCAGAAGGATTGCAATCCACGCATGGACGACGCCCACGCCTTTGTACTGCGTGAGCCCTCCTGAAATAGTTCGGACATTTCACAAATCGACCACACCGCTTACCCGCCCAGATTACATTGGCATGTAACACCAACCACAATGAATTTGTAATTTGACTTGCTTCAGTAAGATTTCCCGACGGATCCACTAGCGTTTACAAGTTGAATAAATGGGCATGTTTCGATCACAAAATACGGTTTGACGAAAGTGTTGAACTGATCCAAAAGTGAGAAACTGTTGGCTAACAAAGGCCTTTGGCATGGCCTCCAGCTCAGCTGGTTGAGTACAAGCGGTGCTAGAGCGAGTGGATGACATTTATGTGTGAGATCGAATCCTGACAGGATCAACGACTTTTACCATTTTCCATATCTGCCGAAATGTATTTCATTCACTGTTTGCGAAAAAAAATAAACTATGGTCCTGAGGATCCTAATCGTCAGTTCGGAATATTTCGAACAATCAAAAATACAGCTGTACTTTTACGTGGTACGGTATACCGCACCATGATCGGAAAAAGAGATTTGTAATGAAAGTCAGATATGCTTATGACTGTACGTGTTCTGCAGTTTGACAGCGTATACGTTTATCAGTACTTTGGAGTTCATGTAATGCTCACAAAAGGTTGTCTGGCATGAAGCAGGAATGTATGAATCGGGGAAAACTACCTCGAGATTACAAGTATTCTGGTCGTTCGAGATAAGCAATGAGCAGTCGGATCGATCGGTTCAAAAGTTCAGGTAGTTAACAATGACGCCTAGAAAGAGTGAAAACCACGCGTAGTTCGAGATTTCGAGTCTATTCGGTCTTGTTTAGAAGCTGTGATCGGTAATAAAAACCGAACGCTACTTAGCCTCCATCCGCACTGTGAACTAATGACTTAACGAACATGGATTTCGATCAAAGAATCTCGTTCCCGACTCCTCAATTAACGGAAAAAACGAAAGTTGCGTTTGGAATAGTCAATGAGGTGCGTTTGGAACAATCCACAATGGAAACCGATAATCTGGATGGATGCATCAGTATTTTCATTATTCGAGCTTGATCGTGGAAGGCGGACTTGGAGACAAATCTCGAAAACTAACAAAAACTATACGATGGCAGCGACAATGTTCGGTCCAACCAGCACAAACATTAACCAGCCACTAGGCGCGGAAGCTTTGATTGCTATCCCCAGCGGCAACCTCCAAAGAAATAATGAGAAAAACACAAGAGTATGAAAGCAGCAATAGGAAAACTGTAAGTATTGGCATCAAGTCGGTAAAGAAAGTTTGTGGATACAAAAACGCCGCTGATCGCGACACCTAGCCATATCCTCCAATCTATTCAACCATACAGCGAAAGGGTCTCTTGGACCCCACCCAGGGAATCTAACATGCCCCCACATGATCAAATCCACTGGGTAGGTTTTTCATACCTTTCTGTCATGTCAGGGACTGGCCATCCTTACTCACCTTCCAGCTGGTACTCACCTCAGCGAACATGGCGCGCCGAAGAACCTTGTCAGAAGACATGCGCAACAAGTCCCAATGATCTTAGCCTGATGAGATTCATCTAATGATCTGGTTCGTTAACCTAAGACTCTTCGCCGAACCTCAGTATTGCTTATACGATATTCCCATCCGACTCAAGCAATGCTACAAACACATCGGTGTTCATACACCCACAATCTTCGCATATTGTCTACCCGCAGTGAACATGTCTCCGAACCATGCATTAGCACGACCTGACTACTGAAGCGTACAATCGACCTTGATAGGTAAACGGATATCATGTCGACCCCAAAGATGAATCAGGTTGGCAAAAGCCAAACGAGCCTTCTGTATGTGCAAAGACACCTCATCCGATATCCGACCTCTGGATGAAATGCAGCTCCTCAGATAACAGAACTTGTCTACCCGGTCCATAATCTCCCCAGACACTGAAACGTTTGACGTTGGACCAACCCGGGCCCGCAACAGCATCTTGCATCTTAAAGATGCAAAAAGCATACCGAGCATTCCTACACAATTGTTCAAGCTGGTCAGAAAGACTTGCAACTTACCTAGATCTTCACTCAGAAGAACCATGTCGTTCGCATATTCAAGATCTGACACTTTTCCACCCGGGAAATATTCAATGCCACTATCCCCACCTGACAAAAATACGGTCTCCAGGATCATATCAATCACATAGTTGAAGAAAAATGGAGAAAGCGGACAACCCTGACGTACACCACCTTTTGTGATAAACTCGGGTGAAAGATCATCGTAAGCCCGAACTCGGCTTCGGCTATTCGTGTAAAGGAACTTTATGGTGGAAATGAATTCCTCTGGTACACCTTTCAACAATAGGCAGTGCCAGATAATTGTGCATTCGACTGAGTCGGAGGCCGCATTAGGACCAGGAAAATCGGAGATGGTGGATCAACAGAGGTATGCTTACGTTCTAAAATCTGTCGAAGAGTGAAGATGTGATCAATACAACCTCGACTAGGTCTAAACCGAGCGTAGTTCTTGCGCTACCCCTGTTTACGAGCCTTAAGATAAACGGAGCAGAATGACACAAGCGAGCAGTTCAGATGCGATGCTAACTAGGCCTATTCCCCTGGTTCTCGCACTGGGACTTCTTGCCTTTCTTATAGATCGGTACCATCACCGATTCACATCAACTCTTTGGAACTTGTTCCTTTTCTCGCATCAAGCCGAAGAATTTCGTCAACTCCGGTAAAAAAAGTTGAGCCGTCGCCTCTGAAAATGGACGGAAGCAACTCATCTGGTCCGAAAGTCTTATGCCATTTAAGACAGCTTATCTCACGGAGAACCTCTGCTTCTGACGATGGATCGGTACTTACAGTCATACATAGTTGGCATACCTATCGTGGATAAAGGCCAACTAAACTGCTTCTCGAAATGCTCCGCCCAACAATCTAGACAACGCTCGTGAGTCCGAATCAGTGAGCCATTCGTCTCCTTGGTCAATTCACTAACGACTGGATTGCGTGGACCAGTATTTCTAATTAGGCGGAAAAAGTTGTGGCTGTTGTCAATCGCCCCCACACTTCGCAATTCACCACTATTCACGACAACCTCCAGACTGCGAATCAGTTGGCTTTTGAGGCATCTCCATGGCTCACCACATATGCGATCTGGAGGAATCGATCTGCGTGCATCTGAGGATGTAGGCATCGTTTCTGTGTGTGTCTGGTCGCTGGACCTTGGGAAGCATCAGCAGCCTCACGTAGGGCCTACTTGATCTTTGCCCAGTTCTCTTCTGGATCCTGGGCATCCAGCTGCATCGATAACCTGCCGGATAATTCTGCTTGGAGAGTGGATTGATGGTTATCATCCACTAGCAGCTGCGAGGGACGGTTGACTTTGGTGTCGTTTCGGCCACCGACGAGACGTAGGCTGAAACGTACATGGACAAGAGCATCATCAGTGTCTACAGACGTGGACTGAAATGATCGACAGTCTCGAAGTGATCCGGGCCTATGATAACCGATAGCAGTATGGTCGATGTGCGTCCAACGCTGTGAACAAGCAGGTTAGTCAGCATCTTTCTTGGGAGAGGAATTTGTACTTGCTGGGAATAGTCCATGATCGGAACGCAGTTGGATGAGTCGGTCACCGTTATCAGCTCGACTAACTGGAATGCCAAATTGTTCCCTTACATTCCTCTCCGACTCGTCTAGGCTTCCAACTTGAGCACTGAAATCATCAGCAACAATCATGATGTCCGTATAGCGCTTGCTGCGGAGCTGTTGAGAAAAATCATGATAGAATCTATTCTTAGCCTCGAGATAGTTACTGTCAGTTGGGGCATACACAGAAACGACAAACAGGCATGGTCATCTCAGTCTAGTGCTGCTGACATGTACAGAACCATTCAACTGAACTGTACACAGACGAGTGTTGACTGGGATCCAGTTGAGCAGTGCACGCTCAGCTTCCATGTTCAGAGCGATGCCATCACCAGCCTGACCACGAGCACTAGACACCGGATCACCCAAAACTCGGATAGTGAAAAGAGAAGCCGGGTTTGTGGCTGAGAATCGAAGTGTTAACACTAAAGTCGGGTTTTGTATGCCTATTTCGGAGACACAACACACATCTACTCTAAACATTTCAAGAGTTCAGCTTAAGACATCCTGTTGCCCCGTTCGGCGAAAAGTGCGAACGTTGAAAACAACTAAGAGAACGCTTGGGTCTGAGAATTGATTCTCTATTTTCGCGTCTCTGAGCTGCTAAACTTTCCAAGAGCTACAAGCTCACGGTCATAACCCATTGTGGTTTCACGTGTCCAATGAGAATTGAAACATGAAGAATGAAGAGCGGATAGAAATGCTTCCCGAGGGACCGTTGGAAATTCCCGGGCACACCATACTTCGCGCCTGCCCACAGCGTAGAATGGGTTTTTCTTCGGGAACCCCAAACACCGTCTTTATCGTACAGCGTTAAACAGCAGGGTAAGCCCTCCTGAGCACTGCCTTTCGAACTGTTTCACATAGAATTAGAAAGCATGAATATATAAGATTGACGAGGAGTGGACCTACAGGAGAATCCCAACTAGAGCCTTTCACTCAAAAGTCTCACCCATAAGGCGGTGAGGCGTTAACCCAACACGGAAACATGACCCAAGAACCCATGAAAGAAACTTCTTGTGGTCTCTCACGTGAAACCTGATTGCTGCACACACTTTTTCTTGTCTTTGCTAATGCTTTGTTAACGATCAGCTTTTGGGATTCAGTCCTCAGCCCCATGCACCCAATGAAGCAAGCGGAACGTGGACCTCTTCCACCGTCGAGAGAAACCCCAGGTGTTCCACTCCTACATCCACCTAGTGAACGTTTTCAGATTGGTAAACTGCTTCTCTCTTTGTTTATTCGCTGCAGTGTCCTCTCCAGGGGCATACTGAATAGAACCAGATGTTTCCCATCAACTGGTTGTGAGACTGGACTTCGTCTGGCCTCTACCCATTGACCTGTAGGGCATGACTGGATCTCCGGCTTAAGGAAGCCATCTTGCGTAGCTCGTTGGGTCATGGAGGCACGCAAACCATCACACTCGTCGTGATGGACAACAAAAATGGAAGCTGAGTACATGTCCGGGGAGCCATCTGGTGAGACGGTCGTAAAGAACCGGCATTTATGGTCGACATCGTCAATTGTCGAGTTTACCTAGAAGTCCCGATCTGACACATCCTGCTACTGTTGACCACCATTTCTAAAACGAATTATCAGGACGACAACGCACTTTAATATTGTTTAGTTGTCGCGTGCCAGTTGCATGTTCATCATGGTGCAGAGACGCTCCCGTGGCCACCTTGATCACCCGATCTCAACCCAGTTGAACATTTGTGGGATAAGCTCGAGAGAAAAGCAAATCAGAGATGGCAATACAAACCTTTAGGAGAGTTCGAGACTGCCTTGAAGGAGGAAGGAGACCGTATACCACGACGTAATATCAGACGGTTGGTGGTGTGCATGACCCGATTGGTAAATGCTGCTATATCACCTGGAGGTGGCTCAGTCATACTAACGAGTGAACGTCTCAGAGCCATCACACTGTTCAATTTATGACGAAACGTTCTGATCTCAGTAAAGGATTCTACTAAAGCATAATGTCCTTATTATTTCGAAGGAGGGTGGTTTTGGCGAGCAGTGCATTCTCGAAAGTGTAGGGATTTCTTGTGATCAGAGGACTAAAATTAGGCGTGAGAAAGAAACAAAAACACGTATAAGTTGACATCTTTCCATCAAAAAGTACATTTCTCTTTTGTAGGAATGATGACCGAGGCTACGTGATGACAATTACTAGTGTTATTTTAAATATGAAAAACTAGAATCTTTGGTATGCATATCTTGCTACTCCGAGAAATAATGAACGAACGCTTAGGCCTGAATACTCTATGCTGGAAAAACAATGAAGATAAAGAACGGTTTGATCACTGAACCAGCACAGTTGAGATAAACAGGCATTATAAACCGTACTCAGTAAGCCTCCAAAGAAGACGGGAGTGAAACCGTGCACTTAAAAGTCTAGGCACAGAATAACCGTTAGCCTGGATGCGTTTCGTCCCACCAATTACTCTCAAGTGGTATGGCGACCTAATATTAGAACCGATCACATTACTGCTGCCCAAAATTCAAACTGAGTAATGTGTATGAACGTTTTTGAACTATTGTTACTTTTCATAGAAATTATCAAACAGGTAATGAGTCAAATAATGCTGGATCAGTCTATCGTGACCAAAGTGTGCGTTCATGATACTGTGCAGCTTTAGTCGCAGTCACAATATGAAGGCGCACGAGCAACTAGCCAGGTCAGAACACAGTTACATTCGGTGGATGTTAAACGGTCAAAATCACGAACCACTGGTTTTTGGACCATGTCTTTCCTAATCCCTCTCCGATGACAGCCATTAGCAGGCCTTATCCCATTCCGGAAACACTACACAACTTGTATGATAAACAAAGGAATAGAAATACAACTAGTAAATGGTCTACGTCAGGTGCTAAAATTACGTCCAGCTTATCGTAACCCAACGAGTGCTTCAGTATCGTTTCGGTGGGGTGGTTAGCTCTGCTCCAAGCTGCATGCCCCGGAAGTGCATGGTCTCAGTGGATACGACCTGTTTGAAAACGTTGAATTGAATGACGGTTTGCTCGAAACAAGCAGTGGTATTTGTTAGTGAGTTTCGTTTTTATTTATTGTTCGACTTTCTCGTTGACCAGAAGATGCTCTGTGAGGTTACGGAAAATCAAGTCAATAAAACCATAAGAAGTCGTGCGCAGATGAAATCGTTTTGTTGTAACATTTAAAAAATGAACAACGCGCAGTTGACAAACTCCCAGAAATTTGAACAAACATTTCCCGGAACGGCATTTAGGAAAAAGCCAATATTGTACACTTGCACAATGCTGCAATATTGGCTTCTCAAAACCAACTCACACGTACTGTAGCTTCATTTTTTTGACAACCTGTTAAGTGTTGTCTCGAAATTCGACATTGTTATTTGTTGGTGGGAATCTATCTATGATTGATAACATCATGCACCCAAGCATCTGAATGACGGTTGCACATTGCCAGAGGTGAATCCAAGGCTTGAGCGAAGCACTCATAACTGACGTCTCAGAGAAATTGCACTGTCGTGTCTACTGTGTCATGGTCCTGATCTAGAAACCTGCAATCTGAGCATGGGAGACAAGCCGATTAAAAGTCTTCGATTATTTACCAAAGGTCGGATAGCTCGATATGAATAGTATCGCTGATCTTATACCTAATGTTATCGGATAATTTCTTGATAGGATGAGTAATAATAGACGAACAGTATTGACTAGGGCACGAAAAGGTGAAGAGGGATCAAGAACAGCGGATGTTTCGTTTATCCGGATTGGGATCGAGCGACGTCAATTTCCGTTGATTATACTGGACGATATGACAACAAGATATCACCCGAAGCCACTCTATCGCTTTCTAGCAATTCGCGCCACTTAAAACGTACGTAATGTTAGGGTGTTCATTATGTTTTGGCTTGATAAGCGTTACTTTATTGTTTACTACCCATATAAGGGCAATAGCGATGACGACCCGACTGGTATAGGCAGTTCTGCTACCAGGTATTTACTTGCAAAATTGGAACAGGCACTATGTTATTACGAATACTAGTACTATGGTCAGATTATTCTCATGAGATCAAAGTTGTCAATACAATACTTTACCTGCTTGATCGATTAAAACATTCAAAATTTTCTGTTGAACCATAGCACTTGTATTTGGCCAGACGCCCGCATTTCAGTCAAGAAAACATCTACACTTAGTGTGGGTGATGCCTCGACAGACTATCGACTAAAATAAACGATATGCGAATCCTGTAGAGTGAAGAGTCAACGCTGATCGATTCTTAAAAAAAATGAATGGTAAACCAATGTTAAGCTTCCCGAAATCCTAAGTCACATTAGGCCCAGGAATGACCATAGGTTATTTTAAGCCGGATGCAAGCGAAGAAAATGCCAATAACTGTGATGCTGGCAGCTCAGAACATCAGTGCGCATTGATATCGACCCGATCGGTACTGAAACGTATGCAATACAAACGACAAGCATCGTACGAAGCGCCCCGATAATCATTCTACTGGATTTCACATCCTTGAAACATCCAGTAGCAAATTAGCCCCAGAAAACAAGTGACATACAACACAAAAACGAGATCCAAACAGATGCCGAACTATGTGTGTAATGGAAGAGGAAGTCACGCGAGATGAGACGTAACTCATATCTCGATTTGAGTGACCGAAGAAACGAGTCAATCTCCTATGAGCAAAATGGACATTAGAGTAGCATAAAAAATACACTGAAAATAACGATGTCTGAAACACTTTCTCGCTGCAGAGAAACTGAATTCGTCACGATAAGACTCACTTTACGTCGATAGACCAAGCACCGTGCATAAGCCTGTGTACCCCATCGAGATTCGTCACCACTAGCTCCGACTTTCGGGCTCAAACTGACTGCAGATATTTCACCCAATGCCAGTTGTGCCAACTGATCCAATTCTTCAGCTATCGATTTGGACAACGGTGGGCCTAAGCGCAAAACGCTTTGTTTTGAACTGATATAGCTGGCCACAGTGTGAAAACTGCTTTCTCCAGATAGTAGTCGATCACCGGATGTTCCGGGGCCAAGATCGTCTGCTCTGCTTTCGTTTGTTGATTGACGGGTATACGGGGATGATGAAGTAAAGAGAACTTCGTTGAAACTGATAACGATTCGAGATAGTTTGGTTAAAACCTTAAAACGAACAATAGAAGATATTCGACAGAATGGAAATGACATAAATAACTGAGAATAATAGGTAAGTTTGAAAAGGAAAATTTGACAGCGCCGAGATTGAGGAGAAATGGGTAATGAAGGGTCTTAAAAGAGAAAATAATTATCGATCACTGGTGAAGCAAAGCGAGCCTAGGTGAAGAACGAATCCACCAAGCAATCATAAAACCCGAGGTTATATGGATAACATTTAAAAGAAGAACAATAATGGGATTGTGGAAATGAATTAATTTGAATAAAATGACGAAAAATAGTTCATCTTTAAAAACACGTGTTATATCATGTTTGAGGGCTGATTGGTAATTCTACTGCCGTGAAAAACAACACCAACGCTTGTACAGCACGGCCCTTTTGACAATGCAAAGTGCTTTCCGCTTCTAAAAGTCCGTAAACATTTATGTTAGTGGTGCCATATGTTTTTTCGCTTTTCTATCACCAAAAAATTATCTGATGCCTTGAGAAAAAAATTAGCAACGAACCATTCGAGTCTCGCTATCCTTTTGACTGATGGTCTGCACACTTATCTCCTTGTGCAAATGAAAGACCCTGTATTCGGTTGTCGGGATATAACTTAACCGAACCAAATGCGCATTTGCCAACAAACCCGGAGGAGTGATTGGAGACACTAGGTGAGTAAGCGGCAAACAGGATCCTGAAAACGCGTCCACGAGCTGCAGGATTGCTAATCCAATGCTGCAACCAAACCAGTGGAGTACTCCACATAGAGCGGCGATCTGAAATAGACGGCTTATCAACATTTGCAGCTCGAACAGGTCAGGTCTCTTAAGCCTAAACAAGAATGGTATAAAACGGAACTTAATACTTTTTCTTTCAGTGAGAAAAATATCTCATCGTTTCTACACGTGACGAAGACAGCAGAATGCCGTCTCACCCTTAGATATTAGGCTGACGTCTTCTCCCTTAAAGTGTATTTAAACTTCCACAAAACCACGGGTCTTCTATCTACAGTCAGAGAGAGGCCTTTAAATAAATTTGATGCATTCCATCGAACGAGATCTCAGTACACCGGAACGCTTAAAAACTTTCAAGCCGTCCCTTAATATCAGCTAAAACATCGGCGTTCTGGAAGAATTAACCTTGAACCATGCTAATGCTGAATATACCGAATTCATCCCTTAATTGAATCCGGATCAAGGAAATACCCACCAGCTGAAGAAACACGTCAGCAGATACCAGATTTTTTTTTGTCTACAACTCGTACACTCCAGACGGATCCACCCCCAACATGAAAACGAAGTGGAGGTTATAAAAACAGTAGAAAAATCGAGGAATAATCACTCACTTATGAAGACTAAACAAATAAAGTTTTCCACCACAAACTTGTCACCTCCCAACATTAATTACTTTTATGCGACTTGCTCCTGCGAGAGGATGAGTCGGCTTCATGAATGTCCCGAATGGCATCTGCCCGTTAGCGGCGTGTAGAGGAACGGTTCATCAAGAATCTTGGGGATTAGGTATGGAGTGGCGTCCCCAGCATCATTGGGCTTTTGTTCGAGGTAGCAACTCTAGCCCGTGTACAACCAAGTGCTACCTTTTGGACAACAGGGCGTTTGTGTTGGGAGCCGGTGACCGAACGATCGGTTCATACGCCTTTCGGATGGCGGTCTGCCAGTAGAGCATGCTCAACGCGTCCTAGTGAAAATCACTCTACAAAGGACAGCCGAGTAATCGGCAGGAGGCAATGGTCTTATTCAGTGGCGGACCACATTCTCGCACGTCAAGTTGCTGTCTATGGGCTTCCGTAGTTTTTATGTAGAGTTGGCTGCCAGGCGAAAACCCACCATGCCTTCTAACAACCCCGCGTTGCTTTTGTCTGGCTACTCGGCCTCGGCTAGTGCGATATGGGTGACCCTGAAGGAGCGCTTTGAGCTCCAACCGGAGTCATCGTAGCACTCAAACCCGATCACCACAGTATGGTAGCAACATCGATCAAGCTGCAATGTTGCTGTTTTGAAAAGATCACTTTTCGCAGTGTCTTCGTGGATCTTATTTGAAAGCTTCCCTTAGCCCCTAGTCATTTATATTGACAGTGAATACAATATTCCACTTGTGTAGTCCCAAGGAAACGGCATTTTTCGATTGCGGCAGGATAGTTTCCTCATCGTTAAATCCCCAGGGAGGTAAAAAGAACAAGCCTACACGCTTCAAGACCACGCTTTTATGAAACGTCACTCTATCCCGACCAACCAGGAGATATAATGGTTGAATAAGTCTTTGACAACCAATTTTTGAGTACCGCAAACAGTTAAACTCTTTGGCATGGAATCAAGCTTCTGTGTGATCACTTAGTCCGATCAAGTAAACCCAACATGGATGTCGACAGTTTGATCGCTGCATTTATTCACGCATCCACGGACATGCTACCACCCTATACGCTCTCCGTTCCTTCTTTTGTGGCAGGTCCACTAACAGAAACAATGATACCGCTCATCAAAAAATCCGTTGATATCGGTGCTGTGCCCGCCTCCTGGAAGTCCGTAACAATTGTGCCTATTCCCAAAGTCCACTTCTGATATTTGGTCAAAACGTTTCCGTCCCGCGTAGTAGGTGCGTCTGACGGAAGAGTTTAGGCGCTCACTAATCAGCTGACTGGTGTCACCACTTTTGAATGGTAATTCTGGAAAAGTCCGCATTTTCGGTACATCGACCACCTTTTCTTTTCCCGCTTTTGGTTTAGAGTATTTGCGAATCAATGGAAGTGTGACCATTTGCTTGTGGTGTCTTGTTTATGACTGCTTTCTCATCGTTTAGTGCATCGTCTGTGAAGATTTCACGCGCTCTACGGAATAAAGCCCGGATTAGGCCAACTATGTCTCATAGGAACGAAACTGATGAGATTCGAATACTTTCTAGACCATGTACTTTTCCGGGAAACATACTTGCCGATCGATCCATCAGTCTGACGAGCGATTCTAATGTCCCAAAAGTCAATTATGTTTTCTTCTTTTACATGACATGTCAATGTTACATTCGGATGAGTTACACTGAACTTGACAAAGAGTCGCCCTTCGTCCGCACTGGTGTTACCGATCACAAATGTCATCGACGTAACGATGGTAGAGGTTCCGTTTTTTAATCTCGTCTACCAGCTTTTGTTCAAGATCGGTAACAAATGTCTGCCAGAATGGGTTCAAGTGGACTTCCCATAGCGAAGCCTTCTTTTCCCCGGCAACTTTGACTGTGGAATGTAAACTTCACACTTACTGCACACAGCAGTAGCGGTCTCGCTAGTTCACTGCATGGCAATCCCACTCGGAGGTTGTGCCGATCTATTATCCTGCATATTATATCGATAGTTTCATGCGGTGGAACGTTGGTGTGTAGAGAACTCACATCTACGGTAAATAGTCACCGGTTCTTAACATTTCCGTCTTTTAGCAGTTGACACGTTTCAAAGATGCCTTTAATGTTGTACTGGCTGGTCGCATTCCTGACCGGTTTGAGCAATTGTGCCAACCATTTGGTCAAACTATGTTGCGGCGAGCAATTCATGGAAAGAATGGATCGCGATGGAGCACCTGTTTTGTGTAGTTCCGGTAGTCCGCACATCTGTGGTGTAGGAGTTCCTCTCGAACGAAGAGATTTTGCTGTTTTTTCCTTCATCAGGTTTGTTCCCACCGAAGTTTTCACTTTCGTACAGATTTTCTTCTCCGGGTTTTGTGAATTATCGGAAACTGGGTTTAGTCTAAGCTTAGTGGTGTCTCCCAAAATTGTCAACATTTTTTTAATGTTGTGATTTACCCGTCAAAACTACTCCCGAACCTGTCTGCACGGAGCATAACAATTTGTGGATTCCTTTTTAGCTGTTTGAGCGCTTTCATATGATTATCGGTTAACGGGCTGCATTGCCCTGTGCTGATCGTTCTGTATTGATATTCTATGTCCCCTAACTTTGCTCTGAACCAATTCATAGCACCTTTGTTCGTCGGCAGGAGTTGTGATAACTGTTCATAAAGCAGCTTACACTTAGCTCGTGAGTCGATGCGATTGTGGTTTTTTGTTGTTCCCAGTGACCTTTATCAATTCACATAGAAGCCCGGCAGGTGCAAGCTGGATGCAGTTGTTTCCGTTGGTCATTTCATTTCTAAAAGTCTGAACAGTTCTGCGAAATCAATGCATTGTCTTTCTCGACTATTCCTCTGCTTTCGATTCGATTCCTTGTTCCTTCATTCTCCAAGAGCTGGAGCCTTTCGCCTACCTGGCTTTTCTGTTTTCGTGGTTAAGGGGCTACTTTTCCAACGAAACCCAGCGTATTACAGTTGACAACATTTTTTCGAGTCCCTTAATGAACAATCCAGGCGTTCTTTAGTGTCCTGTTCTTTCCCCCCACCTTTTCCATCAGTGTACTGACGACCTATCCACTCCTCATCCTGCACGACTTTTTAGGCATTCCGACGACGTAGTGCTTCGTCAATCCATTTCAGATCAACCCGATTTCACTTCTTTTTTTGAGAAATTGCGTGTTATTCAGAAATTTTTGTCTCTTTCTGACCTACATCTCAACGCTCCCAAAAGTTTCGAAAGCATTTTCACCCTTACTGAATCTGCTTATCCCAATGGACATTCGGTCATTAACTCCGTCCCCGCTTCGTGAGCTCCATCGGTCATGTACTTAGATGTCACTATAAGCACCAATTTACAATGGACTTCCCATACTATGGACCACGTAAAGAAGTTGCGTCGACTTTCTTTTCAAATCCGCAGACTAAGGCAGCTTGGATCTCTTTGTCCATCAATGTTCTACCAGTGTAATACCAATCGTACTTTACTGTAATCTTTCCTGGTCTACTTAAAAAGGATTTTCATTCACAATAACGCGTTTGGTCATCATCAGTCGTGTTTCTTTGATTCCCATAACTTCTCTCACCAACAAAATATGTGGTCTATGCATCTTTACCTGTGAAAAATTTGCTATGAAGATTCTTGCAGACCCCAACCATCCTCTTTACCATGACCTGTCTGTGTGCCGTACTCATCTTTCCACACGTTCCGAGTTTAGACTATCCCATCCCGTATAAATTTATCACAACTCTAAGTGCCTTATTTGGAATGTGTCCTTGTAAGTGACTGTTAAGGGGGAACTTTGCAACAACCTCGGTGGTTGGACCTGATTCTAGTCTGCCGTTTTTCTGTCCATGTTTTGAGATGGTTTCCGACTCAACAATTATCGTTTTCGCTTATGTATATAGCTGAAATGTGAGCTGGCAACTTACAGAAGTCCTCTATGCAATACAATACAATTCTTATTGCAGATAAAGGCAACACGACGACTCTGACCACAAAACTAGCGGACTAATCAGTAGCAAAGAAACCTATTAAAAAACCACAGGGTATTCAACTAAGGGGCATTCAGCCAAATCAGCAAAAAGCTTTTCTGTGTAAAGTGTAAGAATATCACTGAAGGGCATTACGAAGAATTAACGGAAGAACCGGTTCCGCCAACTTACGTACTGATAAAGAATCGTGAGGAAGAGATACCACGAAGGACTAACTGTCACATCAATAACACCTAACTCTTAAACAGTCCCTTACCTTTTCTGTTTCTTGCGCCCATCTTTACCACAAGACCAAAACAACAAGAATAGTTCTGTCCCCCGGCTGATTAAATCATCGTATTCAAACTGGGGGAAAATGGCATATTGGTCTCATTCGGAGTGACTATATTATTCATGAACAAATCAAGACAAACAGATACATGTACTGTCGAAATGAAACGTTTCAGTCAGATACAAAAGCTTCGTTAGCAGAACCTGCCATTTTGTGACTATTCAATGAAAAGGTATCCTCTCTTTTTTCTATCACATGCTTGCACAAAAGAGTACAGGTGAAGGGGTATAAACTCCAAAACCGTAAAGGTCACTGCACTATTAGGGATAGCAGGCAACCAAACCCTGGAACTTGGAGTGATGGAGAATCACAAAGGGTCCGAAGATGTCAGGTGTGGTAGAAAGCCGCATGACGGTGGATTACTGTCTACCACCAAAGTAACCGGTGATGGCAGGGATACGGACCTCTGACATCAGAAGTGGTAACCAAAAGCTTTAGGTACTCGACCAACACCGGATTACCTTCCCAATCGTGAGGGCGTAGCACGACAAACTCAGTAAATTCGCCATTTATTATACACGGCATCGATTCATAAGTGTGAAAATGTGAACCAAAAATAGGAAAACAAGAGGTATTCTTTTACAGGCAAACTTCTACTATGATATTCGATGTGTACATTATACTACACTATACTGAAATAAGCCCACCTTCCCAATAAGATTGATTATGATTTACTGCAGCCTACAGTAAGCGGATTGATGGATCTTACGATTTCGAAACCATTAGAATGAGTTACTCTGTGGACATCATGTCATGGGTCACGCTTCTGTGATACCTCCAAGTCTAAATATGGAGCACAGTGTAACAAGGACGACAACACCAGGTAGGATACTTGTATTCCAACAGCCAAACAAGTCAAGACATGAACACGCAAAATCGTTTATATAGGCCATTTTCCAGACGGCGCAGCACCAGCATTGCTGTTGCGGCTGATTAAGTGCTCCGGCTGCGTTCTGGCCAGTTGCCCGTGACCGATAGCTTGCTTCTCCTGGGTGTCATTTCTATCCGGTTGGTCCCATTGTCTCAGTTGACGGCTCGATCGGCAGCCCCTCACCTGGGCTATGCTGCTGGAGATACCGCTGCTTCCCCTCTGGTAGTCCGTATGCCTCCTTTTGTCTGCTTCGGGAAGCCTCCGACATATTCGCCCTCTGTTCTTTTTTCTGTGGTCCTCGTTTGGTTCGTCCGTTCGCCTCGATCTTCACGTCGTTTCCTTGACCCAACATTCCCCGTTACAATAGGAATTAAATAAGTAGCCGGCACGATGAGCGATGCAATTCGGATTTCCTCGCTGTTTTAGAAAATATCCACCTTCGTTGGGCGCATTATGTTGGCTGTAGATCGGTCGGCCGAATCACCATCATCATCGTACAGCGTTAAACAGTAGGGCAAGCTCCACTGACCACTGCCTTTCTCACCATGCCGCACGCGGAAGTAGAAGAAATAAATATGCAAGATGGACAGTGAGTGGGCCCAAGGACATGGGAAAACGAAGGAATGCCTTTGCAGCCAACAAATAGGATACACACTCTAACTGTACAAACGCACATCGATCAATCATTCTGATTCGACAAAGAGTGACAACACGGTCACCACTGGTACCGCTACGCTGCCATGTCCTTTAGTTCTCCAGCTAACTGGTTGACGGATCTTTTGGACCTCAACCACAAAGATGTGAGGCATCTACTTTTGCTGAGCTCGCTGTATATTTTCTCATTTCCCGTTGTCATGTCATCTGTCGACCCCCGCGTGGTTTCTTCCACTCCTTAGGCTGAATGGAAAACAGGGAACGGTATGTTAGACGTGAGTTTGCCATGCGTAACACGTGCCCTAAAAAATCCACTAATCTGCGGTAGAACACAGCGCATTCAGCCGAATGGTGAAGCAGCTAACTTAGATTTATCCGTTTTCGCAATGAAGAATGAGAATTTAGGAACTCTTTTCTTCGGATATATCTATTTGTCTTTTTCCATCAAAATGCACAAGAGTCTATCGCTCAATTCGAATGTGCTAGTTTGTTATTCACCGTATCTTGTTGTGATACCATGCTTTACATGAGTAGCATGAAAAAACTGTTATTGATTTGTACACACAACGTTGATGACAAGGTTAGCAATTCCACATGAACCAAACGTGATCGTCCCGTGAGACTAGCACCAACCGCCAAAATGCTACTGAACGGCGAGACAGTGTAACATTCTCCAAATGTGCCTGCATTTTATTTTCGGCTTTCTGTTGGGCCCACAGATGATCAACATGTCAGCGAAACGAACTGCTCCTGGCAGGATGAGCATCGGTTCATCACTGACCGGAACCACTTGCAGAGAGTTTCATCTTTATATTCCAAAAGATCATTTATATTTAACCATTTACAAAATTAGATCTTTCAAGCCACATGGTAACCAAGGTCACCAAATTTCAACTGCTGCAAGAACACCACAGATCTGACGTAAACATATTAAGTAATGCAGAATTGTCATTTCCAAACTTTGGTTGGTATGATAATAAAAGTCCGACATCTGTATGAGCGACCTACTAAGCGAAAGCTCTGATAGTTGAGTACTCAGTCACTGTCGTCAGCTATCTGTAAGCAGGTATCTTACGTTACTGTTCGGTTGACTCATGACGGCAACATCGAGAGACCAGCTTCTGATCTTTTACATCTCCATCAAAGATCATAACGGTGAATAGCGTGTTCAGATTTTGGTGGAACTGGTTTAGTTCCGTTTTTTACCAGCACCGCAAATTTCAGTCAAGTATCCGGTCCACAGTTAGGGAGTGTGCTTCGAATAACCACCAACATTGAATCACGTTCAGCCGTGTGCTGTTTATCCCATTGGGAAGTGACTGACGAGGCTAACCCAGTAGTTGTGTATAATTGGAATAGCGGTTTGCGCATCACTAGGTACTCCCCTGCGTTATTCACACCGCACTGGTCGTAGAACATCTGCTCAGTAGGCGGAATTTCGCCAATTCGATTCTGGTTCGCAACACTGGACTTTTGGATATGAAAATGCAGGTGAATTTGCCGTCATGAGATTCAGGCTCCTCGTGCCAATAGTGCATTCTATATATATATATATATATATATATATATATATATATATATATATTGATAGTAAGTAGCATGTGAACGTGTGGACATATATGCGCACCGGACGAAAGGTGCGCCTTGTGTAACAAAGACGAGACGGGTGAGGACACCTGTATTTGGGCGGCCAAACAAGTCAAGTTCGTGGAACATGTGCAATGTCCCCTGCATATTCGTAACTATGTACAGTAGAACAGACAGATTGTGCTCACAAGTATAATCAACTACCGTTCACGAATTTCGACCTACTTACCCGCTATTTTCATCGTCGAAATCGTGGAAGTAGTCTTCTTCGTCATCATCGTCAGCCAAATAAAATGGCGGTATCGGATCCTATAGAATGGAGAGGGGATGCGAATTATTCACTCAAAATCAGTCAGGTCCTCGCTTCATTCAGGGACATAATCGAAAGAGAAGAATAGGCTATCAGAAGAATTCATTTTCCAGCTGCGTCCCATATTCTTCTTTTAAATTCCCATCACTTTAAACGAAGAACAGATGAAACAGATGGGTAAATACCGTTTAGCGAATAGGACAAATGTAGAATTGACCAAAGTGTCAAAATCGAGTGAGTTGAACAGTGATTAATTCATAGAGAAATCCCACTGTAGGCAGTCAAATTACAAGTTAGTTAACTGCGACGGATACCACTTACAAATGTAATTTGGGTTGGTAAACAGTATGACCCATTTTTGAAATGTTCGAAGCTTAAACTTTTTTGTCTTTTTTCGAACGTTTGTGAGGAACCGGACATCAACAGACAGGACAGACAGCATCCGCCCCATGGGATTCGGTTCTGAGCCATGGCTCTCAGCGCCTGTAACCAACGGCAATCCTCATCTCTTGAGCCCCAACCATGAAGGTGCGAGGCACCAACCAAAGTCAAATCCGAAGCTAACTTCTTCATGACCCTACGCTATATCATGGTCTGGCCGCCGCGTCGCTTATTCCAACCTTCCCAGTGAGTGCAAAATGATCACGAAAAGGTAAACTGTAGGAAGGCAAACGCAAAGCAAGCCCGAGCCATCGGAGACCGTGAAGAGCGATTACCTCGGTCAGAGGGTGACTACCAGCACCGAATACACGACGACGTTCCTCGTCGTTGTTTACCCGATTGTGTCACTAGACACAAGCAGTGCTTCGGAATCATCAGTGATCGAAAGCAGAAAGCCACCGAGCATCCTCAACGCGGATGGACCAGGTCACACAATCGTAAAGAAAAACGCTACGAACTGTGGCACCTTACACCTTCCCTTGAGGGAAAACCGGATGTCATGGCGGCACCACAGACGATGCAGGTCTGCAAAAGCTGCTCTGGCTCTCAAACTTCGTGATGTAATCTCCTTCCCAGCACGACCATCAGCTGTGATTTAGCTCCCTAGGTACTTAAAGCTATTGAGCACTTCTAACCGATCACCACTAAGGGTGCAGGTACAGACTCCTGCCAATCTTAAAGAAATAACTTGCACTTTGAAGGCGCGAAGTACATACCATATCGGGACAGATCAATCTCCAAGCGGTCCAAAGGACGTCGAATTGCTTGTGCACAGCCGCTGATTACGCAGCGTTTTCGCAAGAGGATCTGTCACCTTTCTTGTAAATCGACACAATCATCGATTCATCTTGTTCCCTGGAAATCTGTTCACCATCCCAGACTATTAGGAAAGGTTTTTTTAACTCAGAAACCATAGTTTCGCCTCCATCCTCGAAAGAATGGAGACAAACCTCATCCGGTCCAGCGGCTTTGTACCTTCTCAAGTAACCTATCTTCCGCATAGCCCCATTCCTGGTGGAATGATATCCAACTGTATCGGTTCTCTTTAAGGTATATGAGGAAGGTGCATTGCACAAGTGGGCCAAATGACCTGTTCCCTAAAGTGTCCTTCTCAACGATCCATACGATGTTTCTAAGTGAATCGGTGAGCCGTCGGATTCCTTAAGTAACTCACTTAAACCAGGCTTTCGTGGGCCGGTACCCCTAATCAAACGGAAAAAGTTACAAGCATTGTCAATGAACGCAGCCTTTTACATTTCCCTACAATTTGCAATCCACCACTGCTCATGGTCATTTCTCAGGCTCCTAGTCAGTTTCAGTCTCACGGATTTGCGCACTTTGTTGAATGTGGCATCCGGAGGGACGGATCTGAAAGCATCCAAGAGAGCAACTGATGTCGAAGATATTCGTCGGTTGTAAGGGCCAGAGTTCTGGGTGGCATTTGAAGCGGCATACAAAGCCTCCTTGGTCTGTTGCCAGCGTTTATCTGGGTCGTGGACACCCGGTTGCATGGGTGACCGTCTAGACAGCTTTGCCTGAAAAGCAGACCGTCGGTTATCGTCTAGATGCAACTGCGTGGGACGGGCGATATTTACGTTGGCGCGACCGCCGACGAGACGTAGACAGAAGCGAGCACGTACCAAGGCGTGACCTGAGTCCACAGGCGTAGACGAAGACGAACGACAATCTTCAATTGATCCACGCCAGCGGGGACCAATCAGTCCAACGTTGTGAAGATGAAGGATGACGCCATGTGAGTCTATGCCGCTTCCTATGGCAAAATTTCGTACTTGCCAGAAACAAACACTGGTCAGAACACAGCTGAATGAGACGATCGCCGTTGTCAGTGAGATCGGCCACGATAGCAAAGAAGACCCCAATGTGCCTTTCGGAATCGGCAGACGGTCAACATGGGCGTTGAAGTCCCAGCAATGACTACCGCGTCTGTTAAACGTGCGCTTTGAAGCAATTGAGACAAATCCTGATAGAATTCGTCCTTGGTTTCGGAGGAACTGCAGTCAGTCGGCGCATACACAGACGCGACGAACAAACATCGGTGCTTCAGTTTGTTGTTGTTGACACGAACAGAACCGTCCAACCGAACTGACTGGAATCCAGTCTAGCAGTGTACGTTCAGCTTTCATGCTCAAAGCAATTCCAACACTGACCTAACCACGAGAATCTGGTCCCCCGACACGCGAAGGGTGCAGTGACAGATTGAGGTTATATATGGGGTGCGAACAGTGATCACAGAAGCGCGGTCCTGCATGCATGTTTCAAAGACACAGCATACATTCATTTTAAAGGCTTCAAGCCTGCTGCCCAGTTCGACAAAGTGTGCTGAACTTGAACGTAGTCAAGTGAAGCGAACATGTGCGCTACAGAAGTGCGTTTGAGTCAGGCCCGACTCCTGAACTACTGCTTCCATCATAGCCGCAATTACATATGGCGTTTTGCATCGACCTTAAATTAAAAGACGGAAAAATGGTAAGGCCCTGTACAGGCAGGATGCTGGAGGATTCTGAACACGTCACGCATCGTCCCTGCCCACATCGCGGAAGGGTTTTTTCCGAAAAACCCTAACCGGAACATTTGACTCAAAAGTCTCACCCTTAATGCAGTGGGGCATTCACCCAGCACGGAAACGCGACCCAAGAACCCGTGGAGGAACTTCTGTTCTGTGACGTGAGACCTGATTGCTGCACTCATTTTTTCTTGACTCTGCTAGTGCTTTGTTATCGATCAGCTTTTCGGATTCAGTCCTCAGCCCCAGGCAAGCGGAACGTGGACGGAGCAGTACCCTTTGGGCTGGTTTAGTGATCAGCCGATCACACCCTGTCTATCACATGTTTGACTGCATGTTTCGCGCACGCACCAACCGCCAGCGCTACTTCCGACACACATCCTTGGCACACGCCAGCGTGCGGTCTCTGTACTGAGGCCGAATGAGAACACACGCGGTTGGCACTCCACGGTCTTTCCTCGTTAACTCCCTCGACGAACGCGATCGTAGAAGCTGAGGGAATATGCCCTCCAATACTGGGGGTTGCCCAGCTTAGGCGGGCGATAGCTGTCCAATGAAGTGCGACGCCTTCTCTCAGCGTCGAGAGAATCCCCATGTAAAAATTTGTTGGATTTGGACAGAGAAATTCAGCTCGCCATATCGAGGAACTGCGTTAAGCTGTTTAAGTCCAGGTCCCATGCTGTCTATCCTAATTTCCTCTTGTATTAATCAAACTATTTGTTTGTCTTTTATGCATTGTCGCCACTAAATTCCATGCTGACCGTACCCTTGGCTTCCTTATCCGCGTAACAATTACTGTTCAGTTTTATTGCATCACGCAGTTTTTTTCGGTTTTGTTTCTACGACAAGTGTCGATTGACCCCGATTCTCATGATTCTAACTGTTGTTCTTATCTGTTCGAGTTCATCGGTTACGTAGTCTTTTTACCCAGTTTTGGAATGACCCATGTCATAATTGTCTGGGTTACGGACGAGGCAAAACCATTCGAATGTCATTATTTTCTCCCCCCCCCCAGTCCAGTCTGCCTTATCCGAGTGAACCAGTTGACTCGTTCCTGCATTGTCGTCTCGAACGTTTGCCGTCTATTGTTTCTTGGGCGTCTTGAAGCCTTTCTTGACTGTATTGATTCTGTGGTCGGTTTGTCCACAGTCTGTTTGACAATTTATCTCCTAATACACGTAGTAAAGCGAGTCTGTATTCTCAGCCTTGGGACTTTGGGTTCATTTACCTGCGAGTCACTCAATTACGGGACGAAAATCCTGTACGTCCGGGTTCTCCACTCATACGTCCATCTAGTAAAGCTTTTTAGATCGGCAAACTGCTTCTCTCTTTGTTTATTCGCTGCAGTGTCCTCTCCAGGGGCATACTGAATAGAACCAGATGTTTCCCATCAACTGGTTGTGAGACTGGACTTCGTCTGGCCTCTACCCATTGACTTGTCAGGGATGACTGGATCTCCGGCTTAAGGAAGCCACCTTGCGTAGCTCGTTGGGTCATGGAGGCACGCAAGCCATCACACCACGCCAAGGTGCAGTCTCGTCGTGATGGAGGCTAACACTAATCAACGAGAAATTTACACAAAACATAATGAAAAAAGCCGACGCATAATAGGATGGTGCCTCATTTTAGAAGGAAAGTATAATAGCAATGACTACAGTATTCTTGTCTACCTGAAGTGGTGGAATATGGCCCAATCGGAGAACAATGAGAATGAGTAAAAGTGTACTCACTTATAATTCACTCATTATTTTATTCACTAATTTGTACCATTTACTATCGGAATTCAAAAAATGACCTACTAACTGATTGGCCTTCAACATCCGGTCCCCACTGAAGTTTAGCATGTGACGAACGTCAGCCAGTTCCCGTTTCAAGTTCTCCAATTCCAACATCAGACGGTCCGTGTTATTATGCATTGTGAATCGGTCAACAGCAGCTCGCCACAGCGCATGAAAAGCGACTCCGATACCGAAACCGATAGAAGCCCCGAGTAAGACGGAAACAACATTGCGGCGATGAAAGCCGCCCAGGAATCGACCACCGAAACCGGCTCCTATCCGGGCAATAGCGGCTTGTTCGGAGCGGCTCGAATCGCTCGCCATAAAGCTGAAAACAATATTCGAAATAGTTTTAACAAATATGTAAGTGTACGTCAAGGACGACTTCGAATGAGATAAGGTCCATAAGATAATCAAAAGGTCAACCTCCGTGTCTATCAAAATCAACGTCAACCCTGGCACAGGAAAACTATCTCAAAGTGAGAAAGAATTTAAAAGATAAGAGCTACAGCTCAGCTGTTTACTCCAGTATGACTAAAAGCGAACTGTGCAATTAGCTTCATTATTTATACAGTGGTTTATGGCCGCCGAATTAAAATTGGTCGATGAGAAAAGCTCGGAGGCGAATGTCTAAACGGTACAAAAACAAAGTAAGCTTACCCAGCAAAACCAGAATCATGGGGATAATCAATCTGGTTTTGAGGAAAATAACGTTTTCCTGGAATCACCAGTGCAGATTTTGGAGAACTATTCGACTTCTCTACAGTCAGCGCAGAAGTAAGATATAAATTATTTATTTCCAATGGGTTCTTGTTGTAGAGGGAATGCAGATTTTTTATAGTAAGGATGCCAATCACTGGTGCAATGTCGATAAATACAGAGTTTATTTTGTGGTAATTTTCAGTTAACAACTTTAGTGCCTTCTTGTTGCATGGAATGAAACAGAAAAACAAGATGCTACGTGTTATCCGGGCAATTCACAAAATGACATCGAGCTATTGGGTTTGTTAGAGGTATAACCACCAGGGGGGTAGCATATCCGACTTAGGATCCATGGTGTTCTGATGAGGCATTCCTATTGTTGGTTTCTATCTAGTACTTAACCAACACGTAGCTTTATTAGGCCTCTTCGCTAATTAGCGGTAATGCACCGATCCCTAGACAAAAACAGAAGCTGGATGAGGCATGTGTCTCGATGACTGAAAAACAACGGAACAGATTAACTCAGCTGCGACGGAACGAACGGGATCAATCCAACGGTCATGAAAGAGATGCAATCATTAGAGTGCATAGTGTGTGGGTGCCCTCTCCTCTCCCCCCACACCAAACGTTCGAAAATGTCACCCCAACAATGGAATTCAACTAAATTGCAGATTACATTCGCAAAGGCTGGAAATGCACCTTCGAAGAAGAAGGACGGGGTGAGGTCCCGATAATCAACTTAATACCCCGACGTGAAACCGAGTAATTCACCAGCCCACCCTATCCAAAAATGTTTTTTGAAACGCAGTCGACTTTAGACACTAGTCTCTACAAATGACGTCACACACACAACTGAAACTCGTACACTACACATAACACCTTACATTTTTATTTTTGCTTTTATGCGGTTAGTTCCTGCGACAGGATCAGCCTGCTTCATGGATCTCCCAAATGGCACCTACCCATAAGCGACCGTCGGATGCGACATCGGAGCACAGGGAAATTCAGTTCTGCTTCCAGTTTCAAACGTCGTAGACAGGCCGGAGTCCTAGTCCCTCAACGTCCGATTTGACAGTACTGACCCGTGTTTCCAACTGTCCTCTAAGGCGACAGAACCATCCTGGACAGGGGACAGGAGCAAGGCACTGTTTTGAATTCTCTGTCCGGACGTCGTAGGACATGTCCGAACCACTCCAATCGTCGGCATTGGAGAAATACTGACGGCCGGCGGTGGTCGAGTGATTTGGAGCGCTTGATTACCACCTCGGAGCTCAGAGGTTTGAATCCCCGCCACCACCGGTTACTTTTATGGTAGACAGTAACCCACTGTCGTACGGATCGTTACCACACCTGGCCCATCGGGAACTTGTGGTTCTCCGCCACTGCAAGTCTCCGGGTCTGGCTGCCGATTATCCCTAATAGTACAGAGCGCCTTCGTGGCTATGGGGTATGTACTATCTCCAGTGCACTCATGCGAAAGCATGTAATAAAAAAAAGATATTTGAACGCTGAAACGTGTTTGATTTGTTCGCCGTTCATGCATATCGGTACAATGGAGTGTGTAGCGCAGGTCAAAAGAATCTTGGTCTTTAACGAATAGCTCTCTAGCTCATTGGATTTTGCGAAAAACTCTACGCGATTCAGAACTGGCTGTAAGGCGGCTGGGCTGTCTCAAGGATGACGATTTCATCTGCGAATTCCAAATCGGAGAGGAAAGCATTCGTCTCCAGCTGAATATAAGGGTAATCAGTTCAACCGATTATATAGTTGAACTGCACTGACGACAAGGGACAACCTTACTTAACACTGGAACTGAGGGATAAATCGTTGGATCCCTTGACGTAGATGCAATCTCGCAGGCGTACTTGAGCAGTGCGACTTCATGAGACCAGCGAGCTTCCATTCTATTTCATGTTTGTAGTATAGCTCATAGCGATTTTCTACCAACTAAGTCAAAACCAGGCCGAAAGTCGATAAAACAAGCCGCAGTCGGTTGCTGAATCTTGTACCGATGTTCTGATACTTGGAAGATGGTGAACATTTGGTCCACGCATCCTCTACCACAGCGGAAGTTTCGTTGAATGAAGCGAGCACCCGCGACCCGCACCGCTGAAAAGCAGTTCAACAAAACCACGAAGAATATTCTGGCGGCCACGTCAATTTAACAGATGCCGTGATAGTTTACGCACACAGTCCTGTCGCCTTACTTTGGCAGAGGTAGTAATATTGACGTAGCCCCACTACGCTGGGAGTTGTTCTTCTTCCCAAATTGAGCAGAACAGGATGTATAATGGCCCAAGCAGTGTCGAAATATACGACCGGCGGTGGTCAGAAGGTGTAGACTTTCGACGATAAAGGTCAGAGTTTGATTCACGCCACCACCAGCCGTTCATTGGTCGCGGAGACCTTCCTGAATTGTTGCATAATAGATAAAACAAATTTTTCGATTCACTTGATCTTCCACGGATGGCCTCCAAACGCCTCGGTATGGTCGATGGTGGATGTTCCATGCTCCAAGATGGCTACTTGTCCTGAACGCCTCTCGAAATGCTCCCAAGTGACCTTGCATCTAACACGGCCCCTGCTGAGGAAGTCCTACACGGTGCCTTCTCGTGGCGGAAGTGTTCCAACTAAAATGAGGGGACGAAAGCGAACTTCCGGCGCTTTCCGCCAAGTTAAGTGAATGACTGATAGTCAGTCTAGGGGAGATGGCTAAACCCTGATTCTAAACCAACCGTGGGTGGTGTATGAGGCGTACAACGGTATGCTCACCAATATCTGTGGCGTAGAGGTGCACTGGGCATCCAGGATGTTTGGCCTCATCCGAAGGGCGTATGAACTAGGCATTTAGTCACCATCTTCTAGTGGGGTACTGACCCCGCGCTTCGTCCCGCTGCCTTGCGGATTAGGCTTTGAATAGCTAAAGGCTCCGGTTGTGGACCCCTAAGAAAATCAACTGCTTTGGCTTTGGCAACCTGGCAGTATTGCACCCACAAGCAAATCATGGACTCGTGCCATGGACTTGCACCATGTTTTGCTTGGCACAAGGTCTGAAATCAGGTGGGTGTGGAATATATATATATATATATATATATATATATATATATATATATATATATATATATATATATATATATATATTCCACACGAACTGCCACTGAAAATCGGCTTGCCAATTATCACGTTGGAAAATGTCAACCAGCCAAAGATTTGTAATAGCGCACAGCTTGCGGTAAAAAAAATTATTGAACAAGGTCGTAGAAGCAACCACCTTGATAGGCATTTCAAAGATGTCCCAGTTCATCACATTCCTATGATTTCAAAAGATATGCCATTTCAGTTCAATAGATTGCAGGTCCAAATTCGATTAGCGTTTGCAATCGCCATCAACAAAGCTAGAGGTCAATCTTTAGCATTGTGCGGTTTAGATCTAGACACAGATTGCTTCTCACATGGACTATTATATGTTGCGTGTTCTAGAGTCAGCAAACCAGACAATCTCTATATCTGCACAGACAATGAAAAAACATAAAATACTGTAGACTCACAAGCATTGTGAGATTAAACATATCAGAAACGTGAGCTTTCTCTTTCCTTCCTTTTCATTTACCTAGAATGAGCCACGGCAACGCGTGGCCGGATACAGCTAGTATTAGATAAAAAACGGAAGCAAAAGAGTGTTTTTTCGATAAAACAATTCGGGTATATATCTCCGGTAAATGCCGTTTTCTCCGGGGGCTTTTGGTTTTTCAACTTGTGTACTGCAACCGTACTATCTTCTCGGCTTGGTAGGTTCCTGCTATTGTTGTACTTGGGATTTGGTTAACAGAACTTGCCGCTGGACGGTTCAGTAAATAATCGAAGTGTTCGCTCCATCCTTGCATCTTAGCCTTATCATGAATGAGCACTTCGAAAGCGCCGCGACGTAAGGGTTTTGCCGACTGTTGCTCACCGCAAGTAGTACGGATAAGGTGGAAGGGCCTTGAGAGATCACCACAGCTAGTCGCAGTCATCTTGGTTTCCGTGATTTCGGTCCACTAGTTGTTGAGGTTATTTCTGGCCGAACGGGTGGCTTTTCGTCGGATGTCACCGAAGTTTACGTACCCATTTAAGGAAGCATCGCTAGCCTTTTCGGACAAATGCAGACTCGCACCTGTGATCTAGTCTTTCTGTTGAGGTCGTGTGAACCCCAATTCGTCCAGAGTGAATCGTTGGATTGATGTCTCCAGCAAAGTCTACTGATTTTACACTGGTACGTTTTCTCCACTTAAATACGTGCTGGTCAGATAAAAGGAAGTACCTACGAAGACCACTTGGCGATTTCTCAGTGATCCCAACGCCACTACATTAATCTATTTTAGGGCGAGATTTTTGCGACCGTTGGCTACGTGGATCTTGAAGCGTGCTCGGACGACAGCGTGGTCGATGCCATTCTTGTTACTAGTCTCCGAACCTCGGTATAAGCAGAAATCCTCAGTCGAAGATGACCAGCGTGATCTTAATGGGATGTAGTCGATCCGGTGTGCTATATGGTCTCCAATAGTGCCACATTACCAAATGCTTCTTGGGATGCATAAAGTGGGTGTTGGGGACGGCTAGGTTGTTGCAGTCTGAAAAGCCGAAGAGATATGGGCCATTTCTGCACTGCTGTCCAAGACCACATTTTCTCAAAATGTGTCTAGTTGCTTCGGCAGGGGCATCAGTGCGGGTGTTCTAGTTTTTCCGCAACAAGGATAACGTCATATTTCGCGATACTGTATTTCACTTTCTTCGGTCTGTCGTAGAACTCATCTTTCACCGCCTTTTCGGCTTGTACCGTCGAGGCGTAGATCGCGACTACCGGTATGATCAAAGGCATGGCGCGAAAACGAGTTAAGGCGATCCGAGGGGATATTGGGTTCCATGCGATCACTATCTTGTTTTTATTTGTTGTAATCTTAATTTTGACTCTTAATCCCTCAGACTTTGCAAGTTTTATTCTGTTGTTGTTTTTGCGTTAGCACAGAATAAAACTTGCAAAGTCTGGGGGATTGAGAGTCAAAATTAAGATTACAACAAGTAAAAACAAAATTTTTTCAACATATTCACTGCACATATTTTAACTTTTTGTGCGTTTTTCAGTTGTTTATGGGGAGCGGTAAGTCAACAGACAAGCCACACAGCTTTCGTTCTGCTGAAATTCGGTTCTGAGCCGTATCGCTTAGCTCCGATAACCAACGACAACCCTCATCTCTTGAGCCCCAACCATGAAGGCGCGAAGCATTAACCGAAGTCAAATCCGAAGCTAACTTCATCATTCCCCTGCGCCGTCATAGCTCGACCACTACGTCACTTCTTCCAGCCTTGCTCAGCGCGTTCAAAAAAGATACGAAAGGGTAAACAATGAACAGACATACGCCTTAGTCTTGTTACAGACAGTCATCGCGAAGTCGTGGAGATCAATTTTCGTGGGTACACTGGGGTAAAGGTGGTAACTGTTGTCCGCTCCGAGAATCGTGTACGCAGCTTTCTGTTCGAGGTAGAAACTCTAGTCAGCGAACAACAAAGCGCTGCCTGTCGGACAACAGGAAAAATGTGCGTTAGAATCTGGTGTGCGAACGATCGGCTCATGTGCCTTTTGGATAGTGATACACCAATACGTGAAGCCCAACGTGTCTAAGTGATCTTGGTGCCGGTGGTTTTCTAGGAGCTCGTTTGCCATTCGGCAGAGATGACTAAGACCCAGTGGTCCTTGCAACCTTGCTGATTGGACGAATTCCCTTGATAGTCATTGAACCGCAGCAAATTTCGTCCGCCTGTGTATCTCAGCGACGATTTCAGGCCTTGGTTGCCATCCGCCTGGTTTGGCCTGTCTGTTGCGCGGCTTGCTGGGGTGTGACCGCTGATGCAAGCTTCAGCTTCATGAAGCTACACGTGACGGTTGGGTAAATGATGGAGACCAAGAGATGGAAAATACACAAGGGGGAACGAAAGTCTACTAACTGAGAGATGCTACTCCTCTCAGATATCCAATATATCATGCGGTAGGACTTGGGAACCTATGCAAGGAAAACAATCGCCATTTCGATAAGCAAGATTGGTTCGTGACGTCGGCGTCCGCACCCATCGATTGCAGTCCAAAATTATTTATAGGTGGTTGTTACAGGATTTTACACGACCCAGTGCGCAATGCTAACTGAACTAAAAGCTACCTCGAGACCTGATGCAAATATTGGGAAGACCGGCTACTCAGTTCAGTTCAGAAAACCATTACCATGCACACGGTGCGGGGGCTTCGGTTGCTATCTCGTAGCTGCTACCTCAAAAAAAATAACGAAAGACAAAAGAGTATGAAAGGAGTAAGAAGACAACTACAATACTCAAATTAGGTCGATGAAGAAAGTTTGTGGATGAAAGAGCGCCACTGATCGCGGCATCTAGCCATATCCCCCAACGTATCTAACCATTAGGCGGGAGGGTCACTTGGACCCCACCCAGGAAGTCTAATACCCCCTACATCTTCAATTTCAGTAGTTAGGCTTTTTATACCTTCCTTCTACTTCATGGACTGACCACCCTTACTCATCTTCCAAGTGGTACCCGCCTCAGCAAACATAGGACGCCGTGGGATCCTGTTACTGGGCGAGCGTAAAACGTCCCAACCATCTCAGCCAGGCTACTATCAAATGTCGTTCATCTAAAGGCCCTTTTGAGTTGGATTCCTGCTGTGCAGACAGCGGAGATATGCTTTTCAGATACTCTCTGATCACCACCAATTTGTCACTAGTACCTTCCATATATACCGACTGGCGCCCACTAGCTGCAACAAGAAAGAGAACCCACATCCAGCACATCACAAAAAATGGTTTCCATTGAAACAAACATTACCATGCACTGGGTGCGGAAGCTTTGATTGCTATCCCCAGCGGCAACCTCCAAAGAAATAATGAGAAAAACACAAGAGTATGAAAGCAGCAATAGGAAAACTGTAAGTATTGGCATCAAGTCGGTAAAGAAAGTTTGTGGATACAAAAACGCCGCTGATCGCGACACCTAGCCATATCCTCCAATCTATTCAACCATACAGCGAAAGGGTCTCTTGGACCCCACCCAGGGAATCTAACATGCCCCCACATGATCAAATCCACTGGGTAGGTTTTTCATACCTTTCTGTCATGTCAGGGACTGGCCATCCTTACTCACCTTCCAGCTGGTACTCACCTCAGCGAACATGGCGCGCCGAAGAACCTTGTCAGAAGACATGCGCAACAAGTCCCAATGATCTTAGCCTGATGAGATTCATCTAATGATCTGGTTCGTTAACCTAAGACTCTTCGCCGAACCTCAGTATTGCTTATACGATATTCCCATCCGACTCAAGCAATGCTACAAACACATCGGTGTTCATACACCCACAATCTTCGCATATTGTCTACCCGCAGTGAACATGTCTCCGAACCATGCATTAGCACGACCTGACTACTGAAGCGTACAATCGACCTTGATAGGTAAACGGATATCATGTCGACCCCAAAGATGAATCAGGTTGGCAAAAGCCAAACGAGCCTTCTGTATGTGCAAAGACACCTCATCCGATATCCGACCTCTGGATGAAATGCAGCTCCCCAGATAACAGAACTTGTCTACCCGGTCCATAATCTCCCCAGACACTGAAACGTTTGACGTTGGACCAACCCGGGCCCGCAACAGCATCTTGCATCTTGAAGATGCAAAAAGCATACCGAGCATTCCTACACAATTGTTCAAGCTGGTCAGAAAGACTTGCAACTTACCTAGATCTTCACTCAGAAGAACCATGTCGTTCGCATATTCAAGATCTGACACTTTTCCACCCGGGAAATATTCAATGCCACTATCCCCACCTGACAAAAATACGGTCTCCAGGATCATATCAATCACATAGTTGAAGAAAAATGGAGAAAGCGGACAACCCTGACGTACACCACCTTTTGTGATAAACTCGGGTGAAAGATCATCGTAAGCCCGAACTCGGCTTCGGCTATTCGTGTAAAGGAACTTTATGGTGGAAATGAATTCCTCTGGTACACCTTTCAACAATAGGCAGTGCCAGATAATTGTGCATTCGACTGAGTCGGAGGCCGCATTAGGACCAGGAAAATCGGAGATGGTGGATCAACAGAGGTATGCTTACGTTCTAAAATCTGTCGAAGAGTGAAGATGTGATCAATACAACCTCGACTAGGTCTAAACCGAGCGTAGTTCTTGCGCTACCCCTGTTTACGAGCCTTAAGATAAACGGAGCAGAATGACACAAGCGAGCAGTTCAGATGCGATGCTAACTAGGCCTATTCCCCTGGTTCTCGCACTGGGACTTCTTGCCTTTCTTATAGATCGGTACCATCACCGATTCACATCAACTCTTTGGAACTTGTTCCTTTTCTCGCATCAAGCCGAAGAATTTCGTCAACTCCGGTAAAAAAAGTTGAGCCGTCGCCTCTGAAAATGGACGGAAGCAACTCATCTGGTCCGAAAGTCTTATGCCATTTAAGACAGCTTATCTCACGGAGAACCTCTGCTTCTGACGATGGATCGGTACTTACAGTCATACATAGTTGGCATACCTATCGTGGATAAAGGCCAACTAAACTGCTTCTCGAAATGCTCCGCCCAACAATCTAGACAACGCTCGTGAGTCCGAATCAGTGAGCCATTCGTCTCCTTGGTCAATTCACTAACGACTGGATTGCGTGGACCAGTATTTCTAATTAGGCGGAAAAAGTTGTGGCTGTTGTCAATCGCCCCAGCTTTTTCCATCTCCCCATACTTCGCAATTCACCACTATTCACGACAACCTCCAGACTGCGAATCAGTTGGCTTTTGAGGCATCTTCATGGCTCACCACATATGCGATCTGGAGGAATCGATCTGCGTGCACCTAAAAGTGCATCTGAGGATGTAGGTATCGTTTCTGTGTGTGTCTGGTCGCTGGACCTTGGGAAGCATCAGCAGCCTCACGTAGGGCCTACTTGATCTTTGCCCAGTTCTCTTCTGGATCCTGGGCATCCAGCTGCATCGATAACCTGCCGGATAATTCTGCTAGGAGAGTGGATTGATGGTTATCATCCACTAGCAGCTGCGAGGGACGGTTGACTTTGGTGTCGTTTCGGCCACCGACGAGATGTAGGCTGAAACGTACATGGACAAGAGCATCATCAGTGTCTACAGACGTGGACTGAGATGATTGACAGTCTCGAAGTGATCCGGGCCAGTGGTAACCGATAGCAGTATGGTCAATGTGCATCCAACGCTGTGATGGAGCAGGAGGAAGCCAGGCTAGTCAGTATCGTTTTTGTGGGAGAAATCTGCACTCCTTATGGACAGTCTATAGTCCAGATTGACCACATCGCTATAGCCAGAAATGGTGGGGTTGCATACAAGATGGTCGCTCGTACTGGAGCATTTCCTTGATTCCGACCACGCATTTGTGATTCGGCGGGCGCCCAAAACGCATGCTGCAACGACTGTTAGATTGCGATAAGTTCTCTGATCCACCTCGCTTACCCGTCTTCCGAAACGCGCTAGCTGGAAACCTAGATGTAGCCCTGCCGGATAACATAAATTAGCACTGGCTGCTTATCAAGAATGCTTTGAATTTTGCTGGTCTAGTAAGCTGCGACCTGTCTCGTCGTGCCGCAAGACCCTAAATTTCTGCTGAACCTCTGCGCCTCCTCGACGCACGCCAGTTGATTCCGGCTGCGAGCGAGTATAAGACAGCACGTCTCAAAACAAGACATGCACTTAATGCTGGTCGTCGTGGGGATCGCGAAATTTGGTGGTCAAAACGCGCTCCAGAGACGCAACGTGCTGCCACCATAGGAAATTCCAGCAAGCTGTTCCATCTCGTTTGAGTCACCGGTAGAAAGCCACTAGGGGTGAGTGAAAAAATCTGAGGATGACGGTTCGCAAATTTGAAAAGAGAACACAGCATAGTTACGTTACACAATTTGTATCCGGATAGATTTTGCAAATTCACATTCAGAAGCGGCGTGTCGAACGCTGGGCGAAGAACATACAGATACAATCTAGCTGACTGTTAGTGTCAGATTTCTCTATAGCTCTTCCGGCAGACGTTCAATGGTTCGTTTCGAAAGATCCACCTATCGAGGCTGATGTCCATAAGGAAATCCAGACCTCAGGTCGTCACAAAGCGCCGGGATCTGACAACCTCCCCTGGCTCTTTTTAAAGATAGATGGAATGAAGATCGTTAGAGAATTCCAAACTTTTTAAAACGAAAGTTTGGAATTCCGAGCAGGTTCCGTCAATCTAGAGGGAACAGATTGTTGTCCCAATCTTCAAGAAGGGCTCAAGCATTGACTGTGCGAACTATAGAGGTGTAAGCCTTTACCCAATAGCGTCCAAGCTGCTTGCATCTGTCATACTTCGCAGGTCGTACCAAATGCGTGAAGAGCAGAATCGCGAGCAGCAGGCTGGGTTTCGCGCCGGTCGTGATTATATCGAACAAATCTTCGCCCTCCCATAGCTGCTAGAGTACCATCATGCCTTCCGAAGACCAACGATCCTAGTGATCCTGGACATTTGCGCGGTCTTCGACTCCGCTGATAGGAATGCACTATGGGATTGTTTGTTGAGAAATGGAGTACCTGCGAAGCATGTTTCAGTCCTCAAAGAGTTGTCTCGTCACACATCAGGCCCTCTTTCGTCGTCTCCAGTGGAGTTCGACAAGGTTGCCCTGTATCCCCATTCCTCTTCATCTTTGTCACAAAGGATGTTCTACGGAATGCTCTGTCTGGAATTCCGAACGGTGGACTTGCACTCTTCCGAGGGAAGGGAGTATTTGACTTGGGATTAGTCGATGATATCGCCTTGCTGAGTGATAATGCCCAGGAAAAACAACAGGCTCTAAACCGCTTGGCGATTGAGGTATCCAGATATGGAGTGCAATTTGCGCCTTCCAAGTGCAAAGTGCTGTTACAAGTTTGGAAGGAGATTGTGCCTGCCCTTACCCTTTGTCATGATCAGCTAGAGTTAATCGACAACTTCAAGTACCTTGGGAGATGGAATGGGAGGTCAGTTCACGCACAGCGAGAGCTAGAGCAGCTTCCGCAAACCTGCGACACCAGTGGCGTCGCCGTGACATCCGGCTCCTGTTAAGGAACGGGTGTACGTCGCCGCGGTTTGTAGTGACGTACTCTAAGGCTTTAAGATTTGGCTACTTCGCGTTGAGGATGCTCGGCGTCTGTCCGTGTTCGACAACTGATGTCTCCGGAGTATTGCTCGCGTCTGATGGGAACATCGAGTGAGTAATGACGAGGTGCGCAGTTGTGTTGGGCACGAATAGCCGCCCTCTTAACGAAGTGATCACTCTACACTGCCTCCGGTGGCTCGCCCGTGTTTTACGAATGCCTACTCATTCTCTACCTTTTCGTGCTCTATTTGCACGTGCTGGACAAGGCTGGAAGAAAACTGTTATTGTCGGTCGACGGTGTGTGTGATGCGCCTCAAGAAATTGACGAAGAGTAGAAATCTAGTCTATGCATCCTCGACCTGGATGGAATCTGGTCTGTCATGGTGCTTTGGTTTTGTTTGCTGCCTCCCAGCACCGTCGAGTCAAGGACAAAACGAATAGAAGCATAAAGTGAGATTTTTAAAAATCCAATTAATACGCGGAAATCACGAAGAGAAAGAGAGTCTTTATATATATATACATATATATATATATATATATATATATATATATATATATATATATATATATATATATATATACTTACTATCAATATGAGCGCTTGCACATGCAGCCTCGTTGTTCGTTGGGTTAGCAGTGACCCAGACACCAATAACTATGAGAAATCACAGTTGTGATTAATTTGTGGCCTCTTCAGTGAAGAGTATCCATTCACACTCCAGACGATTCAAATTAGATTCTAGTGAATATATATATATATATATATATATATATATATATATATATTATATACATATATATATATATATTATATATATATATATATATATATATATATATATATATATATATATAACACGGACCTGGTACAGACAACGCACCAAAGAGACCATGGGGTGATAGGAAAACAGTGTACAAAAAGAAATAGGACAGAAATGTTGGAGAGATATTTTTTTCGCAAGTTTTTCCGCACATGGTATTTTTTTGTTCGTAT
Organism: Fasciola hepatica; assembly: GCA_948099385.1. Lineage (NCBI taxonomy): Eukaryota > Metazoa > Platyhelminthes > Trematoda > Plagiorchiida > Fasciolidae > Fasciola > Fasciola hepatica. The sequence goes on from CANUEZ040000043.1 coordinate 41,810,950, forward strand.
CGTTTGTGGTTTTCATATATGGAAGAAGGATGGGGAGGCAGCACAACATTCCATACAGCATTGACGCCACTGACTCCGGTTTCGGGCCATATCCGCCAGCGTATCAAGCCAACTGTTTTCGATGTTATACTTGCTCCAACCCGGTGGGCGACAGGGCCCCAATGCGGCTAAACGGAAAGTGAGCTTTTCCAAACTTCTCCTCCAGATCATTGGTTGTCCACCACTCCACCGTTTCCAATCTTGTCCAGTGAGCACGAATAAAGCACGGCGAGGTAAACGCTGAGCGGGCATCCACAAGACATGACCTAACCACCGTAGCCGACGAAGAGAAACAAATACCCTGAGTGATGAACGGTCCATCCCGAATACTCTCCTCCACACTTCGTCATTACTGACGCGATGCTGCCACCATACTCGTGTGATTGTCCGTAGACAACGGTGGTCAAATACGGTCAGCCGGCGCAGATCCTCTTCTCTAACTGACCAGGTTTCGCATCCATAAAGTAGCACCGAGCGAACTGCGGCGTTATAGACTCCACTCTTTAGGGAAAGCCTGATGTCGTGACGACGCCACAGGTGCCTTAGGTTGGCAAAATCCGAACGGGCCTTAGAAGTGCGCAGAGAGATCTCATCCGAACGGGCCTTAGAAGTGCGCAGAGAGATCTCGTCTCCGATACATCCACCAGTGGAAATACAACTGCCCAAGTACACAAAGCTGCTGGCAGTTTCCAAACGTTCCCCACAAAGAGTGAGAGCAGAATTTCCTGGCCAGTTCTGGAGAAGCATTTTGGATGGAGTAAACTGCATGCCATACTCGGTGAACTCGACGTCCAAGTGGTTTAAGGCATCTTGAACGACTTGAGGGCAGCCTCCCAACAAGGCGACGTCGTCAGCATAATCAAGGTCAACAACTCTGGTGCCCGGTAGAAGTTCCACTCCACTGTTTGTAACACCGTTAAAGGCTCTTTGAAGCAGGTCATTTATTACGAAGTTGAAGAGAAACCGCGAAATAAAGCATCCTTGCCGAACGCCATTTGAGACGACAAAGGACTTGGATAGTTGCCCATAGAGGCGCTTGGGGGTTCGTAGTTCTTCTCGAATTTCCGCTTCTATCGGGGACTGTCTGGAATAGACCACGCAGAAAGTGTAGGAGTTCCAGGTGCAGTAGAAGCAGCCGGTGGACAGCTAAAACGGGAGCGAAAGTGTTCTGCCTAGCGATCTAGTCTCACGATCAGCACGCAGACTGTTCTTCAAACGCGAGTGGAGTTCACGGCGTGCTTCGTTGTATCTTGCATCACCAGAGATATGTCCGCGGTTCTCAAGCGGTAACAAGGAGTTTGAGGAAATCCAACTTCTCTGGGTTTTGCGGACCGTACCACAACTGGTCATCCCAGGATTTAGTAGATTTTTTCAGTCTTTCCCAGTGCTCATCGACATCAGGTGGGGCGGTGGATTCCAGTGCCCGGGCCAACGTAGTCTGAAAGGATTCTAGCACTAGAAGGTCGTTCAGCTTGTCTATATATGGCGGGCATGATTCGAGTTCTTCGAGTCCCCAAACAGTAAGCAGATCGTAGAGCAGACTAACGCGTGATTAGAATCAAGGCAGGTGGGCCAGTAAGAGAGACAATCTAACACGCTGCCGCGCCAAGGGTAGCTAATCGCTACATGATCATTTTGAGACCATTCTTGTGCTGAGGAAGGAGGACGCCAGGTGGCGGTACTTCGTTTGGAGTTGCGAAAGTTTGTGCTTGCTAGAAAAAGCTGGTGATCAGCACATATTGTCAGCCATCTGTCCCCACTGTTCGAGCGACTGGAACTGAGGCCAAACTGCCCTCCTAGATGACGTTCACTCGCTGCCAGGCGACCGGCTCGCGCGTCAAGATCTCCGGCGAGGACCACGATATCTGTCCGGTGCGCTGTAAGCATGAGCATATGAAGCCGTTGGTAGAATTCATCTTTGTCTGCCTCCGGACTACAGTCTGTCGGGGCATAGGCAGACGTGACGAAAAAGTCGCGATGTCTAATTACTCGGCAAGAACCTCGCAGCCGGACAGCACAAAGTCGGCTATTGACGGGAATCCACTTTGACGTGGCCGCTTCAGCTCTACGACTCAGAGCAACATCAACACCAGCCTGGCCGGCTACTGCAGCGTCCCGGTCTCCAGACAGGCGTAGATGAAACTTGGTATTGGGATTAGCCGGGAACGTTAGTCTGATCGTGATGTTGGGTCATTGCGGCGTCGTGTTTCAAATTAATGAGTATCTCGCCCTCCTCAACGAGTTCTTCCAATGTGGTTTTGGGGTTTTGGTCGATTTTGGTTAAAAGTCGGGTTCGTAAATCGGAGTGGTTGGCGGACTGAAGGCCGCGAATGAAAACAAAGCATCGAAATTGATCTTCTGTCAGTGATCGGAACTGAAAACTGCTGCAGGCACGATTGACAATCCCAGCATATGTCACAAGATCGTCCAAGTCTCGTTTAACCAGTTTGAGACAGCGGTAGCGAGTATTAAATAGAGGATGTGGCACCAAACATTCTGGTCATACTTTGCGCAATCTGATCAAAAGTGCGGTCCCGAGGTTGATCTGGAAGGATGAAACTTGTTTAGCGGGCATGTTCTGCAGGTCCCAATTTCCGCAGTAGAAGTCGGATATCAGTTTCATCGTCTTTGTTGACCAGGTCTACCCTGAAGATGTTTCCATTATCGTTTAAACCAGGAAGCAAAATTAATGTCTGACTGTGGCTCATGAACAAAATTCTCCACGTTCTGAAAGATTGTTTCTGCGGCCGGTTCTGGAGTTGCACGAGTTAAGCCGAGGTCCATAAGTCTTGAAATCAGTATCTCCGTCAGCTTTCGTTGAGACTGGCACATTTCCTTGAAATCTGGATCAGTTACTGCCACTGTGGAAGGAAATACCCCGCCGCCAAAAAATGTGTTATGACACACGGGTTCTTCTTTTGCGGCCTGTGTGGAAACCTATGCATGCGATCTCAACTTGCGACTTCAATTGCTCCAGCCCGCTATGGAAAACCAGAGGACAGCAATTCAGCTCACCAAAAACGCGTCCATACAAAAATTACTATGTGATATTTAAAGCGAAAATCGAAGGTTCCCGAACTCGAGCGTCCAGTTAGGTTCAAGCCTTGTTAGACCGACTAGGTTGCTAAGACATTTGCCGAATCGATCATTGATCCGTTGGCCCGATTTGCGTCGGACCTTAGACGACTACTCGATCAAAAAAGGGGTTTCGTCTTGAGTAACCAGATAAATTATTGATTACTGATTATTCACTCCGGCCTGGCACACTCGAGTTGGATTGATGGCTTGCTTTTCGTTTGTTTTTAACATCTTAACATGAATATCGCTACACAGTTGTTAAGGCTAGTTAAAAGAGCTTGCAACTCACTCGGATCTTCACTCAAAAGAACAACATCGTCTACGTATTCCAAGTTAGACAGTTTACTGCCTGAGCAAAGATCGACGCCGCTATCCTCACACGGAGACAGGGCTATCTCAAGAATCAATTCAATCACGAAGTTGAAGAGAAAGGGTGAAAGAGGGAAACCCTGACGAACACCACTTTCCGGGGGGGATTCGGGTGGAAGATAGCCGTAAGCACGAACTCGGCTTCGGGTGTTTGCATACAAGCATTGGAAAAGAGTAATAAACTTTTCTGGCACACCCTTCCGTGAGAGGCAGCGCCAAAGAACTGTGCGGTCGACTGAGTCGAATGCCGCTTTCAGATCAAGAAAGACTGAGATCGTGGGCCTACGGAAGATGTTCTCCGAAGAGTCGCGATGTGGTCGATACAACCCCTACTAGGTCTGAAACCTGCTTCACTCACACGTGTGCCTATTTCGCGGGCACTGGATAATCGATGGAGAATAACGCCCGTGAGCAGTTTAGACGCGGTACTTGCCAAGCTCATCCCTCTGTAGTTTTCACAAGAGAACCTGCCATCTTTCTTGTAAATCGATACAATCACCGATTCCTACCAGTCCTTCACAATCCGTTCGCTATCCCGAATAATACGGATTTTTGATTCCCGAAACCAAAGCTCAGCCTCCATCCCTGAAACGATGGAGACAAACCTCATCCGGCCCGGCGGCTTTGTACCTTCTCAAGTAACCTATCTTCCGCATAATCTCCACGTCTGATCGAGGACTGACATCCACCTGCATCGTTTCGCTGGCAGGTATATTTGGAAGGTCCATCACTGAAGTGGGCCAACTGAATTGTTCCGTAAAGTGCTCCGCCCAGCGCTTCAGACGACATCCCCAAGAGTGAATCAGTGAGCCGTCGGATTCCTGAAGTAACTCACTTAAACCAGGCTTTCGTGGGCCGGTACCCCTAATCAAACGGAAAAGGTTACAAGCATTGTCAATGAACGCAGCCTTTTACATTTCCCTACAATTTGCAATCCACCACTGCTCATGGTCATTTCTCAGGCTCCTAGTCAGCTTCAGCCTCACGGATTTGCGCAATTTGTTGAATGTGGCATCACCATCATCGTACAGCGTTAAACAGTGGGGCAAGCCCCACTGACCACTGCCTTTCTCACAATGTTGCACGTTGAATTAGAAAGTATGAATATACAAGATGGACAGGGACTGGACCTACACGGGAGGGAAAAGGGAAGAATGCCCTAGTAGCCAACACACGGAATACACAGTCTAACTGCACAAACGCACATCGACCAGTCATTCTGATTCGATAGAAAGTGACAACACGATCGCCACTGCTCGCGGTTCGCTGCCATATCCTTCAGTGTCTCCGATCAACTGGTTGGGGGATCTTTTGGACCCCAACCACGAAAACGTGAAGCACCTACTTTTTCCAAGTCTGCTGTACATTTTCTCATTCCTCGTTGCCACGTCATCTGTTGACCTCCACGTGGTCTCTTCCACTCCCTAGGAGAAACGGAGAATAGGACACGGTACGGTAGACGTGTGCTTGACATACGTAACACATGCCCCAACCAACGAAGTCTACTAAGTTGGATACGCTGTGGCAAAACGTTCTCCGAACTAATACCCAATACTCGCTTTCTTACCTCATCGTTGCTTATTCGGCTATTCCACCCAATCCTAGCGATACTACGTAAACATCGATGGCCGAAAACCTCAAGATGACGAATATCTTCAGCACGCAGACTTCAAGTCTCGCAACCATACAACAAAACTGAACGCACTGTGGCACAGTACACACGACCTTTCAACTTCAGTGAAATATCAGATCGACGCCACAAGTGCTTCAGTCCAGCGTACGCCGCTCCAGCCTTGGATATCCGCGTGCTCACCTCTAGTACTGTGCTCCAATCCGTCGTCACACAGCTACTGAGGTAGGTGAAGTGGTCGACAACTGACAGCACCTCACCATAGAGAATCAAGCTCGGAATTGTTGACGTCCAGCCTTGTAACATCACCTTGCACTTTGAAGGTGCAAAGCGCATGCCGAATGGAGCTACAGCTCTCCCAAGTCTATCTAGTGCAAGCTGAGCATGTCCCGTGCATTCGAACAAGCAGACAACGTCGTCCGCGTAATCTAGGTCACATAGCTTTTCACTATCTCCTAGTTCGACGCCTACATCCTGAAGATTGTGCAGAGCACTCTCCATTATTTTGTCCATGATGATGTTGAACAGGAATGGAGACATAGGACATCTCTATCGAACACCACTGGTCGTTTCGAACCGACCGGATAGTTCACTGTAAACTCTAACGCGGCCAGAAGTATGAGAATACAATGATCTCATTAGGTTCACGAACTTCTGGGGCATACCTTTTCGATGAAGAACACTGAAAAGCGATGTTCGATCAACTGAGTCGAAGGCGCCTTTCAGGTCTAAGAAAAGCACTATTGTCGGTCGGCGGTGCGTGTGACGTGTTTCAAGTAGTCGGCGAAGAGTAAAAATCTGGTCGATGCATCCTCGACCTGGGCGGAATCCAGCCTGCTGTTCGCGGACATTCCTCTCGCGAGCCTGTGTAGGACGATGCAGCAAAATCGAAGCTAATACTTTGGTGACTATCGGAATTAGGCTAATCCCACGATGATTACTGCAGTCATTGCGTATTCCCTTCTTGAAGATGGGAACAATCAATGACTCGCTTCATATTAACGGAATACGCTCCTCGTTCCAAATGTCACGGAGCAAGGCGGTTAGTGATTTTATCAACGCCTCACCACCCAGTTTGAAAAGAACTGGAGGAAGTTTGTCGGGACCTGCCGCTTTACCCCGCCTTAATAATCGAATACGTGACTCTACTTCTACTTCCGATGGAGGCTCAAGTGATACCACCCAAGGGGTCGCAGTTGTTGACACAGGAGTAACTGCACTAGCGTGCGGCCAGCTAAACTATTCCTTGAAGTACTCGGCCCATCGGTCAAGCCTTTGCTGTTTGCTATGGATGGGTTCTCCATTTCTATCCCAAATCGTTTCAATAACCTGAGTTCGCCGTCCACCGGTGTCACGAATAAGTTTGAACAGTCTTTGACTGTTAACTAAAGCAGCTGCTATTTCCATTTCTTCGGCTACCTTCACCCACCAATTTTCGCGATCATTCTTAAGGCTTCGCGTAACTTGTCTCTGCAGCTTTCTCCGCATCTTATTCATCTCCTTACGGTTCGAAAGCTGACGCTTTTGCTCCATTATACTCAACGACTCTTGCGAGATCCAGTGTCTTTGATGGACAACGGATCTAGGACCACAGGCAAAACCTGCTCCAAAGTGCATCGCCTGTTTGATATGAGCCCAATGCTCATCTACATTACTGTTCTCCGTGGATCCTAGCTCATGTGCTAACTTCTGCTCATAACGGGTGTGTACTTCTGGATCACACAAACGTTGCACGGCTAATTGGGTTTGCGGTTTGCGACGATGACCATGGAGCTGGAGAGATAATCGCATTAAAACTAACGCATGGTCCGACTCTACATACGCGGACCAGTATGATCTGCAGTTCTGAACAGAACTGCGTCACCGGTAGCTTACGGCGATTTGATCAATCTGGCTTAGAGTACCTGTAGAGTTAGAGCGACATGTGGCTTTGCGACGTGAGCTGTGTCGGAAATTCGCACTAGACAAGAACAATCGATTGTCTGCACAAAACTGGAGAAGCCTATCTCCGTTATCTGTACGCTCAGCAGGTAAAGCACAACGCCCACCTAAACAGGCTTCTGACACACTAAGTTTGCCAACTTGTGCATTGAAGTCACCAGCTAGCACTACAATGTCGGAACCTTTACTGCTGCGAACGAGAGTGGCGAGGGCATCATAGAACTCATCTTTTTGCAAGTCAGAGCTGCAGTCCGTTTGAGCGTACGCCGAGATCACAAACAAATTGCGTTTAACACAACCATCCTTTCGAACGCCGACTGACCCTTGGAGTCTCACAGCACATAAACGACTGTTAACAGGAATCCAGTCTAAAAGGGCAGCCTCAGCCTTGTCAGTCAAGACAATTCCTACACTACGTTGACCCACAGCTCTAGTTGCTTCGTCTCCTGAGGTGCGCAGAATATACCTTGATGAGATACCAGGAGCAGTTAGTTGAATTACACTGCTCGAATCCTGGATAGACGTTTCACTTAAGCAGCAGACATCAATCTTCAGAGGATTTATTGTGAGCGCTAGGCACGCCTGCTGACCCGCCTGCATGAGTGTACGCACGTTGAAGGAGCCGAGATTCAGAGGCTGACGAGGCTTCAGAAAATGTGAGTTACCAGACAGAGGATTATTCTCGATACTATTTGACAATGAACCGTTGCGAGTATCGACCGTGTTATCAGTGAGAGCATTATGGGTGGATAGATGGGGCAAAGAGGGATGGTTAGGGACAGGAGACAAAAGTTCAATAAAAGAGAGGGAATTCTGAACAGTAGCACACTTATCACTACCCACCCCAGTCGATGCAATGGGCAGCGCGGTCCTGATTATCCTGCGCGATGACCGATGCAGTATGGAATTCTTTGTATTCGTGCAGTTCGGCAAACTGTGGTAGACATGAACTGGTGGCACAGATCACAGAGAACGCGGTTGTGCGGTCGATCCGGTGCTTCATGTCGAGCAAATGACATGCGGTGGAAGAGGCTGGCGGTCGCCTGACCGGCGACTTTTGGTGGTTCGCTTTCCATTGGTTAACAGGTGTCCACTCACCGCGGGACATTGTAGCGGTTGCCATCTTCATTCGTACTTTTACCACGTTTATTGTTTAACTGAACGCTGACTGCCAAGCACGGTTGCTATTTGACCGTTGCTCTTGCGCACGCTCCCAAATACACGCTAACCACTATCTCTCCCAATCGCCTTCTTGTTCTCACGGGTCTTGGAGAATACTGTTCTGGTCAACATATTCGTGCAGTGCCGCACATTAGAGTAACGTGCAGGTGGTTCACGCAGTACAAAGGACCGAAGCACGCGTTTACTAAGGAAACCGCGAAGGTCTAATCAACTTTACAACATGTTCGGTCACTCTCAGTTGAAGTTCCCATTTAGTTCGGCCTAGATAGATGGCCGAGCACCCATACGTAAACATGTATAGGTTTGATTTGGCATGAACTGATAACGGTCGTTTGACAGGGGGACGGATATGTTCGCATGCGTAGAGCAGGACCGGTTCAACGGCATTGTATGACTGCCTGATTGCCGATATGAGGCGGCGTGAGAACAGTTCGGCTGTGTCATCGCCCTGGAATGGTAGCTGCAAAAAAAACCTTATATTTAGGGGCTGACGATGGGCGCTCACTTTGATTACGCGCTTTACAATGTCTTTCGATAAAATTTTGAGGGGTAGCCATTTGATTACAACACGTTATTTAGCAGTTCCGTTTCGGAGTTGAGCATATCTGGCATACATAGTTTGCGGGCTCTGTCATATATGGTTCTCAATAACCCACGTTCATAACTCAGGGGCGCAATGCTCGTAAAATGCAGGTACTGTCCTGATCGTGTGTTTTCGGCATACGGACCTACTGACATTACAGTCTGGACGCCTGATTAGCATAATGTCGACCGATGCAAACCTGTTATCGGACTCGCAATCCACGGAAAGCCGTAAGTTCGGGTGAACTGCACTGAGTTTACGGAAGAGGTTGATAGAGTCCTGTTCGGAGTTCCTGATAACAAAGACATCATTGACGTGTTTCCCGTAGAGATGCGTGTCACCGATGGCGTCGCTCAATCTGTACTTGAAATTTACCATGAGTATGTTGGCCAGGATGGGGCCTAGTGGACTCCCCATTGCGACGCCATCAACTTGGCGAAAATAACTGCCCGAAAATTAAAACATCTGTCCCCAGTGCACCGCAATACTAGGCATTCCAATTCTGTCACTGGGATTATGATTTTGATGTTCCCTTTATGAAAGCTATCACAAATGAAGCCAACTGCTTCGTGTAGTTGGTGAATGGTGACGTAACGTTCATGCTGGATAATTGTCGATTTCTGATAATAATGTTGTACACAGCTTCAGTTAGCTCGAAGATATCTTTGAGACTGTACTGCGTCAACTTGGATGTGACTGGCTTCGGTATTTTGACTAACCACTTTACTAACTTTTGTTGCGGTGAGTTGGCCAGTGACAAGATGGGTCTTAAGAGCACACCGGGCTTGTGTACCTCAGGGAGGCCGTAGAGCTGAGGTAGATGACCGCCACGAGGTTTAAATTGTTTCGCAGTGAATTCATCAATAAACTCATCCTCGAGTAGCATCTATTCATCCTGTGAGATGACTGCTTCTAGACTTGTTACGTTGTCCTCTTTGCCGCATACTTGATACTGGTTACGTCTGTCAGAACAGCCTCCACTTTCCTTATGTGATCTGTCTTATTCGTGAGGGCCGTCCCAGATCCTTTGTCAGGTAGTATCGTGACGGTGTTTTTGCTGCATCTCAATTAGTACAATGCCTCCAAATGATTTTCATTCAAAATGTTCCTCTTTCGGGATGGACTGCATGTGTATTGACGTTTGAGATCAACCAGTCTTGCTTTAAGCCAAGCTTTTGCGTCCGTCCAGTTTGGCTTTAGAGACGACAGTTGATCGAAGAAATATTCTTAGTGGACTTGTGATTCCACGATATGGGTGGAATGCAATATCTCAAGCCGAATGAGAGCCTTGATTTGGCGTTGGTTAGGGACAACGGATAATAGATTTTTAATTTATTTCTCAGGGCTGGTTGGAAGAGTTGGTTCGGTCAAGTTATGATTAAAACATTGAGTCTTTGGGAACCATCCAGTTGATAAATTTCACATAACACACAATGGCTATTTCTTTCAATACATAATTGTCCCTATCCAACAGATTTTGTAAGTCATTGTTTCTTGGTAAGACTCCCCGAATTGCATCTCGCAAGACGTCCAAGGTCCCAGTGGGTAGGTCGTAGTTTGTCTTTTAAAATACCTTGCTGGGAGTGCGTTTCGTTTGATGCATTGACTGACACGGGTAATCCTTTCACGGAGAACACCAATTTTGCAGCGTAGTTTTACAGGTCCACCTCTTTCTTTAACTTCATATTGGGGAAAGGTTGTTTTGCATTCCCTTGCCATTCCTTTGCCAGTTCTGGGATATTTGGGGAGTGTTTCATTGGGCTGCTCTCCTTATTTTTAGCCTGGAGGGCAGATTATTTACTCCAGGGCTAACGGAGCTTCCGGAACGCGTGTTACTGGTGGGTAGAGGATAGGAGGGAATAGAAGCAGGATCAACTGGAGTGGCATGGAAGTGGTGATATCTTAGGAAGCCTATCCTATGAGCCTTGAGGCGAAGTTATAGGATAACTCATAATGTGTTCCAACTGTGATGATTTACACCTATCACGGTCTATACTCCCTTTATTATTAAGTAGAGCTGCTGAAACTCACGTTCGGACGGCGAGTTACCCCATATGCTACGTGAGAAACCACAGGACTTGGAAGGACATTTGTTGTGAGTAACGTGTCCGGGCATAGTTCTCGTATCAGTAAAACCAACGTAGTTTTCAGGAGCTTGGATCTTTCATGATTAAAGCGCCAGGTCTGCTTGTGGAAAGGTGGGCCCAGAACGAGCCCGATTGGAATCTGAGATTATCTAGCGAGGGAATTTAGTTTTGTAGAACCCTCCAACTAATTGGCACAGGTTCTTAATGATAGTTCATTAATACCAAAAGTATTGTCCGCCGGGTTCCTTTGGGCGCTCCCTTCAGCTTTAAACGGTGAATTCTGAGCGAAATATTTCATACTCGGACGACCTCTGAACTTGAGTTATTGATACCTGTAGGCATACACTTTTGTACGGATATACGTTAGGCAAGCATGTTTTGTCGCCTTAAAATCCTAGCCTGTCTTGAGGTGTGTCCTCAAAACACAAACCCTGTCCCAAGGCTTCTTCCCACGCATCAAAGTTTTAAAGTGCAATCAATTTCTTCGCGTAGTTGTTTTGACTCAATATATTTAGCACTTTACGGGACATAGATGAAATTCAAAGAGAACAAAAACCTACAAAGCGAGATGCCGTGTTCTTCCGTGGGGGTTACACGTGCACGACCTGCGAAGACGGAATGAAACCCCGGTGGGCGAGAGCTAAGTAACTGTATAAGCAAGCACTAACACTTACACCGATAAATATGGCCGTGTCGAACTATGCTCTGGGGCCTCGCACAAAGGCGCACATCAGGCGTAGCGCAGTCCGGCTAAGGTCTGCCTTCAGTTCAGTTCAGTTCAGTTTGCACAGGACAAAAAATATGCCACGTCCAATCGAGCGTCCAAAACTCTGTCGATGGTATGAACACCAGTTATGCACCCACCACCTCACAGTGTATTTCGTCGAATCCCTGCTAAAAATGAGAGGGAAATGGAGAACCTCATTGCACATCAACTGCGAGGGCCATCATTCATAGTGAGCGTTCACTGAGACAGTTTGCAATAAGCGAAAACTTCGATTAAAACGTACTACAGACAGACCACAGTGCTACCCGTCATCCGTCTACTATGCATACTCAACACTGATTACAAGGAAATATCTCGTCCCACTGGCGATCTAGGGCACTTTTGAAGGATTGGAAGGTCTGCAGGTTTATTATTCCACCAGGCAGACCGTTCCAAACGTTCGCTATCCTGTTGCTGAAGAAGTGCGATCTAGTCATGAACGTGGCTCGGACATTCGTCAGCATCTTTTCGTGTCCCCTTGTTCTGGAATCTAAAGCCACTTGGAACAGACTATCTGGTCTAAGGCCAGAAAAGCCCGTCAACCTTGAACTTTTCTATAAGATCCGCTCGATGTCTCCTCCTTCCCAACGGGAAAGGATTCCCGTGGCGAGACGTTGAACTTTATCCAAGCAGGCGGTGTACTTTTTGTAGGGGGTTGACCAAGCCTGCACGTTACCCTCCAAGTGAGGTCGTACTATAGTCGTAAAAATGAGTGCGAATATTTCCGGCTGCCAGCGATGCAATGGTGGTCGCAGTCTAAGGAGCTCACCACGACCCTTTTGTGCAGCGGCTTTGCACTGGTCCGACCTTTCATAGTCGCTGCTCATGATGACCCCGAGGTCTTTAACCCTGCTGACTGCTTCTATGGTGAACGGCCCGTGGTGATAAGCTACAGTTAGGCTTTCTGTTGCCCTTGACAACAAAAGTTTTTTTCGGCATTCAGGGGCAATGCCTTTGTATGCTCAATCTGTTGCGGTATCTATATTCCTGCCTAAGTCCGTCTTATCCTCAGATCCAACAATCTTCACGTAGTCCACAACAGTAAAGATAGGCGATTGAAGGGAAGATGTCAGATCGTTGGCAAACAACAAGAATAGCACCGGGCCTAGGACGGATCCCTGAGGTAAACCACTGGTGATATTCACCAAACTGGAGCGCCTGTCCCCTACTTCGACGTAAAACTTCTTGTGGGAGAGGAAGTCCGCCAGCCACCTATATACAGGCCCACCTTTACCGAATGTTTCCATCTCCCGTAGCAGAAGACGACGGTTAACGGAGTCGAACGCCCCTCTAAAGTCGAGGTAACATATCTCAGTTTTTTTACCTTCATTCAGTCGTCCAGTTACTTCATCTAAGAAACACAACAGATTGGTCAGACGAGATCTATTTTTCAAGAATCCAAGCTGGGTCTGACTTAGCATGGAGTGCCCCAGTAAGTGCTGACGGATGTGGGCACTGTTGACCTTCTCAAGGACTTTACATAGGATGCTAGTTAGGCTTACCAGCCTGTAGTTTTGCACGGCCAACTTAGGTCCGCCCTTATGTACCGTCAAGACAACCGCGACCTTCCAGTACTGAGGTAGATTACTCTGGTCCAAAGTGGACCTTCACAGCCTGCGCACCGATGGAGCTATGATATCCGCCAACGGCTTGATGATGGCTGTGTGGAAGCCATCTGGAGCAGCAGACATGTGGCTGTTTATTTCCTGTTGGTACTTGCGCGCTCTTCTCTCCCAGAGACTTGGCTCAATTAACTGCGGAGGGGTATGCGCCAGAGCCAGATCGGCTCGTACCCCACTATCTTTCCTACCTACGCTACCAAAATAATCCCCCAAGGCGTCCGCTTTGCCCTGGTCATCAGTGGCAATACCGCGGCCCCTGGTGATAAGTGGATCTACGGCATCCTTTGTCGAGCCTTTCGACAAACCTCAAGTATGCGGCCAAGTAGACTCCCCAGTGAAGCCCAAAGGTTCAAAGCCCCGTGGCCCAAGCAAGACAGTCAGAAACGGTTCAAGGCCTAATTCATATGTCTCACTTGGATAAGCAACTCTGCAAAAGTGTAGTGGATGGACGTGCTTTTCAAAGTAATGTCAACTATAGTCAAATTCACAAATCACGTAGAACATCTGCAAGGATTTTCGGTGTTTGTTCTTTACGACGGCTTCGTCTGTGAATGAGGCTCGGGGGATAAGGCTAGCCTCTCATAATCCCGTACTTTGCCTGACACAGCAACTCGTAATTCATCAAGTGTCCACACACATGCTCCCCCACCATTCGTTCTTAGCAATTGCTGAAAACTTATGTAAGTCCTACAGTGCAGTAACTCTCCTCTTCCAACGATGGCTCTCTTTTTGGACAGCCACCATTATCACTAACTAAAAGACCAAATGTATAACCCTGATGAAGCGTGGCGCGGTAAAGAAGACGGACATGTCCATTGATCATGGCAGCCATGGCTGAATGACGTCTGAGTGTGTGCCGCCAAGCCCTGCGGATTCAGTTATGTTTAATCCTTTCAGTAATTTCCCTGTCTCCGATTCCATTATTTTCAGTTTGAAGTCGGTGGGAACAATTATTTGTGCCCCGGTGGACCTTCCTTATCCCCGCTACGTCTATATAGACCCATATGTATAGGCCTATGCCTCAGCTTTCCTTTGCTCACCATCACATATTTCACATCCAGCCCTTAGGAAGAGAGGTGAGTATACATGCCCAAGCTAAGCCTTTGTCTAGACATCTTTGGCAGCATTTTGGGGTTTGTTTAGCAGCATCGGCTGGCGACATTTCACAGATTTTAGTTTCCCCCAGTGGAATGTTTACTGCATATTTTCTACTATCCCTTACAGCACCCAGGCCGGTCGTTACCAGCGGCCTTCGAGGTCTGCTAGATTTTGAGTCCCCTTATGGCTGCTCTTCAGAATGCCACTAAGCTGGCTTGCCCTTATATTTGCACTTTAGGATAATAATAATAATAATAATAGTAATAATAATGATAATAATAATAATAATATCAGTGGTATAGTTCGGATGCGCCCAAAGCATGCTGGAGTGCATGACCAGATGATTCAAGTGACGTCAAAATAGAAATTTGCAAGAGAGTGCAATATGTGTGCACAGGGTATTGAAGAGGGCGTTAAAGCGGACTAAAACTGTGATAATGCCCGGCGAATTTGAAAGTCAGGGTCAAATGATGGTAAGGATGAATGAAACTACCACATTAACGTTTGAACTGTTTTCGCGCCAAGAATTTTAGCTGAAAAAAGGCGTGACCTTGATAATAAATGGCTAGAAAAATACTGAGAAAGACCCTTACTTGGGTGATCTATGCTTCTGAGAGTAGTTTGATGGCAAATATGTAACCTAGAATTTCGATTGAAGTTCGAAAACGTCAAATCCCCTCAAGAATTTCCAAGAATTAGATAATTTTCTTTTTCCCCTCAGATTGTGGATGGTAGTCCAATCCTTGACTTTCGTCAAATGGTTGAGTCAGCTCGGGTAGTGTCCTATCAGTCCAAGAGAAAATTTTGAGCAACCGCCGTTTCTAAGGCTGTCACCGTGTTCGCCGTGGGCGGCTGATTTGAATAGTCGGTCCAATGATATTAACCTAACCCCCATTGGTGTTATTGTTCATTGAAAAAGGAATTACGTGATAGATTATCTTTACTTTGGTACTCTGGTAATGGGCGACCAATGTCTAATGCACTGACAAGCCCTGAAACACCAAGTTACAGAGAACTCTAATTTATGCCCTTAGAATGAGTAAAATATTCTACCCATTGTCCTTATGTAATGATATTCATTGAAAAAAATCCATAACATGCCAATAACTCCAATTTCGCTCAGTCGCTTAAAATGCCCGTATCCTCTGTCCACAAGTCGCACACTGGGCTTATTAAACATCCCGCCCTAGACCATCGACGTCTTCTCCGCATACGCCACCACCGACCACCCAGCGCAACGCACAGCACGCGGCAACGGACTGACGAAACTGCGGCTCACAAACGTCTATATATGACCGATGGGCCAATCAAGACTCAGCAAGACAAATTAATTAGCAGGACTAAACAAAATCAGAGGAAAGAGGTAAAACCGGTTAGCATTTTACAATGAGATAGAGTTGTCAATTCCTGTGGTAATAACATTGTACCGTGACATTCATCATATCCCCTTCATGTCACAACAACTGAGAGATGCTTTTCATCAGCTCTTCTTCAGTGATTGAACGGCACCAGTCTGCTGGCGGTGTTTGGAGTCGGTTAAAAATGGATATATATGCATAAATGGTACCGGAAACACTCACAACATTTAAAATTTCAGCTGAACCAAGGATATCTGTCAAAAAAGATGGGAAATGAAGAAAAAAGGTTCATCAGGGGGAACTCAAAGAGTCATGTGCTTGTAGCAGAGTGTGAAAATATACGGACAGAAAACCCGAAGATGTACAAGAAAGGATCTTCGAATATCAAATGCCACGAATCGACAGCCAGTGTAGTGGTAGAATGTGGTGACAAGATGTCGACATAGTCAAACACAGGGGAAGTGACCAACAAATTCGATGGGTAGAAAGAGGGATTTCACGAGCGGTACCGGAAGAAATAGCCAGCGGTAAGCAGGTAAGTGTTCAGCGGTTTATTTTCATTGATACAGGTGTGTCACGAAGCGACAACAAGGATACAGAATTACGGCGGTAAACCAACGTGGAGCACGTTATGCAGCGATTGCAGGGGAGAATAACGTGTAGAAGCGATAATAGAATAGAGGGTAGATAAGTGACCTGATGACTTTTAATAGGCAGTTCACACCGCAACGTTAGGGCGACGGCTACGGGACCATTGAGTCCGGTAAGCGAAACGAGAATGGGGACTTCGGATTCAGAACAAAATGAAACGGCCGGCAGAGAAGGCAGTAAAAAATAAATTTGAACGTCAGGAGGTCGCATAGCTCAGTGACGAGCAAAGTCAGCTTAGTAGTTGGGATACGTAATCAAGTGCAGCAGAAATAGAAGCAAAAAGCCTGTGAATTCGGATATGACCGACAAGGTGGCAAGGAGAGTACGCTGAGAAAGTTATTGAAAAATGCACAGATGGAAAATTGTAAACCTTGATGGCATGATGCCAGCAGAGGCAACCGCAAGGACAGTATACCACAGAGCGGCATGAGAACGGGCGCGACTTCAAGTGCGATGAAGGTAGAAATAGCGGGATGAGAGCAGGTGAGTATCGGACAGATTATCCACCCTAATGCAGTTGTTTTATAAAGCATATACAAAGAGGTGGAATAATAGTTGTGAACCGATGTGAAGTGCGATTGCAGAGGCTGATAGAGTACGGAAGTGGAAATGGAGTAGGGAGTAGATAACTGTCCGGGTGACCGTTATTAAAGGTGGAGAATACGATAATGGTAATGCGAACTATGGAACCAGTGGTTTCGACGGGAAAACGGGAACGGAACATAGGATCTGGGGTGAAATAGAGGTAGTCGGCAGGCATGGCAGTTGAAATTGGAGGTTTTATACCCGTGAATTCAGTTGTATAGCGAACGGGCAGGAACTTCGGAGGGATTGGGGGTCAACCGAGTGTTGCGGATGGGAAGGCCAGAGGAATACAGGTGATGGGAAGCCACTTGTTTGCGCAAGTTATATGGTCGAGAAGTAGCAATGTGAAAGTGGAAGATAAGTCAATATGGAGTGCGGAAAGGTGCAGCGATTATAAAGATGTATATTTCGGCTAGAAGATGATGGAACGGATAAACGGTAGGTACGAGTTTTCACTGAGCATTGCCACAGGTGTGTCCTGCCATAATGACGCGTAACTGAAGCTTCATGACACGTTACTGAGAGGGTTAGGGTGTTACAACGGAGAGTATGGATGCTGGTCAGTTAAGGAGTTATACATATATATATATATATCGAGAAAAATGATTCACAGAAATCGAACAATTGGCACATCTTGTGGAAGAGAGGGAATATCAGAGTGATGAAATAACGGCCGACCGAGGACAGGTGAGCAGTGAACGGGTAGATAATGAATTATCAGCAAGAAGGTGGTGATCGGGCAATGAACCAATCTTGGATGCATTCAAAGTGATTGCTTGGACGAACAGCACATTAGGTGATGTTGTGGCAGGTGGACCGCAAGTGTGCAACTTGTTGACCATTTTGACAGACACCTTGGGACATGGCACCCGAAAAGCTGCTGAGTGGTAAAAATGTAAAGGGTCAACCTGTACCCCAAGGTCAGGATACAGAGATCGATTGGCACTGTAAAAACGAATGTCTGGACTGGTGGAGAGAGCAAATGATTGCTAATCCCAGGTTTGGCCCCTAGAGAACTGCGAAATATTTTTCTGCGAATTTCAAAGTCTGTTGAATTTTTGTGGGGAAATGGACAGCGGCAGTAAAAATGCCGGCTATTGGATAGTAGACAGGAGGTATTTGACGTGGTAAATGAGCAAGTTTACGGAGGGGAAGCGCGAGTAAACATACGTGGAATGCAAGGAATGTAGGTGGAGAGGTGCCTGCCAAAATCGATGGGTAATACAAAGGCGATTATGAGTTGCCAAGGCGAGGAGAGGGTTGGTGAATGGGAATGAACGCTGCACGCTTTTTAGCAGATAACTGAGGTGACAAATTCGCCGGGCCTGAATAGGTAAGTCGCAATACCATTACTGAGATCGGGCTATATGGAAGAACAGTCGTCAAAAATGACAGAGCAGGTGACATGTCCGCGGCAGCAGCATGAGCTTGACGATGAGGTTCCGCCATCCACAAGTGGTGCCAGTGGGTGGGACTGACCATGCACTGGACACCTAATCTGAAAACCGTTTTCGGTGGCAGGAGGTGTGATCCGCCAATCTAGTTGCGCCGGCACATCGTTGCAGATGTCCTGCATGCCCGATGTGCACCGGCCAAAGCAGCGCTTCTGACTGCGTCCCGCTCCGCTGGGATTAGGATGAGTTGTAGCACCGAGTACGGTAGAGGAGTCAGAGATCCGGTGGGTTTCGGGAGTTCCAAAGACCAAAGCCCGTCGGAGAGGTGTCGAGTGAGACGCCAACACCACCGTGTTGAAGGTTCATTTTTTATGTTCAGCTAGGAAAAGTGCCAAGTTGGTGCCCTCGGGATAGGATGGGCGAAGATACTTGGTTGGTAAGTTCTGAAATAAATGTAGAAAAGGTTTTCAGTCTGGCATTTGTGCCAACTCTGGAGTTGGGGAGAGATGTAACAACCATGCAGGGTAGAACCTGGGCCCAATGTAGAATGAGCAAGAGGAGAACTGGTCATTTCAGCGATGAAGGCTAGGTCTTAGGATCTAGTACCAGACTAACCTGGGCCTTAGTGTAAACTAGTAGTTAGTCTAAAAAATCAGAACTGAGCAAACCCGAGTGTGAACAGCCATGCGCAAATCATATGAGGATGCCATGGAGTAGAGCCTAGGGACGAGGAACGGTTATAGGCCTAACCATAAGGATAATGATTAGAGCCGAATGACTACCGGTGGCAGCTAGTGGGGTCACTGAGAAAGCTTGTATAACAATGGAATTGTGAGGTTCACGACTTACCTGGGTGTGAAAGGTTTTTCTGAAAAGTGAAGCATATAAAAAGGTTTTTGAAAATTAGGTAGAAGCCAAGTCTTAGTTCAAAAGCACGAGTATCAGACGTGGTCGTGTCAGTTAACATCAGGGCTTTATCCACGGTGGGGTAATATGCTATTGATGTTTTGTAGCGAGTGGGGAAACAAGGCGACGAATTTATTGAGGAGTTTACTCCAAAGTCTGGAATTATTTAGCGGAGAGAAATCAAATTCAATGGATGGCCTGGCGTTCGGAATAAAAGGATGCAGGTCTCTGTGACGGGGGCAGTAGAGAGTAAGTGACTGTACACACGGAGAGTGGGTTGTGGGTAATAGAGGAGTTATATAAAAGAAAAGAGTTTGGAGGTACGTGATAGCGCAGGGCCGTAAAGCTGCATTTCTGAACAGCGAATTGAGTTGTCCAGGAGTGACATCGTTGTTCAAGGCATTCTGGATGGTGCTGTATATTGGGAATTGCTTCATCAAGGTTCAGGGGTCACAGTTTATATACTGTTTTTGTCTTCCTCAAATGGGAACGGGGGACCGTGATAAATGAAAGAGGAGACGTCAATAATGTACTTCGAGAATAGAAATGGACTTAGCACGCTTCCATGGATGACAACAGTGGTAACGGAGGAGGGTTGTGAGAGATGTTTATCGACTGAGACAGCTTGGCTGCGAGAGGAAAGATAGGAGGAGAACCAGTTGAGGATAGGGAATTAAGTTCCAAAGGCTTCGAGTCTGGTCAAGAGTCGCGAGTGAGAAACGCGGTCAGATGCCCTAGTCATGTCCAAAATGATGACAGTTGGACATTTCCTACCGTCTGCACTGTAGTGAACATACTGAAAGAGTCAACTTGACAGGTGTTACAAGACCGAGTTTTCAGAAAGCCACGTTGGCCTTCATGTACATAGTTATTAAACAACAAACCCTCAGGTATGAAGTACTCTTGATTATAAGTGAAATCTTGAGCATCTTATCCGGCCGGCGAAAGACAGAAGTTCCCTGTTTTACTTAAAGTTTTTCACTGATGACCTGAATGCTACTAGAGAGCCTGCGCAGGAAGATGGAGATAGAAAAGTCATGAGAATTTCCGTATGATGGTAGGACCTCTTTGTATTTTATTTGCAAAGCTGTAAGGACATGAGACAGGCTAGAGGGGGGGGGGGGGTTGATAAGTAGTGATCTGGCCTAAACGGTGAAGAATTTTGGAGTATAAGAGACTTGCTGCAAGCTGGGGTTCGTGAGTCAAACAGTAATCGCCTCAATCTATGAAGCGGATTGACTCAGTGAGTCGCTGCTATTCGTAATGAGGAAACAGAGAGTCGAGCGGGCCACGTGTATTGTTATAAATGAGGGCAATAAAATTACACGAAACCACACTAAGTATGTTAGTTTCCACTTTGGACGGGCCTAAGGTGAAGACCAGATCTAGTGTGTTATTCTTCTTGGTTGCGGTGAGATCATGTTGGGTCTAGAGTCCTACTCGAATGCTGGACAGAAAATTAAACAGGTAGTGCGAGGATGTGAGTGTATCCCAGTTGACTTCGATGCGTGAAAGCCACCAATGATCAGCTTAGCTCCGAGGGGTATATCGGATAGGTATTTAAATGCGTTATTGACGGTTATAAAGTCAGAAGCGGCTTACTAGGATGTCTAAACAGACTGCCAATGTTAAGGCTCTTGTGGGCACTGAAGGTCAACCCATGAAGAGTCCTGCACTGCATCCAGGATGGGGTGGTTGTGAGAGGTTGCGGTAAAGGTGCACATGATGGAGAATGAACATCGGACACCCTGGCGAAGCCTGCTCTTATTAAAAGTCTGATAGCCTATCAAGGAGACTTGGGCAGGTGGGGCGGAATTAGCTAGCCAAGTCTCCATGGTGAGAAAAAGATCAGGGCTGTGCAGGAGCACGAGACTTTGTAGCAAGTCAAGTTCATTGATGAGGGGCCGACAATTTGCGAGGGGTAGAGAAAGTTTAGCTGGTTTGTTCTTGGTCAGAGATGAATGACAGTGCGGTATATGGGCTGGAGCGCCTAGGGTGGAGCTAGATTGTGTGTCTTTACTGGGGTGTTTGTTGGTTGATGGAATAGTAGTAAGTTGATGTGTAACTGAGCAGAAAGGCTGGGGTGGATGAACTACTTTCACGGAATGGCTTGAAAGAGATCAAAAACACTTAGAGTAGTCAGTAAGGTGGACCAGGTGATATGACACACCATGGATGGTGAAATAAGCCGAGCAGGCATATCTGGCTAAAGAGCCAGCTTGGTTGCTAGGCTTAGCTGGGTATGACCAGCCCCGACTGGGACATGGAAATGTGGGGAGAGAGGGATAAGTAGCAAGTAGGTGAGAGAAAAAAGGGAAGTGTAGTATTACCAAATACCTTGGCACCTACCTGAACACGAACGGTAACACAGGTGCCCTCTTTACACCAGTAAGTTGGTGGGCTATAACCTGGAAGGTAACGTGAAACGGAAGTGCGATGTAAGGGTGCTGGTTGGAGCAGAGACTGGAAGGTCGTGTGTACTGTTGTAAGTGGTCTGTGGTAAGAAGGGGATTCAGGGTAGGCGAGATATGCGGATTATGGAAGGAGGGCCATCCATTTGGAAAAATATTACTTAGGTTACGATGGAGGTTACGTAAAACACCAACGAAACTATTTGGTATGAAGGGTGGCATCACTGGAAAGGCCCGGAGGTCAGACGTAACTACCTTATGGGGATGATTACCAGGAGATGTAGAAAACGCATGACTGGGTGGTATGTACGGCGCACCTGGAGGACCGTGGTTTTTTTTGGGGGGGGGGAAGGAGATAGGTCGCGTATAACTTTCTTTCGTTCATTGTTGCACTCTGTGTTGCTTCGCTTGGGGTGCTTAGTAGTTAGAAGTGCGGCCTGGTGAGTGAGTTAGAAATGACCGTAGTGTTCACAACATGTATTCTAACTACTGATAACGTTTTCACTGGTTTAGGAGATGACCTAGGAACCGTAGTTTGCAGAACGGCTATTGGAGCCGAGTGGCGAGGTGAAATAAAGGAACTTAGGGTGCGTCCGTTGATCGATTGATGATTTCTGGGTATGTTTGTTGGGCTGGTTGGGCGATTCACACAGCCATCGGTTATGGCCAATGTCCCGGTGATAGGCGATGGTGGAATCGGGTTGCCAAGCCCAAGGGCGGACAACGTGCCAGGCGTGTACTCTATACTTCTTGGCTTCTTAGGCGTAGGCTGGCGAAAGGAGGTTGAAATGGATATAACTAAGTCGACGTCAACATGTGGGATCGATGTTCTGGTGAGCGTGAAGTTGGACTGATATTTCAAGTACGTGGCGCATCGTCAGACGGTGAAGAAGCGGGCAGCTGAGGGCGGACACATTTTGGCGTAGCTAAGTACGTACTGGCGGACCTGACAAACCCCCATTTGCAGCGGGGTTTTGTCTGCAGCGATCTTACTGTTCTTGAATGGAGCTCTCGAAGCGATACTGGACTGATTCCTGATGAATTGCCCGTCAGGTTTCTCATCAAAGGATAGGAAAAAGGGTGAAAAAGATTTGCTTTGAATGTTCTTTCATAGCCGAACGTTTCCGCTGAGGTAACGTAGCCCCCGGTCCTCGGTTTGTAGCTCGATAACCATTGTTCTCAGCAGCGCGCATCGGAGCAGAACTTGAATCACTGGAGCGGGATAATGTGTGTTCTTTGTGAACTCAGTTGCTTGCCGATAGTGTACACAGGCGGAGAATGTGGTACCATCAGATTCGGAAATATTTCGGATAGACAAGTCTGTTGGTCCTCGCAATATTTTGTCACGTCGGTTACACTACAGGGGTCGTTCTCTACGAGGCCGAAGCAGTTGAGTACACCGGCCTCGGTGGCGAGAGACGTTTTCGATGTCTCCCGTCGAGACCGAATACGACAACGAAGCCAGGACAAGCCGTTCTTCACGACTATTACTGGTCTCTTTGCGTCCACTGCAAAATTGCGCCATCGTCAACAGTGAGTTCACCCTGGGTAAATTACGCTTGAGACCATGCAGGCTGAAGTTTGTGTATCGAGTTCGTCGCCGTCGGCATACCCTGAACTTCCGTCCTCCTTTTGCCGAAATGAGATAATCAGGCCTCAATGAACAGACAATTCTAATGTCATCAGCAAAATGAACCGGGGCGCCCTGACTCACTGAGGGGAATATGTCGTTTATATACACGAGGAACAGCTGAGAGCCAAGGACGCATCTCTGTATATCACAGTTTGTAACCGGTTTAGGCCTGGAAAGGCCCCTACTTATTGAGACAACCCTAGAGCCATTCAACGAGAAAAAAAGTGATCCAAGACACTAAGGAGTAGGTGGTGCCAATGGATCGGATTTTGGCCAGAAGATGAGTGTGGCAAGTGGTCACACCGCTTTGACAGGTCATAGCAAATAACTGTACGCTGCTCGAAGCAAGGCCAAGGTCAGCCTGATGTATATATCAGGTTGTCTCGCTTATTTCCTTTTTTCACAGTTCAGGCTTGGTTTCACGTCGCACTAAGTAATAATAGTTATTTGCTCTGAAGCGTCAAGTTGTTCGTGACCATAACTGCGAAGCATCGCTGTGCTTCCATAATTTGCTACAGAGAGATCTTCAAAACCCTTCACTGGGAAGTCCAGATCCATACCTACCACCAGTCACCCTTTGTTAGCCCATCTTTAAAATACTTAGCGATTGCTGGCTGAATCACCTCTTCTATTTATCATGAACAAATACCCCCACGTACTCTCTTTCTTGATGTAGAGGGCCGTTTCCTGTTCTCATGGATCCATTTGAAACTCTTAAGCTTTCATGAAAGTAAATCTTCCGAATTCATGTGTGTGTTTTGTTTTGTCTTTTACTTGCCTTCCCCGCCTAACCCTCGGAAGACGGGTTTTCCATGCGCCTTGCTACTATTCTTCTTGTCCAGCAATGGGGCCATTCCACAAAATGCTGAACCTATATTTTTTGCTCTGTTTGCAGTTCTGACAGGCCCCTTGCTCCTCGGCCATAACAACTCCTAAGAGTGTCTCTTCCGTGTTGCAAACTGCTCTGTATTACGGTCAAGAGCTGTTATTTTGTATTCAGGAGACCATTAGCTGTCAGAAGCAGTGTCTAAGCTTTCTTCTGAATAGTCTCTGGGTCTGGCTGCATTCAACAGTCGCAGGCTGTACGTTTCCGTATTTTAGATGCTACTAGTAGGGATCTTTTCCCGACACCGTCACCAGGGTTATTGCTCTTCGCGCTGATTTTACTGCAGATCCGGCTTTGCCACTTGACTAAGTTAAGTGCGCTCTACTGGCCCGATGCCCTTATTCCCATAAGTGACGGAATCGATGAAATCCCGCACATGTAAACTGGGGTCCGTTGTCGGAAAACAGTGTCCCAAGAAGTCCATGACGGGAGAAATGGGCAAGCAAATTGTTAACTAAGTTGGTTGTTGTCGTTATATGGAGGGGGCTAACCCCAAAAAACCACTCTAATGATCGACCAAGTTCAAGTAATGTCTGCCCTCGAGCTCGAAGGTATCTGCTGCTAAAGTTTGCTGGGGACAGGTGGGCGATTCCCGTGGCAGCATGGGAACCTCGTGTGTAGTCTTAGGCTGCGTGACAGAGCACAACGGAAAATCGTCAAACATTATGCCGTATCAAGGTCATGACCGGACTGCCATACTAGTAGGGATATTGCTGCGATTTCCAGAGGGCCGGACTGCCATAGCAGCCAGGGTGGACGAAAAGTTCATGCAGGTGAAGGTACTTGAGAGTGACCGGAGGGCTCTTCGGTTCCCGCGGCAGCCAAAAGGAGTACTAAATGACGGCTCTTCCATTTGGAGCAACTTCATCATCATTTTGCGCTAATTTTGCAATAAAACAAGCAGTCCGTCAATTCCAAGAGGACTAAGGCCAAGCTACGCTGGACTCTGTAGGCTGTAACTTCGAAGTAGAAAACTGCCTCCCATCGTTTATCGCCCGCAGCGAAGCTACTAGATTTGCGGACGAGATAACCGAATAATAGCTGAAGGCTGGATTAAAGCTGAGGAAATGGACGACCAGTTCATCTGAGTTGGGGATGTCGTTCGAGGTGAGGAAGGTGCCGAGTGATTTTGTTCCCATGCTTCAGCCGGATTCTAATTGTCAGCGAGCATTGGGGGTGCTGCGGGATACGAAGGCGGGCGGTTATACTTTTCAGTTTCGTCTACTCGATACGCCAAAAACTGGAGGGGGCATATCGTCAAACCTGAGTTCTTGGTCTAGTCCCTTCGGCCTGGTTGCACTGTTGTGCCTGCCTGCGAAACTGCTTTAGCAAAGGTTGGGAAGATCAAAATTGGGTTGGGACCAGCCTCCGAATGTTGTAGAAGGCTACTAGATGCGGCAGAGTATGTGTTCCGCTCGGGGTCTGAACACTATACAGATCCCCAAAAGCTTGCGCAATGAAGACAAATATGGGGTGGGCTCAACGGAACTTTATTACTTTTGTGACGCATCTGAAATGGACCACATGGTAGTAGCTTATGCGTGGGGGGTCCCGACGGACAAGCCGCCTCACATTGTATTGCTGTTCAGTAAGTCTCGCATAACTCCCTTGAAACCGATTACATTAACTCAGCTAAGAATGTTTGCCACTGCTCCAGGTGCCAAGGTGGGCAAAGCCGCCAAGAATGCCTCGTCAGGGCCGCTCAACCGCTACTGGTATTGGATGGATTCAATGATGGTGAAGCTCTACATAGAAAACAATTCTGATCTTTTCAGCACCTTTGTAGCGAATAGATGGTCGCTCATACACCAGTTCTCTACGGCTTTCCAGTGGCGGCACTCGAGGCCAGAAGGAAACTTGGCCGATTTCACCTCGCTAGGTATACCAAAGTAGAAATTCCTGGAGCTTTCGTTGGCGGGGCCTACCCTTCTTCACAACTACGTAACCACCAACCTTGCCATCTAGGTCCAGTCTCA
Source organism: Fasciola hepatica (assembly GCA_948099385.1). Classification (NCBI taxonomy): domain Eukaryota; kingdom Metazoa; phylum Platyhelminthes; class Trematoda; order Plagiorchiida; family Fasciolidae; genus Fasciola; species Fasciola hepatica. Next base: position 41,837,145 of record CANUEZ040000043.1, read on the forward strand.
CGGGCTGGAGATGAGAAAAACATTGTTTGCGGTCACTCAGGAAATGTCAGACAAACTAGGGAAGCCATTATTCCGTTATTCGGATTGGTCAAGGCTTTTAAGGGCCGTCATACTGATAGTCAGTTTTGAGTCCCACGTCAAGCCCTCGAGTTCTCCAAGAACTTGAGCGTAGTGAAGCTGAGAAGACTGAATTTGGGCAAGAGTGGGGAAGCTAGATTGCTACCTTTGAAATTGGTCCAGAGAGAGGTATTTTGCGACCCGAAGCGGGGAGCGGACGAAAGCCTCAAGGGTCCACTAAAAAACTCCCCTCCCCCGTGTTACGAAGCTGCTTGTCGTGTGTAGGTTGGCAGAGTTTAAGCACCCAGTAAAGCTACCCAACCGGCACCATGTAAATAACTTAATGATACGCCACTGTCATTGTACAGAGGGTCACAGTGGTACTTCACAGGTTTCGCTGGCCGCTCATGAGGGTGCTGGATAGTGAACTGAGTGAGCACGACGGGGAGAATGGTTGGAAGATGTGTCGTCTGTCGGCAAACGACGGCAGCCTCCGGTAAGCGGGTGATGGCACCGCTGCAATTAGACCGTGCAGAGAAAGGGTGGTGAGGCTTCTCGTTTGTTGAAGCTGATTACTTTGGCTCCATTCTGGTATGCCAAGGCAGGAAATCGGAGAACGGATACGGCCGCCTATCAATTTGACTTCAAACAGTGGCGGTGCCAATTGGATTTGTCTTCGAATTAGACGTGGATCCATTCCTTCTGGCGCTCATACATTTCATGGGCCGGCGAGAGGCGCCTAAAGGAAGAGACAGTGGAAAAGGGTCAAATTTTCTTAGGTCTGCCTCAGAGTTAAGGGGGCGTATGACTCTTTCGGACCAGAATGAGATTAGCAAACAGATGTTGGCAGAAGGAATTCAGCGGCACTCCACCCGCTAGTGTCTAGTCACCTAGAGGGGGTTTGGGAGCTCGTGATAAGATCTGTGCGTAGGTTGCTCCTAATCCTGACCAGAGAGCAGACTGCCAAGGATGAAACCCTCGGATCTTGCTTTGCATAGTCCGAACGGATCCTGAAAAATCGCCCACTGGTACCCGTGATGCCACACTCGAATGATGAATTAGCTCACACACCGAAAAGTCTGCGTCTGCCTAGCAGCAACTACGGCATCCCAGTGGAAGGTTGAATGAATGATAGTTATTCACGAAGGTGGAAACAAGTGAACAACTTGGCCGATGCCATCTGGCGGCTTTGGGTGAAAGAGTGTTCACCTGTCTTGCAAATTAGAAAAAAAGTAGATAGGCAAGTAAAGGAACTTTAGTGAAGGCTATGTGGTGCTCTTCGTAGTTGAAGAAACGAATGGGGGCAGTGACCTCTGCCGGTGGTAGGGGACTGTCAACTGGATGATGATGTGCTAGTCCGAACCGTAGAGGTGCGCGTAGCGAAGGGGACTGCATTCAGGGAAATGAAAAAGGAGTTCGCTTGGGGGGCTGACTAGTACCCGGGTTCCCAAGCTAGGGGGTGTGCAGGCCTACCGCTGTAATTCCGTGTATACTCTAAGGGAAGTGAGGTAGAAGACCTACTTCCGTGAGTCCTGTGAATGTATTGTCTCGGGGAGAGTAAGCACGAAGGAGGGGCCTGAGTCCGATGTTATTCCAGGGGAAATGCAACCTGGTGGAATTTTGGCGGCCAGTGAAATATCTTGAACGATCAATAATTCCTCAGCTGTTACCTCGACATAATTCCTTCAAGGATTTTGACTACTTTTTCCCACCCCATTTCTACTGATACTGTTTTGTGGCCGTCTTATTTTGTACTTTTGAGGGGTTTACTTTCCTTTTTCTTGGTCGTGCTTCCCTTTTCAGCTAAATTTGTGGACGTCCAGCAGGACAGTTATTAGCAGTGATCGAAGGCAGTCTGCTTTATTGCGGTTCCGTTTCGCCTTCTCACTCAGGTTGACGGAGCAAATACCTTGAGCTCACTTAGGTTGAATTCTTCGGCCACAAGCCCAGGAAATTGTTATTTGGGCCTGCTTAGGCTTAGAGAACTTATTTTACTTGTTTGGGCTTCAGGACAGGTACTTTCTGTTTTATTCTACCTGATGACCATTCCTCGTTGTTCAGGATTTGGCCTGCTTTTCTCTACATTTGGGCAAGACAGTGACAAAGGCTGACTGTCAAAGGTATGAATAATGTAATTATATTTTAAACTACAAATCTTTTCATTAAAGTTCGTGATAGAAAACACGAACCCAGGTATTATTTTAGTGACCGAAACTTAGCTCTCAGAGCAGAAGCCCACCGGCTGCTCTAGTATCCCGGGCTACGAAACCTCCCCTAGCCTGAGCGATTCCCGAGGAGGTGTTGGTGCCTGGCATAAATTCGGAGCTCTATATATAAATCCGTCTTACCCCATTCGACCCCTGATCAATACCTGGACTCTGTGTGGCTGTCGCCAGATCGGAATAACAGCAGCTGCCTACTAGGTTGCATATACCCTCCTCCTTGCACGGACCTACATAGTATCAACGCCGTCGTCGACGCCTTCAACTTTCTTGCCGACCATATTTCCAGTTACAAAATGAATGCATGAGAAGTAAATTTCCTACACGTCTGCTGGTCTCCACCCAACAGCCCTCCTCATCTACCGTACTTCAACTCATATACAAGCCCGGTTCTTTGGCGTCAAATTCCTTAATCCCGTACAAGGGGCAACAGCACCCCCTTCCAAATTTTCACCCTTTGCCTCGCTTCAGATAAAACTCAGGTACCACGTCATTTCTCCAGAAGTGATTACAAAATGGTCCTTTGCAGGCAGCTGTGCCCCACCAACATTCAACCAACCCCGGGGCCCTCTGTGTTCCCGAATTACAAATTGGGGTCCAGTTTCCTCAATTATTAGTTTGTCAAACAGGGATAAATTTTGCCCCGCTAGTGATCCCGCTGATTGTTCATGCGCCATTCTTTTTTATTATTTGTTTAGGCTTGCATCTGCCATTGCCAGCAACCCTCTACTGTCACCCAGAAAATCGAAAAAGGGCTCAGGATCATAGCATTGCGGAGCAGTCAATCGAAGGCCAGGGACTCTCTCTATGTTCCTTCGCCTGAAGTTACTGTCACAGAATGCTTACCGCTTTAAGGAACGAAAGCTCATCAGTCAGGAAAGTGCAGCCCTCTCTCATCCAAAGAAGCCCGGAAGCCCGTCAAGACTGATAAAGTCATGGTTTGAGCACAATTAAAGCCGTAACCTCAAAATTATAATCAATGAATTTGAGCCCACCACCTCACCCGAAACTATATCTGAATCATTTGTTTTTCCCTTCGCATCCTCTCCAATACCCCCCCTCCTGTAACCCCCCCGCTCCGTCCCTGCTACTGTCACCTGGCTCTGCCCTGTTAGCGTCTTTTCTGGTGCTAAACGTGTACACAAAAAGCCACCTTGAATTAGCCCTCTCCTTCACCTGGCCCGAAGGAAGTTTCCCTGCTCCGTTCTTTTTTGGTAGGGTTGATCTCTCCCTCCGCCTTTTGAACCTATACACCTTGCCCATGGATAATAGCCTAGTGCCAAAGCAGTGGAAGATCTCCGTCATCGCTCCCCGTTTTAAGAGCCGATAGCCTTGTGACCCCGACAAATACAGCCCAATCAGCCGCACTTCTGCCATGTGTGAGCTGGAGGATCACACTTTTAAGGACCAAACTCTTCATTATCTACTTGACAGCAATCTATCTGACCCTTTCCAACAAGACTTTAATAAAACGAGATCAAGCACCACCTGTCATTTTCAGTTTCTCAAAACCGGTACTACTGCAATGGACGTAAAAAAAGCAGTGATTATCCTCCTCCCGTATACGACTAAAGCGTTTGGCAGGGTTTCAAATGCCCGCCTACTATCTAAAGTTATCTCCCTTGGTGTTGCAGACCCTCTTCTTCCCTGGTCAGCTTTTCGTTTGTCTTCCCGCTCAGAAGAAGTTTTGATCGATAACCACCTGCCCTCATCCACGTCCATTACGTGTGGAGCGATTCAGGGAAGTGTGCTAGGCCCCTTATTTTCCGTATGTATGTAAGTCGCGTCTTTGCCGCAGTGCACCATGGCACTCCGTATCTACTAGCTAGCGATAGTAAAATAGTGTAAACAACTGACGCATGCAAACCCGTCGGCTATACCGGTAAGCTTTTCTGATGATCTGACCTCCCTTGACCGATGGTGCAACACTTAGCGTATGCAGTTTTTGGCGTCCGAAAGTTCAATACTTACCCATAAATGTGCCGTAATCTCTGGGTCTATTCCTTTTAGTGGTCATCCAATCCCTATTTCTCCCTTAGTAAGAGACATTGGCCTACACCACTCGTCTCCTTCAAACTTCACCGAGCAGACATCCTATCAACTAGCCAATGCAAGAAGGCTCACTGGTCTGACCTTTCGTTGCTCTAGGCTGAAAGACGGCCTCATCAATGTGTACCGCTCTCAAGTCAGGCCACTTTTCGAACACTGATTTATTAGCTCCAGTATGACAAAATCAACCTCCGCCGCAACTGCGAATTTCCGATTCTCCTTCACCCAATGCTTGATCGGACTGAACTCGTCTCTCTGTTATCGTGAAGGGTGTGGCGAACTTGAACTCGATCCCCTTTGGCTGTGACGTATGAAGATCAATATCACTCTGCTAACTAAACTTGCGCATAGGCGAGTTTTTCACTGCTCGCCCACATTTTATTGGCCACTGTGTAAACTGGCTGCGGAACCGTATTTCACTCTTATCTGCACCACCCCCACGCCTAACTGTCAGGTCCAATTTCCCTGTTGTCTGTTTTGGTAAAGTATGGAATAAGCTTCCTGTTGAGGTACGCATTCTGTCCAATCTCCCCTCTGTTGAGTGGGTGGTAAACGCATTTCTCAACGGTCCTAATGCAATCAACCCGGAAGATGAGTGCTTTTTCACAGACCATGAGCTTGAAAGGAGCATTCAACTACAACTCTCTTATGACGCCTCTGCTGGATCAGCAATCTTGTTTTCACTAGACCACACAGTCCGACCCTTTTGCCACCCCATTCCCAAGCAGAAAAAGGTTTTCTCTAGTCTTAGCCAACAGCCAAATAGAAAGTTATTTTTTGATCTCATCACTCATTACGAAAAGTCGTCATTTATCGTCCACATAACGTCCTCCCATGGCCGGCCACTGTAAAACGTTTACTGCTCAGTCACCACAAAGAATAACTACCTGTGGGTCGTCTCGATGTATCAAAACTGGATACCCTGACATCAGCTGGCTCACATATGAACTGAAAGTCGTCGGACTGTGGACCTGTCCAAAGTGAGCTGTCAGCAGTGCATTCCCCGAGTTCTGGAATCTTTCCGTGTGTCTGCTTCCCACATTCTCTCTTATGACCGAAGGCCTCGAGGCAACCGATGGGGAGATGGCAGCAAATCTGTGGCTGTCCTATTACGTTAGGGAAATCAGCCAAGCTTCGCTGTGGCGGGCCTCACAGGTCACGCATAAAGAATGGCGGGCGGAGAAGAAGTAGGGAGTATTACGCATGAGGTAAACACTCTCTCCAGCCCCTCTGAAATGAAGAAGACACCAAAGAACAAAAATACTTCTGGCTGAGAAGGTATTGTATCCATATTCAACCCTTTTCAGTAACCGATGAGCTCCCCGGTACAGCCGCTATTCAGCCCTGGTTATAGGATGCCCCCCAAAACAAGTGAGCTTACGAGCTAAGAACTCAGTTCTTCAGCCTGACCCTGGGCTATGTGATAGCGTGCCAGGCGAGCTCTTCACATAAAAACCCGACCCTAACCCCTTCAGTTGAAACGCACTTGGGTTCCCCACTCCACCTCCGACCAGCTGGCTGATGCCAAATTTCATCGCCCTCGTACGTTTTCCAAAGTTCAACCACGTAAGTTCAGCTGTAATCACAATTCTTTTAGTCGATAAGTGGACTGGCTATCACCAGCCCTTGTTTACCTTTTCCAAATTCAGCCCTGGATGCTCACTCGAAGTGGTTTGCAATCCAAAACGGTTGTGACCCACCTAGGTTTCCACGCGCCTACGTCGTTTTCTCAGAGCACAAATGACATGCTTCTGGATCTTGTGCACAAGGCCGACTGAGGTTGTAGCAAAATGGACTCTCCACGTATGCCTATCCACCTCCCGCTCCAAGTTTGAACCACCCGTGCCCTTACATGCACAGTTGACATGTATGTGGACATCAGCTACAAAGCTACCGCGGCTCCGACCCTTGTACCACTGTTCTGGACAACCAGTCTGTACCCCAGACGACAAACAAGTCTCATCGTAGTACTAAATATATATCTACGTAAATATGAATGTACATACAAGAATGTGGGGGGGGGCTGCCTGTGTATTCTGCGCATAATTATCTGTTTTTTCTCCTTCTCGTGGGAAAGCGGCGGTTCCTATGTCCCAGCCCCCATTCCACTCTCCAGTTTACAGCCAAAGCTAACAGCAACCTTCCGTGTATCAAGACTCAACACCAGCCTGAAGCATTAGTCTTGTTAATGCCCCAAGATAGGACCTGTGACGTATCCTCCAGACTCAACAAACAAACCTGCCAGTTGGGTTCCTAGGGCTTCCCAGCGGCTTCCTCGCGTAGCCCTCAGATCCTACATCCCAAATGCACCTCCACTGTTGAGTGTCCCAGAAGGATAAGATTTCCCGGTACACTGGCCAGCCGGTAATCCAGTACCAGGCCTAATGTTGCTAGAGCAGTTAGTTCTTACGGACACCGACTTATCACGCCTAGGACTTCTCATGCCACTAAAACCACTGTGCCTCATTTTAACCTCCATATCGCTACCTGTTACTCTGCTCGCGCCAACCTTCAGCTGGAACATCTTCCAGACAGCAACCTTCTCTTTACCATCTTAAGCCACCCGGTCATCCTGTTGCTTGACTGTAATACGTCACCGGCAAACAGATGGGCCACCATCCAGTTTCATCAGACTAGCTCCAATCTATACCTAGAAGTGACCATAAGAGCCATAACAGTGCCAAGAACCCCTCCGTTACCCCACCCCCACCCCCAACACCACACTCTCAGTCCTTCACATCGAATGGGATGTACTGATCCTCCATATCCACTGCTACCCCCTATCCTTTCCTGCTCCCTAGACACCAGGCTCACATATTACGGCCCTAGCGTGCCCCGCACTTTTCCCCACCAGTCCCCGCCAAATCCCGGACTAACACCTACGTATGTCATCAAATACCCCAAGATGGCACCTTTAACCCGCTCTTCCGCCCCACATACACAAGCGCCCCACTTACTGCCTCCTTACCATCCACGAGCCTCCAAGCCTTCCCGAATTTAATAATAATAATAATAATAATAATAATGTTTTATTTCGGGGACATCCGAAGCATGCTCGATTGCATGATCATATGATACAAGTGAGGTCACAAAGAGGTTCCTTGGATATTCATTTGGGTAAATGCAGCCTAAAAGTGTACAGGTTGTAGTGGTCGCACGAACTATTGCCCGGCAAATTTGAGCTTGAAGGCCGGGTGGAGTTACATTCGCGAAGTGAGTGAAATAGGCTCCGCTGTCGAGATACGTGATGAAGTAAAGCGGCGATGAAGTACAAACGCGCAGTATTTTGGATAGCGTCGATGTAAAGTCGCAGGGGTGAGTAAACTGACAAAGAAAACTTTCGAAAAAGCACCAACGAAATATTAGAGAATTTTGGGTGATGAAGGACATACACTTGAGCCAGTAGTCCAGATGACCCGGAAAATAGCAGAAATATAATACCGAAGGATTTGTGGTGTCCTTCAAGGAGGGGGAATGCGTAAATGAAACAGTCCGTTTAACCACGGAATTGGTATTTACTATTCATCAAGAGGTTGTGGAGGACGCCCTCATAAAGAGGTGGATGTAGATGCCCGAGCCTGGAAATTTCACTGGGGCAGAGTGACGAAAGATGACAGGTGAGTGAGACACGATTCGAATAAATGGTTCGCGTCAGGTTAATTGGTGAACACAACTTGACAACAGGAGTTGATATACGATGATCTTATGAAGTCGTGTGGGGTGGTGCATGAACGATACTGTCAAAACATGTAAAGAATCGCTTAACGGAATGCCCTGGTAAGAGTCTAACATGGGGCATTTGGGAAACAACTGGAAGGTCAGTAAATTGGCGTACGTATAGTCCATTGCCAGCAAATTAAATTACAGTAGTTGATTTTCAGCTAAAGATGCAGAGAGAGCACTATGGATTGTGGTGCAGGTGGCTGACCATGAATCTTGTCGGAGCAGCGGCAGTGGTTCATAGATGAGTGAAAAATGATACAATTATGGATTTGTCCGGGTTCGTTGAATAGCAGCATGGGAGCATCTAAAGTTGGTAACAAAGTGGATGCGGGGGGTGGACATATGTTGGACTGATGCAGTCGTATAATAGTAGTACATATGAGCAGCTCTCAGGAAGTGCAGGTGATTGCAAAGCTGGATATGCTGAAGTCTGACATGAAAAGCTAAGGAGGCAGTCGAACTATTTATGTCCTGGATTGTGAATACTTCATTGCCAATGCAACTGTCATGAAATGTAAATGGCTGAATGAGAAAAGATGCAACGGAAGGATACACTGAACATAGAGGTGGTGTCACGCCGATGAAGCTCTGGAAAGAGGAGCATTTCGTTTTGTGTGGAATTGTTGGCAGGTGAGAGACGAATCTTTAAATGATGGTTTTGTTTAGATAAATGTAGTGATGACATACAAATTACCAATTGGATGAATGGTCTCTTCAAGAGTATACCAAGAATCGTCATATTCATAATAAAGATCTGAACAGTGAAACCGTTTCACGTTTTGGGGTACAGAATCCGGTAAATGGATATGATAGAATGAGGGTAAACATGGCATCAGTTCAGACAAATAGAAGATAAGTCGATGGATATAAATGCCAGTAGTCGCAAATAGTAGGGTACATTTCTGAGCCGAGTGAGTATATGTGCACAGGTTGATGTGGAACTTGACCGGATGTATGGTAAACCCTGATCAAGAAAGTTGGAGGAGGCAATGGGAGGCAGCAGTAATATGCAGGGGACGTTGTTTTTCAATCCGCAATTGGCGCTAGTGGGTGAGGCTGGCCGTGCGCTGGACACCCAACCTGAAATCCAACTCTGGTGACAGGAGGTGCGATCCGCCAGCTTAGTTGCGCCCGCGTATCGTTGCAGTTGGCCTGCACGCCCGATGTGCCCCGGCCAAAGCGGTGGATCTGACCGCGCCTCGCACCGCTGGGATTGACATGAGTTTTCTTGGTGGGACCAAAAAGACTGTAGGTATCAGGAAGTCCGCGATCAGGCGACCAGGCACCAGGGGATCCCGGAACATAACCAAGGGAGCATCGGTCGGGTAGCGTATGAATAGCCAACGGTCAGGTAGATGCGTAGGCCAGGTCAGTGACCGGTGTGGCCTCCAGAGTATTAAGAGTCATCGAGAGAAAGGTTCGCACGAATGAAGGTCTGGAAATAGAGAAAAAGTAGAGGAGCGTAGTCTGGGATGCTCCCAGCTGAGGATAAATGAGAATCGATACAAAGAGGCAACAATAGTAGACAGTGACCCTCTGAGACTAGTTTTTCGATTGCAGAAGGCGGAAAAACCAAGAATGGTTATTTAGTTTTATCTGTCTAAGACCGCTGGTGTTTGCGCGATTCAAAAGTCTAGACCCTTCTCATAGGCTTGGTCATCGGGCATGTCTACATTTAGGAGCTGTAAGGTTTGGGTAACCGTGAGGAATTTATCCAACGCACTTCTAAACCGATGGCTGGAAGTAGAACTGCGTATTTCTAACGGTAATTTATTCCATAAGTTAGAGTACACTGTGATGAAGAAATGTGAACGTAAGCTGGTGTTGGTAATAGGGGTTGAAAGGGTAAGAATTCTAGAACGTAGTGGATTGCTAGAAACGGGCGCAAAGTGCAGTGGATTAGAAGTATATGTCCGGCTGTGAAGGATGTTATACAAAAAGATAAGGTTCAGCCACTAGCTTCCCATCAGTCACCTCACACTACCTCCCAGTTGCTCACCCACTTTCCTTCACTTCTACGCCCAACTACCGGCGTCGTTTTAATCCTGTCCGACAGGTAAGTTATCCGTGGCCAAGGACTCAATCCTTCCTGACTGGCGCCCTCTACACCTCTGGCTACTCGCCCTACCATCTAATCGGCAACCTTTCGCAAACCTGTGTCACTGATTATTCCACCTTCGACACCGTGCCCCTGAGTACTTGGCACAGTGTGATCCCCACGACAACCACGCTGCCTCCGATACTCTTAATGTTTCACCTTGAACTTGCTGCTCCTACTTCCATACTACATGACCACCCTTTGGCCCACATCAGTAGCCCCTTGCTTGCTAGCTATATCGATCACCCACTACCATCGGTGGAACTCCATGCTGACGCTCCACCTACTTATTTTACCCGTTCCAAAGTCACCCGCCTCGCTCTTCTGATGATGCTTTACTCACACTGACACCTTATTTTTATCGTCATATTAATCCCAATAGCCATACACCCAGCCTCAGAGTGTCGCCCCATCCAACACCGAATTCCTTTCTGTCAGTTCTTGTAATAGCTCCGTCAATAATTGGGAGAATATCGCAGCTGCGATCCCTGGCATTCACCTAAAACCCTAACACAACACTAGTTCCTGGATCCTAGCTCTCCGGTGATACTGCTCTCGACCTCGCTCACATGGCTGGATACCATTGCCCCTCACACACTCAAAGGAACAGGCTTTGTGTTGGCTGATTAGTCTTTGTCAAATATGCTATCCACACCAGAATTACTGACCGTTCATCTCTTTTCCTTATTAAATAATCACTATGGCCGTCTATTCGTCTCTTGTCAGAAGCTACTTCTCGGCTACTTCCACGTCACACAAGGTCTGAAGCTCACGAAAGTAGCGAATATTTTTCATGCCGCAGTTGACTAAGTTGCTCAGTACCACTCATCAAACAGCCCACTAAAACCGGGTCAGCATGGCTTTCTGAAATCCCGCCCCTGCTGCTCCTGCCAGATGGACTTCTTTAAAGCCCTATCGTCTACAGCTGACGCGAGAAACTCTATTACTGGCCTTTACATCGACATGTCTAAGTCTTTTGCCCGTGTTCCCCATATGCACTTGACATCCGAAATCCGATCTCTTAGTATTACGAATCCTCTCCCGTCCTGGCTATCCTCGTATCTCTCTCGCACATCATAGTATATACTGGTTGACGGCCGCTTGTCTTCTGCCAAACCCAATGATAGTGACGTCATCCAAGGCAGCTTCTTGGGTCCATTACCATTCATCATTCAAATCAATGATCTTTTATCCACTATTTGCCAAGGCACCCCATTCCTCTTTGCCGATGGTATGAGAACAATTTACTCCTCCCGCCCTCTTGACCTATTCACGACTTCAAACAACGTGCTGGGAGACTTATTCTCTTTCTAGAACTGGTGCAGCTGATGGCCGACGAAATTCCCTGTAGAGAAGACTCTCCTGTTACCTCACAAGTGCACTTTACCGCCCGGCCTAATTAACCTGGACGGCAATCCCACCCCCATACTCCCATGGTTATTGACCTTGCCTTACTCTACTCCTTTCCTTTAACTTCTCGGAACGAGTATCTTTCCATACCGATGAAGCTAGGCAAACCCGCCGATTGCCTCTCTGTGTATCTCCCACATGCAAGACCACTCCTGGAGTACCGTTCGATTATCAACGGCCTCGGATCACGTTTCTGTGTTGTACCCTTATAGAAGTTCACCGTGCCTACACCAAAACGACCTTGGGTGTATCCGTAGCTCTCACATACCTCCAAAGCTGTGAGCTTCTACAAATCGAGCCGCTGCGGGCTATTCGCCTGAAGCCCCTTCCTGGTCTTTGTCTTTGGGCCAATCCACAACCAATACTTCACTTCCTATCACGTGGCATTATCTGCCCCCTGCAGCTAGCCCCCTCTCCACGGCGCCTTTCCTGTCCTCATTCTCCAATCAAGTCTCACCCCGGTGGCCCGATTCTTCCTCTCAGCCTATCTAAAATATGGAATAATCTGCCCCTCAGTTTACGCAGAGCCTCCCCACTGCTAAGCTTTAATCCCACAATTGGAATGTACTTAACTGTTCCCAATGCTATATAGCTAGCCAGTGAGTGTGTCCATTTCGGTCTGGGCTTCGAAAGAGACTTCACACTGTAGCACCATCTCCTCCTCTTCACGACCCAGTACTCATATTCCATGTCCGATAACTTTCTTCTCCTCGGTAATACGAACTACTATCATCGACATTCTTGATCCGCTAAGAACTTATCTCCGGTATTGGCTGAGATAACCCTACCTTTAGCCCAAAATAGTCTGTGATTCCAAGCTGTTTTAATCCGTCTCTTTCTATCTCGCGCCTTTAAGATGGCCCTATCACAGCCTCATAATAACCATACCTCTGCTAATACAACGGGTAGCACCTGTTTACGCCCCCTGCCGTTTCTCATCTTGCCCAAGGGACTCACCGAATCGATAACCTCTTGTTTTGCCCTCAGTTGCATTTTTTCCCAGGCTAAGCTTTGCTATCTCACTTCCTTCTCGGTGATCCACTACGAAAGCCAGTGGCCTCGGGAATAATACCGGTCATTTTTCTGGCCAGCGCGCCTGGATAACCATGCTAAGTGACCGTCTACCCGTCGCTGTTCCGCGTTGGCTCTGCTGTCCGAGGCCGTTTACTGTCAAAGCCCGGTAGCATCCAGCAAAACTTTTGCGGATCGCTTGCCTCCATCATCTTCTTTCCACCACGGTAGGCGTGCCAAACGATTCTTTTATCACTCTAATCGCTTTTCGTTGTCAGCTCTCGCGTGCGCACCTAAATGCCTCATCTCTATTACCACCTTTTTTGATCCACCAAATCATGCACATCTACCCACCTTGTCCATGCTACTATCGTTTTTCATCACGCTAGCACTAGCTGCTTGGTGCCATTACCGCACCCCGTACTTCCTCCATGCAAGCCTAAAAATATTTGTTCTTTTCCGATCATGTGTCGCTTAATCACTCCATATTTCTAATCTGCACCCACCACCCTTTGCTCATACAGTCCAACGATCGCGCAGTTATGTCCCACTGCCTATCTTCTCAACATGTTCTTCCTTATCCTAATCTGTGATTCTCCGCGCCAACATCGACCACTCTTGAGTGTTTCGTGCCCACTCACATGCCAGAACACTTCGTCTCCGCCACCTTATCTTTCACCTTCGTACCTATTTTCGATAAGACCCTCCGATATATACTCCTTACTCAGCTTGGCCAATCTTTATGGGGCCTTCCATCAGCCGGTGCTTACGGCTCACTCCACCTGGTCGTTTGCCAACAGGCATGAAGCTGTCGCCCCGAAACTGTAAAGCGTATATTTCTTCTGCCTTCTGTTCCATCACAGGTTTGCTTCTCCTGATGCTTCATTTTTTTACCCTCAGTACGTGAGCCTCTTGTGGTAACATGGGTAAAGTGGGCCAGGCTTTCATCTCTCAACATATTTCTTTCTTCAGGGTTTCCCTCATCTCCCTCCCAATATATTGCTTAGCAAACCCACCGCCTTTTCTGCGCAACCCGTGAAATTATGGCCCATTTTCCTTTGTGTTCCACCGATTTTCAACTGTTGTAAAGAAAAAGATGTGTTGCCATCATTCAGCTTAGTTGCTAGCCACGTGACTCACACCTTCCTGCCCCGGCTGACCTCCCTAGTTCTCACTTCCTAACACAATTTGTCATTGCCACTGCTATAACTTTGCCCCCGGTTCCATTTCTCCTCTGACAGTCCGCGCTCCATCAACTAGTTGAAACTACACTCGATCTGCACTTACCCCATCGTGCCTTGCCGCCTCTTTCCAAATAAACCTTGTTCTCTGACACTCCCCTTTTTCAAATGTCGTCGCATGATGCTCCTGCTTCTAAGTGGCTCAACCGGTTTAATCTTACCTATATCTTTCAAACGTCCCTCATCTTTCCTCCTCTGGGTCTTGCCTGCGACAGCCCCTATTGTTTCTGTGCTTCCCAAGTGACTTAGTCCTTGTTCGTTCTCGGCTGATTTGTCATGCACTACCGCCATAAATGAGACGATATATCAAGTTCTTCCTGTCGTTCGAAACCAACCAAACCACCCTTACCTGCCTTCTTCCATCATTGCTGTACTTCTTCTTTACCCATTATCAGCCACTGTTTTTTCAGTACTGAGCACCCATTGTTCCAAAAGGCAGATCAAGTTCCTCAAGAATAAACTAAGTTTAGGTGAAAACGAAGAACATATATTAGCCCTGCTTCCGTCAGCTTCTCGCCAGCCATTTTCGTCACTCACGCGCTGCCTCTCGCCCGACTGGCGTCCTTTTTCAATACTTTGGTGTGAAATGGCTTTCGTGTACCAAATTCCACAAACTTCCTAGCCAACTGACCGTTTTCTCAATGTCTATTTCTCTTCCCGTTTCATATCGTGCTTTGTATCCTGATAACAGTCATCGAGAAGAAATGCAGCCTCATATCACCCTAATTGCTATCAACTCATCTTCTGTGCGTAACAATTTGTTCATAATCGTATATTCGCATCCCAGGTTTTTGGTGTATTTTACATCACTTTCGTGCGTGATCGCCGGATTCTCCCTATACCACCTTCTCCCAGCCGGACCCCATCCCCTGGCCCAGAATTCCAAGCTTGCCGAGCGTCTCACTTGAATGCAAAAGCGAATCCATTTAAACTTCCTTCTTCAGTGTTTAATGTGCACACTTCTTTCAAGAAGTCATGAAATTTTTCATGCGTTCAAGAAACAACCGTTTCAAGTCTGTGCAGTTCCTCTTTTGAATCCATCAGTGTATCCATTTAAACTCCGTCCTTCGCCCTATGGTGTACATATATTTTTTCTTGCATCCACCCCATGTTTTCCATACATCTGTCATGCATTTACCAAGCTTTTACTTTACATTCGTCATGTCTTTGCATAAGTTGCCGCAGTATATGAGATTGTATTAAAAATTACCTCATTTGATCACGCACTTGTCCTGCTTCGAGCCTAGCCAAAATACTCCCTTATTACAAGGCCCGCACGAGATAAAAAAGAAGGGCAACCATTAAGGGTAAATAAAAAGCTGTACCTTTGCAGCGCTCATCTTATCAGAATGAGAAAGCCCTGAAATGCAACGGAGGTACGAAGGTCACCCAAGTATTCAGCTGTAGGCGGAGGAGCCGGCACGAGTGAATGACCAGCGAAATAGGTGGCTGGCAGAAAACTAGGTTAGAGCTTCTGAGCCGTTGTGGGACCGAGAAAAAACGGCCCCAAAGGGGTGGGAAAAAAATGAATTATATTTATGTATAGCCGGAAGTGATGTGAGCCAGAGAGGGAATAATACGCGCTGGAGCAGGATGCGTTATATTTGCACCAGCAGTGAAGTTATGCGCTGATTTTAGCTGGGAGAGAGTGGTTAACAAGGCAGGAAATGAAAGACACTTTATACAAGTACTGGGGGCAATATGATAAGAAGCCGTTGATGTTTATGGTTCAGAGGTGAATCGGAGTGGGCAACCGATGGAAGGGGGCACATTTGGACATCAGAGTATTTAAGTATGAATAAGTGAGTCACAGAAGTATACTCAGGCGTCACAGATAGGCAAACTCATTGAGTTGCTTGAACCTCTACATATGGGTAGCATAGACCAGAGTTTGGGGCTTTTTTCGAAGGGTGAACCGACAGCCATACCTTCGTTGTCTGAACAGCACTGTAAACTGTTTGGAGGACCACACAAGCAACCTCAGTAAAGTGCAACGAAAAGACGTCACTTGCACCCACGGGTTGGCCTGATGGTAGATTACATTGGAAATACTGACTAGATTGAGAGTCAGACGGCGAATTTTCAAGGCCTCTTTTTTAGTAGTTGATGACTTTGAAGGCTGTCGGAAGAGTCAGACGGACTCAGGATCATTTTTGATGAAAGTGTGCTGGAATTTCCCAGAGGTTGTAGCAGGAGAACACAGCCAGTGGGTGATGGTGAGCGGACGATACTCTATAGGATGCCCTACACGTAAACGATATGTGGATAGAAGACCGGCGGTTCGCAAGAGACTTCGATGGACCATGCTGAGATTCACCTAAATTCAATGATTTGAAATGGTGCCTATTCGAAGAAGAATAAACAGAGAGGGTGGTGATAAAGGAGGCCCTCGATGGTAGGGTTAGTGTGTGTTGGACGGCCGCCAATAGTAATTTGACTGGGCTCTGTGGCTCAGCTGTGATGTGGGAGGAAGCCTTCGTCAAAAAAGAACATCACGAACCATGAACTGACTTCCAAGAAAATATCTGTCATCCGATATACCCCGCAGGGTTGTAGATAGGTCTTAGGAGTAAAATGATGAAGCTACTTCCGTGTCATCAGTAAAAGATAATGCGGTGCCCGGTTAAGTAATAGGGATATCAGTGACGCGGCTAAGAAACAGAAGACCGAAGACTGCTCCGGATATCACCACGGTGGTGGGCTTGGCGGAAGTTTAATGGCCATGGACCAACACGGCTTGGAGCCCGTGGGACGGGTAAAAGGGCCAGGAGAGCGGAGGATTTGATATGCCAAAAGGTCTAATTTTGTCCATCAGATATTTGCGGGTGACACCGTAGAAGGCCTTATATGTGTCAAGATATAGGACAAATACATAGTTGTAGGTAGTGAAGCTTTGAGAAAGTACAATTGACAAGGAAACCAACAACAGGAGTTCAGATTTCAATGTTGACCAGGGTTAAACAGGTTAAAAGTCGGGAGATATATAGCGGTGCTTTGACTATTATTTCCACGATTTTATTACCTACGGCAGTACGGTTATTGGGCCAATAGTTGCAGGGTCGTGTTGCGGGCCCCCTTTAAAGCAGATGATGACGGAAGTTGTTCCTTGGGAGGAACGAAGGCGTAACGCATGAAGTTTGCGTACAGGTCAAGAGCAAGGATGTGCTAGGGTCATTTGGGCGAACAGCCAGGGGCTGTACCGTCTGGACCCGGTCTTCATGACAATTAGTTTGTGGAGGCTAATTTTATGAATTATGAGTATGCAAAAAGGAATCTTGAAAGTAGGGCAGAGGTGACGGAAGAAGTGCAGAGTGGGGAGATATCAGGGCGAGAAACGCGCGACATAGTGAAGTGAGCACTGGAGGCTTTAAAATCAGAGCTTGAATGTTAGCTGTGGAAGATCCGCAAATGAGGAATTTGGTATAGGCCCGTGTAGCGGTAAGGCGTTTTGTAGTAAGGTTGTACGGGTATCTAGTTCTGTTGGGCGCGCCAAAGCTGCGGTCGCCCCTCTTCTGTGACAAGTTTCGGCCCTTCGACATGCTTTCAAACTTTACTGGGCAATACGCCGGAGAACTGAGGAATAGAGCGATATAGTGTAGGTTGGATGCGGCTTAGCCAGCTTACCCTCTGGCACAGACATGGTGAGTGCGGCCGCTGGGGGCGTGGGTCAGGAACTGGACTGGCGACATTCAGGTTGTGTGCCGTATTATAGTGAAGTTAGCCGGCTGCATAGTGCTGATTAGGAGGAAGAAACAGTCCATCTCATTCAGGGCACAGGATTATTGGTGTTACGAGTGGCCCGTTGGGAGACAGTTCAGAAATGAGCACGTAAGAGGAGGTGAAATTAAAAGTGGGACAGACAAGTCACCACCAAGCAATACCGTGGTTAATAACTAGAAAATAATCAGCGACTCAATGGTGACATCGAGAAAAATGATCAGGAAAACCAGTCCTGAAAGGATGTTTTTCAGGGAGGTGCAGGCATCACTTTGAACCCGGCCCACGAATCGGAAACGGGAAAAGATGTAAATATCAAGGATGCTGGTGCAAGGTGACTATCTGGTTTGATAAAGGGCTTAAATCACTTTTGATGAGTCCAAAGTTGGCAAAGTAGGTAAGGCTAGCGCTGGAGACTTTCAGATTAAGTTCACCTTAGATAAAGCCAGGTCGAGAGAAATGCTAACGTGACCCAAGGTGGGGGTCCTGGTCACACAGGCAAACGGATAATTATAAAGAGTCTTTGAAGAGGTCTGAATGGGGTTGTCCAATAAAGCTGGTATGAACGGAACATTTACCATAAACCGAAAGGGCCACCAGAAAGCCTAAGTTGGTGAGTGTTTGGGAAACGAATGCACCCAAATACGTGAACGAGGTCCAGTGAGAATCGTTACTAGCATGACATCTGGGCTTGGGATTGGCGCCGGGGCTCGCAGGTGCCTTAAATTCCCAAGTAAGGGTAGAGTTTGGCAAGAAGAAGGGAGAATAGTGAATATACGAAGAGTTAATAAAGGGCTCCGACGATCGTTGTTGGTGGCCGGTAGAACAGCCCCGGAAGTGTTTTTCGGTGTGATCCTTAGGGTGCGTAGCAATAGGGCCCTAGGTGTGCTGGATCTCGGCCAATATAAAGGATGTTGGACAGTAGAAAACCAACTTCTGAGCAGGACCATTACAGGGCAGACTAGAAGGCGTGGGTTAGGGAATGAAGGTGATTTACTGGCAGACAGTGCAAGGTGGGATACGGATGGAATTAACCAGTTCGAGAAAGTGCCTGAGGCTCTTGGGCGGTTTGGGTGCAATAAGTAAACAGGAGGGCTGCTTGGAAAGAGGAAACAGGGTAGAGGTCCTGTTCTTGGAGCAACCATCGTTATGATAATCATAATGATAATGGTTTATTTGGGATAACCCCGAGGCATGATGTAACGCAAGACCAAAAGGCATAATTGGACCTAGAGTCCGAATTCCAAGAGGATGAACTTGAGCTCAAGGTCGGGCGGCCAACCCGGACAAGTCAGGGTCGAGCTGGTCGGAGGTGGTAGACCCCTACTGAAGTATTACAAAAAGAGAGACTGTGCAACGAGAGAATCAAACAGAACTGACGAAAGTTTTGTTCACCCTGAGGAAGAAGAATTTTCCAAGGGAGACATGAACCAGCTATGGCCCAAGTAGCACGTTGCCCAACCTTCTGGGCAAACCTGGGGCCAAGCTTGCCCCAAGTTTGCCCCAAGGTTGGGGCTAGCCCCAAGGGGCAAACTTGGGGTGTGCTACTTGGGTGCGCTCCGCGGAGTATGGCACGGATTTGGATTGGAAATCAGAAGATGAAAGGAATGCATTTTCGGACAAATAACAATCAAAATCTTTCGAAGATTACCCTTGTAACGTTCAGCGACCAAATATCGGCTGAGTCA
Organism: Fasciola hepatica; assembly: GCA_948099385.1. Lineage (NCBI taxonomy): Eukaryota > Metazoa > Platyhelminthes > Trematoda > Plagiorchiida > Fasciolidae > Fasciola > Fasciola hepatica. The sequence continues at coordinate 41,856,361 of CANUEZ040000043.1, forward strand.
GTTAAGTACCCAGTGAAGCACTCATTTTTAGAGAGAGATTGCCTAGACGATGGTGGAGGAAGTGGCCGGATGTAAACACGTAATCGTTACGCACATTATTTACTTTCAGAAAGCTGGAATGTGGTGCACCAAAATTGAAATGGAAACTGGGCGACAAATCAGTTTGTGATGCGTAGCCATGATGGTACACGGTTTGCAAAGATGAGTATTTAAATGACAGGTAAGTATTTAAGTAATGATTATCGTTATTTAAGGGCTGAACATGATGACCTGAGAGAGGCAAGAATCAAAATTGTCTGAGAGGATTTGCCAAGATGGAATACCGGATATGAAAAAGCACCAAACCACCGATGAATACGTTTGTGAATTTGGGCGGTGAAGTAGTTGGCAGGTGAAATACTATCTGTTGGTCTTCTTTGTAAAAGGTGGACCATGTGATGGTGAAAGATCAAAATGCTGCGGTACAGATGTCTCTCAGATGTGAATATATGCGGAGGGCATGAATCTTTGCAAGGCGAGGATATCACAATGCTACAGCCGTGTGGGCGAACAGAAGGACTGCTAGGGAGAGCGAACTATCACAATATCGCCGACTGTTGGAATGCTCTGGAGACAAATATTACTCAGTGAAATATACTGTTTGGACTTTGTGGGACGGAAGTGTATGGCAACATTAAATGTGACATTTTTCAAATATATCGGCAACTGTGATAAAAAGGGCGAGTTTTATCCCGGGGAATGGTTAAGTTTGCGAATGGGATAAGCGGGTGGTTTGGCACGAATCCTTGGGAAAAAGGATCAAGAATGGTGAGCCAAGTACGGAGACGGTCTTTTAACCCCGCGATAATTATGTGCTAGGGAGAGTAGATTCTGCCGGGCGTAAGAAGCGGTAATTTAAGATGGCGAAGATGGAGACGAGTACGATGAAAAATAGGCGGTAACTGGGGGAGATAGTTCCATATTTGCAGCATTCCAGGTGTATAAATGTTTTTTCTTTTGTGCCGCAACCGATGCTGGTTGGTGGGGCTGACCGTGTGCTGGACACCCAACCTGAAAACCGTTTTTGGTGACAGGAAGTTCGATCCGCCATCCTAGGTTGGCCCGCACATAAATGCAGACGTCCTGCACGCCCGATGTGCGCCGGCCAAATCGGTGGATCTGACCGCGCCCCGCACCGGCGGGCTCCGGTTGAGTGATATTGGCGTTGTTACATAGAGATCGAACAGTCCAGGAGCTTGCGACCGGGTTGCAAGGGGTCCTGGAGAGCAGTGCCAATGTGGTAGTGACGAAATGACGGGCAAGTATCGCATTTTAAGCGGGAAATGTGTGCCAGGTATTATGCCGAGCCATCGAAGGGAATGCACACAACAGTGGTTGTCTAGAAAAGTAAAAATTAAAAAACGCAGTCTGGAGTGCACTCAGCTGAGGATCAACGGTCAGTGGTAAAGAGAAACCCCTAGTATCTAGAAATTGGAACTACTTGGTGAATGGTTCGGCTTTGCAAAACACAAGGTTGTACACGAAAGATTGATGAAACTTGAGTGATATATACGGCGACTTGTGTGGTACGTAGGTCTCGCGGCCCCTGACTCAGACTCGCGTGCCAGTAACCCAAGCCAACTTCGTACGCTCGCTCCTCCAAAGTGTATGAATCACTGTTTGATACGAGTGTCAGGACATCAAGCCGTTTGTTTAATTCCTCTTTAAATCTCGGTAAGTGGCCTATTGCACGGACATTTGGTGGAAGTTTATTCCACATTGGTGAAAGTTTAACAATTAAGAAATTGGACCGTAGGCTGGTTCTCGAGGGCGGCAAAGTGACCAGATGACTGCTGTTTCGTAACGAACACCATAAGCTTAATGGGTTTCGTACCATGGGAGAGGCTTTGCAGAATCCATATTTTAATAGTGAGTGGAAAAAAGACCAGTTGTTCTTTATCCGTCGGAGCCAAAGAGGTTCGAGTTGTAGCAGGTCACGGCGCTGTTTATAGTTGAGACTGGACGAATATCCAACTATTTGTTCAGTAAAGGTGCGCTGAACATTTTCGATGGTGACCCTATCAATCTGGCGCATGTTGGAGCCAACTATTGAACTATACTCTAGCAATGGTCTAACGTGTGTTGTATAGACTCTGAGCTTACTTTCACGCAAACGGAATGTTTTGTGAACAAGTCCTATTAACCTGCGGGACTTAGCAATTTGAGTGTCTGTTTGCTCCGAGAATTTGAACTGGCAAGTGTAGAATGTGCCCAGGTCGCTTACTGATGACTTGCTGGGGTCAGATGACCACCTATACTAAACGTTTCGGGAGGGACATGACACTTGTATGTATGCCGAGAACTTCATTACCCGATCGGTACACCACGAAGTGAACATCCGTAAGTCCCCTGATATTTTCGCTTTAGTATTACCCAATAAATTATGGTCGAAGGTGTACACCAACTTTACATCGTCAGCAGTTAAAAACGGAGTTCCATGACGAACCAGGGTAAATATATCATTTATGTACGTGAGGAACATCGACGGGCCCAGTACACTACCTTGGATCACACGGCTGGTTACAGGGCTGGGCGTGGAAATTGTGCCATCAACGTTTACCACTTGACTGCGCAAGGACAATTGCGATTCTAGCCAGGCATATAGTGGGTCAACAATGCCGTATGTCTTAGCCTTTGACAACAAACGAATGTAAGACACCCGGTCGATGGCCTTAGACATGTCTAAAAGGACTGAGATCACCGCCCTACCATCGTTGGCAGCTACGGTAATAAGGTTCAGAAAGTAAGCCATAAAAGTTGCGCAGGATCGATGTTTTAGGAAACCGTGCTGACCTTTACTTATAAGGTGGTTTTTAAGGAGGTGATCTGTTAGTTTAACTTTTATTATTCTTTCCATAATCCTCGATACTGCTGGGGTATGATTCACAGGCCGGTAGTTGGCCGGGTCCTCCCGTGTTCCCCTCTTATGAATTGGAACAATCGAAGCATTTCACTGTATAGGATACCAACTAAAGTGCATAGACTAATTGAATAAATTCAATAAAAGAATTGGGATATCTGGGCTGCCCAATTTAAAAATGGCCGATGGTAACGAGTCCGATCCGGGGTGGAATGACATTTTGATATTTGAAATTAAAGGCTCGATTTCGGAGGGCAGGAATTTTTCAGAAGAAAATGGCTCATATGATGGTGCTGGTGGATTGCAGAAAAATGGTGCCGTGTCACTAGTTAAGGAATAAGCAAAAAACATGTTGAACGCTTCTGCTACGTCCCGTGGTTTGTCGAGGAACGTGTTATTGGAAGAGATAAAAGAGATAGATGAAGTTGTTTGAGGGTTCCTCGACTTCATTAGTTTTGCAAGAATCTCGACTTTCTTAGAATCACGTAAGGCCCTGTGTTCCGGTTGTATTATTTCATTCTCGGAGTACAGTTTTATCGTTTCGGCCAAACGATTTAACTGTATAAACAGTGAAAATTTCCTTGTTTTAAAACGAACGCTTTGGAGTCTATTTAACTTCAAGTTTAGACGAGAAAATTTACTGTCTTTAGGGCGGATTGACGATCCTTTGGACGGGGTTATTCGGTTGAGGCCTCGTTCATGGATAGAGTAAAGTTGAACTGCCACCAGCTGGGGATCAGCACTTAAAAAGACGGTGCCCCAATTTCGGCTGCGAATCAGAGAAGGTAGTATATTCCAGTTAGCATTATGATATGGTTTATGCGGGGGTGTCGGCTGTGTATCCTTTACGGGCACTGTTAAGCAGCAGTGGACAGTTGCGTGATCACACCCTGGTAGGTTATTCTGAACTTTTGTTATAACCTGGGTTAATCCTAGTGACAAGAATAAGTCAAGAGTGTGGTCGCCTCTGGTTGGGGACGTGACGTGCTGCTTCCATCTCCCTAGGTGAATTGCATTCAAAAACTGTAGTAAATGGCGTGGTGCTGTGGGTGATGTCCAGCATATTTCTGGTGCATTAAAGTCACCAGCTATCAATTTTGGGCCTACTTTAAGATAACTAATTAAGTTGAGTGCCTCGATAACTTGCAGGAAGCCGTCAGAACTAGATCCAGGCGGATGGTATACCCAATCTAGTATCAGTTCCTGACGTTCGACTTCAACGTTAAGCCAAACGGAGTCGACAATACCGTCTAGGATAAGATGCTGAAAGCTTGTCGCTCTAAGAGTTTCCTTTACATACACTAGACAGCCTCCACCACGTTGATGTGTTCTGACTTTGTTGAAGGATTTGTAGCCAAGTACCTCAATGTCCTGTACTAGATAGAGTTCAGTAACCAAGGTTCCGTCAGTGAAATAAAGTTATGGTCGTTTGTTAGTGCAGCTGATCGCATGTATTGGATTTGTTTCTAATAGAGCGTGCACTGACCAATAGCAATGTGAAAATTCCAGTGCTTCTGACGTCATCATTGATATTAGTACTTACCGCTTGTTGATCGATGCATTTAACCTAAAAAGAATTATCAGCGCAGAATGCAAGCCCGCCTAAATTGTCAATCGCAAAGGGAGGACTTGGGTCTGCATGTGGAATATCAAATCACAGAGTATTAGGTATTACAATACTATACGGCTGATTAGAACGGTTAATATGAGGCATACCTAGGTTGTGGGGCCGTGTTGTTTCCACGGTACGTATGGAAAAAATAGGCACTTTGACTAGATATGGGGTACCCGCTGGTAGATGGGAGGATATGCGATGCTCTCGGACAGTCTAACGGAGGGGGAGGTAGGAAAGATGAAAATAATGGGAGATTAGGCTGACAGTGATGTCCCATTAGTCCGGAGTTAGGTATGAACGCAGTTCGCCCATCATATCGTCTACCTTTATTAGGGATATGGTCCTATTGTTGTTGTATCATCATCTTGGAAGTGCTATTCAGTTTCGTATGCTGAGAGATGCAAGGGTGTCCCAAATGAGGGAAGTCGTTCGGTGACGAATTTGGTCTAGAGAAAGAACCATCATTGCCATTGTTCACGCGTCCCCGTATCGTTTGCCCGCATGGAGACCTAGCCTTGGCAACTAACCTCTCGCTGGCCCTCTCCCCTGGACGGTTATTTATTGTCAGCGACTTACTTGGCACAAGAGTGGCACTCATGGGTTTCTCATCAGTTTTTAAGCGGGGGCCTATGGGGACAAATATTAGTACTGTAGACTTTATTTCATTGAGAACTTGAAGTCCCGTGGAAAGGTCGTCCGGAGCTGGAGGTGTGATGTGAGGACCCTCCTGGGATGAGCCCATAGGTTTTGTCGATATATATGTTGTCGTTTTGGCTGGGGTAGCTGTGGGGGGGTGGGGTGGGGAAAGATTCGTCCAGGTCAGCTAACCCTGTGGATCTTCTAGGGGTAGAAGAGTGAGGGGTTTTGTTGATCCTTGGTAAAGTGCTTGGGGAAGCGGATGACTTCTGGATCTTAATGCCAACGTGATTGGAACTTATAGCGGCACATCTTATCACTTCTCCTTGCAGTGGCGTTCTGTCAGCTTGTATATTGACTGGTTTAAACTGTGGAGCCGTCGCGACTATAGGCTGTTTAGTGATGAATTCTCCAGCGATTTTTTTTATCAGGAGATTGGGGTAAAAAGGGACAAGATTGCTTCTGTAACCTTTTTCTTAGTCTTCTGCAGTGACATGAAAGTGGGCCATGCCCGCGGCTTGAAGGATAGTAGATTTAATTACTGTGATGTCTAGCTTGATCAGGGATGTTGAAGACAACTGCATTTTTCGCATTCCTCAGCCGTCGCAGGATTTCCGATGCAACTGAGTCAAGGAACTGACTGGCTGCTATTAGGTTCTGGGGACCAGAGAGTGCCAAGGGCTCAAGAATCTAGGTTAGTGGTGTTAGTTTTGATAATATATTATCAACCGACGCGATATGGGTAGACATACCTGCCAAGTTACTTTCAATGGCACTGGCCCTTCTACTGGCTTCCCCAAATATTTCTATCATATTGGGGGTATCTTTACTTTCAGGTCGTTTGGGTTTCATGTCTGCTGTAGAGCGAAAAGTCATTGGCTGGGACGCTTGCTCGTTGACCTTGCCATTACTTATTACAGAATATTGGTGGTAGGCGTTATGATCTATGATGATGATTAACGGATAGACAACCCGAGGGTGAGTAAGTATAGCTACTGCCGTTTTTTATAACTTAATCTGGGTCCCTCACACGAGTTATGAGGGACAAGTAGTTTGGATAAGGGGTGGATTTATTAAATATGACAATGGTGAAGCTTTTAGTATAGGTTCCTGGTAAAGTATTTCTAGAATAACTAACACGAAAAATTAGCGAAATCTACAAAGACCTCGCCGTGGTGGAGCGCAGCAGTTCAAGTGACAGTAAAAAACAGAGCTGACTGAAGGGGGAGGGCCGGGGGATGCCTCTGAGTAGGCTAAGGCTGCTGGATGAGGGTTGGTGGCAGGTTGGCGGGAACGGATCTCGAGCTGCAAATCAGATGAATGTTTAGTTTATGGCGTACTACTAGAGAGAGGGGGAGAATACGGAGTTGAAGAAAAGGAAACAAGAAGGCTATTGGTTCTCTTATTGACGAAACATCTATCAGTGCTCGCAGAGTAGGTTAACTCTGGTGCGGGTGGGGAATGACTTAACCAGTCGATGCATATAAGGTCATAGGGTGGGCTCTCAGTTAATTCCGGTAAAGAGTGACGGTGTTCACGTAATTGCGTAGTTGTTCGAAAGCCGACCTATGTGAGGTTCCGGGTAGGCTCACAGAAAGCAAGAAATAACCTTAGAGGGAAGAGCTGACACCGGAAAGAGCAGAGCCCCTTCAAGTGAATAGCCCGCGGGGTCTTTGAAGTGAGAATAATGGGTACAGAAAAGTGACGAGGGCTGAACAGACGGGCGGGAACTGGCTCGAGGGTGTGAGTAGTTGAACCAGCATCGAGAGTTGGCATGGCTGTTGAGTCCACCCAGTGTGAAGTCGATACTGAAGTGATGTGCAATTTGCGGCACTATGTTGCGGGCGGAAGCTACTAGAAAAGTAATACCCCGTGAGAGAAGCTAGACAGATGATTTTACAAGGAGGTGAGATCGGACGTTGAGAGAAGAACGAGTCAAGCCTGATCTTTTTGTGGAAGAATTCAGAGGGTTTCACTTCATGGGTAAGACCCGCCAAAGGACAGTGAATGGGCCAAGCTTCCGGACTGATTTGGCCGGTGCTCGTAAGCAAGACTGCTGTACTTTCAAGTGTTTGAGACCCTTCCCTCTGAAAAGGTGTTTTATGGGGGACTACACTGATATCGTTTCACATCGAGTTGACAGCGACTGCCAGTCTGTTAGTGATAAAAGCCGCAGCTGCTAGGTTGTCCACGGCGTTTTTTGAGCCGGTAACGCGGTGGTAGATTTTGGTCATTACGGAGTCAAGTAGGTGCTCCACAGACACCATTTTTGGGGGAATTTGGTTTCCCCCTGGTTACGAAAGCCAATAGGAGTGCCTGAGCTAATTTTTATCGGTCGCCAACTAAACTCAGTAATTCATACAAATGGAAACGAATGAAAAAGTTGCAAACGGCTGTGTCAGGTAGCGCACTGGTACGTAGGAGCTCGTCGTGATTCTCAGTAATGACCAATGCCGTCTGCACGATAAAGGAATGTCCATGAGGAGCAGCTGTCAAGAAGCATTGAGGATCGGAACTTGCCCCGTGTAGCCAACGACAATGTCTTTGGTTGTTGTTTTCTCTCCCAAGCAAACTTCCTCCGGTAAGAGATCTGCCAACTTGATGACTCAAGTGGGAATAGAAGAATAATTTCTCAATCCGGATAAAAACCATCAGCGACATTGAGCGACTAGGTAGGAATCTCTTGACAGGCTTCCAAGTTACGCCTCCCGTGCCACTTCACACAAAAGGAGTAACTTACGGATACCACAAGGGTTCATAGATTTCAACCATGTTTATATAGAGCATTTAGAACATTTGTTTGTTTGTAAAGTATCAGTGCATCCTTTGCTTGTAAGCTTGCCCTGGCAATAAGACTTTGACGCTAACGGTGGAGCCTTGCATGGTTGTCCACTAGGTGGATCCCGTAAGCCACCTTGACTGTCATGTTCCGAGGCAAAATACACAGATCCGCCTTAATAAGTTAACCTTTTTGAGGTAACTGAGAAACGTTTGTCGCCAAAAAGCATCAGCCCGACCCGCCAGCTGGTTAGCTTCAGACGACGAGACTTCTGGATCTTGAATAAAAAATCCTTGCCTGATAGCTTAGTTCGGCGTACACCGGAAGATATGACGCTTTTGTCCAAAGATTTGTTTTGAAGGGCTGCCACCCCTTTTTAGCAGGATAAAGCAAATAACCTCGCATCGCTTCTTTCGCCTCCATATTACTGCATCTGAAATAATTATTGAAAAACTGATCATTGTTCCTACACATTTATACTTTCTGGCTACCATATCGTCGGAGGAAAATAATATACCGTTAAGGCGACCCATTGGAATTAGGTTGACGTTTGAGCAATTCAGATCTCCCCGAAGCCGCTTCAGTTCAATTGTCCAAACCAGGTGGTCGGGTTTCACATTAACGTGATGGTTGTCACCCAAGCCCTTACCATTCCTAGAACTTTTAGCACCTTGTCTGATAATTAAGTATAGACGTCACCATCAACTATTCATAGCTTTATTGGCCGCTCCCTAAAAGTGACTTGAGGAAATTTCATTATCCTTCCTCAAAATACGATGGTTGATCTACAGATGAGATTGAGGCCCATTCCATTAGGCACAAGGTAACCAAGAACAGAAGCGAAGTCCTTCAAAGGATCTCTTCGACAATGCTGGAGTCTGACAAGGAGCACTGAAGCCACTGTCCTTGACAAGTTTCCTCACGATGAGCAGAGGTTGCTTTATTGCGAGGTCACGCCTAATTGGCCACTGAAAGTTTTGTGGTCCGCTGCAAGGAAAAACAGACACCTGCAGGGGATGAGGATCTCCCAGTAGCGACTTAGGAGACACATACGATAATAATGGTTATTGCAAGGGAATGAATCGAATGTCCTAAGTTGCTTCGGAGCGGTGCAGGGAGTTTGCTCCCTTTGGCTGTCCAAATGGGAGAACGCTAAATAAGTAAAGCGCGTGCTACGAACAGCCAAATCGGGCTGCTGAAGGAAAGTGATCCCTTCATTAGAACAACCGCCGAAAGAGCGGCAGGGAATGAGGGTAAACTCTTCGTCGTGAATCACTGAGAATGTTATAAACCATCAATTATTGACTTGCCACTATTCGTCGACGGATAAGTAGCAAAACGAATCAAGGTTTATGGAAGAAATATTGCGAATAGTGCAATTATAGATGCAACGGAGAGCTGTACTAGAGCCTTCGAGGCAAAGACTAATAACGCGGAAGTGTCACGTAAATCTAGGTTCCGTTGTATCACAGGTTCTTTGGAGCATCTCTTGTAGAAAGTCAGTACCAAGCTTTTGCCAGCAAAGGCTCGCATGACCCTCCAAAGCCTAATACTGCTAGCAGACTTCTCCGCCTTAGCATATGCAACTCACTTGGGTTCGATGGAAGGTATGAAGCCTTGCTTCACATTAACCCGTCGTCACAAAAGGTTACAAGATCTCTAGACGTTGGTTCAATCTCAGTACGTAGCAATTATGTATTTTGCGGATACTTGCCGCCAAGTACACTGGGACACTGAGTTGCATGACGGAGACTTATGCCTCTGTTGATGATGGTTCCGATACGCACCCTGATAACGAAGAAGTGGCTGAGCAAGTTGATATTTTGCGGTAAGGCAATTATAGTTTGGTTCGGTCGTGGAGTTGCACAAAGCAAATGAATTTAGGATCGGTAAGCTTCCGAGTGTCCACTGCTCACCAAGTCTCGTTTACTTGAGAAAATAAGGCCTTCGCATCTGACAAACTCCCAGTTCGTGACGTGAATCCCCCCAGCGACCACAAATATGAAAGTTGAACCCACTTTCGCGGTTTATTGTTTGAGATATTTGGTCAGGCGAAAGCCGAGTTCTTGATCAATGGGTCGACACAATGAATCAGCTGTTCGCTGTTTGTTGATTTGCTCTTGCCAGACTATTTTATACATTGCTTTGCTATGCAACACTGCGGTGACCAAATGCAAGCTTACTGTGCAAAATGTTAGAGATGTAAAGTCTGTGTGGGTTAAAGATGAGTGGAAGCAAACCGGTAAGTGGGAAGGCTGAACCTGTTTGGTGTAGACAAAGCCCTGATCAGTCTTTTAGAAGGAATAATTATATCGACAAGGCCGCGAACTTGCTTTGCATTGTTTCAACGATGGCGATGAGCAGACTCGTGATCAGCGGGTTGTGAAAAATTATTTGGCACCTTTTCAAGGACTTCCACTCTGGAACTCGGAGATTCTGTCAGAATAGAATGAGGTCATTTACAACAAAAAGCGCAGTGGGCAGGTGAAAGCCTTAGTTAATAATGATGATAACGCTGGTAAGTAATTTCAAGGAAGTCCGAGGCGCGCTGCACTGCTTGAAAACATATTAGAAACAAGCGTAGTAGGACAATGTGGATTGGTCTGATAAATACAAAAATAACCCTAAAATGGGCAAATAAACGGCCTTTCAGCAGTAACGAACTTCAAAGTCTGACGGCCGTATCCTCAGAACCTCAGTAGCATTGGTGGGGTAGTCGCATTACGTGTACTAATTGGGCAATAATTCTGAAAGCGACCGGAAATTGAAGTAGGGTGGTAAGACGTTTTCAGGAGAGGAACTTTGGTTAAAGAAGAATGCAGAGAAATTGTTGGTCATTCCGTAGTTTGAAGATGACACCAAAAATGCATTTAGGCCGGAGAGCTAAATATGGCGCAAAACATAGTGAAAGCCGACAGAAGGAGGCGCAAAATAAAATGAAATAATATGCTTTTGATGGATGAGGTTAAAAATCCTTAACCCTGAACAAGTGGTTTCTGAGGCAAATTTGGCGGAAAACGCTCTCACAGAGAGTGGTATAAAAGCCAGTTGAGGAAGAATGGAAATGCTGGGACGTTATTCATATCCTAGCCTCCAAAATACTTTCTGGTTTGCAACCAAACACTACCACAACCTTCCACAAACCAAAACCCGACTCCAACTTGCAACACTAGATCTGAGGAAGCTGCACAACGGCGAGTGTTACATACCTTCAAAATTATTACGTGAACCCCCGTTTGGGCTTTTGGTTAATCCCAGCTGCTCTCTCACTTGTCCTTTGGCTCGCAATATCCACGGGGTAATCCTACTACCCTAGTAATTCCCAACCTTGGGACTCAGCTAGCCCATGATGAGCCGGTAATTATCAACTGAGTCTAAAAGTGCAAGTGCCGCCAACTTCTACTAAGAAGAACTAAATTGTCTGGGACTGGACAACCAGCAAAGAGTCAAAAATCCCTCTTCACATACTGTCATCTGGCCCTAAACCCGTTGACTGGTGTAAGTCCAGGAAGCCGTCTCAGGTCCACAACACCTTGGTGGTTGTGGGAGTACATAAGAGTGAACCTCAGCTGGCTATGAGCCACTGCAGGCTGGTAGGCCTAACTAGCATTCTACGTAATACCTTTTGACTCATTTTTTACTAATCATCCGACAAATTAAAACAATTCAGGAAGAGAGCCGCGGCCAATGATAGGCCCCTGAATAAGGAAGTGACCGACAGTGGCGGAAATCGAACCCGGGTCTGTTCTGGCCAAAGTCTACGTTGATAACCGTTTGCCGGCATCCGGTAGGGACCTTTAGGAGACCGTCCGGGCTGACGTCTGTCGGCAATTACTGCGGCACTTTGAGCTAAGCCAAGCTCAGCATGGACTTCTGAAGAATATATATTCTTTGACCAATCTCTTGTCCTTCCAAGCACAGTGGCTAGAAGGCCGTAAGAAGGCGGGGAGGTCGGGGTATATTATATTGGCTATCGAGAAGTAATGGGCTCAGTTAATCGCCTTCGGTTGATAAACGGCCTGGAAGCTTTCGGTTTAGGTATATCTGTACTCAGGCGTGTGACGGATTTTCTTCCCGCAGGACGCTCTATGTTAAAATAGCAGACTGGTGCTCTAGTTTGGTGACCACCGGCCGGGGCTTCCTTCAAGGATCCGTTTTAATCCCCACACAACTCTCGCCAATTAATAAAGCCCTGAGGTCCACCCTTCCGTGGCCTCATTTCATTTTTCCGGATGACGTGAAAGTTGCGGGTCAGATAATAGCGGTGTCATGGGCTGGGATACTGAAGCCGCTCTGGACCGAGCTCACAAGTGGGACGTACCAGAGAAAGCTGGAAAAGGCTAACTTTCGTCTAGGACATCAGAGCTCCTAATTGTTGTCCAAGACCGGGACCGTTCACACTAGAAGCAGTTATTAAGGGTCTTCACGACCGGTAACTCCAAATGGTTTGGCCAGAGCATTGCAGCAGCTGGAAAGGTTCACGGTGAATTCTTTAGGTCGAGGTCAGCACAGTCGTGTCAAAAAGCCGGAAATATTCATACCAATTTACATGGCTACGGTGGGGCTTCATCCAGAAGGTACCGTGCACGCTCGGTCATCCTTCCACAAACAGGACGCTGCTCGTTTGGAGATAGTTCAACGTCTTGCTACTAGAACAGATTGGGAGCTGGGAAGCAAGACGCATGAACGGAAGCTCTGTGACCTCGGAATTTCTCGCTGGAAAGCACGAGGTTCCGAGAAGTCCCCATGGAAACGCCTAAGGTGTTGAAGGGTTTTTGGTCCTAGTCTCGGGATGCTATTCCAAAAGTTCTTGACTCCCGAACAAGAGGACACAAGAAGAAACTGACGGAATTTATAGTTAGGTCCGTAACCGGGGAAGCGAGAAATAGGAACAATCCATCTAGTGAAATGATAGTCTACAAACCATTCAAGATATACGGCATCTCCCGTCACCATCTGTCCGTAATTGGAAGCTTTTTGAAAAGCCAAAACTTCTCGGCCCTTGTGAGCATGTCCCAGTTGCAACCAGAAACCATCTATATGGGTGTCTCTAAGGGTTCCGTCCTCTGTTCTCTCATATTCGTCATTTACTTCGGCCACCTCAATGATGCAGTTCCTGTTGGCATAGCAATGTACGCAGGTGACGTCACAAACCGCGATGCCGAAACTAAAACGGTGCAGCCAATGACTCGGTCAAACTCTGGTTAGCTGACTAAAGTCTTCCAGTAAACGATGACAAATGTGCAAGCACGTCATTCAGCAGTTCCCCGGCTCAGCTCTTCAAGAAAAGTGGAAAAACACAAATCCAAAGTGCTGATCTGCACCAGGTTCTTGGTTTCCGGCTGCACAGTAACCCCTTTTCTGTTCCCACCGAGAAAAAGGCAGTAACACTGACTTCCGGTTTATAAACTTTAGTATATGATCTTTCTCAGTGATCTCAAAAGAGGACTTCCACTTTGAATATGGAGGCCTTATTCAACTTTTTTTAGGATACCGCAGCCAGATGGCACACGCTGCCCTCGTCAGAGATCGGAACGGGAAGAGACCAAAATGGTACATGGCTTACGATTCACCCCCTATATAGTTCGTCTATCAACTAACCTCAACCTACTTGAGAAACCGTATCAGAGAAAGCCTCTTTCCGGTGTTTGATCTATCCCCATCGGGCCAAATGGATCAGTTTTCCAGTCGTCTGCGCTTACAGACCCTGTAAGGACGCATGAGAAAACATTTCAAACCTCTTCCAAGTACCTTCATTAGGCAACATTTCTTCTCGTCTTGGATAATATCTCTATAGAATAACCTTCTATGGAATGCACTGAATGCCTTCTCAAGGGAGGAGTTTGAGGCCAGGCTAGACAACTGGTTAGGACTTACGCCAAGTCCAGCCTATTCTCTGACCTCTCTAGCGTAGATTCTCTCCAATATTTCCACGTCTAGTCTTCAGAACCATGTACCTGCTTATGTAAGTAGCTGTGAATAAATACTTTCTCCTTCACTTCAATAATGTATACGCAAGTTGCTCTACTGTGTAAACTATAAAAACGACAAAACTAGTGATAAACTTATATACCTATGCTCATATTTTCGGACCCATGCACTAAGTGGGAAGAGTTTATTTTTTATACTGGCGTGGCTTTCGCGAAAATCGATTCCCTCATGTTGTTAAGTTGTGCCATTCCAGCTCGGTGGCATCCGAGAAAGAAAGATACATTCAAGAATCGGGAACATTTGGGCTCAAGCCTAGCTCACGTGAACTACTTCAAGACTTCAAGAAATAGTCGATGGCTCATCACCAATAACCTTACTGCCAAGGACGGCCTGATTCAAAAGTACCATGGTAGCCAGCTTCGACCAGCTGCACCCAAAAGCATTGTTATGGCCCAAGACGACGACAAACAGTGCAAAGCGGTAAAACCGTTGGTGAGTTGGTCAGCAGGACTCATATGAAGAAGGCGAAGAAATGTCCGTGGGAGCTACATTTAATTTACGCTCGATGAACAATCAGACAGACCCAACACCGAACCCAAAGCCTAAAATGTTCTTCCCAAGGCCTGCAAATGTTTACAGCCAACTCAGAAATACGCCTGCAGTCGGAAATACAGTGAAGCTACTTAATGGAGCTGGCCGCCTTGCTCAAATCGACTACTTTGAGCTAGCTTGTGGATCTGAAATATCGACGGAGATTTAAATACTGGTGTTGACAGTGGCTTCATGTACGCTCCCATCGGCAACAGGAAACACCTTATCGGTGACCCCCTTGGCCTACTTCTGCGGATGTTTCCTCTTTAAAGTAAAACTGAGTTGCGTTTGTGGTAACGTGGCAGCCATTTGTGGTATAAATGCATCTGACAGGTACTCTTATCCCCGTCTTCTCCACAAGGCAGAGAATAAGTGCTGCTCCAGAAATCCAGCCCTGGTATACCTTTCGGTAAGAGTTATCTCACCGAGGAGGCCAGTTGGATTGTAATTTAAAAGCAGTAGGCAGCTGGGTCGCGAAGCCCTTGGCGATGAAGGGTCATCATGAGCAGGAGTGCTTGGCTGGTCACTGATAGCTTGTTAAGCCCAAAAACAAAGTGGGCCAGTACTGTGTCATCTGTGAGAACCTGATCACCTACTACAGCTGTTATTGACTGCTTAAAGTAGAGAATTACTCCTGCCCTTATGCCCCCGGGATGTATTGCTTCAGGTAGTTAAAGCTGCCGGTAAATATTACGCTTTGAAATTACGCCCGCTAGTATATCGCAGTAAAATGCCAGCATCAGTCTTCTTGAACCTGTTTACCCTCAACCAAGTGGGGACTATTTTCACTGACATGACCTTATGCGGTAATCCTCTAGCGAGGAACCCTTAAAAAACACTAAAAATGCATCTGCCGTTTGGCTGTTTACTCCTATGTACATACTGTTTACTCGCATACTAGTGAGTAAACATCCATAACGCCAGAGAGTACCTTAACTAGTTTTAATGCGAAAAGGAACAAAGTAATCAATTTACAAAACCTAAACGGCTGACCTTCCTGGGTCCCACGTAAAGATATGGACTCAAGAATCAGTCGACACTGTTGTGGATATAAATATCGACAGTGAAAGCATCTTTTGAGTACTTGCCACAGAACTTTACGCTCTTGATGATCTGAGATTCCCTTCGAATGGACACGAAATGGTGAGGATCTCCCATTGATCATTACCTTCGTGATAAACATTTGCAGGTCGTTCGGTGAATGTACGATGTAGATGTAAGATGGGCAGTAACTCTCGTTAGATTAGTTGTCGCAAAAACTCGGCCACTTAAGAAATTCAGGTCTTCATGCGGGGTGCTCTTCAAGGGCTTAAGAAAATTTGTCATCTTTGGTGAGGTTGAATTCGAACACTTCAAATCCCCTTTAAAATAATGATGACGAATTCTTTCGGTCAGCGTGGGTAAAGCACTTCGTAGTTCCGTGGCTATAGACGTTCTTGTAATGACATTGCGCTCATCTCCGGCAACCATCGTCTTTATTGCCACCCCATGTATAAACTTTGTTTTGTCGCTCCAAACCAAGTCTTTCCAAGTTTGACCTCTAACAACACATACCGTTGTGCCTAATCTCTGACGGTTTCAAGCTCTGTACGTTCTTGTTGTGCAGGTTCGCATGAGCATCTCCGTAGCTCGACTTTGTTTTTCCAACAATTAGCGAAACGTCTTTCGATTCGTGACTACAGTATCTGCCACCTCCATGCTCCATTAGTTTCGTCAAACCTACGCGCAGTAGACCCAAAGGAACAGCATGTTTTTGTTCAAGCTTTTAAACAAAAAATGTCTGCAAGTCGTCCAGGCTAAGCTGCTACACATGTTAGTTCAAACCAGGTTGAAAAACGAGACGCGATATCTTCTTCAAGCGAGACAGTTCTAACATGAATACCACCAGATTGATTTTCTTTCTTTTTTTGTGTCTCCCGACAGGGCAGACGTGGACACTGGCATGGGTGGTCAGCCGTCTTAGGACCGGCAAAAAAATAAACCATCAGCTTAAACTTCTTGTCGTGGCTTTGGCACAGTTTGCACCTCTAGGAGATAAATCCGCTGGATTCTGATCTGTCAGCACGTAAGGCCACCAGTGGTCCGGCGTGCCTTTTCTTGCCAGTATAACTCCGTGGAACTTAATTACGGTCTATAGATTTGCGACATTGTTTATATACCGAAAAACAGCGGTAGAGTCCGTTTATAGAACAATAGGACTGAGATGCTTGCGCTTCTCAACAGTGAACGTGTTCACTAACAACTTTCCAAGAAGGTGTGCAACTAGTTCAAATCACTATACATCGAGAAATACACCTAGTGATACTTCATGCTTTTATTCTATAAAAAGGCAATCTGGTCCATAGTCCGACTGGGATCGTGAAAACTCAGCTGCACCACGGCCAGCATCTGGTGTTTCACTAAAGATGTGCAGATTTGACGTCCCACAAAGTGGGCATTTACTTATTGGATGTCTATGGACGGGGTCGGAAGTAATAGCGAGAGTGATTTACTCACCGTTTACATCCGCTCATCCCATGCTTAGTGATCTCATGGTTTCACTTTAGGTTGTGATTACAAAACTTTTGAACCATCTCAGTCTTTGGAACTATTATAGGAGCCATCAAACCCAGGGAGAAATAGAATGAGGCCAAGCATTTTAGCGTTCCCCTTTCCGTTCAAGGTATGCTGGGCTATTTTGCTTCGATACTGAAGCAACCACTAGTGACATATCGCTGCGCTTTTTAAGCCCCCTGGACTGAAGAAGCCCAAGAGTTTACTCTGATACTGCAAAGGCACAGTTCACCACCATTCAGGCGAGTGAGAACTTCGCGACAATTTGATGGCCAGGGGAAACCCCTTCCCCGAAGCATGCTACTGAATTACTTTACTAACCTAAAGGTGTCATCCACTCTTTCTACAAAAACTTAGTAATTGTCAACACAGAGGTTCTCATCAATGGCGTCAGCCGCCGTTGTTGAGTGTGCATGACAATGGTTGTTGGCTGACCGTCTTACAGCTAAGTTGACGAGAAACAAGGAGAGCCTGAATACAAATGGAAGCATGTTCATTCAATAAACCTACCGTGGTTTAACAAAATTGTTTAAGCTCCAGAATACGAATCTCAGGGCATATCTGTCTAGAACAGACACATGAGCCTGTAAAACATTTCCGTCGCCTGTGCAAAATACGCTATAGGGTAGCAATGGAGGGGCAGGAGTGCACCTAGGAAGCCGCTTGTGAAGTTTAAAACGAAATAAAAATGTTATCTTCACTGTCGTTTTTTCCATATTCTGCTGTGCGATCAAATTTTTCTTTCATCCTGCCTAGGTAAATAAGGTTTATCACAGGAGGGGAGACGAAAAACATTGCCCAGCATTTGTGACCCTCGGTCATTTACCTTTAAGATATATCCTGTTATTGTATGATGCTCAGTGACTTCTCCATGCACTCGCGCTATTCCCGGTATAAGTTAAACGCGCTTTGATAATAATGCAATCCACCGCTCTGCTCCAGCCCGATTACTTGGCCGACTGGCATCGACGTTTCGCCGGGGTAAACCCACCTTGTAGTTTTCATTAATTTACCAACTATTTTGACCTGCAATATGCCTGGCTCAAATATCTTCGAAGGAATCCGCCCCCTTTCTTTCAGCTCTTCTTCGAGTACTCTTACCCAAAAAAGATTTTGGATCTGCTGGACCAGGTCAACTAATCTCAAACAGCTAACCTCTACTCTAACCGGAGCTCTTTCTATTAAGACCCTCTTGCAACCGAACCAAAAGGTGACTTGACGAAATATGTTTTTTGCTTCGACTTTTGTTAGAAATGAGATTATCTTTGTTGCACCTCTACTCAGATCATTGATCCTTTGATAGTCAGGCACGTCACAAGCAACTAGCGCAAAAGCGTGTTTATCGGGAGAGGTTTCAAAATTCAAAACCTGAAGTGTGGCCGGCAGATAAGAGCTTTCATGTCATAGTCCTCCAAGTGTTACTGAAAGTTTGTTCACAGAATTAGCTGTAACAGTTCTCACAACAATGTTCCCCAGGCAAAAACAGTACGCGGCATCGTGTTTACATCATGCCGTGAACAGCTTTTTTTCTTCAAGACCGTCTGATCTGATGGCCTTCTCCACTTTCTTACCGACGAAGGTTAAGTCTGATCCATTTTTCCAAGGGAAAGTAACTTCAAAATGACCATCATAAACCATTCATTCTCAAGAAATCGTACCCGACGAGGACCACCTTTGTATTCGCAGTCTTGGAACCGCAGCCAATCTTTTTAATCTAACCGGGTGACAAAGGGGTAACACTCCCATTTTATAAGGCTTTTAGGCGGTGTCCCCATCAAGGTTTGTCACACCAAAATGCCATATCGATAGAAAGCGGCTAAATAAACTACTATGAAGCAGAAGATGCACAGCCTATGTTTCTGACAACAACATGGCGGGACATGTATGAGAAAAACGTTTTGCGGTCAACCGTATCGTGGCCTTTAAGACGGATCGGGCGGCTTGGATCAATACCTCCCCGATCAAGCTATCGAAACTCCAAACCAGCTCATGGGAACCATGCAGAGACCCATTGAAATAGTCATTTTCGGTTTTTGGTAAGGCCACTTCGGTGATCGAACTTCCCAACGAAAACTACGTTCAATGTACAACTTTTGCCAAAAGGTTGCCAGTTTCCTGAATCATTTGGTTGGAACTTTGAACCGGGGTATCGAAAGGCAGTCCGCTGCCCAATCTTCCATAGAGCTTCTGACTCAGTCAACCACCGGTTGTTGCCGATGAAGTTGGATGCTTGCGGGACGCCTCGGAAAGCTGTTCGGGGAATCCATAAGTCGTTTACGAGTGGGGCTCCTCAGGTTAAACAGGAAGGATAAAACACCGACAGTAGGGCGGCCGCTGAGCGAAATACCTCAGGCCCAGTTCTTAGACCCATGTCGTTCGTCCTCATCATAAACTATTGAGTCGCAGTCCGAAGAACCCATGGTGTAAGCTTGCGCAAGACGCATTTGAATAGGCTCTAAGGCAACAGATTCTGTGTAGCAGGATCTGAACACAGTACGTCACTGGTCAATGATCTGGGGCTTTCCACCAAAAGCCAACAAGATCATTTACCCAGTAGGCAGTAAGGACTCCCAACCAATAAGGTAACTTGGAGGGGCCAACTCGAACGCTGAAATCACCAAAATATTCACAGGAAGTCATCTGGGACTCATCGGAGCTTTGTACTTTGGAGTGGCGGCCCTTCTTGGCAAAATTCACTAAGCCCTAGACCAGTTCTACGAAGCTTCACCAGGTGGGTTTCTAGCCTCAGGGGACCAGCCTACAAGAGTGGACTGAATGCACCGGATTTTAATTGTCGAGTGCATGAAGAGCAGAGGCGACCCTTTGGAATCTTTTAAGAGCACTAGAGGGCATATTGATCTTTGGGGTACACGTCACCGCTGTTGAGCCTCAGCCATCATACAGTCGCCGGAGAGCACCCGTTGATTTTGAGGAAGCAGAGTGTTAAGTTTCTCTCGAGGAGGTTCTCCCGTTCATGGAGATAATAACTTCCCAAACGATTGAGAGTTTTAAGTGAGCCCGAACGCCGCTGAGGCAACGCAGTTCCCGGAACCAGCGGACCGGTGGCCACTGTTCATCATTATCACTTACTTATCTTGTCCGTAGTGCAATAGTTGGTGTTCTATTTCCTCGGCCAACCTTCTTCTCTGGCCTTCCCGTCCTTTTTTTGCCCTCCTCTACTTCCAGGTTTTGTCGTCGCTCCTTCCACTTATTATTTCCCTCAGTACCCCACTACAGACACCTGCACACCTTGTCCTTCATCGCATCCCATTTGTCCAAATTCGCAACTCCTGGTCTTGAGATGGATAAGGCGATTGCTGGAGCTCATTAAAGCACAGTGAACTTATGAGGCTTCTTAGATAATAACACATCTTTGGAAGTTCCCCTATTCCTTGAATCTTCACCGAACCACCGAGGAAGACTCTACTTTAACATTTTTTGCTACTCTAAGCAATCCATTGAGTCGTCGGCAAGCCGCAGTTCATGTTCTATGGTCCAAACTGAGTTTCACCAGACCAAACGTGCAGGAATAGCTTCCAGGTTTGGCCGTGTTGGGTGCCGACAAATTTTCAAGCCACAGAAGGGAAATCTGGACCTCGGCTGGCCCAGGCCACTACAGATCTTATACTTACCGAAATAAACCTGGTCCAATCCTTCCGGCAATTGTTCAGCCTCTTTCCTGTATTGACAGGGACAGTTACCCGGCCATGCGAAACTTTGTTAACGAAAGGAAATGTGTTCCTTAACAGTCGTAGGGATACTGTTCTACCATTATACAAGATAGGGCCTATCTAGAGAGTTGAGAACTATGGACCGGTCAGCCTCACGCCAGCGTTTTTGCGCTAGAGTTCGAAACGTATTCCGAAAAAGCAATTCTATTTTCTTCCAGTTACTGAAAAAGTGTGTATTAGTTGTAACCACGCAGTCCACATTTATTTGCCCTCCGCTTCCGCTCTGACATTTCTTACCAATCCCATATAAGTTTAACAATTTGCTGCACGCTCACCACCGCCACTCTGGTAGTCTCCCTCCCGCGAAATAAGCAATTGTTTGCTACGTATGTGGTTCCTCCAGTATCCAGCCACCACTTCATACACCACCATCTTTGCTGACTGACATGTTTTCATGACAATAACTCTTGAAATACCTGTCATAAAGTGAATAATTCGCGAAAGCTTCGACGAGATTTCCATTTATATTTCTTTCATATTCTGCAGCCCGTAAATAACTCTACCTACTCTGCACGATATTTTCCTCTCTTTTTGAAAAACAACAAAATATCCTTTGAATATGTTAGAATTTCCACAAGTGGTAATTATCTCCCATGCAATTTATGCTCGTACCCCAGACCTTCAGCCGACATCACCCAAAAATGGCTGAACCGAATACTCGACAATGAGTCTCCTATTTGCTGGGCGTTATTACCATTTTAGTTCATTTCAAGGTTCTCCTGTAATACTCTGCGTGCACTTATTTTATCCTATTGTAAACTCTGACCTTTGTCCCTGCTTTTACCTGCTGTATTTGATTACATATCTCGACCACGAAGTCGGATTTGCTCGTCACTGAGCTATGGGACCTCCTGACGTTCAAATTTAACTTCAACTGCCTTCCCTGATGACTATTTAATTTTTTTGTAAATCCGATGCTTTGTCCTTATCTTTCGCACCAAAATCATTGGTTTCGCAGCTGGAAATCTAGCATTGCCATCATTTATCTATCTTCTACTTCATTATCGCTTCCGCACGATATTCTCCTCTGCAATCGCCACGTTACGCAATTCACGTTGATATACTGCCATAACTCCTAATCCTCGCTGTTACTTCGCGACATACCTATACCAGTGAAAATAAACCTCTGAACACTTACCGGCTTAACACTGGCTACTTTTTCCATCACCGCTCTTAAAATCCCCTCTCTATCCATGGGATATTTTGGTCTCTTTCCTTGTGAATAACCACGTCGGCATCTCTCCTTTGTACTCAACCGTAACTCTGGCCGTTGATTCGCGGCATTTTTCATCTGAAGATCCGTTCTTGCACACGCATGAGTTTTCCACCCATATAACTTTCACACCCTGAAACGAGCGAACGACTCCTTGAATTCCCCTCGATAAGCCCATTTTTCCTCTTTCCTCGTCTTTTATAACAAATATCCTTAGATTCAGCCGGAATTTCTAGTGTTGTGATTGTTTCCGAGCTATTTGCCCACTTACTTCCCGTTTTTGCCGACTCCATACACCCTCAGCCGGGCCAAACATTTGACTCTGATCTTCAAGTTTGCCGGGTATTATTACCGTTTTAGCTCACTGTAACACCCTTTTTGATACTAAGTATGCACATGTTGTACCCTTTTGTATATCCTCATTCTGACATTGCTATATTCATCTGATCATGCACTCTAGCATGCTCTGGGCGCATTCGAAATACACCATTATTAGTATCATTACTATCATTATTAACTACTAGCTGGTGGGCAACAGTTTTGCTAAAAGAGGATAGTCTGACAAATCTGCTGGCTTCTTTCTACGAGATCACGCCATTGGTGAAAAAAGGTTTTATCATTGATTCCAGCAAAGCCCTCAGTTTTGTAATTCATTACCTGCTGGGCCACAAACTGCAGACCTTTGAGATAATCGAGAGGGAAGGGGATCATGTAAAACACCTCCCTGGAAATCTTGGTTAAGTGTGAGATTGCATGCCCATGTGTCGAGTTCGGAACAGGCTACCGGTGAGTACCATATGGCTCTCTGCTGAAACCCTTGCTGTTCCTCCACATTGAAGGTCTTGCAAAAGAAATGGGCAGCCTGTGTTTCATTTTTTCAGATGGTGTGAAAATGGCCGGGAACAATTAAGGGCATGATCTAAATTCTAGATAGGGATGGGCAGATTACTGGGATTACCCTTGGAATCTTGATAAATACCAAACGCTGGCCACCATCGCAGACGGAACGAGCAGTACCCCGTTGCGTTTAGTGTCAGAAGTAAACGACCCGGGTAAAATAGTCACTGAGGACATTAGGCCTTTGACACCAAGCCAATCGACTGCAAATAGGGCGGTAGGAATATCAACTCAGGCGTGTGGTACTGTCAAGTTCAAAAAACCTCAAGTCTTCCCTTTTTACAATGGCGTTTTTCGACCTCCTCTGGAGTACCGTGAGCTTGCATGGGCTCAATGTCGTCACGAAGACAGGAGCAGTTTGGTAGAGGCTTAACTGCCAGTAGTGGATATTATCTCAGAAAAGATATAAGACCCTTATTTCGTAGAAATACTCAACCATATACGGTATTTGGGGCTTTCATATCACTAACCTTTTGTGAACCAACCCTTGTTTAGTCTCGTCCGGCGCGGGACTCTGTTATATTCTTGTCAAACTCTGTGTGACTCACGTGCTTGTTTTTATCACACCGTGAACTTGCCTCTTGCATTGAGTCGTTGTGATCGCGCATATGGGGTTTGCACAAATGTTTCGAGGTTGTTCATTTAATAACTCAGCATAGTGGAAACCACAAACCAGTCCTATTCTGATATCGGGATTCGCGCGAATTTGGCTACTTACTGTTCAAAAGCATCTTAGAATACTCAAGTTGATCAACCTGGAACGAGAAAATGTACACTATGGCCAGAAGAGAAAATAAATGACCAGAGCCCGGACGGGAAGCAATTCAGCAAGTCACTGGGGAGTGTTGTGATGTGTGTGATTTCTTCGGTGACTTTATATCTCCCAGATATGTCGGCACATGCTCATGTATTACCGAAGATGGTGCTGATTCTAAAAATGGTGATTCGTTCAGTCTCAGGATAGTGGAGCTATGACAACAGCGGATGCCCACCAGACAGCTTACTCGGGATCCAGAGGACAAATTTAGACGGTGCGAACTAGGGAATAGAGCTACTAAAAACGGCCCCTACAATATACCCAGGCATTCAGAAGGAGGATGTCTTATGCCGGACAGCGAGATGCTCATCCCAATGCAAGCAAATAATAGAACTACTGACGGCGGAGCTGGCAATGATTCATGGACAACCAATGCAACTTTGTTAAACAATTCGAAACCTTTGTCGGGGTCATGGTGAGGGACTCAGGGTAGATGCTTCTGTACCCAGCTCAATATTGCCAAGGATGAGCTGGGGAAGCTATCGACGGTTGCGCCGCCGAACCAGAGCAAGGCTACACACGAGAGGAAACTTTGAAAGAATTTATTTGGCCACCCGTTTGAGGTTGCCCGCAATTCTGTGGTAGGTGTGGTGCCAGAAGTCAAGCAAACTAAGGGCGACATCTATGCCTTATCTGACCCTATCATTAGGATGAAAAAGGTGTTCAATAGCCCTTGACCACCTGGGTTGCAGAGCTGGCCTCGAGGTAGGGGGGACATTTCGTGGTCTGCCATCGGAGCTACAGGTTTGCTGGGCCGACGAAGTAGGACGCATAAGCCGATCAAGGATTGACAGACTTTCCGAAATTCCTCAGAGCTACAGAAAATGAACAACTAGATGTAGCATAGAGTGTGTGGGCGTGGCTCTTTTGCCTCAACGACTTTGCGCCAAACAGCAGCTTGCCGAGTAAAAGCGAGATGCCACCAAGAATGCTGCACGGGCAGACATCACCGACGGCTGCTCCGGGTGGAGGAAGCTTTATCTGACAAAAATAAGAATCCGAGCCTGACTTGCTTAGTATATCTGTCTGCTCTCAAACCGGTTTGTTTGCGAGAAGTCGCCCTGGGGATGGTACCCCAAAGTGGGCGACCAGGGTCCCAGCGTGTGGACTGCTTGTCCGACATGGCCCTGTTGAACGAGCGTTTTGCATGGAAGAGCCAGCTTGAGGGAACCCCAATTCACTGGCAGCGAGCACGCCATATGAGGCTCAGTTCATAGATCCGGGTTGAGTACGGTTGCTTTCCTCCTTGAGCGTTAGTAAACACACCTATGCGACGGAGGCTCTCACTATGAACGACTTCCCGAAGCAAGCCCCTAAGTCAGTCGATCCAATTTCGTCCGAATGGCCCCAACTTCAAAGGCAGAGGTCGCTAAATAGGGAAAAGCATGAAGTGTATCTTATTCTTGGTTGAGGCGTACCTGAAGCGCACTGGCTGATGGACTAGAGGGCGGGAAACCAAAATGCGTCTTTTGCATTAAGCACGACATTGGGTTGGATATTACATGAACCCACTGGCGGCGCGGCTCGGTGAATTGTGTGAGACGGAAATCGACCCCTTACCGGAAAACATCCATTACTATACGACGCCAATTTCTGCGGTGGGGATGCATCGGGAAGCTCTCTTTCGTTAAAAGACAAACAGGCTGTTGATATGGTGGCCAATGCCATAACCTTGCTGGAAGGACTCTAGAAGGTTGCACTCCCATGGAGGAGCTCTGCGGCTAGACTTTCGAATAATTATGTCGTGGCCGAAGAGAGACTGAAGGGCTTGAGAATGAATCCCTGCTCGCGACCCCAAATTCCTCGGTAAATACTCTACTACGATAGAGGAGTGTGTGCGCAGGCGTCAAACCCAGTTATTGCCTCACATACGGTTAAAGAAGAATTGTGAAGCCAAAGGGCACTTAACAAAGCACGCAGTGGCGAACCCCAAGAAGCCTAGCAACTTCCGGGCGCTGTTTCACTGTGCGACTGCATTCCAGGGACACTCCTCGAATGGCTATTCGCTACAGGAGCCGGACATGACAGCAAGCTTGGTTGGAGTGTTGCTTCGTTTTCAAACTTACTCTGTCGCATGGGTTGAGGACATTGAAGAAGTGTTTGTTCATGTTTGAGCGCCGACAGGAGACCGAGGAGCACTGAAGACCCTTTGGTGGGTAAGTTGCCAACTAGGTGGTAGCCGGGCTGAATATCAGGTGAAAGCTACCCTATTGCCAGCCTTTCCATCCCAATTTTTGCGAAGTTCACTCAACTTCGCATGGCAGACGATTGGGGAGGACAGCATAAGGAATACTTCTCTAGGGCCGTGCATGATAACTTATGTGTACACGACTGTCTCGTGTCTTAGCCTGCTCTCAGGAACGCAAGAGTTTCTGTCATTCAGAGGAGTGACTTGTCATCACTTCTTGGTCTTCGGCTTCAAAAGTGGGTGTATAATCGCAAGGAGGCCCTTGACTTTTTACCGAAATCCGAGCCGGTCCAACCCCTTTGGAAACCAGTAATTGCTCTCCAGTCCCCTGAGAGTTGAAAGAAATGCTAAAGAAAACAAGTGGCAGTTTCCATTCACAACGTGCAAATAACCTCGAACAAGGCTTGGCTGGTTGTCTTTAGTGTCATCGGTGTTCGACCTACTGGGATTAGTTTCCCTTTTTTTCTGCCAGGCAAGGTAGTCTTGCAGCCTCTGTGTCGCTTCAGGGTTGGTTAGGACGACCCAATTGGAGCAAAACACCTGCTCTGTTGGAGTGAGCGGTTAAGGAGTGTGGAACAACTCTGTACATTAAAAGTTCAGTGCTGTGTTCTTAGGAGTCACCTTTTGAACGAAAGCTCATGGCTTCGTGTATTTTGCGGCGCTTCCGAAGATTGCCATGGAGTGGAGTTATATTCAAGAACGGTTGCAAAGGACACGGCCCCCTTTTGTGCCCTACCGTTCTTCAAACCGAGGGTAGCTCCTCCAAAAATGGTAGCGATCCCTCGATTGCAGTTAGCCAAAGCAAGGCTGGCCTTTAGAGTCTCTTTTGATGCTTACGGAAGAAACTCAAACTAAAAGTGATAAAATCCTACTACTGGGTGGACTCTGCTGTGGTTTTGCACTGCACGAACAATACTAAAATAGGGTTTAGTACGTACTTTGTTAATCGTTAGACAGAACTCCACAGGTGGCCTGAACAATGGCAGTGGCTTCATGTCAGATCGGAAGCTAATCCTGTAGAATGGCATCAAGAGGCTCCACCGTACCGAGTGATATCAGCTGATGGTTCGAAGGTCCTAACTTCTGGATTAACGATGAAACCTAATGGCTTGCCAGTTCTTAGGTTACTGAACCACCACCGAAGTAGAGTTGAAGCAGCCTTCGAGTACCATTCCCACAATATTGCAGGAAACAAGGAAGGCCCCATTCCTGGCTGGTACACCATTCTGTTCCACCCGCTGCAATCAGTGGCGCGGCTAACCCGTTTTAAAACATAAATTGCAGTAAAAAGTGATGGTAGTACAGACATAAGATTGAAGGCTGAGCCGTTGAAGTAGTACCACATCGCTGGAGTGGAGGAAAGTGTTATACTGACTGTACAACCTGGGGTCTATAATGAGTAGTTAAAATAGTTAAGAGACAGGAATAATAACCCTTTCTCCAACTGATCTCCCTAGAAGAGGACTCTACTGAATCTTGCCCTAATTTCATTTGCTGGAATGATTTGTTTTTGGGGACAAATAAACTAATCTAATCCACTTCAGGGCGTGAAATGTCCGGAAATACCATCCAAGGCTCACCCGATTACGGACTTGATAATCCGATGGAACCACGCAGTGGAAGGACACACAGGACCACCTCAGTTAGTAGCAGAAATTCGAAAAATATCTAGGATCGTACAATATGGAGCTGCCGTCTGGTGTGTCATTGAAGGATGTTGGGAGTGTTAGAAGCATTTGGCAATCGTGAGCTAACAGATGATGGTTCCCATACCAGCCATTAGAGTCCAAAAGGGTGGTTCTCCTTGAGTACGTCGGAATAGAATATTTTGGTTCACTTTCAGTCAAATATGGTCGTAGCATGTAGAAACGATTTGGATGCGTTTTAACCTGCCTCCGGATGCTTGCGGTAAATACTGAAGCTCCTTGTTCTCTAAGCACGGATTCATTCATTATGACACTGCTACCCTTCATGTCGGGGAGAATGGCACCGTCCGTGATTTTTGAAGATAATTTTAAAACCTTTATTGGGGCTCAAAAGGAATTGAAGAGCCTGATAGGAAACTGGTCTAGTGATAAGATTGTTGATAGACTGCTGCAACGAGGCATGCTGCGGCACTTCAAGCCCTTTCTTGCCAGCCACCGTGGTGGAATATGGGAGATCATGGTCCCTTCGGTTGGGAGAACACTTCTTTCGCTGTGTGACGAATAGCCGGCGACTGGCCAAGTGCTGCTGACATTTCTCACGGGAAGTGAACGGATAGTAAACGGATGACCGTTAGTATTTATAGCCTCGGACTGTCGTAATCTGCCAGGACTCAGGCCCAATGACCCACTTATACTGAGGGCAAACTCACGAGATATCACGACGACCATTTTGCTCGTCAGTGAAGGCAGGCTAGTCAACTTACATCCGTGTTTTGGACGAGGTGGACGAATGAATATTTCGCACTATTACGGCAGCGGCAGAAACGGATAACTTAAGAAACCTCTTCAGATCGGATGATGTAGTGCTTCTAATTTCGGTGGCTTTGCCGCGTGGCCGGTGGCCGATCGGGGTTATCGAAAGCACGTCAGCTTTGGAAAACAGCCTGGTACCGAGGGCAACAGAGCAAACTAGAGAAAGAATATTGAAACGTACATTAGGAATATTTGTCTTACCGAAGGTTAACTGGACTCTTGTGGCGCAGATTCAGCAGCCAACTCTTCTGCAATTGGGGCGGGTCTTCGGATCTACTCAACCGGGAGGGACCATGGCGGGTTGACCCCTTTGTCCAACTAGAAGCCGCTAATAAAGATGGTCAGTTTTAGGAGCTGGGGAACCGTATGGCCAACTGATGCTTGAGGATGACCAAACCTGGCGGTGTACGAGGAAAATCCGTTTCAGGCTTTGGTGGCCTGAGTAAAGGAGTTCAAGTAGCCTCATTCCATTCTTCAACATCCATATCACAAATAAAACTATTCCGTTTGTGCGGACTATCTGCACCGGAATTTTGATTGTTTGTTTTGTTATTCTGGAGCCTTGTCACAAACCAGAACCTCACCCTGGCCTCAAGAGTGAGTTGCTTGACTTCAAATTTGTTACGACTCTATTCAGTAATGTCATCCGTTCATAACCTTCTGCTGTAATTCAGCTGCAGTTGTAGATTTGTTGTTCGTTCTGGAGCTCAGGAGCTCAGAGAGAACACTCCTGAAGTTTTTATTGTAAAACTGCTTAGTTTGTTGTATATCATACTGTAGCTTGTTGGAATGGACTTTGTTTTTCGATGGATCAGCATCGGTAGCTACGCACCGCCAGAATGTTCCTTTGGCTGGACTTTACAGATTCTGATCCAATAAACAACTTAAAAACCCCAAATCCGGAACTCCTGGATAGACTCCTGGGGGTGGGTGGTAGACTAACAAAGCCTACCGAAGCTTTGATGCAAAGGACTCTATAACACTGCCGCCACCACAGCTCGTGGTGTACCTAATAATTCAACACATAGGAGCTGTAAAAGGACACACCGGGAAAGGCCACGCAAGGAGCGTTATCCGGAAGAGGTTTTGAGCATTGAGAAGGAAAAGGAACACAGAAACGACAATCCGACTTTGTGCGCAGTGTAGAAGATGTACGGCGGCTGCTGATAAGCGGTATACCGATCCACTACCGGAAGGTAGAGTGCCCCTCAGGTAGTGGCCATTCGGTGATGCTGGACTGGACTATTCTGGACCTTCGTGGTCCAAAAGCTGGAGAACAATGAAAAGGGGATACGGATGTATCACGACTTGCAGGAAACCCCGAGCAGTGCGCTTGGAAACTGACCACTCAGTTACCACCGACTCCTTCTTCCCACCCTCGCAGAGCTCCACAAAAAAATGGGGTGGGCCATCGGACATCTACCCAAACAACGGGTTGAACTTTGTAAGCTCCAAACAGGAACTGTTGCCTCGGAGCAAAAATTCAAATAGAGGCGAACTAGAGGATTGAACGATGACAGGCGGCATCCAACGGCTTTTCACCCCCCCCCCCCCTTCCCAATACACTCACAGGCGAGTCACGGCGGTGGAGTGTGGGAGCATTTCATCAGATCTACTTGAAGGACAATGCTGTCTCCAATCGAACAGCAACCACTGGAAGATGAGGCTCTGAACACCGTAGTGACAGAGGTAGTTATAAACTTGGCCAATCGCCTGGTGGTTCCTGCCTCCCCCAGCAACCTCACTCATCTAGCACCTACCCCAAAAGGTTTCTGGCTTTAAGCCAAATACTAGGCTTCAAGGGCCGATGAGCCTTTGAAGTAGCTACATACACGGGTGTAAAATTGCGAATTACCTGGTAAGGGTGTTTTGGAAACCGTGGTTACGTGAGCAACTACCTATTTTACTGGCCCGAAAAAGGTGGCTAGCCAAGAAAAGGCCCTTCAGTGTAGGTGGAGTGGCAGTTATATCTGACGATCAAGCTTACTTTAGTAAATAGCTCCCGAGTGTTTTCAAATAAATCATTGTAAAATCCGACGGGCTATTGAGGACGGTGAAGGTCAAGACCACTCGTTGCATGTTTAGCGTCGGTCTCCTCGATAGAGAAGATGGGCCACTGGATGCCAGTGACCCGGCCGTCCAATAGCATCCTAGGTGCGAGCTTTAATCCAAGAACGTTACACACGCAGTTTTGGTACGTCACACCTATTCCATATACTACCTCCTGTATATTATTCTCGTGCGCAGGTCCAAACTGGCCAAAGAGTACACGCCGTAATTGGCAAGTATATTTGTTACTGATTACCGGTAGACCATCAAGTTTTCCTATGTTTTCAGCTACTGTTTGCCACTGCAGAAAACGGCCGCACATGGGGTGATTATTGTTGTTTTTCACGAATATACTCTGAGCCACACACTCGCATACGTAAAAGGTATTTTGCTCTACGCTTCATTTAGAGCACGACATAGTCTTACAAGCTCCCGTCTTATTATTATCATCTATAAGAACTACTGCGCATGGGAAGTTATTGCTGTTTCCAAGCACACACACTCACTCAAATGAGTACTTGTTCGCCTGGGTGATTGTTCAAGTGAAAGTAGCACGCGAGCTCGGAGCCCTTGCACATATTCGGCATTGGTACAGGCGGACACTCAGTAACTTTTATTAATCATGCTGTTGGGTAATAACTGTCGGAGAAGGGGATCACCTTTGCTGTGGGTGAACGACTTGATGACTTAGACACCGGGTTGCTCGAAATTGCCATATACGTGAACCGATTCCAGAAGCCAGCTCTAGTTGCGGCATGTACCAACAGCAGGGTTTGATTAGATAGGAAGAATCCGTACCGCTACCTTGAACCTTTGACTTTGTTAAGATCAGGCAGGTTTTGTTGGGGGTGTAACGACGGGTTGCGAAAATTCCCTCAGGAACATAATGTCACCTACATTTCGTGGAAATACTCAACCATATACGGTATTTGGGGCTTTCATATCACTAACCTTTTGTGAACCAATCCTTGTTTAGTCTCGTCTGGCGCGGGACTCTGTTATATTCTTGTCAAACCCTGTGTGACTCACGTGCTTGTTTTTATCACACCGTGAACTTGCCTCTTGCATTGAGTCGTTGTGATCGCGCATATGGGGTTTGCACAAATTTTTCGAGGTTGTTCATTTAATAACTCAGCACAGTGGAAACTACGAACCAAACTCGAGTTGGCCAAGTTTTGGTTTTACCACATCAAATCCGGTCCCTAAGTGGTCAGAAGTAACTTCTGTTTAGTTCATTGCGAACGAGGCAATCTCATTGGCGGGGAAATCTCTATAAACCATCGAACAATGAATAACAATCAAAGCTCTGACAAAACACTATTCGGATTTCAAGAAGAACTACATTTTGACATGGTGGCTATGGTGGGAATCGAACCCCCGTCTTTTTGTACTAATGGCTCAAACCCGTTATCACAACACAGGGATCAATTCGGACTCCGAAAAAGTAAGCCATATATAGAAGGGCAGGAACGAATCTTGGAAGTTACATTTCAGTTCCTCAAGTACCGAGTACTAACAAGATCCAGAGAATGGTCTGAGGAACGCGCGACAAGCCGAAGATTCCGACGGTTGGGAAAGACAATAAAGGTCAGTGGAGCATGTGAAAGACTGCTCTTATTGAAACAGGGTGGATCAGGTCTGTTTTAGAGTGTGGTCAGACGCGGTACTGGCCAAAGGAGTAAAAGTTTCAAACATTTACCATCAGAGCAGTCAAAACATGTTCTTCAGTGGGCGGAAACCAACTGCGCTTACAGCAAGAGAACAGACGACGACCAGCCCTGTGGCACCCAAAAACATGCAAGCGGCCTGAAACTAAGCTCTAATTGTTCATATTTTTCTAAGGTAATTTTAGTCACGAAATTTTTCTTTCTAACTCATTCATTTCCAGGCGGCTACAAACCACACCTCGTAGGATTTATGGTGCTATGGAAATATGAGTAGTAATATTATGGCTAAAACCAGAAAACCTACGACTACTTGGGACAGATTCACATTTGGCCTTACTAGGAGGATCGAGAAACCTGACACGGAAAGTGACACGTCACTTGGTTTGTACTTGACAGCCGCTGACTCTCACCTTCCTTGGATCCTTTTTATCCTGATGGAAGCATGGACGGTCTTCCGATTCGACCACAAAATTTTCATATCAGCATTTATCAAGGTCTCCTGAAGGCACACCTCCTACGTGCTTTCAAGGGTTTGAGTCATCAGCAGACAAGTTACGTCGGGGTCTAGCTGATCATAAACAGCAATTTATTACAGAAGAAGCTACGGACTGGCATGTAATCCAGCACATTGCGACCTGCCATTCGGCAATTTCGTGTTCCTTCAGATGACGACTCAAAGCCATCCTACCGTTATTTGGTGGTAGGCTATCCCGGATTTTTCATCATGTCCTTCATTGGTAGCAAATTGTTTTAAGCGTTTTCGGGAGAAAACATCGCGATGAATGACTGTTTCAGGTAACTGGTTGCTTCAAAAGAGGGATCAGAGTGATAGCAAATTCCTTCAGGGACGCAGATGCGGCAGTGCATCAGCTCTCAATAAAGTTTTGGAATCAATCTGAAACACAGTAACTTCAGATCAGTTCCCACAGAAGGTGAGCAAGCTAAAGAAACCCTGGTATCTTTTCACTATCACCACAGCAAAGAGCTGACTTTGTTGCAGCTTATCTAGTTTTTAGTCAATAGTCCACGTCAGTGGATCTAGTCCGTAAGCATAAACGTTTAGCAGTGATGACCGCAAGTAAGGCTACTGTTCAAAGTCTCATTGTCACAGATAGAGCTCAAAGTGTAACGGTGTGAAAAGAGGAAGCTCAAGTGTCTCATCAGACAAAATTGTTCAATTCGGCTAGAGCCACCCTTGGTAGCCTTTTTTATGTGTGGAGCTAACCCAGGTGAATTATCACTTGCAATGCAGGTACAGGGGACTGAGATGGATTTGTGCAGCTTGCACTGAGTATCTCCGGAAAGGATTCAAAGAAAAGAGCGCATCAGCTCAGACCTGACCCTGCGAAATGGGAAACCCCACACAGCCCTTGTCGGATTGACGTGCTTTTGGTTCCCACGCACGAGGCTGACTGGGGAGATAGCAAACTGGTCTCTCCAAATATGCCCATCCACCTCCCGCTTTAATCTTCAACCACCTCGTACACTCCCATGCACGCCTAGCATGTTTGTTTACGTCAGCTACAAAACCACCGTGGTTCTGGACAACAAGTCGTTACACCAGACGACAAACACGTCTCATTTAAGCAATAATTATTTACATGTAGATATTAGAGTATATATAAATATACACGTAAGGACGTAGAGAGAAGAGCCCGTATTTTTCGCCCACCTTTTTTATTTTTCCTCCTTTTGGTAAGAAAGCGGCTTTTCTCTTGTCCTAGAATCCAGCCCATTCTCTATTTTACAGCCTAATCTAGCAGCGACCTACAGCAGTAGACTTGTAGATACCCCACGATAGGATTTGCTATATATCCTCTGTATCTATCACACAAACTTTCCATTTGTGTTCTTAGTTTGTCCCAGCTGCCTCCGCGTGTCCTGTAAAACACCACTGTGGGATTTGTCATGTATCCCCTAGACCTATTACGCCAACTTGCCATTCAGGTTCTTTGTCTTGCCCAGCTGCTTCCTCACGCAGCCTTCAGACCTTATAGTCTGAATGCACCTCCACGGCTTTATTAACCCCGAAAGATAAGCATTTCCGGTGAACGGCAGAATTGGCAATCAATAACTTTGCTTAGTAGTGCAAGCGCAGTTAGCCCTAACGAACACCGAATAACAACACTAACGACTCCCTATTTCACCTAGACCATCGTGCCTCATTTCCGACCTCAGTACTCCTATCTGTTATTTTGCTCACGCTAACCTTCAGCTGGTGCATCTCCCAGACTGCGATCCTCCCTTGTTCAATTTTAGAACCACCTGGTCATCACGTTGCCTTGCTGTAATATATCGCGCAGACAGCTTATTATTTTCTTTGCCCGTCTACAACCGCATCAAAGGCCGGCTACCGTGAATACGATCTAGCCACTAGGTTTCACCCACAAGAAGTCCTGGTATTGCTGCATATGCCCCTCTGAGACAAACTGAGGGATTCTCACTACAAGAACACCCCCCGATGTCGAAGCCATTTGAACCACCGTGCGAGGACTCCTAATTAAACAGTGATCCGTTCGTATTCGTTGATACCCTCCTCCTTCCCAAGATGAAACAACGAACACAAACAGCAGCCGAATCTCGCACAAAAGTCCCAACGAAAACACGGAAAAGCCATAGGACGCTCAACAGAATAATGTATTCGTCGATTTGCCAGCATAATCCGGCCTATTGCAGAGGTTTTCACCTTGGTCTCGCTTTGTTTTGTTCCTCGGGGACACGACATTTCGATTGCTGATTATTCCTTCCTGTAAATTCGTCCACCTCCCACCAGCTATGAACTGTCGACACTAAATGACGCGTACTACTTCCCATGGAAATCTTCTCATCTTTTCAGGGGGTACTATTTCTTTTCATATCCACAACTCTATGAAAATTAGTATTCCTCTGCAAACCTTCATGAAGTTCTTCCCTGTCTCCTTTGCCTCAACACCAGTTACCTTTTTAAGTGAACATGAGTATGCTTTACTGACCATTTTCTTGCGTCATTCTCGTGAATATTGTATTCCTGCGTCCTAAGCCAACGTCCGTCTGAACATTCCTATATCCGGCCGATTCATTTTTATTGCCGCAGTTGACTCGAAATTAATTCGTACTCACCGTGTATCTTCTTGTCGATTTGCCTCGTTTAAACTCTCCTCAGCTTTATTCCACTGTTGTTGTGATGTGCGAGCCCCTCTTTGAAATTTGTGAATTCTCCATCTCATTCAGTGATATTGTGAACTCTGGTCATGCTTATATGCGTGCTCCTCGACCTCGGTCCAGAAGTATACCATTATTATTATTATTATGCTCCCACCGTGCCAGATCCGGTTAAACCCTCTGAGTCTGTAGGAGGTACATCAGATCTGACAGAGGAAGATGCTAATGAAAGCGTTACAGTAATGCCCAACACACGCATGCACCTTCCTCTTGAGAAACTGAAACATTGCGCAGCCAACGAAGGGAATCATTCCGGAGGATCCCAGTCGATAACTGAGAGCCATAAGCTAGAGGAGTGTCCGGTATCCTTGTCTCCGCAAGTTAAGTCAAACTTTAGAATAAGCCAATTTGCCCCTGAGAAGAGGTTAGAGCACGGACGGAAGGGATGAAAGTGAGGTGCATAAATTCTCTATAAGCACCCATGAATGGCTCTACTTTCAGTTCAGGGGGACACGGTTACACTTCTTGTCTATTCTTGTGTGATCCCCAAAGCCGGTTAAAGTGCCACCGAACAGTTACCTCCGAAAATCTGTTCTGTTATCAGGATTAAGGCACTGTATCCCACAAATTCCTTTGCTGGCCCAAATAAAAGGCTATCCAAGCTATTTTATATCGCAGCATACTGCAAACAATCCACATAGCGGCTGCACATAGTTTGCTACACTTTGCGGCATTAATTATTTAAGAGCTCGCCAGTTCTCGCACTTTTAGATATCACCCGTTCTCCTGCTATCATCCAGTCCCGACATGACCCTGCCTAGCCTAACCCACCAGTAAGTCTTCATAAGTGCGACCGGACGATTGCTGTCTCCCTCCATGGGTAATATTAAATCGGCAACATAAAGCAATATTCATCCGGCCCAAGACCCCTAGCTCTTAGTTTTCCTCTCCAGCATCATATGTGAAATAAGGCTGGATCCTAGAACATTAAATACCTTCGTCTACCACATTCCTTCTTGATTTTCCGGGTCCCTTACCGTTCACCCTGGCTTTCAATTCACTCAATTCTCTTTCCCAGCCTTGATTCGCTTCGCTTAACTGTCCCTCTCCAAGATATCCCTCGCAAAAGGCTCCACCTTCTGTAGCTATCTGTTGGCCTAAATTTCCTGGTCTCATATTTTCTCACGAATCTAGTAGTCCGTGTCTCCACGAATTCCAAGTCTACCACCCTTCGAATGTCACTTCTTTGGGAAAGTTGTTCAGTATGTAGTTACAGTGAGCTACAGGGCACTCTCAGTTGTTATTATTTGTTCCATGGCTTACGAGGCTTTTTGCACTAATAAGCCTGATCGATTTACAAAGTGCCGAACAATCCCCACCTTATAGCCAATTAAGTAGCTTCAATGATGAGGTGAAACTTCAGCGTATTCAACACATCCTAACACTTATGAGAAACTTCTTCTTGCCTATCGGCTGACAAATTTGCCCATTCCGAGTTCTAGACGGTGAATGCTCTTATCCGACAGGTGAATGTATAATGTTGTCTGAAACGGTCACTTCATCATCGTTCTTGGTTTCCTCACCTTATTCTTTGTCGTCGCCTTCATTGTTTTTCACTTCCTCACCATCACCTTCAAATCTTCTAAGATAAACCCTATTTATTCTGATCCGACGATCCCCCGGGTGTATTAGGCACGATTTTGTTACTCGCGATAGTACCTCTCCTTTAGTCCAAGACTATTCTGCCGGTTCTGTTGGTTGAATTCAAACTGTCGCCTGGCTCGAGTGGACGCACTGGTATTCTGCCTGGATCTTAAAATTGTTTTTGCACCACCATTCGCTTTTTCAACTTCAGTTTGACTACTGAAGGCGCTACAACATCTAAGACCAGTAAACTAGCACAAACTAGAAGGGTCATGCCCGTCCTTCTTCCAAATAGAATTTTCGTTGGGCTTGTTCTCTTCAACGCGGAAGGCTTATCTCAAGGCTCCAGTACTTGTACTTCTTGAATGTCTTTTTCGCCTGTTTCAAAGTGCCCTCTGCTTTGCCGTTGGACTGACTATGGTGAAGACTGGTGATATGATGGCTGAACAACCACATCTCCGTGATATGCTGAAACTCCATGCTGCGAAGCCGAGGAACATTACCAGAGATTACTCGAATCGGGATTCCGTTTCGTGCAAAATTTCCTGCAGCTTTTTGATGGTTTTTGCAGTTGTTTCTGTTTTCAGAATGTCGACTTTGGAGAACTCACTTTAGTAGTCAACGATGATTAAGTAACTATCCTTCTCATGGTAAAGGATATCCGAAACCACAATTTGCCAAGACCGATCAGGTATTGGGCTCATCTTCATCGTTCCTCTCGTCTGTCCTAAACCAAACTGTCCGCGCCGTTCACAAACCGCTGCCATCTGTTTAATCTGTTCTACTATACCATTCCAGTACTATGATTTTCTGGCTCTGGTGATACGTTTATTGATATCTGCGCGTGAACGGTGCAACTGACGCAGATTGTCTTTCTGAAAAGCCTGTGGTACAGCCACGCACTCGACTTGGAAAATCAATTTATTCTCTGTTATAAGTTCATTGAGAAATTCGAAATAATGTAACAGTTCCCCCAATAGGGTTCCTTTTTCTTCCGGCCAAACCTGAGTGATAACTTCCTTCAGAGATTGTAAACAAGGATCTGCCATCAAGGCGCCCTGGATTCGGGATAATTCAGATTTTGTATCCGCCAATGCCTTGTCCACCGCTTCATCTCTACTTTTGTCTCCCGTATTCGGTAGTGTGGCCCGTGAGACTGTGTCAGCTACAAACGTCTTTTTTCCTTGCCGATAATAAAGTTCGCCGTTATACTTTTGGAGACGCATCAGCATCGACTGAAGTCTTCTTTGCGCTCGATGTAGTGGCTTATCCACGACAGTGAAAAATGGTTTGTGATCTGAATATGCGTGTGTAAGTCGCCCGAAAGTGTAATCGTTGAACTTCTTAGATCGCACACGATTGTCGGTAGTTCTTTTGTAATTCGCGCATATTTCTGTTCACACCTTGTTAACGTCCTAACATGATAACCCAGTGAGCGCTCATTTTGTAGAAGAACAGCTCCTAAACCATGATAGATCCTATCAGATTGTGTGCACGGGTGTAAGGCGTGATCGTAATATGCTAGGACTGGAGCCTTCCAAATAAGCCGCTTTTTGCAAACAAAAGCTGAATGCTGTTGGTCAGACCAGATACATGTTCCTCCTGTATATGTTAATTGGCTGATAGGTCCATGAAGCCTGCTGGCTCCGGTAGGAATCTGTTAGGGTAGTAGATCATCTCGTTAAAATGCGAGACGCCTTTCATATCGGTTGGCGCCGGCATGTCTACAAT
Organism: Fasciola hepatica; assembly: GCA_948099385.1. Lineage (NCBI taxonomy): Eukaryota > Metazoa > Platyhelminthes > Trematoda > Plagiorchiida > Fasciolidae > Fasciola > Fasciola hepatica. The sequence continues at coordinate 41,894,902 of CANUEZ040000043.1, forward strand.
CGCGCTTGTTTTTTCGGGATCCAGTCTGATCCCTGCTCTTGGGAGAGCTTGGCCATGGAACTTGACTACTGTTTGATAGAACGTCAACTCCACTCGTTTTAGTTTGGATTCATCAGGGATACATCGTTGCAGAAAAGAACCAAACCTTCTGTTGTGTTCCCCGATATTTTTGCCGAAGAAAAGTTATCGCCTGCTATGCGGAGTACTCCAGGCAAGTCGTACACTGCCTGTAAAATCCTCTCCAGGAACATTTCCGTCGTTGCCTCCAGACCGAATAATAGTGGCTTCCAAAGGAACCGGCCATACCGTGTGCAATGTTCATGATGATTGAAAAAATTCTCTTCTGCTCACATTCCTATACTTTATGACCAATTTCGGACTGCCTTCTCCAACCTAATTCATGCTGACACTATTTTGTGGTCGATAATTGTTCTACGCTTGGTGCACTTACTTTTTCTTTTTATGGTTGTGCTTTCTTACTGAGATTACTTTGAGGACAGTTGGTACGGTGGTGAGATGCACTGATTCAACACAGTTTTGTTTTATTACTCCTCGGTTTCACTTTCTCGCGCACATCGACTGACCGTAGACGTTCGGCTCGTTTACGCTGATTTTTGGCTGCCACGCTCAGGAAATTGTTCTTTGGGCCTGATTAAGCGTGGAGATCTTGTTCTATTTGTTTGGACTTCAGGACAGGTATTTATTACTTACTCTTTTTGGCCAACCGTTCCTTTTTTTACAGAATTTTGTCCTATTTTTGACTATCTTTTTGGCTGGATAGTGACTGATGCTCACTGTCAAGGATATGATCGTGTTTGTACTCATATTTTTACTCGCTAATAGTACCGTAGAATTTGCAGGGCAATCGTGTTCTTCATTTGGGTTCTGCATTGATTTGGGCTACGCGTGGCTTTGAAGCTCCGAAGTGCTATCCAGAACGAGTGAAGCGTATTAGTCGGTGAATCGATAATTGGATCGTTGGTCAGGCTTCACCCGGACCAGGACTTGAGCGTTTTGGTCGTTACACTGTGTGCCAAATGTGATTAAGTGACTGGAGGCTTCATCAAACTCTAAAAGCCGAATGGCTCAAGCCAGATCAACTTCCGTCAAGTAACTCTTGCTTGATGACTCAGGAAGAATATCGTCAAAACAGATATCAAAAGTGGTCTCGTCTGAATGCTATTCCCAGTGGTTTGGGACCGAGGTCTATGCAAAGTTCCCTGGGGGCTTTCGTCATGATCACGATTTAACTCGACCAACCTGTCGGTTCTTCGACTTTTTCCAGGACGTCCCCGATACGAGAATGTACAACTCGTGCTCAAATCTTCCTTTAACTACCTACGGAGTATGCCTTATTGGTAGTGCGGCAGGTCCTGCGGACTCGCATACGTTTATAGTCGGCACTCCCGGCAGCCTTCTCAATTTCTCGTCGAAAACAGAGGCATATTTTCCAGGTAATACTCAACTTTATCAGATACACAGTGGATAAACAAGTGAATCTTAGAGGAACGACGTCAAATCCAGATTTTCGGTAGATTCATTCCCGAAGATGGAAACGTGAGCCTGGTCGAGCACAACAATGTTTTGAGTGACAATGTCCATCCTTGGGATTGGCGACTTTCAGCGTTGCCTATCCCCCTAGTCGAACCTTGGCACTGTTCCACATAATGAGACTGTTATGCTTTGGATTCGATGTAATATCACGCAGAGCATTCGTAGGCATGATGTTCACCGATGCTCTGGAGTCCAGCTGGAAATCCGCCTCTTCTCGGCTAACCACCGTCTTGGCAAGGAAGCTCTTTTTCCATGTCGGAATATGCACCCCGTTCAATCTATCTGTCTTGCGGTAATTTCGTTCTCTATCCACAGTTGTCCTGAGAGAATATTTTGACGCGATATGTTTGCGCTTCCTGCAGCTATCCTCTTTCATCACCGAGCCGAAAAGTAGTCTCTTTTGACGAATTGTGGTATGCCACAAAATTGGCTTTCTCTCTGGCACCTTGCGTGTCTCTGACGTTATTTTGTGCAGACCACTCGATTCTGATGCTTTCGTCCTCTCTGTGCATTTTGACTGCTTCTTCACCTCGACGGATGTCAACGCACTATTGGAGTGATAATTTTGGAATCTTCAACAACCTTTCAGTCACCTTGTGGTCACGTAATCCAATCAATGTTCGATCCCTGCACGAGACTCTCCTCTAAGCAGCCGAGAATGCTGTGTGATCAAGCCGGTTTTCCTAAAGACACCGGAAGTGAGACAAATGATCAATTATGTTTCTTTGGTTAAAAACGCAGCTCACAAATGTTTCGTTCCACTCACCAAGACGACGCTGCTCGAGTTTAAGCATGGCCGTCTTCCAGTCCCTGATATTCTCGTCGGAATCGCATAGTATAGTACATTTCTTGACCGTGGTCAACACACATACACAAGGCAAGATCAGAGTATACAGCAGTATATATCAATGTGAGGTATTTACAAATTCTAAATTTATAAATCACACAGCAACCGAAATACACCAGTAAAGTCATGTAGTGTTTGAGTGAACCAAAGTGGTAATGGTTGAAACGGAAATTGCGAATCGGTTTTGAAATCGCTGGGGGCGGTGTGGATAGCTGGACAGTCGTGGGATTGCTGATACAAGCGACAATTGGACGGTCACTAACGGGTAACCGGGCGGAAGAGATTCGAAAGAAAAAGATTAAAAGTAAAGTAAGCACGGGACTTTCAACTTGCAGTCAGAGATACCAGCGGAATATTGGACACCAATCCAGCATTGGGTAACTAATTGTGGAGAAGCATGTGAAATAAAGGCAAGTGAGTCAAAGGTGATAACAAAACAGACCTTTTGTGCGGGTGATTACAGTGCCATATGGAAATCCACATGAAAGCGAAAAGCTTTGCAGGGATTTCAGTGAAATTTTGAAGAGCATAAAAGGTGTATGGAAGTATGACGGACTTTTAAAAAGAGCCGTCAATGTAACGGATTGGTGGAGACAAACGCTAATGGTTAGGCTAGGCAGAAGTTGGAAGAGTGTAGATTTTTTGTATGTGATGGAAAATTGTTAACCAAATTCTGGTTGGCTGCCGATGGCTGGTATTCTGTTCCATAAAAACCTGGGTTGCAGGCGGTAGCAGGTATAATGTTGAGGGTAGCAGATAAAAATGGTTGGTTTGACGAAGTGGACGGCGGCGAGGGCTGGGTTCCGGTCACTGGTTTCGTACTGCAAGGCGGAAAGAATTGAACCGTTGGGTTGGATACTGGGAATAGGCGTTGAGCGGATGTGTTGATTGTTGTTGTCAGGAATCACATCTGCGATCCGGTGAGACTTTCATGAGGTTTTGTTAATCCGTGTACGGTGCCCCATGAAACGTCAGCAGGCGAGAGTATAGGCTTAAACCATTGATCAAATCGTCCAGTCCTCACAGTAATCCGGGATAAACGTCGATTTGGCCGATGGCTAAGCAAGTAACCAATGCAATCTGAAAGAGATCAGGAGTACGGCAGTCTGGACAGTGTTCCAGCTGTGGGTTTTGGTTATCGTTTTTATGGAAACAAGAAAATGAACATTTTTTTATCCGAACAGTTAGTCATCGTTTGGCTAGTGGACCGGTCTATCAGGAATCCCTAGACGAAGACTGGTAGCTTTCTAGGGCAAATGGGTGATAGTAGAGATTTATAGCGATATCAGGCAGGTGGTGGATGAGGAGAGGGTGTCCGTTTGGGAACCAGGAATAAAACAATAGTAGATGGTATAGTCTGGAAGAAGAATGAGCAAATAGGAAGATAGTCTGGTCAGTTCACCAGCTGTGGTCGAGGACGGCAAACAGTGAAAAGGGAGAAAAACACTGGGTGTTAAGGTGAGGATTTTTCGTGTAGGAGCAAACGTGCTGGTATTCCGCAGGGTCAAGAAAAATCAGAGGCATACGGATTCCGGTTGGAGTGGGGTCCTAACTTACCATGAGTATATGCGCGGAGAAGTTAAGCCTAGTTACTAAGACATGGTAACACCTGTGGCAAGGCTCCAGTGTACGAGAGCGGCGCAAGAAAAGCTGGATGGGACGGCTGAGTTCTAGCCTGGGACAGGAAGTAAGTGAAAGCGAGCACCTATCGCTAAAGGACGGACGGTTTTATTTATATGTATGCAAACTATGTTGTAAAATGGCACAATCTAGTTAGAAAGGAGAAAAGTGAGCGTGGCTTACCCAAGGTATATATATATATATATTGCTGTATACGCGGGTGCGATCCTCAGACGGGTCATACGAAAGCGGTCAGACGCAAAAGACTGTGGCAAGGGAACTGAGATAGAGAGGCGTGGTCTGCGTATAGCCCAGCTGAGGATCAACGGTTAACGGAAAGAAGAACAAAGTTAAGCACCGGCTCATCGGTGCAGCGGATCCCTAAGGCAAATTGAGGCCATGAAACGTGAGACTAAATGGGAAACGCCTAAGTGTGGCTAAAACTTTCAATGGGAAAGTTAGTATTTTGCCGAGAGTGGTCATTCATCAGGAGTAAAGACTAAGTTCTGCATGAAATTACAAAAGAAACTTAGCTGGGGGATAGGGTGGGTGCAGAAATGGTGACGTCATAACTGGGTGTTGAGTTCAGTTAGTGAGCCATGCCAAGTGAGATAAATCGGACAGGATTTTCCGGTTAGAAATCGCAGAGGTAGTGAGGGAAGTATATGTGGTGGGACCTCTTGCGGAAAAGAGGCATTGCAAGCTAAGAGATATCGAGGAGCTTTGAGTTGCTCACCATGCTTGTGTTAATAATTATAGGACAGTAGGGAGTATATATATATGTATATATATATATATATATATATATATATATATATATATGTAAAAAGCCGACCAGGGGTTGGTTACTGATGCAGTTTTTATGGCCTTGTTGAGGTTAGTTTCAGGGCCGCAGACGCGATATAACTAGATGAAGGTAATGAATCGTAGAGAGAGGGAGACATATTCACAATCTGTGGGGAGTAATACGGTGGTCTCTATAAATGCGAGAGCATCTGGAAGGACTTATTTCAAAGTTGAATTGGCAGAATCCTATAAGTTGGTATGGAAATACAGTTAGTGGGCACATACATGCTTTACATATGTCGATGGCGAAGTCTAGGAGAAGCAGTCAAACAAAGCAATCAGAATTTCAAAAGCAATGAGGTTATTTAGGAAGGTAAGGTAAAGCGAGAAAGCAGAGCAATGGCTTAAAAGTCAAGGCCTATCTCGTAAGCTTGGATTTTGGTTATGTGAATGTTTAATAAGCGCAAAACAGTCGGAACAGAAAGGAATTTATCAGTGGCACGCACGAAGGAATATTTTGACTGAGAAGAGCTGATGTGCAAAGGAAATTTATTCCAGATTCTGGAGTACGTGAAGAGAAAGAACTTAGAGCGTAGAACAGTCCTCGCGGAGGGTGTTAATAGTATACTGTCTATTATGGAGTGAATATCCAGTATCCGGGGAGAAGCACGACTGGTTGGAAGAATAGGACTGCTTAGTCAATAGCTTATACAAAAATACCAAATTTAGTTTGATGCGACGAAGCCATAGTGGTTCGATTTTGCGAGATAAGCATCGTTCCCTGTAGTTTAAGTTGGAGACCAACCGATAAGCTGTTTTGTGAATCTTCTTTAAATACATCCGATAATAATCTTGTTGGATTTTCTCATACTAGTAAAGATTAGGAGACAATATTCGACAAGGGGCCTGGCATATACTTTGTACATTTAAAGAATGCTCTGCCTAAGCTGAAAGGATCTGAACAGAAGACCAAGACACATTTTAGCCTTCGCCGTTTGGAAGACAGCATGTTCTGAGAAGATGAAGGAGCGGGAATAAATTAAGCCAAGGTTTCTTACTAAAGGCTGGCTGTCGATGGGTGAACCGCCAATGCATAAAGAACCAGGAGGAACCTGACATTTGTAAGTAAGAAAAATACACTTGTCGGCGGAGAATTTCATCGCCCAGGTTGAGCACCATTCATCAAGAGTGGCTAAATCAGCAGAGATTCTAGGAATAGTAGTACTGAGGTTGCCAGGCTAAAATGTGTAGACTCTCATATTGTCGTCCGCAAAAACGGCGTGCCATTAAGTATTGTCGGAAACACATCATTTATATATTGGAGGAAAAGCAAGGGGCCTAAAACATTGCCCCGAATAACACCGCTGGTAACAGGCTTAGGATTAGAGGTGTGCCAGGTAATTAAGACAACCTGTGAACGATGAGATAAGTAAGACGAGGACCAAGAAAGATGTGGATCGACAATTCCAAATAACCGTAGCTCTGGTAAAAGGTGGGAGTGAGGTACACGATCGAATGCCTTGGGTAAGCCAAGATAAAGAACAACAAAGGATTTCCCCCTTTCAGCAGAGTCGGTGACGAGAATCAGAAAACCATACTGACAAGTCATGCAGGACCGTGAACAGAGGAACCCAAGTTGATTATGATTATTAAGACTGAGGCTTAATAAATAGTTAATAATGTGATCCTTAACAATTTTTCCATTATTCTGGATAAGATGGGGGTATGGTTTATAGGGCGATAATTGGATACCTCATGTAAAGGTCCCTTTTTATGAATAAGAACAATTACCGAGCACTTCCATTTAGCAGGTACGGTGCTAACATTAAGTGAAAGAGTGAAAAGGTTAAGCAACAACAGGGGGAGATCCGGCCCACACCGACGAGTGCAATTGGTGGTAAGCCATCGGGGCCTAATCGAGGGGAGGGTTTGCTATTGGATAGTAGCTTAGAAATACTCCTGGCATCGAAGGGTATCGTATAAAGGACAGAGTCGGTAAGTGGTGAAGACGGGGGAGGGGCAATGACAGTAGCTGGAGCCATGGCTGAAGCAAAGAATGCACTGAAGGCTTCGGCTATACAAGGTGGGGAAGTGATAGATGAGTTATTATCCAGAATCAGAAGTTGGGAGTCGGCCCTAACACCAGCGTTTATAGACTTATGCAACTTAGAAAGAAGTTGCGACTTGTTGGGATGACTCAATGCATTGGCTTCTTGGTCACGGAGTCGAGTAATATCTTGTCGTTGTATAAGTATGGAGAGGCGGTTTAGACGAATAAAAAGTGGAAAGTCGCTGGAATTATGTAGTTCTTTGAGAAGTTTATGGTACTCCCTATGGAGTGGCGAGACAGGTGACCTCTTTTTAGGTACAGCCTAGGCAGTATTGGACAATTTTCCCAGACAGTCGGAAAAGAAGGAGTAGAAAATATCCGCAGCATGCTGAGGGTCCTGGGTGAGGAAATAATCACCCCAGTCTTTCCGCCGAGTAAGCGTGACTAGCAAGGCCCAATTTCTGCATAGGAATGTATTGTTGGAGGGGTGCGTGGGATTAGGCGGGCCACTAAGGGGCAGATGGCAGATAACCATTTTATGGTCACTGCCGGGGAAATTTCGTGTCACGGTCACGTCGATGAGAGGCATGTTGTGAGTAAATACCAGATTTAGCATGTTCCCATTTCTGGTAGGTTCGACATGTTGTGTTTAGCTGCCAAGATAAGTGCTAGTGATCGGGTCCATAGGATTGGTAGGAGTCGAGAGGGTAGACCAACAGATGTGAGGGAGATTAAAGTCACCCACAATAAGCTTTGTTCCAGAAGGAAGCAAAGAGAGGCATTTGAAAGACCTAATAAGAAGTGGAAACAAGTAACTGAGTGAATTTGGTGAGCGATACACACAGCCAATGTGAGGAACAGTGCTTTGGAGATTGATAGTGAACCAGAGAGAATGAGGAATAGAATCGAGTGCCGTATGTAAGAGAGGGGTCGTGGTGTAGACTTCCTTGACGTAAGCTAGGCACCCACCACCACCCCGGTTCGGTCTGTCGGTCCTTAGAATACTGTACCCTACCAAAGATACCTGATCATTGGGAGTGGTCTCAGAAGGCCAGGATTCCGTTATTAAGATAATGTCGTAATTATTTGTGAGGAAAAGTTTTTTTAGGTACGGGAGTTTGTCAAGAATAGAACGCGATTTGAATAAAGCTAAAGATATACCATTTGTAGGAGGTGGTATAGGCACATCAGGGGGGTAGTGTAAGTCGGAAGGAGGCAGGCTATCGCGATTGGAAGGAGCGGAGCTTGGGGTCAAAGGGGAAAATGTTGATGTGGAGGCTAGTGGAGGTTCAGATGGAGTGGCTCCCAGCCAAGCTGGATTAAATGTTGCAGTGCGAGGGACTGCTGAGGGGCGCAGAAACTGGGCATCGAAGGAGGGGGAAACATCGGAGCAAAGGAAAAAACCTGTGGGGTTTGGCGGGTCGATATCAGACAGGGGCGACTGAGGGCGGCCAGTCGGAATCGAGTATTGGCTGAAGGGGGTGTAGAGGGCAGGGTTGAAAATGTGTGGGGGAATAGGAGTGTAGGGTGGTAGGTTAAGCTGCTCGTTGTGGGAGGGGTAACTCAAGTTGGGTGGAACACCAAATATGGAGCAGTTGGAAGCGGGAAAAGTGGAGATAGTTGTCAGCTGAGAAGTACGACTTGAACCAGAGTGGACGGCGTGTGGAGGCCGTATTTTGGTATCGATAGGCAGTGAGCACGGTGAATTTGTAGGGATCACCGATGCATTGGAGCAGGGGTATTTTCTAAGGTCGAAACCTTATTCGGTGATTTAGGGCGAGTTGATTTATAAGGAGACATTTGAATGAGGGAGGAGCTTGTGAGAAGAATGGGACGACTGTTAGACCTATTCCTCTGGACGGCGAGTAGTTTATCACCGGAGGGAACAGAGGGCGAGTTAGAGTTGGGGGTATACCCAACAGGCGATGAGGTGGGAGAGCGAGGCAATAGTTGGCGTCTCTTACTGGGTGGCAGTAAAAAAGGAGAAGCGGAAATGTCTAGATCAACAGTAATGGGAGTAGATTTTAAATAGTTCAGTACGGGAGCGGATGGGGAGGCGGTGGGCGGTTGTGAACAGGCAGGAAGCGCGTGTGAGGATAAAGCAGTGGGGTTTGAGAAGACGTGTTGGAGCTACCAGCCGTCTGTGTCGAAGGCTCAGAACTATCAGGCGTCGTTCTAGTGGGGAAAGTCGAAAGAAATCTGGTAATTTCCCTTTGAATTGGGGTTTTATTTTCGGCTATTTTTATGTTTTTATAAGGGGAATTAGGGGCTATGGTGTAGCGCACCTTAATGAATTCTTTGGCAGATAGATCATCTGGAAATCGCATAAGGATTGGACAGTTGAAGCGCTGAACGCGCTTACGCGGCCTTGTTATTTGACAAGGAAGGTGGGCCATACCACATGCATTCAACAGTGTATGCTTAACAGGCTCCAGAAGTATTCTGTCTGGGGCATTCAACACTACTGCGTTACGAGAGTTCCTCACTCTTTTGAGAACTTCGGATGCAACAGAGTCGATAAAGCGGCCAGCCGCTGTCAGGTTTTGTAAGGTAGAATGTTCGATGCGTTCAGTGATGCACAGTATGGGGCGAGTTTAGATATCGTACCTTCCAAATTCAGAAGCTGAGACTTTATATCTGAGATACTTCGGTCTAGAACAGCTGTTATTTCCGTCGCCAAGCCAACAAAGTCACAGAGGTCAACCGAACATTGTTTTAGGGCCACGGGAGTTTGAAGAAGCCTATTTTTTCTAGTAACCGGAGTATAAGTGGACGGGGAAGTATTGAAAGTCTTCTTCGCTACACGTGGCATTTTGAAATATCAAAAAGACGCTGTAAATGAGGTGGAAAAGTAACGGCAAACTAGAGCTGGGTTAGAATTTACTACTGAGAAAAAAACCTGAATTTCTATGGGTTAACGGAATACCCTAATAAACTATAATTTTTAGTATTTCCTAAGACAGATGAACGAAAACTATATCGATAAAAGCACTCAAAACGACCCAGTGTAGCGCAGCTCCTTGAGAGGCCAGCGGCTCCGACCCAAGGGCATCGAAAGCCAGATTTACTCTGATTCGTATTCCATCACCGACCGTGTCCAGAAATCATACTGCGTAAGCCTCAGCCTCCGATTGCCAGCCAGTCGACCCGAATCCTCCATCACTAGGTGCGCCGGTGAATGGATCCGCAGGCGATTGTGGGTCCTTGCTTCCGATGTCGACATTTTCACATCTGTTTAAGCAGCCTCCATGTCAAACGTCAGTTCTTTGAGAAATGCAATCAATGCATTGTCACTGCGAGCGAAATGGAAACTCTGGTTACTCCTGATTATTCGACGGTTCATGAAGCCTCTTGTGCCAATCACACTGCTCGATTTACAACGCTTCAAACAAAAGTCACTTTCAGACTAGTCAGGGAAGGCCAATAATTTAGTAAAGCGTAAACATACCCAGCACACCACCCACCTAAGACTAACATCTTGCTCCGTCTGTATCCTACCACTTCTCATAGAAGCGTCCAACCCCACTCAAATAGGTCGACCCTGAGTGGCCCCTAGTAGCTTTAGGCGTGATCCGGGGTCGTACAGTACCGGCAACTACACTCGGGCTTGTGTTTAACGGCATTCTTTGTTCTGCCCGAAGTGTATTCTTAGCCTCGTCCAGCATTTTGCCTGCCCACGCCAGAGAAACCCCGAAAGTCAAAGACAGCCATACCATAGCTTTTTTCCCACGTGAAGCAAACAGAACTCCACCGGCAGTTGCGAAAAAGCAAAATACGCAGAAAATCACGATAGAGCTGAGAGGCTACTAAAAGCTCTTATACAGGCTCAACCACCCCCCTGTTAGAAAAAGCAGCAGTTGAAAAATGTGACCCGCCCGGATCAGTTTGATCCCCAAATACCAATGATATTGGGCTGTGAAGGAAGTAGGCAACCTTAAGTCATGGGGTTTCCCCCTATCGGCTCACCCCCGATCCCGCGAAAGGTGAAACCCCAAGCCCCTTTTATTCCTTGGGCAAGCTTCAGCTTCCTATTCACGGGAATGCTTGGAAGCGTAGAGTATTGGACGCTCCACGAGGAGCTTTTCACTCTCCCTCAGACCAGAAAACTGGGCCCTCGTGAAGTACGTAAACAGGCGTGAATGTAACTTGTGCCATACAGGCTGCTTGAGCAATATGTACAACTCAACCAATCACTACAAAGTGACCTTATAAGTGGACATGAACAAAAACCCATAGCACTGTACGTAGGCACAGGTAGAGTCAGACAGGTCTCATGGAGCACTCGATCGAACGCGAGCACTGGCCTAAAGCGTACACAACATCACTTTCCCACAATCATTATTTTATTCGTTTATATGGCGCTGAACGGGTTTCCAACTTCTTGGTGAACGACCCGCGGTCCGTCGGTTGGCACCGCGTTGTTCCAAAAGAGCAGGTCGAGAAATTGCTCTGGCCTGCTTCCTAGTGTAAGGCTGACGGGAGTTCACTTTCACGCCATCGGCTGATTTATACTTTCTTTGTCCTAAAACGAGCTAGATTAATATTGGTGGTGAGAAACTCTTTTCTCCCTTTCGTCCTGTCCGTTTCCGCAAAGAAAAGCTAGTTTAAAGACTCACTGTTTCGGCTGTCCTTTTGTAAGTACTTTGATTATTCTGTCTCCCGAGCAATTCATATCCAGTTTCGTCGTTTATGATCTGGTGTGCTGCGTTAAGTTTTTGAACGTAAAGCCTACCCAAGCATAAGTTCCCTTGGAGTCTTATCTGTGGCCTTGTGATAAATGGTGCGGTATGTAAACAGCACTTGAAATGCAGAATCTTCCCAAGAGTTTCCTTGTAACTGTAATGTCTGAAAGCTCTGTTTCGGTGAAAGGTTGAGGCCTCCTGCCACGCCGCTGCATAAGGGATTGTATGGCACGGTTCGTGAATATTTAGGCCCCTGCCGGATTGGAAATTTTTTTAATAAGAGGCTGATGAACTGTGTACCATTATCGGTACCGACCGCTTCTGGTATAACACAGCGAGCAATGAGGTGTTTCATTCACTGACTTATAGTAGAAGAGGTTATATCCCCTCATAATTGTACTTCAGGCCACTTGCCGTGAAAACGCGTGGCAACAAGCATATTGCCCTCGTGAGTTGGAGCTGTCGAAATTGGTCCCATGATATCAAGAGCCAACCGTATCCATGACATCAATGGATAATCCAGCGGTTGTATTTGTCCCTGTATGGGTTTCATTGTTTTATCTCAATATTGAAAAGGTCCACAATTAGTAACGATAACCTCACCGGACAAACACATAAGCTCTCACCAAGACCATTCGCTGACCCGCCGGTGGGTCCTTGTAATTCCAGGATGTCCCTCGTGAACACAAAATATAATCACGTGCTTTAAAGTGGGTGGTGGAGTGAATCCCAAATCAAAGTGTGACACTCTCATCTATTACTAAAAATTCCTCCAGTAGATTTTAGTTACATCCTGGTTCGCCTGGAGTAATACGTTTTTTAAGAGGCCATGCACCCTGAAAGCGTTGTTTGGCCTGCTGCTGTTCACTGTCCTCCAAATTTTTCTGAGGCAATCCGTCTCCGGTTAAATCTTGGATTCTGGAATCATCCAGCGCAGACATTAATTCTTGGTCTTCTACTGAAAAACCCAAAAGTGCATCCGCAACCTGGTTTTCACACCCATATCTGTATCGTGTAGCAGGACCATAGAACAGTAGTCTTGCATATCATCAACTGATACGAAGTGGCCTGTGACCTTTATTTTACCAATCAGAAGGGTAGTTAAAGTTGTATTTGCAATTTGTAGCTTAAAATTTCTACCGAAGAGATACAGGTGCCACTTCTCACAATCCCAATTTTCCGGGTCATCTGGACTACTGGTTCAAGTGCATGTCCTTCATCACCCAAAATTCTCCAATTTTTCGTTGGTGATTTTTCGAAAGTTTTCTTTGTCAGTTTACTCACCCTTGCGACTTTACATCGACGCTATCCAAAATACTGTGCATCTTTACTTCATCACCGCTTTACTTCATCACGTATCTCGACGGCGGAGCCTTTTTCACTCAATTCGCAAGTGTACGCCCACCCGACCTTCAAACTCAAATATGCCGGGCAATCGTTCGTGCGACCACTAAAACCTGTACACTTTTAGGCTGCATTTACCCAAATGAATATCCAAGGAACCTTTTTGTGACCTCACTTGTATCATATGATCATGCAATCGAGCATGCTTCGGGTGTCTCCGAAATAAACCATTATTATTATTATTAAATACGGGCAAGGGCTTCTTTATCACTGGCCGAGTACTTACTTTCGGCCCCCGAAAGCTGTAACCTTTTTTGTCCACTTTGCATTTGGGACAGGACGGTTCCCAGTCCAACATCCGATGCACCCGTTGAAATAAATGTGCCACGCTTTTCATCAAAAGTGCTGATAATAGGAATGAATGAAATGTTTTGTTTCACACACATTAGGGCGTCACACTGAACATTGTTCCACTGAAGTAGACCCCCAGCCATCAACAGTGCCCAAAGTGGTTCCTCCATGGCAGCAAAATGCGGTAGATGCGTTAAATAGCAGGAGAAGAGACCGAGAAGACGCTTGAACTGAGTTGACTTAGTAGTTTGCTGTATTGATGATGATGATTGCATTGGAGTTTTCACTTTTGGGAAGAAACCCATCCTGCGATAGGATAGGTCCCAGGAAAGATATCTCTTTTGTGCAGAACACACATTCGTGCGTATTCAAACCTAAGTTTAGCCTATGAAGGCTATCCAACGCGGCTTGGAGATTAGCGGCGTGCTCTTGTTTAAAATTTCCAAAAGCACGCATGTCGTCCATGTAAACACCGCATACGTGGAGTGCAGATAAAGACGAAGTAATAAACCTGTGCCATGATGATGCAGCTGTGCCCAGACCTATTGGCGAAGCCTTGTACCGAAGCAGTCCTCCAGATGAAAGGAAATCAGTGTGCGGTTTGGGTTCTCCCGTAAGTGTCATGTGACAAAAAGCGCCCTCAGTATCCAATCCGGAAAGGTATTTAGCACCTAAAAGTCGGACTAGTGACTCATCGAGACTCGGCAGCGTAGAATTCTCAACAATCATCTGGTCATTCAGTACCCGAAGACCTGTACAAATTCGAAAGCTATCATCCCATTTCAAAAGTGAATCCAGAGGATGCACCTAGGCTGAGCATGAAATTGGTTCGATGATGTCTTCTTGGAGCATCTTTTGTAAGGCAGCCGATAAGGCTTCCCTGTTTAGCGGATGGTATTGGTTCAGGTTGAGAGATATACATTGGCCTTGCATTCGGTTTCAGGCGAATCTGAAGTGCGGCTTTGGAAACACATCCCATGGATTCGGAAAACGGTGCGAGATATTTTTGATGTAATGAAGGCATATCGATGGATGATATAGACAGTCGATCAAAAGGCGGCACACGGTTCAGAACGACTATGGCGCTATTGCCAAGTAACGGCCACTTCTAGGGGTCACAAATGTACACTGCAACAGGCCTAGATTATGGAGTTTCTACGCAAGGCAACCACCTTAAACCATTTTATTCCCATGTCAGAGTTTGAATAACTGTTTCTAGTATCAGGTTTCCGGGATTAGAGGCAGTGGGACACCCCTTTATGAGCCCTATCCCCATCCACTGTTTGCTGTAGCCCGACGACAGGGATTCACGCCGACTATCCATCAGACGTGCATCCAGTTTCCTTTTGAAAAGTTTATAGTTGTCCTCTCTCAACACGTCAGCTGGCAGTGAGTTCCACAGATTGGTCGCCCTCCTGTACAGATGGCAGACCAAAGTTAGCCCAGTCGACTGCAGTTTATGAGCGCCATCGATTGCCCCCTTTTGTAGGAGTGGCCACGAAGGGTGAATAACGCGTGTACCTCGGCGTCCAACTCACCCCAGATCAGTAGCAAGATGCATACCAGGTCACCTTGCACTCCTCGAGATGCCTCCGGAAACAGACCGGTTAACTTCAGCCGCCTGTAGTAACTAACCCCTATTGGTCCAGCAAGAACCGAGTGGCGGATATCTGCCCCCTTTCCAGCCTCACAACTTCAGAAGCCTTGCAGGGAAAGTGGCCGCTCCGCCGTACTCCAGTCGAGGGCTGAAGTCCGAGCTATATGGGAGTTTGAAAGCACCACAAGGTATCTTTCCAAAATTCCGACTGATCCCACCATAGATGCTCCACACCGATACGCACGACTGGTCAGTATGATTTCGGGTTTTCGGTGCAGATGATGCTGCCTCTCCTAGGTCTCTTTCAGAGGTGGCACTAGAAGAGTGGCTAGTTGAAGAGAGTGGGTGTCCTCAGGCTAGGTCTTCATAGCTGCACTCGGCACACCTTTTCACATTGATTGGGAGAGCCCACAATCTGAATCACTTTTTTAGAGTATCCAAGTCAGCTTGAGGTGCCCCTTGATTCCCCGCAGTTTTGATCGCAAGCAAGAATTTGAGATCGCCGGCACAGAACAGACGGAGGGACACCATTTGTTTTGGCAAGTCTTTGATGAAGGATGCGAGCAGCAGTGGACCCAAGACCGAGCCTTGTGGCACTCCACTGGAGGCCTCATGCCACTTTGAACATGATGAAGCTACTTCGGCAGAGAAGGACCCCACTTTCAATAAGTCCCTGGTCCGCGTGGGTAATTGTTCTGCCACTCCCAGCGATCTCAACCTATGCAACGAGCGACTGTAAGGAACTTTGTCGAAAGCTTTGCAGAAACCAGCGTAGGTAACGCATTTAGGGTGGCCCTCCGCTCTAACTTGTGCCCAATGTTCACATGCTAGTAGCAGATTTGACGAACAGGATCGACCGTTCCGGGAGCCATGCTGCCGGTGGCCGAGAAGCTCATGACTCTCAAGGTAAGTTTCCGAGAGACTGAGGGATGGTTCCCGATCCGACCAGGCGACGTATGTGGCCGTAGCCCTTGCGTAGCCTTGGAAACATTTTCCACTACTTAAGATCCCCAAACCATGGTGGTCGCACTCTACCTAGACACGTTTGGCAGTGAGCCTGTCCAATACCTTGCCGTCAACGTTCTACTTAAACCCACACTTTATCCGGTGGCCATATCGACACTAGGTTACTCTTCATCGTCCATGAAAACGGCTGATCGATGGCGGGCATGAAGGAGACACATAGGCGCTGTCCTCGGGAGGGCTGCTGCGCCTCGGCCGCGTGTGCTTGTGTGAGTGTGTGCGTGCTTGGGTGTCATGGGTGAGGTGTGTGGGCAGACGGTAACAACCATCACCTACGGGAGATATCTTCCATAAAGTCAGTGCTAAACGAGGAACAATCAGCTCTTCGGCGTGCTTTGATAGGAGTCATGAATTATAAACGCGCATTACGTAAGTATGATTGTCGTGTGTCTGGTTGTATGATGGAATCACAGCTACTACCGTATACGCGAAAAGCCTTCAGCAACGTCAAAGAAATACGGTGAGCACTGCAACGTGTTTGATGGAGGTCATGAAGCACAAACGCGTATCATGTAAGTGTGTATGTGTGAGGGTGTGAGATAGTTCAACGCGTCAGTATGCCGTAAACGCCCCCACACAGGAAGGGTTCCTTCAACCACTTCGAAGACGAATGAGGAATGGTTTATTGGGCTTCCGTGTTATCGGCCTATCCGTCTTCACTCTCGAGAAGGCTGATGCTGCGTACGTCGCGGATTAGCTCTCCGTTAGCGGTCTTCACGTTCACAGTTCCTATCATTTCGTCACAGCTTTCGATGGTTTCCATAACTAAGTCCAAAGGCCAGGTGCAGAAACGCGTGTTCTTCGGCGATCATCACTACATTTCCAACCCTGAATGGTCTGGCTTTGATCAGCCAGTTCTGTCGAGCTTGCAGAGACGGTAGGCACTCCCGCAGCCATCGCCCCCGAAGAACCCTGGTAGGATAGTTCGCCTGCTTTCTTCCATGGAGGTAGCTCCCAGGAAATTTTTTCGGTCCTTGGAAACCCTCGTTCGACCTTAAGGTCAGTAGGTCTTTCGGGGTGAGCCCCAGGTGGGTGGGGTCGCAGTTTGTTACTGGAACCGGGGGGCGGTTGTTCAGAATTCTCTCGACCTCACCCAAGCGACTGTTGCTGAATGATCGACGGCAATATTCGCCTGGTGGACCGGATCAGGCATCCCCATACTCCGCTGCGATGACTGGCCTGTGGGGGATTCAAGTGCCATTGTAAACCATAGGCTGTGGTTCGATTGTGCAGTTCGTCGCTGTTCATTTTTTTGTGCTAAAGCTGCAGAGGCCGGTGAGCCCCGACGAAGTTTAACTCATTGTCGGAGTAAATGTCTGCCGGTTCGCCTCTTCGACTGACAAGCCGCAGCGAGGCCCAAAGGAAGGAGTCGGTTGTCATCGAATGCGTAACTTCTAAGTGTACCGCGCTTGACTTCATGCGCGTCCTAGTACACCCATATTGTCTTTCCAACCTCCCCCGCACTTGATCTGCGAGGATCCGAAATGGTCTAGCCCGGTATCGCTGAACGGGCACCAACACAAAGTCACTCTGCATTCTGGCACTGAGGCCGTGTGTTGTTTACCCGCTGCGGCACTGCGTCTCCTACAATGTACACAACGTCGAGTTGCGAGTTTTACAGTCGCCTTTTCTCTCAGCAACCAAAGGCGCTTTCGGATGACGCTTGTCATGTGACTTCCCCGGCATGTCCCTCCACGGCGTGGACGTGTTGGATCATTAGCTTTACCATGGGTTTTCGAGCCTGCAGCATTATGGGGTACTTTGTGTCGAAGCTCAAGTGGGAGTTGGTCAGCCTTCCGTCTACCCATAGTGATTCATCAATGAGTTTTGGATTTAAATGCTTGTAGTCTCCCCTCGGAGATGATATTGTTTTGTCGATTAGTCCCGCTTCCACGGCCCTTTTGAGTTCTCGGGTGAAAGCCTCTATTTGTATCATTTAGAATATATCGTGTTCTGCGGCTCCTAGTTCATCGGGGCTTATCGGACCCACTCGTATTCGGCTGGAGGGACGGGCCGTTTTCTTGACTATCAAATTTCTCTTGAACCTGGCCAACCAAACTAATGAACGTAGTGTCTTCGTCTAGGAGGAAAACCTGACCAATTTTGACAAAATTAATGTCGCTTCGACAACTGTGACTGTCATCATTAGGCTTTCGATCTCTGGTTCCAATCCCAAAGGGGGTTTTGGTTCGTGCACGGGCCAGTCCTGTTTAGGCGTTTGCAAGAATCTCGGTCCCCCCTTCCACTTGTCCAGTAGTCGGAAGTTGGTCGCACCTCGGGAACAGATCGGCTGGGTTATCGCTAGACCTGACATGCTTCCACTGGTTCGTGGTCGTTTCGTCGTGGATGATCGTGAGCCGGTTAGTAACGAAGTTACCAAACGGCCTCCGGAAGTTGTTAATGTAGTAAAGTACTATCGTTGAGTCCGTCCAAAGACTACCACACCAAATGTAGAAATCGAAACATCTCTTCACCGTTTGTATCACCCTGACTGCCAACACGGCTGCGCTGAGTTCAAGGCACGAGATCGAAGCCGACTTCAGTGGAGCAGGGCGGGCTTTGGCGAACAGAATCCTCGTAGTATATTGCCCATCTCCCGTGCACCATCGTCCGTACACCACGGCTCCTTAATCAACTTAGGATGCACCGGAAAGGGCATGTAGTTCTCCAGTCCGTGTTGCCTGACCAGGGGGCAAACATCGTGGAATCCGTATGTCCCCTAATTTCTTCAAGGTGTTCAGAAGTTCTTCCCAGTCCAGCCGGTCTTCTGGGCCCAGTGGCTGGTCCCGGTCGACTTTCTTACGGCAGAGCCGCTGCAGAAGAATCTTTCCGGGTATCAGCCACGAAGAGTCGAAACCGATCGGATCGAAAAAACTAGAGGCGGCAGATAGTATGCCACGACTGGTTACTGGCAGCTCAGGAACGTCTAGCTCGAAAACAAAGTCGTCTGCTTCCGCGTTCCACTGTATCCCTAATGTGCCTTCGGTAGGGATTGGACAGCCGTCCTAATTTCTAACCCTTTCGACCCTCCAGTAGTACGGAATGACCGTGAGCACTCCTGAAGTGTTCGACATCCACTTCATTAGACAGAAGCCGCCCTCTTCTAGCAATCTAGTTAGGCCTCTGAACTGCGCTATGGCCTAGTCCACATCATCGAATGACCCAAGATAGTTTTTGTCGTAGAATTTTCTGCCCACGCTATCTACTACCGACCGGTGGATCAAATCTCCATGTGTGATTGTTGATCCTCGAAGAGCGTATTTCGCACAAAAAGGTGGGGATATGGCTCCGAAGGGGTAGACGGTCATCCTACAATTTATCACTGTATTGTTCCGGTTGTTCCCTTTCCACCGCAGGAAAAGCAACGCATCTCGTTCTGCTACCGGTATTTTTGCCCGGTGAAACGTTTTCCTGATGTCGATGGACAAGGCCACTCCACCTGCCCTGAAACGGCACAAAACTTCTATGAGTGGTGTGGTTCAGTCAGGCCCTTGTAGTAGGCGATCGTTTAACGATTTGTCCTGGAACAGCTGCACGGTCGAAGACCACCCGCAGGTTTTCGGGTTTCCTGGGGTCGATGACCGGGTGGTGAGGTACACATCAGATTCCCTTCAGGCCGTTGGTAGTAGCACGCACCTTCTCGACGTAGCCAAGAGCTTTGTTTCGCTTCATTAGTTCTGCATATCGTTCCCACTGATCCTGGTCTCAAAACAAGGCGTTCTTTCAGTCGTAGTACTCTTTGCAGAGCATAAGTTCTACCACCAATTAAAGGGTCATCTGATGTGCGCCACGGGAGGGGGACCTCGAACTATGTTTGAAAGATTCTAGTTCCCCGCCGCACTGTCTGCACAGCGACGTTTTCTTCTTCAGACAAAGACAGTCTCTCGTCTCCAGTGTTTTGAAACTCCTTTTCATGCAGCGGCCGTAATCGATACTCTAGGCGGCTCGCTTCGGCTGATACGTAATTCCCAGATCCACGTCCCCCTACTGGAACATATAATATCCATATCAAAGCTGAGCGTGCTACAAGAAGTGCCTGGCGGTTACCCAATCCCCGGTCAAGAACCAGATGTGCCTCTTGCACGTCGCAGCCAAGTAGGAGGTCCACTTCGTCGTCTTCCCAGTCTACAACGTTTACATCCTATCGGTGGAGCCACCTGATCAAAATTGCTTTCACCGACTTTGGTGCTCGCATGGGGAGATCAGCTAACGAAAATGTTTCCGTTGATTCGATCTGCTCGTAAGTGCCTAAGGAGATGAGCTGTAACCTCAACCGGTCGGCAGTCATTACTTGTGTTCCTCCCACCATGCTCACTGCTGACGAAGTCGTACTTCTAGCTAGCCGGTGTTTGTCGGCAAACCGCTCCTTTACTAGGGTAGTGTCCGATCCACTACCGACGAAAGCCAGCGCCTTTAGCACTCCGGTTGCGTTCATCACTCCAGTGGCACCTACTCCTACACCTACTGGTTTACTGGTAGGCCTCGATGTTGAACAAATACCACTGGGCTTGGTGTTCGTCTCTGGTGTAGTTTCTCTTGCCTAGTATACTAATCGATGGTGCCTGCCCGCGCAGCCCCCGTGACTACATCCGGTCCTTTTTCGACAAGCTGCCGCCCGTTACATGGTTTTTAGACAAATAAAGCACGCTTCGTGGTCTTAGCCTTCCCCCAAATTTCGTCTATTGTGGCTTTGATGAACTTGGGGCATTCTAGTAGCCCATGGCTAGCGTCACAAGACCTGCTACTTGGATGCTCTACAGCCTTTCGTGAAGTGGCGTGTGCATTGGTCCAAGTCTGATATGTCGGCTGTTCCCGAGCAGTGGTTTAGGCCTGGCTGGTGCGAGGTCTGTTTACTCGGTTACTGTCCCCGATAGGTCGGCCAAATCCACCGTAAACCATCTTGATTCATCTGTTCAAGCATTCCGTCAAGCCTTCGAAGTTACCCTCACGGTCGCTCCGGCTTATACTTTCCTCCTCTTCCGCCCACTGACCCTGTAGTTCAGGAGAGAGGTGACGGACTATGCCCACCCATGTATGAGTTGCATCGGGGTCGGCCCCGAAACACAAATGGTCGGGGGCTATTGAACAGTTCCACGTTTTGATCACCAGGTCGGCCACTGTATAGACTTCGACCTTGGTTATTTTGGCCTCTACCACCAGGTCCTCTCTCAGCTTACAGGCTACTTTGAATGGCTGGCCGAACAGGTACCTCAAAAGCTTCCTTGCTTGTGCGCAGATTTTTTCCAGGTCGAGCATGATACACCCATCGATAGCTTCTCTTGCTCGGCGTCGACAGTAATGAGTCAGATAGAGAAGCCTTTGCCCAAGGTCAGTTATCTTGTTTTCGACGAAAGTTCCCAACTGCCTGACGAACTCACAGTAATGCTCAGATCAACCGTCGAAATCAGTCAGTTCTACTCGCGGTAGATCGATCGCTGGTATCGTTGATGTTTTATATTCAGCGACCGGCGTGAAGTTCCCACTTTTATTTTGTACTGATCTGTCAAATAGGTCGTAGCCTCAGGTCTCCTGCTCACGCTCGTTCTGTTTACGCTTCTCTTCTGTTTCCTGGGCCCGTTGCCTAGCCGATGGCAGTTGCTGTTCTAGGTCTGATATCCCTAGTTTCAATAGATCGACATTTGCGCAATCCATATTACCCTCAGTAATATATGAGCTAGCACTGACAGGACTAGGCGACGTTGCATTAACTGAAGGATTAAAAGTACTCAAAACCTCCGTATTACTTCCTATTCGGATTCCAATGGCTTCGATCCTTTTCTTGGCATGTTGCGTATTTTCTCGTTTCAAGTCGATCAACTGATCGTTGTAAGACACTTTTGAGCAATGCGTGGCCAAATTCGCATCGGATCCCGAAATCAGAAGGCGATTATCCGTAAAATTCTACGATACTAGGTTGTCAAAGGAACAATGACACGGAACGGACACAAACCTCAATTGTGCAATCAAAAGGACCCAAAAAACGAGAACTGAATTGCGGGGTGCGAGAAAGGAACATGTGCGTCACTCAGGTCCAGAACAAGGATACAATAGAGCAGCGCGTTGGACACGAACGAACAAACGTTGGTTCGTAAAAACATATGGTGCACAAAACAAGTCAATAGTGGAAGTAAATGAGTGATGTTAAGGAAACATGGATTTGCAGTTTTTGGGGCGATGATTTTGTACGCCCGATTGTTACATCGGGGTCACGTACTGTCTCGTGCAGAAGACGGGAGAACCTTTCCGTAGCTAAGTAGCCCCGGCTGGACACCCAGTCAGTATAAGTAGCCTTAAAGTCGCCAAAAACCAGACAGTGGCCTTCCGTCGCCCATCCACGGATGGGTCTAGAATACCTTGCACGTCGGCCGTCGGAGCACGATAGATGATCCCAAGTACTACATAGCCACCATTGGAAAGCCGCACCACAGCCCCTCGACTTGCCCAAGTTGGTCCACAAAGGAAACTGGCATTTGTACTGGTATCCCATTTTTCACAAACATAGCAACACCCCCTCCACCTGTGATACGAGTTAGATTAACCCGAAACGGCTCTTACCCTGTTAGTAAGACCTTTGAGTCTCGAATATCATCCGCCGGCCATGTCCTGATGAATGCAACAATAGCCGAGTCTCCAGTCAGCAGAAATGCCTCCAATTCGTCCCCTTCGTTCAATAACCCACGGACATAAGTCAGCAGCGTTTTGGCAGATGTCGCTCGGTTGTTCTTCACCAAAAAATTATTTACTGCTATGTGCTAACAGGGCTCACCGGTGGTAGTGGTGGCCAGCGGATCTGTAATCTCCTCGTAACCACTCAAAAATCCTGGAAGAAAACGTCCGCTTCGTCGTTTACTTTTCTCTCCCTAATCTCTGCACAGGTCCGACCCATCCTTTGACGACCTTCAGGAGAAAGACCTTGGAATAGACGAAAAAGCTCCCCCTTAACGCGGTAGGACAGACTTATAACCTTGCCCTCTCGCTCTTGTGAACTAAGGGGAACTTTCAGATTTGGCTGTCTTCCAGATTCTTGAAGCTTTCCAAATCAGAGTGCCGCTCAGGTGGGATTATTGTTGCTAGCCCTGTTTCACCTCTTGCAAACAGCTTATTCAGGATCTGCCTGAGTTGCAACAGATCACTGTTTAGGTTGTCCTGGAGGGACTTTGCATTAGCCTCCGTGATGTTTATGGCCCGGAAGCATTCTTCATGGGGCGGTGGAACCCACTTTGAGATTAAAGGAACCTCCTCGCAGTTGCTTTTGCCATTCCGAGAATTGGTGGTCCGGCAGCCGGAGCTTGACACAAAATATTTTCCTCCGTCGCAGGTGGGGGACCGTCCTCCGTGCTACCTTTCCTTTGTTCCTTTGGTGAGAGGACCTAGAGGTTTTGGCAGCGACCGAGGCATAGGACAAGGAAGCTTTTACATTTGGTGTACACGTCTCCGGTGGTGGCGCTCTGGGTTGAACTTGGGTCGGCGGAGAGTCCGGTGGTGGATGAGGCTGGGTTACAACACAATTAGAACACGTGATTTTATTATTAGTATTTTCACACAGTTTCAGCCACTCATTTATCTGCAGGAATCTTGGTACAATAAATATGTATCCATCCATTGCGTCCAATGCAAAGCAGAGCTTTCGTCCTCGGCATCACAGATTTGCAGATTGAACAATCACACACCTTTACACAGTTTGTTCCACTCATCATGTGGTGATGATCCACCGACCGAGGGATAACAATCCACAAATGAATGAAATTCGCGGAGCTCACCGACAGTCACCGCTGGCTTGGCGCAGTTAAAACCGATTTATAAACGGAAGGGTGCACAGGTAAGTGTGTATTGTGAAGTTCGTGGAGTGAGAAGAGTAGGCTAGTCACAGACGAAGCTGAATCAAGCACTAAAACCAGAGGTACTTTGTTATTTGAGGAAAGAAACTGAATGGTACGAATATCAGAGCATGGTATTCGGGGTTTTGCAATACCTGAATAGTGTGCGCCACGTAGGTCATTTTTGGGAAGTAGGGGATAAATAGTTTTGGTGACAGGTAGATCCCTCACATCGACCACAGTTTCGTTATCTAAAGCTTTTGCCAACTTTGTGGAACAGAATTTGGCAAGAAGTCCAATTTTAGAACAAGAGCGACATTTAGCATTTAACAAGGCATTCAAAACAATTTGCTCGGCGATTCGCCGAGCCACAACGAAAACATTTGCGGGTGTGTTGAAAGCGTGCTGATGGTCCACCTTTCTGGATTCCCGAAACAGACTGTGGTGATTCCGGGAATAAATCGCACCGTGAACGGATGTAATGCTTGGTTCGTGCCAGTTCACACGCTTTCTCCCACGAAGATTCTGAAACATCTTCTTTTAAAAAACATTCTCGGATATTTTCGCTTTTCAATCCAGCGCTGAGTTGTTGAACGGGCATGACATCCCCGCATTTCTTGACATGTACGCAAGAAGAATCGCGACGGAGAGCTCCTTGAGTGGGGCTCAGTATGGAACCTCCTAAAGGCTCCAAGCTTTCTTGAGAAATCCTCAAAAAATTAAATCCTAATGCATACAAGTTTGATGTGTCACCCAAAATGTTATCAGTTACTTAAAATGCTCCATCCAAAGTGGCTCTTTGACACATAGAAGGAACGTCAAATGGCCGTTGGTGCCCAGATAACCCCAGAAGGACTTCAGTTAGAGTGGATCCAGTTAATCCAAGAGCGTAGCTTCCCAGTAAATCCACGAACCTGGAGTAGGGAACACTGTAGCTTCTGTCCAGAACAGTGTAGGTGCATTGGGTGACGTAGACATTTCTGCGACGCCAATGTTTTGTTTTAAACCAGAAAACGGGGCTCTCGTGGCGTACGTAAACAGGCATGCATGTAGCTTGTGCCAGACAGGCTGCATGAGCATTATGGACTACTCAAGCAATTAATACAAAGTGACCTTGTGAGCGGACGTGAACAACTACCCATAGCCCTGTAAGTTGGCACGGGGGAAGATAGTTAGGCAAGTAACTTGGAGCACTCAATCGAATGCAAGCATGCCTCTGGTGCACACAAGACAGTTAGTTATTACTATTGGCAGCTTAGCAATGATGGAAGTGGAGCTCCATTGCGGTGGCATCCGAGAATGAATCAAAGGGTGTAAAGTCCAGCCACCGGAACGTTCGAGCGACGCGTAGCAACCAATTTCGACACAATTCAAAACAAAGTCGATTTCAAATAGCTACGGTACTATATACAACAAATTAATTAATTTTACAATAATCAAACCTCAATAGTGTTCCTTCTGGGCTCTTTCGCTCCAAATTGGAAAACAAATCAACAACTGCAGCTGGGTTACAGCCAAAGGTTAGATACAGAAGATAAGATTACCAAATACAGTCACAACGAAGTTCAAACTGAGCGACTCTCGCTCGAGGCAACGGTAGGAGTCCGGTTTGTAACAAAGGCTTAGAGAAATAAAACAAACAATCGGAATTCCAGCAAATATAGTTCATACGAATGATTAATGTCGTTTGTAACATGGATGCTAATGCATGGAATGGGGTTTCCTGAACTCCTTTACACCGGCCCCCAAAATCCGACCCGGATTTTTTCCCGTGCACCGCTAGGTGTGGTCGGCCTCATGCATCGGCTCGCCCTACGGTTCCCCAATACCTAAAACTGGTCACCGTCAATAGCAGCTCCCAGTCGGACAAGTGGATCAACTCTCAGTGGTCCCTCCCGGTTCGGCAGATCCGAAGACCCGCCTCCCACTTGAGGAAAGTTGGCCTCTGAACTTACACCACCAGTGTCCGGTTCGCCCTCAATAAGACAAATCTTTCTAATGTCACGGAGCACTAATCCTTCATTAGTTCGCACTGTTGCCGTTCGTACCAAGCCATCGTCCGAAACTGAGATGTTTTCGATTACTCCTATCGGCCACCGGCCACGCGGCAAAACCTCCGAAACTAGGAGCACTACATCACCCGATCTAAAATTGCGTTCTCGAGTTATCCACTTCTGGCGCTGTTGTAATAGTGGAAGATATTCCCTGATCCATCTCTTCCAAAACACAGACGCTAGGTAGTTTGCCTGCCTCCACTGACGAACCATTCTATCGCGCAACGAATCCGTCGGAATATCTCGTGGGTTCGCCCTCAGGATAAGCAGGTCATTGGGCGTGAGTACTGGCAGATCACGACAGTCCGAGGTCAAAGGCACTAGCGGTCGTCCGTTTACTATCCGCTCACTTTCCGTGAGGAATGTCAACAGTATTTCGTCAGTCATCGGCTGCTCGTCACAAACTGAAAGAAGTACTCTTCTAACCGAGCGCACCATGATCTCCCATATGCCACCACGGTGACTAGCATGTGGAGGATTGAAGTGCCACTGCACGCCCCGTTGCAACAATCTGTCGGCAATCTTATCACTAGACCAGTTTTCCATTAGGTTCTTCAATTCCCTTTGAGCCCCAACAAAGTTTGTACCGTTATCACTAAAAATCTCGGACGGTGCTCCTCTCCTCGACATGAAACGCAGTAATGTCATGATGAATGAATCCGTGCTTAGAGAATAAGAAACTTCAATATGTACCGCACGCATCTGGAGACAGGTGAAGATGCATCGATATCGTTTCTCCATGCTGCGCCCATGTTTAACCGCAAATGGGCCGAAGTAATCTATTCCGACGTACTTGAACGGAAACCAACCTTGTTGGACTCTAATGGCTGGTAGAGGAGCCATCATCTGTTTGCCCACAACCGCCAAATGCTTCCGGCATTTCCAACATCCTCCAAGTACTCGCTTGACGGCAGCTCCCCCCTGTACAATCCAAAAGTTTTTGCGAAGTTCCGCGAGTAACTGAGAAGGTCCTGCGTGTCCTTCCATCGCGTGGTACCATCGGATTATCGAGTCTGTAATCGGGTGAGTCTTGGGTAGTATCACCGGATGTTTCACACCCCGAAGCTGACTGGAGTAGTTCAGTCGTCCTCCAACACAAATAATTCCATTTAATAAAATTGGATCGAGTTTTAATAGAGTCCTGTTCATCGGAGATTTGTTAGTGCATAGGTTATTGCTCCTGTCTCGTAGCCATTTTAACTCTTCGCCATAGACCTTAGCTTGTACAATCATAATAACACTTTCCTCCGCTTTAGCAATGTCGTGTAACTTCAACGGCCCAGTTGTCAATCCTAGATCCGTGCGCCCGCCTCTCATGACTGCAACGTACATTTTAAAACGGGTTAACCACGCTACCGACTTCAGCAAGTGAAACCAACTGGAGTGCCTAGCTAGAAGTGCGTCCGACCATGTATCCCGCAACACTGTGAGAACTGTACTCGAAAGCTGCTTCAACTCAACGTTTGGTGGTGCTGCATCAACCGTAGGCCAGGTCGGCCATGAGGTTTCATCGCCCATCAGGAATTTAGGACCTTTGAACCAGCAGCTGATATCACTCGGTGATGTTGTGCCTCTTGATGCCAAGTCTGCGGGGTTAGCCTCCGATCTGACATGCCGCCACTGCCAGGGTTCCGACCACTGATGGATTTCAGCCAAACGGTTCGCAACGTACGTACTAAATCTCGTTTTAGTGTTGTTTATGTAATGCAAAACTATAGCAGAGTCCGTCCAGTAGTAGGCCTTACCAAACTTGATTCCAGTTTCTTCCATGAGCATCCGAGAAACTCTAACGGCCAGTCTTGCTGCGGCTAACTCCAAGCGCGGGATCGTTATGGTCTTCAGAGGAGCTACCCTTGACTTAGAGAACAATAGGGCACAGTAGGGGGCTATGTCCCTTGAAACCATTCTGGAATACGCCACCACCCCATAGCCAACTTCAGAAGCGTCACAAAATACATGAAGCTGCACACCTTCGTTCAGCGAGTTACCTCTAATAATGGGACGCTGAATTTTGAATGCGCAAAGTTGTTCCATACTTCTTAACCACTCATTCCAGCATCGTAGGGGTCCTTCTCCAATTGGATCGTCCCAACCAAGCTTCAAGCGACATAGTGATTGCAATAACACCTTGCCTGGCAGAATGAAAGGTGAAACCAACCCTAGCGGGTCGAACACGGATGATACTATAGACAACAAGCCACGCCTTGTTTGAGGTTTTTCGCGTATTGAGAATGAAAACTGGAACGTGTCTTCTATTGCGTTCCATTCTAACCCCAACGTCCTCTCCGGCACAGGCGCGCAATCATCTATTTCCAAAGTGGGATGGGCGAGCTCAGATTTTGGTAAAATATCCAGCACCTCCTTACGATTACACACCCACTTATGAAGCCGGAATCCGCCTCGTGATAGTAACTCACTCATCTGGATAGCGATAACTCTCGCATTCTCCGGTGTGGGCAAAGAAACAAGACAGTCGTCTACATAGAAGTTGTTATACACGGCCGTAGAGACGTAATCCTCATACTGTCCTCCCCAATCGTTTGCCGTGCGACGTAACGCGAAATTTGCACAAAATGGGGAGGAAGTGGCACCAAATGGGTGGGCATTCATCTGATATTCAACAGGATTACCACCTAGTCGACCATTTTCCCACCACAGGAACCTCAGTGCTCCTTTGTCTCTCATTGGCACTCGAACCTGCATGAACATTTCTTCAATATCCGCTGCCAACGCGACAGATTCCTTTCGGAAACGAAGCAACACTCCAACTAAGCTTGCTGTCGTATCCGGTCCCTGTAGCAAGTAATCATTCAAGAAGCGTCCCTGGAATGCAGCCGCGCAGTCAAACACCACCCTCAATTTGCTAGGCTTTTTAGGGTTTGTAACTGCGTGATGTGGTAAGTACCACTTTGGCTCAAAACCCATTTTTAGCTGTACATCGGGAACTAACTGGGCGTGGCCCTTGCGCACATAACCCTCTATTATTGTAGAGTATTTTTCAAAGAATTCAGGGTCACGCGCAAACCTTTTCCTCAGGCCGTTCAATCTCTCTTTGGCCACAATATAGTTATTTGGAAGTCTCACTTCGGGATTCCTCCACGGGAGTGCAACTTCATAGTGTCCGTTCAACCAGGTTATGGCATTGGAAACCATATCGACGGCCTGTTTGTCCTCTAATGAAGGAGAGTTTTCTGACGCACACCCATCGCAGAATTCGGCGTTGTATAGTCGATCGATCTGTTCTGCTAAGGGATCGATTCCCCTCCCAATGTAGTTTACTGTTCTCGCAAAGTGTGGTTCCTGGTTTATCGGACCAAGAACAATCCATCCTAAAATCGTCCGCACAGCATAGGGTTGTTTTCTTTTGCCGCATCTTTGCTCTAATGCCCAATGTGCTTCTGGGACGTCGGCACCTATCAGGATTCGCACTCTCGAATCTTCCAGATTCCGTCTTTGGACGCAATGTAGGTGAGGCCAGGATAAAATGTCCGCATCTGTGCAGTACTGCGCTGCTTGGATTGGTAACCTATCAACACAAAATGCTCTCTCTACATTCACGAAATCATTCTCTGACAATGAGTTCAGTCGCAGCTCCGTTATTCCCGAATTCCAAGTGGTAGTCCCATTTACGGTCGAAATCGAAAGTGAGGTCGGGGATGCCTTCAGGCCCACCAGCTCCATAATGTCCTTTTGTATTAGAGTCACATCAGACCCGCTGTCCAGCAGAGCGTAGGTCTCCACGGCGCCCCCCGGTCCGTCTACTCGCACTGGTAGCACACCTAAACTGACCCGACATTCTGGCCTAAGAGTAGCCGCACAATTATTGGTCCACTGCCCATGCCCTTTCGCACTGTCCGTACCCAGCTTATCCAGCTGCGGCCCTTGTGTTGTATCTTGCGTGACTTGATCGGCACCTTGCTTCTGTGCAACATGCAGTAGAGGGTGGTGCCGTTTCAAACAACCTGATGTTGAACATGGTTTTGAAACAGAACAGTTGCTGGACAGATGTCCACACTTGAGACACGAAAAACAAGCCTTGATTTCTTTGATCAATGCCCAACGACCGGGTATATCACGAGACAGGAATCGCTGACATTCCTCAAGTGTGTGTATTCCATTACATACCGAGCACCTGTTAGCTGCGACCAACAAAGTACTACCCTGATTTGGCGTGAACCATGTCGCTTCTGGACGCGGGTTTTGTGCATAATTCCTCCAACTGGATGACCGCGAATACCCCTGAGCCTTGCTATTGGCGGCAAGTTTGCCAAACCTACTTCGAGCAATCCGTGCCTCACGGGACACTAGGTGCTGCAGATCTTGGAACCTCGGTTCGACTCCTCTTCCCAAAATATCATCAACGGTCCTAGCCCACAAATCCTGGAGACGCGTTGGTAGCACTCGAGTGATACGTTCCATAGTCTGCAATGAGTTGAGGTCTGACATGCAATTCATCTGCGTGAGGGCAACTTCGCAGTTCAGCATTTTTAACGACAATTTGGTCAGGGCATCCGAATCTTCTGCCAGAGGCTTTAAACCTTGCAGCAAGCCGTCAATCAGTGAACGAGCCACTACATGATCTTGTCCATACAGATCCTTTAGGATTTCCCTAGCCTTATTGTATGCCAGTGTTGGAGGCAACATAACACATTCGGCAATCGCATCCCTCGCTTGTCCCTTGCAGTAATGCATCAAATAAAGTAGGCGCTGTCCATCGTCTCGAACTCTACCTTCGACGTAATATTCGAACTGTTTCACAAACCTCCAGTACGTTGACGAGCAGCCCGCGAATGACTCCAGTTCCACCCTAGGCAAGTCCAAACGATAATCCGCTGCAGGTTTCACCATTGGAACCAAGCTTGTTTTTTGTGGTGCGTCGTTCTGCACGTGGCAATCACCTAAGTAACGAGAAAGATGTTCACTGACCATTACTCCACCCTTGACTTCATCTCCGTTGACTAGATTTTCTTCTTCCTCAGCGAGTGCCAAACGCAGTTTCGCCATTTCCGTCTCATTCCTCACCTGGAGCAGCTTACGTTGCTTATCTAACTCTAACTGTTCTACAACCTGCTTCTCCTTCAACTCGGCTAACAACAGATCAGCTCTAGCTCTATGGGAAACCGAGCTAACCCTAGAACAACCTGATATACTAGAGCCTGAGCAAGAAACATGACCAACACCTACGGGCAAAAGGGTTTGGTTCACCTGCGGGGTATTGTCCTTTGATTCGGAACGGTTTGCCGATTTGCTGCGTAATTTCATGTCTCAGCAATTGCCAAGGATATTGAGTACTGTAAAGTCCAGCCACCGGAACGTTCGAGCGACGCGTAGCAACCAATTTCGACACAATTCAAAACAAAGTCGATTCCAAATAGCTACGGTACTATATACAACAAATTAATTAATTTTACAATAATCAAACCTCAATAGTGTTCCTTCTGGGCTCTTTCGCTCCAAATTGGAAAACAAATCAACAACTGCAGCTGGGTTACAGCCAAAGGTTAGATACAGAAGATAAGATTACCAAATACAGTCACAACGAAGTTCAAACTGAGCGACTCTCGCTCGAGGCAACGGTAGGAGTCCGGTTTGTAACAAAGGCTTAGAGAAATAAAACAAACAATCGGAATTCCAGCAAATATAGTTCATACGAATGATTAATGTCGTTTGTAACATGGATGCTAATGCATGGAATGGGGTTTCCTGAACTCCTTTACAAAGGGGTTGAAGCCCCGTAAAGTATTCATTTTATCCTCGACGGAAACTTTGTAGCAAAGTGCACTCCGGTACCCGTCGTGGACGGTGGGGGGCTGAGAGGATCTGGGATGAGATTTCACCTGAGAAACCTCCAACTGTGAGTTAGCAGCAAAAGGTCCCCAGCCTGGTGAAATGGAAGGCATCAGGAGGCATGGAATAGAAGGTACAAAGATCAACCAAAGAGTGTTTCGTGAACCCTAGGAATAGGGAAGTTTCCTGTGAGGGAATGCAATAACTCGGCATTGGAGGACAGCAAAGTCTTGTTGGCAGTCAGCGCTGATACGGCACCAAGCCCAAGGCTTGAGACAGCGGAATCTCGAATGACAGGACAGCGGACTGATGAACTGGATCAACAGATGAGAGGTGAATCTTGTGAGCGTTAATAAGTCCTCAAGGAGTGGTCATTCAAGCCAGCCAGACCAAAGTGTTGGGTTCAACGAGAAGGTACATGCGGTAACAACATACATACCGTTTGTTTCCCACTAATAAATGATGATTCTGAGGCAGAACTAAGTTCACATTTGAGCTAGTGGTACGTTTAGGAACAACTAGCCATCAGCCGCCCCAGGGCCGATGGATAAGGCTCGGTTTCTGTGGATAATGACGACTGTAGGAAATAGAATACGCGTACTGTGGCCAAGGGAACAAATCCTCCGCAATCAGCACCCTTCAACTCAGCCGGACTAGCTTCAACTACAATGGGAGTACCCCGCCTTTCCCAATTACCCCGTGCGGTTGGAGCAGTGGACCCTGCATGTCGGCGGCCAGGAGTTCCGAGGTGAAACAGGGCAGGCTGAGAGTCAGCTGGTCCACAGAAATCGGGACTATAGCCGTGGAATCTGCCGAGCAACTGCAAGAAAAGAATGTCGGAGCCTGGACAGCGGATGACTCAAGTGTAGCTTAAACGCGAGCGCCAAATGGTCAGCGAGTGACTCGAAATTGAGATACAAGTAGGCGAGCATTCCTGGTAACTTGTTAATGCCACCTAGACCACAAGAACAAAGAGTAGGTTATAAGAAGACTGCCGGATTAGGTAGAGAATAACCAGGGTCGCTGGCGTGAATCTGCTGAGTTGACTTGGTTGCAATCATAGATACAAGGCGGCAGCCTTGCGCATGTGTATTGACCACGGTCAAGAAATATACTATATGTACTATACTAAATAAACAGTCTACACCCACTTAACTAAGTACTGAAAAACAACGGATGAAAAAATATGCAGGCGGAGGGAAAAGCCTCTTCTCATGGCCAAGCACCAAGCCCAGTAAGTTCCAGTGCTTCTTCACCTGCAAAATATGCGGATGGTAACAACGAGGTAAGAATAAACCGAGCACCTAACTGTAGCTTGCATGCATGGCGGTCCTCCTTCCGGAAAGGACAGGGAACACTACCGATCGGTTGCCTTGCTACCCTGATAACTTTGGGCTCCAGAACACTAGCTTCGCTGGCCCTCAGCGCGTCGAGGGTAGGGCTCAGTGGATAGCCAACCGGGAGATAATTTGTTGCGTTCCCGATCGACTTCACGAACTGAAAGGCGACAATGCATCACTTTGAGCAAGAAGCAAGATGGTGACATGGTCAGAGGTCACGTGTGCTGGAAATGGCAATCACTAGTTACTTGGGAGATATCGTTGATCTTTCCTTTGGGGATCCGCCGAAGGAAAGCGATAGCGGGAAAATCCCGCTAAAGGCGACAGCGTCGAGGGCATTCGCCCCGGACAAGTTCTACCGGTGTTCCCCTTCAACTGACTGAGGAACCCTCGGGGATGTGGGTCGGGGCTAGATTAGTGGCTAGCAAAATGCAGTAACTACGACGAAAGACAGTGGAGCTACCTACGGGGCGGTGCAAAAGAACTGAAGAATCGGGTCAGGCTTGCTGTAAAGTAAATGAGAAGAGGCCTGCACGGATCACCAAGGCAAACCAGAAGGCGTACGGTGATAACATTCCACCGAAGGTATATTCGAAAGTAGTGGTAGGAAGTGTTAAAGACAGCCAATTGGGCACAAAAAAATCAACATGCCGAAGACGAAGTCGCCGAGGCTGTCCTTCTAGCAGGTCCCCAGGGTGGATATTGGTGCCTCGGTGGGGCCCCTGGAAAGCGGGATAAATTGGTGGTAAACAAAGTGGAACGAGCACGAGCCATCCGTCTGGCTGTTCTTAAATCTTCGGTAATGTATTCACGGGCCCCAGACCGAGGTC
Source organism: Fasciola hepatica (assembly GCA_948099385.1). Lineage (NCBI taxonomy): Eukaryota > Metazoa > Platyhelminthes > Trematoda > Plagiorchiida > Fasciolidae > Fasciola > Fasciola hepatica. The sequence goes on from CANUEZ040000043.1 coordinate 41,928,584, forward strand.
TTCCACGCATCTGTGGCAAAGAAAGTAATTCTGGAGGACTTTCGTAGGCCTACAGGTTGTCCTGTTTATGAAAATGTAGACAGAGGAAACTACCCCAACTATCATCCGTTCAGCCCAACTTCCGCGGCCTTGAAGGTTATGGAGAGAATTTTGGGGACCAGGTTAGTGACTCACCCAGCGGCCAGTAACTTGGTGATGGCCAGTCTGCACGGCTTCTTTAAAAAGCCATCATGCTGGACGAACCTCTTCGGTTTACCTTGCGGAGTTAACCCGGAGGCTTTACATGGTGATGAAGTTTAAACATCTCAGTCAGCAAAATGGCCCCAAATTAGTCCAAAAACACTCCCAAGTTGGTCCAAATTTAATTCCAATTTCGCCCAAATTTAATCTTGTTTGGGACTATTTTCGAACACACCGAGAATGCAGCGCCCTATGCGCTTAATTTTGGAATTCCCGTAAGCTCTACTGCATTATTTCTTCTTTAGGTACCAGTTAATGAACTTTCATTACTTTCCATTTGGGAAAATAACATGGTCTGTGAACACCCTCGGAATTATTTGGCACGACCCGAGGACCTTCTGTTGTTCAACATCCCTATAAAAGGTAGCATTCTACCAAGAAGTCAATGTGTACTTTCATATTATGAACCGCACTTGAAGCAACGGGCAAGGTTCTCCCACTTGTACCACAATATACAAATAGTCCCAAACTGGTCCTCTGAGGGGCTTCTTTGGGACTAAATGCTCCCCTGATGTGCTGACCGGGCTGGGAAACCATAGCGTTTTTTACTGAAATAAAATTATTTATCCATGTTTTAGGCCGGTCCAACTCCAATATTATGACAAAAGCTCTTCTGCAACTAAGTGCTAAAAGCCGTTCCCGAAGGACTATTTTGGGACTAAAATGCGCACCCCTGTGCTGATTGGGACGCTAAGCTGGGTTCCGTAGGGCATTCGATCCGACAAAACGTCTTCTCTTATTTACTAGGCTTAGGGCTTTTGTGTTATCATCAAAAGTCATGCTTGCTTTGGGCGAAACTGCTACTTAGTCCTACCACTGATCAGACTACTCACTGCGTAATTACGGTTTGGGCAAAATTACTGGTCGGATATTCCGTACTGACTGCGGTAGTACGCACACGCTTGCAAGTAAGCAAGTCTCTGTGACTTAACCCATCATACGGATGGCTTGCTCTAGCCAATCAAACCTCGGCCCTGAAACATACGGGGCATTTTTATTCGTTGCTGCTGAGCGGCCCTGCCTGAATGTACTAGATAGCGTGTACTGCTTTCGCTTGCCCATGAATGGCCCAACTGCCTGCTTTCTAGCTTAATCATGTGCTCGCCGATACATTAGTAAACAGATTTGTCACAAATAAAAAGGAACACACAGCTCATCCCCCCATTTAAGTCGGTCTCTATCGGTACTGATTTGATTTTGAATGATGTCAACTTCCCCTGCCGCAGATAAGACACTTCCTTAGACGACGTTACTCTCCCCTTGGAGCAGTGTGACTCCCCCTATGGCCAACACCTACTTCCTCACTCCGGACGAGACGGTCTTTCATAATGCGCTAAAATGTGCGGTTCAGAGTCAGGCTGCAGATATGGCTGAGCCGAAGGCCACTGTCCGCACCCTTCAGGATGAGTTGACAAGCCTGAGGAGCTTGGTTATCGAATTCGTTCCGGTATCCCAGGCAGACGATCAGGTATGTAGCGTATGCGAGCGGCAAATTCTTGATGTCGCCAAGATATTGCAAGAAATCGGGAAAAGCTCCAAGCGAGTCATCATTTGGGGGCGCTTTCTCAACTCCGATCACCAGTGTAACACACGTTTGAGCAATGCGTAGCCACATTCACAAAGGATCCCGATATAAAAAGGCGATTATCCGTGATATTCCACGACACTAGATTACTGAATGAACAATGACACCAGACAGGTACAAACCTCAATATTGAGATCACAAGGACTCAACAAATGAGAAACCGAATTTCGGCTTGCGAGCAAGGAGCACGTGCGTCAAGCAGGCCCAAAACAAGGATGTGACAAAGTAGCACTCTGGGCGCGAACAAACAACTATTGGTCCATAGGAACAAACAGCGCGTAAAGACACGCCAATAGTGTAGGCGAGTGAGCGATGTTGAGAAAAACATGGAACTGCAACGGTTCTAGGAGGATTTTCCGTGACCGGTCGTTACGATCCTCATGACACCTATTCCCAGGCTATTAACCGCCTCAAGCTCCCTTTCCCACTTAAAAGTCGATCCACTCGGCTGGTAACCAAAAGCATCAAACCGGGCACACGGCATTCTCATGGAAATGGACTCCACAGAGGCTGCCAAACGAACTGTTCCCTCAGCCGCAAAGCTGAAGGAGAAAATAAAAGGACTGAAGGGAGTATCCTTTGACAAGCCACCTAATCTAAGGCTCGACATTGAGAAAACCAAGCCAGCAACCCCGCAAAAAGCCAATCCTAAGCTCAGAGTGCTGCCTGTCGTGCAGGTAACTCGCCTTGAGGATCAAGCTCCATGCCAGCCATTCGTTGCCCCCCTACTCACTCCATCTTCCGTTGCGGAAAGTTCTCCCGGTAGTATATCTTGGGCTACTAAACATTTTACGCCTGCAAAATGCATCCCGGACCCCAACATTGCTAATAAGATTCTGTTACCGGACGAGACTAACCCATCCTTGGGCCCAAACACCAACCTGCAACCTGTTTCTGCTGAAAGCTGCAGTGAGGAGGTTAACGCAAAAGAAAAGATATCCGATGCGGTCATACAAAACACGGTCACCAACAAGCAAACTCGGAGCTGTGAACCACGCAGTGCACACAAAGGCAAACCACTGAAAGCAGCCCACCCTTTTCGGAGACAAAAATGTAGACCTTCCCTCCGGTTTGATACTCCCCAGGTTACTAGACGTCATAACTTACCAGTGTTCCCAACAGTGTGTTTTTCTCTAGCCCCAGTATCTCCAGCTCCCAACTCCCCCAGGACCTGTTTTCCACCCCCAACTCTCCCTCTTTTCCCCTCCTCAAACCCAAAATCAGTTACCTCTGGCGATTCTGCAACAACTCCTGAGCATGTGCTCAACTGTTTTTACAACAATTCCCTGAGTGTGCTGAATAAGATCCCGGAGCTTCGGCAGCTTGCGGTGGATAAGGGGCCTCAGATCATAGCCCTCACTGAAACCTCACTTACCCCTGATGTACTTGATGCCGATATATCCATTCCGAAATGCCTCACGGTAATGCAGGACTCCAGTAGAGGTCGTGTCAGCGGGGTCATCATATACTACGACAATTCGGTCCCTCATCCCACTATACGGACAATCCCTACCTGTTCATGTATTGATTGTTTATTGGTTGCTTTTACCCACTCTAGGACAGATACCCTGTTGCTGGTTGTAGTTTATTGTCCCCCCGCATGCAATTCAACCGATAGCCTAGGTCTCATAGACTTATTAGGCTCCCTGAAAAGCTACACTGACTTAGCCCATCTGTTAGTCACCATAGAATTCAACTTACCCAGTATCGACTGACGAAGGGCTGATTTCCCTGATATCATTTTTCGTAAACCCCTCCTAGATCTCGTACGCAATAATTCATGGGCGAATGGTGTAAAAGATCCGACTAGGTATTGCACAGGACATGCCCCGTCCGTACTAGACCTGTTCATCACCAATGGGTGGTCCCAAGTGGATGTGGTGCACTAATTGCCGGCTCTCGGCAAAAGTGATCACATCCTCATTGGGTTCGATTATGTTGTGAAATGGCCTCCTCTTTCCTAAGAAGTCAAAATTTTGAGATCCTTCAATAGGACCAATTTTGACCAAGTTTGTGAATTTGCTCGCTCCCAGCTAAATTCAGCTAACCTAGGTAACTCTGCTGATGAAATGGCAGAGAATCTCAAGGAGTTATCTCCTTACCAGATAGGCTATTTGTCCCCAGAGTTCGACTTCCACAGACCGTTGAGCGCCCCCCCCCTTCCCCCCCCCCCCGCCCAATTAGACGCATTCCAGACGAACTGGTTCGCATTCTTGATAGATATAAATCCGCAGGCCTTGCTTGTGATGCAGAATATTTCAGGGTTATAAGCAACATAAGAAAAGACAAGACTATGTCCTATCAGAATGCAGTCCAAAGATCTGTACTTCCTCGAGCACGGACCAATAAGGCATTTTTCCTTCAGTACGTGCCCCGTCTATGGGACACAGCTCCGAAGCCACTAACTCTCAAGGATAGTGCCGGATCCCCAATCACCTCCCCTGCCAAGCAGTCGAGGCTTTCAGCTCCCACTTTCGTGCAGTTTTTGGCTCCTTACCTATATCATCCCACCCTACCAAGCACCAGATATCTCTGGCCACTACCCTTAACCGCGTCACTATCCCCATTGGTGCAGTCGCTCAAGGTTTCTGACGGCTCAAACAATACTCCTCTATGGGTCCTGACCTAATCCACCCCCGTATTCCTAAGGAAGCCGCGGACACATTAGCTGCTCTTTATGCCTCTCTTTTTCAGCGATGTGTTGACTATGGAGTTTTCCCCAGTAGCTGGAAAAAGCAGTCATCGTACCCATCTACATGGAGGACAGCAGACACCTTGCTTATAGTTACAGGCCCATAAGTCTAACTAGCGTCACCGGCAAAATTTTCGAGCAAATTCTTGGGCGTGCCGTTCTTTCCCATCTGCATAGAAACAGGATCCTCTCCCCTTCCCAACATGATTTTCTTTCTGGCAGATCATGCTTTACCAGCATGCTTAATGTCTTGGGTAGCCTGACGAAAGACTACGATGATAGCCGGCTCACACAAGCTGTATTCATCGATTTTGCTAAGGCCTTCGAAGAGGTCCCCCATGCCCCCCTTCTTTATAAGCTGCAAACATACGGAATTACAGGCTCCATGTTGGCCATCTTACGCAGCTTTCATACCGACGGCACCTTTGTGTCTGAGGCGAGGGATGTTTTGGTTTCAACCCGCCCCACTAAAAACTGGGGTCCCCGAGGGACGTTCTTGGGTCCTCTCCCTTTCTCGATCTACCTAAAAGATCTTCCGACGGCCCTTCCTGTGAACATAGCCATGTACGTAGACGACGTAACCCTCTAGAGTTCAAAAGTTGAAAACCTGTAAATTGCAGTTGATGAAACAAAACGCTGGTCCGAGGATTGGAACCTTCCAGTTGATGATGACAAACGCTTAGGCATGTCCTTCGGCAGAAAGACCCGTCACAAGTTTTCCATCACAGGGGCAACCACACTGTCTAGGGCTGACCGACACAAGGTGCTCGGTTTCCGGTTAGCTTGTAACTTCCCAAGCAGCACTACCATCACCTGAGCGTCACCTGAACTTTAACTGAGAGTCCCATGGCCGTCCCCTGAGTGTCCCCTTCGAAACAAAAGAGGGACATTCAGGTGACGGTTAGAAGACTCTCAGGTGGCGGTCACGGAAGCTTATCGAAACGGAACCCCCTGGCCCCATTAAATTTGTACCACTAACTACAACATCGAAATACGTACATGCCAAATAATATACCGGTAATCTGCTGAATAACCGAAGTTCAGAGCAAGCGCATGAGCACGACCATCTTACAATATGCTCAACCATAATTTCGCAAACAACATTTAGTGGAATTTATCCCCGGAGTTCTAATAAAATACAGGTTGTACGGGGGATAATTATATATTTCGCTATTGGTAAATCTTTTCCCACTGGGCTCGTCAGCAAACAATCGCCACCCAAACGTGGGTCATTCTTGTGTACTTTGCAGTGCCTGGGACGTAGGAAATAACCTACTTGTTGAATCGGTGCAGTACGAAATGTCGTTATAATTGTCAACGTTAGAAATCGGCTTATGAGAGGGTTCAGCAATACATAATACATTAACGATGATCAAGTCAAAACTGGCCTCAACACTTTCGATTTGGACGGCCGCGTCCTGAGATGATGGATCAGTTCTAATAACCTCAGTCGGTCTGCACATTTGAATCCAACTTCGGATCTTTTCGTTTATAAATTGTTGTAGCTCCGGGAAAATTGTGCTTCTGTACCGCGTGCACGAATACGGGATAGGATAACACAGAACGGCACACTCACCGACAGTCAGTCTACAGGCTCTTGTATTGACAAATGATTGAAGCCCGTGGACACCGCGCCAGTTCAATTTGTGCGAAAAGCAATCGGAGATCAGTGTACGCATTATTAGATGTACACAGTCCCCAACTGTTCCAGTTCCGCTGCAACAAGGAAACGCAACTGCTAGTCAGAAAGTTATGAACAACTCAAGTTACCATTTGTTCGTAGAAAGTTTCATCTTTCAATTTTCCATTCAACCTCTTGAACTCCCATGCGTTTCGCATAGGAATAGCGCAATGCATGAGCTGCACCGATGCTCCCGCAACATGTGCAAATTTGCACAGTTTAGACTTGACGTCCTCCATCGTTTTCTCCAGTTCCATAACCCGGTTGTTAAGATCATTCATCCAAGCTGCAACTAATGAAGGTAACATCCGAACTTGGACATACACACAAAAGTTTTCCCATAGGTGATAGGTTCCTAAACTCGATCTGTTGCATTTTTTACCTTCGCAACAGTTGCCGTTTTCCTAAATGTGGAAAAGTCGACGATCTGTTTTAAACATGCGTGTACTGTGCAAAATGCCACCGAGTGTCTCGAATAAGGGTTGCTGTTGCTGGTATAGCTGGACGAGTTGTTACTTGGGATATGAACACGTCATCAAAATAGATAAATAAGTAAGTGATGACCAGTTGACACCAAATGTAGCTGAAATCAGCAGTCGCTTTCAGTTGACTCCGTTTCCTTAGGAAGCAAGGCTATCATAACCACCGGTGGTACTTCGTACGGGGAACTGCCAGTATGATGACTGCCTTGGCGACCATTTTGGATGTCAACTTCATTGCGTAACTCTCCTGTGGTTGATGGGAAAATGAGACGCAACAGCTGCGTTGTGTGCATCTGTGACAGCAGCATAACCCAGAATGATGCTTAACCTGTTTAAGTATTGCCTTGGCTGTATTGTCTGCCACAACACTCCGCAAACCAATTCTGTAATGAAGACCACTCCCACGAATAATGATGCCATCGGATAATAATGATGCCTTTTCCTGTATCGTCTTCCAAATATTGGTGCACGTCAGTAGGTCTGGACATTCCACAATATAGACCAACAATAAATACTCGCGAAGTGGGGTCCAAGAGGCGACACAATATTGGACACAACTGGTGCGATGAACCATGAGACAAGCCCACACGGTCAATGTGCAACTGGATATAAAAGCAGCAGCCGGCTGCGACAGGTCTAAACTGCAGAGCTCGTTGCAAGGTTTCACTCAGTCCGAAGTGTGCGTATCTACCCGCCCCAACGTTATTCTTTTGGGTTCTCCTTGGCGTTCTCGGCGACGACCTCGGATCGAATGGCTCCAACTGTCACAGAGCCCGCAGTAGAATCCTCAAGTCGGCCTTCTGTGATTTCATTTGTATAGCGACCTGCCTCACAACACCTCTGGCTAAGGAAACAGCTGGAAGTATAGAAATAATAATTCGGTGACCTTCAGTGGTGGTAGTTATCATGTTGATCGGTGTATAGAAGACGTTCGAGAGTGGCTGGCGAACGTGTCTCCTATCGGGTCTAGCAGCGAAATACCAACGATATCCCCCCTATCGGACGAATAGAGAAGACGCAAGTCGGTATACAGATGCCAGGTGTACTCTATATATCGTGGCACCGAAACAGTACCGATACGAGAGATACACCAAACGGAAAACGAACGAAACGCGACGGCTGTGCAGAAAGCGAACCGCGAGCGTGTATAATCGGCGAATGACCGAAAGTGAAAGAGATTTAAGACGAGGTCGACGGAAACCTCGGAAAAGTCAGTCCAGTAAAACGTACGCAACCGAAGAACACAATGAGGTCCATGTCAAACGTCAGAAAAGATCGTGGAGAAAATAGATCCAAAATGGTGTCCAGAAAATGGTCATTTTCTCAAAACGATCGGGGTCACTACAGCAGCCCCCCCCCCTAGAAAGCAAGGAAAGCTTTCGAAAAATGTCAAGGAGGAAAAGGCATACAAAGGATATTCATGCGCGTGAATGCGTGCAAAATACGTGAATGTCGCTCCGCTGTAGGATGCTGACGGGCAGAATCCGTGGTGTGCAGGAACCGTAGAATGATGGTCGAGCGTAAACCAGATTCGTTGCCAATGACATCGGTTGTGTGAATCGTCATCCAGGTGTGCCACACCAATGATGTCCAGCGTCGGGTAACCGTTAACCAATATGATATTCGGAAGCCATATAGGTAAGTTCGTCAATAACAAGGAACAAGAGCGACAGGGCCGATCCAGAATGCAAACGTTGGTGCTAAAATTCTCCAGATTTCGTGGGACCAGCGAAGCGTACCATAAGGCGAGGTTCCATGAAAAGAAAAGAAACGAAATACTGGTGTAGCAACCCCAATGGACTTGACTAGAATACAGTAATAACTAATGAGGTATGTTAAATCGTGTCGAAACGATAAACACGAAAGTTATTATTGCGAAGTGCAATGGTGAAGATCGTGTTCGACGTGGTCGCGAAAGCGTGCTGGGCAAACGATCTTCCGACCGGAACGTGAGAAGGTAGCCTCATTCACGGACGGGTGCGTAGGCGTGCTCTGCTGGCTTGAAAGTGAGACAATAGCCTCATTCGGTCGTAGCAAACAAGGCTAACTGCAGACCTTGACGTGACACGGAAGTGTCGTCAACAGGCAGTGTAGAGTTAACATCGAATCTCATGTCAGCGGGAGACAAGCTGTCGTTAACGTACGCAGCTTTGAGAATATCGATGCTAACCGTACCGAAGCGACCGCGTCGATCAACCCTAAAGGTCTTATCGTGACGATAAATCACGCGAAGTGGACCTTCGTAAGGCTATTGTAATGGTTTCCGTACGGAATCAACACGATTGAGTACATGCAAACAAGTTTCGAGTCCGCTGCATTCGAGTCTGCGCCGGAGCGAGGTTTTGCATGTACGCAGACAAAAGGTGAAGGTAAGTCTGTACGGCAGATGAGCCTGTACTCCGTGGCGTAAGGAATTCCCCAGGCAGTCGTAATGTCGTGTTGCAGACAAGTTCTGCGGCGGAACACTGCATACCTGCCTTTACTCAAGTCCTGGTACTAAGCATAACTGACGGTAACGTTTCGTACCAGTCGGGGCTCTCGTGTGCTCTAAGAGCCGCTTTGAGTTGGCGATGAAAACGTTCGACTAAACCATTCAATGCCGGGTGGCAAGCGGTCGTGCGAATGCATTCCGTACCCAGCATGTGAGTTAATGAAGAGAATAGATCGGACTCAAATTGTTGCCCTCGATCGGTAGTGATTGTGGAAGGACAGCCATATGAAGCTATCCATCGTTTTATCAGATGTCGAGCCACTGATTTGGCCGTGACGGCAGAGATGGGAATAGCCTCTGTAACGAACGTTTGAGCAATGCGTAGCCAAATTCGCAACGGATCCCGAAATCAATAGACGATTAGCCATGATATTCTACGATACTAGATTATTACATGAACAATGACATAAACAATATACAAACCTCAATAATACGATCACAAGGACTCAACAACGAGAAACCGAATAGCAGCGTGTGAGCAAACAGCACGTGCGTCACGCAGGTCCTGAACAAGGATGTGCCAAAGTAACGCTCTGGGCGCGAACAAACAACAATTGGTCCAGAAAAACAACCAGTTCGTAAAGACAAGTCAATGGTGTGGGCAAATGAGTGATGTTGGGAAAAACACTGAATCGCGAGGGAAAAAGGGGGATTTTCCACGACCGGCTGTTACACCGCCCACCAAAATCCTCCTGAATCCTTAGCAGAGTCAAAGGTTCGATATAAAGGTAATGATTCTTCCTACCTGCCTAGGCTCTGGTGTCAGTGCGCGCGTCTAATGCTCGTCGTCAACGTTCTACTACTGGTCGCACCTAATCCATTGGCTACATAGACGTGAGGCTAGTCTATATCTTCCACGAGACCAAATGACCAATGGCGGGCGTGAAGGGTCACATAAATGTTGCCCTCGTAACGGGCCGTCCGGTCCTGGATGTATGTGCTTGAGTGTGTGTGAGTGTGTGTGTGTGCCGGGGTGTACAATGAAATCACAGGTATGACTACACATCAAAGGAGGACTTTCTGCAATGTCAGCAAAAGACCGTGTGGCAAGAAAACGAGTAAAATGTAGCATGTGTGTGACCTAAGCTCCGCTACTTCCACATATGGAAGGGGCATTCGGTAACGTCAACAAAAGGCAAAACAACGAACACTGTCACATGTTTGATGGGGTTACTGGGTGTAGAGTGCATCCTGCACGTGTGTATGTGTCGGGATGTACAATGGGATCGCATTCATCACCACATATCGGAAAGAACCTTCTGCAATGTCAACGAAAGACCGCGAGCACTGTAACGTGTTTGACGGAGACCGTGTGGTATATATGGTGTTGTTTTATCCACCTCGATGACTGGTGTGAAAAGGTTTACTATGCCTCAGGGTTTTCAGCTCCTCCCTCTTCGCTCTCGAGTAGGTTAATACTGCGTATATCACGAATGGGCACCCCTAAAGCTGTCTTCAACTTCACCGTTCTTATCATTCCGTCCGTGCTTTCGATGGTTTCCGTGACTACTTTCAAAGACCAAGTGCTGAAATGTGCGCGTTCGTCGGCGATCATAACCACGTCCCCAACTTTGGATGGTCTTGTTTTGGCCAGCCACTTCTGTCGAGTCTGCAAAGCTGGTAGGTACTCCCGTAGCCATCGCCTCCAGAAGACCTTGGTAAGATAGTTCACTTGTTTCCACCCGTGGAGGTAGCTTCCACGAGGGTTTACCGGCCCTTGGAAACCCTCGTTCGACCTTAGCGTCAATAAGTCGTTTGGGGTGAGCGCCAGGTGGGTGGGGTCGCCGTTCAATACTGGAACCAGGGGGCGGTTGTTCAGGATTCGCTCCACCTCAGTCATGATGGTGTTCAGCGTCTCGTCGTCGGGCGGCTGCTGCTCCATGATTGACGGCAATATCCGTCTGGCGGACAGGATCATGCGTTCCCATATGCCACCTCGGTGGCTGGCCTGTGGGGGGTTGAAATGCCATCGTATGCCGTAGGCCACGGTTCGATTCTGCAGTTCGTCCCTGTTTATGTTCTTGTGCCAACGCTGCAAGTCCCGGTGAGCGCCCACAAAGTCGATCCATTATCTGAGTATATATCGGCCGGTACGCCTCTTCGGTTGATAAATCTTTGCAAGGCCCGTAGAAACGAATCGGTCGTCATCGAATGTGCGACTTCTAGGTGTACCGCACGTGACTTCATGCACGTCATGATACATCCGTATCGCTTTTCTAATCTTTTCCCGCACTTGATCCACAAGGGCCCGAAATAGTCTAGCCCGGTGTCACTGAACGGCCACCAGCCCGTAGTCACCCTGCACTCTGGTAGTGGGGCCATGAGTTTTTTGCCTGTCGTGGCATTGCGTCTCCTGCATTGCACACAACGTCGGATTACGCGTTTTACAGTCTGTCGTCCTCTCAACAACCAAAGGCGCTTTCGGATGACGCTCGTCACGTGACTTTCCCCGGCATGTCCCTCAACGGCGTGGACGTGTTGAATCATTAGCTCTACCACAGGTTGTCTCGCAGGCAGCAGTATAGGATACTTTGTGTCGGAGTTCAGGTGGGCGTGGGTCAGCCTACCATCCACCCGAAGCAGTCCGTCGATGAGTTTGGGGTTTAAACGCTTAAGCTCGCCTCTTGGAGATGGCATGTCTTTATTGGTCGGCCCCACTTCTTCCGCCCTTCTGAGTTCTCGGGCGAAAGCCTCGCGTTGTATCATTCTGAAAATATCGTACTCTGCCGATTGTAGCTCATCGGGACCTATCGGGCCGACCCGTATCCGGCCTGAGGGCCGTAGCCCTTTCATGACTAGTAAATTTCTCTTGAACCTGGTTAACCAAACTAGCGAACGAAGCGTCTTCATCCAGGAAGAAAACCTGACCAGTCGCGATAGAATGGATGTCGCTTCGACGACGTTGGCCGCTATCACTATGCCTTTGATCTCCAGTTCCACTTCCGTAGGGAGTTTTAATTCGAACACGGGCCAGTCCTGTTTGGGCAAGTGCAGGAAGTTTGGCCCTCTCGTCCACGTGTCCAGTAGCCTGAAGTTGTTCTCACCTCGGGAGCACGGGTTGGCCGGATTATCGCCAGACCTGACATGATTCCACTGGTTCGTGGCTGATTCGTCGTGGATAATCGTGAGCCGGTTAGCAACGAAGGTACTAAACCGGCTCCGGACGTTGTTGATAAGGTAAAGTACTATCGTTGAATCCGTCCAGAAGCTCACCGACCAAATGTAGAGATCGAAACATCTCTTCACAGCTTGCACCGCCCTGACTGCCAACACGGCTGCGCTGAGTTCAAGGCGTGGGATTGAGACCGACTTCAATGGAGCAATGCGGGCTTTAGCAAACAGGATCCTCGTGGTATATTGTCTATCTCCTGCGCACCATCGTCCGTACACCACAGCTCCATAACCGACTTCGGATGCATCGGAAAAGGCATGTAGTTCTCCAGTCCGTGTCGTATGGCCAGGAGTCAAACATCGTGGGATCCTTATGTCCCCTAATTTCTTCAAGGTGTTCAAAAGTTCTTCCCAGTCCAGCCGGTCCCCTCGGTCCAGCGACTGGTCCCAATCAACTTTCTTACGGGACACCCGTTGCAGCAAGATCTTTCCGAGTGGCAGCCATGGTGAGACGAAATCGAGCGGGTCGAACAAACTTGAGACAGCAGATAGTATGCCACGACGGGTTATTGGCAGCTCGGGAACGTTTAGCTCGAAAACAAAATCGTCCGTTTCCGCATCCCATTGTATTCCTAAAGTGCGCTCGATAGGAAGTGGAGAGCCGTCCAAATCTCTTACCCTTTCGACCTTTTCGTGATACGGGATGACCTTCAACACTTCCGAAGCGTTCGGCATCCATTTAGTTAGATGGAAGCCGCCCTCTTCCAGCAATCTCGTCAGACCCCCGAACTGCTCTAGAGCTGATTCCACATCAGCGAATGACCCAAGGTAGTCGTGCACGTAGAAGTTCCTGCTGACGCTATCTACCACCGTCCGACGGACCAGATCGCCATGTTTGTTCGCTGATTCTCGGAGGGCGTAGTTTGCACAAAATGGTGACGATATGGCACCGAAGGGGTGAACGGTCATCCTATAATTCACCACTGCGTCGTCCCGGTCGCTCCCTTCCCACCGCAGGAAACGCAACGCATCTCGTTCCCCTACCGGGATCTTCACCTGATGAAGCATTTCCCTAATGTCGGCGGACGAGGCCACTCTCCCCACTCTGAAACGGCACAAAACGTCGATCAGTGGTGTGGTCCAGTCAGGCCCTTGTAGTAGGCGATTGTTTAACGACTTGCCCTGGAACTTGGCCGCACAGTCGAAAACCACCCGCAGTTTTTGGGTTTCTTGGGGTTGATAACCGGATGGTGAGGCAGATACCAGATACCCCTTTTGCCGTCGGCGTTGGCGGGCATTTTTTCAACGCAACCGAGGGCTTCGTTTAGCCTCATTAAATCCGCGTATCGTTCCCACAGATTCCGGTCTCGAATGGAGCGTTCTTTTAGTCGTAGTAATCGTTGGAGAACATAATTTCTGTTGTCAGTCCACGGGTCGACCGATGTGCGCCGTGAGACGGGAACCTCGAACTGTTTTTGAGGCCTCTAGTGCATTGCCGTACCGTTTGTAGAGCGGAGTGATCCTCTTGAGACAACGTTGGTCTTTCGTCTCCAATGTCATGAAACTCCTTTTCATACCGCCGCCGCAGGTGATACTCTATGCGGTCCGTTCCGGCGGATAAGTAATTCACGAAACCACGTTCCCCCTCTGGACCGTATAACATCCATCCCAGAGCCGTGCGTACGGCATAAGGTGCCTGGCGGTCGCCCAATCTCTGGTCAAGCACCCAATGCGCCTCTGGCACGTCGCAGTCGATGAGGAGATCCACTTCATCATCTTCCCATTCTACAACGGTTACATCCTGCAGGTGGGGCCACCGAGTCAAGATTGCGTTCACCGACCTTGGTGCGCGCATGGGGAGATCCGCTAACGTGAATGCCTCCGTTGGTTCAGTTTCCTCGTTAGTGTCTAGAGAGATGAGTTGCAGCCTTAATCTACGGGCAGTCATTACCTGTGTTCCACCCACCGTGCTCACTGCCAACGACGTCGCACCTTTAGCCAGTTGGTGTTTGTCGGCAAACCGCTCTTTCACTTCAGTGGTGTCGGATCCACTATCAACGATAGCCAACGCCTTGACTATCCCAGTCGGAGTCACTACTCCCACGGCCACTACGTCTAAACGTACCGGTTTACTGGCAGATCGTGACGTTGAACAAATCACGCTGGGTTTGGTACTCGCCTCGGATATGGTTACTCTCGCCTGATGCAGCAGCCGATGGTGTCTGCCCGTGCAGCCCTCGTAACCACATCGATTCCTTGTCCTACAAGCTGCTGCCCGGTGCGTGGTGTTGAGACAGATAAAACATGCTCCTGCCATCCTCGCCATTCCCCACCGTTCGTCTATTGTGGCGTTGCCGAACTTGGGGCATTCTGGTAGGCCATGGCTAGTACCACAGGATCTGCAATTGGGTTGCGCCGTAGCATCTCGTGAAATGTCATGTGTATTAGTCCAAGGCTGGTACTTTGGATGTTCCCTTGCAGGGGTTTGGACTTGGCTAGTACTGGGCTTGTTTGCTCGGTTGCTGTCCCGGATGAGTCGGCCGAACCTGCTGTCGGCTATCTTGGTTTGCCTGTCCAAGTATTCGGTCAGGTCTTCGAAGTTGGCTTCTCTGTCTCTTCGGCTTATCCGTTCTGCTTCTTCCGCCCACCGACCCTGTAGTTCGGGAGAGAGGTGACGGACTATGTTTTCCAAAGTGTGCATGGCATCTAGGTCAGACCTGTAACCTAAATGGTCGAGGGCTATTGAGCAGTTTTGCATCCTAATCACCAGGTCGGCATTGTGTAGACGTCGCCCTAGGTTCTTTTTGCCTCTACCATCACGCCCTCTATTAGGTTACGGGCTACTTTGAAAGGTTGGCCAAACAAATCTCTTAGAATCTTCCTTGCCCTTGTGAAGCCTTGTTCTGGGTCGAGCATGGTGCACCCGTCGATAGCTTCTCTTGCTCGGCTTTGGCAGTAGTGAGTAGGGTGGAGAAGCCTTTGCCCAGGGTCGATTACCTTATTTTCAACGAATGTCTCGAACTGCTTGACAAACTTGCAGTATTGCTCAGCTCGCCCGTCGAAAACCGTTAGTTCTACTCCGGGCAGATCAATCGATGTTGGTTCGTAGTCGGCGACCGGCATGGGGTTCCCTATCTTATTGCACGCTAATCTATCGGAAGTGTCGAAGTCGCTGGTCTCATGCTCTTGCTCTTTCTGTGTACACTTCTTCTCTGCTTCCTGTGCTTGTAGTCTAGCCGATAGTAACTGTTGTTCTAGGTCTAGTATTCCCAGCCTATATAAATCAACATCCTTACGATCAATATTGCTCTCATTAACACATGAACTAGCACTGACAGGACTAGGCGAACTAGCATTAACTAAAGAATCAAATGTACCCAAAACCTCCCCAGAGACTTGCCGTGTTACTTTCTGTCCGGATTCCAATGTTTTTGATCCTTTCCTCCGCATTTTGCGTGTTTTTCCTCATTCCAAATTGATCTATTGAGTATTGTAACGAACGTTTGAGCAATGCGTAGCCAAATTCGCAACGGATCCCGAAATCAATAGACGATTAGCCATGATATTCTACGATACTAGATTATTACATGAACAATGACATAAACAATATACAAACCTCAATAATACGATCACAAGGACTCAACAACGAGAAACCGAATAGCAGCGTGTGAGCAAACAGCACGTGCGTCACGCAGGTCCTGAACAAGGATGTGCCAAAGTAACGCTCTGGGCGCGAACAAACAACAATTGGTCCAGAAAAACAACCAGTTCGTAAAGACAAGTCAATGGTGTGGGCAAATGAGTGATGTTGGGAAAAACACTGAATCGCGAGGGAAAAAGGGGGATTTTCCACGACCGGCTGTTACACCGCCCACCAAAATCCTCCTGAATCCTTAGCAGAGTCAAAGGTTCGATATAAAGGTAATGATTCTTCCTACCTGCCTAGGCTCTGGTGTCAGTGCGCGCGCCAAATGCTCGTCGTCAACGTAATGTCGTGTCGCAGACAAGTTCTGCGGCGGAACACTGCATACCTGCCTTTACTCAAGTCCTGGTACTAAGCATAACTGACGGTAACGTTTCGTACCAGTCGGGGCTCTCGTGTGCTCTAAGAGCCGCTTTGAGTTGGCGATGAAAACGTTCGACTAAACCATTCAATGCCGGGTGGCAAGCGGTCGTGCGAATGCATTCCGTACCCAGCATGTGAGTTAATGAAGAGAATAGATCGGACTCAAATTGTTGCCCTCGATCGGTAGTGATTGTGGAAGGACAGCCATATGAAGCTATCCATCGTTTTATCAGATGTCGAGCCACTGATTTGGCCGTGACGACGGAGATGGGAATAGCCTCGGGACACCTCGTAAATCTATCGATGCACTTTAGTTAATACGTATACCCGTGTGATGGGGTCAATTAACCCACAATGTCTACGTGGATATGATCGAAGCGAGCATCAGGCTTAGCAAAAGTACCGATAGGCGAAGCTATTTGCCTGTGCACTCTAGATCGTTGACATTCTAGACACTGTTTTGCCCACATACGAACATCTTTATTCAGGGACGGCCAGACGTATCGTGCAGCTATTAATCGGAGACTGGCTGCGATGCCTGGATGTGGTAGTCCATCTAGCGTATCGAACAGGAGACGTCGATATGTAGATGGTACGACTGGTCGAATTATGCCAGTAGACATGTCGCAGAGTATAGTCCCAGCACCGGTGGCCAGGTGCATGGACTGACACTGTGGCGACGATGACTGAGCGGCTTCCATACATGAAGAATCCTGTGCTTGTGCTGCAGCCATGGCGGGGATGTCTAAAACCGGAGATTTAATGGCATTATGTGGAATACGCGACAAAGCACCTGCAACGCAGTTCGACTCACCTTGAACGTGTCGTCGGTCAGTCGTGAACTGTGAAATATAGTCTAAATATCTGACTTCTCGTGGGGAGTAACGGTCAGACTTAGTATGCAATGCATACGTCAGAGGCTTATGGTCTGTAAAGAGGATGAAATATCGACCCTCGACTGCATGGCGGAAGTGCTTAACGGCATTATATGCAGCCAGCAGTTCGCGACTAAAAGCATTATATTTGGTTTCCGTGGGATTGAGGCGTCGAGAGAACTTTAATGGCTGCCAGATCCCAGAAACAGACTGTTGCAGGACCACTCCGATGGCAAAGTCGGATTCATCCACCTCTATGCTTAGCGTGGCGGACGGAACTGGGTGCATTAGGAGCGTGGTCTGAGCTAATGTCGCTTTAATCTCCGAGAACGCTACTCGTGCGGCATCCGTAAGCGACAACTTACGTGGATTGCCACGAAGTAGTTCAGTCGATGGAAGCAAACGTTCAGCAGCATGGGTTATGAAAAGACGATAAAAGTTAACTAACCCCAAAAATGCCTTAAGCTCTTTGATTGAGGACGGTACGGCGTAATCTAGAATAGCGCGCACTTTATCCTCGCAAGGATTAATACCCTCTCGAGTGATCTTGTGGCCGAGAAACACAAGTTCCGGTTTGCCAAGTTCACATTTATCAGGACTGACAACTATTCGATGTTCGGACAAACGTTGAGATAGTAGCGTCAAATATTGGAAATGTCCATCTACTCTCGACAATGCGATTATCAAGTTATCGATATAGACGTAAACAAATTCCATGTCCAGCGTAATGCTATCGATAAACCTCTGGAATGTCTGAGCAGTATTTGGCAAACCAAAGGGCATACGTAGGAACTCAAACGAGCCCAAAGGAGTCGTGACAGCGGTTTTCTCGACATCTTCAGTGGCGACTGGGATCTGGTGATAGGCTCGCACCAAATCGATCTTAGAAAACACAGTCGTGCCGTGAAGTGATGCCGCGATATCGTGTATGTGGGGTATCGGATAGCTATCGTAACGGGTAACCGAATTTAGTGCGCGACAGTCACCACATGGTCGCCAGCTAATGCCATCTTTCTTAAGAACCATGTGCAGAGGTGGGGCCCATGGACTGTGAGAAGGAAGAACAGTACCTTCAGAAAGTAAAGTGTCAAACTCACGTTTGGCGAAGGCCAATTTGTCCGGTGCCGGTCGGCGAGGTCTTGCCGTGACTGGTGGTCCGTTGGTGACAATGTGGTGTGCCACACGATCGGTTACTTTTTCTATCTCTTCAAATGGTTTAGTCAATATGGGGAGTTTAATAAACGAAGACTGAAAATCGTGCGGGATGTTAGAAAACAGTCCTGTGATTCGGTATGCATCTGTTCGAGCTGCAATACCCGTAAATTTAGTGTCCGACGAAGGATCGATAATCTGCAGCCTACTTGAATCAACAATTCATAGTGCTGCAGAAAATCGATTCTCAGTATGCCTGTGGGAACATCCGCAAGAATGAACGTCCATAGATACCGTCGTCGCGGTCCCAGGTTGACCTTAAGCTGTCTCGTGCCGTAGATAGGAACGGAAAAACCATTCGCCGCTGACAGCCGACGCAAAAAGCTCGTGGCTTGTCTTTACCAACCGGCAAGACAGAAACTTGGGCCCCAGTATCGACTAGGAACCTAGCGTTAGTGCACGAATCATGCACGTAAAATAAACCGCCAACCTGAGACTGATTGCCGGCGAGTACGGCCGCTTCTACTCGCCGACAGTGGCGTTTCCCGCCGCACATGAACACGGCTGTCCGCAGCTACGGGCGGCTGGTCCGAAAACGCGGTGGAACCAACAAAAGCTGCTGGTGGGATGATCTCGTTTGGACGAGGCAGGTGAGGCGGATTCACGGCGGACGTGGGCAGTGGAGGGCGCCCGTCCGTGCCGTTGTTTACGTGGGCTACTGCGAGGTGTAGGTATTTTAACTCTGTCCTTGAAGGACAGGCGGCGCTGGATGGATCGAGAGTGCCGAGGCTTCTCCGGCGATTCATCCAGGTCAACACTCCGAGGATTGCGCGATGTCGTGGCGATGGGGGGATTAGCCCCACTGCCAATACGTGCGACAATCCTGTCAGCCACGGCGGCTGATCGTTCCAAGGACGAGTCCTCGAGGAGAGCAGCTACGGTGGTCTGAATATGGAAGGGTAGAGAGTCCAACCACAGTTCCTTAACTATCTCCGAATCCTTATCGGCGGGCCCTACCAAGGACCGGAAGTGAGCTAGGTGGCGGCTGGGTTTCGTATCCCCTATGGGGTGCCGTACCAGTAGCCGAAGTATTCGTTCCTCCCGAGAAGGAAGGAAATGTTGCAGTATGGCCTCCTTAAGCCGATCGTACGGCTGCTCTTTAGGATGATTTAGTACTAAATCCCTCACTAAGGCTATAACATCGCCCGGGATTGCCTATGAGGCATAGGAAAATCGTTGGCGTTGGCTGGTAATCCTACGTTCCTCGAACTGCAGCTCTAAGGCTGCAAACCAAAACTCAGGATCATGTGGGATAAATGCCACAGGTTTAAAAGCAACCGCAGACAGAGTGAGACCTGTGTCGAGCTGCATTTTATCCTCTGACATGGTTACGTTGCGATAATATATCGTAAAAATATTTATCGTGCAACAAAAAGAGGACGCGAAACAGCGAAAAATCACAGACTCAGCGGAAGGGCGAATAATCCAGGAGGTTCTGGAAATTTCGGGCTCTCCAGTATAGAAGTTCGAGAGCGGCTGGCGAACGTGTCTCCTATCGGGTCTAGCAGCGAAATACCAACGATATCCCCCCTATCGGACGAATAGAGAAGACGCAAGTCGGTATACAGATGCCAGGTGTACTCTATATATCGTGGCACCGAAACAGTACCGATACGAGAGATACACCAAACGGAAAACGAACGAAACGCGACGGCTGTGCAGAAAGCAAACCGCGAGCGTGTATAATCGGCGAATGACCGAAAGTGAAAGAGATTTAAGACGAGGTCGACGGAAACCTCGGAAAAGTCAGTCCAGTAAAACGTACGCAACCAAAGAACACAATGAGGTCCATGTCAAACGTCAGAAAAGATCTTGTGCCTCCATATTGTAGTTCTCGAGCAGCCACGCAATTTTGCGTGTGTCCTCTCCATCTACAGATGAAGAGATAACTGAAAATAAATGAGACTAACCTTCCGAAGAACATCAAAAATCGACCAAGTGCAGTGCAACGTTTAACAACATAACCTGAGGGGCGAAAACAAGCAGCCACCGCCAAGGGTTGGCCGCAATGACGGGAATGCATTAAAACAAACAGGACATCCAAATTTATAGTACACAGTAAAACGGACGGTAAACGTCAAAAATTTTTCTTATTACGGTTTTTTACCATGGATTATTAGGTTCGGAATTCTCAAGCATTCACGATCTCTGAGATTTCTGTATCTAAAGCTAGCGGGGAAGAGGCTACTAAATATTCCGAAATGTGGCTTAACAGATACTCTCGTTCGAAATCATTTGCATTTATGACGGATTCTCCGGTTTTTATAGAGGTTTCTATTGTTTTCGGGGACATTTCACTGGTTTTCCGCGACCTTCCCCTAGGGGACACTCGGGTAACGGTCGAGTGTCCTTTTGTGTTGCCTGGGATGTCCTTCACTCATCATCATCAACTTGCGAGCAAGTCTGCCTTTCGCGTCCTAAATATGATTCGAAGGTCTATCCCGCTCATTTCTAGGGGCGATTTCTCCATAATTTTGGCACGCATATCCGAACTCTGCTGGAGTACGGTAGTCAGATAGGGCACCCTGGTCTTGTCCGAGTCCATGAGATACTAGAATGTGTTCAGAGGGCCTCCACAAAAGCAGTATGGGGCCTGTCCCGCGTACCTCACCCCGTCCGCCTCCCACTCCTCAATCTCTATCCCCTTGACTTGAGACTTGATGTGATCTGCTTTTGACGTTTCACCTTTTGAATCAGGTCAAAGCGATTGCTTCTTCTCCGTCTGTCCAGCCTCCTCTCTCCGTGGTCACAGCAGAAAGGTTTTTGAGCCGAGACCACGCACTTCACTAAGAATTAACTTTTTAAGCCATAAAGTTATTACTCTGTGGAAGGCCTTTCCGGAAGATATTGTTCTCTGGCAGAACAAAACTATCTTCAGGAAAAAGTTAGACCTCTACCTGGGTCTCTCGCAGAAATTCCCTGTCCAAAAAGTGAAATAGATATCTTTCGTTGAATTTCCATTCAGCTATATGTTCACGAATGTCGCATTCTGATTCCGCTTAAGGCACTGTCCACAGTGAGACACCGTATGGTGTTACGCAAATTTTGATTTTGTTGCCGCCCCCCGCATCTTTTTACTTTCGTTTCAGCTCGGTGAATTCGGCAGACGATCGAGGATTTCCTCGAAAACCGGGGCAATTGGGCTCAAAGCCTCGAACCCGTGTAGTACTTCAAGACTTCAAGAATACTGTATGCGACGAGGTTTCCCGTTTCCCTCTACTTTTTAGTGGGGATTCGACGAAATACACTCGGTGGTGGTGGGTGCATAACTGGTTCAGTTCAGTTCAGTTCAGTCTGCACAGGACAGGTAATGGCCACGGCCAATCGAGCGTCCAGAATTCCTTCGATGGCATGCACACCAGTTATGCACCCACCAATGCCGAGTGTATTTCGTCGAATCCCCGCTAAAACTAAGAGGGAAACGGAAAACCTCATCGCACATCAACTGCGAGAGACATTATGCATCGTGAGCGTTCACTGAGACTGTAGGCAATGAGGGAAAAAGTCTGCTAAAACATACTCCAGAAGGACCACAGTGCTACCCGTCATCCATCTAGTTGATATACTCAAGGCTCACTACAAGGAAAGATCTCGTACCACTTGCGATCTAGGGCACCTTTGAAGGATTGGACTGTCTGCAGATCTACCATTTCACCAGGCAGACCGTTCCAACTGTTCAAAACCCTGTTTCTGAAGAAGTGCGATCTAGCCATCAACCTAGATCGGGCTTTTATCAACTTCTTTTCGTGTCCCCTTGTCCTGGAGTCTACGGCCACTTGGAATAGACTATCTGGTCTAAGGCCAGAAAAGCCCTTCATTACCTCGAACGTTTCTATGAGATCCCCTCGACTTCCCCTCCTTTCCAGCGAGAAAAGATTCAGGTCACAGAGTCTCCGCTCGTAAGTCTTACCCCTCCGCCCTTTGAACATCCGCGTGGCGAGACGTTGGACTTTCTCGAGGCAGGCGGCGTCCTTTTTGTAGAAGGGTGACCAAGCCTGCACGCTAACTTCTAAGTGAGGTCGTACTATAGCCATGTAAATAGGTACGAATACCTCCGGCTTCCGGCAAGACAAAGCTGATCGCAGTCTAAAGAGCTCCCCACGAGCCTTATGCGCAGCAGAGTTGCACTGCTCTGACCATTTGAAGTCACTGTTCATGATGACCCCCAGGTCTTTAACCCTACTGGCTGCCTCTATGGTGAACAGCCCTTGATCATGAGCGACAGTTAGGCTCTCTGTTGGCCTTGACAACAAATGGCTTTTTTGAGCGTTCAGAGGTAAGTCCCATTTGTATGCCCAGTTCAGGACGGTACTTATTTCCCTGCCCAAGTCCGCCCTACCCTTGGATCCAACAATCTTCACCTCATCCGCAAAAATAAAGCTGGGCGATTGAAGAGTGGATGCTAGGTCATTAATAAATAACAAGAATAGGACCGGGCCTAGGACGGATCCCTGAGGTACACCACTGGTGACGTTCACCAAACTGGAGCACCTGTCCCCCACTTTGACGTAAAGCGTCCTGTGGGAGAGGAAGTCCTTCAGCCACCTATATACTGGCCCACCTATACCGAAAGTCTCCATCTTGCGTAGCAAAAGACGATGATTAACGGAGTCGAACGCCTTGCTAAAGTCGAGGTAGCATACCTCAACTTGCTTACCTTCGTCCAGTCGTCGAGTTACTTCATCTAAGAAGCACAGGAGGTTGGTCAGGCAAGATCTATTTTTCAGGAATCCATGCTGCGCCGGGCTTAGCATGGAGTGCTGCAGTAAGTGCTGGCAGATATGGGCACGGATGATCATCGCGAGGACTTTACAGAGAATGCTAGTTAGGCTTACCGGCCTGTAGTTCTGCACATCCGACTTAGGCCCACTCTTATGTATTGCCACGACTGCCGCGACCTTCCAGTCCTGAGGCAGCTTACCCTGGTCCAACGTGGATCTGTACAGTCTGCATACCGATGGAGCTATGATATCCGCCAACGGCTTGATGATAGCTGGATGAATGCCATCTGGGCCCGCTGACTTGTGGCTGTTTAACTCCTGTAGGTACTAACGCACGCAATCCTCTGAGAGATCTAGCTCGTTTAACTGAGGAGGATGCACCAGAGCCAGATCTACTCGTACCCCACTATCTATCCTATGCACACTACCAAAGTATTCCCCCAGGGCGTCTGCTTTGCCCTGGTCATCAGTGACAATACCATAGTCTCTAGTGGATAGCGGACCTGCGGCACTTCTTGTTGAGCCTTTAGACTGTACATAGCTGTAGAACTTCTTCGGCTGTTGTCTTACAGACTGAACCAGTTTGAGCTCAAATTCCCGCTTGGAAGTTCTCAAAAGGGTGACAGTCTCGTTTCTCAGCTTTGTATAGCGGTTCCAGGCTAGCCGACTGCCGGAAGCTTTGCACTGGTTCCAAGAGCGGTTTCTACGTCTGCTGGCCTTGGCTATTGCAGCTTTCCACCACATGGATTTGCCCTCCCCACTCCTTCGTTTTAAGGGTGCGAACTCTTCCTGTAGGTCAGTCAGAAATCCCCTTATGGTCTGCCAGCGCTCCTCAACAGTAGCCTCCTCTGTCGTATCCTAGGTCAAACTCATAACTCTATTACGAAGCCTATCCATGTCCATACTACTGAAATTCATAACCAGCCTTGAGGGTACCTTGGGTTGCCGCATGCATAGGACTATTTTGACACACACGTGGTCACTCTTTCCCAGCGGTGCACAATAATGCAGTCCAGCCACATCGTTGGGGAAGTTCGTTATAGCTAGATCCAGCAAGGATGGAACGCACCCGGTCCTATATCTGGTATTCTCCCTAATACGCTGATGCAACGCATTATCATGCAGCCATTCTAAGTAGGTTTGCTCCTCCGATCCCGGCACGCAGACCTCAGCCACCCAGTCGATGTGCGGAAGATTGAAGTCACCCACTATGAGGGTCTTTTGTGCGTCCTTAACTAGTTCAGTCAAAGTCCGCAGCAAACAAACGTCCTCTTCGTGGTTTGTGCTTGGTGCCCTGTAGACACAGACGACGTTAACCCTTCTGCCTGGAAGGATGATCGTAACGGCGCATAGCTGGATATTGCGAGTGCACCTCTTGGTCTGGGACTCAAGGTGGTTTGCACCTGACCTAACGAGGATGGCTACTCCACCACCAAGGCGATCTTGTTCCCGATCCTGCCTGTAGACTGCAAAACCGTTACTTATTAGGCCTGGCACATGGTCTTCTTCAGAAAGCCACGTTTCCGTGACGGCAACTATTGTCGCCTTCTGTTCGTCAGCGGTTTTGGCCAGTTCCGCCCATTTGTTTCTAATACTACACGCGTTAGTATATAACACCACCGCGTTTGCTCCGTCGCCTAGGTGTCTTTTGTTATTCATTACTGAAAAATTCTCAGGAGCAACGCCTGAGATGATGACACGTTTTTTTGCTTCGGATGTCCCCACTGGTGTGCATGAAGCCGGCTGATGGTCCAGAATTTCCGACGACTCACAATCCATCTCTATAGGAGTGGCCACAACATCCAGACTGGCAGGGGTCGCACTGTCATCTATCTTCGGACAGTACTGCCAATTTTCGTCTTCCAGCGCATCTTCAATTACAACTATTAGCGACCCCGCACGTGGCTTCTTTACTATTGTCGGGGTCGGGGCCTGAGAGCCGAGTAGGGCATTCCGCTGAACTTTTAGATTTCTCACCAGCGCCCTGGCTGGTCGAGCGAGGTTACCTCCCGGGGCTAGACCACCAGGCCTTACCCTATGCTCGTCCGGCACAATCTGGTATCTACCCTTGGTAATCTGAGCCACTACCGCTGCCCTCGCCAGTAGTCTATCCCGGGCAGCCTCATCGACGAACTCCACCAGTATTGGTCTCGCACGAAGTTCGCCTTTGTTCCCCAGTGGTGACTTCCATGTCCCCACTCTGTGCACCCTTCTTAGAGTAGGAGGGTACGGAAAACCTGCGATTCGCAGTATGTCGCAGACCCTCCTCCTGTCAATATCTTTTCTGGCCTTCGATTCCCTTATAAAGGGTTCTTCGTGGTTTAGGATCAGAAGCCTGTGGCTTGAGACCCTGCCCGTCGACAAGATCTACCTCTGCAGGTCCTTCACCTTGCTTTCTAATACCAGAAGAGCAGGGTCATCCACCCTAGCCAACCCATCTTTCGCTCTATTACAGTCGCCCTTCTTTTTGACCTGCCTCGCCCTTCTCGGCTTCTGCTCCGTCCACTGGCCCTCGTCGGTCTGCTTCAAAGGAGTGGAGGCAACGACAGCCTGGCAAGCTCTGGGAGCTGGTCCATTCGCTCGGATGATTGTCCTCTCGGGTGTTGATACTACTTCCGCAAACGGCTTACTACAACCTGCTTGCGGTGGTTTGGGGCTTACAACCGAGGTGCTACTTGGTGGACGTTGGTCCTGCCCTTGGGGCTGCAGTTTAAAGGCCAGACTGGCCGCCTCCTTGCAGGGGGCACAGACCCATTCAGCCCATGGGTTCTGTTTATAAAGGACATAGATATCTTTCGCTATCCTTGAACCACTTGGGTGAGCCCACCTCTTGCATATCTCGTACTCTATACCATTTACCACACGTTTTCCGCACTTGGGTGCTAGACACGGGTCGGAAACGCGTGTCATACCGAAAACCCCAAAAACGAGGGCCAAAACAACTCAAGTGCTCTTTACCCAAACACAAAATACGCACTCTGACAATAGCAGGTAAGTCCCGCTAACACAAAAAACAAAAACAAAGAGAAAGACTAGAAGCGAGGAAAGATCGCCTCAAAAAACACCGAACACTACTCGGCAATACTACAAGGAGAATAAAAATATTCCTCGGATAAGGCGCACCTTAAATGCAATTATGATACTGGTGTACATACCACGGCGGGGATTTGACAGAAACCTTCAAGGTAATGAAAGGACTGTCAGGAATAAGACGAGAAGACCTTTTCTCTCTGATCCCCGACAGAGGCACAAGGGGGCATAGCCTTAGATTACAGGGGGAGCACTCGAGGCTTCAAATTAGGCGAAGCACTTCTCAAATAGAGTGGTATCCTATTGGAATAAGCTCCCGGAGGAGGTCATAAATACCACAACAAGGAAGGCCTTTAAGAAAGCAGTAGACCTATGTTGGGTGGCAGTATACCCCGAGTTATGTTAATCAGCTTTTAGGGTCAGATGCAACTTACTTATTGTTTCCACCTTACTCTGCCAGGGCTGATACTGCGCAAAATTTCTGCCTTTCAGAAAAAGAAAATCACGAAGGGTTGGGAACTACGGAAACGCGCCGGCAACACAACTATCTGGACACACGATTGGCTCTAGCCACACCAATTCCTGTGCAAACTGAACTGAACTGAACTGATTTGAATTGTTTGACTTTCTGAGAAGGTCACTCGAAGGACGACCGCGTAGTCTACCATGGCTGGGAGTGCACAGTTGAGTTGTGAGTATGGGTCCCCCAAGTTTTACGGCTACTGTGCACTGGGCGGTGTGCTTAGCTGCGGAACGACACACACTGCTATCGTGCCTTTGGATTTAGTTAAGTGTAGAATCCAAGTAGATCGTGCTAAGTATAAGAATATTTTCCATGGTTTCCGTGTGAGCGTTGCGGAAGACGGAATACGAGGTTTGGGACGCGGTTGGGCACCGACCGCCATCGGATACTCTTTGCAAGGCCTTGGAAAGTTTGGGTTCTATGAAGTATTCAAACATTTTTACAATGGACTTCTCTCCGAGGTAACCACCAGTCTTTGTTCGTTGCCTAAGTTTCCCACTAGGAAAATGCATACTTATGGCGAACTTCCGTCTACCTGGCCGCCAGTGCGAGTGCAGAATTCTTTGCTGACATTATGTTGTGTCCAATGGAGGCTGTAAAGGTACGGATTCAGACCATGCCCGGATGGGCGAATACGTTGCGCGAGGGAGTTCCGAAAATGATTCGAGATGAAGGAATAACGGGATTTTATAAAGGAATTGTCCCGCTGTGGGGCCGCCAGATACCCTACACAATGATGAAATTTGCCTGCTTTGAGCGAACTGTCGAGGCGCTTTATAAATACGTCGTGCCTAAACCTCGCGACCAGTGTTCTAAATCCGAGCAGTTGGTTGTAACGTTCGTTGCGGGATACATTGGTAGGTTCACCGTTCAGTGATCAGACTTTTGAAGCTGGCGTTTTCTGTTGCATTGTCTCCCATCCTCCGGACACGATTGTTTCCAAACTCAATAAGGATCCGAATGCACGCCTCGTAGAGGTTGCTAAGAATCTGGGCCTTCTGGGTGAGTATTTACTTGTTTTAAACTGTCCCACTAACTGATGAGAAGTCAGTTCTGCCTGCGAACTGTTTCCGTTTTAAATGTAAAAAAACTAAAATACGTAGGTAGTCAGCCCGTGTACCAACTCGTTACAGCGCATCGGTCCGACTAATGTGGGTGACCACGCCTTGAGGCCTAAGTGCTGCTGGCAGGATCTTTCTCTCGCCCATCGATCGGCTGTCCTGTCGCTCGTGGTTTTGTGTGCTCGGTAGGTGCCGGTGCTGACGCACTGTGTGCCAGTAAGACTAAACCGTCTATCAAACGATGTCAGACCATACCCTCATATCCTCCCTTCTTTAATAAGGACAAACGTTCCTGGTTCTTCCCGATTCATGTGGTCTTCTGCCGTTCTCCATAACATAAACACTTTTCTCGCGCGTGCGCCTTCTGTTTCTTTGATTAATGGCGTTATCCGGCTGGGCCCTATACGGCCGATTTTCCGAAAACCGTAGGGCTTTTCGTCCTTTCCGTTGGTGCTGTGTTTCTGGCGTGTCCATCGCACATATTTCTCCCCATTCATTTAGTACTTGCAGGTTTCGTGCTCGTTTACTGTTTAAAAGCATAGGAGGATCAAGGGATGATTTCATTCTTGTGTTTGTCAAGGTTGTAACTGTCTGATTTTTTTCGAAATGTTCAATCTTCTGTGACTGTGCCATTAGGTTCCTCCTCAACGAAAGCACTTACGATATTACTCTGAGTGTGCACTATAACCATCATTGTCGATCAAAGTGTACTTTTCACCCGATTGACCCAAGCAGTACTTTTCCGTTATCTGCAATACTCATAGGGTCTCCTTGGTTTTCAATCTCTTCATAGTAGAGATTTATCCGCACACGTCTGGCTTCATCTGCCAGACAGCACCGGAGCACTGCTAACTCATGCTCTCCCCCCCCCCAAAAAAAAAAAAAACAACCGCAAGAACGGCAAAATCCTGAAATTTCTGTTTCCACATCCATTCATCTTCCAACCGACTCAGATTTGTTCTATTCAGCGGCATCGGGAGTGATATTGTGCACATCATCATCATCATCATCGTACAGCGTTAAACAGTAGGGCAAGCCCCACTGACCACTGCCTTTCTCACCATGTTGCACGTTGAATTAAAAAGTATGAATATACAAGATGGACAGGGAGTGGACCTATATGGGTGGGAAAAGAAAAGAATGCCCTAGTAGCCAACACACGGAATACACAGTCTAACTGTACAAACGTACACCGATCAAACATTCTGATTCGATAGAAAGTGACAACACGATCTCCACTGTTCGCGGTTCGCAGCCATATCCTTCAGTGTCTCCAGCCAACTGGTGGACGGATCTTTTGGACCCCAACCACGAAGACGTGAAGCACCTACTTTTCCTAAGTCTGCTGTACATTTTCCCATTCCTCGCTGCCACGTCATCTGTTGACCTCCACGTGGTCTCTTCCACTCCCTGGGAGGGGCGGAGAATAGGACACGGTACGGTAGACGTGTGTTTGACATACGTAACACGTGTCCCAACCAACGAAGTCTACTAAGTTGGATACGCTGTGACAAAACGTTCTCTGAATTAGTACCCAATACTCGCTTTCTTACCTCATCGTTGCTTACTCGGCTATTCCACCCAATCCTAGCGATACTACGTAAACATCGATGGTCGAAAACCTCAAGACGACGAATATCTTCAGCACGCAGACTCCAAGTTTCGCAACCATACAACAAAACTGAACGCACTGCGGCACAGTATACACGACCTTTCAACTTCAGTGAAATATCGGATCGGCGCCACAAGTGCTTCAGTCCAGCGTACGCCGCTCGAGCTTTGGATATCCGCGTACTCACCTCTACTACTGTGCTCCCACTCGTCGTCACGCTGCTGCCGAGGTAGGTGAAGTGATCGACAACTGCCAGCACCTCCCCATCGAGCATCAAGCTCGGAATTGTTGACGTCCAGTCTTGTAACATCATCTTGCACTTTGAAGGTGCAAAACGCATGCCGAATGGAGCTATAGCTCTTGCGAGATTATCTAGTGCACGCTGAGCATGTTCCGTGGATTCGAACAAGCAGACAACGTCGTCTGCGTAATCCAGGTCACATAGCTTTTCACTATCTCCTAGTTCGACCCCTACATCCTGAAGATTTTGCAGCGCACTCTCCATTATTTCGTCCATGACGAAGTTAAAAAGGAATGGAGACAAAGGGCATCCCTGCCGAACACCACTGGTCGTTTCGAACCGACCGGATAGTTCACCGTAAGCCCTTACGCGGCCAGAAGTATGAGAATACAATGATCTCATTAGGTTCACGAACTTCTGGGGCATACCTTTTCGATGAAGAGTACTGAAAAGCGATGTTCGATCAACTGAATCGAAGGCGCCTTTCAGGTCTAAAAAAAGCATTATTGTTGGTCGGCGGTGCGTGTGACGCGTTTCAAGAAGTCGGCGAAGAGTAAAAATCTGGTCGATGCATCCTCGACCTGGGCGGAATCCAGCCTGCTGTTCGCGGGCATTCCTCTCGCGAGCCGGTGTAAGACGGTGCAGCAAAATCGAAGCTAATACTTTGGCGACTATCGGGATTAAGCTAATCCCACGATGATTACTGCAGTCATTGCGTATTCCCTTCTTGAAGATGGGAACAATCAATGACTCGCTCCATATTAACGGAATACGCTCCGCGTTCCAAATGTCACGGAGCAAGGCGGTTAGTGATTTTATCAATGCCTCACCACCCAGTTTGAAAAGAACTGGAGGAAGTTCGTCGGGACCTGCCGCTTTCCCCCGCCTTAGTAATCGAATACATGACTCTACTTCTACTTCTGATGGGGGCTCAAGTGATACCACCCAAGAAGTCACAGTTGTTGACACGGGAGTAACTACACTAGCGTGCGGCCAGCTAAACTGTTCCTTGAAGTACTCGGCCCATCGGTCAAGCCTTTGCTGTTTGTTATGGATGGGTTCTCCATTCCTACTGCAAATCGCTTCACTGACCTGAGTTCGCCGTCCACTGGTGTCACGAATAAGTTTGAACAGTCTTTGACTGTTACCTGAAGCAGCTGCCACTTCCATTTCTTCGGCTACATTGACCCACCAATTTTCGCGATCCTTCTTAAGGCTTCGCGTAACTTGTCTTTGCAGCTTTCTCCGCATCTTATTCATATCCTTATGGTTCGAGAGCTGACGCTTTTGCTCCATTATACTCAGCGACTCTTGCGAGATCCAGTGTCTTTGATGGACAACGGATCCAGGACCACAGGCAAAACCTGCAGCAAAGTGCATCGCCTGTTTGATATGAGACCAATGCTCATCTACATTACTGTTCGTCGTAGATCCTAGCTCATGTGCTAACTTCTGCTCATAACGGGTGCAAACGTCTGGATCACACAAACGTTGCACGGCTAATCGGGTTTGCGGTTTGCGACGATGACCATGGAGCTGGAGAGATAATCGCATTAAAACTAACGCATGGTCCGACTCTACATACGCGGACCAGTAAGATCTGCAGTTCTGAACATAACTGCGCCACCGGTAGCTTACGGTGATATGATCAATCTGGCTTAGAGTACCTGTAGAGTTAGAGCGACATGTGGCTTTGCGACGTGAGCTGTGTCGGAAATTCGCACTAGACAAGAACAATCGATTGTCTGCACAAAACTGGAGAAGCCTATCTCCGTTATCTGTACGCTCAGCAGGTAAAGCACAACGCCCACCTAAACAGGCTT
Organism: Fasciola hepatica; assembly: GCA_948099385.1. Lineage (NCBI taxonomy): Eukaryota > Metazoa > Platyhelminthes > Trematoda > Plagiorchiida > Fasciolidae > Fasciola > Fasciola hepatica. The sequence goes on from CANUEZ040000043.1 coordinate 41,960,030, forward strand.
CTGACACACTGAGTTTGCCAACTTGTGCATTGAAGTCACCAACTAGCACTACAATGTCGGAACCTTTACTGCTGCGAACGAGAGTGGCGAGGGCATCATAGAACTCATCTTTCTGCAAGTCTGAGCTGCAGTCCGTTGGGGCGTACGCCGAGATCACGAACAAATTGCGTTTAACACAACTATCCTTTCGAACGCCGACTGACCCTTGGAGTCTCACAGCACATAAACGACTGTTAACAGGGATCCAGTCTAATAGGGCAGCCTCAGCCTTGTCAGTCAAGACAATTCCTACACCACGTTGACCCACAGCTCTAGCTGCTTCGTCTCCTGAGGTGCGCAGAAAATACCTCGATGAGATACCAGGAGCAGTTAGCTGAATTACATTGCTCGAATCCTGGATACGCGTTTCGCTTAAGCAGCAAACATCAATCTTCAGAGAGTTCATTGTGAGGGCTAGGCACGCCTGCTGACCGGCCTGCATGAGTGTACGCACGTTGAAGGAGCCGAGATTCAGAGGCTGACGGGGCTTGAGAAAATGTGAGTTACCAGACAGAGGATTATTCCCGACACTATTTGACAGTGAATCGTTGCGAGTATCGACCGTGTTATCAGTGGGAGCATTATGGGTGGATAGATGGGGCAAAGAGGGATGGTTAGGGACAGAAGACAAAGGTTGAATAAAAGAGAGGGAACTCGTTCTTGATATATCCGTTTGCAGGCAGCTGCAAGGTTCTTCGATTTCCTGACACCGTGTTTTAAGCTGTCTCACTAAATCTAGTGAGAAGTCAGTTCTGCCTGCGAACTGTTTCCGTTTTATTTGCAAAAATGAAACAATATATATATATATATATATATATATATATATATATATATATATATATATATATATATATCGGTAGTCAGCCCGTGTACCCACTCGTTACACACAGCGCATCGGTCCGACTAATGTGGGTGACCACGCCTTGAGGCCTAAATGCCGCTGGCAGAATCTGTCTCTCGCCCATCGATTCATGCCATCGATCGACTGTCTTGTCCCTCGTGGTTTTGTGTGCTCGGTAGGGGCCGGTGCTGACGCACGGTGTGCCAGTGAGACTAAACCGTCTATCGAACGATGTGTCAAATCATACCATCGCACTTCTCGAATAGCCTGTACAGTTTTGTGGCAGCTGAGTTTCTCTATTTGTTTAGGGCTAATTTTTATTGCTCCAGGTGCAAATTTTCAGTACATACTAGTTTTCTCAAGCTCCTGGTCGTTGGGCGTTGTGTTTAGACCCAAAATATTTAATCGTCTGCTGAGGTGACAATCGCCGAACACGTGTTACTTTGGCTAGCGAAAAAGCATTTTTTGGCGATAATACCAATTTCAAAATAAGGGCTTATAAAATCCATCAACCCATGCTACAAACAACAGTTCTGGAAGCCAACGCAGCACAGCAAACCCGAATCTTGTTCTACGGTTGCGAGACCTGGTCGTCTCGCGTTGAGCGTGCTGGGAGGCCCTTCGTAATTGATTGGTCTTGTTACTGTTGTGTTCGAGGCGTTGGTCGTGTCCGGTGGGGACATCGAGTGAACAGTTGCAAAGTTCGTAATCGTGTGTTAGGTACGGATAGTTGTCCTCTGACTAAAAGGGTCGATCTACACCGCCTCCGATGGCCTTGACATGCGAATGCTTGCCTACCGGCTTCCTTTCCGTGCTCTATCCGCGTGTGCTGGTAAGGGCTGGATAGAGCAATGTAGCGGTTAGGCCGTAAGTTGTCTTAAGGATGTGAAAAGCTAGCGTCGGCATTGGCTTCGTTCAGGGGTTGTAGCCTTACTAGTTGAGGCCCATGTAGAGTGCCGGTGGTTAGAGACGTTAAGGGGCGTGGCTCAGAATAGAAGTCAGTGGCGCGAACGCTGTTGCACTTCCGTTCCCTTATAACAGAAATCAAACCGTAAACGGCGGAAACAAAAATGACGGTTCTAGTTGGTAACCGCTCTCTCCCATCCTGTTGTACCTTGCCCTCTCTGTTATTTTGTTGTTTGTGTTGACGTCGTTGCTTCGACACCATGCTTCATCTAAAGCCGCAATATATATATATATATATATATATATATATATATATATATATATATATATCCCGTTGCTCTTATACATTGTGTAACGTTTGGTTTGAAATAAACACGATCGACTCGGTGTTACTACTTGACGCAAAAATGCTAGGCCGGCGCTCCTCAAGCCGTTTACTGCACACGCAGACACACCAGAAGACAGAGAGCGATTGGTAATGTGTGAAGGGCAAAAATCCAAAATAATTTTCCTGAACACAGGAAGTTCCATAGACAAGTAATCGTAGATCGAGTGAGGGGAGAAATCGAGGATATCTTCAGTCCATTTAGGTTCTTGGGTATTAGCGGTGACGGAGTTCGGGTCTGAAACTGACGGAAGAAAAGAGAGGAACGTAGTAGCCACAAATCAGATGTGGTCAACTTCGGTTCCAACTCAGCTATTGCAGCTGCTTCAGGTAACAGTGGAAGACTATTCACACTTATTCGGGACACCTATGAACGGCGAACCTGGGTCAGTGAAACGATATGCAATGAAAATTGAGAGTCTATTCATAGCAAACAGCAAAGGCTCGACCGTTGGGCCGAACACTTCACGGAGCAGTTTCGTTGGCCGATCGCTAATGTAGTTACTCCGACGTCAACAGCTGTGATTCCTTGGGTGGTATCACTTAAGCCCCCATCGGAAGTGGAGGTAAAATCGAGCATTCAATAACTAAAGCAAGGGAAAGCGGCCGGACTCAAAATCTTCCCCCAGTTCTTTTCGAATGAGTGGAGATGCCTTAATAAAATCACTTGCCACATTGATCCGTGACGTTTGGAATCAGGTACGTATCGCGTTGTTATGCTATGTATCATTGATTGTACCGATCTACAAGGAGTGAATGCGCAATAATTGTAGTAATCATCGTAGGATGAGCTTGATTCTGATAATCACCAATGTATTAGCCTCGATTTTGGTGCGCCTTCTGGCATCGGCTCGCGAGAGGAACGCCCGCGAACAGCAGGCCGAATTCCACCCAGGTCGAGAATGCGTCGACCAGACTTTTGCTCTTCGCCGATTAGTTGAAACGCGTCACAAGACGACCAGTGATAATGGTCCTCCTCGACTTGAGAGGCGTCTCTGATTCAGCCGACCGAACAGCGCTATTCAATGGTCTTCATCGAAAGCGTATGCCACAAAAGTTCCTGGATCTACTGAAATCATCCTACTCTCATACTTCTAGTTCCATAGGGGTTTACGGTCAACCATCCAATCCGTTCGAAACGACCAGCAGTGTTAGTCAAGAATGTCCCATCTCGCTATTACTGTTCGGACGAAATAATAGAGTGCCTCGCGAAATCTTCAGGATGTGGGCGTCAACCTAGGAGATAGTAAAAAGCTGTGCGACCTAGATTACGCGGGTGACATTGTCTGTTTGTACGAATGCGCGGAACACGCGTAGCGTACACTACATGGGCTCACTACAGCTACAGCTCCATTAGCAAGCGCTTATCACCTTCAAAGTACTCCAAAACGGAGCCTCAACAGTCCGAGGAACACGGCGTGCATCCGAAACGGGAACGTGACCAGGACACCCTTGAAGAGACTTCTGGTCTGTCACGAGACCTGATTGTTGGTCTTATCCTGACCTGTTTCCGCTGGTGCTTTGTTATCGATCCGCCTTTCGGATTCAGTCCTTGGCCCTATGCACCCAATGGAGCAGGCTGCGTTCTGTCCAACCTCGGCGGGCGGTAGCTACAAAATAAAGTGCAATGACTTCTCCCACCGTTGAGAAAACCCCAGGCACTCTACTGCTACGTCTATCTGGTGAAGGTTTTTTTGACGGGTAAACCGCTACTCCATGTTTATCCGCTGGAGTGCCCTCTCCAAGACAATAGTGCCTAGGAGCTTGTTATCAAGGTCGTGACGCCAGCTTCCCATGCTAACATTTCATCGCCGCATTGCATGATGAATCGTGCCCAGAGAACGCACACAGGGTATCGTATGAAATGTGACGGGTGAGTATACGCGAAGTCTGTCAATGTCATCGAGGAGGTGCGGCGTGGTTGTATTTTAATTCAGATGCCAGTGTGGCTCTCTCTTGATGTGACCTCTGAAACGACTTCACCTATTGTAATATGCGCGATTTTCGTTGACTCGGTAGTTGAAAGCTGGACAGAAGTTAGCAGAAGTGAATAAAGCCAGTAGTCTGCGTCTTGGGGGTCTCCACGATATTGGTCAACCTAGGGAATTGATATTTTAGGGAATATTGCATCAATTCAAACTTTCTCTTCCGAACAATTACTTTAATTTGCAGTATTCCCTTTTTTATCATTCCTAACCACTAATATTCCAACTTGAGTTTCACTTAGAAACAATAGCTTAAATTATCACACTAAATGTGTGGACATTGGCGGTTCCAAATTAACTTGGTTTTGTTCCGTTGCAGTCTTTTTTTGTACAATAACTGAGATTTTCGTAGAAAAACTCCTGTATGATTCGTAACAGCTAAGTTTCTTCTCGGTCGAGTAATCCTTGCTGGATTTGATCACAATCGAAGTCCTAGAACGTTTATTACATTGAATAGTAGTATTAATCATTCTTTTATTGCCTCATTCTGCAGGTATGTGGAGTGGAATCGGCCCACGTATAATCATGATTGGCACGCTTACGGCCCTCCAGTGGTTCATCTACGACGGTTTCAAAGTAGCCATGAGACTCCCGCGACCCCCGCCTCCTGTGATGCCTGAATCTCTGAAGATTAAATTACAAAGTCAACAACACTGAAATCTTCCTTCCCATGGTACACCAACCCGTCATCTTGTCTGCGAGATGCAAAAACCTATAGTCTGTTTCAATTCTAGTACGTTGTACCTTGTGGACTAGTTCTTAGTTCACCAAAGATATGAAAAAAAACGGTCTTTGTAATAAACCGTTCTTATTTACACGTGTACAAACTGTATAGATTGGTTTATTTGCAGGTCGTCAGCAGTCGGCGACGCTTTGATCGTTTTTGTGTTGGCGAATCTTCCTCGGAAACAACTGACGTGGAATCCGTACTGTTCACACAAAAGCTGTCTAATTCATATTCGTCGTCCTCCGGTGTCTATTAGGGCGGTGTAAAGAGAAGAAAAAAATATTCGAAAACGTCACCACAGGTTACTCCGTTAGGTCTTCGTAATCAGGCTGTACTTGCCGGAATTCAAACTATCCAACATCACTTACATTCGAGAGAGTCATTTTAAGTTCCAGGGTAAAGAAACAACTAGCGTTGCTCATCCACGCAGAATCAACTAGCACTACGCATTGCTGTCAAATCAAAGAATCTTCGATTTTGAAACCGGACAATAATGCGCAGCCTTTGCCGTTGTGAAATCATATATTAGAAGCCATCATTGGTACGAAGGCTGCTTCACTTACAAATAAGAATTTCGCGGTAGACTGATTATATATATATATATATATATATATATATATATATATATATATATATATATATCAAACAGTCATCATGGTGGACCTTATATTCCTCTGTCCCGTGTTCCAGTCCTGCGACCACCAGTCACTCCCTAATAAGCACTAATTTTCCGTACTGAAAAATCTAACTAAAAGACCGACAGCAGTGTTTTGACCATTTATCTCATGTCAATAAGCTACATTAATACCATTATTTGTATAGAAAACCAATACTAATGGCGTATAGAAACCCCGACCATAATTATTCAGTCAACAGCGATTGGTTAGATTGATGAAGTTCGGGAATTCCTTTGTTGTTGAGGGCTTCCAATCATGGTCAGTTCATAAGAAAAGAGCGTTCTAAACTGGACGACTAGCGAATACTCAAGAAAACATTTTTTTTCTTGCAGTCAAGTGCGTGGACGAGGCCTAAAATATACTACCTAAAATGACAACATGACGCTCGAGAATCATCGTAATTGAGGTGGAAAATATCGGGGGCCTGATGAAAAGCTCACCTGCGAGTAAGGGAGATGATTATTGTCCAAATTAGTGCCATCGGTTTCCGCAACTTCTTTCTCGGTGGTCTGACATTTCGGTCCCGAGAAAAGGGAGGGTCTTTTTACTCCATATTTTCGATTCAATAGTAAATCGCGTAGGGGGATTTGCCCTGCAGCCCCAAACGGCGGACTTCGAGCAGTTTGCAAGTAGACAGCTAACATGTCAGAAGCATCAAGACAACCGGGTGCTTGCGGGTTTGCGCTTGCGTCTATCTGAGACGAATGGTCGTCATCGATGAAACTACTTTCGTACCCATCGAGTGCCAGGTTTTCGGAATCGCGTTCACTGATGTGATCGTCCGATTGTTCAGCTTGAGTGAGCAGAAACTGATGGCTGGAGCCGTGTAAATCACGCCCGAAATCGATGGTATTTGGTTGTGTTTGGAATAACAGGCGGTCCTTCTTGATTCTGCCTGCACGACGACGCAAAGGAGCTAGGGGAGAGTCAAGCTCTTCAGCAACTACTGGCTGACAGGCGAGTGCGAGCTCATCCGAATCAGCATCTCTTTCGATTTGTGAAGTTATTCCTTCCAACGTTATAGGAGACCAGTCGATTTGAGAAGAGAACTCAAACGCAGATGAATGCTCCGTCGATTGCGATGAACGAGCCGGATTAGGTTGGTCATCTGATTGTCCGACAGCTTGCGAAGATAGCAATAAGTCATCACCGAAATCATCACCCAGAGAGAGCTTAGTGTCGAAGTGTAACCTATTAGACGGACCCGTAAAAACGGCACTATTTAGTGCCGTCGAGTTCAGAGCTGCCTGTGTCAGGTGCTCATCGAGTAGCAAAGCCGACGCTTCTAATCGAATCGTGGAACGATCCAATAGCGCGAGAGCCTCCTCTAGCCTGATCTGACTGTGGTCATTTCGATCAATTCTACTGACGAGTTGCAACTCGTTTGTTTTGTGGTTTCGAGTCCTCACATATGGCGTGCTTCGAGCAGATATTTCTGCACTGGATACGACAGCAACTGGTGATCGCTGACAAGGCGGAGATTTGGTCGTTGTTAAAGGTAACGAAGACAAATTACAGCTCTCAGTCACAAATTTGACTGGAGAACGCAAACTGGACTGAGGTTGGATTTCCTGCCCTTCTGGGGATGATCCGGCTATAGCCTTCAGAAGACTACTATCTACCCACTGTTCAAGCTTCCCGAATGATGTGATGCGTTCGGCTGACGATGAGTAGCTTCGTGGCGGCACACGAGCCGAGGAAGAACACTGCTTCACCGCATCCATACAATGTTGAGACCACGCCTCTCTCAAAACGGTGATATCAGTCCGATCGTTAGCGTTTTTTGACGTGGAATGGAAGTACAGTGCAACATTCCTCATCTCCTCGACTGATGCCAAGTCCGCGTTGGGGTTGAAGAAAAGCTGCTTAGATACGAGACCCCGAATAACATGGGGAAACGCGAATGTTTTTGGTACTGTAACTGATCGCGGAGAGGCGCTGGCTGTGATATTTGCCTCGGGAATATAAGACACGGCTGCTTCGGAAGATTCTTCGTCTTTATGATTGGCCGGCGGAGCATATGCTTCCTGGGTGCCTTGGGACACATAATCTGATTCAGAGACCAAGAGCGAAAAAGGTGTTTCAACATCCACTGATCGTAAGCCTAGCGCATGAAATGAAAGACGGGCAAGGCCACAACGTTGAAGTCCACACAATCGCAGGATAGAAACAAAGTGCAGCGTCGACGTTGCTGGCCCATGGGCATCAGAACCGTCAAACTTGTGAGCCTGTAATCGTTCACGTGTTGAACGCAAGCGATCTGAAGTGTTGACTTTAAACAAGTCTGTGAAACAGGGTAAAGCCACATTAGCGAAAGGTTCATTTAAGGAATGAAAACAGCCCGGGCCAACAGGTGTTAGATTCAAATTAAGATTTTCCATATCAGTAACTTCAATATGAGAGTGAACAAAACCAACCATACGGCTGATCGCAGTTTTGGTCCTTGAAGAAAGCGCGGATTTGTGCTTGATCGAACTTTCCCTGTTTGAACGCACAACACTGTTTCCACTGCTTTCGGAACGGACTGATTTGAGATTCTGAAAAACGACCTCAGGATCAAGACCGATTGGGACCATTCGAGGATTGTGTGGATAGAACGCTAACCGTTTATAGGCTCCACCTTCCAATAAAGCTTTGTGAATCGATGTAGTCCGAGCGATACTGACCTGGTAATTCCGTTCTTCACGACCTTCAGTCAATAGCATCACAATGCGACCGTAACGTCGACGTCCAGTGCGACCTAGGCGTTGTGCTAATCGAATGGGAGATTTGAATGCATCGAAGCATACTATCAAATCCACCTGCCCGACATCCAATCCTTCCTCACCGACACAAGTGGACACAAGGGTATTGAATGTACCTTCCCTAAAGGCATTCATAACACGCAACTGCTCACGCTGTGATACGCCACTGGCACAAATGCTTAGTCGAGTGGTTAGTGCTGCAGCAGATGGACTGCGGCTAGCATCACCGTGGTTGCCGTAGCTGGCAGGTATAGTGAGTGGTCTTGCAGCGGCCGAACTCTGACCCATGAAACAAGCTGGCCGTATCAGTGGCCGGAGTTGTTTCAGCATGTGCATGATCTCTTCTACGGAGTCACGGAGTTGACTGAATACAATTACACGAGTGTCTGTTGCAGACTTGCCCCGGAAATGTTCGCATAAGAGTTCCCTTAACTTTTCCAATTTTGGATGACCTCCGGTGAATGGCGCCTGAGTACTCGTGATATTTCCGAATCCAGCACCAAAACGGCCCACCAAGTCAGACCAAAGTTGGGATACGCCAGGCAGTCGCATCATTTCAGCGCGAACTGAGGGAATGGCACGTTGGCCATTCAGTACACCGGATAAATATTGATAAAGTGGACGCAGACCATGTTGTTCTAACAACTCCATCGCGTGCAACACACAGATTAGTGTTCCGAAGTTACATTGTACAGCAGACGCGTCCACTGGAGATAGGGAACTTGCCCGAGGACTACTAGACCACTCCTCACGTGCCTTCACCACAGTGTATTTGGCCAATCGTTCCGGGCGTAAATCACCGTGAGAGGACGTAAACGCATTCCGCATTTGCAGCCGTTCGACAAGGGTACGGATACATACGAATAGTAGGTTCTGAAACTGGCGCAATTCGGGACCCAGGGGAACCACGATTGTTTCGAGGTCACGCGTCTGGGTAAAGCATTTCACGTCTACACTGGTTTCTGTGCGCATTTCTAAGTGAGAAATAAGCAAATTAGCAATCAGACTTTGAACACCTTGAATATCTGCAGCAGGAGTAGCGGATAGTGCTAGAATACGAAATTGTCGGTGCACGTGTGGCGGTCCGGTGAGAAGTCGTAACACCTGAAAGGACAGGGAGCGAGAGCAAACGTGAGGCAAATGAGTGAAGCTCGGTGGGGTAGCTTATTACGTCAGATCCCAAGTAAACAAATATAAACACCATATAACGCGATTCTGATTCTTAGCGATATTCCGATGCTCGTTTGCTTGTTATTATGCGCTCGCTATATATATATATATATATATATATATCCGCCTGTTTCAGGCTCCGTGCCAAACAAAACATGGTACAATCGAGGAGGAGAGGATACACGAAGCCCGATTCCATGATTTGTTTGCGGGCGCAATACTGCTAGTTTGCCCAAACCAAAGCAGGTAGTTTTATTAGGGGCACGGGTTAAACAATATAAATACGAAACCATGTGTCGAACAAAAGCACCCGAGATAAACAGCGTAGTGGCGAGTCAAACAGACAGCCCGGACCATCAAAAAAACTTATTCAAATGAACGGCCTTCCAAGAAAACAAATTCTGCTTAGTCCGCATGCTTTATAAATAGTACGGTGAAGGGTGAGATCATCCTGTGTCACCGCGGGTTTCGAATGCATTGTTGACGATGCCCGTACACGGAATCCGACGGGTAATCTGCACATTCTATTCACTTCCCTGTTTATCTTCGGTTTCCGGCTTCTTACTTAATGCGACACTTCCACTTTTACGGAGTGATTCATTATGCAGGGCTAACATTCAACTTCCCAATGAAAACAGTGAAAGTAAGGCACAGCTCTTCCAATAAAGTTGTAAATAGGACTTGAACCCAGCGTTCAGGCTTGCGAGTGAAACGCTTTAACAACGAGACTATTTGAGTTGCCTACCGCCAGGTTGTTTCATATTGATATTACATGAAACAGCGCTTAGCCATCACTGGCTTTGGATGCTGAAAACTAGTCACACAAACAGTAATCGGCCCGGCTGATGGTTCATAACAATGATGAAACAGTTGTACGGTACTCCTAGTTGTCCAGGGGCGAGCTGAACGATGACACTGTCGAGGCTGAGATTTCTTTAAATCTCAGGCGCGACTGCATTCATTTTTGGGTATTTCCGATCGAAGAGGTCATCGCATGAGAATTCCGAATCGGTGTGAACGAATTATTTCTGTACAGACCGGCGAGACAGGTTTGTGACCTGATGACAACACGGGCAACGAGCGCTCGTGACTAATCATTTGGTCAGCGCTACTGAAAGCGGGTGCGGTGATTCAGGTCACGCAAATCACGCCATCTCCGGAACGAGTAGTCGAATATCAAAAACTCTCGAGCATGAAACTTGAGTAGTAGAACGCCTTCCAAGTTTAGGAGCTTGATTCGCTTAAGATTACAGCTTGCTTGATCATTCACAATCCAAAATTAGCTCTCACACAGTCGCCGCTTATGGACCCGGACACGTCGCACGAAAATAGCTGATCACTAAATCACGTATTTTGGAGCGCACTGGATGGTGTCCGGAGTGCAATTCAACCGATGACGTTGCGCACACCACGGCGAGTAAGCAAACGGGTACAATCAAACAGGCACATTCTCACATACCTAAAAATCGTGGTTTCAACATGACAGCGTTACATCAGAACAGTGCTGGTGACCCACTGTCCGTTTAGAAAGGCTGTAATGTACACAAACAGTCGAACTGCTACAGATCAATGGATGACCAAAAGTTCGTCGAGGTATCCTCATTTTCATACCTAAACTTAAAGGCAGTAGATTTTGTCAAATTAAGTCAACTGCGATGTGGATGAGATCCAAAATTGTTTACCAAAGGCTGACAGTATACGAATTACTGTTGGATCTAAGAACTAAAAGCACCCACTTAACGGAAATAATCACGAAAGTTGTTATATGACCGCCGACACTTTCCTGGTATTTCTTGGGCGCAACAAAATAAGTACTGAAATGGGAGGCAGAGTGCTAGGCAGTCGTGATAATGCAACAGATGAGGATGGTTGGAACTGTACTGCACGCACTTTCCAAAACATTGCACACTAAAGTGGATACTAGAAGGGAAACGAGAAAGATTTATAGGTATAAGGTACACCAGAAGGGCAAGAAAGCCTTGTGCGATGAACGGTGGTAGAGATATATTAGTCAATTGGAACGTAAGACGTTTCTGGTCGATCGGTGAATAAATCAAGTAGCATTATTAACTATTTTCTGTCCAGTTATTTTTTATTTCCACGTTTTTCATTGCTAAGATGATCAGACTGCGGATGAATCAATTTTACTACTGACTGGGTTTTAATGAGAAGCGAAGAAACGACTATGATACCCGTGAGCAAAGCTCATGATTCGCAGAAACGAACTGAAATGACCATCGGGATGAGAAGAGCTCTAGCATCAACCGAACTGCAACGGTGTTAATAGACGGAAACAAATGTATTTTCATTAAACGTACCTGACAGTAGGCATGATTGCCGGTAGCTTTGTGTGCTTCGTCAAAAACCAGAAGACGTAAATCTGTGGCTGGACAAACATCAGCCTCCAAGTCATTGGCCAAAATTTGGGGTGTAAGGAAAAATACACGCAGCCGAGACCAAAGTTCTCTCCGCTTGGATTGCGCAATGGATCCGGTCAATTCCACCACTGAGTCTGCCGTTGAACCAATTAACTGACGGCATGCGGCAAGCTGCTGAGCAACCAACGGTCGTGTCGGTGCCATGAAGACCGACTTGCCAGTGGGGTACCAACGCAGAAAATTGTGTATAACGACAGCTGCAATGAACGTCTTGCCCAAACCAGTGGGCAAACAAACCAGAGTATTTTTGTACAAACACTGCTCCGTGATATGAAACTGGTAATCACGAAAAGCAACGTTTGTTGGGTAAATCCAAACGCGTCCTGCATCTAAATTGAAATCACTCAGTTGGTCGCTATCATTTGCGGTAGGTCGATAAGCAATTGGTTTTCGCTGTTGCACCCTCTCTAACACGGCTGGATCGATATCACCTGGTTCATCTGATGGTCTGATAGGCGTGTTAGAACATGTTTTAACGGCGTTCGTTTTGTCAAAATTATCCAACGCATCGGTGAGAACACGATCGTCGAAATTCGAGTCACACGCATCGTTTGATTTGGGTACATGCTCATCACGAGGTTCAACGTGACAATTATCAGAAATTGCGCCTTGCTGACGACTGGAGGTCAGTTTGAATGCTCGTGTCCATGACTGGATTAGAGAAGTTTGCTTCATAGACGGAATTCCATTCAAACGTCTCACCGAACGGATGCTAAAAAAAGAAAACCCCAGAAAATTTTGAGAACGTACTTTCGAAGGAGCAACCGAATTAAACATACTCGGTGTTAAATCAGGAAGTTTCCTCTATCATATTTAAAAAACCTACCCGCACAGCAAATTTCGAAAATGACAAATCTATCGTAGTTTTTGTTCCGGTTGCTAACAAAACCTAGTCAGAAGCTATGGACATTGATGCATAACAGAGACAAATATTGAGTACACAAACAGAGAAATCGCGATGGCTTTTAGTCAGCTAGCGTCTAACTACCGAGCAAGAGACTATCGTCCAGTTTGTTCAGAGAAAAAATTGAGGATTTCGGTAACTTCATTCATATATAGCACTGTAAACATTATTTCAAAAATATGCATACGTAACTGTATGAGCCAGAGGATGAAGTCACCGAAAACGAGCTTTTTCCCTAACGTACCCATTTCTGTATAATATAATGAGATTATCCAATAAATTGGGGATTTATATGGCGAGTTTCATTGTTTCGTCGACACAAGACCGAACAAATATCAGGCTATGGCGAAGGAAGCCACTTCACATAGAAACGTGCAAAAACGAAAAGAGCTAAACCACATACTCAACAAGCAGGGAAACGGAGTAAGTCCACTGGGCTGCTACACTACGTAGAGAAAACGATCTGGGTTTCATTTGGACCGAGCGAGTGTGAGAAACCTCTCTATAAGCCACATCAAGATAATGAACTCATCCGTCCATGTGAATCCAATTAAAATTTCGGTAATTCGCCTTCGCCCTAATGAGGGAACCACCCAATGGGCACGGTCAAAACGCGGTGAATCGATATCGCTGCCTAGATATGACCTTTCCGTTTACACTGCGAAGAAAAACAAAGTGAGAACGACCCAAAGTATGTTCTGATTTTGCCGAATGAGGCGAATTCGCACGAACGAGTAGAAGCTATAAACGAGTTGAAGATTTCCATCATTTTGTTGGTGGTTTTCGGCATAGGTGTGCCAGAAATTGACGGGGGTATGGAGTTTCACGAACCACAGGCCGGATTGCGTCCAGGTGGCAGTTGCATCCATTGGGTTTCAAATGCATCTATTGCGCCCAAATTACATTATGTGTGTTGTCCTTTACGGATTGTGTTCCAGTTTGATCTCGAAGAAGTGTTTCAATCGTTTGAACGATCAGTGACAGCTGTATGACTGCTAATGCTCAACATGCTAGTTTACACAAACAAGGTAATCCGTTGCCGAAAAAATAAGCATTCGGATCACATTCTTCCAGATAGACGCAACTCTAATACCCCTCAGAGAAGTATGTCTAAGTTCGTCACCCTTCTAACTGGAACGCTAATCCCTTTTTTGCATTAGTGATCGACGGTTCGACTATTTCCTATATCAGCCGGACGGACTTATGTAGATAAATGTTCCATTTCTTTATCCCGTCCAGGATGGTGCTGTTATTTTGGAGGCTAACTTAAAGCTTGGACGAGTACTGCCTAGACAGATATGAAGCGCATAGGCTTGCTACGACGTTTGGCACTGGAAACGGAACTGGTTCACGATCTACGCGAAACTCTACACCAACAATAACGTAAAGGTAGACGATAATTCGCGTTACCTATGAGGTCAACTGATCTTCTAGCGGGAGATAGCTGCAAAAAAGGTAGTATTTAATGCGTCATGCTCTAGTCCTTTTTGCATGCACCGTGCTGATGCATCCCATGAACAGAAGAGTACGCATTAAACACAAGTATCGATGTGAAAATCTTTACGCCTAACAGTGAAAACTGAATTGGAGTTTTGATTGCATGGGATAGACCATTGTGGATCATATCCGTTGAAAAGAGTTTTTTAGCTAGTGCCACAACATAACCAACCTTTTCCCCAAAAGGATTCGGTGACCCTAGGAACAGCGCCGAGGAAAAAAACAAAGTGAGTTTCATAAGGACAGTCTGATGAACCAGCGGTGTTGCACAAAACACATTAATACACACATACAGCCCCAGTCTTTCGTTGATAAAGAAAATCGACCAACGGATACGAAATTTGGACGACGAGTTGAAAGAGGTCATTTTACCGGTATGCAAAACAACAAATTAGTCAAATCGATTGGAAACCAGGGAATGTGAACATACAGTGTAGATCAATCATGTTTTCACTGGAAAAGTACAACACAGATGAACATAATAAAGAAATTTCCGTAAAGTCAAACGTGTGCTATCTAAACTATGTTCATAATATAGTTAAATTTATGTCATGCCTGTTTAAACTATACATTACCCACTTCATTCTGGAACATCTCATTTAGGGAAAAAAATGAACGATTTGTGCAACGGAAACAAAGAATGGAATATGTAATTCAGCTAACAGCAACAGAGACAGCACAGCACTACAATCACCAAATTGAGATAGTCTGCGCTGAAAGATCTCAGTCAGTCAGTTAGTGAGGTATCCACTTTATGAAACAAATCTAAATATAGCGATGTAAAGCTGAGCACGTGATGCACCAACTGCAAATTATAGTGCATAAATATATTTATGTATTTGTGTCGTCGGAGAAGCTTTTGGATACAAATCGGATAAAAAGAAGGAGAGCGGGGATATGAAAAACGCAAAATAAGTAGGACTCATGAAAACAGTCGTTTTAAGCCAACCAAACAGAATATTTATAAAGAGCTCGGTGAGAGTGACTACAATGACGTCTGTACCCGGTAGAAAAAAAAAAGAAAAATGATAACATTAAGGAATAAAGCCAAACCATGCAGGAGTGAGTAGAACTATGGGTGCACTAAATCCGAGCAACATTTGCTGACTGCAGACTGCACAGATCACAACCCGAAATTATTGCGGAATACAAGCGCGTTTGCGTGCAATGTTTCGTTCATTATATTGGACAAGAAGGAAATAATAACCACATACAATTACACTTTAAAACGTTAGTAGAAACAACTAACTAAGGAGGGACTTATAATTATAAAAATAATATGCTCAGTGTTGTCTGATTACGTCAAGATACGGCGTCAGAAACTCCACTACACGAAAATCAGAACCTTAGTTTGTCTTCACCGATTTATAGCAGATTTCTGAACAACATTTTCTAGGAAAACGGAAAGGAATAACTGGTACGTTAGCATACTTTGAGATTACTTGGTTGGCGCATTAAGATAAATGTCAGGATTATGAGTTATGCAGTAGCAACGCTTTTTTGGTTTACTAGGCTTGGAAGCCTGTTTCATCAGGTCTGTCAACACATTGTGAACCGCGGAAGCAGAACGAGGCGAGGATCAACCAATCGAGAGCCACAGACCAAAGAAGAAACGGTCGTCACCGGTTACTTTGGTGGTAGGGAGTAATCCACAGTCGTCCGGTTTGTGACCACACCTAACCTAGTGGGACCTTATGTGGTTTTCCACTCCAAGTCTCAGGGTCTGCTCGCCAATTATCCCTAACAGTGCAGTGGGTCTTTGTGGCTATGGGATATACCCTTTCCATCGCACTCGTGAGCAAGCATGTGATGGAAAAAATATACCACAAGAATCCCGTAACAGACAAAAAGAGCCAATGCAGACTTGTAGATGGAACTCGGTGGGATCTGAGGCAATCAGCAAGATAGCCCAGGTGAGGGGCTGCCGATCAAACCGTCAACCGGGACAATCGGACTGGCCGAATAGAAATGGTGCTCAAGAGAGTCAAGCTATCAGGAACAGGCAACGGACGGCAAAGTTCAGGCAGCCGCAAGAGCAATGTTGGTGCAGCGCGGTCGGGAAAAAAGGCTATATGATTGTGTTTCATGAACTTGACTTGTTTGGTCGTCTAAACACAAGTGTGCTAACCCGTCTTGTCGTTTTTGTTACAATATGGACACGTTTTACCGAGTTGACTGGTCAAATATACGTGTGCCTCACTTGTCTCGGGTTCTTTGTTACAATCTGACCGTTCAAACTGAACCAAATGTGTAAATCTCAAAGACGTATTGCATAGAAACGATTCTTGGCGGAATGATATGGCGGCCACTCTGGGGTTGCAATCAGACGCCAATGTCATAATAAAATAAAACCCGAACCTTGAAAGTCAAGATGTTTCCATGTCTGCATAGACCGTACTGATCTACTCCCTGAACTGATTGATATAATGACAGTTTCAGAATGGGCAAGGTGTGCGGAGTAAATATTATCGCTTCATTTTGGATGAGTGAAGGATGTAATCGAATCATTGGAGACAGCGCCACAATGGGAAAAAATACACAGGGTCTATGCCTGGGTACCAATGTTCAACAGCGCATTCCGAGATTAGGTTTTACTATTTCACTTTAGGTGTAGTGGAGATACCGGTGATTGAAGGACTGGCGTTTCACATTTTTTGTCGTCGCCGGTCGGGTTTCAAACGTGCACGGGAGAACGAGGCGAATGGTGGCACGGTTGATGCACTGGTGCAGTCGAGGGAAATCCAATTATCGACGCAACAACCTCCAAACTAAAGACCTTTGCTTCGAAATCGATCGCGGGCTATGTGGTGTGTTTTCAGAACGATAACATCGCCCGCAAACTCCAGCCCCGCTCTTGGAAACACCCGAATGAGCTTCCGGGTTGGGCGTATTCACTTCATTACAAAGTCAATAGTGTAATCCAGGAAGACTGGTAACCGCGACAGTAACTTCAATATCATTATTGCGTATGGATGCAGTGGAAGGGTCATACCCCATAACCTGCACTACCACAGGGAACCGGAAATCTAGCCTCAAAACCCGGCAAGGACAACTACACAAGGACATCGATCATATCCAGATCTCTCAAACTGTGGCAGGACAACTACTTGCAAGGTTGTACGCTACGGTTTAAGGATCACTAAGAGTCTTCTGTCAGGAAGAAATTACCCACGTACTCGACCAACCGTCGCTAGTTATCGGTGGATAGTCATTTATTCGTACTGAAAAAGGTAGTCACTCTCTTATCAACAACTTGGAAATGCACCCGGTAGCATTCAGCTATTATATTTGCCACCAATATATCGAATATGGGGCGCCTATGAGTAGTTGTGCAGTGAATTTGTGTACTGGACAAACTCATATTTATCGAAATAAGCGGACTATGTCAGGATGCATTCAATCGATCTTAAATTTAGGATCTTATCCAGGAAATCATTCAGGTTACACGCAAACAACCAGCAGCGTTCCTTACCGAATTCCGCAACCAATGAAATTTCCCGAAAGCAAGTAAAACAAAATGATATACGCTTTCGAGGAAACAACAGCACGAGCGCAGCCAAGTTTCATTAGTCACTTACATAGCAAAATGGAATAAATTGAACACGAAGTCAACAATGATGGGCACATTTCAGTACGACCTCAAACTAGTACTTAGATCCATCCATCATTTGCTGAGGTTCACAGAACACATAAACACGCTGCGACTGTTGTCCCGTAACGGTTCAAGGATCCATAAATAACCGGAAAGAACTGGATTTTGCTTCACAACGATTGTGTGAATCGGCAGGAGTAACTAACCAAATGCGCAGAATTCACATAAACAAATATTCAGTAACCACGCTCCTGTCTACACAAACGGAAACCGACCAGAGAGAAGGGTGCGGATCGACGACACGATGCTTGGAACGACTGCACACAAATAGATTGCGAGGTCATGATCGATCGGACCAAAATGACAGCACGATAACTGGAGAGAAAGAACTGCGGTGCCATTATAATCAATTCATTAGTTTGACAAACACGTCAACAGTGGCTGATCCCTGAAAAACGAGCGCAACATTTAAACAGAAAAAGATGAAAAATCGCAGCAGATATTATACCGAAATGAGAATGCCACAATGGGATCGTGAACATCACTGACAACGTGGCGAATGACAACTGTACTCAAAAGAACAGTTTCACATCAGGGACTCTAGTTTCAGTGTTTGTCACAAGTTTTCATACCATAAGTGGAACTCGTTCAGTAAACCCCCAGCTCGAAAACAAACGACATCGAAGTTACATGGCTCATTGGGAACATCCAAAGTGAAATGAACGCGTCTCGAATCACACTGGGTTGTATGACGAAAATGCAGGCTGAAACGACAACATGATCTACGCAAAATTTAGATAACGATGATGGGTAGAAAGGAAATCATGTTCAACATATTATGATACTTTTTTTTTACTACATGCTTACGCATGAGTACAGCAGAAGGGACATCTGCCCCATAGCCACAGAGGCCCACTGCACTATTTGGGATAACATGCAGCCAGACCTTGAGAATTGGAGTGGCGAAGAACCATGTAAGGTCCTAATAGGTCAAGTGTGGTAATGATCCGGATGACAGTGGATTATTGTCTACCACCAAAAATAAGTTTAGTTGTAGCACAATCAGAATAGCAGTGCAGCACTGTCATTTCATTATTAAAAGCATTCCAATGGAAACAAACGTCTAGTACAAAAGATTCAGAAGAAAGCTATTTTGATACATAACAATGATCGCCCCCCGGCCACAAATAATCAGATTTTAGAGGTCATTTTAGTTCTTCCAATCGTCAACTTTGTACTTCTGTCCTCTAGTTTGGATTGCTAACTTGCAGCACCTTCCAGAGGGCAGTGAAATGAATAAAGATATAAAGAGCGGAAAAGAACGTGAAGATAATGAGAAAAGAGCTCGAATGTAACCATCTAGCCATGTCACCGAATGTCTCCAACCATCTGGTGGTGGGGTTTTGTGCACTCCAAACGTGGAAAACCAACACGCCGTGCCACGCATGCAAGTAAACATGGCTATCTTAACTTGCTCAGATTCAATATTTGTGCTATCGAATAAGCACTGGTTCCGAACACCCAACGCCAATCCTCAGCACTACCGATACTTTGTTCTCACCATATTCGAGCGATACTACCAGGACAACGACACTTAAACATTGCAGTCTTTGCGTATTTTCTGCCCGTGACAGCCGTGTTTCAAAATTTAAATGAACCAGGTCACAAAGGAACATACTAACGGACATATTGACCAAATCCGGAAACCACTTTCTCGAACAAGTACACCGTCCGAAGTGAAGGTAAGCTTCCCCACACCAAGCTGGGGATGAAAACCTTCCAATGAGTTATTATCCGTAGAACCCCACAATTTTCCGCGCATAGGTTAATTAACTTTGAGCCCACTGGCAACAGCGACCTAAATCGCACTAAACATATTTTGATTATTGTGAATAAAACTAATAACACACGAATCTGGTGATCAATAACCGACACATTTTCGGATTAAACTAGTAGGCTTTCTGATTTTGTGCTGAAGCATAACTACAATGCACCAAGACCGTAACGGTTAGTCGTACTTTAGAGGAGCGTCTGTGCGGTTAAGCATTAAACAAAATATAGCATGAGTGAGTCAGGTTTAGCAGGAGTAGTGTTGCCAAGCCTCAAAAGTTCACAGCCACTGAACGGTTCTGAACACAGCTGGGTGACGCGGCCAGTAGCGTAGTTGCATTCGGACTCTTTCTCTCTTTCCGTGATTTCCGGCTCTTCTTCACTTTAGACTTCTATTCTTTTTGCCGTTGACTCGACGATGCTGTGTGGTAGCAACCAAAACCAGAGCACAGAACCGAGAGGTTAATGGTTAAATGAACTGAACTTTCAACACAGTCACCTGAATGGACAAACCAAAGATAATCACCAACTGATAAATACCGGTTGAAGATTGTCGTCATGTTTAACCGCCAGCATTTTCATCTTCAAACGTAAATAACTTTGAGGTTAGGGACTTGCAAGCCCAAACGGGTAACTAACACACGATTTAGTAGAATATGAAAAATCCTTAGAAGCAGAACCGATAAAGTCCGTATAGTTTTCTATTACCTTTAACTATCCACTGAACTTGTTCAAGGAGTGTTGAATGAACTGTTCAAAGTTGCGTAGAACCTCAAAACTTATTTCGATGCTGACGAAAATCGAGAAAGACAGAACAATCGTTGCTGTATTCAGATGACAGTCACAGATCAGAACATAATCTTTAAACCGATGCAGAGCATTTACATGACCAACTTCAAAATAATTTATAAATCCAGCGAAAAACCAAGTCGGACGTTTGCTTGGTGACAAAGGCCGGTACGAAACGAATAAAAACGGATGTACGTGGAACTGAAACTGCACAGGCTACAAACAGAGACGCGGATATGCAAACGCGAAACTGTTATGGGCACATATGTCCTCACAAATACAATAAACAAATCGTGCCTACATGATTCTAGTGCCAGACGGACGTTACAAAACCGTCAGCATGTAACCCAGATATCACGTAATGCAATTGTAGCATAGACTGGACAGTACTGTAGTTCACAGTAAGTCAGACCTTACATCGCTTGGTACTGATGCCGAGAGCTGTCGCGCTACGGTAAAAAATACTACCTACATTTACCACACATAAAAACCTACTGAAGAGCGAACAACTGTACTGATGTATTTTAGCTAACCATAGGTGGTCCAGCGGGACATACCAGTTTAATCTGAGTACCTATTACCCACACAGCGTGGTGGTTCTGATTCATATCCCACAATAAAAATAATAAGAACTACGGAAACCGTAAAAGGAGAATTTCAAATGAGAATACTAGGTAGGGGAACAGTGTGAATACAAGAACGCCATTGATCGAGGTACGTCGTCGTGCCTTCTAACGTCTCTAGCCGCAGAAAGTCCAACACGCCTTTTACTGAAAAGTTTACTGGCTCATGTCTCTGTCAGAACTGACCGCTTAACTGGTAAACTTCAGTTAAAGGATTTTAACCCCACCGACAAAGATCAAACGGTGACGGGACTCTAGGCTGACGCTCCGCTGTTCACCACACTTTCCTTTCTTCAGCCTACTGGACCGAGTCTCGGGATTGGAATTTCTGGCAATCACCAACAGGGGACATATGGTTGTCTTACTTCTTTACACTCATTTGTAAATTAGGTAATACTTTGCTTTCGCTCGGGTCCTTACCAAGACTGACGCGTTGAGACCTTCTGTTTTTGTCCTCTTCAAGTCTTAGGATCATGGCTGTCGGTCCCACTTATCGTCAATGACAACACAAACCGAAAGAAGTTCGAGAAAGTAGGTCTCAAAAGAACATCATTGTATAAATAAAACGTCCAAGATTACGTATGCGACAGCATTTCAAAAACAGCTTCGCTTTAACTGTTTATTAATCAATATCCCAGTACACAGTACAGAAGAATGGTGCCATGTTCAAACTGGACAATCGCAGAAAGTCGTGCTGTCAACGGAGTCAAAGAACATAACCGCCGTTGACCTGTGGTGCTTGGCGGGGCTCAAGTATTTGACGGAAAGTGAAAATTTCGTCGACGGACCCGTGACTGAGGCGAAAACTTGACTGTTCTTCGCGTTCCATGGACAATATGCGAGGAATTACAGGGGCTAACAGCATCGGCGCGACTGATGTTAGACTTATCCCTCGATAGTTGGTGCAACTGTTATGAGCCCCCTTCTTACAGATTGGGACGACGGATGACAGTTACAGCTTAGTGGGACGCATTCACGAACCCAGAACTCGCAGAAGAGATTGGTTAACTCTTGGGAGAATGACACACAACTACGGTACTAGAGAAGTGGTCTTCTCCTCGATGGGCGGGACAGCACTGACTGCCATGGAACACGAACTGGTTCAATGAAGATGTGAGAGGAAACTGGCGCTGAAGGCCAGTTGAATTCTTGATCAAAATGATCCACTCAGAGCTTAATAAGACTTGATAGCTGCGAAATTGGCTAACCTTTTTCCTCACAAATTGACTCATACCGGACTTCTTGATGTCCGTGGATTGGATTATGTAAAAAAACTGCAGACATGGGACGGTGGCAGCAGTTTGCTTCATCTCGGCTGCGCTTTCGAAACACCGGATCTCGCGGTCTTACAGCAAGCTTCCTTATAGTTTCGCCCATTGTTGAATACGGGAACTGTGATCTTTGCTATAAAGGCGAGTGGTTATGGATGGAATCTGCTGGGAAGAACACTTAACGGACATTAGTACCTTACTGTGAATTAGTTTGCAAGCTATCCCGGGGAAACCTGATTTCCTTAAATAACTTGATAATAATGAGACAAGTGGTAATTTCATTAGCTCATCCTACGGCAGATTTCGAAATAAGTACGAGGAGTTCAATCACTTGAGTGGTAATAAAAAATAAACAAACTTTGGAATCCAGAAGTGATTTCATTCTGAATGTGAGTATTTGGCGACCGGGCTGCAATCAGTAGCTTTGGAACATTAACTAAGATAAAACCAAAAAGATTGCAACGAAGTGATCTATTGAAACCAGAACAGGGACTTCTTTACTATCCTTGAATGCAGGAAGGAAGCGCACAGTTTACTACTGTTTCGCAGAACTGAGATATGGGTGTACGCCGATAAGCTTTCATGCACACTACATCATAACAACAAGATTAAAGGTGTGAGGAAAAATTAACCTTTTTAAGTTACTTCCTTTTAATATCTGGTAATAGTACAATAAAGCAGGAAGAGGGTCGCGGCTAATTTGAGGCTACCAGCAGGAGACAGTGACCGGCGGTGGCGTGAGGATTCGAACCCCCGGGAGAGAAGAATCAACAGCCCACTGTGACAACCGCCTGACAAAAACCAAGGGAGACATGGGGGGAAGTTTAGGGAAAGTGAGTGTTTCTCGTTCTACCGACCTCCTAATACGACACTCAAAACACAAAACCAGGTGATGGCGAACCAACACTACATCGTTGTTATTTAAAATACCAGTTAGTTCAAAATATGCCAGCGTGTGTTGTGTATCGACCGTAGGGTTACACTCCGCTTACTTCAAGCATTATCTAGTATAACCGATGGCACGGGTAACGATTAGTACACATAACTGCAGTTGTGAGTTGACAGAGAACAACATGTGACGAAGATCGATTAAATAACTGCAAGCCTAGTTTTCACACTGCAAGAAGAGATATCGGGATTTACAATTACAGTCAAACCGTTGCACAACCAACCACACTCCAAAGCCGTGGGAAACTAACTGAAAACCAACTTCACGGCAGCGGTTTTGAGATAAACTGATCTTGAATTCCAATGAATGAAAATTATTTCTGATTCAGAACGGTTTCCTATGGCGCGATCATTTCTGTGAAAATGGGCTGGATACCCGGGCGCGGATATGTAATAAGTCATAAGAATTCGATGCATAAGAGTGTGACGGCATTGACGAAGCCAGATCGACCATCTTAATCATTCATTTTTTGCAGTTTATTTGAGCTGTTTTCGGCTTAAACAGTCATGTGTACGAAAAGGCACAGACCTGTATATACGCGCATACTGCTCAGACGATCGATCTCTCTCATACATGGACATATACCTGCCCGGTATTGGTATTTACTCAAGCTTCAGTCCAGACAGTACTGACTGGTTGATCTCGTTTTGCATCGATTGGCCTTGTTTGATCTCAGCCGAATGAACGCGCGGAATTCCTACGAAAGAGTATGTTATTTCGCTTAAATCTTACTTACTTGTCAGCCTGCATGCTCCCTTACTCACCAGCTACGACTGGGCATAGCGTTTATCTGAATAAAAACAAACAGAGTACATAAGTTATTATTTACCACTGATCTCGAACACAACAATATGGACACCTAAATTCCTGAGACAAGATAAATCATTCGGAAAGAGAGAAAAGTCTTCTGACTGCTGTTAGAAAAATGAGTTCTTGTATGTGGTACCACCTATCCTATGGTGTTTAACAATTCAGTTCAAGTTGTTCAACCACTAACCTCACACTTCTGTACTCTGGTTTCGGTTACCACCGTCCAGCATCGTCCAGTAGAAGGCAGAGAGAACAGAAGCATAAAGTGAAAAAGACCCGAAAATCGAAGTAATAAGTGGAAATCACAAAGATAAAGAGAGTCCGAATGCAACTACGCCACTGGCTGCAACACCTAGCCATATCACTTAATGTTTTAAACCATTTGGTAGGCGAATTACGTGCATCCCAACCTGGAATTCTCACACATCCTACTTAGCCAAGTCAAGTGATCAAGGCTTTCTAACCTTTTTGCCATGTCATGGACTGACCACCTCAACCTACCTTCCAACTATTACCTGTCCCGAAGAAGGGCGTACACTAAGGAAGTCTATTGGTGGACATGTGGAACACATGTCCCAGCCACGTCAATCTGTTTAGATTCAGTACTTGATCCACAGACTGACATTTGGTTCCCAACACCTTACGTCTAATCTCAGCATTGGTGATACGGTGCTCCCATCATATTCGGGCAATGCCACAGAAACATCAGCGCTCAAACACCAATAGCTTTCGCCTATCTTCTACCCTTTAACAGTCATGTTTCTCGGCCGCATAAGAAAGCCAATCTAATCACTGCAGTGTGAACTCGGCGCTTGACAGACAATCGGATATCACGCCGGCGAATTAGATGACTGTGGTTGGTGAAGATGCAATCTCGTCTTGATGGGATGGGATGGGGTTTACTACGAACCGTTGTTACAACCTGCGAGACCAGATCGTCCATTTCCTTCACAATTGCAAAACCATAACAATACCCAATTGGAGGAGGCATGTACCCCATGGAATTCGATAACTCATGCGTTGCCGTTATTGAAAGGAAGAAAGCAAGACGGGTGAGGAACAAGTCGGTAAAACATGTACAACTGATCATACAGTCCTTTTTCCTGACCATACTGTGGCAAAACTGATCCTCCGGCTGTCGGAGTATTTCGGATGCGTTTTGGCCAGTTGCCTGTAGCCATTAACATGATTCTTTGGCACACTACTTCCGTCCGGTTGGTCCGGTTGACGGCTTGATCGGTAGCCCATCACATATGTTATCTTGCTGGTTGTCTGAGATGCAGCTGGATCCCATCTACTATTCAGCATGGCTCTTTTGTCTGACTTGAAGTGCTTCCGACATATTCACCGTCTGTTCTTTGGTCTGTGGCTCTCAACCGGTCGGTCCGATCGGTTTGATACTCGCATAGTTCTGTTGCTCCGTAATTTACCCCTACCTCGTCAGCATCGGCGTTCCGAAAGCCAACATCGGTTTCGCTCAGTGATGTATGTAGTACGGATTTTTATGTGAAGTATATGCCAGAAACCACAGTTCCATGCATATCGCTTTCTCCCCTGCCCAAAGTTGACGGAGCTGTCGTGGTAAGAAAACCATACTCCAAGGGCCAACTTACGAAAGATTTGGAATCTATCAGCAACTCACTCAGAGAAAATGGATACTCAGATAGCTTTGTCAAACAACGCATGAGCGCAAATCCTCGGCCAAGATACCCTAACGTCCCAAAAAAGATCGTATTCGCTCGGATAGAATTCAAAGGAGATAGGGCAGCAGAAACACTGACCCGACGGTTATCTAATACGATGACAAATACGTTCTACGCAGTCAAGCTACAAATCTCGTTCAACACTAAACCATGATCACAACTGAAACTCAAAGACAAGCTGCCTGAGCATTCCACCTCATGCTGTGTTTATTCTTACCCTTGCTCCCGTGGAGCGAGATACGTCGGAAGAACAACCAGGCGCTTGTTCGATCGAGTCCAAGAACACTGTCCTACATGGTTGACTAAAGGGATCAATAAGAAGGTAAGCAGCACAACACTGACCCATGCAATCGATGCGGGTCACAAACTAACGCGAGGTGGGCTATTTACCGTCATCTACCGTGTGTCGGCAAACTGCTCCAAAGGGGTCAGACAACGAATCCTCTCTACGGCCGAGGCGAATGCAATCAGGTTACACAGGCCAACCCTATGCTTGCAAAAACAGTTTGTCCAGATACTACAGCTCTCGTGGCTGAAAGTCAACGTGATAGTGGGACAGACACACATGACTGGTGAACCCGGTGGTTAGTACGCCCACACAAACGTAACGGAAATCGATTTAACATTCAGTTTTGTGCTTTTACGTTATTATTCTGGATCACATTTTCGAAACACGCTAAAACTTTGCATGTGAACTGTACCGGCCTGAGGAGAAGTATCGAAAAGACAAATCTGTGTTCGCCACGTTACGTTTTCTAAATTCAGACTATGGGAATATTTCACGAACTATATCAATAATCGAATGACATAGCCACTATTTTATTGCTCCAATAAGTAACGCAATGGTCCGACTAATTAAGACCCAAGAATACCGACCGTGTAAACTTCTGTCATCTATAGCCTTTGCGAAAATTCCCGTTTAACTGATAGATTTGAGTGGAATTAATTTTAGCGACCAATTAGGCGCGCTCCAAATTAGCCCTCAAAGCACAACTGAGTGAATGGTTTATTTCAAACAGTAAAAACTTTCCATGGATGAGGTTTATGTGGCATTTGGAAACCCGGGATAAGTCACCGGAATGTAACAAATAACGGGTCAGTCAAATGCAGTGCATGTAGGGGGTCTCCCGATAACGATCACAGGAACTGCCATGAAATGTTTCGTCCAGCTCTCTTCAAGCTTTGAAATGCCAGCTTTCGCTCACTCAGATAAAGATCCAGTCTTCATATCAAAAGAACTGAAGCAGTTTCTCCATAACAAAGGCATAACAATTAGCAGAACAACAGCGCACAATCCACATTTACATGGTCAAGTGGAAAGCTTGAATGGAACACTATGGAAGCCTGTTCAGTTAACTATACGGTCAAGAGGACTGGAGATCAACAACTGAGAGACTGACTGTACAACGGGATGGCTTCAATTCAATCAGATCTCTGCTGTGTACAGCAACCAACGCAACACCGCACGAACGACTTTTGAACCACAACAGAAGATCATCCACTGGAATTTCACGGCCAAATTTTCTGCGTTCACCTAAACTCGTTTCACCCCAAAGGGACGTACGTCAGTCCAAGTACGACTCATCGGCAGGCGAAGTCGAACGACGAGACTGCACCTTGACGTGGTGTGATGGCTTGCGCGCCTCTATCACCCAAAGAGCTATACAGGATGGCATCTTTAAGCCGGAGATGCAATCATATCTGACAGGTCAATGGGTAGACGTCAGACAAAGTCCAGTCTCCTGGTCCTCCAGGTTGGGGGTTGATTTAAGCTGGAAGCTCAATCGGCAAAATCAGCGGAAGAATAATTGATCCAAGCAAATGGGCTTCCACTAAGCCATCCCGCTGCCTTGCGGATAGGTTCTTGTTAGAACTAAAGGCTTTGGTTGGGAACCCTGATCGTTCTCCTGCTTTTTGGCTGGACACCCTAGCAGTACCCGTCCAAAAGAATTCCATACTGCATCGGTCGTCGCACAGGATAATCAGGACTGCGCTGCCCGTTGCACCTACCGGGGTGGGTAGTCATAAGTGATCTACTGCTCAAAGTTCCCTCTCCTTTATTCAACCTTTGTCTTCTGTCCCCAACCACCCCTCTTTGCCCCATCTATCCACCCATAATGCTCCCACTGATAACACGGTCGATACTCGCAACGATTCACTGTCAAATAGTGTCGGGAATAATCCTCTGACTGGTAACTCACATTTTCTCAAGCCTCGTCAGCCTCTGAATCTCGGCTCCTTCAACGTGCGTACACTCATGCAGGCCGGTCAGCAGGAGTGATCAGCCCTCACATTAGATTCTCTGAAGATTGATGTCTGCTGCTTAAGTGAAACGCGTATCCACGATTCGAGCAGTGTAATTCAAATGACTGCTCCCGGTATCTCATCGAGGTATTTTCTGCGCACTTCAGGGGACGAAGTAGCTCGAGCTGCGGGTCAACGTGGTGTAGGAATTGTCTTGACTGACAAGGCTGAGGCTTCCCTTTTAGACTGAATCCCTGTTAACAGTCGTCTATGTGCTGTGAGACTTCAAGGGTCAGTCGGCGTTCGAAAAGATAGTTGTGTTAAACGCAATTTGTTTGCGATCTCGGCATACGCCCCAACAGACTGCAGCCCAGACGCGCAGAAAAATGAGTTCTATGATGCATTCGCCACCCTCGTTCGCAGCAGTAAAGGTTCTGACATTGTAGTGGTAGCTGGTAACTTCAATGCACAAGTTGCCAAACTTGGTGTCTGAAGCCTGTTTAGGTGGGCGTCGTGCTTTACTCGCTCAGCGTACAGATAACGGGGATAGGCTTCTCCAATTTTGTGCAGACAATCGATTGATCTTGTCTAGCACAAATTTCCGACACAGCTCACGTCGCACAGAGACATGGCGCTGACTCTAAAAGTACTCTAAGCCAGATTGATCATATCGCCGTAAGCTACCGGTGGCGCAGTTCTGTTCACAACTGCAGATCTTACTGGTCCATGTACGTAGAGTCTGACCATGCATTAGTTTTATTACGATCATCTCTCCAGCTCTATGGTCATCGTCGCAAACCGCAAACCCGATTAGCCGTGCAAAGTTTGTGTGATCCAGAAGTACGCACCCGTTATGAGCAGAAGTTAGAACATGAGCTAGGATCTACGACGAACAGTAATGTAGATGAGCACTGGGCTCATTTCAAACAGGCGATGCACTTTGGAGCAGGTTTTGCCTGTGGTCTTAGATCCGTTGTCCATCAAAGACACTGGATCTCCCAAGAGACGTTCAGTATAATGGAGCAAAAGCGTCAGCTGTCGAACTGTAAAGAGATGAATAAGATACGAAGACATCTACAAAAGCAAGTTACGGAAAGCCTTAAGAAGGATCGCAAAAATTAGTGGGCCAAGGTAGCCGAAGAAATGGAAATAGCAGCTGCTTTAGGTAACAGTCGGAGACTGTTTAAACTTATTCATGACATCGGTGGACGGCGAACCCCGGTCAGCGAAACGATTTGCGATAGGAATGGAGAACCCATCCATAGCAAACAGCAAAGGCTTGACCGTTGGGCCGAATACTTCAAGGAACAGTTCAGCTGGTCGCACGTCAGTGTAGTTACTCCCGTGTCAACAACTGCGACCCCTTGGGTGGTATCACTTCAGCCCCCATCGGAAGTAGAAGTAGAGTCATGCATTCGATCACTAAAGCGAGGGAAAGCGGCTGGTCCCGACGAACTTCCCACAGTTCTTTTCAAACTGGGTGGAAATGTTTTGATAAAATCACTTACCGCTTTGCTCTGTGATATTTGGAACGAGGAGCGTATTCCGGTAATATGGAGTGAATCGTTGATTGTTTCCATCTTCAAGAAGGGAATACGCAATGATTGCAGTAACCATCGTGGGATTAGCTTAATTTCGATAGTCACCAAAGTATTAGCCTCAATTCTACTGCACCGTCTTACACCCGCTTGCGATAGGAATGCCCGCGAATAGCAGGCTGGATTCCGCCCAGGTCGAGGATGCATCGACCAGATTTTTACTCTTCGCCGACTACTTGAAACACGTCACACGCACAGCCGACCGACAATAATCGTCTTGTTAGACTTGAAAGGCGCTTTCGATTCAGTTGATCGAACAGCGTTTTTCAGTACTCTTCATCGAAACGGTATGCCCAAGAAGTTCAGGAACCTACTGAGATCATTGTATTCCCCTACTTCTGGCCGCATTAGAGTTTACGGTGAACTATCCGGTCGGTTCGAAACGACCAGTGGTGTTCGATAGAGATGTCCTATGTCTCCATTCCTGTTTAACTTCGTCATGGACGAAATAATGGACAGTGCGCTGCAAAATCTTCAGGATGTAAGCATCGAAAAGTGAAAAGCTGTGTGATCTAGATTACGCCGACGACGTTGTCTGCTTGTTCGAATCCACGGAACATGCTCAACGTGCACTAGA
Source organism: Fasciola hepatica (assembly GCA_948099385.1). Classification (NCBI taxonomy): domain Eukaryota; kingdom Metazoa; phylum Platyhelminthes; class Trematoda; order Plagiorchiida; family Fasciolidae; genus Fasciola; species Fasciola hepatica. Next base: position 41,990,329 of record CANUEZ040000043.1, read on the forward strand.
TAGACTTGGGATAGTTGTAGCTCCATTCGGCATGTGCTTTGCACTTTCAAAGTATAGGGTGAGGTTACAGGACTGGACGTCAACGATTCCAAGCTTGATGCTCGATGGGGAGGTGCTGTCAGTTGTCGACCACTTCACCTACCTCGGCAGCAGCGTGACGACGGATGGGAGCACAGTAGTAGAGGTGAGCACGCGGATATCCAAGGCTCGAGCGGCGTACGCTGGACTGAAGCACTTGTGGCGCCGACCTGATATTTCACTGAAGTTGAAAGGTCGTGTATACTGTGCTGCAGTGCGTTCAGTTCTGTTGTATGGTTGCGAAACTTGGAGTCTACGTGCTGAAGATATTCGTCGTCTTGAGGTTTTCGACCACTGATGCTTACGCAGTATCACTAAGATTGGGTGGAATAGCCGAGTAAGCAACGATGAGGTCAGAAAGCGAGTAGTGGGTATTAATTCAGAGGATGTTTTGTCACAGCGTATCCAGCTTAGTAGACTTCGTTGGTTGGGTCACGTGTTACGCATGTCAAACACACGTCTACCGTACCGTGTCCTATTCTCCGTTTTTCCTAGGGAGTGGAAGAGACCACGTGGAGGTCAACAGATGACGTGGCAGCTAGGAATGAGAAGATGTACAGCAGACTTAGGAAAAGTAGGTGCTTCACGTCTTCGTGGTTGGGGTCAAAAAGATCCCCCAACCAGTTGATCGGAGACACTGAAGGATATGGCTGAGAACCGCAAACAGTGGCGATCGTGTTGTCACTTTCTATCGAATCAGAATGATTGATCGATGTGCGTTTGTACAGTTAAACTGTATTCTGTGTGTTGGCTACTAGGGCTTTCTTTCCCTTTCCCACCCATGTAGGTCCAGTTCCTGTCCATCTTGTATATTCATACTTTCTAATTCAGCGTACAACATGGTGAGAAAGGCAGTGGTCATTGGGGCTTGCCCTACTGTTTAACGCTTTACGATGATGATGATGATGAAATCGAACTTGTCGACTGCATCCCAGAGTATGCAAACGTGCATCCCCAAACAGACGCGAAGAAACTGTATTGCTTAGGCATTTGGCACCGGCAGGCATTGAAGGAGGTGAACAGTTAGTCGAAGATCCTTCAGTGCCAAAGGCATCCTAATCAGTTGAGCCACGCATCTACCCCACCCCCCTTCTAAGAACCCACAAAACGACACACAGATACGTCCGCGGAATCCCGGAGGATACAACAACACAACAACATGCATCAGACCTTACTGTTTACGAGCCAGAGAGGTGCAATACATTAAACATATCAGTGATTAACCTATTCTATTCTTCCTCTGAGAATATCACCAGAACTATCCAACCGGGTTAGGATGTTGTGTGTTTTGCTTGGTTATCGTTCACTGTGTACTTATGAGCTTATAACATGTTGTTCTCGTTTTCATTGTACCATATGTCAAGTTCCAGATGATCAAAGCCTAACGTGCTAGGCACTTCTGTGCTCGCCCATCAATGGCAAAGTTCCTTTCTACAACAGAACTTATATGTGAGTGAACGTTACCTATTTGCCTACTTATTTTAAGTGAACTTCAGAAGCACGGTACGTCCGTTGCTTACACGAATGAGGAGATATGCCAAAGAACCTCAAGCTTTATGGTACTAAGCTAACCGCGAAATCCCTAACACTTCATTTGCTCCACATCTTCAGTCATCGAGTTGACTCGAATAGTGCTCTATGCCTTTATCCAATCACGGAATAAAAGACTTGCAAGGTGTTCCAGGGCCATAACGTTTACTAATCCTGACCGAATTTGTGCATGTAAAACCAGTTCATGGTACAACTGTTATTACGATCACTAGCGGACACTCCCCTACTTTTTACTATTGTCTTTGGCTAACTCAACCCATTTTTCCTGGTGACCTCAAGTATCAGCGATCGAAAAAGAAAACTACGACAGACTAAAACTCGATTAATGGACCACTTACCTACACCTCCATTTTCTTGCTCTATTTACACACACTGGGAATACCTGAAAGGAACGACGATATGGCCAGACCATGAATTAGCGTAGGAGTGTGATCCTGGTATGTAAGCTTCAGATCCTTTTATTATCTAGTATTTATCCTGTGAATCTCACTGAGATAGCTTTTGCAACGAATGTCGTTGACTGGAATGTGAGAAAATGAGTTTGCAGTCATGCAGATACGAATCACTGCTGGCTTCAGTCGATGACCCAACCTCCCACTTGGGATGATGGCTGTCACTGGTTACGGACATCAAGCGATATGGTGCAGGATAAAAGCCAATGTAGTGTGGCGGACACGTAAACTCCATGTCACAATTAATCAAAGACATTTTAGCAAACAACAAAAGTTGGCACAGAGCGTGGAATGAAACAACAAAAGGGCAATCGCTCATATCTTTATTTATATGCCGATCAAATAGTTTTTATAACTGACAGTGTCTTGTAGGTCTAGAACAAAAAACAACAGTGGTGGTGGAATGAGAACAGGTAATACGCCAGCCAAACAGATAGTCGTTAAATTTTACGTGACTACTTACAGTAGCACGGAACTGAAATGAAAATTTTTTTATCGCACATGGAGCAAATGGCGCATTTCTTCAGCTACCGAAAAGTACGTTACAGACTTTAAAGTTTGAGGTAAACCTAGCGCATGACGCGGTCAGTACGTCAGAAAGCAAAAACAAGCTACAAAAGTAGCAGCAAAGGTGTATTTAGGGAGATAATTACAAGCACTTGTGTTAGTCCAAATAGGAAAATTACCAAGCTATGGTCGATGAAAATCAGCGAACATGAAATCACTTCGAGATCCAGTAGTGGAGAAAATAGACGGTGTATAATTGCAAAGGCACGAAAACAGTGCCGTGAGGTATATGCACCTCTGAGACGCCAGAGACATTCGAGAACTAACAAAATATGCAACAATAGTTGCAACGGTTGGTTCAAGACGTACGGCGCACGAACTGTCATTTACAATAACCTCAACAAAAACGCTCAAAATTTGATGCGGTTTTCCAAAGTTAAGCGTCCTCTCAGTGCAATGGAAGGAGCATGCTCCATAGCGCCGAAGGTCCACTGCACTATCAGGGGTGTTTGGTAACTTGACCTGAGACTTGGAGTGGAAAATCATACAAGGTCCAAGCAAGTCAGGCGCGGTTACGAGCCGAGCGACAGCGGATTGTTACCTACTATCAGAGCGATACGGCTTTTGTACACGAAGTTTGTATAAAAGGCAACTTCCCAAAAAATTCACCAAAGAGTGTCGGAGAACACGTCACGTACCCGATAATACATCACTGCAAACTTTGTGTGAACAACGAATACAGTGCAGCCATCTGCACTGGTTGAAACGCGTTCCGAAAAGTGCAGACTGATTGAATAAGTAGACCAGCAGCACTTGGTTTAGTACAACCAACTACTATATCCTTGGAGAGGATACTCTATCGAAGTTACCGATCAAAAAACCACTGGATAAATGTAAGCGTGGAGTACCCAGGTTTGTTCTCGGAGGTGGTAGAAGTCAACAAACTTCATTAGGGGGCTGCCGTCTGCCAGAGCTGCGGAGCTACGTTCACAGTCGGGATGCATGAGGTTAATCACTAGTTTAAAAAGTGGATGGACAATGACTGCACTAGCGAACGCAGAACAGAAAACAATCAGATTTCACGTGAAAGTGTTCAAGGGTTTTCGGTCATGTTTCCGTGATAAGTTCTTGTCCCACTGTTCTGCGAGTCAGAGCGTAGTGAGGCTACCTCGTTCTACCTAAGTTCTTCAACTGAATGCTGACCACCTTACATGGTTGTCATTTGTTCGTTGCTCTTCCAGGCTCCTCTCTCACGCCCTTGATACATATGCATGGACCACTTACGCTCCCGATCACCTTATTCTCATCGGTTGTGAAGAATTGTTGTTCTGGTTATTATACTAGAATAAGATATCAGTCATGGACAGGTGAACCATGCCAGTAAAAATGATGGTCAAACGTACTTAGAAAACAACGTAGTAAGGCAACCGGTTTAATTCGTGATGCCAAGGTTACGTGAGTTTACTTTCTCACTGCTAGGCAAAATTCTATCACCCGTTTACAGGATTCTTGAGTCAAAGGCTCCGGTTAAAGTCCCCATAGAAAAACTTACTTTTATGCGGTTAGCTCCTGTGAGAGGACGAGCCGGCTTCATGCATGCCCCGAACGGCATCTGCCCATGAGCGACGATCGGATGTGAGATCTGGGCACAGGGGAATTGAGTTCCGTTTCCAGTTGCGAACGCCGTAGACAGATTGGAGTCCTAGTCCCTCAACGTCCGATCTGACAGCACTGATTCATGTTTTCAGCTGTCCTCCGAAGCGACAGTGCCATCCTGGACATGGAATAGAAACGAGGCACTATTTTGAGATTTATGTGTCCGGACGTCGTAGGACGTGTCCAAACCGCTGATGGTGGAGTCATATCTACCTGCATCGTTTCTCTGGCAGTTATATGTGCATGATCTACTGTAGAAGTGGGCCAGCTGAATTGTTCCCTAAAGTGCTCCGCCAAACGATTCAGACGACGTCCCTGGGAGTGATTCAGTGAGCCGTCGGATTCCTTGGTTAATTCATCTACACCGGGCTTCTGTGGACCGGTACCTCTAATCAAACGAGAAACGTTGTGAGCATTGCCAATAGACACAGTCTTCTGCGTTTTCCTACATTTCGCGATCCACCACCGCTGAGTCATTTCTCCAGCTCTCAGCCAGTTGGTCTCACAGATTTACGCACTTCATTGAATATGGAATCCAGTGGGATGGATCTGCGAGCATCTAACAGAGCAACTGATGTCAAAGACATCCATCGTTTGTGACGCTTATATGAACCGAGGTCTTGTTTGGCATTGGAGTCGGCGTGCGAAGCTTCCCTTATCTGTTCCCAGCGTTTACTTCGGCCCTGGGCATTCGACTGTATCAATAATCAGGTAGACAGTTGTCTGAAAAGTGGACCGTCGGTTATCGCCTAGAAGAAACTGTTCGGGAAAAATGGCTTTAGCCATGGCGCGACCAAATACCAGACGTAAACGGAAGCCAGGACGTACGAAGGCGTTATATGAGTCCACAGGCACAGACCAAAATGAACGATAATCTCCGACCGATCCACGCCATCATATCCCAACACTACAAAATGTGCAAAAGATTCGCCGAGAGAATTCTGAATGACTCACTTCTCCCGCTTCCCAAGGACCTCAGCATGTGTGCTTCTTCCTCTTCTACCCGCAAGAAGTATAAAATGATTTATGCACGCACGACTGCCTAATGGTCCTCCGTTGTCCCTTACCTTGCTCGATTCTTATGCAACCCAGCAAAAATCGACGCTGAACTTAGACAACATTTACTGTCTTAGCTCCTAAATCACCCCTTAGCATTGCATTTTTCTGTTGTCTTCTGGTTTCTTTTTCTTGTAATTGCGGTGAGTATAGCTATGCACTACTGAATATTTATCCACCGGGGTGCATAAAGCAAATACTTGACTTGACTTGACCTAATGGCAATACGGTCAATCCGAGTCCAAGGTCGTGAAGGCAGGAGGACATCATGTGAGTCTATGCCGCTTTTTGTGGCGTAAGTTTGTACTCGCCGGAACCAATGTGGTAAAGCATACCTGGATGAGACAATCGCCGTTACCAATGCGATCGGTCGGGATAGCAAATTGAGCTGTCTAGTCCAATAAACGACTTACAGTCAAACGCAAAGACGCTTAACTGCAACTAGACAGCAGGCGGCTCCGTCACAGAGTGTCCACCTGTCATACGGGTGAATATCATCACTCACGCTTAAATACACGTACTATTGATCAGTTTAATGTTGATCGGTAGTTGTTAGTAGGTTAGAAATTTGTGTTAGATTCGATCTCAATAATCGACTGTTATTTATTATTTGCTTCTTCAAGTTCACCTGGTGCTGCACACGTTTGGCTCACCACCACTCCCAACTTCTGGTTTTAGAATATTAGAGCAACTCGGCTCCGGCTGCCAGCTTGTCAGGTCTCCCCACGCTTTCTATGCTCCACAAAACCGACAAAAAACGCCAAGACTTGTCTTTTTATTTAGTCGTGGGTTAGCAATCGTATTAATAGGAAGCCTCTGTATCGTCATTATCATCACCATCGTACAGCATTAAACAGAAGGACAAGCCCCACTGACCACTGTCGCAAGTTGAATTAGAAAGTATGAATATAGAAGATGGACACGGAGTGCACCTACCCCAGTAGACAACACACAGAATACAGTCTAACTGTACAAACGCACATCGATCAATCATTCTGATTCGATAGAAAGTGACAACACGATCGCCACTGTTCGCTGCCATATCTTTCAGTGTCTCCGATCAACTGGTTGGGGGATCTTTTTGACCCCAACCACGAAGACGTGAAGCACCTACTTTTCCTAAGTCTGCTGTACATCTTCTCATTCCTAGCTGCCACGTCATCTGTTGACCTCCACGTGGTCTCTTCCACTCCCTAGGAAAAACGGAGAATAGGACACGGTACGGTAGACGTGTGTTTGACATACGTAACACGTGACCCAACCAACGAAGTCTACTAAGCTGGATACGCTGTGACAAAACATCCTCTGAATTAATACCCACTACTCGCTTTCTGACCTCATCGTTGCTTACTCGGCTATTCCACCCAATCTTAGTGATACTACGTAAGCATCAGTGGTCGAAAACCTCAAGACGACGAACATCTTCAGCACGCAGACTCCAAGTTTCGTTGAGGATGTTCCGTGGATTCAAACAAGCGGACAACGTCGTCTGCGTAATCTAGGTCATATAGCTTTCCACTATTTCCTAGTTCGACGTCCACATCCTGATCCAAATTGCACGATGAGTGAATCGACCAGTCTTAATTGTGAGCATTAAAATCTAAGATGGTGATATGACAGTTTGGATCTATAAGAAACAAGTGCTTAATGCTTGAAGATAAGAAGGCAAAGTTAGATCAGTAGGTACCGTTGAGCGAACGGTAAACAACGCAAAAGTAGTGATTAAATTAAGGAAGTCGGAGCTTTAGCCGCATCAACTGAAATTCGTTATTAAAAGGTCTGGATTTTGGATTCTGGATGGGGCGACTGACTGGTGGACAAAGGCGTAGACACCAGCTTTAAGTGGGAAAGAGGAGTGAAAGGTAAGGTTAGAAATTGGAGGGGGGTGGTGTCCGATGAGGGGAAAATTTGAGTCTCGGTCAAAAATAGGGCAAGAGAAGAAGACTGGAGAACTGATATTACGGTTCATTCCACGAATGTTAATAGGATGACGAGTTCGTGCTTGTTTTCCGACTGAGCAGAGCGGGCAAAAGAGCGAGTGCGTGTGTGATTGTGCAATGTCATGAAGCGTAATGTGAAAGAAACTGGAAAACATGATCATGACTTAAAATTGCGAACCACATAAGGCGTCAACAGACCAGACGTGGTCGATAAATATTAAAATACCGCCACACCAAATGCCGTCTCCACGGTCAACCCCAGAACACCCATGGTCAAAACTTCACGTTGATTTTGCTGTACCCATTGACGCCACTTACTACTTCCTGATGGTTGATGCCCTCTCGAAATGGTCAGAAATAGCAGCGGTAAACCTCGTCACTTCACACGAGACAAAACAGCCCTCCGCCGAAGGTGTGCACAGCATGCATTACCAAATAGTGTCCGACAACGGATCTCAATTCACATCGGCAGCTTTTTCAATAATTTTGCCAGAAACTCAATACTAAACACACATTGTCATACCGTGCCACCCACAATCTGACGGACAGGCAGAATACTTTATGGACATATACAAACGGGCACTAATCAGGTCAAAACAGGGTAGAACCACGGGTTAAATTATTCAACAATTTTCATTCTTGTACCGGACAACACTAAACCAACACTCCATGAGGTGTCCCCGGCTGAAACACGAATGAACAGAAGACTGAAGACTATCCACAACGCCCTATTACCATCAAACAAGAAGGAATCAACGGAACAAATATGTCTTTTACGATGGCGCCTCAGTCTATGCAAAGGACTACACAGCAAGGAATCCGCATTGGACCCAAGCTGTGAGTATTAATCGGGGAGCGCCAAACCTTACGAAGTGGAGACTGATAATGGGACATGGATCTGCCATGAAAACCAGCTGCGCAAGCGATGTGATGGAACCCAAACGGTCTACAAGAACAAGCAGTTCAACTAGAAATTCTCTCGGATACATTCAAACTGTCAACACTGGCGCTACGAACCAAAGAACCGGAATGAGAGCCACTACCAAGCCGTTCATTATACAGAGCAAAAAACCCACTGTACAACTGCAACCGGATCCTAGTCGTCCAAGCTGCAATTATTAACCAAAAAGAAAGGTGTCAGAAAGTCTAAACTTTTTCCACGCAGCCATTAAGCAGCTAGAGCGTGCCATACCTGATTGAATAATCAATAACTTATCGAATCACTCAAGACGTAACCCCTTTTGCTGATCAAGAAGTCATCTACAGTCCGACACAAATTCGGTCAACGGATCAATGATCAATCCGGCGGACATTTTATCAGCCTAATCAGCCCAATAGGGCTTCAACCTAACCGGACGCCCGAGCTCGGGAATGATCGATTTTCGCCTCAAACATCAAGCAGTATTACACGTAAAAAACAGTCGTTTTGGCGAGCTGATTTGTCGTCTTCCGATGTGCCATAGCGGGCTGGACCGATCGGAGTCCCAAGCTGAGATCGAGTGAGCACGTTTCCCATTCACATCGTAGAAAGGAACCTGTGGGTCATAATACATTTTGCTGACGGATTTTTTCTTCTCCCGATGGCAGCAACTGATCCAGATTTTAAGAAAATGTGCCAGTTTCAACGAAGGCTGATGGAGATGGTGATTCTTAGACTAACGGACATCCGCTTAACTTGTGCACATACAGAACCGGCCCCAGAAACAATCCTGCAGAACGTGGAGAATTTTGTGCATGACCCACAGTCGGATATCACTTTCGATTCGTGGTTAAGTCTTCAATACACACCTAGCCAACAAAGACGATGAAACAAAGATCCAATTTCTATTACGGAAATTGGGATCTGCAGAACATGCTGGCCGCAGAAGTTTCATTCTCTCAGATCAATCTCGGAACCGCACTTTTAACTACACTCTTTATACTATCCCTCTTCTAATCATAGAAAGGAACCCGTGGATCATAATAAGAGGAGAAAGGACTTTCTAAACTTTCTCACGCGGGTGTAGTAGGGATAAGCACTGATAAGGTGGGAGGGACTCAGGCAAAATGACTCACAGGTAAGCTCAATGTAGTCAGTTCTCTGTCGTTAACAACGAAGTTGAACGATGCGTCAAAAGAAGCCTCAAGCAGAAAAAGCCACTAGGAAGCCAGAGGTGGGTATTTCCTTTGAGTGCATTGAAGGACCCGTTTTAAAAGGCCTAGTGCACTAAGCGGAAGGACTAAAAAGGGAACTGCAGGAGATGAGAGCTGGAGGGGAGCCCGTTATGATGAGATGCTGTAACGTTTTCATACTGAACCATGAGGAGCCGACCAGTACGAAGTCGAAAACAAGGCGGGATTTGGATAACAGGAGGGTGCATGATTTACTGAGGCTTCTCGGCATCAGCAAAACGGTAGGAATCAGGAGTACACGGGGCCGGTGTATAAGAGCAACCGCGACCGGCGAAACCAATCTTAATGGAGTTTGTAAACCTGAAAATCAGGGACCATCTGTGAGCAAGAGCGATGGAAGTATTTTGCCGCACAATGGGATGATATCGTACCGAGCTTGATGCCCCCAAAATAGGCATGAGGGCACAAGGAAATTTAACCTAGGTAAAAGGCAATTACAATCATCGCCTCAACATACGGGTTCGCTGGAAACAAGCTCGGCAATAATACTGGGTTCCATGGCCAGCACAGCCCACTCAGCAAGTAACGCCAAGCAGTGGTTATCACTGAAGACGTACGTGGAAGGCGAAAGCAGTCTTAGGCCGCTTATCATAAGGTCTCCCGGGCAGACGACAACGGGAATTGATACTGTAACGCCCATGAGGCGTACACCAGATCCCCACACGGTGAAGCAAACAATCATAGAGGCGGACCAGCAAACTGTGACGTGGAGCGCACTAGAAGCAAAAAACGTAGCAGCCACTAGGATATTCCGCCCGAGGCGGGACACTAACTACAGGAAAGTAAGGTAGTGTCGACTGAAAGGGCCATGACAGTGCTATATACCAATGCCTGCAGAATTAGGAACAAATGGGCTGAACTGACCACTAGAGCCGCATACTCCAATGCTGAAATAGTCTCAGTCTCAAAGACCTGGTTGTCCCTAAACAACCGTATACCACGGAGATTGCAAGACTACTATCTCGTCTATCGACAAGGCACGGAAATGACAGAGCAGGCGGTGGAATACTCTTCCTTGTTAGAGGACCAGTGCACATGGAATCAGAAGCTTGTGTACAGCAAGTACTCCAATGTGTGCTATTATCGTCAGAATGCAAACCAGGAAGACAGCTGTTCCATGCGCATACAGAAGCCCGAACTCAAGCTAGGGCGAAGACAAACGATTGATGGGTGCACTATAGCAGCTCCAGGCAACAGCAAGCGGACTTCTGGTGATAGGGGACTTCAACGTGCCAGAAGTGCATTAGACGACAGGTAGCTGTATCTCGGATGGAGCAGAGGAAAACTGTCTTGACTGGATGCATCACAGCGCTCTGGTTTAGCATAACAGAGGAAACACAAGATACAGATCAGAGCAGAAGCCTTCACTCCTTTACCCAGTGATCACAGGGAACGAAAATGACATAGATGAGTTAGATTTGCCGCCACCTTTGAGCAAAGGTGATTAAGTCACCAACCCTTCCTCAGAAAAACTACGCAAAACTTTTGGGAGGCTAAGCGTTGAAGAACTCAGAACTAGGGCTGCTGAACTAGACTGGGACGTAGAAAATTAAGAAGACGCAGTAGGGGAAATTTGGAAAAAGGTTAAAGAAAACCTTCTGGAGCTACAAGACGGCTTTGTCCAACATCAAGAATGCCAAAATAAGGACAAACCAGCTTGGTGGACACCGGCAATTCGACAAGCAGTCAAAAAGATAGACAAGAGCTGGCAGATCTTCAAGGCAGCGGGTAGCGAAAAAGCCCGGCTACGGTACAATGAGGACAGCAACTCGGCCATCGAACCGAGGGGCAAAGTGAACCTGTGGACTAGCACCGGCCAAAGATGCGAAACAAAACCCAAAGATCTACTACAAATACGTTTAACCAAGGGTTTCATTTAGGAGTAAGTGGGACCTCTGGTCTTTAGAGATGGGGTTGAAGTATCTGATGACGATGAAAGCAAATCCGACGCCTTGAACCTATACTTCGAGGGTGCACATTGGCCCTGACAACACCACCCACTTTGTTACAGCCCAGCGTAGCAAGGTTTGCTAAATGTGTCCGCACATTATATATATATATATATATATATATATATATATATATATATATATATATATATATATATAGAGAGAGAGAGAGAGAGAGAGAGAGAGAGAGAGAGAGTTTTACACCGGCTTGAGAACAGGCATGGTGCTGACGCAACAACAACAGGGAAAAACTACAAGGTCGAAATTAACAGACAACGTAAAGGCTCCAACAAAGTAAAACCGATTTTTTTTAATCTTCCCCGTACACGTATTGCACATTTTTAGTCTATTTTGCAATTGTTTATGGGAAACGAGAAGTCAACAGACAGGCTATACAGCATTTGCGCCAGTGGATTCGGTTCTGATCCATATCTCTCAGCGTCTCCCACAAACGGCAATCTTGGTCTCTTGGGTCCCAACCAGGAAGAGGGGAGGCACCAACCGAAGTCAAAGTCGAAGCTAACTTCTTCAAGCCCCTGCGCCAAGTGATAGCCCGGCTGCCGCGCCGTTCCTTCAAGCCTTGTATACCACGTTCAAAAAGACCACCAAAGGTAAACGATGGGTGGGTATAAGCAAAACGTCCGAGCCAGTGGAGGCTGAGTACAGTGATCATCTCTGTCACACGACGACAGACCTATTCATCGCTCACTTGATGTTCCCACCAGACACGAGCAGTGCTTCGGAGACATCGGCTCAGTTCTAGTTCAGTTTATACAAGAAAGACAGAGAGAACAGAAGCATAAAATGAAAAAGATCCGAAAATCAAACTATTTAGCGGAAATCACGAAGACAAAGAGAGTTCGAATGCAACTACGCCACTGGCCGCAACGCTTAGCCATACCACGTAATGTTTCCAACCATTTGGTAGGCGAATCACGTGCACCCCAACCTGAGAGTTTCACACGTTCTACTTGGCAAAATCCACTGGTCAAGGCTTTTATACCTTTTTCACGTTATGGACTAACCACCTGGACCTACCTTTCAACCATCACCAGCCTCAGAGGATAGCGTACGCCGAGAAAGTCTATCGGTGGACATGAGTAGCACGTCGCTGCCACATCGGTTGTCGAATACAGAAAGTTGCCGAGCATCCTAAACGCCGAGGGGACAGGTCTCGCAACCATAGAGAACACTGCGAACTCTGACACTGTACACCCTTCCCTTGAGGGAAGTCCGGATGTCATGGCGGCGCCACAGATGTCACAGGTTCGCGAAAGATGCTCTGATGGAGATAACTAGCATCGAAGAAACACAAATGTGTGCTCCCACCGATCCCAACCTGCAAATACTGCAACAGGAGACAGGGCAACTATTGGGAGGACCAAATATATATAAGTCGCCGGGGTCTGATGGCATACACCCAGCCATCATACAACCATTGGTTGCCATGATCAGCAAACATGTCTGTCGTCTCTTTTGCGCCACACTTAATCGAGGTATTACCGCTGAACTGGAAGTTAGTTACAGTTTTAGGTATCCCCCAGAGAGGGTCACAGTCGGAAGAGGAGAATCACCGCCCTGTAAGCTTTACATGCAATCTGTGCAAGTGTTCAGAGCGACCGGTAAGGGAGCATACGTAAACACTTAATTAACCACAAGTTGTTCTGTAGGGTGCAGCACGGGTTTTTGAAAGCTAAATCTTATCTCTCGAACCTTATAGTAATCTTAGACGAAGTCACTACCCAGCTGGATGAGGACAAGGTGGTTGAAGTATTACCTAGACTTCAGCAAGGCTTTTAACTCAATCAACCTTCGCCTGTTGACGAAGAAACTGAAGACGTACGGCATAGGAAAGCAATCACACAAGCGAACGTCAGTTTTTCTAACCAACAGGATGTATCATGTTAGAGTAGGAACCTGCAGGTCAAATGCAGCAGAGGTAACCAGTGGAGTACCTCAATGGTCAGTTTTAAGCCCACTGCTTTTCCTCTATATAAATGGTTGAGCGAAAGATTTATCACTAAAATGTTCCACTTTTGCAGACGATGTAGGATCAGGGGATCGCGATGATTTAGCAAGGGGCCCGACGCAGATAGTTAAATGGACAAACAAATGGGGTATGCTTTTAGACGAAAGTAAGCGTCACCTACTAACCAGAGCTTTAGTGGGAGTGACGGTAACAGAAGGCAAGGGACCATTCACATTTGAGGCGACACAATAATTAAGAGACTTGGGTGTCAAAATGATTGCAGACTGGCTGCTCACAAGATAAATGAGCTCTTGTGGTTTGACTTAGCATTTTTCTGCAAAAAGTTGGAAGTGTTCGCGCCTATGTACAACGCAGTAGTGAGGCTATTTTGAGAATACTGTGTACAGGTTCGGTCACCTTTTTGAGAAAGGATGCAGCCTGCTTAGAAAAGGCTGAGCATCCGGATCATATGAACAAAGACTTCAGGATATGGGACTCTTCTCACTTGGAAAAGGAAGACTCAGAGGGGGCCTTATTGAGGCATTAAAAATCTTATGGAAATTGTCGAGAATCAGTGCTGAGGATATACTCAAACAGGCCACTCATCAAAGAATCAGAGGCAACAGCTTAAAGTTTTGGGAGCCACGCTCTAGGCTACATGTGCAAGTGGACTTCTTCAGAAACAGAGTAGTGGAAATGTGGAACATTAACTGAGGAAATGATTAACGCACAAAGTGCAAGGCATTTCGAAAGGATGCTGGGTGCCAAGTAGGACGAGTTATTCTCAGAAATGGTATACCGAGAGTAAGGTAGAAATTGTGGCTTACTCAGGGCTCTTCAGTCATTCAGGCAGTCCTGTGCAACCTGTCCTCGTCTGACCTGACCGAACTCGCACAATTTTGAAAGCTATTAAATCCGACCACTCATTGATGTATGACATTCGGCGATGTGCCAATGCAAAAAAAATAGCTACGCAATACTAAATTATGCCGACTGATCATTGGTAATTCCCCCACATGAATACATTCTTCGCAAAACGCCGTAAACCAACATTTCCTGCATGCAACGAGACACAGGTGCTTGCCAGACCCCTCACAGATACTAATGGCGTGCAGAGGACGAAAACACCACCAAATAACTGCGCTAACACGAATGAACGCACCGCACTTGCTCATGAGCGTACCCTGTAAACTTGCATAAATATTATGCACATATATGTGCATTTTTCACAGACTACGGTGTTGCTTACGAACACAATTGGTAGAGTAGTGGTTTAGCACGACAGAATATAGATATTTGCATAGGTTTATTAATGCAAAGTAAAGGAAAGTTTCATTTCAATGCCGTAAGAAAAACACTAACTTCACGCGCGTTCCGTTCGAAGCGTTGGCTTACTTATATGGGTTCCACATGGGGCGAGGTAGTACTGCCTAAAAACCATAGTGATAATGCCCACGGCCATAAGGCCGTGTGGTAATAGCCACACTTAACCTATACTCTTTTCATATGGGCCCCGCATGGGCGTGCTGGTTGGGTTTCCGATTAAAAAAACAGGCAAGATTTACTTCATTCAGTATCACATGACACCTACGTAACTGCACCTCACGGTCTGCTTAGCGCTAATCACAAAAGTAACAATTTTATTACAGATACACATATGTATATACCCTGCGATGGCCCATTACCGTGAAACACATTCTGTATAAAATAATCAGAACAACAGTCGGAAACATCTGGGTAGTTCTTTTCCACAAATGACCACCATATCCTCGCCCACCGAACGCCAACACGTTGCTGGAAAGCCACAATCAGCGTTGTGCCACTAAGGTATCCCGTACTTCGAAGGACATATCAGATCAGATTCAGTTCAGTTCAGTTCAGTTTGCAAAGGACGGGTAGTGGCCACGGTGAATCGAGCCTTCAGAATTCCTTCGATGGTATGCATACCAGTTATACACCCACCACCGCACAGTGTATTTCGTCGAATCACCGGCAGTCGCGTTGGATAAGCAGGTTCACTGTCTCAACCAGCTCAGTTCAGTTCAGTTCAGTTCAGTTCAGTTTGCACAGGACTTGGTGTGGCTAGAGCCGATCGTGTGTCCAGATAGTTGTGTTGTCGGCGCGTTTCCGTAGCTCCCAACACTGCGTGATTTTCTTTTTCTGAAAGGCAGAAATTTTGTGCAGTATCAGCCCTGGCAGAGTAAGGTGGAAACAATAAGTAAATTGCATCTGACCCTAAAAGCTGCTTAACATAACTCGGGGTATACTGCCACCCAACATGAGTCTACTGCTTTCTTAAAGGCCTTCACTGTTGTGGTATTTATGACCTCTTCCGGTAGCTTATTCCAATAGGGTACCACTTTATTTGAGAAGTACTTCGCCCTAATTTGGAGCCTCGAATGTTTCCTTTGTAATCTAAGGCTATGCCCCCTTGTGCCTCTCTCGGGGATCAGCGAAAAAAGGTCTTCTCGACTTATTCCTGACAGTCCTTTCATTAACTTGAAGGTTTCTATCAAATCCCCGCGAATGCGCCGTCTTTCCATCGAGAATAGCTCTAGGGCACGGAGACGCTCTGTGTAGTTAAACCCCCTTTGCCCAGCAACCATTCTAGTGGCTAGCCCTTGCACTTTCTCCAGACAGTCGATATCTTTCTGGTAGTACGGTGCCCAGGCCTGCACGCAGTACTCCATATGCGGCCTAACTATGGCCTGATATATCGGAACGAATATCTCCGGATCTCTACACGACATAATGGATCTGACTCGAAAGAGTTCCCTCCTGGCCGTATTGGCTGCTGAGGTGCACTGCTTTGACTGATTGAAGCTGTTGTCCATTATAACGCCCAAGTCTTTGACCTGCGAGACCACTTGCAACGAACCCACACTATTCTCACTAGCCCCTGTATTTGTGGTCAAGCATTGACACTTGGTGAGGTTTAGTGGAAGGTCCCATTTCCGTGCCCAGTTTTGTACTGCTAACACGTCAAGTTCTATATCTACTCCCGCTATCTTGACGTCATCGGCAAACATAAAGGTGGGGTTTGTAAGCCCACGTGCTAGGTCGTTGATGAAGATGAGGAAGAGCAGAGGGCCGAGCACCGAGCCCTGTGGCACCCCACTTGTTACACCTTCCGGTTTTGAAACATGGTTCCCCACCTTAACACTAAAGGTTCGCCCTGCTAAGAAACTACTTATCCATTGTCTTGCCTTTCCAACAATTCCCATGGACTGCAGTTTGACGTCCAGAAATCTGTGGTTCACGGAATCAAATGCCTTGCTGAAGTCCAAGTAACAGACCGCAATCGATTGCCCTTCGTCCAGACGCTTGGTTACCTCATCGAGGAACAGCAGGAGATTCGTCAGACAGGATCGCCCTGCCACAAACCCATGCTGAGCATTTGATATGAGGTTATGTTGAACCAAATGCCTAGAGATCTGCTTCCTGACTATTCGCTCCAGGCACTTACACAGTACTGAAGTCAAGCTAACCGGCCGGTAATTTTCCGCCTTTTGCCGGGATCCACTCTTGTAAATGCCTACCACTGTTGCTCTCCTCCAGTCTCCCGGCACACTTCCATCTCTAAGTGACGTTTCATACAGCTTCGTCACCGGAGCCTTCAGGACCTCGGCCAGAGGCTGAACGATTGCTGGATGAATCCCGTCTGGACCTGCTGCTTTGTTTCTATTCAAAGTTTGCAACTCCGCGTACACTTCTTCTTCTCCTACAGTAAGTTTGGGTATTGGAGGCGCCTGTGGGCCCTCCATTCTTTCCTCCAAACTATTTTCTGGTCGATATATGCTCTTGAAGAATTCCAAGAGCGTGTCAGCCTTGTCTTCGTCGTTTAGAGCTAGTCGTCCCTGTGCTCCTTCCAAAGTTGCTACGCTCTCTCTCATACGTTTGTGAGATTGCACGTAGGCGTAGAATCGCTTTGGGTTTGTGCGGACCGACGCCTCTAACCGACGCTCGAAAGCATATTTCTCCACTCTTTGGATCTCTTGAGCCCTGTTCCTAGCCGTCATATAGCTATTCCATGCCCCCTGAGTTCTGTACAGCTTGTACGCCGCCCATCGTTGCCTACGAATAACTATGGCCTTGCGGACCTTTGACTTCCACCATGGGGGTAGACTTCTACTGCTTGCCACCATCAGGGGTGCGAACTAATCTGTAAGTTCGAGTAGCCCCATCTTGATGGTCTCCCAACGTTCCTCTACGGAGGCATTTGTGTGTCTCGGTGTCCACTGAATTTCCTCCGCCGCCTTCTTCAGTTCACCTATGTTGATTCTCCCATAGCGCCGACGTAACACGATTTCCTTCGGCGCCTTGCTTAGTCTTAGTGTGACCCTTAGGACTACATGATCACTTTTTCCAAGTGGCTCTTCCCACTTAATTTCCTTAACGTCCTGATGGTGCCGCGTTATGATTAAGTCAAGGAGAGACGGGTGCTGTCCACCTCTGTGTCTAGTGGCCTGTGTCACATGCTGCGTAAGTGCATGTAACTGGACCCACTGCAGAAACTTGTCGCCCGTTGATCCCCTTGGTGCGATCCCGCTTTCCCAGTTAATTTCGGGTAGATTGAGATCCCCTAATAAGATGAACTCCTTTGTCTGTGCCAGCACCGCATCCAGCATTTGGAAGAGCTCAACATCTTCCTCATCTGTGGCTAGCGGTGCCCTGTAGATACAGATAATGCATACTGTACGCCCCTCTATCTTAATAAAGCAGGATCTGACCTGTACATTACCGGAGACTAAGTTGAATGGAGCCTCCCAATGGCCTATGTCGGTCCGTATTAGAAGTGCCACTCCACCCAGTTCACTCTGCACAGGACAGGTAATGGCCACGGCCAATCGAGCGTCCAGAATTCCTTCGATGGTATGCACACCAGTTATGCACCCACCACTGCCGAGTGTATTTCGTCGAATCCCCGCTAAAAATGAGAGGGAAACGAAAAACCTCATCGCACATCAACTGCGTGAGATATTATGCATCGTGAGCGTTCACTGAGACAGTACGCAATGAGGGAAAAAGTCTGCCAAAACATACTCCAGAAGGACCACAGTGCTACCCGTCATCCATCTAGTTGATATACTCAAGGCTCACTACAAGGAAAGATCTCGTACCACTTGCGATTTAGGGCACCTTTGAAGGATTGGACTGTCTGCAGATCTACCATTTCACCAGGCAGACCGTTCCAACTGTTCACAGCCCTATTGCTGAAGAAGTGCGATCTAGCCATCAACCTAGATCGGGCTTTTATCAACTTCTTTTCGTGTCCCCTTGTTCTGGAGTCTATGGCCACTTGGAATAGACTATCTGGTCTAAGGCCAGAAAAGCCCTTCATTACCTTGAACGTTTCTATGAGATCCCCTCGACGTCTCCTCCTTTCCAACGAGAAGAGATTCAGGTCGCAGAGTCTCCGCTCGTAAGTCTTGCCCCTCTGCCCTTCAACCATTCGCGTGGCGAGACGTTGGACTTTCTCGAGACAGGCGGCGTCCTTTTTGTAGAAGGGTGACACGCTGCCACGCTTACCCTCGAGAATCCTCCGTGAGGACAACTGAATAAATAAAAAGGCCGCAGTTTGCTGTATTTTATAGTTTGACGGGGAAACATTTATTGTCTTGGAAGAGAAGGGAGTGGAAGAGAGAGTGTAGCCTTAGGATATGCTCGTTTGGCTAGTCATAGTCCGGGAAAACCTCATTCCAGCAGTCACCCAGCCGTCGTTTAAACATGACGACACTATTCGCGGCTACAACATGGGGTGGCAGTTTGTTCCACGGGGTCTTAACGCGGCAAGAGAAGAAAAGTACTCTATCGCTTCCGATGGCGCCGGGTTTTATCAGTCTTTGTTCGTGTCCCCTGAGCATCAAGTTCTTACTAAAAACGGCCTGTCTGTTTCGGGTAACCTGTGGAGCTGTTTGAACGTCTCTATCAAACCCCCTTTAGGCTTCGCCTATTGAGCGAAAATAGGTCGAGTGCTTTGAGGTGTTTTTTGTATGCGCTGTCCCTCAGCCCATTGATCACCCTAGTAAACCGTCTTTGGACTGTCTCCGACAGCTATTTTTCCTTGACTAGTTTCGGTGCCCAGGCCTGGAAGCAGTATTCCAGGTGGGGGCACGCCTACGTTTCGTGAAGTGGCAATAATAATTTGGCTTCCCGAAACCTGACGGTCCGACACAGTTGAAACATGGGCCTATTGCCCTTCGATGCTTCCTGAAGGCACTGCCTGGTGGTCTGGAAGGTTTCATGTGCTTGAACACTAATCCAAGTTTTCCCTCAAGGACTATACAGCCCATCACACACTTCCAACCATATGTTTTTAACTGCCTTCTACCCCCCCCGGGTGCTAGTTTGTTGTCCAGTGAATGCAGCTCCAAAGTTGTAGCCCTTGAAAGGGATCTCATACAGTTGCCTCTCTCCTCTTCCATTTTACTCGCCACCTTGCCCAATGGTTCCCCATTTGTGGTGTATATCAGTATCCTTGTGATTCATTTCTTCTCCCTCAGAAAACACTGATCTTCAAATATATTCCCGTTGACTGGTCTTCATTATCCATTTCATTTTGAATCATGGTTAGCAACAGCGAACTATGTTATTTCGGTAAATGCCCTTATATATCGTCCTATATCTTCATCCCGGCTACCCTCCTACAAAGATTACCTCAACGAGTGGTTCCTCAAGCGATCCAAACGAATCTTAGCCCATTGCAAACTATTTTTCCCCTGATTAAAATCAATCCAGGCTATACCCAGATATAATCAAATTTTCCCATCTCTCGACTCTTCGTTCCTGGTCCATTGACCACTCCGATGCTTTTGACCTGTTTTCTGCCCGTCATTTGCTCCTCCTAATCATTTTCGTTTGGTTATCTTCGTCTACTAACACATCCTCAAATATCCCCGATTCCTCCCTATGTCAGCTTGACTTTCGCCTCCCAATATCATGGCATCTACTTTGTTATTCAACCCTGGCCCTAAGCTTGGCTTTTCCATCCCCACGGGTCTTGGCTTCTTACCTTGTACTATACGGCTCTAGGGACCTTGTGCATACATGGTTTTGTTTTGCCTTTTCCATCCATTACTAGTTAGGGCCTACCCAGTCTACTTTTCCATTTCCACTTCCCATGCATAAGCACAGAACTTGCTGTGAAGTCACACTGCCATGTGTTCCACGTCGACCTTCACCCCGGCCGACAAATCTTGCCTTCGAATTTTATATCCCGCCTTCTAGGCTCCTCGTAATCAGGCCACCAAAGCCCGGAATACGTGATTCCGTCTGCTGCCCCGTGGTCGCTGTGGAGGATGTGACTTCCCGAGTTCATTTCATAAAGTGCCTTTCAGGTTAAGTGTCCAGCATACGATCATCCCCGTCTACTGGTTCTGTTTGCGGATTGCAGGTTTTTTCTTTTTACCGTTGTACATGTCCTTTACCCTCCACAATGTCACTCTGACCGTTTTTAATCGTGCTCTTTCTTGCATGATGATGCTAGCGTTGCCTTAATAAATTGCGCTTCTTGTGTCCTGCGTGACGGACTTTTCATAACGTTACCTGTCCAGTCTATAACTCCTACCGGTGACCACCAGTCACCCTCGTAATGCGGAAAGACGGCGTACTTTTATACCCACGGCCATTCCCTTCGGTAAACATCTCAATGACGAAATTTATGAAGCCCCTGCGCTAATATAGTCAGTGGGCCCACTGCAATCATGCCTTATCGCATGTCGGAACTCGTATTTTGCGTCAGTTTCATCGTCACCCTCACTATTTGTTGTCGTTACGAGTCCACCCTGAATTGTTGCATGCTCTGCAGAATAGCAATGACCACCGATTGGAGTGGCGACTAGCCGCTTGCTCCGTCAGTCCCATCGATTGCCAATTCGATGCTTCCTGTTTCGATCTCACATATGTTACGCACCTTAGCCCGATCACCGATACATTTCAGGCCACCGCCGTCAAACATTCTATATACCAGTAAAACAAATCAGCTGATCTACTCTTACCTGCCTTCTCCGGCCGCTTCCTCTTCCCATTTTATCCCTACGATTTCGCCGACCTTGATAGCCAACATCCCAGAAGCGGGAGTGCCAAGCTCTCAGGAGCGCCTAGACCCTGGTAGCCTGCAAATGCGGCCCATCCTCAGGACAATGAAGATGGCTCGGCTGAGTTAATTACAATTAGGGTAGCCTTTCACTCGGAAATAATACACGAAGACGGGTAGCCTCAAATGCTCGAGGCTGTTGCAGCGACGAAAAGAATCGACATTGCCAGGTTCCTGGAATTCCAAGAGCACCAGCATGCCACCACTTGGGAGCCTTTACCTGAAAGATCCTCAGAAATACAAAGAAGCCCTCACAAAAATGTGAAAGCCTTAAAAATGGTGGGGTCAACCCTTTATATTAGGCAATTTTATGCCATAAAAAGGAGATTGCTGTTAACATGGTCACGTCTAACATCTCCGCTTGCTCAAAGGCCACCGCTCTTGGGGATCCAGAGACGAACAGCCCACCACGCACCCATAAGCACCCAGTTGGCAGGGATAGTCCTTGGAAAATTTCACAATAATGACAAGCTTGAATCAGTTGCAACAGCTGGAGCCTGACGTCAGGCACTTGCTCGTTTTCCTTGGTAAAATGTCTGACGTCACCGGAAATAATGAGACCGTGTCCTTGCCCAAGAACGCGAGCTCAATAAAAGCGGACAGTGTCCCAGCACCCTGCTAAAGGATTCTGCAAGGGACTTGAATATAGACAAACTTAGGGCGTGAATATCAGCCCCTGAAGCAGAGGTATTCAGCCCCAAAACCTCTGATAAAGCTACTTTCCCACATCGGCTGCCAACCAAAACTACTGCTGATCAACTAATTTTGGACACGACGAGGAACTTGCAAGCCTCGGCAGCCGGCTCTGAATAAACAGTTATATGAGGCACAGCTCCTGGAGATGCAAATCCAACGCAACTAGCACTGGAAACAGGAAGAAGCTCGGGGCGCAACCTTCTCCAAAACCTGTCAAGTGCTCCTGGCTGATCAACAAAAATCACAAACAGATATCGGGTGCAATCCTAGAACCCCTTCCGAGGGAACCGGAAACCGACCTGATCATGCAAAAAGCGGTAATTAAAATGTCCACTGGGTGTTCGGAGTAGTACCGGATCTCCCACTGCGCATATTTCAGGTGAAAAAGCCGCGGATAGCCCCGGTTGAAACGGCAGACCCAGTATTGCAAGTATCTCCAGTAAGCTGTCTAACTAGACGTGAAACAGCAGGACAATCGAACACCAGGGATCCTGATGAATCGGATTCAACTTCAGACAATACGGCCTGCACAGCTGTTCCAAACCCTTTTCCAACCTTGATGGTTTCCAGGTCAAACAATGCCAATAACCGTGAGGGAAGTAACGCTGTTCCTAAAGATAATATCCAAGTCAGTCTTAATAAAAAACAAGGAAAAGCATCCGGAGGAATCCTCAGAAGTAGCCGCAGCTTCAACCAAAGTTTGAACACAGCCAACAGAAAGTTATTGTTGGGTCACCTTATTCCCACTCTTCCATAGGATAAGATAAAGAAGCCCAAGCCATGACGGGCGAGAAGCGGAAGACATTAAATGGAAATTACTCCGCTCCATCTGGCTGACACAGTAATCGATTCTCTGAACAGCCATTTTCGCTCAGGGGCTTGTCAACCCCAACCGCCAGAGGGGGATCGTCTCTCCCAGCAGCGACCTTGAGCACCTCAGACAAGCCCATTATGTCTCCGCCACCTCTTACTTGGGCACCGTTCTAATGACGACACCTCCTCCGCGGACGATAACCCCACATAATAGAGTTTTCTCTGTTTAAAGCGATCAAGTACGTATGAAAATTGCCTCAGCCTCCCAAACAAAATGCGGGAACTGAGACAATTAGTAGAACACTAAAAAACCCCACTTCAGTGCCATCAAGGGGATCTGGCTCATGCCAGACTTTCAAGGTGATGAAGAAAAACACCAGATCACACACTTCTCCGTCATGATTCAGGAAGAGAACGTGCTGGTGTGGTGGCTCTCTACGCTGGCAACCTCCTACCGCCGGCCGTCTCCCCTCGATATATTCCACCAGATATAAAGCTCTGCTTTTAGGTATTTTTTGCCCCTGAACCCTCTACTATTTCACTTCTGGGTGGGATTTACCGCTCGGCCTTCTATATCACAGGTAGGTTCAGTCCCGATGGCGGAGCTCCTGAAAACCTTCAAAACATTTCATTCTTTTGGTCACCCCCTTATTATATGGGATTTCACCGCCCCGGGAATGGATTGGAAAAGCCTCCGCACCGACATTCAGTTTGTCAGGGCAATAACCGATCTAATGGCTGAGCGATTCTGGACAAGGCGCATGGCCTGTCCCACCAGACTTAGATCAGGCCAAGCCTAATCTCTTTCGGATCAGGCGGTAAACGATTTCAAGCATAGCGTAGATGTCATCAGTCGTCTATAGCCCCTAGGTAAGGGCAATCACGCAGTTCTCTCTTCCGACTACGTATTGAAGCGGCCAGCTGCATTCCCTCTCATAAAAACTAACCCGGTCTTTCAAGCGATTAGATTCTCAAATGACGTGGGACTTCATCTAAAGCGATTTGAGCGAAATAACGGACAACAGGGCATGAATGAGCGCAACAGGCTGCTAGGGAAACGGGTATTGAAGGCAGATATTATATACATGCCTGGAATCCGAGAGATTCCAAAGGGTGGAGCATATATGCCACCACCGATTAGGCGCCTTCTCGGCAAGCGCTCCTAGTCGTCCATCAAGTACCGAGCCATATCCCTTCCAGCGGATGCCGAAGCCTTCAGATGAGTGGGGAATCTCTGCAAGTCCGGGATTAGGAAACACTTAAAAAAGCTACAGAAAGGAACCTTGGATCGGGTGGTACGAACCGTTCCTTCTTTCTTCTATAAGCATCTGCACCGCAATCGTGAGTCAGGGTCGTCAACGCCCGCCCTGTTGCTCTCTACTGGCCCTCCTTGCACATTCCCCTTGATGTAACGGAGGTTTTCAAATTACTTTTCGTTTCAATTTTCAATAAATCAGTAGCACTTGCATGTAAACACCCATCTCTCCAGCAAAAAGCAGCTGGTTTATCTGTCAGAGCCATTCGCGCGCCTAGTGGATCATTTTTCCCTTATCCGAACTTGGAAACCATGGGAGGACACACGGAAAACTCTTCGTAACCCATCCACGTACCTTTATCAGTCAACACTTCTTCTCGTCCCGAATAATATCGCTGTGCAAAGCCTCCCCCAAGGGGTAGTGAATGTCTACCTAAAATGAACATTTGCGGCCAGACTTGGAAACTGGCTTGGACCAACGCCAAGTACAGCTTATTCTTTGATCTCCCCCCGCGCAGGTTATCCTGCCCTATAACTTCACGTCTCCTCTCCAATCCTATATATTTGTGCATGTATGCGGCTATAAATGGACCCATTCTCCTCCTTCTCACAAATGTATATGTATATCGCTGTTCTGTGTAGAAATTTCGAAGTAACAAAACTAATGATGATGTTTTGACGAATCCGTATTCATATTTTCGGATCACGTACTGCATAAGAAACGTTCATTTTACACTAATGTCACTTTTGCGAAGATGGTTGCCCCCTTGTTGTCAAGTTCTGCCATTCCAGCCCGGTGGCACCGGAGAAAAGAAGATACACACAAGAACCGGGAATATTTAGGCTCAGGCCTTGCACCCGCGAACTACTTCAAGAATATTTCAAGACCTGTAATCTTTGCTCTCTCCAGAACCTGGCTAAACGAGGATGTGCCTGACGCTGAATTATCTCTTTCGCTCTACTGCCCGTTCCTTCAGGCAGAATTCGCTCTGGAAGTAGAGGTGGTTTATGGATTTGCACCAGAGATGAGATCTGGCGTAATTCATATTCTGAGAACCGTGTGGAACATAGTGACGCACCATGGAGTTAAAAGAAAACGGTCTGAGAATGATACGTGAAACCACTTCTATCCCATTAGATACCGACTGCGTAGCACCTAAATGCTACGTTCTACGAGGCCTCAGGCGACGGATGGGCATTTTCTGGTCCTGGATTACCTCACGGCACCTTATATCGATTGGAAGGCTCACGGCTAAGCCGCGGCAGCGGATAATTCCTCCCTACTCCAGCATACTCCAAAAGTCATCCGGAGCTTCATTAACACATCCATGAACCTACTCACATAGAGAAATCCGTTTTGGACTTAATTTTGCCCCTTCACGTGGCACCTGGCCACTATCAGTGTTCACCGAGGTTCGGCATCCGGTCTACTTTTTTCCTGGCCTATATCGGCGATCTCCCAACCAGTTTGAACTCATCACGCCTGCTCTATACTGACGATCTAAAGCTGTAGCCTGTACTCATTTCCAATACGGACAGGATGGCGCACTGGTGCTACGCATTGGCCTTTCCGATAAACCTACATAAGTCCGCACGCATGCGCATAGGTCGGATGCAGTCAACTGCAGGCTACTCTCTCTCTGGCACTACTGCGAACGATAGCTTACGAGCTTGATATTGAGGTGATGTTGCTGGCCAACTTAGAAACAAGTGGTCATTCAAATAGAGCATGTGCCTCGGCATGGAGCTTCCTTGAGATATTTCTTTACCCCTCCGGAAAACTCTCTCATAGTGCTTTTCGGCTGTCGTACACCACATATTCTAGACCTCGGCAACAGTACCTTGCGGCAACTGCATTCTCTTGAACGGCTGACGGATCCGTCAAGCTTGAAAGAGTTTGGAGGGCTTCTACTCGCCCCATTGAGGATCGACACGGGACTGGCCACGGAGGTCACCTACAGTCAACTGGACTGTTCCCAGAAACCCACCACAGGATACGAGGCGACGTCATTTGAATTCGTCACACTATCTGGGGCGACCTAGGACGAAAACCGCAAGGAATCTTCCAAGTGTTTTAGCCTTGTCACACCCAGGGATATATTGAAAATTTTGAAGCCGAAATCTAGTCGTTGGCAGCTGGTTTACCCCTTGTCTCAAAAAGTTACAAAGTCGGAACCGCTCCCAGCGGAGGTTGAAAGATGGGTACACTGCCTTTATTTTCAAGCGAATGCTAGACGACTTTATGGCTGTGACGAGTCATCTTCTCAGAGGTAGCCTTATAAATACGGCCCAGCATAGTTCTCTTAAAAATTGTTCATGTTATACTCGTATGACCGATCTTTAAGCCTCACAACGAAGCCTGCCAACAACGGCTGGGGGTTGAGTATGATTTTTCCCGACATGACCGAGAATTTTGATGGAGTTTCTCTCTTTCCGCTTTTAGCCAAAGCAAAATCCCGGGGACTTTTTGACCCATTACACTTCTGGTTGTCTTCTCACTTGTCTTCACGCAATCAGGCTGCGGGCTTGCATGGCCCGGTGTCACTGCCAACAGCTGTAACTGGAGAAGCCTTTCGAGGTAGCATTTTTAGGACCAATACTCCTTCTTATGTATGTGAGCTACTTATTTACTGTAATCCGTCACGGAATTCCTTTTTGCTTTGCTGACGACGTAAATACATTATATGCATCCAACGCCTGTTTTTGAACACAATCATCGGCAAATTATTGCAGGATCCCACTTTACTAAGCACTTTGGGGACTACAGGTTTATTGAATTCTCCCGCCAAAAAAAGTTATTCTAACTCATAGTTGTTCTCTCTCACCAGGGCTGTCCAGCACACTTGGTCAAATAAACGCAAACAACACATCAGTACGAGATTAGGGATTCCAATACTCTTGCGCTTTGGGCTTCCCGAAACGCGAAGCTACTCAGGTTTCCAAGGTCCAAAGATTTATTGGATTATGTCATACAACGTTTTCGTTACGAGAAAGTAAACTAAAAGTCTACTGGACTCATGTTGAACCATACCTAGAGTATAGGTCAATGGCTCATTCCAACATGCCACAGTGTGACCGAATATCCATAGGGAATACACAAAGATTATTCACGAAGCGAATATTAGGTTATTCTACAATCCTGCCTATAGGTAACACCGCAACCTTTTTATCTGGGTTACCCTGGATCCACAGGGTAAAAATTAGGCTAAGTTTTTGAAATCTTATTCAAATTTTCTTTCAAAATAATTCTTTACTTCGAATTTTCATGGATTTTGACCATCAGAGGATTTTTCTAGTTTCCTGGCAGCTCACTATGAGCCTACTCTTTCTCATCTCCGGTGAATGGTTTACACCAAATTATTTGCATCTGAAATCATATTCCTGTGGACAGCGGTGGGCTGCGGACATTCTCTACGAATAGATCATTGGCTTTATTCTTTTTATCGATATGGCCAAAGGTCTCTGGTGCGTGCGACTGGAGATTTACTCGTCACTTCCCGTACCCCACGTGCAAAGGAGTTCAGGAAACTATGTTCCGTTCATCAGCATCCATGTTACAAACATCATTTTTAATTTTTACGAACCATCTTTGCCTGAATTCCGATGGTTCGTTTCATTGCTCTAAATTCTTGTCACAAACCGGACTCTCATCTTTGCTTTGAGAATGAGTTGCTCAGCTTGAACTTCGTTTCGACCCTATTCGGCAACCTCATCTTCTGTACCTAACCTTCTGCTGTTTTCAGCTGCAGTTGTTGATTTATTGTTCAATTTGGAGCTTTAGAACCCAGAAGGAAATCTATTGAGGTTTGGATCTTGTGAAATTACTTAATTTGATGTACATAGTACCGTGGCTATTTGGAATCGACTTTGTTTTCAATTTTGTCGCCACGCGTCGCTCGAAAGTTATAGTGGCTGGACCTTACAGTACCCAATGCCCTTGGCAACCACTGAGATATGAAACTACGCAGTCATTCGGCAAGCCTTTCCGAATCAAAGGACAGGTGAACCAAACCCTTTCGGCCGTAGGCGTTGGTCACTTCTCTAGATCAAGCTGTGGTATATAAGGTTGTTCCAGAGTTAGTTTCATTTCCCATAGAGCTAAGGGTTATTTGCTTTTAGCTGAGTTAAAGGAGAAGTGTGTTGCGGAGCAGTTGGAGTTAGATAAGTAACGTAGGCCGCTCGAGTTGGGGAATGCGACGGAAATGGCGAAACTATGTTGGGCATTCGCTGAGGAAGAAGAAAATGTAGTCTCCGGAGATGAAGTGAATGGTGAAGTAATGGTCAATGAACGTTTCCCTCTCTACCTGTATGATTGCCACTTACGGAAAGATGCACCACGGAAAACACACGTGATTCCAGTGGCGGAACCTGCAGTGGACCGTTGTTTGGATTTACCCAGGGTGGAACTGGAGCATTTTCGGGCTGCTGGTCGATGTATTTGCCGTTCGTAAACCAGTTTAAATACTACGCCTAAGATAGAATTCAAGACGATGGTCACCGCTTATTTATTTGATGTAATACAGCAAGGTACAAGCAAGGGATGCGACTGCCGAATGTGTCATTTTGCCTCCATCACTAGCATACAATATGGCTAAAGTAATCCTAAAGGATCTGTATGGACAAGATCATGTAGTGGCTTGTTCACTGGCTGACGACATACAGCAAGGTTTGAGGCCTGTGGTGTAAGATTTAGGTGCCCTGACCAAGTTGTCTTTGAAAACGCTCAGCCGTAAGGATGCTCTCACGCGGGTGAATTGCAAATCAGGCCTCAGCTCAAGGCAGAAAATGAAGGGATTACTCGAGGAATACCAAAGCTTCTCCAGGGTTTGTGGGTTAGGGCCGTTGTTGATATCTGGAGAGGGAGAGATGAACCCGGGCTCCAAGGTCCGCAGGATTTAGTGTCCCGCGAGGTGCGGATTGCTCAAAGTAGGTCAGGTAAACTGGCTGCCGATAGCAAGGCTCAAGGGCATTTGCGGCCATCCAATTGGTAAAACTATGCACAAAGCCCGAACTCAGAAGCAACACTGTTCACGCAAAAGCAGGGTAGCACATTGTTGGCCGCAGCCAATAGGTGCTCGGCATGTAAAGCTATACACAAACCTGAGAAATATCAGCGCTCGCTGTCTCGCAATATACCCAGTCGATGGACATTTCTCAAAAAAGTTGAGGCTCGTTTTTCGTGTCTCATGTGGACAACTGTCTGGCAACTGTTCCGTTTCCAAACCATGTTCAATATTAGATTGTCGGAAACGGTACCAACCTCTACTGCACGCCACAAAGTGTCCACCTTCTGTATCAAACACAAACTGATATTTTTCTACCCGTCACTTCATCGTTTTTGCCAGCTGTGCCCATACTATTGTCGTAGTTGAGCACCACGCATCGATTTTTCACTAGTTTCTCGTTTCATGCTGATGCATTACTTCCTTTTTTTCTGAAAGCAAAACAATCCGTTCAAAGTCCATATGTTTTACCCGGTCACTCCATTTACCATCACTTTGGCGACTACGGCCCAGATTTGTAGTCCATTTGGTTTATCACACAAACTCCACCCATATCCGGCTGCCGAACTTTGCAAACCTATTCATCGGTTGTTCTGTGTATTTCCTTCCCCATGCTCCATTCCGACAGATCGTCTCAGACACTTCCGATGCTTGATACACTCTTTTCTCTACGTGAAGTCTTTGCTGAGAATTATAAGTATGCAAATACTTACCTGTCATTTAACTGGTCATCTCTCTTGCAAGCCACTATCGTAGTAACGCACCACACATCGAGCTTTTTCTTCTGGCAGTCACCAGTTTCATACTGATGCATTACATTTCTTTCTTCTGAAAGCAAAACAATGCGCTCAAAGTCTATATGATTTTATCTGGCTACTTCTTTCACCAGCAATTTGACATCCATAGTCCAGTGTGTTGTTCGTTTTTTTACAACTGGCCCAACCGATATACGGTCAATGAACTTCAAAATTGTAATCCTCGACCGGTTTTCTTGTTCTTTTTGTGTTGTTTCACCATTTTTATCCTTCGATTTCACATCGTAACTCCTCTCATACACTGCAAAGCTCTACTGCTTGAATACGTCTCCTTCAGGAATGTTCCTCTCTGACGAGATCCGTGTATCCGTCAATCCAGTTTGGTTCTCCGACAGGACGGTCTTCTTTCTGTAGGATTTGTGTGATTCTATACCATTTCCCACCCACTCCACACTTTGGCAGAATAACTACACCTACCTCCAGTCGGATCGACCACCTGACCTCGAGTTTAAACTCGCCGGGCGGTACAGCAGCAATTGACTTGAATGCTTTCTCTCATATTTAATCGAGTTCACTTAATTGTACAATCCTTCTGTAACTTTCATTCAGCTTTCAACTGTAACGTGTGATCTTGCATTGCAGCATGCTTCGGGGTTACCCGAAATAAACTGTTATTATTACTATTACAGCACAAGGGCTGCAGCTGGATAAGCTGGGGACGGAAGATTCCTAAAAGCCTGGGCACTGGACCAATAAATATGGGGCTACTCTTTCTCCAGAATATCGATTCACTTTAGGTGTGCCACCAATACGAGTGGATGGATAGGAGGCTTTGTGAAGACCTACGCTTTTCTGGACAGGGGGTCCGGCATGACTTTAAAACAGAAGGACCTTATGGAGCTGGTGGGTCTGAAGGCCTTTCGTACCTCACTTCCGGTTTCGACCCTCAATGGAACCGCCGCTTGGAATTCGGGAATAAAGGAGCTGCTACTGAACTCATCGTTAAGGACTGATTTAATGAGTATAGAACGGGCCTTCTGTGTTGATAGGCTACCAATCCAAGCAGCCCAGTACTGCCCAAATGCGGAAATTTTTCCTGGCCCCGCCTGCACTGCTTCCAAAGGCAGAACCTGAGAGATTCGGAAGTGCAAATCCTGCTAGGTGCCGACTTTCCAGAGGCCCACTGGGCATTGGAGCAAAGACGTGGTGAAGGAAAACAAGTCTGAGCAGTGCGCACGACCTTAGGATATATTGTTCTCGGTCTGATAAACCAGGAATCACGCCTTTTGAGGATGGTAAACCACCTTAAAACGGGAATCCATCCCATACGGGAACAGACCGATTGACTAAACGGCATCATTTTCTGCGATGGGAATGCATCAAGAAACTCTCTTTCATTAGAAGACAAACAGGCAGTTGACACGGTTTCCAATGCCATAACCATGTTGAACGGACATTGTGAAGATGTGCTTCCATAGAGAAATCCTGCAGTGAGACTTCCACATAATTGTACTGTAGCCACGGAGAGATTGAATGGCTTGAGGAAAAGGTTCACGCGTGACCCTTAATTCTTTGGTAAGCATTCCACAGTAATAGAGGGATGTGTGCGCAGGGGCCACGCCCAGTTGATGCCCGATGTACAGTTAAGAATGAGTTTTGAGCCAAAATTGCACCTACCACATCAGGCAACAACAAACCCTAAAGGCCTAGCAAGTTCGTGGTGGTGTTTGACTGTGCCGCTGCATTCCAGGGACGCTGGTTGAATGACTACTTGCTACGGGGACCGGATGTGACAGCACTCCTAGTTGGAGTGTTGCTTCGTTTTCGAAAGGAATCTTTTGTACTGGCTGCAGGCATTGAGGAAAGGTATATGCAGGTTCGAGCACTGACAAGAGATAAGGGAGCATTAAGAGCCCTCGGTAGAGAGTGGTCATCTAGGTGGTAATCTTGTTTATCATCAAATGAATGCCAATCCATTCGGTTCCACTTCCTCTACATTTTGTGCGAATTTTGTGTTATCTCGCACGGCAGACGATTGGGAAGGACAGCATGAGGAATAATTCTCCAGGGCCGTGTATGATAACTTCTGTGTACATGACTGTCTCTTGCTCTTGCCTGCTCTGGAGGATGCAAGTTATCACCATCCAGATGAGCGAATTACTATCACGAAGCGGACCCTGGCTTCATATTTAGGGGTGTAATAGTAAGGATGTGGAGGATATTTTATGAAATCTGAACTGGCCCGTCCCACTTTGGAAATAGGTGGTTGCGCGCCGGTGCCGCAGAGGAAGTTGGGATTGAAATGGAGTGCAACAGAAGACTCATTGCAGTTTTCATTTACAATACGCGAAAAACCTCAAACAAGGAGTAGCTTGTTGTCTATATTATCATCATTGTTCCATCCAAGGGGGTTGGTTTCACCTTTTGTTGTACCGAGCAAGGTGTTCTTGCAGCCGTTGTGTCGCTTGAATCTTGGTTGGGATGACTCAACTGGATAAAATTCCCTCCATGGCTGGAATGAGTGGTTAAGGTTTATGAAACAACTTTGTGCATTCAGTATTCCGCATCGTGTTCTTGGAGGTGACTCACTGAAAGAAAGTGCACTCTTAAGTGTACTTTGTGACGCTTCTGAAGTTGGCTATGGAGCAGTGGCGTATTACAGAATGGTTTCAAAGGAAATAGCCCCCTTTTGTACTCTTCTGTTCTCCAAGTCAAAGGAAGTTCCTCTGAAGACCGTAGAGATCCCTCGGTTGGAGTTAGCCACAGAAAGACTAGCCTTTAGGGTCTCTATGATTCTTATAGAAGAAACTCTAATCAAATTTGATAGGACTTGCCACTGGACGGACTCTGCTATAGTTTTCAACTACGTGAACAACACCAAAACGAGATTTAGTACGTACTTTGCGAATGGTGCAGCTGAAATCCACCAGTGTTCTGATCAATGGCAGTGGAGTCATGTCAGATCGGAAGCTAATCCTGTAGAATTGGCATCAAGGTGCAAAACATTACCGAGTGATATCAGTTGCTGGTTCGAAGGTCCTAACTTCTGGATGAGCGATGAGACCTTATGGCCGACCAGTCCTAAGGTTACTGAAACACCACCGAAGGTAGAGTTGAAGCAGCCTTCTAGTAGTATTCTCACAACACAGCAGGATACACGGACGGCCTCATTCCTGGCTAGGTACTTCATTTGGTCACACTTGCCGAAATCGGTAGCGTGGCTAACCCGTTTTAAAATATACAATGCAGTCATCAGAGGTGGTAGCAGAGACCTAGGACTAAAAGCAAGGCTTTTGAAGTCGTACCATATCGCTGAAGCGGAGGAAAGTGTTCTTCTGACTGTGCAAGCTAAGGCCTATCCCCGTCGCTGCTGATCGCCTAAAGCCGGGTGTTTCTTTCTACTGTCCTTTTGGAACTTTGGCTTTGACAAGGTTATCCGTGGCTTCACCCTGAACTCCTCTGCTCTCGTCCGGTAGAATGTCGCATCAGCCCCCAATGTTTTGGGCTATCTTTGCGGCCCTAGCCACCAGCATGCCTCTGATATGCTCGCCAGCAAACTGGAGCCGAAATAGGTCATGCAGTATTAGTGCCTATTCGAGAATGCGAAGACTTCCACGTCCACTTTATGTGCACGATTTTCAAGGGAATTTGACGGGGAACATCCACAATGAGCACTGTATCGTGTACCTCTCCCTGTCGAAACCGCTCCTTGGCTTAACCTCCGGATGAAAGGTTCCCTCCGTCTCAGCTACCGGACACACCTTTAGAAGTCCATCTCTTAGAAACTTGGAGCCAGGTGGCCAGGTTCCTCCTTCTCCAACGAGTTGTCCGTGGCCCCTCGTGTCTGGGCCTCATTCTCACCTTAAGTTTTCTTCTTCGGATTCTGCGTCGCTCAGCCACTCGCAGCGACTTGTCTTACTGGAAAGGATGCAGCGGAATCAGGACCCCCGCCCACCTGGTCACCCGTTGCTTCAACGATAGCTCTCTGGGACGATCCTAAGACACCAGCGAATGAGTTTGCTAATGTACCACTGAGCGGCGTCTCATGCTCGGCACCTCTGAGGTATCCGGGGAAGAGCTTGGTCTCATCCCGCTTGGACCGAATGGGCCTGGGGCACAAATGCATTTGACCCAGCTGTTTGAGCAGTATATAGCGGATATACGCCGATACCACTTCCAGGACAGCCCTCATGGGCTGACTTATTTATACGTTGCATTTGCCTTCTTCGACTACTTGATCTCCACAAGTTGCTCCCAGAAGAGAATAAATATCCTACTTCCTGGTAAGCATAAACTAAAGACGAGTTGTAAATCAAAAGCGATACTTGCTACAAAACGCTGACGATAGACAAGCAAATGAAATTTACTAGTCCGTACCAAAACGCGAAAACGTGAAGCCTGCGGAGAATAATTGAAAGACTCTCCAAATTAGAACCAAACTTCAACTTGACTTTGTCACGTACGATGGTGCGATATAACCTCCGTTATTCTCCAGTAGCTACGGATGGCCGGCCATCGATGGGAACGCGAGTTCTTAGAAGTTGCTTAGGACTGACGGGATCAGAAGTGATCGCAAAAATAAAATCGCAAATTGGATGGCAATAGGGTGGAAGTACCGGTCATAGACCCAAACCACATCGACCATCAGGTCACTCCTAAGCACTGCACGTTTCAGCGCGTACGAGTTCGATCTGCCCAGGGCTGCGTACAGCTGAGCCCCCGTAGTTAAGCAGGCCATCTCTGGACACACTCCTCCACCGGATCCGCCACCTTAATACACTTGCCATTTACAGCCGTCAGGCCTTGACACAGTTGTCCGGAAGAGTGTGTACTAGCCTCTAGTATATTGGTTGTCACGACCACTGGAGCATCTTGGGGGCATTTTCCCTATTGGAAATTAAGGTTCCTCAGGAATGCCCCAAAGCTGGTGGTCTTTACCCTCCTTCTCTATTCAGCTATGTTAGTTATTCAATCGTTGTCCTTGCCCGGTCGGGGTCAACCATTTTAATTTTTGTTCGCTTAGATGGAGCACTTGTTTTCCAGTTGCTACCAAACCTCCACGGCTAGGTTCAGTCGGAAACTTGGTTGCTCCCTGCATTCGTCCTAACATCAGCCTGAGACTAACCGCAGCCAAGTGGTCATTTGTACAGCCTTCTATACCTAAACTTTGATTACTTAGATGCCAAAATGCGAGCACAAACTATTCCCCGGGTACAAACCAACCGGCTTACTGACTCCCCAATCGGTTTACTTCGGTGTTTACGATGAAGGGAGCCGTGGTCAATTTTCTGCCTTTCTAAACAATCGAAAAAGATGTGCCTTAACAAAGTCAATAAAACCTCTGACCTTCTCGTCGCTGCTGCTCTTGAGGTTCTCTGGTCAGCCTTGCGACGTTTTTCATCCAGTGTGAAGTCAACGGTGATAACCACCCCATGATATTACACTCTAATCTCCCGTGGGATTGTCATAGCTTGCCCCGGTACCTCGGTTGCCTCAGGAGGAGCATCCATCGTCCTTTCGCCGAAGCCAAGCATCCGGTAATATTCTACGACAAATCTCATTCTCTGTACCGCCTTTGTATCTTGTCCGGCTCTTGCTGAAAGGAGTCATCCAATAAGGACGCGACCACCTTGGCATCGCTCTCAAATGCGAAAGTTTGATCCTCTTATCCCACCTCGTGGTCGCTTGCGAATGCTGAAAAGAATGGACGACTCAATAACAGACCCTGTAATATGCTGCTGTGCAGGAAGCCCACACCTGAGGTATTCTTCCCTACCCTAGTCTGGAAGCTTGTATCTTTTATAAAGCTCTTGGTTCTAGCCGCAGTTTGGTTGGCCCAACGGGAAGCTGCCAGCTTGTTAGGTGGAAGCAGTGGCTTACTGAGTCCTCCCCTTTTTGGTGGTCAAAGTTACCTATTTCAAAATTTCTCTTCTGTCTTTTCCCCTGTCATTTCACCAATGAAGTTTGACAAATAGGCCCGTCTTATGGACAAGTGTGGGCTTGGTGCTTCTAAAGGATTTGACTCATCGTGTTTCTGTTCTGTCCTTCGAAGATTTTTGCTTTACCTTAAAAAGCTATAGAGGTGAGGCTCACCTGGCATTAGTCCGGGAAACTCGTCCTGTCGCCGTCCCTGTGAATTGGGCACACCGTGAACCTCACCGAGTCCTCCATGAAGAAGTCCTCTGCAGTCAGTAAGTTAAACAGCGCGGTCGGTGGTCCCGAAAGTACGCCAGCTGCCAGTTTCAGGGTGGTGGGGAAGATGTCCTCAAGCTCTGTTGTTCTGGAAGTCTCCGGTCCGTTTGAAAAAGTTTTCACCCCTCCGAGTTTGGCACCACGGTCTTTCTATATAGTTTTATCTTTCCATCCACCAGTCTGCGGCCTTTCCCACCTGTTGCAGAAATCCTGGGTCAGGCTGACGGGA
Source organism: Fasciola hepatica (assembly GCA_948099385.1). Taxonomy (NCBI): domain Eukaryota; kingdom Metazoa; phylum Platyhelminthes; class Trematoda; order Plagiorchiida; family Fasciolidae; genus Fasciola; species Fasciola hepatica. The sequence goes on from CANUEZ040000043.1 coordinate 42,026,697, forward strand.
GCAAGGTCGGAGCTTGTCCTGTTCACAGGACCTCAGTGCTTTTACTACCATTCTTAGCACTACCTAGTGGCACTTTCCTGGCCGGTCCTCCTTGGTCACATTTGAAATATTCCCTGAGTATGTGGCACATGTCAGACATAGAGTGAAGACTCTCTGCCTCGGTCTTCTCGTTCTTTTTCTTTATAGTGTTGTGCCAAAATCTTCCTACATAGTAAGTCCATCAATAGTGAATCGTATGCCCACCTGGGCGGTGATTTGTTGATCCAGCCTACTTCAGGCTCTTTAGAATCTTTCGGTGCTAGATGCCTATATGTCAACCTAATCAGGGTACACTTGTGAAAGGGCAGATCTACATCTTCCTGATTGCTGGAGGAGGGGCTGCAGCGCATACAAACCATTTTTAGTTCTACTGGACTTAGATTTACTTCGATTTCTAAGTCTTGCTCCTTGCGCAGGCCGAATAGAGTCCGATCAAGCTGGAGGCATTGTTGTATTATGACCAGTAACACGCCCCCTCTTGGTGTTCACTAGGTTTTGTTCATTTTGGGTTGCACAGGATAGGTAAAGGCCACTCTTAAAGGAGCTTTCATAATTCCTTCTTCCTTATGCACACGGATCCGATACTCACCAGTGCCGTGTCTATTTCTTCAATTCCCAGATTCAACAAGATGGAAAACTGAATGTTCATGGCCCTTTGTCTGCAAGAGACAATGCCGAGCCATCACAAGGGACGTTGGAGTTAGCTCCGAAAAAGTATTTCCCCCTGTTTGAAGCAGTGCTCTAGTATGCACTGGTGTTTAATTGATTTTAGGTCGGACGAAAGTGACCACAACTGGGATCCAGGTGCCTAACAAACACTGGTTTTTGGTGCACGGAGGAGCAACGACATGGGGCGCACAGCTGCACCTGTGCTAAACAATCGGTATGCCTGTCAAGGTAAGACAGGCAAAATACCGGCTTCACTGAAGTGGACAGGACGGTCACAGCGCCGTGAAAGTGATGTGGCTTCCGTCACCAGTGCTTGGCTACGGAATCAGACCCGATACATCTGTCCCATCAACAGATACTACGGCCAAATGTGCTTGACTTGACTTCTACGAATGGAGTGTTGAGATGCTGTACATTATTCTTCGACCATTTACTTTCCATAGGAAACACTCTTCTATGACATTGGTACTCCGTGATAAAAAATCTGAGCCACCGCTAAATGTTTACTCGGGAGTAAAGCCACAGTTATACCTAATAATGTTCAGGCGTAACACGTCACCTGTAAACGAGAATGTGATGACCCCCATGCGTTCCATCGGACTTGCAATTCATCCACGGCGGGTAGTGAATGAGATATACGGGCCATCGACTTCAAAATGAGAGCACCAAAAACCTGATGAGAATACGACTGAGTGCTGTCACGTTTTTCACGCCTACACGAAGGCTATGCAGTTGTTGTCATCTTTGCTGAACGAAACCCTAATATTTCTGTGTAGATCAGTTTCAAAATGCATAGAAAGCAAAAGAAAGGACCTCGACGGTCTGCTAGTATACGGCAACCCAACAAATTCACGTATGCACGTATATTAGTGGGGACCTTAAGATGGATAAAATAAGTCATTATTCTATTAATGGGCAAAAATGAATTAGGTAAGCGATACCAACCCGCTGTTCAAAATATTCCGTCAAAAACTTGATGCACAGCACCTAATGATGTACACAATATCATGTTTGAATTTTCATACCGCTGCAGAAGTGTGGTAAACTGGACTGCTCGAGGCTTTACACGTTGGTGTTTTTATTTTCACATTGTTTTTATACCCTTAGGACTCAAGAAATTTCCATGGGTGCCCTTGGGCGGGGAGCATTTTTAAAGCCCCGTAAAATTTCGACGTTAAACGAAATGCAACCCTTTCTTTCACTGCCGTCGGCTTCAGTAAACAGATCTACAGCACCAAAAACGGGACTACGCTGTCCGTCCGACAACAGTCACACGAAGAGGCCAAGAAAACCAAGAGGTAAATGCCATCTCCAGTGGTTTTGTTGTTACTTCGCTCAAGGATGGCTGTTTTCGAATTCCACCGTGGAATGGCTAGGTTGTAGGAAGTGCGGAGGCATAAGGTAATTTTTGGTGCAGTGCACATATTTTCCGTTTCCTTGGAAATTTATCAGCTTTGCTTTGGATGGCCCCGGAAATCACTCACTCCAAGGCTTTCTATTAACACTGCCGTCAAGCTTCTGAAGAAGGGACAGTCCACTTGTAATAATTTCACTTAGTTCGTTTCTAGGGAAGCGAAACCAGCTTTCCTTTGATTGGCCAGTGAAAACGAGGGGTAAAAAGAAAGACGGATACTGCTATGGTCCTTCATTTGGACCCTTAAGACGGGATTCGGTTTAGATAGTTGCCACTTGTTTTGCCGGATGTACAAAATAATAGCTATAGCTCATTTTTCGACCGTGGTCAAGATGCGTGCGTAAAAGCATGATCGTAGAACACACATTACTCAACGGGGGAAACAATCACAAGTTTTGAATAAAGCGTCACGTCTTCCGATATACGTTCCTCCCAGGCTTTCTTCGCTCTGTTTCGTTAATATCTCTTGGGCATGCCTCCAGCTTAGACAACTTCGAAAGTCAAAGTGAGATGGTTTATTTTGACTGAAATGGCTGGAAGCTTCTAGAAACCTTTATGAGTGAACAAAAGGGAGACCTAAAAGCAATGAAAGTGCCGAGAGAACAAAGGAGAATATAGGGTACTTTGGTTCATATAAAAAACGAGTGGTCCACCGATAACAGTTGTATAAAGCTGCGGTGTACCGCGAAGAAAGATGGGGACTAAGTACAGAACAAGGCAGGGAAGAAGGAGGGGAGGGGAAGGTGGAAGAAGATGGCAGAATTATCAAATTGACTGCATAATTCAATGTACGGTCACTATGAGATGCATATGTATAGAAAGTGAAAGCACGTCAGGAAAGAGGTAACAACATGATGACGGAGTTAAAGGCTAGAGGAGAGCTGGGGAACACAAGGCGAATAATACTTCAAAAAAGTCATCTAAAAGCGAATTTTCATCGGAGAAAAGGGGTTTGTTTTTGAAACGAGGGGAGTGCTGAGACGTGGAGGCAGAAATTGCAGGTAGCGTGAAAAAAGGTGACCGTAAATATATCCGAAGAGCAAGGGTAAAAACAGAACGGATTGAAGAATCGTGATGTAAGTAATTTTCTCCGACAGGTGGACCCTTGCGAATCGGCAGAGAAAGAGTAAAGGGGCAAGCCGACCAGCAAATCTCAAACCATGAAAGTTGTTTTTGACCATACATAGAGAAGAGGAGGCGGGAAAGGTGATCACATGAAGCCGGGGAGAGCACAACGAATAATTCATTCCAGGCAGGAGCATCATTATGAGGGCCAAAGGGCGAAGAAAGTGGGAAGGAATAGGTGATTATGTGGTGGAACAGTGAATAAAGTGGGACACATGTAGAGGAGCACTTGCGGTGGATCTGAACAGCATTACCCCCTCAGGCCTTTTGAGGGATGGAGTAGACCAAAAGAGAGAACTGAGACCGAAATCACACCAAAGCGATATTGACAGAGCAGAGCAACGAGGATTTTGTAGGGGAGTGTTTTGGTATTTAGTTACCTCGTGAAAGGCGAAAGGGTGAAGACGACGAATTCCTATGCGGCGGGCTTGAATGGAGGTGAGATTGGCTGGTAGTGACATGAGATGTAGAAACAGAGGACGGTAAGAGACGCGTCAAGAGTTCAAGCGGCGAGAATATAAGAATACAATCAATAACCTTTACGAGTAACATGTAGTAGTTGCGTATTATCAAAACGGAGTGCTCGAGACCGACATGGGAGGAAGAGAAAAAATACCTCCAGTTTGGACAGAGTAGGTGAATGGGAGAGATGAGGCATGAAATAGTGACAAATATGACGATGTGAAAGTATCTGAATTCAAAAAAAGTAGGTGTTCTCACAATCGCAAAGCGACGACGATGGGAAGTGATGAAAACAGTGACATACTGACAGAACGGTGGATGTAAAGAATTACGACCAGAAACTGGGGCTAGTGGATTAGGCTTGCTGTGCAGATGACACCCAACCAGAATGTATCTCGTGAACTAAAAGGATAACGTGTTTGGTCCTCCAGCGTAACAGCCACCACGTATAACCACGGACATTCTGCCCGTTCGATGTGCACCGGCCAAAATATCGGATCGGACGGCGCCCCGCGCCGTGGGGACCAGTACGAGTGAACACCGAAGTCACACATGGAGTATAGCCCAAACAACAATGCCATGTATTCGACGATCAGATGACAGGATTTCTAGGGATCCTGAAAGCCAAGCTGGGTGTTGGGTGGATCTCGAATGGTAAGGTAGAGATATGGACATGTGCGGAAACCAATGCAGCCTGCTGAGCAGCCGATTTGGAAGGCTAAAGGAAGGTAATGCTCCTTCCGGTAGTGCTACCAGTTGTAGTCTGGGGGGAGGCATCAGGTATGTACCATGTGAGAAGCTACTTGCCGCAATCGCATCGAAGGTCTTGGTTTGACATAAGCAGTGGTTACGGTTAACTAAATACTCCGTGGTAAAATATTCACAGTGTGGAGGTGCAATTTTAAAGTAAAAGGGTTGCCACGGGACAAAGCATGCGAACGGCCGAGACAGTGGGAGGAGAGTTGGGCATGGTAAACGTGGATAGGTAGTAAGAAAATGATGTATATTAGGCCTAAGAGAGATTAAGAGAACAAAGGATGGTTTGTGCGAAGCAGACAAAGCATAACTTGGAGTTTGGCCGCCGCTAGTGTGTAAGGTTACTGGAAAAAGGTGGGCAGAAATACAAGTCAAGTAATCTCCCCTATATCTGACGTCGTCTTGAAGTCTTGGAGCAGTTCACGGGTGCAAGGCCTGAGCCTAAATATTCCCGGTTCTTGTGTGTATCTTCTTTTCTCCGGTGCCACCGGGCTGGAATGGCAGAACTTGACAACAAGGGGGCAACCATCTTCGCAAAAGTGACATTAGTGTAAAGATGAACGTTTCTTATGCAGTACGTGATCCGAAAATATGAATACGGATTCGTCAAAACATCATCATTAGTTTTGTTACTTCGAAATTTCTACACAGAACAGCGATATACATATACATTTGTGAGAAGGAGGAGAATGGGTCCATTTATAGCCGCATACATGCACAAATATATAGGATTGGAGAGGAGACGTGAAGTTATAGGGCAGGATAACCTGCGCGGGGGGAGATCAAAGAATAAGCTGTACTTGGCGTTGGTCCAAGCCAGTTTCCAAGTCTGGCCGTAAATGTTCATTTTAGGTAGGCATTCACTACCCCTTGGGGGAGGCTTTGCACAGCGATATTATTCGGGATGAGAAGAAGTGTTGTCTGATAAAGGTACGTGGATGGGTTACGAAGAGTTTTCCGTGTGTCCTCCCATGGTTTCCAAGTTCGGATGAGAGAAAAATGATCCACCAGGCCCGACGAGAATAGATCAGACATCAGGAATGATTCTCTCCTAATGCAGCCTGTCTCCAGCAGGTAGAGTTTAAGTGATGTTAGACGAACTGGACAGGGGGTAGTCGTAGGCCGCGAAAATTTATAGTTGCTCTCCATTGAATCCGCCTCAAAAAGTTCTGATCGCTGACGAAGCCAGTGCATATTTTCTGGTTGCCCCATTCCAAAAGGTGTCGAATAGAGGTTCCACATAGAAGATGGAAATACTCTTTCAAAATCATCGAGGAAGTTCTTCTAATAAGGTCTGGAACACTGAATGCAATTTTGATGCCTCTCGAATTCGTAGTGATTGTGTTCACCTTCGGTAATATTCATGTAAATACTCCACCTAGCAAAACAATTTCAGCAGACATAAACCAAACTGACTATTAAACCCTGACCTTCAAACTTGCCGGGCGTTATACTACCTATGGTTTACCTAAACAATCTCTTTTAACCCTCTGTGGGCACAGGTCCCACTATCTAGAAGACTCCTGTTCTGGCTTCCCCTGGATCACCTGATCGTACATTGTGGCATGCCTTGGGCTCGTCTGATAATATTCCGTTATCATTACTGCTTTACCTCGGTGAGACGAGAACTGTGCAGCCATAAATCGAGGATTTTGTGCTGATCTACTATTCGGATTTGTGTGTTTCGAATTATCTTGGAGATGAGCCCGAGCATTGCTGAAATAACATAATTGCACATTTGTCAGCATTTATTCGGATGCTCTAGTCAGCTGACCGAAGTTTAACCGAGTGGACGGATGACTGCCCAGCAGATGTTTGTGCCTCCTAAATTGTGACTTCATCTGCGTACGTTACTATGCTTTATGAAACTACAGCAGGGAGGTCGTTGATGCAAATGAGGAATAGGAGTGGACCAAGGACAGAACCCTGAGGGACACCTACGAAAATAGGTGCAGGTTGGAACTGAGATGTATGCACAGGATTCGAGAGGGTTCGGTTCTTTCAAAAGCTCTCAATCGGGGACAGTGGGTGACCGGAGGTGCAGTGCATCCTCGGCTTGTAGAGAGGCGGAATATGCGAGACGCTATTGGAGGCCTCGACAAAGTCTATGTTTGCGGCATGGGGTAATCTGCCATCATCGTGGGCCCGCGTCAGGCTATCCATAACCATCAGCATACTGGTGATATATGGGTTGCCAGGAGGAAGGCCATATCAAGCCGGAGACAACAAAGGTTTGTTGCGCAAATAGGTCACTATTTCGCTTTTTATGATGCATTTGGCGACTTTTTCAGGGAAGCTGTTACAGCTTATTGGCCTATAAACTCCAGGAAGGTGTCGATCTCCACTCTTAGCAGTTGGGACATTTACAGCATGCTTCCAAGAGCTTGGGAACCTTTTGTCGTCTACGCACTGCTCAGACAGCATACAGTATGATGTTGCAAGAATGAAGGCGGGTTCTTTAAAAATGTGAGGATGAACTTCACTCTGTCCGATGGAGCTAAAAGGGTTAGGTATGCTCAGCCCGTCCTCCAGTTCTTTGTGAAACACTGCGAACTTCTCTAGAAAGAGACCAGTTATTTCTACTAAAGAGATGAGTGCCCACATGCAAAAGCTACTGATGTGTTGAAAACTGAGAAGAAATATGGTTTGAAAAACTCCGTTACATCAAGGGGAATGTGCAAGGAGGGCCAGTAGAGAGCAACAGGGCGGGCGTTGACGACCCTGACTCACGATTGCGGTGCAGATGCTTATAGAAGAAAGAAGGAACGGTTCGTACCACCCGATCCAAGGTTCCTTTCTGTAGCTTTTTTAAGTGTTTCCTAATCCCGGACTTGCAGAGATTTTCCACTCATCTGAAGGCTTCGGCATCCGCTGGAAGGGATATGGCTCGGTACTTGATGGACGACTAGGAGCGCTTGCCGAGAAGGCGCCTAATCGGTGGTGGCATATATGCTCCACCCTTTGGAATCTCTCGGATTCCAGGCATGTATATAATATCTGCCTTCAATACCCGTTTCCCTAGCAGCCTGTTGCGCTCATTCATGCCCTGTTGTCTGTTATTTTGCTCAAATCGCTTTAGATAAAGTCTCACGTCATTTGAGAATCTAATCGCTTGAACGACCGGGTTATTTTGTATGGGGAAGATACAGCTGGCCATTTCTGTATATAGTCGAGAGAACTGCGTGGTTGCACTTACCCAGCGGTGGTAGAGGGTCGACTACACTTACACTGTGTTCTGGTTTGTACAAGTTAAATAACTTAATTGCGCGGCCAACGGAAAAACGATGATTACGGGGAGGAATTGATATTTGGTAATGGTGTCAAACTATTTACAGGAGGTTCGTTGCAAAAAGTAGAGTAGACGAAAACGATAGAGCCTGGCCCTGAAGCCGTTTTTACCATGGCGGCGGGAATAGCAAGGGACCTGCGCCGAAGAAATCAGGTTTTTTTTGGAAGGAACCTATTGGTTCTGAATAGAAAGATCGGGAATGGAGCAGGTTCAGCGGGAAGGCTATGAGTAATTTCAATTTTTTGATCTACTGTTGGTAGCGACAGAAGTCCTGACGACTTTCTCGAACATCTTTTTAACCCTTCTGTAGCCTAATTTCAATGGGTGGTCTTGGCATATGTTGCTCTGTCTAGGCCGTACCTACCCATTCTCACTTTTCTCCGCCATCGTCACTTAAACATGCTTATACAAAAACCCACCTAATTTTTTTGTTTTCTGATCCCATCTCTTCAAATGTTTCGTCCATCAAATGGACCGCAATTCTCTTCTGACATCTGCCAACAAAACTATTTCCACTATGGCGAAGTCAAACCTACTATACAGTGACGGTGGCTACCGTTTTTTTTGTGCTTGCGAAAAGCTCAGCTTAAACTCCACCATCAATTAGGCAACTTGAAAATCTACCACAAGTTCCCGACAACCAATCCTTAGCAGCTCTATCCATTTATCTTGAGCTAGAAAAGTGGCAATATTTTGACTTCTTTAAGACTTTGGTGATAATCCCCGGGCTAGAACATTTGCCAGACTGCAGCAAGCCGGATAACATTCAGATCTTGCGGGTTGCTAGGGCATCAGCCGGTCGGCCAGGAGTTATTCCGCATTAACCCACGGGTTCGTCAAAGAGGTAGATTGGACTAGAATACTTCCCACTCTGGGTTCCCATGGCTTGAGCTTACGCTGACGCTAGCCGACGCTATTTTTGAGCATCCCAGATTGCTTGCCACTCTGATCATAGCCCTTTTGCTGGGGTCAAGAGCCACCAAAATGCCTTCACCTGACGGCGTGGCAAGTTCCCGATGCCGAACGACATCGTGCACCGCCTCAAAAACCACTTCCCACATATCCTCCAAAAGATCCTGTTCATACAGCATTGTAGAGCTTAAACAACGATCGGAACCCGACCATGTCATTTGCATTCTCAGCTTACTACCCGCATCCAGTTGACCAATGCCATATCAGCCCATCTTTGCTTGCTACTCTGAATATGTTCCTCATGAACTGTCAGTCGCAACTGACGAGCTCCTCCTGCCAAGTTATCGCTCCCAGGTCCCAATTTGTGAATCGAAATCAGTAGTAAACTACAGGTTTATAATGAAAGATACCGGTCACTCGCTGCGGGCCACAAATTGGCTGTATTTCATTCAGTCTATTCCTTCTTAGACCCATATAATATCTGCTGTCGCCCCGGGTCTGTTTTTCTCCAAAAAATTGCAACAGGCGTTTGCGTGCTCAAATCCCATCCCCCCATCACCCCAGCATGTTCCTCCTGGCGCATGTGCTACATATTACCAACCAATCGTCCAGCTACCATTCATGCTGCTCTAACAGCACACCGCATTCCTTGTGGAACATTTTTCCTCGTCTACTCCGCAGCGAAAAGTCGTTACCTCTACACCTCGCCGGGAATTACCTATCCCACAGACGGCAACCACATCAAAATTTGTCCGACCTACTAACAATCATTTCTCCGGTTCCTTAACGGCTCCATCATTACGTATTCAAAACTCCCTTCTCCGGCGTGGAAATTTGTTTACATGACTCAAGTGAGGACAAGTTGTTCCAAACTCCACTGACCTCGATGGCCGCACCCTGACTGATCCATGCTTGTTCCTTTCTCCTTTCGGACTTTTATCCTTCACTGAAATTTCTCCTCCCGATTTTTTGGTGCTGTCCCTTCAGATTTCAGTCGGTACACCCACAAGTTTCTTTCTATGCGTCTCGACTTTTGACCCGTCTCCCACTCCTCCTTCAGCCCTTTTCCGTCTTCTTTTCTAAAGACTGCACATCACATTCTGTAGACGAGCGTGGGACAAATTTCGCCCACTGGACCAGTCACAGCCAATCTTCTGCACCTTGTTTACGTAAGCCGTGCTTCACGTATGCCCCAGCCTTCCAGTTCACGTTAAAGTTTCTGTGGTCAGTTGGGTCACTGATCCTTCTGGAATCTTTTGACCCCCTTTTACAACGATTGCAACTTTCTGCTGTTCGTCGGCTTGCCCCGTTCACTGACCCTGCGTAAGCTTTCGTGAATTATTATTTTCAACATTCTTGTGTGTGCTGCACAGTCCGGTTTATCAACAGCTTCACTTTTGTCTTATGCTGCACAACTCCCTGCTTTCAAAATCGAAGCCGATTTATATTTGCCACATCGATCGTTGCCAATTTAGTTCAGTGGAACACCGACCGTTTCTAATAAACTGTTGCTGAATTGTGTGGATCCTGCTTCTGAATCTCAAGGATATTTCATTCCTCTGTGTAACGCTGTACTCTAGGACCATGACACGAGCGTGCTTCGTTTTAACAGAAAAGAATGTACCGGTTTTATTCCTGCTAACAGCGCGGAACATGAGCGTATTTGTTCAATGAAAAGCATCCAGGACCACTCTATCAGATTCCCACAAGTCGGGGAAAATGTTTGGACTGGACTCTATCGGGAACCTGAGGCTGGATTTTTGGTTGCAGATGACGCCGTCCTGAGGCCAAAAACTTCCGAAGAGTAAGGTAACGCGTCATTTTTGCCGTGGCTCCTTGGAACTCGAGGCGAGCTGACACTTTTGTCAAGCATGAAGAGTCTCTGCTATGGACAACGGCTCGTGGTAGTTGCTTGCACATGAAAAGGGCTCACCGATTTCGGCTGGTTTCATTGGGATTGGCTTTCACTTCTACGTCTCCCTTCTGTGTTTCATAAGGTCCAACTTTCCCGGCTCCTAATGATCTGTTCTCCTGGCTATCCTCCTGTCTCTCTCACAGATCACGAGCCGTGCTCTTCGACGGCCACCTATCTTCCGCCAAACCAATTACTAGCGGCATCATCCAAGGCAGTGTCCTAGGCCCATTACTATTCCTTATTTATATCAATGACATTTTCTCTTCTTTTCGACGCGGCACTCCTTTCGTCTTTGCCGACGGAGCAAGAATAATGTACTCTTTCCTCCCTAGTGACCTATCCGTGGCTCTGTGCAACATATCGCATGACTTACTCGTTCTCCAAACTTGGTGCGTCTCGTGGTTCAAGAAACTCTCTGCGGAGAAAAGCTTCCTCCTGCCATAAAAGAGCACCCGGCCAAATTTGTCTGGACGGCCTGCCCATCCGCATACACCCCATGGTTACCGATCTTGGCGTACGCTACTCTTGTTCCTTTAACTCCTCAGAACAGGCACCCTTCCAAATCGCTAAAGCTAAGCGAAACCTGGGCCTGATCAATCGGTGTTTCTTAATACCGGCCAGTCGCCTCTCCATGTATCTCTCACACACATGAGACCGCTCCCAGAATACTGTCCCATTACTTCCAGCCTCTGGCCACGTTCTTCTATTGTATCTCTTGAGAACTTTCAGCGTACTTTCACCAAAAGGCTGTTGGGCGTATCCATAGCCCTAACATACCGCCAGCGCTGTGAGCTCCTACAAATTGAGCCTCTATGGATTCGTCGCATGAGGCCCAACCTGATTTTTCTCTTTAAGCTAATCCATAACCAGACCTACACCTCTTATCCTATCTCATTCGCTGCGCCCTACTTCTACCCGATCCGACACCGCGCCCCCTCTCTCACTGTCCCTCATTCTAATCTCAGTCTGAATTCTCGATTCTTTCTGTCAGCCTATTGCAAAATCTGGAATAAGCTCTCCCTTAGCTTACGCAGTGCCTCCTCAATGTTCGCCTTTAAGCGCGCACTTGCGTTATACTTAACAGCCCTCAATGCTATATTGGTCATCAATGAGCTCGTCTCCACCGACCTGGCCTTTGAAAGGGGCCTTGCACTGTCACTCTACTACCTCTGCGCCACAGGCCACTAGGTACACCCCGCGAACTAAGGCCATTGCCTTCACTGATCCATAGCAAACCTACCTCCTGCCATCATAAGGTAACCTTATTGCTCACCTACGTTCATCTCTTATCCATCATATTCACTTTTTTTCTCCTCATTATCCGATGATTCTCAGCTGGGGCACACCCAGACTGCGCTTCTCTATCCTTATTTCCTTTCCAGTGATCCTCAGTGACGGCCAACCATTTCGGGCACTGTACTTACCATCTCCCTGGCAGGTGCACCTGGATAATATTGCTACACGGTCGTCTACCACTCGCTGTTTCCGTTGACTCTTCCGTCCATGGTCTCACATCTTGGTCAATTTTTCCTGGTTCACGCACCCCTATCGCGGTCGTTCCGTCCCCTGTACAATTATCAGTGAACACTCGTGCCACTCCCAACAGTGCGGGGCGCGGTCAGATCCACCGCTATGGCCGGCGCACATCGGGCGTGCAGGCCGTCTGCAACGACGTGCGAGCGCGATTAGACTGGTGGATCACACCTCCTGTGTTCACTTCACGAAGTGTTCTTCAGGTTGGGTGCCCAGCGCAAAGCCAGTCCCACCCACTAGCACCGGTTGCGGATGGCACGCTCTAACTTTTCCCGGACTACCGAATCCAATGCTGTCGGTTGAAGATTGCATGCTCCTCATCCTTTTTCCGCCACAGTTTGTTCACCTATAGCTCTTATCATCCATTACCACTTCCCACTTTTGTCGCCCCACCACGATATGCACACCTACCAGTTCTGTCCTTCCTCCTATCGCCTCTCTGTACATCAACTTTCATTGCATTGAGTCACTATCGTCCTAACCACTCTTCTCTGCCGACACCCGCCAATATCTATTTTCACTTGCCGTCACTGCTGGCTTCTATTCTCTATGTGCTTGGTATTGCCCTCTGCTTAGAATGCCCATTGATAGCATTCTTATACATGTCGTTCTGTTGATTCCCTCCTTGTTCTCCCTTCTCATGCCCAACGCCATTATGCACCAATCACACCCGCACCCATGACCAACCAGCATATTGGAACTTTCCGCTCCAAAGTTCGCTTCTTTCACGGTCGCATTTATTATCTAATCACCGCCACCATATTTTCTCCCAGTACTCCACTGCTCTTTGCTCCTGCTCCACGCATATCTATTCATGTACTTATATATATATATATATGCAAACATACATATGTACATATATATACATACAAATATATATCTGTACTGCATCTTGCATTTTTTGCCGGCTATTTCGCATGCTACCATCCCGCTGACCCTCAAGATATGCGCCAACTGTTTTTACATCTTCACCTCATATTTACCATATCTAATCCCTATAAATCATTCTTGCCACTCGCATCACACTTTGCTTATTCCAATGTCCGCTACCTGTTCTACGATGAGTTTTGTGCCCTGTTCGTTGACCACCTACTGCAGTTTAGCACAGGCTTATTACTATATGATCCCTAGCAATGGATCCCTCGTATTTCTCCACCGTCTCCCGCTACCACCCTTTTCCATATCAATTTCTAGCCCACTCCATGCATGCCTGACGGTTTTCAGATATCCCCAATTGGGCCACAGGCATTTCTTGTTTGCCTTCCAGTTTGGTCTGCTTTACCATGTTCCACCATTGTAATGACAACGTTGCGTCGTGGTGTTCTTTTACAGTTCCAAACAGTTTGATCTGTCACTACCCGGTTCCTTTGGTCCGCCACCACATGTCGCACCTGCATTGGCGAAATAATTAGACCCATTCTTACCTGTTCTCCTCTATCCTGTCTTTCATCTTCACTCTTCCATGAACTGCTCCTCACAGTCTTCATCACTTCTGTGCTTCCGCATTCTATTTTTGTTTCCGTTGGGCTGCCATGTGCACCTGTCAGGAAGTTAATCCACCACGATATTCCAAAGTTAATTCTATAACCATTTGATCTAACCTTACCTACCCCTCCCAGTGACTGATAATTTCTTTCTAGGACCCCATTGTTATTGCTCCTGCTTCTCTTGTATCTATACATAGATACATATATACATATAATATATATATATATATGTATATATAAAATTGCGCATATATGTACATGTGCGCGCGCTCTGTATCTTGCAGTTCCTCACCGGCCACTTCTCTTTCTATCATCCCAAAGACCGTCATCATACGCATCCATCGATTCTACATCTGTGCCTCACATCTACCGTATCCAATCCTTCTAAATCGTTTTTGTCATCTGTTCAACCCTCTACGTCTTGTATTGCTCGCTGCCTGTTTTGTGATGAGTTTTGTGCCCTGTCCGCCGACAATCCACCGCAGAGTACCAATGCTTCATTGATATCTAATCCACCGCAGTGCACCTCACTTTTTCTCCATCGTCCCTCGCTACTGCAGTTCCTTATAACGATTACCAGCCTTTCTCATGTTTATTAGTCGGCCTTCAGATGTACTCGCCCGGACCAGTCATTCAGTCAATCTGACCTTGACTTTCAAACTCACCGGGGGTCCATTTAAATCCGCTCTTGAGCTCATTTAAACTCCACACAATCTCTATAGTGTGCATACGCTTATCCTATTTTCATCCTACCTTATTCCCCCTTCTGAGCCTTTTTATCCAATTTTTTCATGAGAGTTTCCGTATTTCCATGAATTATTTCTGTCCATTCCATCACCTGTATCAACAAGATCATGCACATGGCATGCTTCTGGCGTTTCCAAAATAAACCACTATTATTATTATTATTATTATTATTATTTCGTTTGCTGATTGTACGACATCTTTTTTTCCGTTCCATGCGTGTTAACAACCTGGGAACGAGCAAGACCAAGTCTGACTTGCAAAGTCCCGGTCTATTATTTTCCAATAGTTAAACAACAAACCAAATAACATAAACGTTCCGTTTTTCGGTTTGTTGGGATTGTTTACTTTGGTTTCCCCGCCTTTGAAAGTTGCAAAAATTCGCCCTCAACTGCACGCGAAGCCTATCGCTTCGTGCTGTGGTGTGAATTGGACCATTGTCACGGATATTATGTTGACTGGTAACCGAGAATTCGCTGAGAAGTGGGAATCCAGGGGATAATGGGATTCTGCGGGTTTGGGTTTCGCAGTTTTCAGCAGAAGATTAAATGATCCGGGATGACTCAACACTCATATGCGGATAGGTCTGTGAAGATGTTACAGAGGATGATGTTCATATCACTGGGCTTGGAAAAGCAGACTATTCTTGTATCGGCCGCCAGGAGAATAGGAGTGCCATGAAGTACTGAGCCCACTGAGTTATCAATATAAAGTGAAACTAGAAAGGAACTCAGTGCGCTGACTTTTATAATGCCGACAGTGACTGATCTTTGGTTAGAGATATCACAAAATAAGCGATCAACTGCAGGCATTGAAATGGATAGGAATGTGGTCAGACTAGGAGTGGATCTGCTCTGTCAAATGATACCAGATTTCAGTGAGCCGGAGATGTGGACCGCAAGCAAGTCTTTCGAAATATCGAAGTAGGCAGCTATCAGCGCTATCCCATTGTTGGCAAACCTAGTAGAGAGGTTAGAAAAAAACTTAACTTTAACGCGACGCATGACGAGGATTCAGAAAAACCGGGCTGTTTATTACTGAGATAGTTTGAGCTGAGATGAAAGTTAACAATGCTGCCGTCAGCTATTGTTTGCTTCATTCTGAAAATAACGGGTACTGCCGATGGGAAGGCAACTACCATGTTCTGGCGGGTTCCTTTCATATGCTCTGTCGTATTGACCGACCACACCCAGTTGGACGGCACTAAATTGAAGTTGAAAAGGGACGTTAATGGATCCATCAGCAATAATGGAAGGTCTGACCAGCTTTTGGTGTTATCAGCCTTGGGTGGTCCAAATGGTGCTGAGCAGGGAGACAGTTTGTAGTGTGGGAGGAATATGGAGTTATTGTTTGTATCAAACTTTGTGCTAGCCGAAGAGTGACCAGTGACAGTGGGGAAGTGCGGGCTGTAAAAGGGACCATAAGTGCACCCAAGTAACTGATAGAGGCTGAGGCGATATATGAAGGCTAAATTACCGAGGTCTTGCCGGGCAGCTCAGTGAGTGGAACAGAAGTGTGATACCACGCTGTACCAGATTTAGGGGGGAAAGGAGTCTGGATGCTTCGTTTGGGTTTCTGAGAGCCTCGGATTCTCTTTTCCAAAGGTGAGCTTCCTTTGGGCCCCAGGTGCTTCCCTAAGAAAGCGGTTGGTCTTGTGAAGTGTAAAAAGTCACTGGTTTGAAAATGAGATCGTAGCTTCCTGAGATATCCGTGTTTCGGGGAGGAAGTTTTTGAAGCTTTTGCAGCAGAACTGAGGATAGTGTGACCGAGCTGCAGAGGACAGTTGCTCGTTTCAAGATAGAAACTATAGGCTTCATGAAGCTGGTCGGTAAATAGTATAGGCTGCTCGAGTCCTAATTGCGGACGAATTAAAGCAAAGGGCTCCCGTTGAAAACAGGATAATTATTGATGCTGATCAGGTTGCCAGATGGATGGGAATCAAGTGAAAAACCACCTGTCACATACTAGGGAACTATGCCCGGCAAATGGAGTAAAATAAACACCGACAAGCCTGGAATGCTGTGGGTAAAAACAAGGTCCGGGTTTACGGAGTTTCTAGAGGGGGCTACAATATGTTGCATACAACCTTGTGTGTGAGTACGGAAAACAAATTCCAGTGAGTTTGAAGGTGCCGCGAATGTAGACCGCGATTTGTTTGGTGAAGTGAAACCATGGTTTTCAATCTTTGCTGCCTGGAGGCCGTGCTAGCTAAACGAATACATTGTTCAGAGGTGACAGTTCAGTAGGGAAGGAG
Source organism: Fasciola hepatica (assembly GCA_948099385.1). Lineage (NCBI taxonomy): Eukaryota > Metazoa > Platyhelminthes > Trematoda > Plagiorchiida > Fasciolidae > Fasciola > Fasciola hepatica. The sequence goes on from CANUEZ040000043.1 coordinate 42,043,296, forward strand.
GGGAGCGGGCGATAGATACTATCAGCGTGATCGACTTTAGATGATGTTTGCAATGTGAGCCATAATAAATTCGGGTTGAGTCGAGTGTGCTGTGCCTGATTGGAGAGGCCGATAGAGCATGCACTCCGCAGATCAGGCACCCGCCCTCGGCCTTATCTGTTCCCATAAATTCCAAAAATGTTATATTTTTCAAACCACACATCAATTATGGCGGGGCACCCCGTGAGCCGTTTTTCCGTTTACTAGAATTAAATATTAAAATGACATTGCAGCAAGGTATTCTATACGGTGAAAACTATTTGTAATAGATCGAACATTGAATAAGCCTAGTGGTAGCACAAAGCTTTGGCGAGAGGGTTCAGTGCTCCGTGATTTAGGAAAGGTAGAAGACGATGTAGAAATCTTTTTGGATATCAATGCAGGGCGCGGTAAAGATCGATTATTATCTGGTCAAGTTTCATGGCTGCATTTGACGACCCCAGAGAGTCCAGATATATGATTGTATATTATACTGTGTGGATCAGTAACGGGCAGCGGATGGCAATGGCAAGATACAGTGGCAAAGTGGATTACTGAGAGCTGCACCTGTGAAAGAGGCTGAGCAAGATTGGGAGAAGCGGAATGTTGAGAGGCGAAACGACAGAGATAATGAAGATGTTACTGGCATCTGGTACAGAAGCTTTCTCTTGACTGTTCAATTTGTCAGGTGCAGAATTATTTAAATCTATTGTTTGACGCAAGGAGCAAGACTGGTGAGTTGAACTAAAGTTAAGAACTAGGTGGTTCGGTCTGCCAGCACCGTGATGATAAGGTCCCCAATGTTATTCCGTCTTCTCACTTGGGGAGTTTCCAAAACAGTTCGGAAAACAGCCATCCGCCGGAGAGAGGATGGAATGGGAAACACAGAAATATCTGCTCCAAGAGAGGGTCAAGTAAGATAGGGTGATGGTTGAGTGGAGAAATCGTAGACTTTTGCGGGAAGGTTTGGGGAAGAGAGGAGATGAGTTCGTGGTCAGGTAGAGCAGAATAAAGTGTAAAGGTAAATGGAGAGGTGCAGATTGGCAGTGTGAAGTGGCGTTTGGGTTAAAAGTAATAAGTAGGATTTTAGCCTGGGCCTTTGTGACACCAGAGGGATAATACTGAGGCAGGAGATGAAATTTTGGGTAGCTTAGACAGAATGGCTTGTAATGAGACTTTAGCAAGGAGCACAAAGGATGCTTCGCGTGAGGCTTTAGGGGAGTTTGCGGATCCCAGGGCTGGCGCACCTCTTGTAGGAATAACTGGTTCAAGCATGTGAAACGGCAGGGTATGCCAAGGGACAGAATAACCACCACTTTGAGTGGGAACTTTGGGAGATCAACCCGATTAGATTAGATATAAAAGATGAATGTTTTGATTGTATGGTTTTCGACACGAACCGACTCAGCACCCAGTATTTCTTCGACCAATAATCATTTCATCGTATATGATCGGCCAATCACCACATCGGTCACTTGTTTTGATTGCACGCTTCACGCAAGCGGCAACTGCTAAAGCTACCTCCGGAACACTTCCGCCTCCGGATCCAGCTTGCCGTCTTTGTGCTTCGGCTCCGTGATAATGCTCATGGCTGGCACTCTATGGTCTCTTCTAGTCGACTTCCAGGCGATCGCTATCATAGAAACTGAAAAAGAGATACTTCTAGAATTGGCTTTTCCAGGGGGCGGTTCGGGGTTACTTGATTTTTCAAGGATAAGTATATCAATATTTTTGATCGGGTGCTCCCAAAATGCAAGGGTGGGATTCACTCTGATCCAGGTCCCTGCAGACTGGGACTGCCCTTCCCGGTCAGTGTACTTTGGCTCGCGGCCTGGTGTACAAGCAATGCGGTACCTTGAATTTCAAAGCCGATGAATACCTTGACGTGAAACGATGCGCAGGCTGAATACAGGCCTAAGGATTGGAGGGCCTCAACCTGTTGGGAATAACTGTCAGCATTGTGAGTAGCTGCGTGCTATTTTTGGTTTCGTATTGTACTGTGGCTTTATATAAAGAGAGTCTAGAAAGTACGATCTTTCACCAGGAGGTCTGGTAAGAGAAGTGACAGTGGATCTGTCCAGGTCAAAAGCTAAAGTTCTTTTTCAAATAATATATTAGATTGGGGCTCAGTAACAGGAGGCGAGTTTTGGCTGGGTAAACCAGCTAGTAACCTTGTGAAGTAGGTTATTGTGAATTTTGCTGTTTGAGCGCACGGCTGTAATAATGTCTTTTCAGATATAGCTTCGACGGACTTGAAGTAAGTTTTGGTTCCAGTCACAGATTACATCCTTGTGAACCCGTTCACTGACTGACATACGGGGAGTGGGTTTTGCTCCAAGAGTTCTTTACCAGTCCGGCACGGAAATACGGTTGAGTAGGCGTGGAGACATAGGTGCTTCCGTGGAACCTAATCAGGAGCCTCTGTTAACCTAGCATTGTACTGAAGTGAATGGATGGGCAGAAACCCCGGGGGAAGACTAGCCGCTCCTCACAGCAGGGCACTGTTTTCAGCCATTTCAAGCCCATCTCCGCCTGCAGTGCATAAAAGATACCCATTGAAGTGGTGATCGACCACTTGAGATTATTTATAGCTTGCTCATCTGGCAGCGGTTCATCCCGTGGGTATGATGTGGCGAGGCTGACTAACTACTTAGAAATTCTTTAAAGCTGCGCTTCAGAATCAAAAGTCTGGCGGACTTGAATGCTCCAGATTTTGGGAGGCTCAATGAATCGTCAACCAGTAAGCTCCTCTGGGAGGCTTTTGATGGACTTGGAGCATAGGAAGGTTATGAAGCAAAATTTTAAGCAAAAATCTGGGTGAAGACAAGTGTTGCTGATATCCGTCCTAGACTTGATGATCATTAGCTACCCGGGGACATGGCGGATCCCTCCTTTGAGAATCTGCAGGGTAAAAGTGACCACAGAATGCTCCGAATGAAAAAGAATGCTACGGGGGCGTCCATCCCAGACTAACTCTGGCATAATTCCCACCGAAGTACCAAGGAATTCCTCAGAGGGATTGGGTGTAAAATAGACTGGCGGGTGAGAGGAGGCAAGAACTATTCCGAGAAACAGGAAAGTTACCTAAGGGACGGCCAAAAGTAGTAGGCTAGTGGATAGCTGTATTAAAAAGGATACTCAGGCGTGAGACCAAACCCCGGTGAACCAAACGAGTTAGGCAAACACTGGAGAGAAAAAAGAAGCTTAGATTAGATACGCAGATAGCTGTACCCACCCGCATTCCCTGAAGTAGTCTTGAAGTTTTGAAGTAACCCATCGGCTCCCGGTTATAAGTCCAATCACTCCGGTGCTTGATGAAGTCTGGCTATTTTTAGGATTCGCCGGGCCTCAACGAGTGTAAAGGGAGCTGAAGTATGGGAACTGCAAAGAGAAAAAGTGCGTAAGATCATGCAGCCTCACTATGGACGGTGCCTTACCAGAAGTGACGGTGCAACATTTATAGATATATAACGCAATGAAAACGCAACAAATGACAGCCCTTGTCTTTAGACAGAGAGTGACCTCGTGAGAATATTGGGGAAATCTAACTCGTTCTTCAAGACAGTTTTGTTCTCCAAAACAGCAATATCCTCAGGAAGAGCTTCCAGCAGAATAATAACCCTGTAGCTAAAATCGCCAGTTCGTAGTAAAGTACGTAGTCTCAGCTTGGAAAACTGTTTGTGTGATCACCGGGAGAAGGCTGGACTGATGGAGAAAGAGCAGTCGCTTTACTCTGGTATAAAAAATGTGAAACACTAAAGGCAAGTCATCCCTCTTGCTTCTCAGGCCAAGAGGATATCAAGTAAGGATTGGGAAGCAAAAGGAGTAAGGTGGGTGGGACTGGCCCCATGCAGCCCGAATGGAGGCCCTCTCCACTCTTTCCAGGATCTCAATCTCCTGCAAGTCTAGGGTGCACCATTTGATTACCGCGCATCAGGTGGGGATGGATATGAGTACAAAAGATTATGGGTAACTGGTCTTTAGAGATGTGTAGGAAAGACCCCTGAATTATGTTTGTGACTTGAAAGGAGTACTTTCCCGCGAGCTGTAGATGACGGGAAAAGGATGAGTTTCAATCTCACCGGAGACCGATAATTCTGCGCCCGGTCAAAGCCTTGCAGCGTGGCCGCTTCACTGATGGGTAAAGTTGCACCAGTCTCTCTGCCGAATGAAATGCCATCAATGACTGGAAGATTCTAATCATAAGCCCAAGGCCTCCTCTCATCAATTTCAGCCTGCAGGCACGCAAAGCTTGAACTTCAGAAAGTTATACCTTCAGCAAAGGTGACAAAAGTTCACTGCAGCGGTTGTCGATAGATCTTTTGTATGGAGCGAGAAATGAAGGGGGCCTAATAACGATCTTTGAGGGACACTGGTTCTTGCTGGGAAAAACTTAGAAGAAACACTCCCCACCATAACTACGGTGAGGCGGATAGGGGAGCTGTGTAAGACGCCAAACATGAAGCCTGTAGTAAGGTATATTTGTGGCCCATAGGGAAGAGCTGCTTGTGGGACCTTGTCGGAGGCCTTAGAAAAATGGATGAATACGGCCTGTCACAGCTGGCCATTATCGCGGGCATTTGCCGGATTATTCACGGCCATAAGCCCATTGGTGAAGCATGATATGCCAGGGGGGAAATCATAACGGGACGGAGAGAATATCCATTACTACGTAGACGGGAAAAATTGGCACTTTAGAGGACAAGCTCAAAAATGTTGCTTGAGACGCCAGTCAGACATATAGGCCTGTAACTAAGGGCAAGGTGCATACTGCTCATTTTATAGATGGTCGCTTTGAGTCATCTTATCCAGCTTTTTCGTCAACTCACCGCTAAAAAGGGAGATGAGAAAAAGCCACCAATGGATCTGCCTTCCATTCGAGAGTGTGGGGTTGAATTGAAGCAAGACCCATAGAGCAATAATAATTCATCCATTGGAAAACTTGTAGAGATATGCCACCTCGAAGGACGGGCTGTGTAACCGACAGAACAACCAAACATGAGGCTTTAATTCAGGATCCTTCTGACTCCTCCACCCCCACTTTAAGTTTGCTTCTCATCAACATTTTGTGCCACACTTTCTCAGTGGCCAAACCCCACATCGGGCAATAACCTTAGGTGACCGCTGACTGGTGTGTGCATTGATTTGTTTTGTGACCCTTGACCAACATTCCCCACAGACATTTCGTTGAGTTGACCGCTCGAACCTCGAGCAATCCTAAATTTGCCCGCATTTGGTTGACTGTGATTCACAGAGCAGTACCGATAAAATTTGTACAGTCCTTGTGCCATATTCGTGATTGTTTTATAAAAAACCGTATTGAAGACCAGAGTCGGAGTATTGGCCTTTTTCGGATTGTGCTACACGTACCTCAACGCCTTCCAGATGTCCGTTACGATGTGTTTGGCTGCAGACAATAAAGAAATTGGGTGGATGGTGGGGCGGTATGAGTTGGTAAGCATAGCTAAAAGCTTTGCGAGGCCGGGAGCCGAAAGCCTTGACCACTTGGCTCAGAGTTGTGATCAGGGATCCGACGTGATCTTTCACGGTCAATGGCTTTTGATTCGTGCCAGCTGAACAAGGAGTGCGCTGGAATAAAAATGACCTGATGGTCCATGCTCGACTGGATCTTGAAGAGACCCTATCCTTTCTTTGCATTCATTGAGAATAACCCTGAAGTCTTCTGCATCAAGCGGAAGATCTAAGGCAATACGCGCTGCAAAGAGGCATGCGCGTTGATCTAGAATGCTTCTGATATGACCGAGGAGGGGCGGTATTCTGGTCTATTGAGGAATTTTCCCTGGGTCCGAAGAGCCCGTCCGATAAGGCTGTCAGCCCTGAGATTTTTGCAATCTCATCAGTAGGGGTGATTAGGTTAGCTGGGTTCAGCTGGGAGCGGAAAATGCACTGACTTGGACAAGTCCGTCCTACTGAAAGATCTCAAGCTTTTAATATTTGAGGACAGTGGAGGTCACTTAACAATATATTCGAAGTCAATGTGAATGTGGTCACTTTTACTGATGGCGAGCAATCGTTGCACTACACCTACTTGGGACCATTTATCAACAATATACACATCCAGTAGGGAGAAATTGTATCCTGTGGAATATCTGGAAGAATGCTGTGTATTCTGTTTCCATAAGTTCTTGAGAACAAAGTCTAGGAGGGGTTTACCAGGAATGACGTCGAATGTGACAACTATTTCTCTGACGGATACTGGTTGAGCTGAAGTCAGATGTGGATAAAAGACGGGTGAAGCCTGTGTACACCTTCAGAGAAACTGACAAGCCTGAATCCTAGGCTATCGTTAGAACTGCATGTGCGAAGGCGGCACAGGCACCAAACAGGAATATATCAGACCTAGACCGTGCAAAAACAGCTCAAAGACAATGAATACAAGCGACGAGAGTTTTCATTATCATCGGCGGCTGGACTGAAATGAAGTATTATGTGATGAGCCGGAAAGGATATTCCGGCTAAATGTATTTCGGGGGTAAGCTAGGTAACTATGAGGACTATGATATGAGGCCGCTTTTCTACTGCATGCCGTTAAATCTCCGAGGCCCTATTCGGCAGACTCCGGCTGTTGCCACTAATCACCTGTGCGAATGTTCAGTTGTAATGGAACTTCCAGAAGGCAGATCTTGGGTTTAATGAGGGGAGAAAACGGGGGAGTTTGTGGGTGGAGGAGAGGCCTTAGGAGACTCGGGAGCCCTGGATATGGGGTGGCTGAGGGAAAAGAGTTTAGCTGAAAAGACTGATAGGACTTGACATCTGATAGTCTGGAAGGCAGTGTACCGAGCAGATGACTAAACCACTCAACATCCGTAAATAATGGGCCGTTTTTAGCGGTTTACATCTGCAGTACTGTGAGATTCGCGGTTATCAGTACTCTTAGTAATGGTTCTGTATTTGTCGGATCATATCAGTTATCCTTTTTGGCTCCTTAACCACCTCACTGGGAAAGTCAGCGATGTAAAAGTGGAGGTCACTTATTACGCTCGGGGATGAGAGAAACCCATCTGGTGATACGGGCTGAATACCAACTGTTCAGTCTGGGGGGCTGTTTGCGGGCTTTGGAGGTGATTTGGCACTGAGTCTAATACTAGAAATTATTTCCGTTGCACCACGTGGAGTAAGAAAGGTTATATCTGAATGTGAATACTAAACTCGAACCTCAAGACTATTCTTCTGGGTGACAGGCGAAGAGCTGAGCTTGGCGTCGCCTTTTGGCGTGGTTTCTGGCCCAGCCTCCCCATTACAGAGCCATGGATGAGGTGGCTTGACGGCCTAAACTGCTTTTGGTCCTTTTATTTCTTTCCTGAAGTTTTGCAGCTGGGGGAGGGTTCTTCTGGCTGCCTATGTGGAGGCCATTTCAATGAGGATGCCGTGTACGCGATTGGTCCGTTTGTTCACCCGCCTTTTGAACCGATCCTGGAATGGGAAAGGGAGCTTGAGGTAGGCTAAATCTGGGCATACTTGCCATAGGAGTGATCCGAATTACGAAGGACAACCCGCTTTAAGTATTTCGCAATGCCCCGGAAAATCTTGGTGACATTGCTGTTTGGATATTTTTCACACCTTTTCGTCCACCTGGGATAATAGGAGGGACCAGACTGGCCCTCTCATTCCTAAGGGGAAGAAGGTGGCCTTCGATTCGCCTTTCTCAGTAGTCTTCTTTGAGTCTTACTTCACAGTGCTTCTTTCGGCAGTACTTTGGGAGTGGCCAACTCGTCCGAATTTGGGAAGGAGATGTTGGTTGCAGGGTGACCTACTTGATCACACGGAGAAAGTAGCCCCGTCAGACTTTTTCAAAAACGTGGTTACATTAATGACGGGAGAGTCTACTTTACTCAGAAAAGATGAAAGCTCGCACAAAAAAACGGGGTTAGGAACTGAGTACTCCGTAAGTCCAAAATTTCAAAGAGGACAAGAATAACAGTGGGAAACAGCCATTCTAAGCGTCAGAGTTCAGGTTAGCGGCAGCGCAACAGTATGAAAGAAAGCTGACACGGAAAGCCAAACCAGCCTGGGAAGGGTATCCTGATTGCCTGCAATCAAGAGCAACTGCATAGGCGGCAGTCAAGAACGTTGAAGAAAGATGGAAAAGTATGAATGGGGAAAAAAAAGATTTTTCCTGAGTTTATTCTTTTTCTGACTCCATTGCTGCAGGTTCTTGTCGTCAGACACGCGGCCATGCTGTCCGGATCAATATGTTGAAAGTCGAGGCTATGGTGGAGATTGAAGTGGACGTTGACATTCATGCTACCTGTGCATGGGGGTGGTTTGAGGGGTTGGAACCTAGTGCTGGAGGTGGGTAAGCATATATAGAGAGTCAGTTGATAAAGCTTTATTTTGGATAACCGCGACGCATACTGCAAAACAAGATCGAACGGTGAGTTGTCACCCAGTTGTCACCTCAGTCAGTCTCGTGTGTAAAAATCAAAAGCTAGCCGGGCAAACAAGGTGGGCCTGGGGATTTACCATTTGCAGGATCAGGCCTGAGCTGATGGGTGACGTACCCATTGGTGAAGGTTGCCCATTCCATTCACAGTCCTTTATCAGCGGTACTTGGAGATCGAGTTGATCTAACTGTCTTTTTTGTTTTCCAGCTTCACTTTCTCAGTTTTTCATTTCCCGACAGAAGGGTGGCCGAGCCCACGTAGGAGCGTTCCTTAGCCCCATCGCCCAACCGTATTTTATACGTACTTGTTTTATCTCGCAACTGCCGGCCCAGGCCTTCGGAGCCGAGCTCGATTGACATTTTCTCAGAAAGAGGCGACCTTTATACTCAATTTTCAATTCGCCACTCACATCTGCTATATTGACGGATCTCCATATAAGGTACCAGATACTCTTTCCCGCCCTAATCTCTCACGAATTCCCAAATCCTCCGTGTTCACTTACTTAGAGGCAGCGCTAGCTCAAAAGGATGGAAAGAAACTAATTTTCTGCGGCTCTTTGTCCTTCCTTACACTACGGGAATTTTCCCCTCCAAACGGAGGCGGACTTGTGGTGCGAGGTTTTCCAACTAGTAAACCCCAAAAGTTTGTTTCCGTCATGTTCCACCGTGTAATTTTTAGCCATTTTATTCGAAATTTCACTCATGCTTGCATGCTACCCTGGGGCTCATTTGTGGTCACTGCGAGTGGCCGCAAACGAACAAGAACGTACTTTCTTGTCCATCTCAATTCTCTTCTGCCGGTGCACTTTTTCTCACGGTCTCTTAGACATAGTTGGTCTCTTTACTCCTGCTGGTGGATGTCACTATCTACTAGCTTGTGTTGACCATTTTACTCTTTCATCGATGGCCATCCCTATTATTTAAAATTTTGCGAAACATTTGACAAGAAATTTTCGTGTCACTGGATTTCTACATTTGGCCTCCCCAACACGGCCGTCACTGGAAGAGGTACTTAATTCTAGTCCAAGCTTTTCAGTAATTTCACTGTTTCCTTAGAAGTAAACAAATTTGCAAGACTACTTATCAGCCCGCATCAAATGGACTCGTGGGAAGAATTCATTGTTGGCTGAAGTCCTCTCTCACTTGCATCTACAATACCAAAATGTGAACCCACGTCCCGCCTTTATTCTTGTCGCAAATTCACGCTACCATAAGCGGAGACTTTGGATTTTGTCCCAGCTGGTTTAGTATTTGGCACCTACCCTCGATTACTCTTGGGATGTTTCGAGTCCACTAACAACGCCGTTGTTCAGTTCAATTTTGGTGGTCATTTGCAATGTTTCATGACCTCTCTCCTCACAGTTCACACTAGCAAGCACGCTCGTCTAACCCACTAACCCCCGGACTCAAGCACTCATTCTTATTTTTTTATTGGTTGTAATTCCGGTAAAAGCCCAACTCACCCTGCTTATTAGGGACCTTTCTGCTTCATCTGTATTTGTATTTGTATCTGGCCAGAATTTTGTGTGGATACACACCAACGATTCAGTCAAAATAGATACACACTAGGCATCTCACTCAGAGAACGGGGTTGAAAAAAAAGAAGTATCAAAATTTCTAAGAAATTCTATCAGTAATCACGCCCGGCTTTTGAAGATTCGGGCCAGACCTGGAACGGTGGAGTTTTTATGGATATTAGTACAAGGGAAGATGGATCTTGAGAGAAGCGTGTAGAAGAGAGAGCTATATTTGGATAGATCGTTGCGACAAGGGCGACCGCAGTGTGCACGGATTTCTTGAGCAAGCTCTTCAATTGCTGCCAGGTGTAGTTATCACAGCTTGACGGATTTTTTATTCAGGTGTGATAAAGACAACTGGTAGTAGTGGATGAACCTCGATGAAGAACTTGAAGGTCTCTCTTTAACAGGTCAACAAAGCAACGGGAGAACAGTGAAGTAAAACAGGAAAGATAGGTTGATAGGCAAAGGGGAAACAACATTTCGTTTAGGGCTAAGAAGCCTAAGCTTTCGGGTTCGGTAGGAGCGCCACCCTAGTTTTTTCGTACAGCTTGAAGAGTGAGATGATCAATTCAAATTTTCGTCGATAGTGATTACCGAGTTTTTGCGGAACCCACTCCTGCTAGTAGGTCTGTGGAAATGACAGATGGATCAGAGGGGAAGCAGATGGAGAAAGCGTGAATATGCACTCAGAGCCTATGGACAAATTTAAAGTTAGGATGGATCGAACAAAAAACTCATAGATATGAAACAGATTACTGGAAAAGTTGCTGAAGTCCTGAGTTGTGGAAACAGCCTAACAAAGATCCACATCATCGGCATATTTAGGTAAATGCGCGGGAGAACTGGATGAAAGATCGCTTATGTAGGTGGGAAATAAATAGAGGAAAGCATGACTTGAGGAAGCACTCCTGAACTGTTCATCAAGGGCTTGGACTTTTTCAAACCTGGTCGTGCGCACCGAGTTCTCTTGGTAAAATCGTCAGACAACCATGATAGTAAAAGTGTGGGCAGCCGAACGCCTCCAGTTTACAGAGGAGAAGGGGCCGCGGAACAAAACTAGAAGTAGAAGATTAGTCTTCAAAAGCGCATCGAACAGTCTTCTATAAAACATCCAAGAGTTTCTTTGCACGGTAGATTACCAAAGCGATAGCATCTTTAGTGGCTCCATTCGACTTATGAAAGAACACTGAAGGGTCATCAAGAGGGTTTATAGAAGAATTCAAACATTTAAGAATAGCACTTTCAGCGAGTTTAGGACCAGATGAGTTTAGAGTAGTGGAACGAAAGGGTTTATCCGTGACACCAGGATCACCAGGTTTGGGTGTAGGAACAGCAGTGGCCGGCATCGAACAGTCTGGCACTGAATAAGGCTTAAAGGTCTGTTCAAGAGAGAAGTAGTTATATCGATCGAGAAAAGTGTACAGTGTCTCAAAAGTGATGACGATAGGCCATACGGACCAGTACCTGTGGTTACCTTGGAAGTACAAAGAGGCTTAGATACTTCTTTTGCAGTAAACGGGCTAATGTGCGCGCTTTTTCCTGGAATGAGTGAAATCGGGGATACGTTTGGTAGGTGGACAAATGCATCGACAGTACTGCCAACGTCCACTGCTGGTTGTGCTCGTTTAGTTTTATTTTCACGCAGCACTCGATGCCTTGACATAGTCGGATACCGTTATGGATACATAGGAGTTGACTAGCATGCAACTAGCTTATGCTTTTACTTTATCTCTTTTTCGAACAAGAATATATCGTACTTCAGAATTATCTCGGGCTTTGTGGTAATAATACTTCCTTCTTCTCAAGGATTTAACGTCGAAGAAGTGGTGGAGCCGTTGCAGGGAGAGAATTTTTCTGAGAGGCAGCGCACGCTGGAAAGTATATTGACAGTCTCTACAAAAAATAAGACATAGTCACTAAGACACGGACTGAGAGAAAGCCAAGAAAATGCACGGGAAGGAAATTTCTGTAGGAGAATAACATTGTTACTTGAAAAATGTCGGGGCCAGATTTTGATTTGGCTCGTTTGCTTGGAAGAATGGAAAGCAGACCGGGGGTGAGTCTTAGACCCCAAAAGAAGCAGCCAGAGGTCACCGGTCGAGGAAAGTGCACACAACTTCAGGGGGAATAAGTCAGGAAGATTGTTGATAAACCTGCCCAAAACAGAGTTGCCTCTGGTTGGAGAAAGTTAAAGATCAGGTGGGTCAAACTTCTTGTGGGGTTGGGCAGAATCACGAAAATAATCACCTACAATGATGTACAGATTGTTATCTAACAAGAGAAAGATTCATAGAAAAATGAAACAGAATTCTCCGTGGGAAGCTAGGCCACGTTTCGGATTTTTTTGATGGTGCTCATACGTCGAGGAAATGTGGGATGGCTCTGTGTAGCTGAGCAATCAATACCGTTCACCAAGTATGAATGAACGAAATCAGATTTGCCACACCGAGTGTAGTTGACATATCTGACAACCCCGCCGCCATTCATCTTAATGGTGGAAGAACCTCCGTGCCAGAACAGACTGAAGCCACTAGCTGACTCCGGTGACTCAGCTGCATGTGCTTTTGGACGTGATTCTTGCACGCAAAGCTAACAAGAATGAGCACGAGTTCGAGAGCAAAGAACGAGGGTTAGATCCGACAGCTCCTCGAAGAGAGACCCAATGTTGGTACTGAACAGAGACCGAGCGGACAACTTCACTGGAGGGGAGCAGTTGAGAACAGCCTGTCAGCCAGCAAGGATGCATTTTTCGGATCGAAATGGAAATCCTTGATGCAAGTGGCTGGCTAAACCAGGCTAAGCGGAAGGTCGATTATTCTTTTCGAGTATAAGTATTTTCTATCACGTACTGCGGAGTATACTGACCCTAGCGAGCAAATATCCTTTCACTTGATGGAATGGTGACCAGGATAACGCAGCCAATAAAGCGGGCGGGTAGGCAAAACATTCTTATTGAAAAGGCTGATATATAAGATTACTTTGACGTAGATCGCCTAACGGATTTTTATCTCAACAGTGACTACGTTGGTCCCGCTTCCTCCCTAAAACCACCACTAATGCACGAGACTTCGCTGTGACCGGTACTGCCGCAAGTCCTCATTCCTCGCCATATAATGCCACAGAATCTCGAAGGCTGAATATCAGAACTGTTCGTTTTGCCATCTCCTACCTTTTTCACATGAGTAACCACTCCCTGAAAGTCTCCACCAAATAGAGCGATTCCCGGGGGCTGAGTATTGGAGCGCTAGCACTGAGTTACGCTTCAATCACAACTTTTATTTTCGGCATTTAATCAATTCATTTTTCCGTCCAGTATTCACGACCTTTACGGTCTTGGCCACTTCAGACTGCCAGTCAGTCGAGCACACAAAGTTATTCCCATTTTTGACGCATGGTTTGATCCAAACAGTCACGCGCCCAGCCAAAACGTCTCACTCATGCATAAACGCATGCATATTACTAACAACTGATTTAAATCCTTCATATGTGCAGGCACACGCAAAGTTGACACTAACCATACTCCACTTCAGACGAAACTGACCAATCGAACAACTGCCTATCAAGACCTGTTCTGGCCGAATGCTGGCCTTACGTTTCCGTTAACCCGTGACTCTGACTCTCGTCAACGCCTATATTTTTGTGCCTGCTTACACACATTTGCGCTCGCGCGTGCTGCACGCTCGCGCTGCACATACTTGACTGTGGATTGGCGAAGGCACTGTACGTCGTCAAACCGATACGGTGCAGTGCAAAACTCCCGACATGATCAAATGGAGCACATGAAGAACACTTTTTCGACCGGAAGTTTAAGAGCCCGGATACTGTCTAGTGCAGATTGCACCAACATAATGGTAGACAGTGATTCCCCCGGCATACAAGCGGTTGTCCTTGAACCGCCAGTTTTTGCCTTGGCCAACCCTTGAATATTGAACCGACAAAAGGAAGCCGAATCTACCACTCGGCGCACGACCAGCGTGCCAAGTGAATATTCCTACGTTGTACAAGAGCTTTATTCTGAAATCGTTGTCGTCCTGAAAGACCTCCTTGATTCCGTTCTATCGGAAGCCTCCTTCCCAAAGCTGAAAGAGGCACTGATTCGGCCCATCGGACCAGACCAGTTTTTTTACCAGAAATCTTTCTGTCCGTAACTAGCATCGAAATCTTCATAGGCCTTTGTAAATTGCTCACTCTGATGGTACACAGGCATAACAGGATAAACCGTAGGTTTTATTCACTTGCAGTACGTTTCTTGTACCACCAAAGCTGGAGGCGAGTGACTAACGGAGCACCTTTTGCGGCTGCACCTCTGTTTGTCCACGGCGTCCAGTGACCAGGTATGGTAAGAGGAACGGCGTTTGGGGCAAACCCCCCCCCCGGTGGATGGGGCGGAAGACCACCTGGCACTGGTTTTTCACCCCGGGGGTTCACCAATGAAGGCAAACGAGTAGGAACCCGTGGAGTTGGTAGGAGCTCCTTTAACTCCGGGAGCATATTTCCCCCCATACCCGTTAGAGCTTTTGACTGTCTGTAATGGGTCTCTGCCGGGAGTGCCAGGCTATCGACTTGCAGATACAACTTCTGCCTTAGATGCCGGCATTTCGGATCTCGTCGAGACAAGAGTTCATGATTTGTGACTTGTCAGGTGAAGAACCAGCACCTAAGCTTGCTTCCCTTGACTTCATGCCCTCTTGCGGCACTCGTGAATTGCGAAGGCACTGTACGTGGTCAAACCAATACGGTGCAGTGCAAATCTCGCGACTCAGTCAGCTGCTGCTAATAAGGATAAATTTGCACAGAGAAAAGACATACATGGCGAGATGCGAGCACGTCGTTTTTTGTCAACTGCTGAAGTGGAACATGTCTGTTTAAAGGTACTCGTTATATTAGGGATTGAATTCTATGGTTGCGATGCTAGTCCCTTCATCAGGTTTGCCTGCCAGTAGACTCGTCCGAAAAATCTTACAATCAGTACCTTGGGGTTAGTGAAGTCCGTCGTTTTACGGCCGTAGTGAACGAGAACCTTGGGTCGATCTTTATCGCGCACAGAGTGACGGCCTTTGCATCATGATTGGAATGGCCTCACTTAAAGCCATAAGCTTTGGTGATGGATTGCTCAACCATGCCTTGAAACACTGGGTTAGGTTGACTTCCTGACCCGATGCAATCAAGTATCTTGTAATCGAAGAAACTGGCCGTTTCACGTCGTGGTGTACCGCCCCAGATAGCTGCATCATCAGGTTTGCCTGCCATTTGTGTGTGTCGGAACATTACTTGAGTCACGTAGCTATCCATCCTGCCAATTTATGCGTCATTGCAACCGCAAACGGACTGACAGACAATATGTGTGACACCGAGATCAGCGAGACTGTTTGAGTGATTTTGGTAGCTTGCAGCAAACACAAATGCGCTTTGACACGAAAAACTTCAGCCACCCTAGATTATTCACGGTGAGAAATTTCGACCATGTCTAATTCGTTAATTTATATGTCCTCCTACTATAGTATGTATGTATACGTATTCTGGCATGCTTCAAGTCCACGTTTGACAAGGGTAAACGGAATGCTTGAATATCACGATTTGTGTCTTTTCTCTGTTCTAGTGTTTTGGTTAAAAAACCCAGTGTTTCACAACAGGATCAGTAATTCCACCGAATTAATTACCGGGATACTTGCATGCAGAACCATATTCCCCCAAAAAACGGTGAGCTGCAGACATTTTCCACAAAAAGATCATTTGCTTTATTATTTTTATCAATATATTGCAACTTCTCCGGGAAGTACGACTGGAACTTTCCTCGTCATTTTCCGTACTCCACGTAGGTTCTGCCTTTGGGCTTCAATCCTGCCTGTATTTTTGGTCCGGGTCATAGATGGCTAATTTCTTAGAGGATTTGACTAGATCGACAAAGATGATGTTCCATCGATTTTCGGGTCTTGAAGTAATTCAATGAACTGTAGATTAGCCTGAAGTTTTAAAAACCATCGCTACGTCCTTCCCAGTAAAAGCTGTTGACGCTCTTTAGTGAATTCTGTAAGTTGGATTGGCAGCCACCATTCAGAGCCCACCACAGCACTCAGATCAAAGGCTTAGGCAGAGTTCCATGCGGCAGCTTGAGCAACTTCAAAACCAGTCCCTATTTCCCCTGGCACCTAAAGAAAGAACATAATCTATGGTACCTATATCCATCCAACAATGGTGTTTTTGTCCGTTCTTCAGTTCGACTTTTGTCAAAAAGAGACTTCTCTGTTTGAGAAATATTCGGCCAAGGTTTTTATAAACAGATTTTTCTAGTGTACGCTGGGCGGCAGAATTCCTCTTTCCCCGGTTCCTGCTACCAGGTGATACTGTCTGGTGGGCCAAAATGCATCCAATGAAAACAGCCCAGTACCTGTTCATCCTGCTTCCTGCTGCCACACGGCCTTCACACTCATCCTTTTGTTTTGTAAACACTGGTATTCATACAAGTGGAACACAAAAACCGGTGCCACGTAAAAGTCTAAAAAGGCTTCTACCATGTGGGGTTAGCTTACACAAGGCCCCGCAGTGCCTTTAGCCCCTTTTTGCAATTGTTGCACCGTTTTACCTAATGTAGTTGACGGTACTTGGGTTCACTTTGTTTGTATGGGTTCTGTGCTATGAGACCACTTGCCACAGTTTGTCACAGCTCACTTCGTGATAAAAATAACTTCTCTTAAATGCAACTTCGAAATTCCCCCACGGCTTAATTTCACAGCCATATGGCAGTGGTACTGCTATTATGTTTTCCATAATGTAAATGTCCGTTTGAATTTTCTTGGTAATAAAACTATGTTGGTACCATCCTGAAAGCCTAGCTGACATTTTCTGCAAGTGCTCGGAGAATACAGGAGCAATGTGATGGAGGCTGTTGTGCTCCACGAAGCCCAACTCTGACCTTGAAGGGAGGACTGTGTCACTCGAATCCTGCAGGATAATCAGAAGTTTCTGCCAGCTGAATGAGTGCCAGATGTTTGAAGTTCGTTATCTTGATGTCAGTAGGACCTCCTTCTCAGTCAACAACCGCCGAAGACTTAGAAGATCAAGGCTTGTGGGACAGGTCGGCAATAACAGGTGCGTGCTAGCTTCAGTGCGCAAAAGGAAGTTGCATTTTAGAGTAGAAGCTAGCGGCATAGGACCAGCTCAGTAGACCGGCTGAGCGGCCCAGTGGTCGGCTCTAGGCAAGCTAGTTTTCTTCTTCAAATCAGCGGTCAAGCTTAAGACCTGGCCCTACCCAATTTCAATTTTATAGTCCACATAGAACTTGTAGGATCAAGGAATCTTGGCGAGAAGACCTTGTGGAGGTAGTTAAGAGGGCATAATGTAGTCACACAGCCTGAATCAAGACAAGAATTCACGTTTTATTCATAGGTTAGCCGCTAGTGCTGTGAAGGGGGAAAGTGAACGGTTCAAATTTTGGGCAACAAAATTACCACGAGACACGGGTCTCACAGTGGCCGTGGCCATTGGATGAACTGTGACAACGGCACACAAGACAGAAAATAAGCTCTCTTGGTCGCGCTCAGCAATTCTTTTCAGAAAGAAAGAGGTGTTCCCAGCTAGGTGCGAGATAGAAGTGGGGCAGCATTTAAAACACTACAATTAGGCTCCAGCAACTATCCCACAATTTAGCGAACCGCCCGGAAAGCTTCATCGGTTAGCCAGTTAGTAGACGGAAAATGCAGGAAACCATATAATAATAAAAATTTCGTAGTAATATTGTACTTCCTGGCCGTGGTAGGGGCACATGCATAGAAAAATAATCAAAGTGCACAGTATCACTCAACAGGGTAAGACATTCAAAATCTTTTGAAGAAAGATCACTGCATTTGGGTCATATGAAAATAGGGCTGTTGAGACGAACGTTGTCTTATGATACATAAAAAGCAGAAACTCATCAGAGACGCATACTCAAGATCACTTTAATTAGTAACTGGTTGCTAGACTGGGAGATAGGTGAGAATTGTATAAGGGTATGCAAGCGAACAATGGTGTTCATTGGTCTTTGATTGCGAAAAGGAACAGTATCCCCCTATAAGGTGAGGTAACTTACAGGATGAGTAACAAGTATCACCAAACGGTGGGACTTTGCAGCTGGTGAATGAGATAAGAGACTCAGAAAGTACAAGGCACAGTTACTTTAACAAGTACCCTGTCCAGAGGGGCAAAAAGCAAGAGGGAAAGGTGAACAGGCCGGCCTAGGCACGGGTCTGGTTACGATGATAAAATAAAAATATAATAGTTAGTTGAGCATCCTGTGGCTTTTCTCTGTCCGCTTTGGGCATTTTAAGAGAAGGTTCACTATGGTCAGTGCACGCAGATCCGCCGTGTTGAGACTCTAGAAATTGCATCTAACCCGCAAATCGTACGCAGTGAAATAGCTTGGACACGGATCACGCCAAGTGAAAGAACAACAAGGCTAGATAAGAATAGAAAGAATTTATTCTGCCACATTTGTTTGATGCTCACTCGTCATACACGGAAATAGACATGTACTTACTGATAGGTAACGTTCTGGCCAATTACAAGGTGACCTTGCTGCACCTAAACGACCTAGCAGTTCCGGTCCGGCTTCACCTGACTTTCTGTACACTGGAAATCAAGCTATCGCGCGTTGGACCGCGAGAGCGGACGGTCGAATCACTACTGCACCGTCGGCCAGGAGTGATCACGTGTTTTTCATTAAAACTCCCTTCTTGCGGCAATCCAAGGTTGCCCAGACTAGTTAGGAACTTTGACGGTATGAACGCAAGTGAAATTCGCACTAGAGCGGCGGAGCCTGCATGGGGATGACGTAAGACGGGTCACTGTGAGGAACGCCGAAATTTGAAGGGATCAATGGCCACCCTCAATAATGAGTTAACACCTCTAAGATGAGTAAAAAAAGATGGGTAAACCGATGTGACTGGATACTTCTGTATCCAAGGTCGTCAGAGTAGAGACCGAAGATGGAACCTTTACAGAGCTCTCGGCCATCAGGTAGCGTGGGTTCACCATACAGCGATTTGAAATGAGGCGGTGAGCCGCTTGTAAACTGCTCAGTGAGGTTTTGGGCTTAGACCGGCCATATGCGTATGGAACAGACAAAGAAATTCTATAATTACGTAGAGACGAACGGCCAAACAAAGTTCCGGATGGGTCCAAACTATTTCACGGACCATGGAGTCACCACTGATGGTATCAGAATATTTGACGCCCTGGGTGAATGCCTAGGTAGAGTACACAGAGCAGGAGGTGTGCCACTAGTCTATCTGCCACCTGTTTTTCCTCTGCAGGAGCCAGGGTGAACAGCACCTCTCATAGGGTCGTTCGTGGGTATTTACAGTATTTATAGGTCGAGGGGTTCACGTGGCTTCCATCTGGCCACCGTCAAGCGACTGTGGGGTAGAATAGCTCCATCGATGCGCAAGCCGCTCTGGTCCAATCTGCCGCAGGATGAAAAAGGAGCAGTGGCCGTGGCGATACGTTAGAGTGGACCAAATTTGGTTGAGGGCAACCATGGGCCAGTGAGCCTAACTATCATTCTGTGTAGATTTCTTGAAAAGATGGCTTGCGCTCACATCTGTCATCATCTACTGCTTAACTCAGTGCCAGGCACAGGTCAGCATGGATTCTTAAAAAACGCAGCTTGCCTGACCAGCCTCTTGTGTTTTCTAGTTGGATAGACTCGATGGCTGGACAATGTTAAACGGGTCACCGTATGTTATATTGACTTTAGCAGGGCTTTTGACCCAATCAGCCATCTTCTGTTGCTGAACAGGCTGAGGACGCTCCTTTAGCTGGGCAGGTACACAGGCTGCTGGCTTAGTTTCTAGCTATTTATTGATGACCTTGCATCTGTCCTTCGATCCCCTGGTTCCGTTTTGTGCAGATGACCTGAAAGCTGTAGGTTTTCAGGGAGGAACTACCTAAGCTACGATATTGAAGCCGTCCCGTACTAGGGACACAAATGGGATTTACCACTGCAAGCTGGAGATAGCCATTTGATGTCAAGGGAAACAGAAGGCCCATCTGTCGCCCATGACTAAGGGCCGTTGAAAATGGGAACATTTAGTAGGGTTAAAGTCATCGGGACCATTGCAGCCAGTGGTCTTAAATACTCAGACCAGTGCAATGCAGCAGCATGAGGACCCTGTGGTGAACTCCTCAGATAGCAATCGGAGCTGTATAGCAGGAAGCCGGAAATGTTCGCACTCATTTATTTGGTTATAATGTGACCTCACCTGGGGGCAGCATGCCGGCTTGATCGCCCTTCCACAAAGGGGACCCTGCCTGCTTGGAGAAGGGTGGCCGTTTTGAGGGGCGGAAGGCTTAGGGGCGGAAGTGCAAGACGTATTTACAGAGACCCCGTGATCTCGAATTTTCCCCTTCGGAGTGACGAAGAATTCGTGATCTCATAGAAGCGCCTAAGGTATGAAAGTGTTTCCCCGGCCTTTGGTCGGATAGGCTTCTACTGGTTACTTCAGATTATTGGGAGAAAGGGTACGAGAGGCTGACAAAGGCTTCAGATGGGCTGACAACCAGGTCGCAAGTCTTTAGCCACGGGGCTATTGAACAACCGGAACAGCCGGCCTGGTGAAATGATAGACATGCAGACGGTTAAGCCCTTTCAGAGAACCCCAGATCGTAAGTGCAAAGAGATTATCTCTTGCCTCGAGTACTGAGCGCGTTCACCAGATGGATAAACAGTACCTCTACGGTCCGTCTGAGGTGTATCGTAGTTGATTTTTTTAAGTTTTTGTTTACCGTCCCAGTGAAAGGCCAAGGCGCATAAAGTCCCTCGCAGCTGATAAGAGTGGGTCTCTGTAAATCTCCGACATTTTTCCAAGATCCTCAAAGTCCCTTGAAGCAGCACCTTCGTTGCACCGACGTTTTGTTAAAAACAACAGCACACCTTTTTCGAACATCACCGCGCTATGCAAACGGCTGCCAACAGATCATTTTTTTGACACATTCTTTCTTTCTGATTTGGAGTGTCTTGCAATAGTGTCAACCAGATATGACTGTGAGAAACAGGATGTTTTTAATCTTCAACTGCTTTGCTTGGCACTAATCTCAGTGTCACCCTGACTGGTTTGATAACCTGCGGGAAAGTCCCTTTCGATTATTTCCATTCTCGTTCCCATCCTGGTGTTTGAGCATCTCGCAAACCCATTTTTGCCAATTTTTTTCAGCCCATTATGAATTCTGACATTGCTTTATGGAATAAACAGCGTTCTTAATATCAGAGAAGCAAAGCCCTACATCAGGCATTTTCTCCTTCCACTGCATTCACCTTTCCCGGTGTCTGTTTTACACATACTCACGTCGAACTCCCCAGTCGACAACCAATATCACCAGGGCATACCCACATAATAACCGTTATCGATCTCCCCACAGGTTGGCCGGTGGCAGTGCCTAGTTCAGACACATCGGCAGAGAGTATTGCGGAAGCACTACCGCACAACTGAATTACCACATTTGCTGTGCCGTCCACGGTTATAACAGACAAGGGCAATGAATCCCAATCGGCCTTGTTTGATGATGACGATAATAATAATAATAATAATAGTACTGATGATGATAATAAGTGTAACAAAAATGATTATAATAATGGTGTTTCGAATGAGCCTAAAGCGTGCTACCGTGCACGATCAGATGATCCGGTTGAGGTCGAGACATGAGTTTTCACAATGGTAGAATATACGTTCACAGAGGGTAGAAGGAGGTAGGGTACGAGGACTAAAACGGGGATAAAACCCGGCAAATTTGAAGGTCAAGGTCCAATGGTTAATCCAGTTTACAGCTGTTAAAAGTGATTGATATGGGGGAATATCTACGTAAATAACACCGAAGGTGAACAAAACCACGGGGGTTTCGAGCGGAATCGGAGTATTTTGCTGAGCCTTTCCAGGAAGAAGAGTTTATCATAGGAGGTCAGGAGATTTATCGCTTGATGTAATGTATAGAAGCTATATAGGTAGAAAACTAAAGGATGTACAAGAGTGGATCTTCAGAGATAAATTGCAAAGTTTCAATCAGCCATAAGATGGCAAAATCTTGATGACAAGACGAATTAAAAGGGGATTACAGGAACGGTGTGCAAGAGATCCGAATGGGAGTGGGCGCGATTTCAGGACCGGTGATGAATGAAATAGCCAAAAGAGAGTAGGCAAGCACTGGACGGATTATTTGCGTTTGTGCACGTATGTTATAGAGTAACAACAAAACATGGAATAACGGTTATGAACAGACATGAAGTGCTATCACGCGGGCTGATGGCATGCAGAAGCAGCAATGTGGAGGAGGGTAGATAACTCTCTGGGTGACCTTTTGGAGAAGGAGTGAATACATTGACGGTGAAGAAGGCAACTAAACCGGTAGGTTCGGAAAGAAAAATGGGGTTGGTACATAAGGTCTAAAATGAAAATAAAAATGTTCGGCTGGTACGGCTGTATAAACTGGGATAGGGGACAGCCAAATTAGCGATGAATGGGAGCATGTAGGATTACAGATATTGGGACGAGAATGCTTTCGAGTATTGTGTTGGTCCATAAATGACAATGTGAAAATAAAAAATAAATCTGTATGGGTTGCGGAAAGGTACAGCGAATAGAAGGTGTATGGTTCGCCAAGAAAATGGCAGAACTGATGAGAGGCAGGTACACATCCTTTATTGGACATTGCAACATATGTACCACGTCGTAATGAAGTGGGACTGAAGCTGCGTGACATAAAATTGGGAAGGCTGAGGTGTAAAAACAGAAGTTATAGATGCAGGCTATTTATGAAATTGTGTGTATAATAAATCAGGTGAAACGAATCGGAAAACCGAAAGGGGAGAGCTTCTTGTGGGACAGGAGGACTGTCAAAGTTTTGAAATAAAGGCCAAAGGGGGACAGGTGAGCTTTCAGCAGTTTATGTCGCAAAAAGGGGGACAACAATTTATCAGCATGAAGGTGGTAAGTGGGTGACGAACACGCCTTGGATGCGTTGAAAAGTGGCTGCATCGATGTATAGCTTGCAATGGTGACTTTATAGCGAGTGGAAGGTAAGTGTGCAAATTGTTGACAATTCTGAAATATGCCTTGAGTTAATGACACCAGCAGAGCTGCATGATAAATATATCTGGGAAGTACGAATTTGAAGGGCTCAAGCGGCATAAGATTAGGATAGAGGGATAGAGGAGGGCCCCGAAAACAGGCACATGGGTCAGAGAGAGCAAATAATAGCTAATCACATTTCTGATCTCTGGAGAACGACGAAATATATTTCCGCTAAGATCAACGCCTGTTGATTTTGGTGAGGAAATGAACAGTGACAGCAAATGTGCCAGTAAATGAACAAGAACAGCGATTTTTGACGTGGTAAATGGGCAGGTTTGCGGAAAGGACGGGAGAGTGATCGTACTTAGGATGCAGGGTGTGTAGGGAATGAGGTGCTTGCGAAAGTGGGCGATTACATAAGCAATTATAGTGTACCCAAAACAGGAGAGGGTTGGTGGATGGGAATGAAAGCTATATGCTATTCAGCACATAACTGGAGTGATGTTTTACGGGCTTGAATGGGTAATTTGTAACCTCAATATTGGGGGCAAGCTCGGTGGAAAACCAGCCTTTGGAGAAGACAGAGTGAATGATGAGTTAGTGGCAGCAGAAGAAGCTTAGGGATGAAGTTCTGTAATCTACAACAAGCGCTAGCGGGCGGGACTGAGGGAGCTCCGGACACCTAACATGAAAACCGTTTTTGGTAGCAGGGGTGCGATCCGCCAGCCTAGTCACGCCCGCACATCAACGCAGACCCACTGCAAGCCCGATATGCGCCGGCCAAGGCAGTGGATCTGACCGCGTCTCGCACCGCTAGAACTAGGGTGAGTTGTAGCAGTGCTTCCAGCAGAGTAGTCAATGATACGGTGGCTGGGTTGCGGGAGTTCCAGATATCAAAAGCCTCCGAGAAGTAATAGAATTACTTGGGAATACCAAACCATGTCAAAGGCCCAATTTTTATATCCAGCGAGAAAAATGTGCCAAGTTGGTGTTCATGGGATAGGATAGACGGAAAGACCTCCGGTCGGTGAGCTCTGAAGTAAAAGTGGAAAGGGGCTGCCGTCCGGAGCTTGTGCCAGCTGTGGATTTAGGGAAAGAAGTAACAACCATGCCACGGAAGAACCCGGGTGGAAGATTGAATGGACAGGAAGAGAAGTTGGCCTATCGAAAGATGAAGGCTGGGCCTTGTGATTAAGCGACAGACCTACGAGAAAGTTTTTTTCGAGGATCCAGTATCATACTGTCCTAAGTATTGAGACAAAAATCAGGAATGAGCAAACCTAAGGGCAAATAGATATGCGCAAATTGATCAGGGATGCCATGGAGCAGGGTGCAGGGACGAGGGACAGTTATGAGCCGAACGGTAAGGACAGTGACCCCAGCCTGATGCTGACTGGTAGCAGCTGATGGGGTTATGGAGAGAGCTAGCATAAGAACAATATTGTGAGGTTTTGGGACTTGCCGGGGTGTGAGAGGTTTCTCGAAAAAGAGAAGTATATGGAAAGAGGTTTTAAAGATAAGCTAGAAGTCAGGTCCCACTTCAAAATCTGGAATCTCAGACATGTGGGTGCCAACTAACATCAGGGCACTATCAGCGGTTAGATAATGTGCTACTGATATTCTGAAGTGAATGGAGAAATGCATCGACGAATTCCAATGGGGAGTTTATTCCAAAGTCTGGAAAATTTTAGCAGAAAAACATTATGTCTCATGGATAGCCTAGCATTCGGAATAAAGAGAAGCAAATCTCTGTGACGGAGGCAGTAAGGAGTAGGCGATCGGACACATGGGGGGTCAGTGGGAGAAAATGTAGTGTAATGTAATGTAAGCCTATGGAGGAGGCGAGAGTGAAGTCTCATACGGCGTATCCAAAGAGGTTCATTTTGGAGGACAGCACAGCGCTCTTTGTATTTAAGTACCGTACAACAACCAAGCAGCTGCTTCGTGAATGGGCTCTGTGCACTCTCCAAAGTTAATCTACCGGCATGGAGAGTATTAGTGAAGATGATAGGGCAGTACCCTAGGAAGGGACGGGTACAGGGCAGATACGATAGGAGTTTTGTGCCGTGCAGGATGGAGAATCCACATAGAAATCCCAGGGACTTATTTGTCGTGGAAGCTTGGAAAGATAAATGTCCCTAGAGGTTTGGGGTGCACGAGTAATGCAACCCAAGACCTCATACTGATGAGTTGTGGGTGATAGGGGAGTTGTGTATAAGAGACGTTTTCGGAGGGCGAAGAAAGTGTATTTCTCTACACAGAATTCAATTTTTCATGGGTGGCACCATTGTTCAAGGGGCTCTAAGTCGTACTTTATGTTGGGAGTGGTATTGTTGAGGTCCTGGGGTGAGCATTCATATACAGTGTTTGCCACACGATGTACTCCGGACAATTTCGTTGCATCTTCACTTGTGCATACTGCAGACAAGGTAAGCACTTGCAAATGGTGAATTGAATGTTCTCATGAAATCAAAGGCGAAGGAGCACACGCAACTAACCATAACAAATAAAAACACTTTACCAGGATAAGGCGAAAGTAATTATCCATACTTGCTGTCAAATGCTATTGACATGTGTGTTCAAATTTTTGTCGGGGAAGTTACGCTTTCAATTTTCGTGTCGTCCGCAATTAGAAACGGGGTACCGTGATGTGCTGTAGAGACGACGTCCATATCGTAAGCTAGGAATATAAGTGGTCCTGGCAAGCTTCCCTGGATGATATCACTGGTAACAGGGAGGGTGGTGGGAGATGGTTATTGATTGAAACTAATAGGCAGCTGTGGTGAAGGTGGGGGGGAAGCAATTGAGAATAGGGAAATCAGGGCCAAAAGCTTTGAGCCTGGTTAAGAGCAGCAGGTAAGAAACACCGTCGAACGCCTCAGTCACGTTCAAGAAGATGGTAATTAGGCGTTTCCAACTGTATGCAGCTGCAGTGATCATGTTAAAAAAGTCAAACTGACAGTTGCTACAAGACCAAGTTTAAGGGAAACTACGTTCGTCTTTATGAATGAAGCTACTGAACAACAAATGGTCAGATAGGCGATTTTTACCAAACCGGCCGAGTAGTCTAGAACATACGGGTGTGTGGTTATTCAGCCGTTAATTTAAAGGGTTAAAAGAGGACTCTTTTTGTGGCGAGGGATATTGGTGGATGCTTTCCAACGCGACGGGGGAAATTACAAACTTCAGAGGTAAGTTGATGATTTTCAAAATTAAAAGTGCAACATCAGGCCCGCCAAATCGAAGTGGAGCTGGCGGGGCTTTATCGAAACTGGGGCGGGGTGGAGGCTTTATTTAACAGAATAAACCAGACACTTCGGTGGGGTCGCGTTCTATATCAGACGAAGTGGATGCAGTAAAGAGAACCAGTGGAGTGTGAGCAGTCCCAGATTTAGTAGTCATAGAAGAAAAGACCGGGTCGGAAGCCTCGGCAGACGCAGCGGGATTATTGACATGCGTTCCTTTTGGTAGCTCCAGGTATGAAATACTCGGGCGAGAAAGTATATTTCTGCTCCTGATTCTACGCACAATCCGGAGCATCATATCCGCCGGTGAAGTGCAGAAGATTTTGCTTTAGGTAGAGTTTTTCAGCGGTGGCTCAAATGTTATTAGAAAGCCTACGCAGAAGGATGAAGATAGAAAAGTCATGGGATTGTTCTGCACGATAGTGAGACCCTTTGTATCTTGTTTGCAAAGATGTGAGGGCATCATGCTGGCTGAGAGGGGTTCAATAGGTGGTGATATGACTTGCACGTTGAAGACTTTTAGAATATAACAGATTTTCTGCAAGCTGGTGCTCTTGAGTCAAAAAACAGTCGCCTCACTGCATATGGCGAATTGAATCGGTGAGCCGCTGCCATTCCTAATGAAGAAACAGATAGTCGAGCGGGCTTTGTGTGTCGTTACAAATAAAAGCGCCAAAATTACACGAAACCACCCTATGATCACTCCCGGAGAAGTGGTTAGGTATATTAGTTTCCAAGTTGGACAAGCCCAAGGTGAAGGCTAAATCTGATATGTCGTTCTCCCTGGTCCTACTCGAATGCAGGAGGGGAAATTTAATAGATGGTTTTGTGAGCTCACTAAACTGGCTGGCCCTAAGCGCATCACGGCAACTGCCTTATATCCTTCGTCTAACGGTGCTGTAGAGAAGTCATATCGTCAGATGAAAGCTGCATCAATATCACAGCTGAATGCAGTTGTTGGAGCCATAACCTGTCACTCATTCTGTTGGGTCTTCGATCATCAGTCAAAGACATCCTCTGCAGCATGTTGACGGAACTCGTTTTCGGTAACTCCGTCCGCTTTCCAGGAAAATGTGTTCAAACTAGTATTACTGACACTCCTGGCCCTTTCCAGTTTGTTCAACACTTGAGGGACCGTATATCCCATCAGAGCCCAGCATCCACTAGCTCATCAACCACTCACTTTTTGTGCTCAATGATTTAAAAGTCACCATTCGTTTTTCTTCGTGACGATGCGGTAATCAAACTACACACTCCACCGTATGGTGGTTCATTTAGGGCATCGAGTCGCACCAAAGCGCCACCACCAATCTCCGTTGGCGATCCGCAAGCTGCTATCACAGAAGACACTACACCACACAAGCCAACATCACCAAAACTGCAACCAGCCGTTCTGGAGGAAACCTCCGAAATCCAGCCAGATTCCAAGACTTCACCATTTAACTTTTCCTTTCGCTAGCCCGTTTTCTCTTCCTATTTCGCAACGGAGCTTGTATTTTCTACAACAAACACTCTGGAGGGAGGTACCTGTGGGTGTCTGTATATCTGACTTTTCCCATGATCTTCCAAGTCCCTTGTAGCTACACCACAGCCACGCAATTCTAAAGCCTGCTAATAAATCTTTTGTAGCGTTGAAATGATCCAGGAGAAATACCTGAGATACTGCCGTTCCTAACATGGTTTCAATGCTCGTAGTCGGCGGTCGATTTTGTTTTTGGGATCAGTCCAGTAATACGGAACTAATCCAGCTTTGATTTATGGGTCATTAAGGTCGAGTTTTAGTAAACGTTTACATTACTTCTCACTTGCAGCTCCGTTTCTTGATGCTAACTGAGTCAGGTTTAAAAATTACGGTAATGATATTAAAGGTACATTTCTCGACTAGGACCAAGACACATGCACAAGACAAAATCAGGGGTACAGCATTACACAGCAGTAAGGAGTATTCCTAAAATTCAAAGGTCGGATCAGTAAGTTTCTATAAAAGTAAGATAGGGCCGGGTAGTGTTTAAATCGGCTAAATTGAGAACGGTTACCGCGGAAAGTGCTAGGTGGTTTCGACTTCGGGAGCTAGGCATTGCGAAGAGTTTGCCAGACTAGAAGCTGTTGATTTGAGCGTTTTTTAAAGTGTGAGAAAGGTGTAGTATGCACAAAAACTGTTTAAACAATGGATCATTGAGAGCTCAGGGCATTATTGGGAATGTCGAGAGAAACAATCGTACCCACTGGCTGTGTGTCCGGAGGATCCATATCAAAAGTCCAGAGGGGGATTTCCACCAATGAATATTCAGACACGGTGGAGAATAAAGCCAATATCAAGTTGTCGATCGTCAAATTAAACGGCTTGTTGAGTAGTGTGTTTAAACTGACGTCATCTGGACAAGTCACGAGGCCGATGACGATGGTTTGAAAAACCTAAAGAAGGAGGGAGCCTGTAAGGTCAGGAAAGTTTATTTTGGTTTCTTTTATTGGGTAATTCCATTTTTATATGGGGAGACCGACATCTCGTTTGAAAGTGGGCATTAGGAGCAACAGTTCACAAGGGAGTGATGCGTTGTCGAGACAGCTTGAATGACGGCTGGACGGTTAGTTAAGGACTTCAGAATGAGGTCATTGATGGGGTAGTCAGCTTGAACGAGAAGGTGGAGCAGATGCCGTAAAGGAAAGATGATGGGATGAAGTAGAGAGATGAAGAGTGGGTACGCAAGTCCTATGGCAGCAGTTTGCAGAGGACCGGACCTTAGGTGGCAATGGATATCATATGGGATGCAAGGACAAATGTTTTTGTGCACAGTAAAGGGGTATAGAGAACATTTTTGACCAACAACATATGAATGGTATTTTTTCGTGAAGTTCATGCTTGCCTCTGCCGGCAGGTCATGAATCAAGGCCCGAGCACAAAGGGGGAGTCACCAGGCGCGGCTGGTTTTTCTTCAGGAAGACGATCCGAGTAGCAGGCAAAAAAGGAATAAGATGACTTCGGGTGGCGAAATGATGGATGGTATATTGAAAATGCAAGGGCAGCCGCAGGATTCCTTGACTGATTTGGGAACCCCAAGGCAGTATGAACGACCGATTTGAGGGTACACTGGAATTAATTGTTGGAGCGGTGAGTGATGTATTCGGTGTCGGTAATCCCTCTTGCGGTCCGATGAAACTAGTTTGGTAGCTTGAAACCCGAATAACACCATTGCGACCCTGGATTGCTTTGCCTTCTACTTAGAGAAACTGAAGAAAATATCTGCTAAATGGTGTTATTCCTCATTCAAAGGGGAAATGCTTGATAGTTTATATTCATACTGGATCTCCGGTTAGTGGGTATTTATTTATCACGTCCTTCATGCATGTTTTTTGGAGGTTTGAGGCAATATCCCAGGTTGTATACGTGTATAGCTCAATGCATGATAAGTCCCAACAACCAGCAGTATAAGGATATCATAATGATGCAGTCTACATTTCATCACCTGTTAGATAGCATACCTGACTTACAGTGGCCCGTTGTGGGACTTCTTAACTTATTTTTGTTCTACATCTGGTAGCGCTGTGGAGGGTCACTTGAACAGCTAGGCGCCCGAATCACTTTGCTCAGTTTTGAGGTCAGACATAATGTACACATTCTGAGTCCTCCAAAAATTGCTGAGCGATTTAGGCTATCATATGAAGCACCAAAGTCCCGCCGCCGAGTTGAGCTTACGGAAAAAGGCCCGTGTGCTGACTGTTTACCCCACCTTTAAGGGGGAGACAACAGGAATTGCAGTCCGTGTGACTTGGCCCTTAAAAAGGGCCTTAGGGTGACTTAATGAATTCCGGCATTGGCGTCACTGGACCAGCCATGAACACAAAGGTAGTTCTCCTCGCTGAAAGAGCTGCGCAGCGGCAACTGGTCCATCGTCCACACGTCGCAAATTGAATACAGTGAACATTTCCGTCCAGGTCCACCGAAGGCTCTTTATTTCTGGACACGCAGCAGATGTCCTCCCGAAAGGGTGGCGACGCTAAGTCCAACCTGTTTCTGTTGGTCGGTGCTCGGCATGTAGTGGAAGTGGTGGTTCGAGATCATCCAAAATAAAATGCGTTTATCTGGTTTGCGTAATCTACCACGTCCCTTCCATCTATGTTCCTGGATTTTAGGGCTGACTTAAGCAGTGTTATATGTGTGTCCTGTGAGGAGCCACTTTGAACGGTATTCTCCCGGCTTGTGCTAGGAACTAACACTTTTCTAGGCCTTGCCTACGAAAATTTTGGATGCATCCGCCTGTGACTCAGTGTCTCCGTTGGAAACGGCAATATTTGGTTAATTGGTGTGGCCCACCGTCCAGGCAAACGAGCGCCCCGTCTCCTTACCAGTTAGTGGGCCCCAGAACTTCAAACCTGAAAGATGCTCACGTTTCTCTCTAGAATTACTGAATATGGGTTTGAAGGGCTCAACACTGGGATACGTAGTTCGCACGGAAAGCCGGAACAAGGCAAAATCATTGACAGCTCAGCACCGCATAGCTCAAACCGGAAGGCACAACACGTGGCAGCAGAGTGACGGAATCGCAGCTCACACACGTTTATATATGACCGATGGTCTAGTCAAAACTCATCACGTTAAAATCAATTGGCGGCAAAAGCCGAAAACAGGGGGATAAGGAAAACAGGTCAGGGTGTTTCAAAGAAAAAAGTCATCATTTCCGAAAAAACAGCATTATGCCGTGATGCACATCATTTCAGTATTCAAGCCACAAGACTGATTAGCAGTTCCATACCATCCCTCGTCGAATCACTGGACGCTCCCATAAATCTCTCATTCCGACATGATCTCATTTATGTCTTGAAATGGTATGCGAGTAATGTGTGGGCCTGATGAATCTTTGTTCGGTTGATTGTCCTCTGGACTCCATGTTTCACGCACAAACCCCGGGTCATCCGACCAACCTGCACTTGGAACCACCGGTTGCTCTGTCATTTATCTTCGGACAATACTGCCAATTTTCGCCTTCCAGCGCATCTTCAATTACAACTATTTGTGACCTCGCACGTGGCTTCTTTACTACTGTCGGGGTCGGGGCCTGAGAGCCGAGTACGTCATTCCGCTGAACTTGTTGGTTTCTCACCAGCGCCCTGGCTGGTCGAGCAAGGTTATCTCCCGGGGCTAGACCACCAGGCTTTACTCTATGATCGTCCGGCACAATCTGGTATCTACCCTTGGTAATGTGAGCCACTATTGCCGCCCTCGCCAGCAGTTTGTCCCGGGTGGCTTCATCAGCGAACTCCACTAGGATTGGTCTCGCACGAAGTTCGCCTTTGTTCCCCAGTGGTGACTTCCATGTCCCCACTCTGTGCACCCTTCTTAGAGTAGGAGGGTACGGAACACCTGTGATTCGCAGTATGTCGCAGACCCTCCTCCTGTCTATGTCCCTCCTGGTTTTCGATTCCCTTATAAAGGGTTCTTCCTGGTTTAGGATCAGGAGCTTGTGGCATGAGACCCTGTCCATCGACAAGATCTGCCTCTACGGATCCTTCATCTTGTTTTCCAATACCATAAGAGCAGGGTCATCCACCCTAGCCAACCCATCTTTCGCGATATTAGTCACCTTTCTTTTTGACCTGCCTTGCCCTTCTCGGCTTCTGCTCAGTCCACTGGCCCTCGTCGGTCTGCCTCGAGGGAGTTGAGGCAACGACCACCTAGCAAGCTCTCGGAACTGGTCCATTCGCTCTGGTGACTGTCCTCTCGAGTGTGGATGCTACTTCCGCAAACTACTGACTACAACCTGCTTGCGGTGGTTTGGAACTCATGACTGAGGTACTACTTGGTGGGCGCTGGTCCTGCCCTTGGACCTGCAGTTTAAAAGCCAGACTTGCCGCCTCTTTGCAAGGAGCACAGACCCATTCAGCCCACGGGTTCTGTTTGTAAAGGACATATATGTCCTCTGTTATTCCTGAACACCCTGGGTGAGCCCATCTCTTGCATACCTCGAACTCTATACCATTTACCACACGTTTTCCGCACTTGGGTGTGAGACACTGGTCAGGAACGCGTGTCATATCGAAAACCACAAAAGCGAGGGCAAAAACAACTCAAGCGCTCTTTACCCAAAACCCAAAATACACACTCTGATACTAGCAGGTAAATCCCGCTAACACAAAAAAAACAAAAAGAAAGACTAGAGGCGAGAAAAGGTTGCTTCAAAAAACACCAAACACTACTCGGCCATACCACGAGGAAAATAAAAATATTTTCCTGATAAAGCGCACCTTAAATGCAATTATGATACACTCAGTATGGTGAAGTAAACTAGGTTATTTCACAAAACCATTCAAAAACTCAATTTAAAGACGAGAGCATTATGAATTCAAACCTCGCGGCACTCATCTGGTATAGTCTGTGAACTGGAAGATAGACCAATGGACAAGTGAAGCGACCATTCCTTTTAGCTTGCGTAACACAAGCTATTCCGACTTGAAAAATCCATCGGGGGTATACAAGGCCGCGCCGAGTGCAGCCTACATTCTTCATTCTTTATTCTTCTTAACGAAGACAGAGGGTGTCTCTCCAGTGTGAGCCTCCTCATCACAGCTCAGCGATGTAGACCCATGTGTCTCTCTTACCACCTCTTTAGAAATACACCCAGAAGTCGCTTGAACAATGTGTCGTTAGGCTCTTCCACCACTTCGGCTGGCAGTGAGTTCCTTAGATTGGTCATCCTTCGAGATAGACGGTACACCAGTGGGAGGCCCACCGACTGCATTTTCTTTAGAGTTAGTAGGTGTCCCCTCGTACGGTCATGTCCACGAAGAGGGAGCCCTGCACGTATTTCTGGGCCGAAGTCGCCTCTGATGATATGCCTGGTGAAGATCAGGTCTCCCCGGACTTTCCGACAGGCCACTGGAAACAGTCCTGTGATCTCCGGCCGCTTTTCGTAGCTGATCCCGCGCAGCCCTCCGATAAGGCGGGTTGCGCCTCTCTGCACTATATCCAACTTTGTCACTTCTGCCAGCGTACAAGGGAAAACGGCTGGCTCCCCGTATTCCAACCTGGGAAGCACATGAGTTGCATACGGTATTTTGAAAGCTTAGAGTGAGAGATGGCTGAATGATCGAGTAATCGGCCAGAGGATACTCCACGCTAACGAAAAACTTTGTCAGTATTGTGCTTTCTTTATAGTGACGAGGCCAACATCATTCCCGGATCTTTTTCTAAGACATAACGCCGAAGGGGTGCCCAGTGTATATAGTACATTCCACTGCTGGATGGTGCTCCTACTCGCAAGTGCACACACTTGTCGGTGTTGACTCGCAGTGACCTCAGATATGTTCATCTATCAAGGGCTTTAGTTTCCTCCCGAAGAACGAGCTCGTCTGCATTTGATGTAAAAGTGCGCCAGATCTTAAGGTTGTCTGCGAAGGTGGGACACGGCGATTGAAAAATTGGCGGTAGATCATTGATATAGGCCAGGAAGAGGAGCGGACCCGAAACCGATCCTTGTGTAACACCGCTAGTAGCCACTTGCCAAGTTGACTGTGATTATGATACTCGTACTGCAAGGGTTCTATCTTCTAGAAAGTTCTCTATCCACATAATCAAGGGATCTTCAACACCAAGAGCCTCAAGCCTACATAATAGACGGTCATACGGGACTTTGTCAAAAGCTTTGCCAAAATCCGCGAAGATTACGTCCGTAGGGTGTCCTTCGGCCTTGGCCATCGTCCAGCGATCTCGTGCGATTACCAAGGTCGTCAGGCACGACCTACTTATCCAAAAACCACGTTATTATCGGCGTAGTAGGTCGTATCCCGCAATACGTTCCCGGATTCGCTTTGCCAGCAGGCGCTCTATAACCTCTCCCGCCACTGATGTTATACTGACTGGCGGGTAGTTATCAGCCTCGGCCTTTTACATGCGACCGCTATCGGGATGGTGGAGCAAACGTTTGACATAACTGAAGGATCACATCCCCAATTACTCACCTAGACTTATCCATGTCTTGCGGTTCCGGTGGATACCACATTACTGAGGAAGCAGCCCGCCCCAGACTTGTTGGAACGGCATTCGCCAAAAGTTTGGTCCCACCTGTGGTCTGGAAAGAAAAGCCGCCCCTCTCTTCCATCCGATGGTAAACATTGCATGGTCACTGCATCCATGTGAAGGTGGGTTCTCAACCTGATAAACATAGGAACTCCTTGGAGATGTCACCAGATCTAAGATAGATGTACGATGATCCTGGGTTCGGGTCGGACTTCTGACGTGTTGGTACAAGGAAAGATCTAGCGACGTTGAAAATAAATCACGGGAAAATAAATCCGCTCCTGCATTGCTCCGTAGGTTCTCCAGTCTTCATTCGGCGCGTTCAAGTCACCCAAAATTAGACGGTGACTATCGCCAGCTTAACGTCGTACGCCAGTCAGTATTTCTCGAGGACATGCTTCTGGGGACCGATAAATGACTCCGACAGACTCAAACTCACTGGATGTCAACTCCACGCGGCACCAAAGAGATTCTCCAAAGCCCTCTGGGTCTATCAGGTGATCCAACTGAAGCGAAATGAAGTCGGCTTGGATGTACGTCGCTACGCCTCCTCCTCCCCGGGCTTGGCTCCTATCATCGCGGCAAAGTTTGTATCCCGAGATAGCTACTTCCGAGTCCTGCATCCCACCGGTAAGCCACGTCTCCGTCAAGGTGACCACTGTTGGCGAATGGTGAACCACCGTGTCTCGAGCTCATATCATTTGTTCAACAGACTCCTGGCATTAGACGACACGACAAGTGCATGTCCTCCTCTGTCTTCCATCTCCGTGCGGACCCTCATTGCATCCTCACAGCCGGGCCGCCTGTTTGGTGATGCGGCTGAGAGCGAACGGTTCCCGTCCCAGTTGAAGACTCTCCCGTTGAACACGAAAATACCGAATAAAAGGACCTGTTGCTCCGTTTTCCTGGCGTTCGCGGAGGTCTCTCAACGCCACCCGGTGCCTCTCTCCTTCCTCGGGGTCAGGATCTCGGAGGAGTCGCCCCTTCTCCCCTTTTAGTCTGTAGGACCGCTGTAGCACCCAGCAGTATTTCTCATCGGATCCCAAGACCACCCTGGGCGGGGGAGGTTTACCATCCTCATTTATTTTCCCTAGGCGAAAAGTGGCCTTGACCTTCGCCTTATTTGCCAGGTTTTCCCCATTTGAGGAGAATATTTTGACGAATATGTCCCGTAGAAGAGTCAGGTGATGATCTAATCTACTTTATGACACCGAATCGGTTGATTCCGGCAGATTTACGACTAGGAAGCATTGAGTCCTTGGTGGTGGTGCCGTCCGTTGACGTGGCTTTACCGTTTTCCACTGACCCGTGGCTTCTGTCCGCCCTCGACTGGGGCCTGTATCTCCGCCGGCTGAATTCGATACCTTCGGAAAGGAAGTATTGTCTTCCGAACTTACGGCTACCTCGGCTTTGTCGGTAACCACGGATTTCTTTCGACGCTGCTTCTTCACTGCCCTCGATGGGCTGTTTTTAGCGCCTGAAGCGACTTCGGCGTGGGACCCGGGGTTCGTTTGTAGGGCACCTTTGAGCAATACGCAACCGTTCTTAACACATCCCAAAATCAGAAGGCGATTATCCGTGAAATTCTACAATACTAGATTACCAAGTGAACAGTGACACGAAACAGATACAAACCTAAATTATGCAACCACAAGGGCTCAAAAAACGGGAACCGAATATCGGCGTGCGAGAAAGGAGCACTTGCGTCACGCAGGTCCAGAACAAGTATATGAAAGAGCAGCGCGCTGGACGCGAACGAACGAACGTTGGTACGTAAAATCACGGTGCGTAAAACATGCCAATGCTGTGAGTAAGTGACTGACGTTGAGGAAACATGGAACTGCAGTGTTTTTTTTTGGGGGGGGAGGGGGTTCCATGACCGGTCGCTACACCGCCCGCCAAAATCCTCCCGAACCTTAGCAGAGCCAAGGGTTGGGATAGGGGCACTGATTCTTTCATCCCACCTAGACCCTGCTTGCAGCGCGCGTAGCTAATACCTTGTCGTCAAAGCTCTACTCACGATCGCACTTGATCCGGTGGCCACACCGAATCGAGGTTACTCTTCATCGTTCATAAAAACGGCTGATCGATGGCGGACGTGAAGGAGGAACATAGGTGCTGTCCTCGGGAGCGTCTTTGCGTCTCAGCCGCGTGTGCTTGTGTGAGTGTGTGTGTGGGTGCCATGGGTGAGGTCGCACTCTGGTTTATGGGCAGACAGTAAAAACCATTAACTGTGGGAGATATCTTCAATATTGTCAGTGATAGACGAGGAACAATCAGCCCTGCGGCGTGTTTTGATGGAGGTCATAAAGTATAAACGTGTGTTATGTGAGTGTGGTTGGTGTGTGTCTGGGTGTATGATAGAGTCACAGCTACTACCAGATATGCGAAAAGCCTTCTGCAACGTCAACGGAGAACGGTGGGCGCCGCAACGCGTTTGGTGGGGGTCATCAAGTACAAACGTGTATCATGTAAGTGTGTATGTGTCAGGATGTATGATAGTTCAATATGTCATTATGTCGTAAATGCCCCACACATGGGAGGTTCATTTAATCACTTCTAAGACGAATGGGGAGTAGTCCACTGGGTTTCCGTGTTATCCGCTTCTCCTTCTTCACTCTCGAGGAGGCTAATACTGCGTACGTCGCGGATTGGCGTTCCGTTGGCGGTCTTCACTTTCACAGTTCTTATCATTTTGTCAGAGCTTGCGATGGTTTCCACAACCACGCCCAAAGGCCAGGTGCCGAAATGCGCGTGTTTGTCTCTGATCATCACTACATCCCCACTGTGCCGTGGGTGCCAGTTTTGCCGCTGCTTCAGATTCTTTTCTTTTTCTTTTATTTGCCGTGGTACATTCTGTGCACAGAATTTGCAGGAACGGGTAGCCGCACAAACTGAGCCACCCATATTTATCGTTATCGATTTTTGTACGCTTTAGATAAATCCATCCCTCACAATGATCACATTTCATGACTTTGACCCGGGGGCCAGTATTTTTCTTGCATACCAAACACGCCCATTGATCCTCAGAGGTAATTGAACTCATATTCTTTACAAATCCGCCGGGAAGCCACAGGTATCACCAAACAATATATATCCACGAAGCACAACGGCAGACACCCGGTGCAGCGCAGCAGCTGGAACCCATCTTCTGGTCAAGCTTTGGTACTCCGAATACCAGGTTATAACTAGATCCCGCGAATAGCTTACGGAATGGGCAAAAAGCCAAAAGTTGCGATGCGTGCCAAAAGGCGGTAAAAGTAGGTGGAATGGGTGAAAGGCGATTTGTATTGAAACAGCGTTGTTCACGCTTACTCTTGGGAGCTACACCGGACGCGATACTAGTTAAGGGAGCTAAAGGTTCGGCCACCAGCAAGTACAGCGGTCAAAAATGTGTTTTTCATTTGGCGGCAACCAATTTTCCTTACAGCAAGCAGGCAAACAACGCATAGCCTTGTGACGTCGAACAAACTGCTTAGAGCTAAGTGCTAATTCGTTACGTGTGTACATGGTTATTTTTGGTCATGAATATATGCGTTCAAACCCAGCCACCTCTAGGCAGCTACTGTCACTCCCCCTTTTCAATCCAATTGAGGGTATACCGCGCAGAGGTCTTCATTATCACCCAAAAGTCTCATGTGTCATCGGTCGCTTGGGGGACCATGTTACGAAGCCACAGTCCGCTGGTGCCCTCAGTGGAGAACTACTTGAATTTGCACGGGCCTAGCGGTCATCTATGAAGTCCTCACCTAGGTGTCGCATAAAAAAATACATGGGTAAATAGTACAAAATAGTCCAGCACAACTTTCCGGGGGTCCCTCCATCCGCCACGCCCGCACATGCAATGGAAGCAAAAAATGAAATACGTGAGCAAACGACGATGAGCATAAGCGAAATGAAAGGAACTCTCCTTGGTCGGTCGGCATAACAAGCGAATTTTAAAAGTCATCAAGAGTTTTCTGGTTTCCATGAGGATTTTATAAAACGTCAAACTGTGCAAACAGCGGTTAGCAAGATCGAAAAACTGAATGCTATCTAGGAGACGCTACGGCCAATGTACAAGCCGGCCAGATCTCTTCGTTCGCAGCAGCTCCACGGTTTCAGGCTGCTCTGGTTTAGGTTCAGAGGTGGCCTTTATGGTGGGGGAAGAAACAACTTGGGCACTTTTGTTGAGCAGTGCCTTTTCAAGACTGGCTTCAACGTGCGCAACCTCGAGGCTATCTGCAGATACAGGTTCATGTTTACCGTTTCGGTCAATGAGGTAAACTCGGTCGCCTCGCTCGAGCACCTTATGTGGACCTTCATAAAGCAGCCGTAGAGGTATTGTGAAGCTATCCAGTCGTATGAAGACGTAGGCGCAGGCGGACAGTTCAGGTGGAATGTAGGTCGATCGATGTTGTGGTCGTGGCCAATGCATTTGAAAACGATGCATCTGTGCAGCCAAACGGTGGCATATGAAGCACGATCACCGTCATTCACGGGCTCTACGGTAAAGTAATCCCCAAGTAACCGAAGGGTTTGAGCTAAGGCTAATTCCGCATCCGACTCGTTAAAACGGATTTATAAGCGGGAAGCAAACTTAAGGGAATGACTGGAAGCACCAGCATTCAATTACATGGGTCAACAGCGATTAGCCCAGCTTTGGGCTGTCGATATAAAAGCCCAACCATACGGTTAGCTGCTGGATGATATGCTGTCGTGTGAGAAAAACGACAGCTTAATATACGCAGTTTCTCTAAACTTAAACTGTGCGCCGCCTCCAGTAGTTACTTTTGCAAGGCAACCGTAAAATGGCACACAATGTTCCATAGAAGTATCTATCGCGGTTTCTGTCTCTACATTGGCGATGGGCACAGCCTCCGGCCAACGAAGGGGTCACGGAAGCTCTTGCATGGGCTGAGGGGACCGACCAAGTCCATGCGGACATGTGGAAACCGTTAGAGTACAACCGGAATGTGGCCTATTGGAGCCATTGTATGTTAACTTGTCTTCGATCGTTGGCACAGAAAGTATGAACGGACCCCAGTAAGAATATCCATTTGCATGACGTGGCAGAATTACCTACCCGCAACTAGCTTTGTGGTGGCTCAGATGCAAGGGTGGGCTAAATTATGTAAAAAGTTGAAAATTGTGCAGCGCCGAGACATGGGTACGACGGATCGTGGGTGTGACAAAAATGGGTCACACATTATCGAGCCCGAGGAATTGGCTAAAAGAAACTCCGAAGGGTTTAGTGACGCATTACCGCTTGCATCTGTGGAAACTATTTTTGAGCTTTGGGCCGCAGCAAAAGCTTCCAGATCTGTGACCTGTGGCTGGCTAGAAATGGCGTCTTCTCGAAAAAAAGAACCAGCCACAAAGTTGTCCGTGCCAGAGCAGTGACGCACATCAAGGGAAGACTGTGTCGTAAAGTCTAAATAGTTTAAACGATGTGATGGGTACTCATCGGTTTGGAATTGAGAAGCATACGTCAATAGTTCATGATTTGTAAAAGTGACCAACTGCTTGCCTTCGAGAATATGTCGGAATTGTCTAGCCGTATCGTAAACAGCAAGTAGTTCCCAACTATACGTAGAATACCTAGATTCAGCTGGCGGGAGACAACGAGAGAAGGGAATTGGTGGTTTCCGTTGTGATATAGACCGCTGCCGTAGCACTTCGCCAATGGCTTTTTCGGTGGCATCGGTGAGTATACTCAGTTGAGGTTCAGAGTTTTAAGGAACCAACAAAGTAGTAGAAGCCAAAGAGTCTTCAACTACTTTGAAGGCTGTTTAGGTTTCCTCGGGTAGTTCTATGGGACCATCTTTAGAGCTTGGAGGTAAATCTGTTAACGGCTTTATCAAGTGGGCGCAGTTTGGGACGAAAGGCCGATAATAGCTTGCCAACCCTTTGGAGTGACTAAAGGCAGCTATTGAAGTATAAAGCGGAGAGCCACGAAAAGATTGCGCCTTTTCCTTCAGCGGCCGAGTACCAAGTTCACCGATCTTGTGGTCCAAAATATCAACTGAATTTTGGCCGAAGACACTTTTATCCGCATTGACGGTTATACCATGTGCGGTCAAAGGCCCAAACAACTGGTTTAGATGTTGTTTGTGCTCTTCTTTATATTCACCAATTACAGGTAGATAGTCTATTCATACAAACAAAAAATGTAAGTACCTGGTAACTTGGTCAGTAAAGTGCTGATAGGCTTGTGCAGTCCTGCTTAAACCAAATGGCATTCGTTGGAATTCGAAGAGACCAAAGGATGCTGTTAACCTTGATTTAGGTATATCCTCATCTGCGATTGGAATCCGGTGATAGGCACGTACAAGAACTATCTTAGAGAGCAAAAGATCACCTTTGAGGTTGGCCGTGACATCCTGAGTATGTGGGATGGGACATCCGCCTGCAAAAGAGACACTATTAAGGGCTCTACAGTCTCCAAGTGGTCGCCCATTTGCCCGACTTTTGAAAACTTGACAAAGTGGTGCAGCCCACGGACTATTTGAAGCACGAATAATACACAATTCTAGCGGGTGCTTGAACTCAGCTCGAGCGCTTTTAATCTAGCTGGGTTCAAACCGAAGTGCCCCAGCAAAGCCTGGAGGGCCTGGTATGCTAATGCCATGACCTGCCGAGCCGGTTACCGCGGGTAGTAAGGACGGCAGGTGCGACGCTTCTGGGTATGTAATTAACGCTTCATCGAACAAATGTGAATTAGTTGTAAGGTTCGAATCAACCGAAATCCCATTCACAGCTAGAATAACGCCATAATCTACAAGGCGTTTGCGGTGGGAGTCAACCAAGAGATCGAAGCAATGCTGGAAATCAATATAAGTGTGGCTTTTTGAAGTGGCTTTGGGAGCACACCAAATTCAGATAGGTGACCCCTCTCCAAGTTAAGTGCAGCTAATGGTACCTTCAAACAGACTTCTGGACAAACTTCAAAGGCATTAGATCACAGTCTTCGTCGCAATTTTGCTGAGGTTTCTTGACTGAAGACGTTCAAAAAGACATGCTTCGTATTGGTTAAAGAGAAGAATCGGAAGCAGCGGCAAAACTGGCACCCACGGCACAGTGGGGATGTAGTGATGATCAGAGACAAACACGCGCATTTCGGCACCTGGCCTTTGGGCGTGGTTGTGGAAACCATCGCAAGCTCTGACAAAATGATAAGAACTGTGAAAGTGAAGACCGCCAACGGAACGCCAATCCGCGACGTACGCAGTATTAGCCTCCTCGAGAGTGAAGAAGGAGAAGCGGATAACACGGAAACCCAGTGGACTACTCCCCATTCGTCTTAGAAGTGATTAAATGAACCTCCCATGTGTGGGGCATTTACGACATAATGACATATTGAACTATCATACATCCTGACACATACACACTTACATGATACACGTTTGTACTTGATGACCCCCACCAAACGCGTTGCGGCGCCCACCGTTCTCCGTTGACGTTGCAGAAGGCTTTTCGCATATCTGGTAGTAGCTGTGACTCTATCATACACCCAGACACACACCAACCACACTCACATAACACACGTTTATACTTTATGACCTCCATCAAAACACGCCGCAGGGCTGATTGTTCCTCGTCTATCACTGACAATATTGAAGATATCTCCCACAGTTAATGGTTTTTACTGTCTGCCCATAAACCAGAGTGCGACCTCACCCATGGCACCCACACACACACTCACACAAGCACACGCGGCTGAGACGCAAAGACGCTCCCGAGGACAGCACCTATGTTCCTCCTTCACGTCCGCCATCGATCAGCCGTTTTTATGAACGATGAAGAGTAACCTCGATTCGGTGTGGCCACCGGATCAAGTGCGATCGTGAGTAGAGCTTTGACGACAAGGTATTAGCTACGCGCGCTGCAAGCAGGGTCTAGGTGGGATGAAAGAATCAGTGCCCCTATCCCAACCCTTGGCTCTGCTAAGGTTCGGGAGGATTTTGGCGGGCGGTGTAGCGACCGGTCATGGAACCCCCTCCCCCCCCAAAAAAAAACACTGCAGTTCCATGTTTCCTCAACGTCAGTCACTTACTCACAGCATTGGCATGTTTTACGCACCGTGATTTTACGTACCAACGTTCGTTCGTTCGCGTCCAGCGCGCTGCTCTTTCATATACTTGTTCTGGACCTGCGTGACGCAAGTGCTCCTTTCTCGCACGCCGATATTCGGTTCCCGTTTTTTGAGCCCTTGTGGTTGCATAATTTAGGTTTGTATCTGTTTCGTGTCACTGTTCACTTGGTAATCTAGTATTGTAGAATTTCACGGATAATCGCCTTCTGATTTTGGGATGTGTTAAGAACGGTTGCGTATTGCTCAAAGGTGCCCTACAAACGAACCCCGGGTCCCACGCCGAAGTCGCTTCAGGCGCTAAAAACAGCCCATCGAGGGCAGTGAAGAAGCAGCGTCGAAAGAAATCCGTGGTTACCGACAAAGCCGAGGTAGCCGTAAGTTCGGAAGACAATACTTCCTTTCCGAAGGTATCGAATTCAGCCGGCGGAGATACAGGCCCCAGTCGAGGGCGGACAGAAGCCACGGGTCAGTGG
The DNA here is from genome assembly GCA_948099385.1 of Fasciola hepatica. Taxonomy (NCBI): domain Eukaryota; kingdom Metazoa; phylum Platyhelminthes; class Trematoda; order Plagiorchiida; family Fasciolidae; genus Fasciola; species Fasciola hepatica. Next base: position 42,086,081 of record CANUEZ040000043.1, read on the forward strand.
AAAACGGTAAAGCCACGTCAACGGACGGCACCACCACCAAGGACTCAATGCTTCCTAGTCGTAAATCTGCCGGAATCAACCGATTCGGTGTCATAAAGTAGATTAGATCATCACCTGACTCTTCTACGGGACATATTCGTCAAAATATTCTCCTCAAATGGGGAAAACCTGGCAAATAAGGCGAAGGTCAAGGCCACTTTTCGCCTAGGGAAAATAAATGAGGATGGTAAACCTCCCCCGCCCAGGGTGGTCTTGGGATCCGATGAGAAATACTGCTGGGTGCTACAGCGGTCCTACAGACTAAAAGGGGAGAAGGGGCGACTCCTCCGAGATCCTGACCCCGAGGAAGGAGAGAGGCACCGGGTGGCGTTGAGAGACCTCCGCGAACGCCAGGAAAACGGAGCAACAGGTCCTTTTATTCGGTATTTTCGTGTTCAACGGGAGAGTCTTCAACTGGGACGGGAACCGTTCGCTCTCAGCCGCATCACCAAACAGGCGGCCCGGCTGTGAGGATGCAATGAGGGTCCGCACGGAGATGGAAGACAGAGGAGGACATGCACTTGTCGTGTCGTCTAATGCCAGGAGTCTGTTGAACAAATGATATGAGCTCGAGACACGGTGGTTCACCATTCGCCAACAGTGGTCACCTTGACGGAGACGTGGCTTACCGGTGGGATGCAGGACTCGGAAGTAGCTATCTCGGGATACAAACTTTGCCGCGATGATAGGAGCCAAGCCCGGGGAGGAGGAGGCGTAGCGACGTACATCCAAGCCGACTTCATTTCGCTTCAGTTGGATCACCTGATAGACCCAGAGGGCTTTGGAGAATCTCTTTGGTGCCGCGTGGAGTTGACATCCAGTGAGTTTGAGTCTGTCGGAGTCATTTATCGGTCCCCAGAAGCATGTCCTCGAGAAATACTGACTGGCGTACGACGTTAAGCTGGCGATAGTCACCGTCTAATTTTGGGTGACTTGAACGCGCCGAATGAAGACTGGAGAACCTACGGAGCAATGCAGGAGCGGATTTATTTTCCCGTGATTTATTTTCAACGTCGCTAGATCTTTCCTTGTACCAACACGTCAGAAGTCCGACCCGAACCCAGGATCATCGTACATCTATCTTAGATCTGGTGACATCTCCAAGGAGTTCCTATGTTTATCAGGTTGAGAACCCACCTTCACATGGATGCAGTGACCATGCAATGTTTACCATCGGATGGAAGAGAGGAGCGGCTTTTCTTTCCAGACCACAGGTGGGACCAAACTTTTGGCGAATGCCGTTCCAACAAGTCTGGGGCGGGCTGCTTCCTCAGTAATGTGGTATCCACCGGAACCGCAAGACATGGATAAGTCTAGGTGAGTAATTGGGGATGTGATCCTTCAGTTATGTCAAACGTTTGCTCCACCATCCCGATAGCGGTCGCATGTAAAAGGCCGAGGCTGATAACTACCCGCCAGTCAGTATAACATCAGTGGCGGGAAAGGTTATAGAGCGCCTGCTGGCAAAGCGAATCCGGGAACGTATTGCGGGATACGACCTACTACGCCGATAATAACGTGGTTTTTGGATAAGTAGGTCGTGCCTGACGACCTTGGTAATCGCACGAGATCGCTGGACGATGGCCAAGGCCGAAGGACACCCTACGGACGTAATCTTCGCGGATTTTGGCAAAGCTTTTGACAAAGTCCCGTATGACCGTCTATTATGTAGGCTTGAGGCTCTTGGTGTTGAAGATCCCTTGATTATGTGGATAGAGAACTTTCTAGAAGATAGAACCCTTGCAGTACGAGTATCATAATCACAGTCAACTTGGCAAGTGGCTACTAGCGGTGTTACACAAGGATCGGTTTCGGGTCCGCTCCTCTTCCTGGCCTATATCAATGATCTACCGCCAATTTTTCAATCGCCGTGTCCCACCTTCGCAGACAACCTTAAGATCTGGCGCACTTTTACATCAAATGCAGACGAGCTCGTTCTTCGGGAGGAAACTAAAGCCCTTGATAGATGAACATATCTGAGGTCACTGCGAGTCAACACCGACAAGTGTGTGCACTTGCGAGTAGGAGCACCATCCAGCAGTGGAATGTACTATATACACTGGGCACCCCTTCGGCGTTATGTCTTAGAAAAAGATCCGGGAATGATGTTGGCCTCGTCACTATAAAGAAAGCACAATACTGACAAAGTTTTTCGTTAGCGTGGAGTATCCTCTGGCCGATTACTCGATCATTCAGCCATCTCTCACTCTAAGCTTTCAAAATACCGTATGCAACTCATGTGCTTCCCAGGTTGGAATACGGGGAGCCAGCCGTTTTCCCTTGTACGCTGGCAGAAGTGACAAAGTTGGATATAGTGCAGAGAGGCGCAACCCGCCTTATCGGAGGGCTGCGCGGGATCAGCTACGAAAAGCGGCCGGAGATCACAGGACTGTTTCCAGTGGCCTGTCGGAAAGTCCGGGGAGACCTGATCTTCACCAGGCATATCATCAGAGGCGACTTCGGCCCAGAAATACGTGCAGGGCTCCCTCTTCGTGGACATGACCGTACGAGGGGACACCTACTAACTCTAAAGAAAATGCAGTCGGTGGGCCTCCCACTGGTGTACCGTCTATCTCGAAGGATGACCAATCTAAGGAACTCACTGCCAGCCGAAGTGGTGGAAGAGCCTAACGACACATTGTTCAAGCGACTTCTGGGTGTATTTCTAAAGAGGTGGTAAGAGAGACACATGGGTCTACATCGCTGAGCTGTGATGAGGAGGCTCACACTGGAGAGACACCCTCTGTCTTCGTTAAGAAGAATAAAGAATGAAGAATGTAGGCTGCACTCGGCGCGGCCTTGTATACCCCCGATGGATTTTTCAAGTCGGAATAGCTTGTGTTACGCAAGCTAAAAGGAATGGTCGCTTCACTTGTCCATTGGTCTATCTTCCAGTTCACAGACTATACCAGATGAGTGCCGCGAGGTTTGAATTCATAATGCTCTCGTCTTTAAATTGAGTTTTTGAATGGTTTTGTGAAATAACCTAGTTTACTTCACCATACTGAGTGTATCATAATTGCATTTAAGGTGCGCTTTATCAGGAAAATATTTTTATTTTCCTCGTGGTATGGCCGAGTAGTGTTTGGTGTTTTTTGAAGCAACCTTTTCTCGCCTCTAGTCTTTCTTTTTGTTTTTTTTGTGTTAGCGGGATTTACCTGCTAGTATCAGAGTGTGTATTTTGGGTTTTGGGTAAAGAGCGCTTGAGTTGTTTTTGCCCTCGCTTTTGTGGTTTTCGATATGACACGCGTTCCTGACCAGTGTCTCACACCCAAGTGCGGAAAACGTGTGGTAAATGGTATAGAGTTCGAGGTATGCAAGAGATGGGCTCACCCAGGGTGTTCAGGAATAACAGAGGACATATATGTCCTTTACAAACAGAACCCGTGGGCTGAATGGGTCTGTGCTCCTTGCAAAGAGGCGGCAAGTCTGGCTTTTAAACTGCAGGTCCAAGGGCAGGACCAGCGCCCACCAAGTAGTACCTCAGTCATGAGTTCCAAACCACCGCAAGCAGGTTGTAGTCAGTAGTTTGCGGAAGTAGCATCCACACTCGAGAGGACAGTCACCAGAGCGAATGGACCAGTTCCGAGAGCTTGCTAGGTGGTCGTTGCCTCAACTCCCTCGAGGCAGACCGACGAGGGCCAGTGGACTGAGCAGAAGCCGAGAAGGGCAAGGCAGGTCAAAAAGAAAGGTGACTAATATCGCGAAAGATGGGTTGGCTAGGGTGGATGACCCTGCTCTTATGGTATTGGAAAACAAGATGAAGGATCCGTAGAGGCAGATCTTGTCGATGGACAGGGTCTCATGCCACAAGCTCCTGATCCTAAACCAGGAAGAACCCTTTATAAGGGAATCGAAAACCAGGAGGGACATAGACAGGAGGAGGGTCTGCGACATACTGCGAATCACAGGTGTTCCGTACCCTCCTACTCTAAGAAGGGTGCACAGAGTGGGGACATTGAAGTCACCACTGGGGAACAAAGGCGAACTTCGTGCGAGACCAATCCTAGTGGAGTTCGCTGATGAAGCCACCCGGGACAAACTGCTGGCGAGGGCGGCAATAGTGGCTCACATTACCAAGGGTAGATACCAGATTGTGCCGGACGATCATAGAGTAAAGCCTGGTGGTCTAGCCCCGGGAGATAACCTTGCTCGACCAGCCAGGGCGCTGGTGAGAAACCAACAAGTTCAGCGGAATGACGTACTCGGCTCTCAGGCCCCGACCCCGACAGTAGTAAAGAAGCCACGTGCGAGGTCACAAATAGTTGTAATTGAAGATGCGCTGGAAGGCGAAAATTGGCAGTATTGTCCGAAGATAAATGACAGAGCAACCCCTGCCAGTCTGGATGTTGTGGCAACAACTACGTAACGACCGGTCGTGGAAAATCTCCCTAAAACCTTTCCGATTCACTGTTTTCTTAACATCACTCACTTGCCTGAAAAATCCCACAGAACACATTGAGAATAAACAACGTGGTGAACAAGCTCGTTTTCAGTTATTCGTACTCATACCAATACATAACAATATATATGACTCAAAATAAGAACGGACAATGGCAATCCAAATCTGTCTCTGCACGTGCGTGTGTGCATGTGAAATTGATCACAGTGTGGAATGTTCAAGTGGTTGCACATGTGTTCGGGACCATGACGTGGGCCACGGAAGCTTAAGTGCTTGCACAAATTGTTTCTGAGCGCACAGGGGAGGATTGTAGAGACGAATGCTCACGGCTTCGGCTGTGGCTAAGATGCGACACTTGACAAGTCTTGATTGCTTTCCTCGGACTTTGAAAATGGTGCGAAAAGCGTTTATCACCTCGACTGAGTGGTTTGATTCAACAAGGTGTGAGCACACCGCACTCGTAATTGTCTTAATTGCTCCCGTGTTCAGCCAGGCCGGGTGGTGTTCGCGAACGCGTTCGGATAAGCGCCGAGTCGTGCGACCAATGTACCTAGTTCCACAGGAACAGGTGAAGGAATACACACAAAACGAGGTTGCAGAATTCGGCACTATGTCCTTCAATCGAAAACACACTATCGGTTTGGAAACGAACAGGATTTGCAACTGTGCAGCGTAGAATGTTTTGTTGATAACTCCCGATAATCTTCGTTGAATAATTTCGGCTTCCGTGTCGCCTTTGAACGGTAAACGCGCGTATAGTATCTTCTTGGCGGCTCCTATCTCCTTTGATTTCCCTTCATTTTCTTGCATCGTCTTGTCAATAAACCGTTCAGGATAGCCGTTATTTAAGAAAACACTCCGCAGAAAAACGAGTTCATTTATTATTGTGTCTTCGGAGCAGATTTTTCTTGCTCTGTTAACTAAGCAACGTATTAGATTTCTCTTCATTTTGAGGGGCACAAAGCTGTGAAAATGGATGTATTGTCCGTTCCTTGCTTACACTGTTGGCGTGTCTTTACGAGCTGTTTGTTTTTATGGACCAACTGTTGTTTGTTCGCGCCCAGAGCGCTACTTTGTCATATCCTTGTTCTGGACCTGCGTGACGCACGTGCTCCTTGCTCGCACGCTGCAATTCGGTTTCTCGTTTGTTGAGTCCTTCTGATCACATTATTGAGGTTTGTATCTTTTTGGTGTCATTGTTCATCCACTAATCTATTATCGTGGAATATCACGGATAAGTGCCTTTTGATTTCGGGATCCGTTGCGAATTTGGCTACACGTTGCTCAAAAGTTCCTTAAAATACTCAATAGATCAATCTGGAACGAGGAAAAGCATGCAAAATGCCAAGAAAAGGATCGAAAACATTGGAATCCGGAAAGGAAGTAACACTGCAAGTCACTGGGGAGGTTTTGGGTATATTTGACTCCTTAGTTAATGTTAGATCGCCTAGTCCTGTCAGTGCTAGTTCATGTGTTACTGAGGGCAATATGGGTTGTAAGGATGATGATCTATATGGACTGAGAATATTAGACCTAGAACGACAGTTGTTTTCGGCTAGACAACAGGCCCAGGAAGCAGAAAAGAAGTGTATACAGAAAGAGCGTGAGCATGAGACCAGAGACTACGACACCTCCGATAGATCAGGATGCAATAGGATAGGGAGCCCCACACCGGTCGCCGATTACAAAACACCATCAATTGATTTGCCAAGAGTAGAACTAACGGTTTTCGACGAGCGATCAGAACACTACTGCAAGTTTGTCAAGCAGTTCGAGACGTTCGTCGAAAATAAGGTGACCGACCCTGGGCAAAGGCTTCTCTACCTTACTCACTACTGTCCAGGCAGAGCGAGAGAAGCTATCGACGGGTGTACCATGCTCGACCCGGGAAGGGGCTACGCCCGAGCAAGGAAGATTCTAAGAGACTTGTTTGGCCAACCTTTCAAAGTAGCCCGTAACCTAATAGAGGGCTTGATAGTAGAGGCAAAGAGAACCAAGGCGACTTCTACCCAATGGCCGACCTGGTGATTAAGATGCAAAACTGCTCAATAGCCCTCGAGCATTTAGGTTACAGGGCTGACCTAGATGCCATGCGCACTTTGGAAAACATAGTCCGTCACCTCTCCCCCGAACTACAGGGTCGGTGGGTGAAAGAAGCGGAACGGATAAGCCGAGGCGACAGGGAGGCTAACTTCGAAGACCTGACCGAATACTCGGACAGGCAAACCAAGGTAGCCGACAGCAGGTTCGGCCGACTTATCCGGGACAGCAACCGAACAAACAAGCCCAGTACTAGCTAGGCTCAAACCCCTGCACGGGAACATCCAAAATACCAACCTTGGACCAATGCGCACGTCATTTCACGCGATACCACGGCGCAACCAAATTTCAGATCCTGTGGTGCTGGCCACGGACTACCAGAATGCCCCAAGTTCGGCAGCGCCACAAAAGACGAACGGTGAGGAATGACTAGGATGGCAGGAGCGTGTTTTGTTTGTCTGAACACCACGAGCTTGTAGGACAAGGAACCGATGTGGTTACGAGGGCTGCATGGTCAGACACCATCGATTGCTGCACCAGGCGAGAGTAACTTTACCCGAGGTGAGTACCAAGCCCAGTGTTATTTGTTCAACGTCGCGGTCTGCCAATAAAGAGGTACGTTTAGGCGTAGTTGCCGTGGGAGTAGTGACCCCAACTGGGGTGGTCAAGGCTTTGGCTTTCGTCGGTAGTGGACCCGACACTACCCTAGTGAAAGAGCGGTTTGCCGACAAACACCGGCTCGCTAAAGGTGCGGCGTCGTTAGCAGTGAGCACCGTGGGCGGAACACAAGTAATGGCTGCCGGCAGGTTGAGGTTGCAACTCATCTCTTTAGACACTAAAGAGCAAATTGAACCAACGGAGGCATTCACGTTATCGGATCTCCCCATGCGAACACCAAGGTCGGTCAACACAATCTTGACTAGGTGGCCCCACCTGAAGGATGTAACCGTTGTAGACTGGGAAGCTGATGAAGTTGATCTCCTCATCGGCTGAGAAGTTGCAGAGGCGCATTGGGTGCTTGACCAGGGAATGGGCGACCGCCAGGCACCTTATGCCGCATGCATGGCTCTGGGATGGATGTTAGAAGGTCCAGTAGTGGTACGTGGTTCCATGAATTACTTATCCGCCGAAACGGACCGCATAGAGTATCATCTGCAACGGCTGTATGAAAAGGAGTTTCATGACATTGGAGACGAAAGACCGACGTTGTCTCAAGAGGATCACTTCGCTCTACAAACGGTGCGGCAAGGCTCTAGAGGCCTCAAAAAACAGTTCGAGGTTCCCCTCCCATGCAGCATATCTGCGACCCGTGGACTGAAAACAGAAATTATGTTCTCCAACGATTACTACGACTAAAAGAACGCTTCATTCGAGACCGAAATCTGTGAGAACGATACTCGGAATTAATGAAGCGGAACGAAGCCCTCGGCTACGTTGGAAAGGTGCCTGCAAACACCGACGGCAAAAGGGGTATCTGGTATTTGCCTCACCACCTGGTCATCAACCCCAAGAAACACAAAACCTGCGCGTGGGTTTTCACTGTGCGGCCAAGTTCCAGGGCAAGTCGTTAAACGATCGCTTACTACAAGGGCCTGACTGGACCACACCACTGGTCGAAGTTTTGTGCTGTTTCAGAGTGGGGAGAGTGGCCTTGTCCGCCGACATTAGGGAAATGTTTCATCGGGTAAAAATACCGGTAGGGAAACGAGATGCGTTGCGTTTCCTGCGGTGAGAAGCGAACGACCGGGACAACGCAGTGGTAAATTATAGGGTGACCGTCCACCCCTTCGGAGCCATATCATCACCATTCTGTGCGAACTTCGCCTCCGGGAATCTGCTAACAAAACATGGAGGTCTAGTCCATCGGACGGTGGTAGATAGCGTCAGCAGAAATTTCTACGTCGACGACTATCCGGGGTCATTCGATGAAGTGGAATCAGCCCCAGAGCAGTTCAGGGGCTTGACAAGATTGCTGGAAGAGGGCGGCTTCCATCTAACAAAATGGATGTCGAACGCTTCAGCAGTGCTAAAGGTCATTCCGTATCAAGAAAAGACCGAAAGGGTAAGAGATTTGGACGGCTCTCCACTTCCTATCGAGCACACTTTAGGAATACAATGGGACGCGAAAACGGACGACTTTGTTTTCGAGCCAAACGTTCCCAAGCTGCCAATAACCCGTCGTGGCCAACTATCCGCTGTCTCTAGTTTATTCGACTAGCTCGGTTTTGTCTCACTGTGGCTGCCACCCAGAAAGATCTTGCCGCAGCTTCCTTGCCGCAAGAAAGTTGATTGGTACCAGTCACTGGACCGAGAGGACCGGCTGGACTGGGGGGAATTTTTGAACACCTTGAAGAAATTAGTGGACATAAGGATCCCACGATGTTTGACTCCTGGAAAATCTCCCTAAAACCTTTCCGATTCAGTGTTTTCTTAACATCACTCACTTGCTTACACTATTGGCGTGTCTTTACGAGCTGTTTGTTTTTATGGACCAACTGTTGTTTGTTCGCGCCCAGAGCGCTACTTTGTCATATCCTTGTTCTGGACCTGCGTGACGCACGTGCTCCTTGCTCGCACGCTGCAATTCGGTTTCTCGTTTGTTGAGTCCTTCTGATCACATTATTGAGGTTTGTATCTTTTTGGTGTCATTGTTCATCCACTAATCTATTATCGTGGAATATCACGGATAAGTGCCTTTTGATTTCGGGATCCGTTGCGAATTTGGCTACGCATTGCTCAAAGGTGTGTTACTCCCTATATAGATGGATCGGGAGCCCTCGGAAGTTCTGGATCGTCAGCCGGCTTCATGCACACCAGTGGGGACATCCGAAGGAAAACCGTGTCATCATCTCAGACGTTGCGCTTGAGAAACAGACAGGAGTGGATAACAAGAGACACCTAGGCGACAAAGCAAACGCGGTGGTGTTATATACTAACGCTTGTAGTATTAGAAACAAATGGGTGGAACTCGCAAAAACCGCTGACGAGCAGAAAGCGCCAACAGTTGCCGTCACGGAAACGTGGCTTTCTGAAGAACATGTACCAGGCCTAATGAGTAAAGTTTTTGCAATCTATAGGCAGGATCGAGAGCAGGATGGCCTTGGTGGTGGAGTAGCCATCCTCGTTAGGTCAGGTACAAGCCACCTTGAGTCTCCGATCAAGATGTGCACTCGCAATATCCAGTTATGCGCCGTTACGATCATCCTTCCAGGCAGAAGGGTTGACGTTGTCTGTGTCTACAGGTCACCAAGCACTAACCACGAAGAGGACGTTTGTTTACTGCGGACTTTGACTGAACTAGTTAAGGACGCACGAAAGACCCTCATAGTGGGTGACTTCAATCTCCCGCATATCGACTGGGTGGCTGAGGTCTGCCTGCCGGGGTCGGAGGAGCAAACCTACTTAGAATGGCTGCATGCCAATGCTTTACACCAGCATATTAGGGAAAATACCAGAAATAGGACTGGATGCGTTCCACCCCTGATCGATCTAGCTATAACGAACTACCCCAACGATGTGTCTGGACTGCATTATTGTGCACCGCTGGGAAAGAGTGACCACGTGTGTGTCAAAATAGCTCTATGCATGCGGCAGCCGAAGGTACCCTCAAGGCTGGTTATGAATTTCAGTAGTATGGACATGGATAGGCTTCGCAATAGAGTTATGAGTTTGACCTAGGATACGACAGAGGAGGATACTGTTGAGGAGCGCTGGCAGACCATTAGGGGATTTCTGACTGCCCTACAGGAAGAGTTCGCACTCTTAAAACGAAGGAGTGGGGAGAGCAAATCCATGTGGTGGAAAGCTGCAATAGCCAAGGCCATCAGACGTAGAAACCGCTCTTGGAACCAGTGCAAAGCTTCCGGCAGTCAGCTAGCCTGGAACCGCTATACAAAGCTGAGAAACGAGACTGTCAGCCTTTTGAGAACTTCCAAGCGGGAATTTGAGCTCAAACTGGTCCAGTCTGTAAGACAACAGTCGAAAAAATTCGACAGCTATGTGCAGTCTAAAGGCTCAGCAAGAAATGCCGTAGGTCCGCTATCCACTAGAGACTATGGTGTTGTCACCGATGACCAGGGCAAAGCAGACGCCCTGGGGGAATACTTTGGTAGTGTACATGGAGTGGATAGTGGGGCACGAGTAGATCTGACTCTGGTGCATTCTTCTCCTCAGTGAAGCAAGCTAGACCTCTAAGAGGAAAGGGTGCGTAAGTACCTACAGGAGTTAAACAGCCACAAGTCAGCGGGCCCAGATGGCATTCGTCCAGCTATCATCAAGCCGTTGGCGGATATCATAGCTGCATCGGTATGCAGGCTGTACATGCCCACGTTGGACCAGGGTAAACTGCCTCAGGACTGGAAAGTCGAGGCAGTCGTGGCAGTACATAAGAGCGGGCCTAAGTCGGCTGTGCAGAACTACAGGCCGGTAAGCCTAACTAGCATCCTATGTAAAGTCCTGCAGATCATCCGTGTCCATATCTGCCAGCACCTGTTGGAGCACTCCATGTTAAGTCCGGCGCAGCATGGATTTCTGAAAAAGAGATCCTGTCTGACCAATCTCCTGTGCTTCTTAGATGAAGTAACTCGACGACTGGACGAAGGTAAGGAGGTTGAGGTATGCTACCTCGACTTTAGCAAGGCGTTCGACTCCGTTAATCATCGTCTTTTGCTACGCAAGACGGAGACTTTCGGTATAGATGGGCCAGTATATAGGTGACTGGAGGACTTCCTCTCCCACAAGACGTTTTACGTCAAAGTGGGGGGCAGGCGCTCCAGTTTGGTGAACGTCACCAGTGGTGTACCTCAGGGATCCGTCCTAGGCCCGGTCCTATTCTTGTTATTCATTATTGACCTGGCATCCGCTCTTCAATCGCCCAGCTTTATTTTTGCGGATGAGGTGAAGATTGTTGGATCCAAGGGTAGGGCGGACTTGGGCAGGGAAATAAGTACCGTCATGAACTGGGCATACAAATGGGACTTACCTCTGAACGCTCAAAAAAGCCATTTGTTGTCAAGGCCAACAGAGAGCCTAACTGTCGCTCATGACCAAGGGCTGTTCACCGTAGAGGCAGTCAGTAGGGTCAAAGACCTTGGGGTCATCATGAACAGTGACTTCAAATGGTCGGAGCAGTGCAACTCTGCTGCGCATAAGGCTCGTGGGGAGCTCTTTAGGCTGCGATCACCTTTGTCTTGCCGGAAGCCGGAGGTATTCGTACCTATTTATATGGCTATAGTACGACCTCACTTAGAAGGTAGCGTGCAGGCTTGGTCACCCTTCTACAAAAAGGACGCCGCCTGCCTCGAGAAAGTCCAACGTCTCACCACGAGAATGGTCGAAGGGCAGAGGGGTAAGATTTGCGAGCAGAGACTCTGCGACCTGAATCTTTTCTCGTTGGAAAAGAGGAGAAGTCGAGAAGATCTCATAGAAACGTTCGAGGTAATGAAGGGCTTTTCTGGCCTTAGACCAGCTAGTCTATTCCAAGTGGCCGTAGACTCCGGATCAAGGGGACATGAAAAAAATCTGATAAGAGCCCGATCTAGGTTGATGGCTAGATCGCACTTCTTCAGAAACAGGGTTGTGAACAGTTCGATCGGTCTGCCTGATGGAATGGTAGATCTGCAGACCGTCCAATTTTTCAAAGGTGCCCTAGATGGCAAGTGGTACGAGATATTTCCTCGTAGTAAGCCTTGAGTATATCAACTAGATGGATGATGGGTAGCACTGTGGTCCTTCTGGAGTATGTTTTAATAGACTTTTTCGCTCATTGCATACAATCTCAGTGAAAGCTCACGGTGCGTAATGTCTCTCGCAGTTGACGTGCGATGAGGTTTTCCATTTCCCTCTTAGTTTTAGCGGGGATTCGACGAAATACACTCTGCAGTGGTGGGTGCATAACTGGTATGCATACCATCGAAGGAATTATGAAGGCTCGATTGGCCGTGGCCACTACCTGTCCTTTGCAAACTGAACTGAACTGAACGGGAAGATATCTCAAAACTTCAGCTGAGCTGGTAGATCGTTGTGCACCTACGCGAGCCCTGAATCAGCTGATCCAAGCTTCAAGGCGTGCGCCTAGATGGGTATTTGCGAATACTCGTTGATTCCTCAGCTCATTGTGAGAGATTTCATATTTTTCCAGGTTAAACGGAAAATTTTGTTCGTATTAATTCACTGTGCGCATTCTGGGACATAATGGAACGATTAGTATTTGTTTTCTGATCAACATTGTAGGAAAAAGCTTTAGAAGCGATGATTTATATGAAAGTGCGTTAGAGGATTAAAACGCCGGCATCTCACAAAGTTTAGTGTTGGATAAACAAAAAGGATCTTTTGAATCCATGGTTGTTAAGATTGGTTATGGGCACAAAAGTTCTCTTTCAAAACCGACTCTTAGGTCTCTTCCAAGAGTCTCGGTATCATCCCCTTTGAATACTGGGATATCAGTGTCCACCAAAGCTTTCATACCAGCTGGCGGTAAATTACTCAGGCAGCAGGACCGTTACCTGAACGTCACCCTGGTACACCCGGGAGACATGTCTCCTGACCGTCACCTGAGCGTCCCCTTTGAAACACGAAAGGGTCACTCGGGTGTATGAATGGCCCAGATCGTTTTGTTGAACAGTTTGTAATAACATACCCCCACCCAAGCTTTCATTTACCGATAAATATTGTTTGCATGGTGACGACTGCAAGTGATGGTTTGCTACTGGTCGTGGTAGCCTGTCGGTAGCTTTGTACCCAACGTTATTTTTCCTTTGAAATATTGGTAAGTAGCTCCATGAAGCTTATATTTTGTGACGGCATTTGTTTGCAAAAAAGGCGTTGGTGCATTCCACAATACTTTACGGTGGTTATTAGGTAGGTCTTTGTATTCGTAAAAAATTGCCATCCCTGGACTTCTCTCCATTCTATTCGGGGCAAAAAATAATTTGTAATTAGTGCGTGAAACTCGATGTACACATTTACTGATGGTTTTTATTCCTGTAGTCAGAAAGAATTGTAACTGATGATCCCAAACTGACCATCGACAAAGTGAATTACTGTCTTCAGACATAGTGTGTGATCCTCAAATTCTTATTTAGTTTATTAAATTCTCACTCAGTGCACAGGGAACTTTTGCAGATCGTTAAATGCGTGGACACACTGACACTATGTCTGCCTTCAAAGATGTCTATTTACACCTCGTAACACAAGCTTCAATAAATCACTGTTAACCTCGTCTTTCTTCACACAAAAAACGATAAGATTGACTGCACATCCACAAAACGAGTCTAGGAATCAGCCAAACACTGCCAAATACCATATAACAAGCTCCGAACAGTGACATTGAACGGGTATCTGCTGAAGCTGGTAGCCATAAAAGCAGTTCATTAGAACAAACGGAACACCTAAAATCACCCTACACCGTACTCCTGGTCAGGAAAAGTGATTAACTATGACCATGACCTTTTTATTTGTAGGATTTGAATTTGAAATCCACGAAAAGAGATTGCCGTGTCTAAAGCCAGTCGAAATTAAACAACTCGTTGTTCAGTGATGTCGCTTATTATATAAGTTCATGGTACTATCAGGTATTTTTGTCAGATTCGTATTTCCGGATGCATTGTAGTAACACAAAACACCAAAACTGCACAGAATCCACGCCCCATTGGACGGACTTTGGATATAAAGCTCTAAAAACCACCATCGGACAGCTTTCTGCCCCTAACATATTGTTTACTTAGTCTTAAATTATCATCGACCGTTCTACCTATCCCATCAGGCCCGTAATCATCGTAACTATATTTAAATGCAATCCACTTCACCGGTTTTCATGCAGATCACTTATGAATGGTGCCCATTTAGTTTTAGTCGAAAACGTGTGAATTTGGTTTCAAAAATATAGTGTAATCAGGTGCCCGTCGTTTGCCTAACCTGTTCCCAACATCGATGAAGCTGTTACCCGAGATCTGTTAGTCAAACTTTTAGTTGAGTATCACGCTCAACGTTGCTTGAATTTTTCTGCCGCGTCAATGATTAGACTACAATATTTTCTGTCTAACGCTGTACGATGATCTGTAATCAAGAATATACTCCACATGCCGCCCGAGTTGTCGATTAATTCCACGGAATTCCTTGCGGTCTGGTGTTTATTTCTGGCAAACTAAGTCCACATGTTTCCTTAGTTGTTCTTCAAGTACCACCAACGCAACCGTCGTCTTGTTCTGGAGTGGATGTGAGTTTTCTGAAAATGTTTTCAGGTGGATACATCGCCTCTGTACTATGTGTTAGTTTGCCAGTGAAAAAAATACATACAAAACACTACTCCTCGCACATTGCAGAAACTCCGCGGTTTATGCGGTATCAACATCTGTGTTGGAAATGAATTTAAAGTTTTATCAGTTTCTTCTGTTCTAGCATAAGACATGTTAGTTGTAGACCATCTGATACGACTATCTAGGGGAAATCAAGGAGATTTTAGTTAATTCACGGAAATTCTTTATTACTATCTAAGTGCACGAGAATGCTAAAAAACAGAAGCCTCGGAATCTTTTGAAATGAATTTTTATTGAGATATTCATCCTTGAAAGCAAAGTAAGACAGTCTTTGATTCACCTTGAAGGATGCTGTTTGTCTATCTTTCTGTTTTCCCCTCTTATCAAGCCATAATTTTATACTTTATCATTTGACTCGACAAACCCAAGTTCCGGCGTAACTACTATTGAGCTCAGTCAAGTTTTTAGTTGCCTTCAACCTGGGTACATACCTTGGCTTGCTGCTTCTACATTCTGATGCGGGTTGCATTTCGTTGTTCCCTGTACACTTTTGCAGGTCTTTGCTATCACCTACTTAGATATCTATCTCTCGTCATGCCTGTGAGGGGATGTGTTAACCCAGCGTTAGCGGACAGCCAAGTCTCGTTGGTAGTCAGCACTGGTGCGGTACCAAGCCCAAGGCTTGAGACAACGGAATCTCGGGTGACAGGACAGCCGATTGACGGAGTCGATCGATAGATGAGAGATGATTTTTGTGAACGTTGTTTAAGTTTCACAGCGTGGTTGCCCACACCAGTCAGATCAATGTGTTTTGTGTAACGAGTAGGCATATGTGACAACAACCTATATATTCTTCGTTTTTCGCTAATAAAATGAGATGATTTTGGGGCAGAACTGAGTTCTCACTAGAGTTAGAGGGACGGAATAAAACCATGTCAGTGTTGGGTACGCTGGCGTTCATCACGGCACATTCCAGTAGTTTTTACCGTGCAGTTTTAAGCAAAACTACTATGAAAAGGCAGTAAGTATTTTTCTCTCTATTTCTTTTGAGTTTTTAGTTGCAAGCATAATTTTTGATTTTCCTTCCTTTACATGACAAGTACGGTGAGACATAGGCAGGGCTAATTTGACGCTCCAGCCGGTAGTCGATAACGGTGTTCGACTCACTCAACTGTTCTGACCGTAGTCTATTCCTAGCAAGTACGATTTTCTCTCCCCAAAGTGGCACCGACTGACCTAGCGTCCACGTGCGCCTCAAAAACGTTGGACTCATATCGATCACATTACTACCGACTGCCGCTGGTGCGGACCAGTTCATTATTTTCGCTCATTTTGGTTCACGTCTGTAGACGTTCATCACGCGTCTGTCCACATGCGTTTCAGTCTACGCCTTGTTTATGGCTGAACAAACGGCGAAGTTGAACGGACTCTACAGCTCCTACTGGGTGATAATCATGGGCCTGTTTTTCAGTCAGAATTTTCTACGGGGTTACTGGTGCAGTCGTACGCCCATAATCCGCATAAGCAATGAACAGAAATCAAAGAAGCTCTGTTTGATGTTGCTAGTGCAGCCCAAGGTTCAATAACCGGATACACACAGGAGCTATAGATGTCTGCATCCTCAGTTGCACTCGTGGATAAGTGCAGATTGTGATCGATGTTGTTGGTGGCCTGGCGAGTAGTAAGATAAGATAGGGAACAATGGAGAATGGCGTACGCAGCCAAACAGTGATGTGAGTTGGAGGTTGAGGATAGATTATTATTGAACGATAGAAAGAGGGTAGATGGAAGTATGGAAATCTGTGGAGTACCGAAGTTCACAGAGGATGTTTCAGATAGAGACTCGTCCATCACGACGAGATTGCACCTTAGCGTGGTGTGATGGCTTGCATGCCAGAGAGACCAGAGAGCCATGCAGGATAGCTTCCTTAAGCCTGATTTGCAGTCATGCCTGACAGGTCGATGGGTAAAGGCCAGATGAAGTCCAGTCTCTGAGACAGTTGGTGGGAAACACCTGGTTCTACCCACTGCACCCCTGAAGAAGACACTTCAGTGAATAAACACAGACACAGTTTGCCGGCCAAAAAACTTCCACTAGATGGACGTAGGAGTGGAGTACCTGGGGTTTCTCTCGACGGTGGAAGAAGTCATCACACTTCATTGGGCATCTATCGCCCGCCTAAGCTGGGCAACCCCCAGAACAAAGGATGCTGCTTCGTCCACGTTCCGCTTGCTCCATTCGGTGCATGGGTCTAAGGACTGAATCCGAAAAGCGGATCGATTACAAAGCAACAGGAAAGACAAGACGAAACGCATGCAGTAATCAGGTCCCACGTGACAGACCAGAAGATGTTCCTTCACGGGTTCTTCGGTCACGTTCCGTGCTGGGTTTACCCCCCACTGCCTTGTGGGTCAGACGTTTAAGTCAAATGCTCCGGTTAGGGTTCCCAAAGAGAAACCCCTCCTGTGGTGAGGGCAGCCGCTAAGTATGATTAGCCCAGAAACCTCCAGTATCTTTCCTGTAAAGGGCCTTACCAATTTTATCTTTTTTAATTTAAAGTTGATGCCAAACGCCATGGGTGATTGCGGCTGTGATGGAAGCAGTAGTTCAGGAGTTGGGTGTAAATCAGATGCAATTCTTAAGCTTAAGTGTTCAATTCACTTGGTTGTCTTTAACGTCCGCACACTATGTCAGATAGGGCAACAGGCTGCCCTCGCTAGAACTCTTGACACTTTTAAAACAGATGTAAGCTTTGTCTCCAAAACAAGCATACAAGACCCCACTTCTGTGAGAACTCTCCGCACCCCGGATACAACCTCAGTCTCTCACTTCGCTCTTCGCGTGTCGGGTGATTCGGTGCCTAGAGCTCGTAGTCAGGCTGGCGTTGGGATTGCCTTGAGCATGAAAGCTGAGCGTGCACTGCTGGACTGGATTCCAGTCAGCAGTCGTTTGTGTGCAGTTCGGTTGGACGGTTCTGTTTGTGTCAACAACAAACTGAAGCACTGATGTTTGTTCGTTGTGTCTGTGAATGCGCCGACTGACTGCAGCTCTTCTGAGCCCAAAGACGAATTCTGTCAGGATTTGTCTCAGCTACTTCGAAGCACACGTTCAACGGACGTGGTGCTCATTGCTAGGGATTTCGACGTCCGAATTGGCCGTTGGGAGATTCCGAAAGGTACATTGAAGGCCCATTCGCTATCCCAGCCGATCGTACCGATAACGGCGATCGTCTTATTCAGCTGTGTTCTGACCACAGATTGTTTCTGGCAAGTACAGACTTTTGCCATAAGAAGCGACATAGACTCACATGACGTCCTCTTTCGTCTACACAACGTTGGACTGAGATTGACCATATTGTGATCCGTCACCGCTGGTGTAGTTAGCAAAACTTCCCCGTATTATTTGGGATAGTGAGCAGCTTCCGAAGGAATGATGTGAATGGGCGATTGTGCGGATTTACAGGAAAGGTGACAGATACTCTTGTGGAAACCACAGAGGAATTAGCTTTGTAAGTATCGCATCCAAACTGCTCACCGGGATTATTCTCCACCGATTATCCAGTGCCCGTGCAATGTGTACGCGTGAGAGCCAAGCCAGTTTCAGACCCAGTTGGGGTTGTTTCGACCACATCTTTCTATTATTACTTATTTATTCACCGATAACCCGGTAAAATAAACAGAGGCGTGGTGCCATGTGTTATAACCCACGCGTTCTTATCTACGGCCTGTGTGGAAAACTGCGCACACGATCCCAACCTGTGACTTCAATCGCTCCAGCCCGCTATGGAAAACCAGAAGACAACAGTTCAGCTCGCCAAAACAAAAACCTGTTCGTACGGAAAATACTGTGATATTTGAAGCGAAAACCGAAGGTTCCCGAACTCTAGCGTCCAGTTAGGTCCAAGCCTTGTTAGGCCAATTAGGTTGCTAAAAACATTTGCCGAATTGATCATTGATCCGTTGACCCGATTTGCGTCGGATTTTAGATGACTGCTCGATCAACAAAAGGGGTTCCGCCTTAAGTAATCAGATAAATTATTGATTATTCTCTCCGGCCTGGCACACTCGAGTTGGATTGATGGCTTACCTGAAAGAAGTTTTTTGTTGTTGTTCGTCCTTAACTTTCCAACACCATGCAAAAACATGAAACAGCAAAATAGAAGTGGAAGAACCAAAGGGGAAGTTTCTCAGGAGTTCGAACACAAGCTCTCTCAACATAACCGCCACTGAGCACGACAGTGAGGCATATCCGACAGAGTTTCCAGCCAGCTGTGTGGTAGGTCTCGAGGTCCCAACCATGAAAGCGTGAGGAACCGACAGAAGCAAGTCTTGATGTCAACACTTAGACAGACCGGTGCCATGTCATGGCTTGACCTCCACGTTGTCGTTTCCAGCCAACCTTAAGCTCAGCGAATAGAGCGCGACGAGGAATTCGATGAGGTGGCATATGTAGCAGGTTTTCCAGCCACCGAAGCCGATGGAATGATATGGTAGCACTAAGTGGGTACGCGGCACGCCTGATTCCATAGATGCGCCTTCGAAATGCGGAGTTGCTTATTCGCTGTTGTCACCAAACTCGCGCCATACTCCTCAGGCATCGATAATCGAACACGGACAACCGGTGGACGTCGCTCGCTCAAACAGGCCAGGTCTCCCAAGCATATAGGAGCACACTACAGAAAGCAGCCTTTCAGTCAAAGTGAGATGCCACGACGTCTCCACAGCGGACGTAAATTGCAAAACGCCGCTTAAACCTTGGTTATTCGGTTGTCCACATCATCTCCAGTCCGTCCATCGACAGTTATATAGATTTACAAGTGGACAAACTTTTCAACAACTTCTAACTGATTACTACCGAGGGTAAGTACAAGGATGGACTCCTGCCAGTCTTGTAAAAGCATTTTACACTTGGAGGGTAAAAAGCACATTCCATACCGTAATACAGACGACGCGAGGTTGTCTATGACGCACTGTGTCACAGTAGCATCGTCGCAAGCCAATGCGATGTTATCTGCATAGTCTAATTCTAAAAGTATGTTACCAGGTAGGAACTCAACGCATTAGTTCGTTTAATTTCTTCGAGCCCCTCTTAGGATATCGTCCATTGGAAAATCGATCAGGAAGGGTGAGAGTGGGCAACCTTGACGCACGCCACTTCCAGCTAGAAAGTAAGATGACGATGACCAATATGCTTGTACTCGGCCTGAAGTCTGATGGTATATAGCTTGTATGATTTTCACATACTTATCAGGCACTCCCTGTCTGATGAGATGATCCCAGAGGGCCATCCAGTATTATCGTTACCGTCGGTCTGCGATGTATGGCGGAGCTGAAGTATCTGACGGATGGTGAAAATTTGGTCGATTCACCCGCGGTTGGGACGAAAACCGGACTGTTCTTCACGGACTCGTTGTTCGCGCACTGGGGACAATCTTTGGAGGATTACCGATGCTAGCAACTTTGATGCGACCGAGATCAAGCTTATCTTTCGATGATTAAAACAGATGTTTCTAGCATCTTTCTCGTAAATAGGGATGATGGATGCACCGTTCCAACTTTCTGGGACACAATCGTGGAGCTAAATCTCGGAGAAGAGGCTGACGAGCGCTTTGGAGAGGTGTACACCACCATCTTTGAAGAGGTCCGGGAGCTTTATTGCGTTTCAGGAGGCGGAGCGCACGATCTACTTCTTCTGTGGGTGGGGTAGTGCAGATAGTCCATGGAGCATGAGCTGGTTCAAACGGGCTACTGAGAAGGAGCGCTGGCGCTGAAGGCCAGTTAAACTGCGTTCCAAAGTGTTCTGCCCATCGGTCCATGCACCGTGAAAGCTGGTGAATTGGTTAGCCGTTTGCCTTGCAGATCACTTTGCTCGCTCCAAGCTTCTTGGTGCCAGTAAATCGGACAAGTTGGGAAATTCTCCGAGCATTGCTTAGCTGGTCAACAAGCTCATTCTGATATCACTCCCGGACCGACGTCTGGCAAAGTTGGTCTACGTCTACCTGTTGGAGGCGAAATTTTGAGTTGGTGGAAAACCGTACCATGAACTCAGCACCCACGTGATCTGAATCTAATCGTGTCCCAGTACGACCTAAAAGATTTGGCTGGGTCACGCCAGTGGTAGATTACGGCTATGTGGTCCACTTGTGTCCGACTGATTAGCAAAAGGCGGTCGCCATGTGACAGCGCAACGAAAGCTGCGCCGGAAGTTCGTACTCGACAAGAATAGGCGATGGTCTGCATCCAGATGGAGAAGTCGATTGCCGTTATCCGTGCGTTGATGGTTGGGGCCGCTTTGGCCTCGAAGCATTCGCTCGTCTGGACCTGATAGGCCAAGCTGGGCATTCAGCTCTCCAGCCAAAACCACTTTACCTCTATGAGATACCTTTAAAAGAAGCTCATGACGTTGCTGGTAGAGTGTATCTTTGGCTGTATCCGGACTGCAGTTGGTAGGGGCGTGGGCATTATCATCATCATCATCGTACAATATTAATCAGCAGAGTGGGCCCCACCGATCACTGCCTTTCTCACCATGCTGCACGTTGAATTAGAAAGTTTGAGTATACAAGATGGGCACGGAGTAAACGTAAACAAGTGGGAAAAGTAAAGAGCGTCCTAGTAACCAACACATGGAATACACAGTCTAACTGTACAAACGCAAATCGATCAATCATTCTGATTCAACAGAAAGTGACAACACG
Organism: Fasciola hepatica; assembly: GCA_948099385.1. Lineage (NCBI taxonomy): Eukaryota > Metazoa > Platyhelminthes > Trematoda > Plagiorchiida > Fasciolidae > Fasciola > Fasciola hepatica. The sequence continues at coordinate 42,107,515 of CANUEZ040000043.1, forward strand.
AACGCCACTTTTCACGGTTCACAGCCATATGCTCCAGTGTCTCCAACTAACTAGTTGACGGATGTTATGGACCCCAACCACGAAGACGTGAAGCACCTACTTTTCCTAAGTTCGCTTTATATTTTCTCATCCTTCGCTGCCACGTCATCTGTAAACCTCAACGTGGTTTCTTACACTCCTGAGGAGGAACGAAGAATAGGACACGCTATGGTGGACGTGTGTTTGACATACGTAACACGTGACCCAACCAACGTAGTCCACTAAGTTGGATACGCTGTGGTAGAACATTTTCTAAACCCGTACCCAATACTCGATATTTGACCTCATCATTGCTCACTCGGCTATTCCACCCAGTCTTAGTGATACTACGCAAACATCGGTGGTCGAAAACCTCAAGACGACGAATGTCTTCCGCACGCAAACCCCAAGTCTCGCAACTATACAACAAAACTGAACTCACCACGGCACAGTATATACGACCTTCCAACTTCAGTGAAATATCAGGTTGCCACCACAAGTGCTTCAGTCCGGCGTACGTCCTTTGAGCTGTGGATATACGCGTGCTCACCTCTACTACTGTGCTTTCATCCGTCGCCACGCTGCTTCCGAGGTAACTAAAGCGGTCAACAATTGTTAGTTCCTCCCCATCGAGCATCAAGCTCGGAATCGTTGACGTCCACTCTTGCAACATCCCTGTACACTTTGAAGGTGCAAAGCGCATGCCGAGTTGAACTACAGCTCTTGCGAGTCTATCTAGCGCACGTTGAGCATCTTCCGTGGATTCAAACAAGCAGACAACGTCGTTCGAATGATCTAGGTCACACAGCTTCTCACTGTTTTCTAGCTCGACACCTACATCCTGGAGATCTCCCAAGGCATTCTCCATTTTTTCGTCCATGACGAAGTTGAACGGAAATGGAGACATGGGACATCCTTGTCGAACACCGCTGGTCGTTTCGAACCAACCGGATAGATTACCGTAAACCCTTACGCGGCCAGAAGTATGAGAATGTAATGATCTCAGTAGGTTCACGAACTTCTGGGACATACCTTTCTGATGAAGAGCACTGAATAAGGTTGTCCGGTCAACTGAATCGAAGGCATCTTTTGAGTCTAAGAAAACCGTTATTGTCGGTCGACGGTGTATGTGACGCACCTCTAGTAATTGACGAAGAGTAAAAATCTAGTCGATGCATCCTCGACCTGGTCGACATCCGGCATGTTGTTCGCTGGCGTTTATCTCACGAGCCGGTGTCAGACGACGCACCAAAATCGAGGCTAGTGCCTTGGTAACTACCGGAATTAAACTGATCCCATGATGGTTACTGCAATCATTGCGTATTCCCTTCTTGAAGATGGGAACAATCAATGACTCGCTCCATATTAATGGAATACGCTCCTCGTTTCAAATGTCACGGAACAAGGTGGTAAGTTATTTTATCAAAACATTTCCACCCAGTTTGAAAAGAACTGGGGGAAGCTCGGCGGGACCAGCCGCTTTTCCACACTTTAATAATCGAATATATGACTGCACTTCTGCTTCCGACTGAGGGGTGAAGTGATACCACCCAAGGAATCACAGTTGTTGATGTCGGAGAAACTACATTAGTGTGCGGCCAGCTAAACTGCTTTTTGAAGTATTCGGCCCAACCGTCGAGCCTTTGCTCTTTGCCACGAATGGGTTCTCCATTTCTGTCGCAAATCCTTTCGCTGACCGGGGTTCGCCGTCCACCGGTGTCATGAATAAGTTTGAATAGTCTTTGACTGTTACCTGAAGCAGCTGCTATTTCCATTTCTTCGGCTACTTTGACCCACCAATTTTCGCGATCATTCTTAAGGCTTTTCGTAGCTGGCTTCGGTATATGTGTTCGTATCTTATTCATCTCCTTACAGTTTGAGAGCTGACGCTTTTGCTCCATTATACTCAAGGACTCTTGCGAAATCCAGTGTCTTTGATGGACAACGGATCTAGGACCACAGGAAAAACCTGCTGCCACGTGCATCGCATGTTTGATGTGAGCCCAATGCTCATCCGCATTACTGTTCGTCGTGGATCCTAGCTCATGTGCTAACTTCTGCTCATAACGGGTGCGGACTTCTGGATCACACATACGCTGCACGGATAACAGGGTTTGCGACTTGTGACGATTACCATGGAGCTGGAGAGATATTCGCAATAAAACTAATGCATGGTCAGACTCTACGTACATGGACCAGTAAGATCTACAGTTCTGAACATAACTGCGCCACCGGTAGCTTACGGTGATATGATCAATCTGGCTTAGAGTACCTGTAGAGTTAGAGCGCCACATGGCTGTGCGACGTGAGCTGTGTCGAAAATTTATACTAGACAAGATCAATCGATTGTGTGCACAAAACTGGCGAAGTCTGTTCCCGTTATCTGTACGCTCAGATGGTAAAGCACAACGCCCATCTAAACAGGCTTCTGACACACTAAGTTTGGCAACTTGTGCATTGAAGTCACCAGCTAGCATTACAATGTCAGAACCGTTACTGCTGCGAACAAGGGTAGCGAGCTCATCATAGAACTCATCTTTCTGCGCGTCTGGGCTGCAGTCCGTTGGGGCGTATGCCGAGATTACAAACAAGTTGCGATTAGCCTAGCTATTCTTTCGAACGCCGACTAATACCTGGAGTCTTACAGCACATAAACGACTGTTAACAGGGATCCAGTCTAAAAGAGCAGCTTCGGCCTTGTCACTTAAGACTATTCTTACACCACGTTGACCCACAGCTTGAACTACTTCGTCCCCTGAAGTGCGCAGTAAATACCTCGATGAGTTAGCAGGAGCAGTTAGCTGAATCACACTGCTCGAATCGTGGATACGTTTCACTTCCGCAGCAGACATCAATCTTCAGATGATCTATTGTGAGGGCTAGGCACGCCTGCTGGCCGGCCTGCATGAGAGTACGCACGTTAGAGGAGCCGAGATTCAGAGGCTGACGAGGCTTGAGAAAATGTGAGTTATGTGATTGTGGATTTTTTACGACACTACTTGACAATGAACCGTTGCGAGTATCGAGCGTGTTATCAGTGGGAACATTATGGGTGGATAGAGGGGCAAAGAGAGGTGGTTGGGGATAGAAGACAAAGGTTGAGTATGTATTTATGTATATTTAATACTGAGCTGACACAGACAACTTGTCAAAGAGACCATAAGGTGATGGGTAAATAATGTAGGAAAAGAAAAAGGGCAGATATGTTGGGAGGATTTTTTTTGCAAGTTTTTTCCACACACGGTATTTTGATTTTTTTTGTTCGTATCGTTTGTGTTTTTCATATATGGAAGGGAAAGGATGGGAGCCAGCACAGCATTCCATACAGCGTTGACACCACTGACTCCGGTTTTGGGCCATATCCGCTAGCCAACTGTTTTCGGTGTCATTCTTGCTCCAACCTAGTAGGCGACAGGGCCCCACTGCTGCTAAACAGAAAGTCAGATTCTTTAAACTCCTCCAGGTCATCGGTTGTCCACTGCGCCACCGTTTCCAATCTTGTCCAGTGAGCGCGAATAAAGCGCTGTTAGGTAAACGCTGAGCGGGTATCCGCAAGACATGACCTAACGACCGTAGCCGACGAAGAGAAACAATTACCCTTAGTGATGAACGGTCCATCCTGAATACTCTCCTCCACACTTTGTCATTACTGGCGTGATGCTGCCACCATACTCGTGTGATTGTCCGTAGACAAAAGTGGTCAAATACGGTCAGCCGGCGCAGATCCTCTTCTGTAACTGACCAGATTTCGCATCCATAAAGTAGCACCAAGCGAACTGCGGCGTTATAGACTCAACCCTTTAGGAAGAGCCTGATGTCGTGACGACGCCACAGGTGCCTTAGTTTGGCAAAAGTCGAACGGGCCTTAGAAGTGCGCAGAGAGATCTCGTCTCCGACACATCCACCAGTGGAAATACAACTGTCCAGGTACGCAAGGCTGCTGACAGTTTCTAAACGTTCCCCACGAATAATGAGTGCAGGAGAATTTCTTTGCCAGTCTTGAAGAAGCATTTTGCATTTGGATGGAGGAAAATGCATGCCATACTCAGTGAACTCAACGTCCAAGTGGTTCAAAGCATCTTGAACGACTTGAGGGTAGTCTCCCAACAAAGAGACGTCGTCAGCATAATCCAGGTCAACAACTCTGGTGCCCGATAGAAGTTCCACTCCACTGTTTGTAACACCGGTAACGGTTCTTTGAAGCGGGTCATCCATTGTGAAGTTGAAGAGGAACGGGGAAATAGGGCATTCTTGCCGAACGCCATTCAAGACGACAAAGGACTTGGATAGTTGCCCATAGACCCTTACTCTTCTCGAGGTCTGTCGATAGAGCTTTCAGAATGGAAACGTACTTCTCGGGCACGCCGTTCCTCAACAGACAAGTCCATAGGAAAGTTCTATCGACAGAGTCAAAGGCGGCCCTAATGTCAAGAAACTCAACGATAGTTGACCTTTGATACACGTGACGGTGTTCAAGCAGGAGGTGAAGGGTTAAGGTTTGGTCCGTGCAACCGCGAGCGGGACGGAAACCTGCTTGTTGTTCACGACAATGGGGTTCACGCAATGGAGAAAGTCGGCGAAAGATAATGGACACTGGGAGTTTTGAAGCGACAGAGATCAGGCTAATTTCCCGGTGATTAGAACACAGTTTACGGCTACTCTTTTTAAAGATAGGCACGATCGTCGATTCTCCCTAGGATGTAGGAACTTTTTCTTCCGCCCAAACCTTTGAGAACAGGGTTGTCAATTCTCTCATCAGAACCATCTCACTATCTTTGAAAAGCGGAGGAGATATGCGATCTGATCTGTATGTCTTATGGCGCTTGAGGGTTCGTAGTTCTCGAATTTCCGCTTCTATCGGGGACTGTCTGGAATAGACCATGCAGAAAGTGTAGGAGTTCCAGGTGCAGTAGAAGCAGCCGGTGGACAGCTAAAACGGGAGCGAAAGTGTTCTGCCTAGCGATCTATTCTGCGCAACAGGTTGGTGATTGGTGTCCCATCGGTTTCGCGGACTGTCTCGCTAACACCTGTTTTTCGAGGTCCGGTGGCGCGAATGAGTTTAAAGAGCTTCCTGGAGTTGCCAGAGGCAGAAGCTCCTTTCATCTCGAGGACACGCTGTGACCACCACGTCTCACGATCAGCACGCAGACTGTTCTTCAAACGCGAGTGGAGTTCACGGCGTGCTTCGTTGTATCTTGCATCACCAGAGATATGTCCGCGGTTCTCAAGCGGTAACAAGGAGTTTGAGGAAATCCAACTTCTCTGGGTTTTGCGGACCGTACCACAACTGGTCAGCCCGGGATTTAGTAGCTTCTTCCAGTCTTTCCCAGTGCTCGTCGACATCAGGTAGGGCGGTGGATTCCAGTGCCTGGGTCAACGTAGTCTGGAAAGCTTCTAGCACTAGTGAGTTGTTCAGCTTGTCTATATTTAGGCGAGCATGATTCGAGTTCTTCGAGCCTCCTAAAAGCAAGCAGATCGTAGAGCAGACTAACGCGTAATTAGAATCAAGGCAGGTGGGCCAGTAAGAGCGACAATCTAACACGCTGCCGCGCCAAGGGTAGCTAATCGCTACATGATCGATTTGAGGCCATTCCTGTGTTACGGAAGGAGGACGCCAGGTGGCGGTACGTCGTTTGGAGTTGCGAAAGTTTGTGCTTGCTAGAAAAAGCTGGTGACCAGCACATATTGTCAGCAATCTGTCCCCATTGTCCGAACGACTGGAGCTGAGGCCAAACTGCCCTCCTAGATGACGTTCACTCGCTGCCAGGCGACCGGCGCACACTTTAAGATTTATGGCGAGGACCACGATATCTGTCCGGCGCGCTGTAAGCAGGGGCACATGAAGCTGTTGGTAGAATTCATCTTTGTTTGCCTCCGGACGGCAGTCTGTCGGGGCATAGGCGGAAATGACGAATAAGTGGCGTGTGTGATCTCGATGTCTAGTTACTCGGCAAGAACCTCGCAGCCGGACAGCACGAGGTCGGCTATTGACGGGAATCCAGTCTGACATGGCCGCTTCAGCTCTACGGCTCAGAGCAACACCAACACCGGCATGGCCGGCTGCTGCAGCGTCCTGGTCTCCAGACAGGCATAGATGAATCTTGGTACTGGGATTAGCTGGGGAAGTTAGTCTGATCGTGGAGCTTGCCTCTTGCAGTCTTGTCTCTAAGAGGCAGCAGACTTCGGTCGAGAGCGATTGCGGTGTGCGAGCTAGACTCGCCTGTTGTCCGATTTGCATAAGCGTGGGTACGTTGTAGCTGTCCAATTTGAATCGTGTACGAGGTTGAAGAAAGGTGGGCTCGGTGGTGTAATTTGCTGTGACAGTCGTAGGGCGGACGGTTCTAGCGGAAGTCTGTTCACAAGCGGCGGCAGTAGTAAGGCAGTTTTGCTCCAGCATAGCGAAATGTCTGGCACATTAAACAACGGGAGAGTTGGGGAGAGGGTGGATAGGTTCCGAGTGTGGTGGTGGATGAGCATATGATCTTGCGATGACGGAGGAGCGTGAAACAGAGTGAGATGAAAGAGAACTTGTATAAGAGTTCACGGTTCAGTTTGCGGGCGGTGGTTTTCTTAGGGATCCACAACCGGAGCCCAAAGCCCCACCCGCAAGGCAGCGGGACGGAGTGCCGTGTCCGAAACCTACTGGGGGCCGGTGACTGATCATTCAGTTCATACGCCCTGCGGATGAGGCCAAACATACTGGGTGCCCAGTACACCCCTCCACCACAGATGCCGGTGGGCGTAGTGTTGTACGCTTCGTACGCCGTCTGTAGTTGATTTGGAATCAGGGTTTAGCCATCTCCCCTAGACTGACTACTAGTCAGTCAACCCGGTGGAGAGCGCCAGGCATTCGCCTTCGTCCTCACACTTTTGTGTAAAAACACCTCCGCCTCGAGAAGGCAGTGTGTGGAACTTCCTCAGCAGAAGCTATTTGGTACGCGTGGTCATCTGGGATCCTCGTGTGAGAATAGCGGCATCGATCTTTGCTCAGGAAGTAAACCGTCTGACTTGTTCTTCTGAGTGAAAACCCAGTAAGTTGCAAGCTCTCTTAGATAGCCTAAACAACAGTGTAGTAGCGTCTGGGGTGCGTTTTGCTCCTTTAAAGTGTAAAATACATTTGCAGAACTGGGTTGGTTCAACATTAAACTTCCTCTTGGCAGGGGAAGCTCTTGCTGAAGTGGATAACTTTCGTTACATGGGCAGTTGCATCTCATCGGATGAATAGATATCGGATAAAGTGTCGTTGCGTGTACAGAAAACGCGTTTGGCTTTTGCTAACCTCCGTCATTTGTGGCGTCGGCGTGACATCCGGCTGTCTGTCAAGGGTCGAGTGTACGCTGCGGTGGTTAGGTCCGTCCTTTTATACGGTTCAGAACCATGGCCGCTGAAGGTAGAAGATAGGCAAAGACTCAGTATTCGAGCATCGATGTCTCCGTATCACTGTCCGAATATGGTGGGAACACCGTATCAGCAATGCTGAGGTTCGGCGTAGGGTGTTGGTAACCAGAAGTCAGTCTGGGGATCAAATACTAGATCTAAACAGATTAGAGTGACTGGGACATGTGTTACGCATGCCCATGGATAGACTTCTTCAGCGTACGCTGTTCTGTGAGACAGGTGGTGATTGGAAGGTAGGTCGAGGTGGTCAGTCCATGACATGGCGAAAAGGCATGAAAACCTTGACCAGTGGACTTGGCCGAGTAGGACGTGTTAGACTTCCAGGTTGGGGTCCACATGATCCCCCTACTAAATAGTTGGAGACATTAAAAGAAATGGTTAGGTGTTGCGGCCAGTGGCATAGCTGCATTCGGTTTCTCTCTTTGTCTTCTTGATTTCTGCTTATTACTTTGATTTTTTTTGGAGCTTTCGCTTTATACTTCTGTTCTTCTTGCCGTTCACTGGACGATGCTGGAAGGTACCAACCGAAACTAGGGCACAGAAGTGCAAGGTAATGGTTGTATAAACTGAAAGTGAAACTGTAAGAAGGATCGAGTGCACGCTGTAGCAGTCGGGCCAGTCCTTTTGTGTGGTTCCGAAACATGGCCGTGGCGAGTGAGTGGGTGGGTGGGTGGGTGGGGTGGGGGGGGGGTATGCGAAGACTGTCGATATTTGAACGCCGATGTCTTCGTATCACTGCTCGAATACGGTGAGATCACCGTATAAGCGATGCTGAGATTTGGCGGAAAGTCTTAGGTCCATGAACCAAATCATTCGAGAAAACAATCTCACCAGGGACATGTGCTGTGCATTTTCCATGACAGGATTCCTCGGCGTGCACTGTTTGCTGAGGCGGGTATCGGTTGAAAGATGAGTAAGGGTGGTCTGTCTGTAATGTGAGAGAAAAGTATGAAAAATCGAAGCCGTGGACTTGACCATGTAGGGTGTGTGGGCTTCCTGTGTGAAGTCCAACGAACCCACTCAGTGGTTAGATATATTGGGGGATGTGACTGGGTGTCGCGACTAGTGGCGCTCTTGTACCCACAAACCTTCTTTATAGACTTGAGACCAATACTTGTAGTTCTCCCAATACTCCTTCCATGTTCTTGTTCTGTTTCATTATTTCTTTTTGAGGTTACCGCCCGGGGACAGCAACTACAACCACCGCACCCAGTGCATGATTATTGGTTGCCTGAAGTGAACTGAATGGACCCCAAGTCTCAGGGTCAGATAACCAGTTATTCCTAAATGTGCAGTAGGACTTTAAAGCTCTGGGATGTAGCCCTTCCACTTCGCTTGTGCGGAAGTATGCAATAAGAAGAGTAACCATCGCAGGTTGGTTACGGTGGCAGACAGCGTTCTCCTATAGCCTGTTACCGCACTTTGTCCCTGTGGGACGTGTGTGCACCTCCACTGCAAATATTTTTTTTTATTGTTTTTGTGATAGCACGGAGGGCATCTGTGACTGCGTTGTGCTCCTTGCAGTTTAAAGGCACATTGACATCGGCATGAAAAGTCTGACTGGGCGTACATTTATCCCATCAGATTCGATAGGAATTCAAAAATGAAATTGGCGCAGTCGAAAGTTAGCTATCGTATTCTTTGATTTCTTGTGTCACCGATACCGGCACTGTTTAAATCTCAACCTAAAGGTAATTGAACTATACGGCTTCTAAGGTACAGTGTGGCTTCTGTTTACTGATGGCATGATGCAATCGTTTATATCGTGTAGGTGCAAAGAATCCCATCGTTTGAATTAGTAAACTCAAAAAGTTGCATAAAAGCCAGCATCCTACTTGAGTCCTCACCAAAACTTAACATCGCCCGTACTCTTATTCTCAGCAATTCAGTGTCCTAAACCTGAAATATGGGTCAGTTTTGGAATTCTAAGGAGTTTTATTTTGCGGCTTACTATTTTTACTGGTTATTGTGGTTGTACCAATAATAAAGTAGTCGTATGTCTCGGGAACTGTGTTTACGCAAGTGGGAAACATTGGCAGCGATAGACCTAATCAGAAAATGAAAATTTAGACTCTTATTTGTCGGTCTAGTAAATTACTGTCTCATTTCCAAGACGTTCTTCCTCAGTAACATCATTTCCTCACTATCTTGTTTCTTCGAAAATCAAGTCTTATTTTTTCCTTCTACTGTTCACTGCAGATTTATGTCTATCGGAAGCTACTCAAGTACCGTGGACTTGAAAAATAACCCTGCGTTTGAAAACATTGAAAGTGATTGTGAGTTCGAAAATATTCACTGATGGTTCAGTGGAGTCTGTCCTCACGGAAAACAATTCCATTGATAGGTCACGTTTTGATTCACTAAACTGCCCAGTTTGTCAACGCTTGGATGGGGATCCTACAGAATGTTTTCATGTGAACACTCACCAAATGACCACAAAATACCCAGTATCTTCAAAGTCAAAAGAAGAATTGATTCAGAGTCTGCATACTTATCTGCATGCAGTTTCACTAGTAACGTTGCATTCTTTTTTAACCTGACATTAGTGAACTATTAGGAGAGCGTGGTACTGAAGTCGGAAGTTGAAGTGTTAAGGAAAGCGTTCGATTCAAAATGTCGCGCTGTCGATATACTCAGGTCCGAGGTAAATACCATTTTCGAACCCGAATGTTTCCAGTTCACGGTCTACACCGGCCTGGTTCCCATTCATTGAATTCCGAGGAGGTAGAATGTTGCGTTTTTTTATTCATCCACAGGCATAGGGGTAGATATAGTGTCAACGTAGCAAAATTGGCAAACTCCAAGTACAAACTGTAGTAATTATATCGGTGGTAACCGTACGATATCAGTCAGTGAAACGAGGTCGTCTGTTTTTTGCTTCGTTCATATGCTGCACAAGGGGAGAGTAAGTGAATGTGCTTGAGACATCGTGGGCCACACAGATGTAAATATAATGTGGATCCGAGTCCACTTATAATTGCGCAATCATTGACTCAGTGCGCGCCAGCCTATATGTGGGGTACGTTTCGTTTTCAGAAGTTTGAGGGGGAAACAAAAATGAAAGTATTATTTCCTCATCGTTCACTTTTTACAAAGTCGTCTTCCATGCTTCATCAAGTGCATAGAAAGACCAGAGGCATTCACTAGGCATACTGTACGATAAATCATTGATGTAATTTCTGCACTAGACTACTTACATCTAAATCCCGTTGTATAATAAATAAAAAAAGAGTAGAAAGACCATTTATTATTTTACTCATTATTTAATCAGCTAAGGTACGTGTTTTCAACGGATTCCCTTTGCGCGAGCTGCATTAGGTTTGTTAAACTATGGAAAGTCGGATGTATCATAAATGAAGAACCCAGGAACCATACTCGAGAGCGCTGTGAGCTATTTTATCACCCAGTTTACATAAGGACCGCATCCTAGGCTCAGTCAAAAGCTTGATCCTAGGGTAACTGGGGAACAGTAGAATGTTCTTCTGTTATGGACCAACATCTGTTATACTCATAAAAATACACCGTAATAGGGAAGAGGTGTTTTTAGTTACCAGGACCGGGTAACACTAATCTGAAATCTACAAACGTTTAGCCGAGTGAAATATCGATCGTATATCGACAAACCAATAATCATGTGGGGTGGTGTTCGCGAATACGTTCAGACAAACGCCTGGTCGTGCGGCCGATGTACGTTGTCCCACAGGAACAAGTGAGTGAGTATACACAGAATGAGGCTGCAGAATCGGGTATTTTGTCTTTCAACCGCAAAGTCACGGTTGGTCTGGACTGGAACAACATCCGCAGATTAGCTGCGTGAAATGTTTTGCTGATGACGCCTGACAGTCTTCTCTCGGCCTTCTCTGCCAACGCGTCGCCTTTAAATGGAAAAGTTATGTATACTGGCTTCCTTTCCACCATGGACTCTCTTGGATATTTCCGTTCTATCTGCATCATTTTATCAACTAGGTGGTCCGAGTAACTATTCTGCGTCAAGATCCTTCGCACGGTTCGGAGTTCTTCCTCAATTGTGTCCTCCGAACATATTTGTCTTGCTGTGTTTATGAGGCACCTAATTAGATTCCTTTTCATCTTAAGAGGCACGAAACTGTGGAAGTGGATGTATTGTCCATTCCACTTCGCCCTCCTGTGTACTGACCGACTGATTGAACCATCTTCACGACGACTCATCCGAACATCCAAGAAGCCTAACGTGCTGTTTGATTTTGTTTCCATTGTGAACTGCAAGTTGTCATGAGCTGAGTTAAACGAACTTAACAGTTGACCTATTTGATCTGAGGAATTGATCACACAAAAGATGTCATCTACATAGCTTTTCAGTCTGCCGTCACCAACACCCGCTCTCAATATCCCAGAAAGCATCCGCTAATGGGGCACTCACATGTCCGTAATAGCGCATCATAGTAACTATATTCTGATATGATCACGCTGGTTATTTTCAGCTGAAATTACCGGTCCTGCTGAGGTCCGAAGACAGGTAACGCAAACGGTACCGACCGCATCCCCGTCTATACACGTTTGAAAATGCACGTAGCCCACGGCCGCAAACTTGTGTTGCGGAGCGGATTAACGCAGATGCGTTGGCATCACCAAGAAAGCACCAAGCGGTCTTGGGCGTTATCGTTTCCCATCTAGTCATTACACATTCAGGTGAGGATGGAGTGCCAGTAGAGCATCATTGGACTTCACTGAAGGCATCTAAACAACAATCCGCATCGAACCAACTAGGAGTTATACAACGATGGCAGAATCATTAGATCCTGAGTGACTCTCCAGCTGTCCACAAGAGCTAGAAACGCTCGCCTAAGTGGTTATCCATACTTTCGAGACATCTTACAAAAAGCCTTCTGTTCGATCAGGAATCACCGTAACAATCAATGGTCCGAAATCAAGGAACTCATGGACACTGCGGCTAACTGCGGTGGCCTGTCGAAACTCTTCCGCATAATCTATACTGCATCCGGTAGGTGATAATTGGCAGAACCTTTAGTTCGCGATCCTGTAGGGTTGCTTCTTCCGGAGTAAAGTAACAAGATATAACAATGAAACAAAAACGGTTTTGTTCGCTCACATGCCCTAATCCAAAGGACTTCCGCCGTAGCAGGACACGCGTTGATAAAATACTCACCCTCCTCGGAGTATCAGAACGTCGGTGCCAACCTCAACAACCAGCTGTAGGTTGTTTTACTTATTTTCAGGCCGCGTTCGGCTCAGTCGACAGAAAATTTCTGTGTACTACAATGTATGCAGTGAAATATTCGAGGACCCTGTTATTTTCATAACGTCTTGCTACTCAAATACGCGTGCGAAAGACGCCTTCGATTCAGTTGACCGGACAAAGCTATTCAGCGCTCGTCACCAGAAAGCTGTGCCCCAGAAGTTCGTGAACCTACTGAGATCATTACATTCTCATACTTCTGGCCGCGTAAGGGTTTACGGTAATCTATCCGGTTGGTTCGAAACGACCAGCGGTGTTTGACAAGGATGTCCCGTGTCTCCATTCGTCATGGAAGAAATAATGGAGAATGCCTTGGGAGATCTCCAGGATATAGGTGTCGAGCTAGAAAATAGTGAGAAGCTGTGTGACCTAGATCACTCGAACGACGTTGTCTGCTTGTTTGAATCCACGGAAGATGCTCAACGTGCACTAGATAGACTCTCAAGAGCTGTAGTTCAATTCGGCATGCGCTTTGCACCTTCAAAGTGTACAGGGATGTTGCAAGAGTTGACGTCAACAATTCCGAGCTTGATGCTCGATGGGGAGGAACTAACAATTGTTGACCGCTTTAGTTACCTGGGAAGCAGCGTGACGACGGATGAGAGTACGGTAGTAGAGGCGAGCACGCGTATATCCACAGCTCAAGGGGCGTACGCCGGACTGAAGCACTTGTGGTGGTGACCTGATATTTCACTGAAGTTGAAAGGGGGACAGCTCGACCGCCTTAAAGTCGCCTCTGAATCACGAAGAATTCTTTGCAAAAGCCATGGAACAAAAAATAAATACGCCGAAGGCCATGATCTTTTCAACTTTCGCTAGACAATTCATGAAACTCGATATACATTAACGGTGAACAAGTCGAGCATGTTCCAGCATCGGGTCTCCGCGATCTTCCCAAACGATCAAGTCAAAGACGAAGTCAAATTACTCATTGAAAACGCCAGGAAAGCGTTTATCCAGCTTCGCATTGCGTCCTGAGTGCGCAACTAGATCAGTCTCCAGACTAAAGTTCGCGTCTTCCGGGCCTTCGTCCACTCTGTACTGACTAACGTTAAAGAAACGTAACCATTGCGTGTCAAGGACATCAGGAATCTGAAAGTGTTTGACCGTTAGTATCTGCGACGTATCCTCAAAGTGGCTTGGCGTACACGTTCCAAACAAATCGCCAAAACAACGCTGCTTCGATATCGAAAAGTTGTCAGAGTTCGTTCATTACCGATGATTGCGGTTATTTAAGCATGTTCTACGACGTCCAGACATAGAGATCTCAAAGCACTTTCTCTTGTTCCTTGTCCAAGATGGTGCTCTCATACTGGCGGACAGCTGAAAACCCATGCCAACACTGTGGAGTTGGACATTGAGCGATTAAGACTTCGGACTGTCTACCGCATTCGTAGCTGGAAGCAGAGCTGGATCTCTCTTTACTCACATCTCGCCTGCGATCGTCGCTCCGGGTTGGTTGCCATTCTGGACATTCATAAGGCCGGCTAATGCTCTCGCAGGAACTAACCGCTTAAGTGTAAACGCAAGTCTGTAGTCTGTTTCGCTGATCATTTAAAACAATCCAAAAATGGTGCACCAACCCATTTATTTCCCCTAAGTAGAATTAACTCAAATCAAAATACCGCAATGGAGAGAAATCATGAAGTAGAAGTTCGGTGCGTGTTGTTGCAGGCGTCTCTGGGACTCACTGTATGAGACCAGGATAAAGGTTTTTACTAACAATTGGAAAGCCCAGTGCTATGGTTAAACGGTGCCCGTCGATGAATTTTCCTTTTGATGTCGAACCCTTCATGCAGTCTGGTTAATCAACCAACGTACCCATTGCATTTCTATAGAATAGCGCGACAGTTAACACGCGGTCACCTGATTCGACTACATCGGAGGACGCTTTGACGGTTCACGAAGTATGTTGTGATTCCCTCAAACTTGTTTTACTTCTGGCATATTTATAGAATTGTCATCAGTCCGTTCATCTGTCATTTGTTGATTCAACGTAGCGTATTTTTCAGGTATCAATTTATCATCTTAAATGAAACTGGCTAGCGAAAGGCTTTGATTTAGGTTTTTTATGTAAATGGAAAACTGTGTGCGCGTTTGTATGCATAATGGCGTTTATGAACGCACAACACCAGTACATGCCTCTATCGATCTTCTTGAAGTGACTGAGTTTAAGTATCAAACGAATTGCGCTATCTGATCGTCCCTCCGCCTGAATCTATCATACTCATACTCCGTAGATATTCCACACACGTAAAACATTCATGTTTTCATATCGCGTTTAATCTCTCAGAACCTTTCCGCCTGTCTTTGGTGTGGTTCGTTTTTGCCAACCTTCCCTACTTGGCAATCTCTAATTGGCCACGACTTCGTCCGTGAAATATTGTACCATTATTATGTAATGAAAGGAAGAAAATAAAAAGATAATCTTTAACTCAGATGTGAACACGGTTGATAATAGTGATGCAATTGGAGGAGTGCTTTGTAACTTGTTTACGGCCAAAGACAAAAGAGATAATCAATTTTTGACTGAGTTTTCTCATACTAATTATCTTTTTGATACCTCGTTTATTACCATATACAACTTCAGTGTCTTCATAACACGAAAATCGCCTTGGGAAATGTGAAAACAGGAAACAAATTGTAATATCAAGTTGTAGGAGAATTGTTAACTAACTTGCTCAATTTCGGTGTGCACAAAGTGGTCCAAACCATTTGAATTGAATCGTTACATAGTCGTAGACGCGCAAAATGTTTACAATGAGAGACCCAAGTTTTTCATCCGGTGTCACCAATTTCCAGCAATTCTCTTCGAAAAAAGCTACCAGGTGCGTTTTTACACCGATTGATTTTTCTCGGAAGAAAATAATATTTGATCTTTTGAACCAGTGAAAATTGTTTGAAAGCACATTGCTGAATCTGGCAGTCGCAGTGAAAACATCTGATTGGTTAGAAGTTGATTACTTCCTGTTATATTTCTTCTCCAGAAACGTTGTTCCTTCTCGTAACGCTTCACTCATCTGTTCTTTTCTATTAGGAGTTATAAATTTCGCTGCCTTATTTTCATGCGCAAGTATTTCAAGTGGTGGACAGTGGTTCACCGTCGTCCGGCTCATTAACACACCTGACCTATTGCTTCTCAGGGTC
The DNA here is from genome assembly GCA_948099385.1 of Fasciola hepatica. Taxonomy (NCBI): domain Eukaryota; kingdom Metazoa; phylum Platyhelminthes; class Trematoda; order Plagiorchiida; family Fasciolidae; genus Fasciola; species Fasciola hepatica. Next base: position 42,123,314 of record CANUEZ040000043.1, read on the forward strand.
CGGTGCAATAGGCCTTTGTGGCTATGAAATACGCTTCTTCCATTGCACTCATGCGCAATCATGTAACAAAAAACTCACACATTGGAACATACAAACGGTGTGATTGACTTGTACGCCCTGGATCTTGTGTTTACTCAACGCGATCCGTTTCTGTTCGGTAGCACACCGGCTGTGTCCATTTACAACGCGAGCTGACCTGCCCAGCAAATTCAAATATGGCCTGATCAGAATAACCCGCTCAGAATTGGTACCTCATGCTCGTGTTTACTTGGGTTATGTGTAAATCGCTTGAGTCTGGCACTCATAAGTCCTCCGCACGACACGTGATCCTGTAAAGGAAACACAATAGCCCGGTGTCGGGAAATTTACGTCAGAGAAAGAACCCGCTAGATCTCGTCATAATACGGTCGAACTATAAAGAAAACAATTAAATAAAATGAAAGACCAAGAAAAACTAGAAGAAATTTTAATATGGTGATGAAGATGCTATAATTGCAACTGCAAGTACTGTTTTACAGGAATTGCAGGTACTATTAGAAGGCGGACTCATGAGCGAAACGGTTGGTGTCTCAGACGCTGCAGTTTAACGTAATCCAAAAGTTACACTAGTCGCAATCTTCGTTGAGGCCGACCTTGTCCATGAAACGTTCACCCAACATTAGCTAGCGAAATAGTTGGTGCGAATATTGAACCCAATGCCGACGAGCCGTGTGATCACAGCCTGGGGTACAGTTTCCAGCTGATGAAATTATTAATCAAATTTGTGTGAAAATAAGCACTTCACTGTTTGCTAACCTCCATCTGCTAAGAACTGTGAAATCGACTTTTCACAATACAAAAACATTAGCCTCCCAATTCCGTAATCGGAAATGACCAGACTCATTTTGTTATGCACACAGAACACATATTTCACTTTTCAAGACATACTTCCGCAAAATTTATGCTATAGGCACGAGCAGCCCTCTGAGTCTGGATTTTGGCTGATATATTCATGGCAAGTTCAGTGAAGAATTTTCGTGACACACTACTTATCACCCCACTGTACAAGCGAAATGCTGACACTGAGAATTCATTCCAAGACCTGAACACTGTCCATCCAAAAACAAGCCTAACCAGGAGCATGGAAACAATAAATGCCTATCTTCCCCCGACGTTAAAATATTCCGAAAAACGGATGAAAATATTAGCAATTTTTCCCATGAAAAACGCTTAAACGGTTCAGTATTTGATATTCAACAGCTTTCTTTCCATTAACCGAGCTGACAAGAACGCTGTACGACCGTTCGAGGTAAATATCTACGCCTGATTCTCGGGAATGAAATGGGAGGACTTAATTGAGCATTCCTTGTGAATGCTGTAGTAATCAATGAACACGGTTCTTTGTCCTGTACATTAATGTATGCTGTGGCCTTGTTACGAATAGATCACATTATTCTAATCAACAAACTCACGGTTGATAGCACATGTCTGGATAATAGGTAACCCGATGTTAGGCTTTGCTCGACTTGTAGCGAAGCCATAGGTAAAACATTAGTAGGCAAGAGCCACACGTTTCTGATATGTACAAGAACAAGCAACGGATAAGAGTTCATGTGCATTGCAGTTTGGATCTCACCACAAACGTCCACCTCAGTTCGTTTGTGAATAAGTGCAACGTCCGGCTCCGCATCCATATTTGAGGTTATCCTGCGACTTACGTTCAGGTGTGACGGCGTAAGTTTTTCGAACTTCATCTGAACTCACCCACTAAAGGAGTCTACAATGTGGTCATCTATTACACCTGCGAAAATATCTGCCCCCCCCCCCCCGCGTTTTAGTCTGTCCCGCTGGCTCTAGTAAGAAAACTCTTCTGTCTTCGAACCATTTTGTTTTAATAATACAAAGCAGACAGTTTATTTAAGATGCCTGGTGTCCGCAGTCAAGTCAGTGTATGAAAAATTATTGGTCAAACTGTTATTTATGACCGGGCGTTCTGATTGACTTTTTTAGTTACTATTCCGATTGACTAATTTCGTCGCGTTCTAAAACAACCGTTGACCGCTGATTGGCTGATTTCGTTCCGTTTCGTCACAAACTGACTGAACTATCGATCCGCTCCACCAACTCCAGCTTTGCCATCTGTTTTGGACTGGCGATGAAGTGCCGCCTGTCAACCAAACGACGATCCACGATGTGTCAACCAATTCCCTCAGACTCCCCAAGCCAAGCTATTGCGTCGGTAGTATGCCAGATCTGATCAATTGTACCTACTCGTCTGTGGTTTCTCAGTCATCCACCCAAGCGACAGCTTAGACAGAGATTAGCGGAACAGATCCCTGTTGTCAACTAGCTCGTGAACGAACCAAAACTTATGGTCAAGGGTACAGTGAGAGGGAGACAGCTGTAATCTGATTGATTGCCAAATCATTTTGACTCAGTCTGTGGTTTATACTGTTTAGTTTTTAGATTGATCTGTCTACCACGTCTTATCAATTTGTACATGTTCCCTAAATATTGTTATCCTAGTGACTGGTTATCGGTCCCTTTATGACATAATTTCAACCCTGAACAATATTTTTCTTGATTAACTGCGATTTAGGAACTCAATCGCGTTCGTTTGGAACTGGAAAAGGTGAAAGGAACATTAATCGCCAATCATCACGCATGGAATACAAAAGTTCAGCAGTAGGTGGTCATTTTTTTGTATGGTTTTGGTCGCGATGATCTTGATTTAAATATTTCACTAATCGTCTTGTTAATTAAGGCAATCCCAGAAAGGGCTCCGTTCAGTCTGCCTTTACAGCTTCCGGAAGTTCATGGAATTTACTCAAAACCCAAGCCAGGGTTTCGGCACCTTAGGTAGTTTGTAGCTTTTCGATTTTTGAATAGGTTTTCCCTACTTCTGAATCCATTTTAGCGTTATTCTACCAGCGTGGACTCAAGAGAGAGACTAATAGGGTGCCGGGTACACTGATAGTCTTTTATTGCTATTGCTCCGTCAATGCATGTAGTTTCACTTAGAGTATCTCCCGCTGTTCCGTGATTGTGTTTTCCATTCGCCACTTGCAGACGAACCGTCTCACATATACAGAAGCGGTCGTACTATGGCATGATTCCCATCACGATGAGACTGCACCTTGACGTGGTGTGATGGCTCCCGTACCTCTAAAACCTAAAAAGCTATACAGGATGGCTTCCCTAAGCCGGAGATACAGTCATGCCTGGAAGGTTCCTGGGTAGAGGCCAGACAAAGTCCAGTCTCCTGATCCTCCAGGTTGGGGGTCGATTCGAACCAGCAACTCAGTCCGTAAAATCAGTGGAAGAATAATTGATCCAAGCAAATGGACTACCACTAAGCCTGCTTCGCGTTCTTGGTATATATATATATATATATATATATATATATATATATATATATATATATATATCACGCAATTGTTTACGAGTAGTGTGTGGGATTGATGAATCTTTGTTTGGTTGACTGTCCTTTGGACTCCACGTTTCACGCACAAACCTCAGGTCATCCGACCACCACTGATGAGCTCCAACAAGAGCGAAACTCGAGTCTGGTGCTTCCGAGTGCAGAGTGGTCGGATGACCTGAGGTTTGTGGGTAAAACGTGAAGTCCGAAGGACAGTCAACCAAACAAAGTTCTACCAAGCCATCCCGCTGCCTTGCGGATAGGTTCTTGTTAGAACTAAAGGCTTTGGCTGGGAACCCTGATCGTTCTCCTGCTTTTTGGCTGGACACCCTAGCAGTACCCGTCCAAAATCTCCCAGGAGCTGTACGAATAGAAAGAATTCCATACTGCATCGGTCGTCGCACAGGATAATCAGAACCGCACTGCCCATTGCATTGAACGGGGTAGGTAGTGATAAGTGGGCCACTGCTCACAGTTCCCTCTCTTTTGTTCAACCTTTGTCTTCTGTCCCCAACCACCTCTCTTTGCCCCCTCTATCCACCCATAATGTTCCCACTGATAACACGCTCGATACTCGCAACGGTTCATTGTCAAGTAGTGTCGTAAAAAATCCACAATCACAACTCACATTTTCTCAAGCCTCGTCAGCCTCTGAATCTCGGCTCCTCTAACGTGCGTACTCTCATGCAAGCCGGTCAGCAGGCGTGCCTAGCTCTCACAATAGATCATCTGAAGATTGATGTCTGTTGCGGAAGTGAAACGCGTATCCACGATTCGAGCAGTGTGGTTCAGCTAACTGCTTCTACTAACTCATCGAGGTATTTTCTGCGCACTTCAGGGGACGAAGTAGCTCAAGCTGTGGGTCAATGTGGTGTAAGAATAGTCTTAAGTGACAAGGCCGAAGCTGCTCTTTTAGACTGGATCCCTGTTAACAGTCGTTTATGTGCAGTAAGACTCCAGGGGTTAGTCGGCGTTCGAAAGAATAGCTAGGCTAATCGCAACTTGTTTGTAATCTCGGCATACGCCCCAACGGACTGCAGCCCAGACGCGCAGAAAGATGAGTTCTATGATGAGCTCGCTACCCTCGTTCGCAGCAGTAACGGTTCTGACATTGTAATGCTAGCTGGTGACTTCAATGCACAAGTTGCCAAACTTAGTGTGTCAGAAGCCTGTTTAGATGGGCGTTGTGCTTTACCATCTGAGCGTACAGATAACGGGAACAGACTTCGCCAGTTTTGTGCACACAATCGATTGATCTTGTCTAGTATAAATTTTCGACACAGCTCACGTCGCACAGCCATGTGGCGCTCTAACTCTACAGGTACTCTAAGCCAGATTGATCATATCGCCGTAAGCTACCGGTGGCGCAGTTATGTTCAGAACTGTAGATCTTACTGGTCCACGTACGTAGAGTCTGACCATGCATTAGTTTTATTGCGAATATCTCTCCAGCTCCATGGTAATCGTCACAAGTCGCAAACCCTGTTATCCGTGCAGCGTATGTGTGATCCAGAAGTCCGCACCCGTTATGAGCAGAAGTTAGCACATGAGCTAGGATCCACGACGAACAGTAATGTGGATGAGCATTGGGCTCATACCAAACATGCGATGCACGTGGCAGCAGGTTTTTCCTGTGGTCCTAGATCCGTTGTCCATCAAAGACACTGGATTTCGCAAGAGTCCTTGAGTATAATGGAGCAAAAGCGTCAGCTCTCAAACTGTAAGGAGATGAATAAGATACGAACACATATACCGAAGCCAGCTACGAAAAGCCTTAAGAATGATCGCGAAAATTGGTGGGTCAAAGTAGCCGAAGAAATGGAAATAGCAGCTGCTTCAGGTAACAGTCAAAGACTATTCAAACTTATTCATGACACCGGTGGACGGCGAACCCCGGTCAGCGAAAGGATTTGCGACAGAGATGGAGAACCCATTCGTGGCAAGGAGCAAAGGCTCGACGGTTGGGCCGAATACTTCAAAGAGCAGTTTAGCTGGCCGCACGCTAATGTAATTTCTCCGACATCAACAACTGTGATTCCTTGGGTGGTATCACTTCACCCCTCAGTCGGAAGCAGAAGTGCAGTCATATATTCGATTATTAAAGTGTGGGAAAGCGGCTGGTCCCGCCGAGCTTCCCCCAGTTCTTTTCAAACTGGGTGGAAATGTTTTGATAAAATAACTTACCACCTTGTTCCGTGACATTTGAAACGAGGAGCGTATTTCAATAATATGGAGCAAGTCATTGATTGTTCCCATCTTCAAGAAGGGAATACGCAATGATTGTAGTAACCATCGTGGGATCAGTTTAATTCCGGTAGTTACCAAGGCACTAGCCTCGATTTTGGTGCGTCGTCTGACACCGGCTCGTGAGATAAACGCCAGCGAACAACATGCCGGATGTCGACCAGGTCGAGGATGCATCGACTAGATTTTTACTCTTCGTCAATTACTAGAGGTGCGTCACATACACCGTCGACCGACAATAACGGTTTTCTTAGACTCAAAAGATGCCTTCGATTCAGTTGACCGGACAACCTTATTCAGTGCTCTTCATCAGAAAGGTATGTCCCAGAAGTTCGTGAACCTACTGAGATCATTACATTCTCATACTTCTGGCCGCGTAAGGGTTTACGGTAATCTATCCGGTTGGTTCGAAACGACCAGCGGTGTTCGACAAGGATGTCCCATGTCTCCATTTCCGTTCAACTTCGTCATGGACGAAAAAATGGAGAATGCCTTGGGAGATCTCCAGGATGTAGGTGTCGAGCTAGAAAACAGTGAGAAGCTGTGTGACCTAGATCACTTGAACGACGTTGTCTGCTTGTTTGAATCCACGGAAGATGCTCAACGTGTGCTAGATAGACTCGCAAGAGCTGTAGTTCAATTCGGCATGCGCTTTGCACCTTCAAAGTGTACAGGGATGTTGCAAGAGTTGACGTCAACAATTCCGAGCTTGATGCTCGATGGGGAGGAACTAACAATTGTTGACCGCTTTAGTTACCTCGGAAGCAGCGTGGCGACGGATGAAAGCACAGTAGTAGAGGTGAGCACGCGTATATCCACAGCTCAAGGGGCGTACGCCGGACTGAAGCACTTGTGGTGGCAACCTGATATTTCACTGAAGTTGGAAGGTCGTATATACTGTGCCGTGGTGAGTTCAGTTTTGTTGTATAGTTGCGAGACTTGGGGTTTGCGTGCGGAAGACATTCGTCGTCTTGAGGTTTTCGACCACCGATGTTTGCGTAGTATCACTAAGACTGGGTGGAATAGCCGAGTGAGCAATGATGAGGTCAAATATCGAGTATTGGGTACGGGTTTAGAAAATGTTCTACCACAGCGTATCCAACTTAGTGGACTACGTTGGTTGGGTCACGTGTTACGTATGTCAAACACACGTCCACCATAGCGTGTCCTATTCTTCGTTCCTCCTCAGGAGTGTAAGAAACCACGTTGAGGTTTACAGATGACGTGGCAGCGAAGGATGAGAAAATATAAAGCGAACTTAGGAAAAGTAGGTGCTTCACGTCTTCGTGGTTGGGGTCCATAACATCCGTCAACTAGTTAGTTGGAGACACTGGAGCATATGGCTGTGAACCGTGAAAAGTGGCGTTCGTGTTGTCACTTTCTGTTGAATCAGAATGATTGATCGATTTGCGTTTGTACAGTTAGACTGTGTATTCCATGTGTTGGTTACTAGGACGCTCTTTACTTTTCCCACTTGTTTACGTTTACTCCGTGCCCATCTTGTATACTCAAACTTTCTAATTCAACGTGCAGCATGGTGAGAAAGGCAGTGATCGGTGGGGCCCACTCTGCTGATTAATATTGTACGATGATGATGATGATTATGATTATGACTCCCATCTTCTTTCCTGTTCCGACTTCAACGAATTCGTCAAAATGTTGGTACTAGAGATCTTTACTAAAGTGAGCTTCGGGTTATGGTTAGGGTGGTCGTCCTTCAGGGGGAGACGCACCTGCCACAGAAAACGGCGGCGATCCTGTATAGATTTATCGAAACCACGGCTCATGCACTGATTGTCCATGAGTCTTTGGACTGTACCAAGCTGTCGATAATAGGTATTTCAACATACACAAACGGGACAAGTATCTGTTGGGGAACGAATCACGCTAAAAGGCCGATGGTAAGAATCACGCCATAGTAGCACCCAGAAAGTCTACAAACCAAAGTTTAATGCCTTCTCGAGTTTTTGATTCAAGTGCTGAAATTCGCTTCGCACGGTAGGATTCGAGACCCGTACTTGGAGGTCACCAGCCCCACCCCAGGCCACGTTGACTGGGATATGCGTTGCGCATGATTGCGGAATAACTTCTTCTTCTTCGGTATGTAATTTCCACGGAATTGAAAAACGAGTAGTCGTGCCCCACCGGAGACATAGTAAAAAATAATAACCTGAACAGTGAATTTGACGATGTAGATCGCGTTGGAATTCCCGGGTCCGGGGCCCGTGAGATCCACCAACTCGATGGCTTATGACATGGCGGTAATGCACAACCGGTGATGCTCTTGCATTCGTATATATATATATATATATATATATATATATATATATATATATATATATATATATATATATATATACTTATCTTCGGACACCGATATTCTCATTACACGCATTATTTCGGACTGATCTAGGAGTTACAACAAAATGCAAATCTGAATACTTCCTCTGGTTATTACAATGATGACAATCACCTGTTCACTTCAGTTCAATTCACTTTAGTCACACAATGGAACGGACGTTTTGGTTTTTCATGAAAAACAACGTGATAAAGCGTGTGAAAAAGTGCACACACATAGTTCATCTGCGTAGTGTATCTGCTCGGTTTTGAGTACTGGTGCTAAAAAATGTGGTTTGCAAATAAAATGTTTAGTAACACCAATTGTGAGTAGCATTTCCGGGTGCTCTGAGCACGATTGATTTTGGCTTCATAAACCCACAGTGGATGTTTTCGCAGCTGACAGTCATTTGTTTGTGTGAATTTGGTGCTCGGCAATGGATTACAAACGAGAAAACGCTGCTCTCTGTTCTCACTTGTGATGAGAATTTTTGTTTCTGTTCGCCATCGATTCAGTTTTTTCTCTTCCGTAACTCATCTGGTGACCATTGCACTGTAACACGGATATATAATATCTCGACACGCTTTATCGTATGAGTATTTGCGAAATATTGTGCACAATTTTGTGTTAAATTGGAATCTAACCCATACTTCATTTCTCAGATTAGATGTCATTGGAATGACAGGTCCAAATGTTGTTACTCACGTAAGGTCACATGCGATACACCAGGACTCATAGTAGCTGCCTCAGCTGGTTAAGTGCCCCCTGCAGTACAGCGGATAACGCGATCCCTACCACACTCAAGAGTTATCACACTTTTTCATTAGATGCATTATTCATGAGAAGTCAGGTTATTGGAAGCCGCGTCAACGGTATAACGTAAACCGGCAATGAGCGTTTCGGAAGTTCATATGCGCGTACATGATTTTAAGCATCCATAACGCGTTTGAAGCAGTTCTGCCGGGTTTGATGATCTCAAACTATCCACGGTGAAAAATTGCCTCAGTCTATCATTTCGGTGTTCGCCTCGTTTCCCACAGTAAGACTGGGGAAATAACATTTGCAAAATCACGCACACACACCACGATTTGAGGGTTTATCGTGTTCTGTCTACACTTCTCGTCAGTTTCGAAGTTGTATTTGTTTTGTTGACTCAACCCAATCCGAATGCTGCTTGTCATTAGCCGGATTTTTATTCATCTCACTCTTTGTGTCGTTTACAAGGTACCAGAATCTGCTGAATTACTGTTTGACGAACAGATGACCGTTTCTCCCCCTGTGTCTCAGATTGTCCAGGAGAAACGATCAATTGGCTCACGAACTGGAAGAATCCGAACGAAAAGCCAAATTGGTGACAGACGAAAACATATGTAAGTGGATTTATTTGCTTTGAATGATTTGTTCTCGTACGTGGATAGACAGTGAAAATCCTTTCATCCTCTCTCACCCCTCTTATTCTGTTGTTTTGATGCACGTGTGCCATCATGTGAAAAGAGCTAAAGCGAAAAGCGTTTGTTGGGAAAATAGACGTTTGAGATCACATAAATGTGCTCTTATCAAGTGAGGAATAGTTAACCAGTGGCTCGCTGCAGTACCGCCGGAAGTCTGCGAGACAGTAGAGGCAATATATGTGGTGATGCGCTCCATAGCCATTAGAACTGTGTCTAATCTATTCTGTTGTAGGTGTCTGGTGCCATACCTGGTCTTCCGGTTCCAGTGAAGGTTAGAAGACCTAGACCCTGCTCCAACTGACCGTTTTGATAGCTAATGTACTCTGTTGTGTTGAAGAAGCATTTCAAGCAGAAGCTTAGTTGGTCTGTGTTTACAACCTGCGCGCTCCGTAATCTCTAAGGATACAACTCTTCGGAATGAAACTACGGTAGGTGCAGGTTCTCCCTGGAGTTAGTTTACCCTCGTTGTTATAAAACTGTTGGATCGGAGAGATTGTCACCCTGTTATCACGGGCAAGTGTTCAACTTTAGTTCAGATTGGTTCGATAACGATGGGGAAACAATCGCCAAATATATGATATGAACTGATGATTTTCCAGTTCATTAGAATTATAATTCTTATGAAAATCACACGGTTGGTTAGTATTGAATGGAAGTAAATCGCCGAGATTATTCTCCGTTATCATCTAACTTTCGCGTGAAACTCAGGGTTCTGTGAACTCTGGTCCAGATTGAGCTAGCATCTCGTTATTTGTTGTTTTGCAGATTTCATTAATGTGCTGAAGACCATATGAAGATGGATAGATAGACAGTTATTATGGCCGTAAGGACCAAATTATCCTAACATTGCGGAGACCACAAAATAACAAGCCACGAAGACCCATTGCGCTATTAGGGAAAACTGGCAACCTGAATCTGACACTTAGAGTGGCAGAAAACCACATGAGGTCCCAATAGGTCGGGTATGGTAACGATCCGGACGACAGTGGATTACTGTTTACCACCACATCTACCACACACCTGAAAGTTGTTTCCGATTCAGTGAGACTCGCAGCTGTCTGTAGTCGTAATTCACAGGAGAAAATACCAGTGATGATAATTTGCACAGTGAATCTCTTTCAATGAGTAGCCGGAGGTGTTTTTAGCCACATAGGCCCTTGATGTTTCGCGGCAGTGGGCTTCAGCGATTCATGTCCCAATTACTCCCTGTCATCTGTATTTAACTTTGATGTTATTAAATATAAATATATATATATATATATATATATATATATATATATATATATATATATATATATAAGTATATTGCATTCTTGTCGATATAGTATTTGAATCTCCCAGTTGGAGAGGCAACGCATAGAGCATGCAAACGGCGTTTAGCACATCAGAGAAGGGTCATACGTGCTGCAAGCTTTTTTGACAGTTTAACCAAAAGAGCAGCGATGTTTGGAATACGTTTTTCCCTTTCAATATATCAAATTCTGCTTCAGGACAGTAAACCTTAGCTTGACATGGGTAGTATTAAACCAGTTAGATATATTTTCGTTTCGTATGCCTCATCTCACCAGGTCGGTCGATAACGGATGAAGTGTTATCACCTGTGCAGAAGACTAGGTCGATTTGGACCACTCTAGGTCATTTTAAGGAGCCGACATGACGCCCGCTTGTCACTGAAGGTACTATTATATGTTGTCACATTTGACTAAGCTCTCTTATGGACCTGGAAAACCTTGTTACAACGGTTGTCAGTATCTAACCATTGACACACCTGTTGAGAATTCAATAAACATAATGAAACAGTTGAAGTGGCACTGTGACATAAAATGCGTAGTTTCGGATGCCAGTTGTTTTCCTTGAACCAACCACTGAACCGCAGCAGGACTGGTTGTTTGTGGTTTCCCAGTTAAATTGCTTTCCGCGTTGCAAGAGCTTGACTGTGGTGGATAGTGATTAGAATTGAGGAGTTACTGACCGTGACAGAAGGGTGTTTGAAAACTGAGACCACTGAACACAGCCATGCGGCGGTGTGCCAGGCTTCCTCACCGTGCTTCATATAACTCACTTGTCGGTGTCGAATTATTTTCCCTCAGTTACGTGATTAGTTCTGGAGCTAGTCCAGTTTTAACATGGGCTTGAAACTGTCTTCGTGCCCAATCGTCTGTTCTCTGAACGTTATGCAGAACACAAATAATATGCATATTTAAGATGATTTATCATGCAGTATCGCATAATATGCGTTTGCAGCTGTTCGAGTGCACGCGAAGTTTATGACCAACGTCAAATCTGCCCCCATTGTTACTTTGTTCCTCTGATACGAACGCCGGGTCCTATTTTTCACGCACGGAGTTACATTTTTTCAGCTTTACAGTCTGTCTTGCGGCAGCCTGTCTCACAATCTGTTGCATTCTTAAGCGTTTCCCTTAGTGTGTCGCTGATGGTGACACGTCGGGAATATAGCTACACTACCGGTCAGAAGAAATGAGATGACAAATTGTAAAAAAAATAAACTGCAGTCAGTGTTTTTCCGAGGTGGGATCGTGCGTTTCACGCCTTTTACATTTAATATGATACATTTTATATATCTCATCATTTCAAGAATGTTATCTTATGCAATTACATCCACACGAAACTTGTGAGTTCAGCGTTTCGCGAGTGCTTCCAAAAAGAGAAGTTTGTTTTTCTAATCATTTGTCACTTAGATTTGATGTGTAAACACCGCAATTCAAGTCAGTTATCATCCGCGGAAATCACACGAACAAATAAGCAACAGCATCCGTTGCCGTCTTTGAGTTGCAACGGGAATACAGTATTCGACTTCACAGACCCAAACGTCTCAATTTCAGCTGAGGCCTTTTTGAGTGCGTTGGACTCCCGTTCCGCAGGATCTTCTCCACATCCGTGCCGTTCCACTCCTACCACCCCCACACTGTCCAGATCCCAAATGGGCTCATCAGTTCTGTCTTTCACAGATACTTCGGATCGTGGTGCAGCCAGCCGATTGACCACTCCGACTGTCAACAGCTTTTCACTGGTTCCCCCTGGGATTATGCGCTCTACGATTCCGGAAAGTCATCCGGATGTGGAACTTCCGATGGCTCGGCCGATCAATTCCCCCTCAAATCGATTTGATACAAAAAATGCACCGGAAGCAGTCACCTGTACATGCATGCCCAACGGACCGGTCCTTTGCGAATGTGCTGTGCAAGCGGTTCGAATTCAGCGGCATTTGCTACGCTGCAGGCGCCAGGTAAGTACATTTTTCTGAATCATGAGTAATTTTATTGTGAACGTTATAATGCTTATAACACAGCGTTGTTGGTAGATGTTACTTATTATTTAAGTACGCTTATCAATAGAGATGCTGATTTTGATGCATACCAAAGCTAGTTAAAACCGTTTCCGGGTTTTGCTAAATCGCATTTTGATCAGCATAATCATTCTGATTTTGCTTTCGCTAGTAAAATCACTCAAAATAAAGGGCTTTAGCACTTTTGCCTCCCAACTGATTGCGGACAGCGAAGGCTATCAGATTCTAAAAATATCCAGGATTGTTGGAAATATGCTCTAATACCTCTCGTAGCAGTCGTTTCTCTTTTCTAAACTCTGTGCTTCGCTTATCCCATGAGGTTTTTCGCCGTTTATGTACAATCATCACATGTCGTTTTCAGTTTGTACTGGTTCATTTGACCGACCTGAGTCCGTTTGATTGTTTCTTTTTCACTGTTGGTTTCGGTATGCAGATCTCTCTCTCTCACGCACGCACACACACACACACACACATGCATTCTTGTGGTAATGCTCGGAAACGAAACTTTGTCATTATCCGTGCCCATCTAAATTTGTTCTTGTTATCATTGGTAGTTATTCAAAGAAACAAACCGGATTCAAGATCTAAAGGTTACTATTGAGGCCTATCGTATTGCTTTGGAAAACCAATTCAAGCGCAATCGCAGCTTATCCACGGAATTGGCCGCCTTACTTAATCTGGTTCCTTACAAAGCCTGTTCAGGCAAGTCATGAATATCGATAAAAAGTTCCGCTCTCCGGTTATACGTCCTGTCAGTCGGTAAACTAATGAAAGGAATGCATGTCTTCCCTGTACAATGTACTGCTTATGACTTTGTTTGTCTGGTTGAGTTGTTCGGTCATCGCTCAATATTTGGTGACCCTTATACAGTGACATACTACTAAAATGACGTCCACGTAAAGAGACGGCAGGTGTTTAGTAAGGATGTCTTGTTATACTCACTATGATTTTTCAAATTTAGCATGAAAATTCCTGCATGCAAGTGGCCCAGTGACGATCCCATGGCCGTCCCATCAATTTGCACAGAAATCGAACATTCAGTGTACAGCGTAAGATTCGTACTTCCCATGACAGATGACGCCACGGTTTTCGCCATTTTGGTAATTCATGCCAAGTAAATGCCTTACACATCAGTGGGTTAATATTTGGGTGGTGCATGACCACTCCAATACAAACATGATAGAAAGAAACCACAATCATAAATGTGTAAAGTGTTTAGCAGTTAATTTTTCGGTGCTTTTGTTACATTTCTGGGGTTTTTAAGTGTTTTAATCCGTCCCACTAGCTTTAGTAAGAAGACTTTTCTGTCCTAGAACCATCTCGGTTTATTAGTACAAAATAGATTGTCTAAATGAGATGCACGTTGACCGTAACCAAATAATTGCATGCAAACATATTGGCTTAATTGCTATTGACGAGCGGCTCTTCTGGTTGCAACCCGATTGGCTCATTCGGCTTCGGTCGATTTGCTTCTGAGCCCAACCCTGCTCTTGATTCTGAACGGGCGAAGGCGGGCTGTCTGACTGCCGAACCATGGCGTTTAAAAATGTGTCTGCCACTGCCCTCACAGTGAGGAATCTAGCAAGATGGAATATTACAGAGGATTCGTAAGCAAGGATGCGGGAAACAGTTGCTCATAGCCGGTTCTACTGCGGAATGTTGACACTAAGATCTGGATAAATGGAATGCGAATGACCAGCTAATATCATAGAATAAAACATTAGACGGGCGTTGTGGTGTTGGGATATCATACATTAAGTCAGCTGGCTGTTTTGAATTCCACTACATCTGGAAAGATGCATGAGGGATCTGTGTTTCTGAAGTGATTAACATGCAAACCAGGGAATATGACTGGGGAAGTGTAGAGCCAATCTAGTAAGGTGCATGAAAATATAAAAGATTTTAATAACCGAATTGCAGTGGAAAACTGCTCCAGGTTAGGCATCAGTTTTTTAAGAAAACTATGGCGAATTAGTCTAACCAGAAATGTTCACGGCCGATAGTAACCCCGAGTTACTTAGCGGACGGTGATACTCTTACAATGTACTCACTGTTTGTGAATAATTTTAGATTGGAAGCAAGTAGATCGGAATACTCGATACTTTTGTGAAGGAGGAATAAAATGTTGGAGCACTTGGGGAGATTCATTTTCAGGCTAGAACAAAAGAACCATTTGGTGAGTTCGGTTTATTTCCCTTGATGTGGTCGTTGAACAGGACTGTTGGGACAATGCATACCGAGGATTACGTCATCAGTATAACTTTCAAACCAATTGTCATTGTACACAGGCATGGAAGAGACAAAGCAGGGAAATTGGTCGGAGTGCATTCTATGGAACACCTATTGTAAAATTAAGTCTTGCATAGGTTTGTCCATGAAATCGGGTGAATTGTTGGGGAATGGTTGCACAATTGATCAGTAGTTGGATGTCAAATGTGTTAATCCGCGGTCAGTAAGTATCTGGATTAAGTTGAATCTGTCGACAAAGTCAAATGTCAAAAAACAATTTAGTGATGATAACATTAAATGGATCAATAAAACTAAAGCGGGAGTGTCCAAATGCGAATGGGTTCGAGTCAAGTATATTAACCAGGGGGATAATTTTTGCAGCACAAGTTTTCCAGATACTGAAGGCTATTAATGCACAGGCAATGGGACGTAGTTTGATACCGGTGTAATAGAAGCTACCTCCAACAATCAAGAATGTTTTTACAGGTAAACATCTTTTTGAGATTTCAAACATTACTTGATGCAGCATGGTTGCGCATTCCTGTAGCATTTTTCCACCACGTGCCTACACGTGAGACCAGTGGAAGGGTTATACTCAATAGCCACGAAGGCCACCGGCAACCCTGAGCGGAGAACCACATAAGATCTCAGTTAGTCTGATGTGGTAGGAAGCCGGACGAAAGTGGATTGCTGCCTAGCACCAAACCTACCGGTGAGGGCGAGAATTCGAACTTTTGATCCCCGAGGTGATAAGCAAACACTAAACCACTCGGCCACCTGTTAGACCGCACGGGCAACTAGCCTTATGTGCATGAAGTTGGGTTAGTTTTTTTATAGAGCTGAGAGAGAAGTCACATCGTTGACCGACTTTTGATTGAAGTTAACAGGATACTCAGTTTAGTTGCTTGGTGGGTAGCACTAGTGAAACAACAACTGAGTTTTTCAACGTCTACCACGAGTGGAAACCTACTTGAACTGGCATCACTTAACCATATCATCATTTTCTAGTTAATTTTTGGGACGCGTGAGGCGTTGATGTTGTGTAGCTCAACCTTGATAGATTTGGAGAGCTTTCTGATCAAACTGTGATCACTAGCCTTGAATACATGTTGTTTCCTGTGTAGTCGTTTCATTTATGACGAGAAGGGTCTGTCTGCACATGTGCAAAGTTTCTATGGAGAAACACACATTGAAACAGAAATTCATGTATTCTGTCAAGTGATCAAGTGATGAGAACTCATCGGACTGAAAAAAAAACAGCATCGTTGATCATATCTGAGTCTGGCAAGGTTGTCTGAGTGACATTGTCGTCTCAAGATATTTCGATCACTGCCTTGGATAAAACGTTTATCGTTCGTTTTACAATAGGTCATGGAGAAACCAAAACTGCATTCAAGCGATAGGCACTGTGGAACAGATGAGGGCTGTTTACAGGACAGGTTCAAATGAACATACAGCTTTGCGGGAAAAGCAATAATGGTTATCAGACCCGTTTGTCAGGAAACTCACATTACCGCTCCTGAAATCGCCACAGACAACACAACACGTTATCAAGAAATAGCGTGAACTGATGACCGTGCTGATCTGCAAGAAAGATGATAAGTTGTCTTGTGAAAACCACAGTGGAATTAGCTTGGTGACTATCACATCCGGACTTCTAGCCGACATTATTCTTCACCCAGTATCCGTTATTGGCGAACGGTCTACCTGTAAGAGGCAAGCCGTCGGGATTTTATCTACCACCCATTTTCTCTACAAAAGCAGATACACCTTGCGTAGGCACACAATCTCTGTCTTGCTTGATCCGAAGGTGGCGTTCAACAACTCCGTTCACGAAGTTCTTAGGCTGTCTCTCATTGAATGATGTACCGAAGATATTCACATATATGTTTCAATCGTTTCATATGAACAGCCGTAGCCGATTTCGTATTAATGGTGATCTTTCACTCGAGTTTAACACGGGAACTGATGTATCCCAAGGTAGCCCTCCGTCATGCCTCATTTGCAACTTTTGTTTGAGATGATTCTATGAATGACCCAGTCCTAGACCGGTTGTGGTCAAACAGTCATCACAGTGGGCTTTGGACCCTTCAGTCCCGGGTTCGAATCTCCGCGCGGCCACCAGTCTCTGCCCAGTTGGTAGCCTCAAAGAGAGCTGCTACCCTCTTCCTGAAATATTGTGCTGTTATTATATAATGAAAATTAAGTAAATAAAAAGGAAAAGGTAAGTCCTCGTATCAGGATAGCGACATCTCAGATAGAAAACTATTGTTATTATTATACACCGAGTCTGGAGTCAGGGATGGTGCCAACACCGCAAATATGGAAAATCCTAACAAAGGGAGGAAGGTGAACATTAAGATCTGTTTTTTTACTGGTTCACGACACGCTTTTTGCGATTCTTGAAGTACACTGAAGAGAGGGGGTGCAATAATTGGTAGAGAAAAGTTGAGTTCCGTGTAGTGTGAGTGTTCGAAAGAACTCTTGAAGCAGGTAACTGAAGATAGAAAGCTGTGTTCATGTAGGTCATTTGAGATGTTGTGGGCTGTTCCATTCCTCGATCGCGCGCTTCGGAGCAGGTATTTTTTATTTGAAGCTACACCTTTAGCCTTTGTGCAGTCAAGCGCGTCCTGCGAGGCAGCAGCGTAAGTGAAACACGTCGAACAACCATGGTCTTACTCGGTAGCGAGACGCACTCGCCCTGTTGCAATACTGTCAGCAGATTTATGGGGCGTTTTAGAGCTGAGAACGTCCAGCCAAGCGAAAATCCCATGACATCTCCGATCACTGTTGCTGATCGTCCACGACCGCTTATTTGGCGAGTCCAACTTATTCACGGTTAACCGTGGAAGTGGCCGTTCCTCTATCCGCCACCTGGAGACTCGCCCGGTAACATACAGTTCTGCCCTGCTCTGAACAGCCGGGAGATACTAAGCTGACTTATAATATGTGTACGATGTTGTTCCTCTGAGTGACGATCCCAGTATGTTGCAATTTTTTCTCGATCGTTTGAGAAACGGCGTAGCGATGTTTGAGATGCCTTTTACACTTTTAAAGTGTCAAATGCTTCTGGAGGACTGGGTTAGCCTTGCACCAAACCTTGTTCTGCAAGGGGAATCTTAGCTGAATTACATAATTTTTGCTGCGTGGGTAGTTACATCTCACCCGATGGTCGGAAATCGAGTGCAGTTTCATCGCCCATACAGAAACCACATTTGATTCTCTTCACTGTGAGCCACATATGGTACCAATGTGATATCCGTTTGTTCTTCTAGAATCGAGTACGTGCTGCGACTCAGATGTTTTGGTTTAAATTCAAGATCGGAAGCAATTATATGAATGGTGGAATGTTCGAGTAATTAGTCACGAACTTACACCAACATTCATCTACATAGGTGATGACACTATCACCTTGTTTACTATAGAGAACCGGGTGATTAACGCGAAAATCGTCAAAACCATCAGCCTTGACAATTTCGTCATTAATTTTGATGTGAAGCCGACTTTCTTTTATCAGGATGACTTCCACTTAGTGATGTTACCACATGCGCTCGAGATCAGTCAATTCGTCTGTAGTTCCGAACAGAGAACGATCATTGCAGCTGGTAATTGTGGCTAAGCACAATTTTGACACATCTGGCTTGCGTAACGCCAGCTTTCTGTCGCCGAGAATGGTTTTAATTTTTTTTCACTTAGTTCGTTTCGCTTCATTCTTGACAAATCTTCCAAAGTTGATTTTCCCTAAAACATTCGTGATTCCCGGAGATTTACTAAATTCGCTCTATTGAAACAAAAGGTAGGCATCACTATGGTGTACATCGTCGCTGTAACTGTCACTAGTGAGCGAAGCAAAAATTCATCTAGATGAAGTGTTCATGTGGCAAAATGCCCGGGGATTGAACGGAGAGCACGTTCAAATTTGATAACCCCGCCACGAACCTTCATCAGGCACCGACAACTTACGGAGGACCGCACAGAGTCACAGTGTTCTGAGTTCATCGAAACACGACGATTAAATAACTTATGGGGTGCAGACATTTCGTTCACTTTTTTCGATCTCAAAAATAAAATACTGAAGTGTGTATATGATGCAGTAAGAAAGATATGAGTAAAATAGACTGAACTGAAAGCGTACCGTGGGGGACAGTGGGGCCTGTCGGGTTAATACAATGTTAAACTGACATTTCGCGTCAAAGGTGCGCTGGCTGATGCACCATAATGAGCATCGTTCCCCTGAATGTCAACAACATCGGTATCGGTTTGCGCAATATCACTGAAAGATTTGACCAGGTCAACTTTGTGACCTGCTGCAATTAATTACCTTGTTGTTGAAGAAGCCGGTGGTCTGACGTTACTCTGTGTGGCCTTAGCAGATTGCATCATTCACTTTTGACAACCGATATTCGTTGAACCCAGCAGCGATCCATTCAGCAAATGTACGCCCCACTGCGGCTGCAAATAAAATGATAAGTAACATATGGGACATTGGGCTCAGGAGTACGGTGTTGAGTGGTTTTGCAACCCAACCCTTCAGTCGTCTGCAGCAAACATAATTGCTCGACTGTGTATGTAAGTCTTAGTACTGATTTAAGATTTCCATTCCTTTGGATTGTTAGATGAAAAAAAACATGTTCCTTTCCGGTCGTAATTGTTTTTTTTCTCGGATACATGTCTCGATTTCCGGTGTTGTTCGTTCAAATTTTCCAACTGGTCGTTGGCTAGCGACGTTATTTTTATGAACTTCTTTATTTTTCACCTGAGCTTTAGTTCAGACCTTTTGTGCTCTGTTGTAGAGAGTTGTGTCTAATCCACGTTTGTAAGCGGCTGATACAAAGCTAAAGAATTTCAAGCGACCCTTGCTGCAGCCTAATTTACGATGTATTCTACGCCGCAAAGTTTCATCCGGACGCCTGGTCATTAAAATATCTGAGAAAGTAATCTGTTACCACATTTTTTGTGAGAAACAGAGAGGTTAGGGCAAATAGAGTCAACGAAACGAATAGAAACGTTCCTCATTCGAAAAAAATGAAATATCGTCTGTAAAAAGGAAGGGTGGAAATGCTATTACAAATTTCCTTTTCAATCATTCGCAAGAATACACCTGCGACGGTCTGACCCAGGAAACTTTCCATGGCCACATCGTCAATTTGTCTACAGGCTCTCCATTCAAAATTAGAGCGAATATTTTCTGTGTATAGGAATGACGTTCCACAGGAATAGGTAAATGAAAGTTATGCGAAGCGATAAGATCAGATAAATTACCGTCTCACAAACATTTACCTCAGGGAATGCTAACTCAACATAAGTTGAATGCATTCTGGTAGGGTTTTATCACACGATTTTGGATTTGGTCCCACCGAACTTGTTTCTCCCGACCGTTTCGCACCGGTCTCAGGCATAAAAATGACCAGTCTCTCTCTTGTTTATTATTTGTACTCAGTTACTTAAATCCCATATTGTGGTTCAGCTTCTTTTTCTCACGTACGTAAGGTCCTTATCCAGTAAAAAATTGAACCAACCAGCTAGTTGTGCTTTCAGTATTTTCTTTGTAAACTCATATTTGTATAATCCAATAGATGTGCGCGTTTGGCATCGCATGTCTCTCCGTTGAACATTTGGACGCATGTATCTTTGGATGGGCTCTGTGTGACACTTATTTCCATACGCATTCTGTTTATTCTCTTATCTGTTTTTAATTCGATCGTTTTGTTGTCTTTGCATACCAGGCACTCTGTTCGAAGAGGCTACCACTATGTCAGAACTTCAGAAAACCACCCAACATGAAAATACTGATGTCATATGCGCAGAGTTAAACCCATCAACAGTCTTCCGGAATCTGTTGCTCTGGTTCCACCAGAACTTGGATAATGTAGCAGTTGCAGTGAACAGATTAAACACACCAAATTTCTGTACTTGCGGTGTCTCGCGACAGAACTACAACCGTGCTGACAAAACGTTTGATCGAGGCAGTTTGGATAGTTTGTATGGCGCGTCTGGAGACGCAGAATATCGCAAAATTGGTCGATCCACCAGCCGTCATCTTCCAACCGGTTCAGGACGTCGCATTGCTCGCCTACGTGATTCTCGATCATTGACAGATTTACGTCTAGATGTGGATGAAGCCACCATAGTGAAAGAATCCCCGTCCACATCCCCTTCTGGTTTTCCTCATTCCAGCTCACCTGAACGGATTCGTAAACGAATTCAGGTATTTTTTGTTTGGGGTTATATTTACATTTGTTTTTACACGCTGTGACCCATAAATTGAAGCGCTGTGAATCATGTGCTAAACATTGACTGGAGGACGGTAGAACTCGTACTTTTGTCAAGCAGAATGACCATCACAAAGATACTGTCCCTTGACGTAGTGTGATGCCTTGTGTGCGTTCCTGAGCCAAAGGGCTATACAGTGGTTTTCATTGAGTTGATATAATCATGTCTGAAAGGTCATTAGATAAAGGCCAGACAAAGTATAGTCACAACTGACCAATGTGTAGTAAACCAACTCTGCAGCAACAACCATCTTATCTCTGAAGAGGACACTCCAGTGACTAAACACAAGGGAAAGCAGTATGTCGATAATAAATCCACCCACTAGAGGGAATTTTGTTCGTCATTTGCAATCGTGCACGATTTTCCTGCGTGCGATTTCCACCGGTACGCGCACCTGTCCTACTCACTTACGAGAAAAGGTAAAAACTTGTCTTCCCGTTTTTTCTTATTGTAACTATGTTGAACGCTCACTTTAGCTTTCTTAATCACGGCCATGTCGCACCATTTTCCGCAGTCAAAAAATCTATTTTAGTGGTAAATTCATTAATGTTTAACGTCTTATAGTGTACCTCAGTATAAACTATTTGATCCCGGATTCTCTCCCATACCACCCGCTCTTGTAACTAATCCTACTGAATCCCATGCTCCCCAAGGTCCCGAATCTCTGCCACAAACCGGAATGCTTCTGCTAGGAAGTTTGCTAAACCCGTTCGTTTTTCAGTTCCACAATTTCTTCTCTTGAACCTCTACATCTGTTCCATCAATGCTCTGCAAAGGAGTATTGTAGCGTGGGTCAGAACTGGCTCAATTTTCGACATTTAATCATCTCGTGTTACCGATCGTATAGGTCGACCGAAACGATCATACTGGTGTCAGCTTATTGACTCAGAATGCCCATCGATTTGATAAATCCATATACAACCATTCCTGTTTTCCTTCAGACACACACATACACGCGAAATTTGAAACCATCATTTGCTCACGCGTGTACCCAGTCACCGCCGCTGTCTAAGCCGGATAATGCACATTGCATGTAGTGCGCGAAATTCTATTAACACTAGAACGACAAGGGTGTCACAGGATATAATGACTCATTAAAAAACGAATAGCATTTCATCGAAATTTCCTGACTTTTTCTGATGATAAGTTTCGTACGTTTGCTCCTCCAAATTTCGCTGAAATGTATCAGTCGGTTCGCACTCTAGGAGCATTCAAATCGCGTTCGAGAGCGTAACGACGAGGTAACCGCCTGGACACAGATAGTAGTTTGTATTATCTGACCCGTTCTCACACGGACTGATAACCAAATCTCAAACCCATCTAACTCTTCCGATTGTGCCAATTCAACTTGCGACCCAATCACGTTTCCGACACGGCAACTGGGCTGGCCACCAGTACATTGTTGGAAGTTCTTGCTGCTCATGGGAGTATTACCGATAATCTATCATTCTGAATGTGATCAGTGCATACTGCTTAGGGCACGTCAACTGGGCTTTTTTAACTGATGACTCACCCGAGATTGTATTCAGCTGGATTCACTCCGGCAGTGGTCAAACGCTCATCATCGTGAACTTCAGTCCCAGGTTCGAATCCTGCTCCTGCCGCCGGTCACTCGCGAACTAGCAGCCTCTAATCAGCCAAACTCCCCTTCTTGAAGTTTTGTACCATTGTTACACAATAAAGGGAAGTAAATGAATAGAAAGATTGATTTCGACTTGGAATGTAACTCGACAGGAACCTATGCGATTAACATTTCTGAGAGCGGAAGACGAAGGACGTAAACTGGAATCCTGGGGTAGTTTTATTTCATGAATGAACAAATGCAACAGTTTGTATTCTCCGAAACCGGATGCAATTGGATAATGGAGGGACCAATCTCACTTGCAGCAGAAACTCCGTGGAAATCGTCTTTAGAGTTATCTCAGGTCTTCGGAAGGCGCATGCCAAAAATGTACACACTGCACTCGACGCCTTCAATATATTTGTTGACGACCTAGTGCGATACATGGAAAAATCAATGCTGTCGTTATCAGTGAGTGAACTGACGGCTTTCGTTGGATTAAATTGTGCGCGTGGTTTATATGGAAAAAGATAATGTTTCTTTCTCATGGAGTGAAAATTGGATCACACCTGTTTCCGACAGTAAAAACCAGTCACAGGTTTTGTGTACTTAAGCGCCATATTCGTTAAATAACAGCAGCAGACTAATTACATGCACGCTGAACAAGTTCGATAAATTTGACGTTATATTTCTGGTTGCTTGTTCGCACAAAATCCAAGTATATTCTCACTATGCAGCAACATCTGGCAGCACTTAAAAAGAAGTTGAGACATGGTTGAACTCTAACTGAAGACATCATCATCATCATACAGCGTCGAACAGCAGAGTGGGCCTCACTGCCCACCGCCTTTCTCACCATGTTGCACGTAGAATTAGAAAGTATGAATATACAAAATTGACACGGAGTGGACCTACACGAAAGGAAAAAGGAAAGAACGCCCTAATAGCCAACACAAAGAATACACATTCTAACTGTAGAAACACACATTATTCAATCTTTCTGATTCAACAGTAAGTGACAATACGATCGCCACTGTTCACCGTTCATAGCCATATCCTTCAGTGTCTCCAGCCAACTGGTTGACGGGTCTTTTGGACCACAACCGCGAAGACGTGAAGCACCTACTTTTCCCAAGTTTGCTGTACATTTTCTCATTCCTCGCTGCCACGTCATCTGTTGACCTCCACGTGGTTTCTGACACTCCTGAGGAGGAACGGAGAATAGGACACGGTATGGTGGACGTGTGTTTGACATACGTAAGACGTGCCCCAACCAATGTAGTCCACTAAGTTGGATACGCTGTGGTAGAACATTTTCTAAACCCGTACCCAATACTCGATATTTGACCTCATCATTGCTCACTCGGCTATTCCACCCAATCTTAGCGATACCACACAAAGAACGATGGTCAGTAACCTGAAAGCGATGAACATCTTTCTCACACAGACTGTGCCTCGCCGCACCGCGGCATAGTACACACTAGCTTTCAACTTCAGTGAAATATCAGGTCGCCGTCACAAGTGCCTTTATCCAGCGTAAGTCACTGGAGTCTTGGATATACGTATGCTCACTTCCACCACCATGCTTCCGTCCGTCGTCACGCCGCTGGCGAGCTAAGTGAAGCGGTGGACAGTTGGTAATTCCTCCCCATCGAGCATCAAGCTCAGAACCGTTGACGTTCAGTCTCACTTCGAAGATGCAAGGCGCATATCTAATGGAGCTACAGCTCTTGTGCTGCTATCTAGCGCACTTTGCGCATGCTTCGTACATCGGAACAAGTGGACTAGGTAGTCTGCGTAACCTAGGTCACAGCTCTTCACCGTTTGCCAGTTCGACACCTACATCCGGAAGATCTCAAGGTATTCTCCATTATCTCCTCGATGACGAAGTTAAACGGGAATGGCGAGATAGGACATGCCTGTCGGAAACCGCTGGTCGTTTCGAATGGGCTGGATAGTTCACCGTAAGCCCTTATGCGGCCAGAAGTACGAGAGTATAGTGATCTCAATAGGCTAACGAACTTCAGTGGCATACATATTTCGGTGAAGAGTAGTGAATAACGCTGGTCCTTCAGCTGAACCAAAGGCGCTTTTCAAGTAGAGGAAAACCAATATTGTCGGCCGACGATGTTTTTATTTTTCATTGCTCGCTTGCGCATGAGTGCAGCGGAACGGGTATACACCCCAAAGCCACAAAGACCCACTGCACCATTAGGAATAGCCGGCAACCAGACTTTGATACTTAGAGTGACAGAAAAACACATTGGGTCCCAATGGACCAGATGTGGTAACTTTCTGGACGACAGTAGATAGCTGTCAATCACGCGTTTCAAGTAGTTGTTGAAGAGTAAAAGTCTGGTAGATCCATCTTCGACTTGGGTGGAATCCAGTCTAATGTTTGCGGGCGTTCGTTTTGCGGGCCGGTGGCAGATGGCGCAGCTAAATCGAGCCTAATACCTTGATGATTATTGGAACTAAACTGACTCCACGATGATTACTACAGTCATTGCGTTTTTCCTTCTTGAAGAAGGCTACAACCAACGACTCGCTTCATGATAACGGAATACGCTGCTCGTTCCAAATGTCACGGAGCAAGGTGGTAAGTGATTTTACCAAAACATTTCCACCCAGTTTGAAAAGAACTGGGGGAAGTTCGCCGGGACCGGCCGCTTCTCCACGTCTTAATAATCGACCGCTCGATTCTGCTCCCACTTCTGATGGAAGCTGAAGTGATATTCCCCAAGGAATCGCAGTTGTTGACGTCGGAGAAACTACATTAGCGTGCGGCCAACTAAACTGCTCCTCAAAGTATTCGGCCTAACGGTCAAGCCTTCGCTGTTCGCTATAAACGGGCTCTCAATTTCTGTTATACATTGTTTCACCGACCGGGGTTCACTGGTATCACGAATAAGTTTGAACAGTCTTTGACCCTAACCTGAAGCAGATGCTCTTTGCATTTCTTCGGCTACCTTGACCCACCAGTTTTCGCGATCATTCCTAAGGCTTTTCGTAACTTGCCTTTGTAGATATCTCTGCATCTTATTCATCTCCTTACAGTTCGAGAGTTGACGCTTTTGCCCCATTATGCTCAAGGACTCTTGCGAGATCCAGTGTCTTTGATGGACAACGGATCTAGGACCACAGGAAAAACCTGCTGCCACGTGCATCGCATGTTTGGTATGAGCCCAATGCTCATCCACATTACTGTTCGTCGTGGATCCTAGCTCATGTTCTAACTTCTGCTCATAACGGGTGCGGACTTCTGGATCACACATACGCTGCACGGATAACAGGGTTTGCGACTTGTGATGATTACCATGGAGCTGGAGAGATATTCGCAATAAAACTAATGCATGGTCAGACTCTACGTACATGGACCAGTAAGATCTACAGTTGTGAACAGAACTGTGCCACCGGTAGCTTACGGCGATATGATCAATCTGGCTTAGAGTACCTGTAGAGTTAGAGCGCCACATGGCTGTGCGACGTGAGCTGTGTCGAAAATTGGTGCTAGACGAGATCAACCGATTGTGTGCACAAAACTGGAGAAGTCCATCCCCGTTATCTGTGCATTGAGCGGATGAATCACAACAGCCACCTAAACAAGCTTCTGGCTCATTTGTGGAATAAAATCACTAGCTTGTAATACAGTGTCAGAACCGTTACTGCTGCGAACGAGGGTAGCGAGCTCATCATAGAACTCATCCTTCTCTGTATCAGATCTGCATTTTGTTGGAGTGTATGTTCCGTTCAGTTCAGTTCAAACAGCCACCAGCCATGCATTGTGTGCAGTGGCTTTGGTTGCTATTTTCTATTGTTTTTTCCCCTATTGGAAATAATGAGGAAGAACTGGAATATCAAAGAAGCAATAAGAGAAATACAAATAAATATTTCAAGTCGATAAAGGAAATTTGTAGATATAACAGCGCCACTGACCGCGACATCTAGCCATTTCCTCTAACGATTCTAACCATTGAGTAGGAAGGGTCTTTTGGACCCCACCCAGGTCCAGCACAACCTGCATGGTCAAGTCCAATAATAAGGCTCTTCATACCATTATTCCGTGTCATGGACCGACCACC
Organism: Fasciola hepatica; assembly: GCA_948099385.1. Classification (NCBI taxonomy): domain Eukaryota; kingdom Metazoa; phylum Platyhelminthes; class Trematoda; order Plagiorchiida; family Fasciolidae; genus Fasciola; species Fasciola hepatica. The sequence continues at coordinate 42,150,199 of CANUEZ040000043.1, forward strand.
TTCACTCATCTAACCATTGCCCGCCTTAGCGAACATCGTACGCCCAGGAATCCTATCCGGAGCACACGCAACGCATGTCCCAACCACCTTAGCGTGATGACCTTTAGTGCTTCATCTAACGACTTGGTTCGTGCGTCTAATACTCTGCGCCTAACCCCAACACTGGCGATTCGGTGTTCCCACCATATTCGAGCAATGCTACGAAGGGGCCGGTGTTCAAATACCGTCAATCTTCGTATATCCTTAACCCGCAGTGGCCATGTTTCTAAACCATACCGAAGAACTGGCCTGACTGCTGCAGCGTACACTCGACCCTCGCTAAATAAATCTTGTCATGTCGACGCCACAAATGACTCAGGTTTGCACAAACCAAGCGAGCTTTCTGTATACCTAAAGACACCTCATACGATATCCGACCTCCGGTGTGATACAGCTGCTCAGATACAGAACTTATCTACTTGGTTTATAGTTACTCCAGATACTGAAAGGTTTGATGTTGGACCAACCCAACCCTTACACTCTGAAGGTGGAAAATGCATACTGAACAGTGCTGCGCCTTTATTCAAGCTGTTCAGAAAGGCTTGCAACTTATCTGGATCTTCACTTAGAAGAACTATGTTGTCCGCATATTCAAGGTCTGACACTTTCTCACTCGGAAAAAGTTCAATACCACTATATCTACATGGCAAAAGTACGGTCTCTAGGACCATGCCAGTTACAATGTTAATCAAAGAAGGAGACAGGGAGAAACCCATAAACACATCACTTTTTGTGGTGAACTTGGATGAAAGATCAACACAAGCTCTAACTCGGCTTCAGCTATTCACGTTAAGGAATTTTATGGTGGAAATGAATTTCTCTGGTACGCCCTTCGACAGGAGATAGCGCCAGAGAACTGTGCGGTCGACTGAGTCAAAAGCCGCATTAAGGTCAATAAAAGCGGAGATAGTGGGCCTACGGAAGGTGTGCCCATGTTCTAAAATTTTCGAAGGATGAGCATGCGGTCAATCCAACTTCGACAAGGTCTAAAGCCAGCCTGGTTATCGCGGGAGCATTGTTCGTGAGCGTTTGATAAGCGGTGGAGAATGATAGCAGCGAGCAGTTTGGATGCGATGCTGACCAGACTTATCCCCCCGTGGTTTCCATTGAAGGACCTGTCGCTCTTATAAATTGGTACATCCACCGATTAACACAAACTCTTTGGAGCTTGTTCCCTCTCTCGTACCAAAACGAGGAGTTGTATCAAATCCAGTAGCAGTGCTAAGCCACCGTCCTTGAAAATATATAGGGGCCGCCTATCTATTTCGACAGCCTTGTGTGCTTTAAAGTAGTTAATCTCGCGTAGAACCTCCGCTTCTGACGGACGATTGGTATCCACATCCAGAATTTCAGCCTTCATGCTACTCATTATACCTGTTGTGAATAAAGACCTTTTAAACTGTTTCGCGAAATGCCTCGCCCAACAATCTAGACGGCGCTTCTGGGTTTGAATCAGCGAGTAGTTCACCTCTTTGATCAATTCGCTACAGCATCGCTTTCGTGGACCAGTTTTTCTGATTAGACCGGAAAGGTTTGGGGCTGTTGCCGATCACCACAGCTTCACAGCTTAGGCGGGCGATAGCTGCACAATACGGTGCGACGACTTCTACCATCGAGAGAAGCCCCAGGTGCCCTATTTCCGCATCCATCTGGTGTTTGTTCATTGGAGTGCCTTCTCCAAGGGCGTAAAGGCCGGTCAGCTATTTCAGAAACTAGACTTTATCTGGTCTCTGCCCATTGACCCGCCTGGCCTAATTTTATCTTCGGCTTAAGGAAGCCATCCTGTATAGCTCTTCGAGTCATGGAGGAACGCGAGCCTTGGCACAACGTCAAGGTTCAGTTTCGTCGCGATGACATTCGAAACATGAGTTAGGCAGTTCCACTGTGTTGCTCATAAAATTGACTGTTTTGAGTGGAAAATACTGAACTTACCTATATTTGAACACCGTCGTTTTCAGACCGCTTTTGGAATCTGTTGGGATCGTCCTGTTGGCAACGACGAGGTTATACCTGAATTAATTAGTGCATTTGGTTGGATGACCTGAGGTTTGCGCGTGAAACGTGGAGTCCAAAAGGACAGTCAGCCAAACGCAAATACAAATAGTCAACAGGTTTGGGTGGTTAGAGCAGGGTCGCGCTTTACCCTGGGTACACGTTTTATGCCTGCTGTGTTTGTTGAGACCAGTGTTGGTTGGACGCCGGGTAAAGGTGTTCTCAGTTTGCCGCCTGCAAGTCGTCCTAATGGTACATTCGCTGATTACCGGTTTCTATCTTGCTGTTTGTATGTATACCATGATATATTCTTTTACGTCAGTTAAAGCACTTCGCTTCGACAGCGTACGATATTTTCCGTTTAATAATTTAATGCAGTACCTAAACGTGTTTACGTGTATGGTATAGTCTTGTCATTCACACGCCCGCCAATTTGTCCCCTGACACCAATACTAGAATCTCAAAGTATCTCACACACTTGGTGCTGCAGCCAAAGTTCGTTCCCGTGCGCGTTCTGTGGAATTAATTCCCGTCTTAAATTCCGATGGTCGTGATCACAGCTCAGGACGGCAGCCCTCCGAAGAGACTCGTTCCAGTTTGTCTGTGATGAGTGAACTTGTCGTAAAGGTGAGAAAGTTATGAATTGCTCCTTCGTACCTGAAACCCATTCTTCTTTATGTCTACTTATACTTTGCATTTACCTACAGCTCTCGGCTCGCGTGCCACATGTGTTGTGACATGTTGCGAATGGACTGCAAAATACGTACTTTGCTCATCAATCCATAACACCGAGTACCCAACATGTGGATAACATTCACTAATACTGGTGTATTAAAATAGAATTCATTACCAAATCTGAATGTACGATGATTTTCACTCGGTCGTGGTTCATTGCCGAGAAATGGGAATAAAAGACAAATTTGCATCCAGCTAAGTATTTAGGCAGCATGTACACATTTCTATACAATTTGTAGATTGATATCGCAAATTTTGGTAAATATTTTGTCTACAAGATGTGGCAGAACCACGCTCTACTTTCATTGAATTTCATTGTCCCGTACTAACTAGACAATGTTTGCTTCCCGCGTTGCTTCCTTCGGCATGAAAAATGTCGGATAAGTCACCGTTGATTGCAGAGTTCAACAGTCATTCATCGAATGGGGTCATTCCTGATTCGAGTGTGATCTCGAATCCTTCGTTGGGAACAGGGTAATAATGAGACTGATTTTACCGCATCTCTCACATATTATTGGCTAATGCCGTCGATGGTTGGGCGCTGATTTCCTCGTAGTTCAGCCTCTAGCCTGGTGGAACAATCCGTCCACTGTTTTGGAGATTCCACCGTTTTACAAGGGTTCCTACACTTTCTGCTAGAGGAGAAACTAAGTTTCCAATGATGATCAGAACGTGTGCCTTTCACCGTCAGCTACATCCGTTGTGTTCGTTCGATCCGATTATTTTCCGTACTGTCATTCACTAATGTTTACAAGGCCAGACTCTGTGCTATATTTCCTCTTTCGAGCCTAAGTTACATTAAACGCCGACTATCAGAACAAATTTTCAGGCTGTATTAATATTTCTTAGTTCACTTGTGTGAAACAGCCATTAAAGTCATGTGACTTTTCCCAGATCATATATTACTTGTATTTTTTCTTACAACAATGCGATCTCAAAGCTAACAAATCATGTGGGGGTTTTCTTCCTAACTTTCACAGATAAGTGAGTTAACGGAAATTCTTGCCAAACAGGAACTGATTGCTGATATCACTGCTACAGCTGTGTCACGTTGACCCGTCTGGAATATTTCACCGACGAACTGGATCGATTATGTCGACCGAGACTTCTCACGAGTTTCGGTAACTAACATCTCTCTTGAAACTGTATCTCTGGCGCTTCATTGTCTTTCTGTGCTACAATACAACAGTGGATCAAAAAAGCACGATAACCCTCACATGGATCCTTCAGTTTACTAATGCTCACTTGGTTCGATGGCCTATCTGCATCTTAATACCTAACCATAGTAACCATTTGTCAACCTCGGCAATTAAGTTGTTCTGAGTTATTATTTTACTACTTTGTCGGATCATGTACCTTGATTTTACCAACCGAGTTAGCTTCGTGATCTGATGGGTTTTTTTATTGGTATCATTTCAGCTGTGGTCATATTAAAGAAACTAAAATGTCATTTATCATTGCGCATCAATGTCTTTGGAGTTTATCCAAAACATTTGGCATGCTAATAGACGTGGGATTTGATGAAATGACTGACTTGTTATTCATTCAATAAATTGCAGTGTGCTCGCTAGTTGAGAGGAAATAAGTCTGAGTAGAAATCCTTTGGTTATTCGTCATCGTTGTTGAAGAAGAAAATAAATGGAATGCGAAAAACTACACAGCCGTGAATGATGAACCGTTTACGAGGAAATTCTTAGCATCTTTCTCTTCGAACAACGCTTTTCACGGTACTGATTTTGCTACACGTCGCTCTTCGCAATATTATTGCTACATCGAGAAATGTTTCATCACTACTGTCATCTTGACTCTCCATACAGAAGATTATGTGGTCTAAGTGCAGATTGTTTCATTTTTCGCCACCAACAACTCGTTAACAGACACCGACTGAATCTGAAAAACGAGAACCCTATGGTAGGTGGAGAGTCATTCGGTGCGCATCTCTAAAGATGAGTATACCCTCATAGTTTAGTATCGACTTCCGGTCCTCATTTGAAAAGATGTTTGTCTCAGGTAGCTTGTCGGATACTCAAGTTCAGTCAAACACCTGTATAGTCCACAATCAGGAATCTAGGTTGAATCAACGCATTGACGTCTCGCTTAACATGAAGTTTTTGATTATGGAGAGATATTGGTCTGTCCTCTCATGTTTTGACACCAGTCGGTATACCCTAATTCGGAAGCAGCGCCAGCGAGCTCTGCGCTCGACTGAGTCGAAAACCGTCCCCAGATCAAGGAATACGAATATTTTGGGCACCTGGAAAATGTGAGTGTGTTCCAGAAAATCTGTTGTAGGGTAGACATGTGATCGATCGGGTCTAAAAACCAGCTTAATTCATACGCGTACGCCGTTCGTAAGCGCTGGATACTCGGTGTACGGTAATCCCGGTGAGCAGTTTAGATAGGGTACGTACCAAACTAATTCATCTGCGGTTCACAAAATGTATTGTTGGCACAAGGAGCCTGAATCTCATGTAGTGGAAAATCCACGTGCATTTTTCACATCGAAAAGTCTGCGATTATCAAAAGGGGACTTGTCACCCATTTTGTTAACCGGTAAAATTACCGATTGACACGATTCGCCGGAAACCTTAACTTTCCCAGATTACTCGGAAGAGTTTTTTTAAATCCGATACCAAAGTTTCGCCTCACTCTTAAAAAAGCACGGTGGCAACCCATCCGGTCCAGCTGTTTTGTAACTTTCTGCATACCAGACCGATTGAATAATTCCCATTTCTGGTGGATGACTCATATCTATCTGCATCGTTTCTCGTGCAGACATTATCGGAAGGTCCACTGTAGACTTGGACCAGCTGAACTATTCCTTAAGTGATGGTGTCACGTCTCTGTACTTTGTACCCGGTTATCGGCGAGCGAAAATATATCATATATATATATATCATATATATATATATATATATATATATATATATATATATATATATATATATATATATAACAATGAGCCGTACTATTCCTTGATTACCCCACTTACACCTGGCTTCCGTGAACCGGTACCTCTGATCAAACGGTGAAGGTTGCGACCATTACCAATAGATGCAGCCTTCTCCATTCCCTGTTTTTCGCAATTAAGTTATGCTCGCGACCATTTCTGTCACTCCGAGTCGGTGCCCTCTTTGTGGGGGAATCGCTTGTTGTCCTTCTTTTTAAAAAGAGCTCACGCAGTGACTCCGAAAACCGTAGTAGTATTAGCCTCAGATCAATGCCATGGAAGCTGCTTGCGTCTGTCACAACTTGCAGGTTGTGCCAAACGTGTAATGAACAGAATCGGTAGGAGGAGGCTGGGTTTCAAACCGGTCGTGGATGCACTGATCAGATCTTCACCCTTCGTCAGATGATAGAGCACCGTCGTACCCTTCAAAGCCTAGCAATCATTGTTCTTACACATTCGGACTGCCTTCGACACTGTTGAAAGGACTGCACTATGGGACTGTTTGTTGAGGAACAGAGTACCTGAGAAGTGTATGTCGGTCCTCGAAGAGTGGTATCGTGGCACCTCAGCTTGGGTTAGGGGCTGCGGCCAGCTTTCGCCTCATTTTGTCTTTTCCAGCGAAGTTCGACAAGGTTATTCTGTATCACCACTTCTTTTCGGCCTTGTCACAAATAATGCACGATGGAATGCCTTGTCTGATCTAAACGTTGGAGTTATGTTCCTCTGAGGGATCAGAGTCTCGACTTGGAATATGCCAAGGACACCGCTTTGTTAAATGAAAATGCAGAGACAATGCAACACGTTCTAAGTTGCTTGGCAGTTGAGGTATTCAGATATGGTATGCACTTTGCTCCTTCCAAGGGCAAAGGGCTTTTACAAGACTGGAAGAAGCTTGTGCCTGCACATATCCCTAGTGGTGATCAGCTAGTGGTAATTGAAAACTCGAAATACTTCGGGAGCTTGGTTAAAGCTGCTGGTGGCGTTGGAGAGGGCACCATATCACGAATAACGAGAGCCAGAGCAACTTTCGTCAACCTGCAACATCTGTGGTGCCACCGCGACATCCGGCTCTCCCTTAAGAGACAGGTTTAAACCACCGCGGTTCGTAGCGTTCTCATTTACGGTTGCAAGACCTGGTCACTCCGCGTTGAGGATGCTCGGCATTTTTTGTGTGTTCAACAATCAATGTTTCCAAATAATTGCTCGCATCTGGTGGGAACATGGAGTGATTAATGGCGAAGTCTGTCGTCGTGTGTTAGGTACGGATATTCGCCCTTTGACTGAAATAACAGCCCTACACAGCTTCCGATAGCTTGGCCATGTTTTCCGACCGTCTACCCTTCCGTCCCCTATTCTCACGTGCCGGGAAAGCTAGAAGAAGCGACAAGGTGGCCAAGCCGTGGCTGGGTGTAGAAATATGACAAATTTAGTTTCAGCACTGGCTTCGGTTGGTGCTTGCTGGTTAGCGCCCAAGGCATGAAAGTTCTTGTGGGTTAGATGCGTTGAGGAATAGGGCACAGAATAAAAGCTAGGGGCATGAATGCTGTACAACCTAAGTGCACAAAAATAGGATTCGGATAAGGAAAATGACAGGAAAGCAAACATCAAAAAGTGTACGGTGAATAAAGGAAAAATAATGACTCCACATATTTTTATGAACTACTTCTCATTCTGTTGTACTTTCCCCATTTTTGTTGCGTTGACACTGTACTTGATTTCAAGCCGATCTTTTTTTTAAAAGATTTCCGATTGGAATGTATTGAGAAATTTGATCCAGTCCTCAAAGCAATTGTCTGTTTTTGTGCACTTATGCAACGCATGTACGGTTGTATACTGTGTACACAACTTACGTAGGATGATATTCCATTCGATGACGGCGAGGATTAGGAATTCAGAACACGAATCTCACAAATCAACGCGAGTAAAACACTGCTTATAAAATAGGACAAGGAAATTTGTTAAAACTGCGTACCACTCGGGCTCCTGGTCTCCAACACGATACTTGTTTTCGACGAACTTTACGACAAACTTCATACAACGGCAATCACGGGCGAACAGGCTTGACCAAACAGCCGGGATCATGTTTATCGTGGAGGACTGAGCGGTTTCAGTAGTTTTCCATTGTTATCTTCACATACTGTTTGCAAGTACGATGGAGATGGCATAAATTCCTCGTTAAGTGAAACGTGTCTGTTTAGCTATAAATTCAAGCTGCATATCAGAGCACCAAAGTGGACTATTTGAATTTCTTCCCATTGTTAGTGCTTGATTTTTTATTGGCGAAAAACAGACGGGAAACTTACTCGGGATTTCGAAGCTCCGAACACGCATTATCGAATTTCTCAGTGAAAAATTAAAAAATACGACGAGATATCAATGTTTTGCTTACTATTTCGAGAAGCGGGCGTTAGCCAAGCAGACGTTCAAAGAAAGTTGTGTTACCAGTTAAAGTGAACGGGCACAGGGTGTTAGTTTTAAACAATAAAAATATCCGAACAATTTTGAGATAAACCAACTGGTTTTGTCAACAGTTTATGGGATTGGAGAACAAAGTTAAGCAATCCAATAACCACTACTTCTTTAACGGCCATCGTTTAGATCACAACAATGGTTTGAATGACAAAGTTGGATCAACTGCTTACTCGTCATTACGGGCTTCGTAGCTGATGACCCTGGATTTCGGTCAAGAGCACCAATAAATGATGATTTAAATCGCCTCTCTGGAGTGTGTTTTGGAATGCGCACTGGAAATCACCAGTGTATCTTGGCGAATGCGACATGTGTGAGCTCAGGTCCAGCGCCCAATCTGTGTGTTCGAACTATCAGTACGCATTGTTGTGGAGACGCATTAGTTGAGCTTCCTGGCGTGACAGATTCCCATTTAACAAGCGTCCTTGATTAAATGAGGCTTTCGCCAGCTCACATCCGCCTTGGTCTGTAAGTTTTTATTGGCACAGTAGTGCATCCTGCCATCCACCGTGGATTTATCATGAATAACCGCGAACTTCACCAGTTGGTAAATTATGTCTGTTATGTCAACTATTGCTCCATCAGCAGTTGCAGAATAACACTACCGTTTGTCCGCTTGCAATGAGTGCACGAGCTGAATTGCGAACGGTTATTTTCTTACGACGTAGCAGTTTAAAACAAACAACTCAGTTGAGTCCTACTTTTCGATTGCGTCCAGTTTGTCATTTGTAACGGATATACCAATGTGGGTTTGGTATGTGAGTCACAAAAAGCTGCGTAGTGTGCTGTGCACTCAGTCGTTCTGCGGTAAATACACTCAGACTGATTTGGCTGTTCAGAATGTCAAGTACGGGAATTCAGAAGTAGCTCATTCCATGGTAACGCGATCTAACTCATTGTAAACCGGGGCGAAATAAACGCACCTGTTGGGCTTCGATTAGATTTGTTGAACACATTCGATTGTTTGGTGGTGGAGAACCATCCTTTTTGTCCAAAATCGCTATCAAAAGAAGCTAATCATGTATCATGGAAGAATCACTTGGAGTAAAAAGCGAAAGCCTGGTGAACAACTAGCAATTCGCCTAGTTCAAATAGGACTGAGAATTAAAACTCAGCATTTCTTTCTTTAAAAAATCATTTTTTTTATCGGCTCCAATCTCCGAAAAGTCTTTGTATTTATTTTATCCTACTGCAAAAACTGAGGGAAGATTTGTCCAAGACATCATTATCCTGTTTGACTTAAGATGGAAATGTTTTTCAGACTGTAGTACAAATGTCGCGAAATTTAACTCTAACGGAGTCTCACGAAATTCTGTGGGAATTTTGCACTACACTGTTGTGCCACTCTTCGTACTACTATGTGAAGAAAGATGCCGTCGAAATAACGAAATAACAAACGACATCGCAATTGTGACGTTCCATAATTTTCCCCAGGAACACTCCAAGTCTCACCATCTAACAGTACCACCTTGATTTGGTGGAACTTACTACCTGAAATTACTTTTTTATTCAACAAAGCCTCTGGTAGTGCTGGTTTACTTGTTTATGGAGTGAAACAATCAGGTCTTAGTACCCTCAATAATGAGAGTAATTTTAAGTTCAGCCTAGTGAGAGTGGCTCCCTCTACAACTGATTGTCTCAGAAGGAGAAAGTAACAGCCAGATCAGCAAATTTGGTCGTTGTATCGTAACGTATTAAGGACATCAGTAAGTTAAAAACCCACATTTCCACCAAAAAGGAGGGAAACTGATTGTTTTGAGACCCCATACTAGTTCTCTGAAGAAAAACTTTACTATCAAACCTACTCAGTTTATTGGTACAAAATAGATCATTTATATGAGGAGTGCGGTGACCCTAATTAAATCCTTGAATGCAAACTTATTGGCTCAATTGTTACTGACGAGAGACTATTTTGGATGGTTGGTCTGATCGTAACCCGGTTGGTTGATTCGGCTGCGGTCTGTTCAGACAATCGTTGACCACTGATTGGCGCACTGCCTCGCTTCGCTAGCCCCAATCTTGTCCTTCATTCTGGGCAAGGAATGAAGTACTATCTGCTGGCCAAGCCGTCGATCGGGTTCGCTGAGTTCAATTTTGCTCTCAATTCTGAACAGACAAAGACTTGTTGTCACTTTGAAGTGAGCAGGAAAAAATGTGAATCAGACACCATGGTTCATGCGAAGTCCCTCCGTGACTTTCATTGTCAAACAAAACAAAGGATAAATAAGAAATCGTAGGGTTGCGATTGTTATTTATACAGGAAAGTCTGAATGCGGGACGTGTAGATGGATGTTAATAGCATGCGGATACGTTATGATGCAGAGGTTATGCGTAGTCCAAAAGAACATTCACGGCGAGATTTTCACAAGCCGGAATGCGTAAATCGCACAGTTTCGATGTGAGAGCCCATGGGAATCAAAGAAACGACTGACAATAGCTGAGCTGCACTGAATTAAGAGCAAAATCCTTCGAAAGTCGATCAGGGAAGACTTCGACAGAACAGAAGAGTAAGAGTGAGAAAGTAAGTTGACGGACAAAGGAAAAAAATAACTGCTTGTCTGGCAACAAACTGCCTGAACCTACGAATATGAAAAGACGATCCAAATAGTTTCTGAACGCAAGTCAATATACGGGAAGACCACTATAAATTTGTGCTGGCTGTAGTGCCCAAGTCTATGACCGAGTCAGCTCTCGAAACCGATGCTGATGACACTGTTCATTGGAGTAAGAGGAACGAGAAAGAGAGAAAACACGCTCAGACATTTGGGAGTGCTTAGATGTAGGCCAGAATAGGACGAGGAGTTCTGAATGCTGCAGAAGTTCTGGTAAAAAGAAGTGGATTCTGGTTCATTGGAGATGGACCGACGGAGTGCCACATGATTGGTGTAACTAAAACGTTGTACAAATGGTACAGTGGACAATTCGCTAATATTCTTGGTGAAATCACTGGGTGGAAGGACGGCACCCTGAAGAACACCAAAGATGTTCATAAAATGATTCGATAAACTTACACTAATTTAAGTACGTTGACTTATTTTGAGGAGATAGTCTTGTATCCATGAAAGTAAAGAAGTGGGATAAACAAAAAAACTCCAACTTTTCAGAAGTAGATAGCATGGAACCGAATCAAAGGCAGAAAACTTGTTGGGGTAATGACACCGCATTGATTTCACATAACTATTCAAGTTCTTTGAAATGAGACAATAAGCTGAAGCAGTTGCACCCAGAGTACATTTGTTGGGTTTTTATGTGTTGTATCCGACTTAAACAGTCACGCATGTGTGTGTGTGTGTGTGTGTGTGTGTGTGTGTGTATCCGACAAAAGGTCGGCCTTGGATACCTCACTGCACTTTTGTGTTCTGCCTGACGCGCGATACTACTATTACTATTGCTGCAGCGACCACTAGTACTATCGTCTCTGTTAATACTACGAATATCATGTGTTCCACTCACTCCCACACTTAACAGCTGAAATGAGGAGGAAGGAGACGTGGCGTGGTATTTTCATTGAGTAAACCTCTCATTGCGTTCCGTTCAGTCGGATATGTTTATTGATCTGTTAGTCGATGCTGACTACTACAACGCATGCATGCACATCACCTTGAACTCTCCCGTACCACGAACGGTTTGTTACATCCAATCATACTTTTATATTGATTCATACTTGTTCTTTCGTTGTCCGCCGAGTGGCCCTGCTTGGCTGTACACGATTGTATGCATTGCTTGCTCTTGCGAAAGACGATCCACTTGTTCACTTTTTTGCCTACTCACGTATGGATAAACGGATTTCTTATGTGCCATGTGCTTCCAGTGAAAGTGTCTTTGAGTTGTTAGGAACCATTAAAAGAGGGTCGCCATTGGCTAAGGATGGCGCAGTTGGTCAGCTAGAGCGCATAAGAAGTGATGGTGATGGGACGAAGACGTTTTGAAAAAAAGCTAGGAGTAGAATGTTTGGGAATGGTTACCACGGTAACAGGTGTCCAGGTGGCAGGAATAGCACTGGCATCAACGGATTTGTCGATGGGGAAGTCATTATTCCGCATAGTGGGCTTGCCCCAAATTTGAGGAGACTAACCGCCTGAATCCACCGCAGAAGCTGTTTCAAGTGTTCGAAGTAACGCAAAGACTTTTTCTGAAGAAAATTGTTCTCTTTCGGAGGAAACAAACGGGTTTCAGAATGGTAAAGTGTCCGTAGGGGAGAGGCAGGGGACAAATAAACGCGGTGTTTTGGCTACAAACATTTATATTTTAGAGGCTCGACTGGGCGTGTTACCGGCTTAGATGTTTGATTCCGTGACGAGGAAATTTGCTATTAGCGGGACGGAAGAACCGGTGGGTAAAATGACGTGTTCAACCGTTGTACCTCTTGTTTGATCAGTAGTGAGTGATGTTTCACAGAAGCCTGGTTGTGTAGTTTAAAAACATGTTCCTTTCTTCTCCACGTAAATTTTAGCAACACAGAAACTAACCTGACGTTATTGAAAAAGCCATCTTCATCGGACTACACAAATCAAATACCACATTCCGTGTCTTTGCAAATAGATTATTCAAAAGAAAACTACCGAGAAAGAAAGGTAAGGGATCCTTAAAGGAGTGCAATATTGGCAAAAGTTACGTTTTCAGAATTGGCCTTTATTTGTTTAGTCCTGACTGGAAAGAAGTGTGCAGAACATGAATACATTTATGGTCTGATTAGTGGGGTCGTGATCACCAGTTGAAACGGGAGCTTTGAACTGTAGGTGAGAAAGCTCAGGATCGTTGGTGAAAATTTCATCTAAAACATCATTTCCCCGAGTTGTGATAACAGAGAGGTGAGGTGAACCGAAAACGAGTGCATCACCTGTTTAACATGGGCACAATGCTTGTCTACATTACTGCTCATCGTAGTTCCTAGCTCATATGCTGATTTTTGTTCATAACGGGTGCGGACTTCTGGATCACACATAAGCTGCACAGATAACAGGGTTTGCGACTTGTGACGATTACCATGGAGCTGGAGAGATATTCGCAATAAAACTAATGCATGGTCAGACTCTACGTACATGGACCAGTAAGATCTACAGTTGTGAACATAAATATGCCACCGGTAGCTTACGGCGATATGATCAATCTGGTTTAGAGTACCTGTAGAGTTAGAGCGCCACATGGCTGTGCGACGTGAGCTGTGTCGAAAATTGGTGCTAGACAAGATCAATCGATTGTGTGCACAAAACTGGCGAAGTCTGTTCCCGTTATCTGTACGCTCAGCTGGTAAAGCACAACGCCCATCTAAACAGGCTTCTGACACACTAAGTTTGGCAGCTTGTGCGTTGAAGTCACCAGCTAGCATTACAATGTCAGAACCGTTACTGCTGCGAACGAGGGTAGCGAGCTTATCATAGAACTAATCTTTCTGTGCATCTGAGCTGCAGTCTGTTGGGGCGTATGCGGAGATTACAAACAAGTTGCACCTAACACAGCTATCCTTTCGAAAGCCGACTAACCTCTGGAGTCTTACTGCACATAAACGACTGTTAACAGGGATCCAGTCTAAAAGGGCAGCTCAGGCCTTGTCACTCAAAACTATTTGTACACCACATTGACCCACAGCTCGAGCTACTTCGTTTCCTGAAGTGCGCAGAAAATAAGAGTAGCACAGGTGAGTTGTACGTGCTCCGCGCTTCTTCGTTAACTCCTTCTTCTAGCATTTTGTTCACTTGTCGCTTTACCTCATCCCCCAGATGGACGGGAATACGACGAGGTCTTTATGGTTAAAAAACCTCAGGCTGTGTAGGTATTTCGTGTTCCACCCAGTCACAAAACCCCTGCGGGTCTTCATCCGTCGTAAACAGCTCCGAGAATTATTGTACGGTCGGTTGAAATGCCGGGTTCACACTGCTACACATTTGGTTTGCAATGGACCCACATGTCTGTTTGGATGGTTGTCGAACAGTTGGTATTAAGCCAAACTTCGTGTTCAACAGATATCTTTTTAGATCAATCACCGCATTTAGTGTCCGCAAGAGATCGGTGCCCAGTTCGTTGGTGTCGCGTGATATTATGAACGCATGCATCAGGGTCCTATCGTCTGTTCGAAACATCATTTGGGCCGTTTCGTATATATTCAGTGTGTCCTCCCACCGTCCTGACTTCCATGGCACATGACTGCACCTTCTCCCCTGGCAAAAACCTGGTCAACGAAACCGCCGCACAGTATCCATCAAACAGACTTCATCACGCCCATTTATCTCGACCTGTGCTCGTTTAGCCCCTTGATCTACCATTCCGATAACGACCTGATTTCGAAAACACGGTAAGTAGGAGTTCAAATCTCCGTTTCTTGCCTCATGCTGCTGGCGTTTGCGACATTGACACCAAAAGTGCCCCACTTTTCAGCAGTAGAAACACCGGGCTAGATTCGGTTTGCTTGCAGTTGCCGGTCTCAACTTCTGTTGAAAAACCTTCCGTGATATTTCCTCAAAGCACTAATTCTTTATTCTTGAGTCTTCTGCTTTTGACAAATTTGCCGCGGTCGTGTCGGGATAGGGTAATTCACGGACGGCTTCCGTCAACTGTAAAATATCCATCTTGCGCTCGACGCGGACGATATTCGGTCCTGCATGGGTTCTGGCAAGCTGTCCACAAAGCGGTCCGCCAGCAGCTGAGCACGTGCCTCTCTGTCCAGCTTTGGCAGCGCGCAGTCTAGGAGTGGTCGGAGAGAGACGGCGTGTACCAGCGGGTCCGCGGCAACTCCAAACTGGGCCGCATTGAATTGCCGAATAGCCTCCTGACGGTCGCCGAGGTGTCGAATCCCGCAATCACTGCACCCTTGGCGGCGTCCCACTCCATCTTCTCCGGGCCTGTACGCGCCTCATCTATCACCGCCCCCGCTCTGCCCTTGAGAAGAGCTACCAACTTACCCCGATCCGACCAAATCCCCGAGAGCTCCATCAGGTCCTCGAATTCCTCCAGGAAGCTCCGTAAGCCCCCATCTTCGAATGGCTGTGGCCAAGGGATCTTCGTCATAGTTGCGGCATCAACCGCTATAATCCACAAGGATATGCCAGGTGGGGAGATTGCTTACTGGGAACAGCCCGTTCGAACGTCGACAAAACAAAACAAAAATTACAAACATGCTACTTTGCAAAGTCGCCGTCCTGTCTGCTTTAAGACAGTCATCTTCCAACGGAGGAGCAGTTGTGTGGTTCGCCTGTTGTCGTTCACCTTATTGCGGTTAGTCTCTTGGGCATAGCGATGTTGGAAATCCACAACTGTTCACAGTTCCGTTTTCAGCAATTAACTACTTACCAAGCAGTATATACACTCACCACAGAGGTATGCAGACCATCACACCACGTCAACGTGCAGTCTCGTGGTCACGCACAGCTATTTCTAGCTAAGAACAAATAATCTGCTTTCCAGATAGAGTATTCAACTGATATGTGCGGGTCTTTAACAGAGGTGTGAGGAACCGACTACGGAATGAGACTAGTCATATGACCACAACGTAGTAGATTCTTCATACTGTGCAGATGACACGCGGTCCCCGTTATACGGGCAAGACATGTAAATGCGCTTTTTTACCGCATCCAGTGAATTAAATGCTTTGTCTGCTACAGAAGCGAATGAAGAAGTCCGAGTCCATTAGAGTACACGCAGCGAAAAGATTGTCTATCTTGGTTAAGAAAATACCCTTGGTATTTATCTTTTTAGCCCTGAAGAACAAGGTTATGACAAGTGTGCACTTTTATCCGACCGGTGATATACTTTTGAAGAGAAGGTAATGTGTGGACCATATTTCTTTTTTCCCTGAGGTGATTTCGTATTTTCTTCGTAAAGGTATACGTTTGCGAGCAATGAGACTACAATAGTTGCCGTTCGCTTTGAGTGGATGCCGATGAATAGTGTGAATTAAAGGAGAAAAAATCAACGGTTCCTGCGATTTGTTTGAAGATCGTAGCACGACGAGAATTACATGCAGGAACTTAGGGGTGATAGCATTGGCTGAAATAGTAATCGATACTCGGTTATGCTCGGCACAAAGCAAGTGGCTCAATGAGGACGTTAGATGAACCTCAGTTTGTTGAGTAACTCGGGAAGGGGTTCTCAAACCCAGAGGCCAGGGAGAAGTCAAAGTTCCTCAGATACCTCAAACGAAAACCAGCCAGCCTCTTTTTTCGATACGACCGAATGCGACTTCATTCTGTTCAAAGATTAAAGAAGGGGCCGCATTTGAAAGGCAAGGAATTGGACACGGATAATTAGCAAAGGTTACTTTAATCGCCTTTGGTACACTACACTGATTATTATTATACAAGAAAGCTTCACCAGTTATCGCGTCGATTGCTTTACTCCGTACTGCGGGCGTGGCTGTGGCGTTGTCGTGTACATTAGTGATGGTTCGTGCACGTGAGCATCAATGCGAATTTATATTTTAGAATAACTCTTAGCCCATCATTCTCACAAATATGTGCATCTCTGCTTCATTTTTATTTTATTTACTTTCATTTTAATACATATCACAGTACATCAAAAAAAAAGTGTTGCGGTCATTTCGAGGCTGCAAGTTAGGGAAGTGACCAGTGGTGGCGGCACGAGGATTTGAACTCCTCCCTCCCTCTCGAGAAAGGAAGGGTCTAAGTGCCACCAAGATGACCGTTTGACCCTAACCAGTCCAGTTAGTGATTTTGGGCATTTTCATGAAACACACTCCCTAGTCCTAATGTAATATCTTAATGTCTCGTTGTGCATAGCGAGTGAAATTTTCAACGGCTTTGATGTTGACTTTTTAACCACCTTGGGTTTATTGAACATTGCCAACTTTGGTTCCAGAGGGGGGGGGCAATACTGGGTCTCTATTTTGTGAATAACTGAAATCTGGTCCACGTAAAGCGGCTCTCGCCTATCGGGAATTCCGATAGCCCAGTTGTTGAAGTTGCTCCTAAGATCTATGGAAAAATCAATAACAATATGCATACGCGGGGCTGTGATCGTAGATACATGACACGGAAATGTTACTCTGATTCTCCCGCAAGGCTACAAAAATGATTACACCTCCAGATTTTAACACATTCTGGCACTCGGATCCGTCAAAATACTTCAGCAGCTTAAGTAGTTATTTCAAAGTTTATTGCGGTTCACGTTGTCCTTGGGAGACTATTTACATTGGAAACGATCACTTTTCCTCCCTAGGCCTCAAGCAGCCACATCGAAGGAAGGGACTTGGATACAAGTCCAGGGGCCAAATACCTGTGGAAATCCCTCCACTGTACTGGGCAGCAAAGTCTATCGCGAAACTTGGAGCATGTTAAAGCGCCTGAGCGGAATTTCATCTGTCGGCCGTATGCCAAAAACGGACGTGGAAGTTATCAGCCAGTTTTAATGAAATCACTCGTCCAGTTCCCAACATGGGCGTGGAAGGCACATTTCTACAGGATGGACTCATATATACTTTGTACGTCACGGATGTTTACAAAGGGTTAATTTAACTGAACTATGAGAAGGTCAGTTGGCCGAAGGCTGTATCTCCGACAGTAGCATCCATCGGACGCGTTAATAAAAATCCGGCCCTCATTGTGGCAGTTTTCCCATTTCGATCTCGACGTTGTCGTTTCCTCACCCATCTCTCAGTATGTTCCCATATTTTTCACTACCGTGCCCATCAGTAACCTTTTGTTTCTTTGCATCAACATGACCAAACCCATCGAACAACACAGATTTGCTTAACCTATTGTATGTACAATGCCCATTGAACTAAAAATACTGTCGTACGATTGACCCAGTCCTGTTGACTGGCCTCGATAACTGCTGAGGTTATGTTCTACAAGGTGTCACAATTTCTCCCTTCTACGTACCCATGTACCACGCCTACCTCCTAAGATTTGCCAGTCGTGAAATACGCTGAAGACGTAGTATTTAGTATACCCCACCCCAAAGATTCGGTACTTTCTGTTCTGTAGCAGAGTGTCTTGAATATATCCGAGTGTCCTCCGGATCACAGTCTGGCAGTTGACCCTTCCGAAAGTTCAGAGTTACTCTTCGCTTTTCTAGATGATACTTAAACAAACACTGTAGAATATAATTCATTTGTACGCATAAATGGAAGAGACTTTGTTCGAACCAAGTCAGTAAATTACCCTAATGTAATCATAACACGAAACCTGATGCGGTCTGGACATATTTCTGCAGTTTTTCCAAAAGTCAAGGAGCTATTCCTTAGTGTTACATCTTGAGAAATTCCCCGTATCACTTTGTTTAATTTACCGTTTCGTGCCCGCCAGTATTCTGTCATACTGAGTTCATGGATTCCCTGTTATCTTCCCCGAATTACTGCCAAAAGGTTTCAGACTTATCTTCGGGTTACTCAAGCATACTGTCAGATACAGTGGCCTGTCTTGTGAGTATCTATCTCAGTATTTGGTACCACAACATTCCAACTTTTGTCACAAACTGTCGGGAAATATAGTACCTGACACCGAAAATCCACTGTGACGTCACCAAATACGTTTCTGCTTCTTCTACTGGGCAAGCTACGGGCGACTTTCTTTTCGTAAAAATGCTATCCGGCGATATTCTTCATCAAGTCTGATCAGAGTATTTATGAGCGGAAAGTCGTGCTTTATTGATTTTTCCTTTCCCTTATTTCTGCATTCATAAAATGTTATGTGTTTCTGTGACTGCTGAATACTCACCTCTCGGGTCAAATAAAGCATTTACTTGAGAGAAGATAAAACCCTGGAACCTGTGTTTAGTTTGACTTTTTTTGGTGAATAAATTATTTTTTTCTTAAACTCTTTCACCCAGAGCGTACGAGTTAGTAGCTTTTCGGCAGCCGTCTTACTGGGCGCAATTGCCAAAGCACAATGAATAACGTAAATTCCTGAAGGAAACCTGAAACAATTACTCGTAATCAGATGTGCACTATATTATTTCACACCAAAAGTATCACTGGATGGTAATTTATGTTCAAAAAAGTTTTTGAGATCAGCAATTTTAGTAGCTTAATCCCAAAATCTTGATTTCACGCGAAGTAATTTAACTAGCTAGGCCTCGAATGAGACAACACTCGTCCTTTCTGGTAATGAGATATTTGACCGGAGTGCTCAAACGGAAATAAAATGCAGGAAATCTTATCAAACTCTCAAACCCGAGAAAGTTCTGCTTCTGAATAACGAATAAGATAAAGGGCTCGCCGGAAAAGGGGATACCTTCTTCCACGTGTCGTAGAGAATAAACGACGTATGCCCTTGATGGACAAATTACACACCACTATCCCGTATCATCCATTATGTTGCTAATGAGCATCACTATATGGATACCATGGTCTTTACGAATAGTGAACTTCTGACCCATGAAATGCGAGTAAAATCTTAAGACAAAAATTGTGCTCCTTGTTATTCTCTTTCGTTTACTCTTTGGCAAGAATCTACGGTTAGGAAAAAATCACAATTCCTTTGTCTGAACTCGCTTTTGATAAATTTCGAACTTCCTAGACGTAGGATCAACCTCATTACAAGACGGTTCAACATCAAACCCGTTGGCTTCCCGTGAAATTTTATGGCACAAACTACGCCTGGCCTATGGCGCTAGAAGACGTGTTCTTTACTACTTGGAACAATAAGCCTCAGAATACTCACAGTGCACCTTTCATTCCATCCAGTATGTCTCGCAGTACACTTTGTGGTACTGGTCTTTTTTAAGTTTTCAACTGGTGTCCTGGATGGCATTTTTCTTCCTTCTGTATTTGTTTAAACATTCGTTGTCAGTGGCGCTGCATTCGCCGATGGGTAACTACCGGCTCAGACTGATCGGATTTGTCACAAAAGCACAAATGATTGCGGAGATCTCGTTCAGACCAAGGCAATCGACGGATATATATATATATATATATATATATATATATATATATATATATATATATATATATATATATATATATATACCGCTTTTAGATCCTCCGTAAACCTGCATGCAGTAAACCACATCTATTTTACATGTGGAATGAGTTCATGTCGTTCCGTATTTTACGAATTCTGGAAAAGTGCGCATCACTTGTACATTCGCTGTTATGTGTGCAGGAGTTAAGGGTTGTGCAGTTGAAAAACGGCACGTTAAGTTCAAAAATGTGAGACCATGGAGTAGAGACTGTAGCGCCACTTCGAGGCCACAGTGTGCAACCCTAATTCGTCATCAACTAGAGACTTATACGCGTGGGTGGTGGGCCATAGTTGATTTACCGCTTGAGCAGTCATTTTTCTTTCAGCAGAACAATTACCAGTTGATAGAACACATTGTTGGCACGAGGAGCCAGAATCTTATGTAACGGAGAATTCGCTTGCTTTTTTCAAATCAAGGCTCACTGGAATTCACTGCCGAACTGGTAAAGTTTTGTTTGTAACTTGTTTAATTTGTTTTAGATATTGGCTAAATATAACTAGAAATATCTGTCATCTTATTTAATAAACAATCAAATGATTCTACTGGACTTCTTAAAAACCAGGCAATAGCTTCACTTTTCTTTGACGTTGAATCTATTGCGTGCATCATTTCCACCAGTATATCCGTTTTTTCTTTCCAAATCTACTAAGCCGACCGAGTGTGGATTACAACAAAAGTATTTTACGTCTCACTCCAACTTTATTTTGGTCCTTGCAAGTATTTTTTGTAATTTAGTACACCAAGAAGTATTCGTATTTCAGCTACTGCACTTCGTTGCTGAGCCTAGATATAAGTCACTCAATCTGATCTGAACTTCGAAGTTATCCGTGAGAGAATAGCTTAAAATTCCGGGGTCACTTGATCATAATATGTTCACCAGCGTGTATGTATGCTTCTTATCCGTACAGCGCACTTGAGAACGGACTTCAAGTACACATATCATAATGTTATTCTTAGGGGTATGTCAACCCTACGTGGTAGTTTCATTGTTTATTGATTCTTGAGATTTAAGTCTCATTTGATGGATGGTCTCTTAACGTTGTTGCTACGGAAAACTCATCGCTAAAAATCATGAAGCAATGAACATTGCACTATGGTTGACACATGCAATTAACACCATTCGGAGGGTTTGAATTATGACAGTTAGTTTTTTGCAAACTGTTTTTCGCTAGACACCGTAGCAGAAACGAGTACCCTCCATCGACCTTCACTATTTCTGTTACAAATCACACCAAACAACGATGTCACAGCATAGTGAGATCTCACTACGTCAATCGAAAATCACGTGAACTTTGTATACAGAACCTCACTGTTCTCATGTAATTCAAATACTGCCAAGATATTCATCAGCCATAATAAAAACAGTATCTTACAGGTGATCTCTTTCATGTGGTAGTTTATGATGGAATACATGAGAGGAGTATTGAGTCACATTTTCGGAAGCCATCTCATTGGCGAAAGGGACCACGTGATGGACTGTTTTACCTAAGCAATATCATCGTCACTTCAACATATTCTTGAATAGAGAGCAGTGATCGATTTACTTTGATCAGCCTCCTCTATGAGGTCTGCTAAGGGCTGAAGTTTTATTATTATTTTCATTATTAACATTATTATTACTATACATGCTTGCGTAAAGTGGAGCAAATGGATGTGCCGTCGAAATTCCATAGAAACCGTGGTTTTTATCATTAGTCTATCTCCCACATGTAAGAATGCAGTCGGGTGAAATTTTCCATATTGCCTGAGAAAACTGTGATAATTTCTTGGTTAAACACTGGGAATAGATTGCCGATTTCCTTAAAATCGGAGCTATTAGCGGAGAATTATAAACTACGAGTCATGAAAGTTTCCGGTCTTTCCATGTTTACAAACAAGGATAACAAATAGGTAGATGTGTCCATGACTATTAGATGTACTACCTCAAGTGTGACATAACCTGGCATATTATTCTACATCAGCTCAGTTTTAATACAAAGTGTTATGGACCGAAAGCCAGGACAACTTCCTTTTTCGAATTTGGTATCTGATGAAGCTCAAACAACAAGGATGATCGTGATATTATTGTGCTTTTACCAATCGGAGTGGTGAGTTTTGTAACCTCAAAATGACTAGACTGGATTTCTTCGGAAGTCTTTTTTGGAACTGATGTATACGTGAGTCCGCTAAGCCTGACCACAGGTTATGCAAAGTAAATCGATGTACAAAACGATGAACGATGCTATTCTATTGTGGTCACGATTGAAACTCGTAGCAACTTCTATTATTCTTTTTACCCTGGCATTTGATCGGCCTAAAAGTAAAGCAACTTACTATTCTCCACCCTTATTAGCAGCGCTGCATGGGAATTTATTATATATCAGTTGAGCATTTCAATTAGCATAGTTGAACCCTTCAACTTAAAAGGCCACTTTTGTTGACGATTACTGTGCCAACACGGGCCTAACTTTACCTTGTGGTTTTTTCCATATTTTACCTACTGACGATCATTTCAGTAACACGTTACAAATTTCTACCTCGTCAGTATTTTTGTCCACCCGGTACGCAGGTGTCACACAGTGAACCAAATATTTGAAGTGATACACCGAGCAGATTGCCAGCCAGGCCAAAAGTCAGGATCAGTTGCGGTGATGAGAGATTAAACCATGCTTAGTAGACTGCTCGCAGCAATGAACTGGAAGCGAAGTGGTTTTTACATTAATTAAGATCCAGACTCCTCGTGCCAATAACACCTTCTAAAGGAGGTTAGTACTTTATTCTGGCAATAATTAACACAATACATGTCGAACGCACTTGTTGGGCTATAGAGGGGTGGTGAATATTCGCATAAAACAGAGTTTATTGATTTGGAACCTGAAGAAAGGACGGTTATAAAAGGGTGGAAGATTAGGGAAAAATATAGGTTTTTCAAAGTTCTGTAGTTTCACGAAAAAACGGCTTTTGACAAGTGTTTTAGAGATAAGCTCTAAGGCCGAAGCTCTAGGCCAGTTCAGAGCTCACGAAAAAGACTACTGAGGGACCAAATTGAATAAAACTTACTGTTGCAGCAATAGACCATAGACTGAAGAGCGACCTCTCGACAGTAAGGGGCAGAAAAGCCATAGATCCATCCTAAGTAAAGGTGAATCAACAGTAACACAAGTAGCTTTGCGTGAAAATCGATCCGCAAAATTGAACTGAACGGATTGCTACAGCCAGAAAATGGCCATAGATTACAGGTAGCAGTCCAGCCGTGGTTAAAACATCACAGGAGTCTAGTTAATGGAAGCGACGAAGAAGTACTGACGAATCTTAGAATAAGTGAAGATAGTTTCGTTACCAGACTGCAAAAGGTCTGGGATCGTACCACTTGATTACCAAGATAATTCGGACAGGATAGACAGTATTGCAAGAGATATGACTAAATTTATAAAAGACAGAGAGAGCACTGTAAGAATGGAATGTTTGAAGAATAGTTGACTTAAAGCCTCAGGGTTGTTAAAAATCATAACCTTTCACCCGAGGCGGTGTTTAATCAGCTAATACGAAAGGAGTGTTACAGTCCACATTTCCTCTGTCTACCCAGAGCAAGTAAACCAGGTATACCTCTGCAACAGATTCATGACACGAGCACCTCCCCTCACCCCACAGTGGCTCACTGGCATATGTTTTTATGACCATCGGTTCGTGGGCGCACCTCTCAAGTCCACCTGAAAATATCCTTTCAGATAATCGACTTGGTACAAAGACGGAATTTTAAAATGCAGATAATCTATGTGAGGTTTTATTCAACAGTGTTCATCTGTTAGTGACGGACACATATTTATTCGACTAATTTACAAGAAATGGCACTGAAACTGGTATCTTCAAAATCAGCCTGAAAAAACGTTCTTGGATGGACTTCGAAAATCCATTTCAGATTCAGTGAGAAGGTTAAGTGGAAAAATAATGGCTTTGCAACGGGCTTAAAACTGGCCCGTCACTCGCTGCTATACCTGATGAGTCCTGTTCGGACGGAGCGGAGCTGTGATACTGGGCGCATCCCCAGGTCGTGGATAGACGAACAGCCGCTCCCTCAGTTGACCGTGAATACCGTAGTTCGCCAAGTAAGCAGTGATGGACGACCAGCAACAGTGCTTGAGGATGCGACGGGGTTTTCACGTGACTGGACATTTCCAGCTCTAAGATGCTCGCTAAATCTGCTGACAGCACTGTGACATGGCGAGTGTGTCACGCCACAAAATAAAGCCATAGCTGCTTGTCGTGTTCCACTTAACCTACCAAACTTCCCAGAAAAGACGAATGAAACATAAAATGGGCCGTGGGCTCATTCGGGCCAAAGCTGGTGCTTTTCAGGACGGGCGTGTCTGTGGGAAGGCTAAAGGCGTGTCTTCGGATAAAACGACCTACTTTGGACCGGGTGACTGAGAAGTACAACAGCCTATAAAGCAACCGACAATAATATTTTATGGCTGGCTGTTATTTCGTGTCCACTGCTTATCCTCGCTCGAAAGCAAACTATTTCACATCTTACACAACAATACTTCTCCCTAACCCGCTCTCTTCTCTTAGCTTTTTATCTCCTCCTACGGAAACTACCGTTGTCCGAACCAGCTGTAGAGCCTCTACTGAGAATCCTAGCTATGTATTCTCTCAACCTTCCTCGACTAACTTCCAAGTCTAACTGAATCAACTAACACCGGCTGATGCCTTCCTTTGTTATCGACAACCTTTCAAACTAGCTACGTTCTATGTACGAATTCTGATGAGTATAGGACAACAGAAAATTTTAGATCTTACTCTTTAAACCCTCTGCATCCATTTGTGTTACTTTCAAAAACTCGCATTCAAGGCTCCAGTTCCATCATTCGACTGACCTCCCCAAATGACCTTTTCGTGAATCTTCACCCACACCTTTCTGGGAATCCCAATGCAGCAGATTCTGGGTTTGCTAGCATTGCCATGGTTCTTAGCGGGTGGGCTAAAACTGCGTTGTTCAGCCAGATCCCTGGTGACTTTTGGCTATACCCAATGAGACTAAGAGTTCCGGGCAAACCGAGGAGTTGCCGTCCAGATGGACTCAACTTACGCGTTGTCTTAGTGTTCTCCCCTCCGGGAACAGCACAAATTCAATGATACATGATTTCTACGAAGGACTGTGTGACCTCTTAAAAAGTGAGCTAGGATTGTATCGTGACTTTGGCGGGAGATTTGGATGCTAGGGTAGATCGGATGTCATCGAATGAGGCTCGTTCAGTAAACCATCTTGGGCTAGATTCTTGTCACTCGGAAAGCAAAGAATTGTTTTTAGTTGCACGCCCCAACCATCTTCTGTTCCTCATCATTACGAGCTTCATACAATACAACCGTCAATGAGCCACTCGGCCTCCCACTTTATCGAGTCAGCAAAGGACTCACATTGACTACTCCGCAGTAAGCTACAAACGGCGGGGTTGTAAACAAGACTGACTATCGCACTGGAGCATCCCCTTGATTCGTATCACACACCAGGTTGCACTAATCTGTCTATGTTCTTAGGTGAGTATTCCAAACGCAAGGAGCAATAGCAGTTGGATTGCGATATGCTTTTCGATCCATCTCACTTATACGTCTCCCGAAATGAGTTAGCTGGAAAGCTAGACTTGACCCTGCCTGATAACCTAAACCCACTCTGGCAGCTAACCAAGACCGATTTTTATTCTGCTGGACTTGCCAGTTTTGCCTGTCATGTCAAGTTGTTACAATGGATTTCTGCCGAATCTTCGGGTCTTCTCTACGCACGCCAGTCAATCCCGCCTGAGAGCAAGTATAGTGAAACACCATTCGTAACGAGACTTGCACTGAAAGGAAGCTGGTGCGAGGATTTCGAAATGTGGTGGTCGCAAAGTGCTTCAGAAATGGAGAGTGATAACGCCACGGGAAATTCCAGTAAGCTGTTTTATCTCATTCAAGAAGCCAGTGGAAAATCTTTAGGTGTGAGAAAAACGATTTTTAAAGTTGGTGGTTCGCCAATTCACAATCAGCGGCAGTGTCTCGAACGACACACAGAGCATTTTCAGAATTAGTCAACTTCACACACAGCTATTCCGATCCCCTTTCCGTGGTCCTTTTTGAAAGATCCATCTACTGAGGCTGAGATCTGTGGGGAATTTCAACCTCAAAGACCTCGCAAAGCGCAGGGTTTCGACGGCCCCAGTCAGTCCTGTTTAAAAATTGTAGAATACAGCTTGTTAGAGAGCTCCGTATGTAGTTCTCAATGATCTAGAGTTCAGATAGGTTGTAATCAGTTGTTGTCCTTGTGTTCAAAAAGCCTGTCACGGTAACCGCTCCAACCACACGGTTATCAGCCTTAACGAAATAACATCGAAGTCGCTACCAGCTGTCGTACTTTGAAGGTTGTGCCAAACGCGTGATGTGCAGATCCAAGATGCATTGGACGTGCTTCTTGCTGGTCGTGCATGTTTCGGTCGAATATTCACTCTCCGACAATTGTTAGAGCCCTGTTATACCTTCTAAAGATCATCTTGTTTCAGGTCATTCGCGCGGTTCTTGACACTGTCAGCAGGGTTGCACTTTGGAAAAGGTTTTGAGAAATGTAGTACCTGAAAAGTATCATTCATTGTGCATCAGACTACAGAAGTTTACGAAGAAAGCTACAACCAACCATAGACTGCAAAACAAGAAAAAAGCAGGGCTGGAGGGAACTGAACTCGGGTCTTTACTGTCCAAGGTCCCCGATGAAAGCCGCCAGATCACCGACGGCCGTGAAGGTGAACTTTTAGCAAGAAACAAGTTTTTCGACTTAGAAGATGGCAATAATATTGCCTAGCGGAGTGACAATCTACAGCCAGAGCGACTGAGGAGTCCAAATACGGTATGCCCTTTTCACCTTCCAAGGAAAAAGGGCATTTACAAGACTAGCAGCAGCTTGTGTCTGCACTCATCCTAAAAGGTGTTCAGCTGGAGATAATCGATAAAGGGAAGTACCTCGGGAGCTAGTTTGTAGCTGGTGGTGGCGTTGAAGAAGACTTTGCATCGCGAACAGAGTGAGCTAGAGCAACTTCGTCAACCTGCAACACCTGTGATGCCACGGTGACATCCGGCTCTCTTTTAAGGGACAGGTTTAAAACGCCGCGGATAGTACTGTTTTGCTCTACGGTTGCGAGGCATGACCATTACACGTTGAGAATGCTCGGCGGATTTCAGTATTTTACCATCGAAGTCTCTGAAGCAACGCTGGCATCTGGTGGGAACATCGAGTTAGGATTGAGAAGGGTTTTCGTCAAATTTTAAGGGCAGATGATCACCCTCAGAGGGAAGTATTCTTCTACTTACTCCTTTTGCACTTTCTGAGCTAGCAACGAGCAGGACAGTCCGTTTCCTTTCGTACGGGTAAGCAGTAGGTAAAATCTGAGCTATCATCGGTTGGTGCTTTCCGCCTTTCTAGTTGAGGCCCAAGAGATGAGGGTTTTGGCTGATTAAAAACGCGTAGGGACACAGCTCAGAGTAGAAGTCAGTGGTGTGAATATTGTACTGTCTGTCTTTTGAACATAGGTTCCTCCTAAACACGTAGAAGAAAAGCAAACAACAAGAAACTTTAAAAGCGTACAGACTGTCTGAAAAATTCGGGATTGCCTTAACTCAGTCGAACTCTTGACATACGGTCGAATTCCATTTCATACAACTGATGCTACTCCCAGTAGCAAAAAATATATAATACACTACTGTTTAGCTAGAAAGAGGGAGTCGACCGTATGTCAGGGTTACGACGGAACTGAGGTGATCCCGAATTTTCTTGGAGAGACTGTACAGTGAAAACACAAAAAATAAATTCTCGTTTCATTTATTCATTCATCGTTCTCTTTGGTACTGTTTTAGCATCCCATCCGCTACTTTATTTTGTTCCCGTTAACGCAGTTGCTTTGGCTAAGTGCTTGATTTGAATCCCAGAATGAATTATAGGGAAGCATACGACTGGTTTCGCGATTATTGCCGCTCATCAGGTATGCGCACCCAGGAAAGCTGAGTCTATCTATGTAAATACTACTAGCTGTCAGTATGAGCACATGCGCATGAGACCTCGTTGCTCTTTGCGTTGGTAATGACCTAGACAAAAATTACTACCAGAAATCAAAAACGCAGTTCATTTGTGACCTCTTCAATGGATAGTATCCATTGACACTCCTGAAGCTTCAGATTAGATCCCAGTGGCTTTATATATATGCCTAAGGTGCCAGATAAGCACATTTCGTGATCGTACATAACAGCATTAGCTGATAATCGTATAATTTTATAGGTACCATAACTAACAAGTAAAGGTGACGTTTTAGGACAATAATCCTTGTGGTCTGCTAGTATGCGGTGAATAACTTCGCCCAAAAAATTCAGGAAAAACCATATTTTGGCTACTACCAGTGGGCCACATCTACGACGGGACATGAGCCTCTAAGGAAGAATGGAACATCATTATTTTGCATTGAATTACCAAAACGTTGTTCACAGCACACAGTGTTCGTACATGGTAATAAACATTTGGTCTGCCTTCATTATTCTCGATTTTTTCACAATCTCATGGTAATAGAGTCCACCATTTCAGTGATGAAGTAATTCTTTATCTTATGCCTCATTACGTGTTACACTTATGGCTCCAATGGCCAGCGTATAGTTAGCCTTCTGACTACTCTTTAGAATGAGTAAGTTTTACGATTAAGTTCAAATCTGCTCTTTTAGGGGATAATTCCATGAACTGGACCTTGAAGGTACGCATACATTTGCAAGTCCTGAAGTAAATGTTTCAGTGACAAATCTTCCTACATGACTAGACATACCAACTTCCCCTGAATCAAAGCATAATGCGTTTTTCTGAAAAATTTCACCTACTCAGATGACTTCGTTTCTTTGAATTAAGGGCCCATTTCAATTGTAACAGTGAAGATTCCCCTAAGGTTCGACGCGTCTCAAGTTGAAGTCCATTAGCGAAGCTGAAAGTGTTTCATTCTGATTCAAATCAATAATGTTGATTGGTATGATATATCGACTTTTCAGCGGGATAATTTTTCGTGGAAATTCCTACAATAAATGACTTCTTTTTGGGCCTTCTACGGCCCATAATATACCAAACACTCAGGGTGTGAGACAGCCTGGTAGCATTCCCGAGCTGGTTTAAGGACAGGGGTTTCCGGCACTTATTTTTGATCATAATACGTAAAAGATCCTCCTATTCATTCAATATTCCAGGTGCTCTATCTCTGAAATGTGCAGTTGGGGTTGGTTTTCGTTTTATACGATAATTGATGCTTCTGTTCCCGTTGAAACACTGAGTAAGATAAGGCCAAAATATTCAAAATTATAGGCCTCTGCAATTCGAATTTGATCCTCTTTGATGAAGTGAAGAGAAAATACAGTTTCGGTGGATCTTTTTATCGCTATTGTGATAACAATGCAAGTGACTGGAGAATTGCTCTCAAATGACCTTGATGATAACGCTCATATTTATGCGGACGGGAATTTCGTTTTTTAGTATTATTGGCACTCATCGCTAAAAACCATTTTTAAAAATGTATATACCACGACATCTTCAAATACCGAAATAATTTCTCTTGACCTTATAATAAAGGCACAAACATCAAAAGTATGTTGGCTAGAAAAAAGGCTTCTAACAAAATATTCAATAGGAAACCTATCTAATTATACCAAATATATAATATATAATATATATATATATATATATATATCCTGTCTTGGCCTTGCATAAGTCGAAAGATTAGCCTAACAAAAGCGAGTTTTTTGTCTCCCAGCAGGCAAAAGGTCTTTCTTGTGTCCCTTCGGGCAGTGTTTAACGTGTATCTGAAACAGGTTAGAAATGAACGAAACCGGAGACCGAGAACAACCTTTGAGAAATGGGATTGGCAAAATGTTTATCACAACTGACCCGTGGAGAATGATTCCGCGCGAATGGTGAGCAGAGATAATATATTGTTGGAGGCATTTTATCGGTATAAATTGAATACTTCTGATGACTGCGAATAGGAAACCAGCAGTCGTAACCTCCGGGTTTTATCATCGAACCGTATAAGCCCTCACTTCCTTTTGTGTTAGACAGAGCTACAATGATGCTGTCCTGATGAAGTGGTCGGTGCAATCAAACATAAGAAACTCTCATGGGAAAAGTATAGCACCTACAAGATCCGAATGAAATGAATGTTCATGGGCTCCCACCAAACGAGCTATTCAACTCCGGCTTCTTGTGCGCAGCAATCAGTAGACCACTTACGGTTATTTCCTCTTCATGATTACTTCCAGAAAAACTGATCGACTGTTTTTGTCGAGTCAGTAAACATTCCTAGTATAACAAAAGCATGATTGTGTAAACACGTTTGACAAATATGACTTATTTCTAGTTAACTTACCATTTGTTTTGGTCCGTAGAATTTATCTTTTTGGTCGAATAATACCATATAATTTAGCTATCCTCTGGCTTCTGATCGTCATCATAACTCTCACGGAGACAAGAGTTCGCTCTCCTCTCTTTCTAACCAGTTCTAAAGGTCTAGGTTCAAACTAGGGTATTGAACAAATACCAATATTATGAAATGATATGAGCATCGACCTTCTGTGAAGAAAGTCACATATCACAAATGGGAGTCTAAGAATCAAAGATAGTATCCCATAGATAATTCTTAAACCACCCTCTAAGGGTAGTCTTTGTTTATCATTTTTTGACACATGTTTTTGACCTCTAGAGGTAAACCATTAGGTAAAACTGTCTAGAAAAGATCACAGTATACCTGGAGTTACACTCTGGGACGTGTATTCTAAGTGCTTCAAGACTCACGTCCTTCTGCTTGGATTCTGTTCGATTCTGCCTTGTTCACTTCCGACTACACCAGTCGCTGTAACTAAAAGATTCAATAATTCCAGTAAGAGATGAGAGAATTTCTTATAAGTGGCAACTTTCATAGAGAACTGGAATATTTTTATGTATTGATGAAAGTGAAAGTGAATCTGGTTCACACATCTTTTAGCAAAACGCGAAGTTCGCGAAAAAACAGGGCCAACGGAGCTAGAAGATAACTTCAAGTCGGGAAAACCGGTGACAGCGGACTTTCAATATGCATCCATATTGGTCTTACTCTGTTTATGGGCAGCTACATGGCCGACACAACTTTCGCCGCTCAAAGCCTGAACTGAGAATTTCAGTACGTGAAGGACAGTGAATGGGACCAGTGAATACTGTCCTTTGGTTCTCGATTCACTCTTGTGCGAAGTAGATACTAGGAATTCGGTGTTTGAGCAGTTTTTGTAAAATACTTACGTAAAACATGTTTTGATTCTCCTTGATCTGTTTATGCAAAACCACATTTATCATAAATGATTACAGCCAATTTTCTCTAATGATAAGCGTAAATAAGCTGAGAAAAGTTAATTGCGTTGAAGTGGATTATAAATTAATTAAAAATGTAGTGTGAGATCAGTGAAGAATTCAAATAGTTTTACAGAATATTCGATGAGGTGTCCAACTGTAGTTCCTATCTGTCCAACTGATTTCCATCATCATCATCATTACCATCATCATCATCATCATCCGAATCATCATCATCATCATCGTCCGAATGATCATCATCACCTGCATATTGTATCGTGCCTTAAGAATGATTAGATTTTGCGTTTGTTCACAGAAGTCGCCAAAATAGCTGATTAACAACTTGCAGGCGATTCATAAATATAATTCCCGAGAAGTGAACATTTTTACCGATCACACTTTGCATAAGTCTAACAAATGCAAAATTGGTGTAGGCCCTAGAAAAGCGTGGTGCCTATTTCATTCAGAATAATCTATTACTACTGTGTGTACGTGTGTTGAACAATCAGATACAAAGACCCGAACCAGTCATATGAACTCACTGATGCCGGATTTGGAGAGCTTTTTTAAGATGCTGAAAGTGGGTGGCACAACCCTACTGGGTAAATCTGATGTTCGATAAACTGCGATTTTGTCGATGAATGTCGAACCACAGTGCATACCAGTTTCTTTGTCGTTCCGCCTGTAAAATCGCGTTCATCTGTGAGTGGGTAGTCTAGGGTATTTCAAGCCGAGCAGTCAAATCTCAACCTGTGGGTTTAGAAAAAGGAAAGGAAGAGTTTGTCTTTTAAAGTTTACTTTGAGTGGTAGCTCAAATAGACAACGAATCCTGTTTTGTGTTGAAATAAAACCTCCCTCAAATTAGACCTATTTTCTTCTCAGAAGTGGTGTGTATTGCTAGGCAAAAATACACTGTGGATGTGCAGCATACTCAGTGTTTCTGGAGTTCTAAATCTTAGTATGTTAAACCACTGAGTATTCACTTCGTGTGCAGACCAATGTGTCTATTTCATCAGTGTCGTTGATAGCACACCTTAGGAAGAGAGATATAAGTAAGCATCCTTCATCTGTTTAGCATCAACTGCCGTTTGCGAGATTAGCTTGGAGTCGTTGTTTTTTTCTGAGCACACTAAATAAGGTGAATTACAAGTGGTTCAGTGTTGCGTGTGCTGTTTTGTCGGCCAGGATGACAGTGCGGGTGTTATTGTCAAACTGGCAACCCCATTTTCTTCCGTTCTCACTTGATGACATCAAAGTTTACAGATACACAGTTCAGAATCTAGAATGTTTTAATTGTTGCCAAGGAACAGAGAGAGAGAGCTGGTAAATATAACACATGGATGAATAGCATTTGAATATGAACAAGTTTCAGCGGAATATTTCCAAGCGTTTTTGGAGCTCCCCATATTCTTAGCATGAACGACTTGGGAAATTCTTGATTTAATCCTCTCTTTCCTGTGCAAATCATTTTGATGACTGAATTCGACACTTGGCACCTAATGTGAACTTTAAGTATGCTTTTTGTTGCGACAGAGATAAAAATCACTTTTAGAAGATAACTTGGGTGAATTCCAGCTGCGAATTTGTCAGTCCGGCTCAGTATCATTTAACTGGTCGTCCAAGTATGGTGTGAGTAATGCTCTGGTCCAGCCATTCATCCTGTCACTCAGAAATGGGACTAGTCCATCACTACGTCCAGGGACATCCTACGGCTGTCACGATGTGATCAATATTACAGTCAAATACAATGCAAAATATGCACGAAGTTGACGTTTCAACTTATAAGGCTATATTGGGTCACTTTTAGAACTCGATTCCTGTGGTTCGGAAAATGGGGAGCGGACTTTTGATCTAGGCTTTTACCATTGCTCATTCCTCACCTTTACATATTTCAAGGATTCCCTATTTTAAAGAGTAATGGACTCATATCTACCTTGTAGCAATAAGCCACAACAGGCGAGGTTGCGCACAGGACTACCGATCGTGATGGAACATTCTTCTTGACTGCTACTGGCCATATATATATATATATATATATATATATATATATATATATATATATATATATATATATATATATATATATATATATATATATATATATATATATATATATATATATATATATATATATATAAACGGCTTAGCGGGCATCAAAAATATGACCTAGAGAGACAATAAATAGACGTAAAATTGATTGGTAATCCCGTCCCACCAGCCTTTTGTGGACAGATTCCCTACCAGTTTTAAAAGCCCTGTGTCTTGTCCGGTCACCTCGATGACCTATGGCCAAGTGAGCTGTAATACTTTGACGAACTGTTTTGGCGTGTAGGTCTGTAAGTGGCCTGATCGCCATCGCCTTGGCCATGGATAGGATTTCGAGTGTTTCGCGGGCACACGAGGTACCAGGCCTCACAGTATTATCTGTATTGAGCTAGTACTACACAGGTTACCGTTTTATTTATTCCCTTGTTCAACTACGTATAGATGAACTCACTCGAACAGGAGCAAGGTTGTGCAGTGTGTTCGGGAATAGCCAGCACAGTCTGACTTTCGTATTTATATTTTAGCTATTGACAGCGATGGCAGTAGTTAGTTTTTGAGTTCCTCCTGCTTCAACCGAAAAAACAGATTCCGCGCATACCCACCGAGTCACTAACTGAACTTGGACCCTCAATTAATTCTTAACGTATGGGTTTCAAAGTTCAAAAACATGTGAGGATATCTGTTTTACACCTCTGACAATGAGAAAACAGGAAAACTTCCAGCTGTATTTAGATTTTCGGCGTAAATAAGCACAACGTAGTCACATATATTTGTGATCAGGCAAAGCTGTAGTTACCGTAGGTACTGTGGGTGTACATTTGAATAGACAAGAGGACTCTGGTGACCAAAGCAGACTACCATAAATGAGCAAATGTTTCTGGAAATACCACCAACAGTTCTGCCGGAATGATGTGTAATCATTTCGGGATTATCATTAGGACTTCTAAAGTAATGATCTGTAGATCCCGCTTTCGGTCAAACAGTATAATGGCTTGTTCGGCCAACTCAGGAAAAACATGAAAGCTAGCCGCTATCGTCGTTATCAGTATCCAGAATAGAATTTCGAGGTTTCCGAGATGAGCTTATTATTCCTGAATACACTGTACTCGAAATATCAG
This sequence comes from Fasciola hepatica, assembly GCA_948099385.1. Lineage (NCBI taxonomy): Eukaryota > Metazoa > Platyhelminthes > Trematoda > Plagiorchiida > Fasciolidae > Fasciola > Fasciola hepatica. The sequence goes on from CANUEZ040000043.1 coordinate 42,184,805, forward strand.
TCAGCCAGTCAAGCCATGCCTTATGCACCCCTAGAGGTGAATACTCAGTTGTCACATAACCACGTAATATATTGCGAATGGTCTAATGTAAAAGAAATTCAAGGTAGCATGGCCTTTTACTCGAAAATGGTTTGATCAGGCTTGTTAAGGGATGGTGCAGGATAGAGGATTACGGAGCAATAATAAGCATTTGTACGAGCGAATATGCGTTTGTGATTAGCCCGAATTAGGAAAGCAATTGATAAGATCGTTATGAGGTGGGTCATTGGCGTAAGCTAATATTTTTCCGGATAGATTATGGTAAAAATTACAATGGTATGCGAAAAATACCGAAGAAGGTGCTCGTGCAATATGTGCTGCATCTTGAAATATGCTTGAGTAGCCTGGAGATAAGTTTAAAATCCCTTACAAACAGTCTGGGAAAGATCGCAGGGACTCCATAGAACAAAAGAGGTAGGATACAGGAATACACAAAACGCTGAATTTACCACAGTGGTGTGGGGGGATGTTTTAAAAAGTGGCGCAAAGGTTACCTTCCTAACTTTACAAAAATTGTGGAAATATGGTCATACCTTAACAGATTTCGCAATCGGATCACACCAGAGTACTTTACCGAAGTAGCTTGGGGAATGCCATTTGCAATAATGTGTACAGATGGAGTGGATTCTACAATATTCGTGTAACTATCACCTTTTCCAAGAGAGAGAAACAAATCAGTATATTGAGAAGGGTTACCAGTTAGTTTGTGGTTCAGCGACCACTCAGCTATGTTCGAGACTGCTTGCTGCAGGACTGGAACTACAGAGGCACTAGGGCACTGTACACCAGATACTAATTCATCGGCGTATTTGATGACCAATTAGTCGTCGAAAGTGGGCACGATAGATAGGTACGTATAAAGGGAACATTTTGGTAAAATGGCACATTATAAGACACCCAGCTCTGAGGTTGCGAGGGAAGATACCCCAACTCGGTAGCGCGTTGCTGACTTTTATCAAAGCAATCAGATGATCATGTAACAATGAAAGTTTGAACGCCCCTCGCAAAGAGACTGGAGAATAACTTTCCGCTTTCAACACAGCTGAAAGCGCCACTGTAATCCGAATAGAGGATTTTGGCAGCTTCGCTCTTCTTATCTATGGAAGACAGAATGTTGTGGGACATTTAGGCAAGGGCGTCCATGGTGGAGTATAAAAGGTGATAGGCAAACTGGTTGGGACCAGATGAGTTCAATTATGAAATCATCCTTCGCATAAGAAGTTTCTCGAGTATCTTTAGAAAAACGGAGGCGCAACCTTTATGCTGGGGCCCGGAGTTGACTTCCTTTGGTAAAGTTGTTGTCGGAGCCACTCTTCAACCGTCATAGATGTTGTTCTGGTGCAGACACTGACTGAATAACCCAGATAAAATTGGGACTAAGGTGATGCAAGTACCTTCATTATTATTTGAGGTATGCCACGCTGTCCACTAGATTTCTTCGAGTTTAACTTGATCAGCTTTTTTTAAACGTCCACGCAGTCTAAAGTAAAAGTGGGTCTGACTTGCGAAAGTGTCTTTCGTGCCTACTTTGAAAATTGGATGAGTGGCTTTATTTAAACTCTGATCGGGCAATTCTACATCCACCTTTGGCATGCGACGGGTAGATGAAAACCAGCACAGGTGCTTTGACAAGTTCCACGATTCTCAATAGCTTTTGTTGACCAGTAGTGATTAAACACGCATCTCGTTAGGTCTGTTTAACTCTGCCCGAATACGTAGTTTTTAGACTTATATGCTTGTTCCTTCCTTCGGCCTAAATATTTGAGGCCTCGGACAGAAAACAGATGGCGCTTTAAGTGAACGGTCTACCATGAGCGACATCGGCCGTAGCAGAATTTTAAATGACCACTCAGGTGATAGCAGTATGTCGACGGATCCGACTGCTACAATATACCTTAATCAGACGACAATCATTTTTTTGGATCTCGCAAGAGAAACAAAGTCACTTTTCCTTCTCCTGTGTTTACAACCATGGCGATGTAAATAATTTTTGGTTGGTTCTGTTATCGTTCGTAGGAGTAACCTCAATAACTACCTGATCGGAAGTCCTAATAGGCGAACGGTAATTTACTTGAAACAGACTTTTGTTGTTCATAAAAAGTAGATCGAATTTTGCATTTATTCCGTCAGGATAGTTCACAATGCTTAACAAACCCAGCGTGTTTAAACGGTTAGCATAGAATTTATTGGAATCTCTGCACAATGAGGCATCAACATATTTCATGAAAGTTGTGGCGAATGTGTTGGAGAAGTGCTGGAACTCATGAACCGGAAGTGAAGGAGATATATAAGGTTTGCAAGAATGATGTACCCGTGATTACTCAAAAAATTAAGTTGCATTAGTGCACACATGCATTTTTGGGGGAGGTAGAGTGTAGAAATAGTTCTTACACTCGCTTGGACTAACATTCAGTAACGTATGCGACGAACCCACCACCTAGTTTTGCCGTACCAGACAAGACGACCGGTGCGATAACCAGTGATTCCTTCTGGATTAATAATATTCCTGTCGGTATCTTTATGGAGCCAGTTTTCTTGAAGAATAAGGGCTCCTAGCTGTGCTTAATTCCGAGGCTGTATAAGTTCACTCAACTCGGTTAAGCTTTAAACAAGGGAAAGAAAGTTGCTGCTGATGTGAGTTCTTAAACGTACGCAGGCCAAAATTTGATTCTTTAAAGTCACCCTCTATCCCAAGTGGTGTTTCTTTGCATTACCTTTCGTTTTCCGAGGAATCCTTTTCAATTTACAGTGTAATGCTCTTTCAAGGACAGTGATATTCAGGTTATCCTTTGGGTGCTTGAAAAATATGAGGATTTCGACGGAGTATTTGATAGAATTGAACAGGATGGCTTTATTCGAATAACGAGTGCTATGACTGCCGTGTAAGTCTAAATTCCAACGGAGTAGAAAATCCAAATATGAAGTGAAACGTGAATCATGGCCTAATTCCGTGAAACAAAATGAACAGCGCGGCTGAATTTGAGGGCCCCACACAGCAAAAGATGAGACTGTCCACAGCAGAATAGCAAATGATCATGCAGGTATTCTCTCGGATGAATTAAAGTTCAAGGTTTGACGATCATTTCATCGGAAGTCCCGAACAGTCCTCGGTTCACTCACATGCTACACAACAATATCTACACACCATTTTACAAGTAGAAATGATTTAGACCTCCTAGAGTACCTCTCTTACTCGATAATGTACCCGTAGAAAAAGCCATCAACAAATTAGGTTAGTTATCCCAGAACGCCAAAACTGCCGACGAAAACCTTTGAGAGTCAAGCATCTTTTGTGTGAGAAAGGCCTAATTTCATTTTGATGGGAATATTCACCGACAGGTAGGTGGAGTAGCCATGAACAGCACACTGAAGTCCATTTATGCTCCTTCATAGGCGAGAAAACAAAAAAAACACTGTAACCAGCAATAATCTTGATAAATACTCAGTATGGGAAAATCGAAGATAAGTCTTCCGTTGTCTCCAATAAGACAAAGGCCACAGGTTGAAAAAAAAATCGACACAATCCAGATTAGCGTCTACAATACCCTGGAATACGAGAACAAGGCAATCCTTCCAATTTTGCTGCATTACCTATGTGCTGAAATACAGAGGTTCTTTCACCACGGAAACACATAAACGGAACAGTAATTTCGTTTGTTAATGTTTTGCCCCGTAAAGTACAGAGGAGGACCGGTTTAAATGTCATTTACTACAACTCAAAATTATTCGGAAAAAATAAACGACATACTGGTGAAAAACAGTTAACCCCAAAAAGGTTTGTGCTTGGATACGGCATGCCAGGGGCAAATAAATCGCCAGATATATTTATAACAAAAGGAAAGCATACGTACTTACCTAGGTATAAAGGAAATCATGCTGCTGACCGGATCGGACTTGAGTTAAAATCTACCACGGAAGCAGCCTGTTACTCTAAGTTAGGCTTTCCTTTCCCCAAAATCTGCTAGTTGCTTCATAGAAAGGATCTGATAAAGTTTCATACTGATTATTACTTTGATTTATGTTTTTAACTCCCTCTATACTCACAGAGCATAGCGCACACGAATGGTTGAACATCAATAGTCCATTCAAATGTTCGTAATCCCTCCAAAAATCCTGGGGCTTAGCGAGTGCTCAATCATAGGGCACGCGCTCTATCCTGGACATTCAGTTGAACCTTGGCTTCATGTGATCTCGGAATGTAAAATTGTTACGATCTATAATACGATTCATCATACATTATCTATACCTAGTCGCGTAAACGAATAAATATCCTGCCACGGAAATCCATCGATAAGATTCGCTTGGGCCATGGTCATCGTCAAACTACGGTCGGATCTGTGTCTGCTAAAGGAATTCATGACACAAGAGCTTTTGTCATATCATCGGTCAAACACTTTTCTACCACTCTCCTCTTTTGATCCAACCCGTAACATCGCTAAAAGGCAGAATATCAAACAGCTGTTTTATTCACATTAGTGTTATTGCGACCACCACACACAACCGGCCCATATTTGTCTCGCTGTTGAAAGCCCCACAAAAGGTTTGCACGTATGAAATGTTCACGAATTAGGAGGAAAGGTTGACTAACTCACATGCTGACAAGGCTGACTGCGAACACGCGGAACCGATGGCCAAACTCGATTTTGCTCATATTCTAGTTCTTACTTTTTTCAAATTGGTCAAGGGAACTGGATGACATGTGTCGAGAGTTTATCTTCAATGGAAGCTTTGCTTTTTCTAAATAAGGCACTGAAAGCACCTTTAAGCAAAGCGTGACCTTGACAAGAATGGACCGGTGAAATTTACCACCTGTTGTGTGATGTGTACAGCCTCGTTTTCTACGCTTGATGTTGCAGAAAGCCATCTAATCCACATGAAACCATTTAAAAGACACTCGAAAACTCTATTCTGATAAGGTACAAACAATTTATTAGTCTGTGATCATAGGGCCGATTATTTCATTTGTGAAAGTAAGTTCCGCCCTTCGGGACTCTTGAATGGGATGAAGTTTTCCGGATTCATAAAGTTTCGTCTAATCACACCTAAATTCTCAGGAAACGTTCATAATTCAAAATTTCTGTTTGATGACAAATCAAAACTATGGGTATTTTCCTGACCTAGGACTGGGAAATAATACTGTCTATTAGTTAAAACATTAAGCTATCATTCACATAAACGTCTTTTGAAGGCCACAGCAAATATGGTATCGAATGGCATCGTTGATGCAATAGAAATAATGTTGATTTGACTTCTTTGGGATCAACATCATTGACGTCGACTTTCTTGCTCGCATATGATGGTTTCACGTGGCACTTACACAACGCTATCGTTTTGTTCAGTAAGTTTCTTATGAGAAGCCGAACGCTGTTTTTTCTTGACTACCACTGAGACCACCTTTATTTGTCCGGTTTACTCCTAGAAGGCTCTAAGGGCTATCCACAGATGTTGTTTTCTGTAACAACTTCACCCTTAAAATAGCTTCAAAGGTGAATTGACTTTATTACTACTAAGCGATTTTGATACCACAATTTAATTAAAAAAGAAAGCAAACTTTTCTTGTGACTTAGTCAGACCTGGTGTGAGACAGGTTTATTTTTCTCTGTAGACACAGGATTCTAAAACTATAGTGCCACGTCAACAAACTGAACGGTTTTGTTAGTTGCACTTGTTCAAATATACGACCATGTTTTTCTTTTGACCCTATTATTTTAAGAACCAATTCTCTTCAGTCTCGCTCCGGAGTTCATGATCTCTTGTGGCCTAAAGATTTTGCAAGAAAAAAAGAAAAGTGATGTACCTAGTATAGCATCCTTCACTGGTCTGTACACAGAAGGTAGTAGTTGCTCACTATGGACCAATATAAAACCAAATCGATATAACAGAAGGTACCCGGTGAACACGTTGTGCTTAGGCGTACGTACTGTTCTTCTTGAACGCCTATCGATCCAAAGTAGTTATGTGTTTAGTTCCACAGATTTTGTTCATCGACCTTCACCTCTGTCGGTTCTGATCATTAAACAACTTTGGTTCAATCTCACATACCTACTCGAGTATGAAATTCAATATACAAACCAGAGTTTATGAATACTAGCTACTGCTGGCTTTTATGAAAGCTACACAAGAAACTATCTGTGATCATCTCACACGAGGTGGACAACAAACACAGCTATCTTGAAACGCTAAATGCTTTATGATTTGGTTCAGATACCGCCGCTGTTTGCAAGATGGTAGTTCCTAAATTATTGAACTCAGTGGTAACAGTTCACTTTATTATTTTTCATACTGACATAGCACTTCAAAATAATTTTCATCCAGGTCATTTTCACGATGTTTTTGAAAAAAATGAACAGGGGAAATTTGGGGAATTAAGACCAACCTCAAATTCATCAGCAGGGCATCCAGCTTGCACTTGCTTTGCTTGTTGTTCCATTTTTCTTCAGTATAATCGCCTGTAATGATTCCAAGGGGTTTGTGACCCCCGGAGACAGACAATAATATTGTTGTGAATAATTTTGTTCGAAAACGACTGAAATCAGATGTGAGCATTAGGTTTCCAGTTGCTTTGACACCAGTAACTGACCCTAGGTGTGTGTCGCTGCGGACCAAAACCCAGTGCCAACTGCACTAAAAAGGTTCTCACTGGTTCAAAAACTATATGATTCTTCTCTTAAAAGAACTGAAAATATGGTGATAATGAGATACTCAACATTAATTCTAAGTATTGAAAAGGTGATTTTGAGCAGAAACTATTTCCTTAATTTTTTCACTAGCTAATCATTAAAGATCATAAGGAAACCGAACAAAATGTGGATTTCATGTCAATGTTTCACTACACACCTGGCTTGGCAATTGTACCCTCATGCTTAGGATCTGTGTGATAAGAATGATGGTGGACATGCGGCCACGGTGGTTGCCCATTTCTGGGCCAGGCTATTCCGTGCGCACATGACAAGTGGACGCAGACAGATGATCATCTCTCCTATGTTGGCAAGTTGGCGGAGACGGGTAGATCTGGAGGGGTTCTAAGATATTCGATAGACATTATAAGAAGCCTAATGTTGCCCCACGGAAATGGGGTGTAAGAATAGGATGTGTCAATTGCTTAATAAAACACCAATCTGATGATGTGGTCAAATCTCCACATAAAGTAATGCCGTGGTAGTGACCTATGTTCTCACTTTGCCTTGTCACCGGTCACTCTCTCCTCTTCGATCCTAATCAGGTACGTGCTTCAGAGTGAATGATTTGCTTTTTATCTGTCCAAGTCTAGTTGTCCATTTTCTGAAGTGTGTGTATTCTTATATAATATGCGTAGGCTGCTGGTTGCCAACACGCGAAATTGAGGGCCGACGTCAACACTGTCCCCTTTAGAGCATCCACTGTTAATTCTTTTTGCAGCCTTTAGGCCATAGTTGGTAATGGTCACTGCCATTCGGTCGACGAAGATATATGACCTACGTGTTTGGAACGATAGTTAATCATTTATTCAGTCAACCTAAGTCACTCTACCTTACCGTGCTCTTATAATATTTAAACCCGTGTAAAGGTCCCTGATCAACGAGCTTCGTTGAATGGTACTCTTACAGCAGATTTTGAGGGTCGTCTTGGCATATGGGACACTGCATCTCCCCTGAAAAAAAGGTGGTTAATCAATTTCTTGAAAAGGTCGCGAACTGAGCTGGGGTCCAAAAATTATAGTTTTATTCCATGGAGCGTTCAGACTACCCTCATTACCTGATTATTTTTGATCCCTCATAACTGACCTCCTAAGTTCTCGTGGGAATAGTGTTTTCTCATTCACGAAACTGAACCTTGGGTTTCATAAGTTTATTGATCACTAGTTTTCCGCTTGCCATCCGTATGAGTGTCCCATCACCTCTGCTGTAAGATGCAATTTTTGTAAGAGCAAGTGTTATGTCTTTTTTTATTTCCACGGTGAAATGAATGACTTCTTGAACATATAAACTATCTGTTTAAACATTTTGTCGGCCGCCCAACGTACATAGGGTCAGGTCTGTCGTCGCAATAACTTTCACTTGGCTTCACTGTTTTTCAAGTCATGAGCAAACCTTACATATTTTGACCTTGCCTTAAATTGCAAACCGTCTCGTTTTTCAAGGTCAAGAACATCAATTGCATTTAACCATGAAGTGTACCCTTTAGACCATGCGAAATGTCTTTTTCACTTCATACTGGCTTTGGTTTGCAGCAAAACCCCATCCTCAAAGAACTATGCCTAACTCGGTTTTATGAAACCAGTTGTGAAATAAGGATGGTAAAAGACTACGCCTGAGGTTTGTGCACTGGGTATTTGAAGAGGTTTGTGGTTATGCTTAATTATGCTCAGCTTTCTGCCAAACCAAAACAATACCGACGAAATATTTGTCTTTCAAAGTAACTGTATACGTAAACGTGAATTTGAGACTGGTTTGGCAGTCTGTAATCCTGCTGACGGACCATCATATTTGTTTCTACAATTGGTGCTAGTGGTACAGTGTGACAACATATTGGCTCATGATTAGAATAGCTTTGATGTAGCGAAAAGATCTGCTGTCATAGTATGAGAATCGGGGAAAACTTGTGTAGTTCCAAGCAACGCCAAGACCTTGTTGGCATCCCGAAGATGTGACTATTACCTTAAGTTTCTTTGTGAATGGGAAAGTCTGCAGAACAACTCAGATCGGCAGCGAGTTCAAACTTTCCAGCAGTGTACATATTTCACTTCGACGATAATCTTTGATAGATTATCTAATCATCTGTTATGTCAGATGCGCACGGGGCAATTACCGCACAGACTGTGTGGCTAAATATTTACGTTGCCACATTCGGAGGCGTTATTGAAGGTGGTTGATCCGTGAGAAGACAGTTGCCATAACCGGTCTTGTCCTAGGTCACCAGATAGATAACGATTACAAAGCAATTACAACGACTCGTTCAGTTTAATGGGACTGGTCTTCTCCCAGACAACAGAAAAAGATTCGAATCTGGAAAGCGGCCACGGCGCAGGCAGTAGATATTTATTTATCGAGCTCTGATTTTTGCTCTGGTAACGAGCTGGCCAGCGACGGAACTCCAGGACAAACAGCCAACTTTGATAGTCCTGTCACAACGATCAGAAGAGAATCGACTTGAGTATTATCAACAAACTTGAATTACTAGGCTCAAACTCACACAATCATCGTGGCCATGACCTTCAGTACAACCAGTGGATAACTGAATTCACCCGTTAATGGCAGCAGGAAGATTAGGAAATATTGGGAACAACACTTCACTCTACACTTATGCTGTTCTTGAAGTATTCATTGAATTACTCAGGCTGGTCAGAATTACCGAGTCAGCCAAAATGGTAAATGAAAAGATTGCATTTCTAGAGTAACTCACTGGTCTTACCGAGGCTGACATTCACCAAGTGATCACTTGATAAACCTGACATCCATAATACAGTCATTCTATATTACGTAACCTCAAATGTTTTGGAAAATGAATGTGAAATTTTATCTAGATTGCCTCTGTGAAAGTGCTGAGAAGGGAGAAAGAGTGCAGGCAGGCCACTGTTTTAGCAAATGAGATTGTCAGAGCAGCTGCTGTCATAGCTCACCACAGCCTGGTGGTCTACTCGCCGACCAGTGTTACTCATATATTTTCGACTTACTATAAATATGGACACTCATCAATCATGTTTGAATAACGTGCAAGTTGATAGTGGAAAATCCACTAACAAGCTCCGCATTCAACATTCTAATCCATCAGCCGGGTCCGAACCAGCTATCTTCCACTTACAGAACAGCGGTTCTGCCAGCTAAGCTTTTATGATGTGATCAGTCGGACTCGAATTACACACTTGAATATCTCGTGATGCGCGAACACTATCCCAGTGATACGTTGCTATGGTCCTGGTTTTCACCAATAAATTAACCTTGACATTTACTTTCTAATGAACGTACGCAAGCAGCCGGACCAAAGCTGTAGCTGTGAAACCCTGGAATAGTTGTTGAGCCTTATAAGATATTCAATCACGAAGTGGCATCCAACTGACAGTGCCGCGATAGCTCAGCTCGTAGAGTAACTGTCTGTTAAGTCAAAGGTTGCGAGCTTGATTCGATCTCGTTGCATGGACTTTTGAATGAGTGAAAAGCAAGTGGATCTTCCTTTACCGATATAATTCTGGCTGAAAGTTCCATAAATCAAATTTGTTATGGTTAACTTAGAAAGAAGATACGGTGTTTGGAGCGCAGACTGATTTAATTTTCCTATAGTTACATGATGTTGTTTTTGCGATAACTGTCAGCAAAGAATTGCTAATCAGGCCCATTTTCGACGCTTCATCTATAAGACAAAGTAAATTATACTCATAAGTTTCTAAAAAAGTGCTTATGCTGCAATCTGGGTTCTCTAAATGTGTTCTTAGAGAACTTCCGCATAAAATGAATAAATTAGAAATGAATTTGCCCCCTTGACAACAAATTTCGTTGTTTTAGTATTGACGTACATCACTACAGACTTTTTTGAACTTAGAGCCATAAAAATCGATAAGACTAGCGATGTGTACTTGATAGACAGACCCCTTCGAACTGTTTACTGGTACAGATGGCCTCAAAGAAAAAAGAAGACTGCATCTGTTCACAAGTTGATCAGTGAGGTGGTCAAAACTGTTGATTGATCCGTTGGTCTATCTTATAAGAATAATTGATAGATTTTTTTCAAAGAGCAATAGAAAGCACTAAAAAAAGCAACCAATTAGGATTGTTCTGAAACTCGTGGACTCTGTACTGAAGAACAGTAATAAACAGATCGTGTATAAAAATTTTCTACCAGAAATTAAACCAAGTTTTGGTGAAGATGCTGTCTCTGATAGCAATCTTACTTATCCTGTCGACTGTTAGTTTAGGTGAGTATTTTTACCTATGATCACGTATTCGGTTTGAGAATGGTTGAATTAAATAAGACTAAGCTGTTTTGGTTTGGGAAATGAAAGGGCCAAGGGGCTGGTTCTAATTTCCGCGTACAGAAAAGATATTTGTTATACAGATGTTATGGCAAACAGTAGCTCATTCCTTTTATTATTCCACCCCTCCACTCCAATAATCTTAAAGAAGCGCACGCAGGTGATGGCGGTTTCTCTGGTAAGTCAAAGCTTCATTTGTTAGCATCATTCATATCCTAGCAACCAAGCAAGCTTGTATAAGATTCATTTAAAGGGCTTCGTAATATAGTGATCCCGTAACATTTTCTATACATAAGCGAAACTTTTAGTGTTTTCAGCTCTTCCAGATGCTGGTTTTCTCTACCATATCGATGTGTTTCCAACAATTATATGAACACCATATCACAAGATGCAACGTGATCTAAGAAACTGTAGTGAAGATAATATTACAAATTTAATAGGTCACATTGAAGTTGTCGATTGTATTTCATGAGCAAGGCACTGTTTTATCTTACTAATTGAGTTAAACAAATGTATTCGGATCTCTGAATTTATTCCACTAACCTTAAGAAATAATTTATTGGCTAACTGTTCTGACTATTTTATCTCAGAACGAATGTGCTCAGTCAAAAGACTATAGATTTTGACCGAAAGCTCACTTGGCAAACATTTCACTTCGAGAAGTGTGCTTTGGTGAATCAAATTTCGTCACCGAGGCGTTTTAATCGGTGGTAGCATAAGACCATCATATTCCGAATTTCGAGTCTGCTGCAAAGGGTTCAAACACCGCCCGGCTTAGGCCAGCGTCGGTTGTGGACAGTGCTTCACTTTCGCTCAGCTTATCACTGAAAGTGTCTTAACGGGAACTTATTTGAATCTCCGCTCAGTTTGTACGTGGTAGGGTGTATCTTCAGTGTTTTGGGTTCTTTCACTTCGTAGATCCAGAAAAACGAAACAGAACGTTTTACTCAAACACTGATTTGTTGATGCGCTGAGGATTTTTAGTCCAGTTTGCAGTTGTCAACACACATTTTCCATTTCGACAGAACTAACACAAATTTTATATGATCTGTTCACTTTAGCCTTGGCAAGTGCCTTAGGGTGTAAGTTGCCATTTATCTTGCGAACGTTTTTAACTCGAAATTTGAAGTGCAACAAATAATGACAGTTACACCATTCTGTTAGTATAATACAGCTTCATCACATTTGATCTTCGTTTCATTTCGCAGCATCGAAACCCTCAGGATCTTGCTCAGGTTTGCTTCAGACATCCATACTTTTGAATTTTACTTGGTCAGCAATAAATCCTCCAATGCCTAGTGTAATTCGGATCATATACATACTCCAACGAAATAGATCAAGGAAAGTTAGATGTAAGACACTAGCCATGGTTAACTCCTAAACTGTGCTCACATAAAGGTTTGTTCAGAGAGCCGAACTCCCGTGGTCAAATATTAATTAAATTATTTTGGGCCATAATACCAGACAGACCATTCACTATGGGGTTGCGAGTTATCCAGCACCTTATCTCCTTCGTTTACTGGTGGACTCAGTGATTGACTAAATTTATGAATTAATTAATACGAATGTGATTAAATGCATGCATACTTATCCCATAATAAATTTCACATAGATGACTGTTATGGTGGAAGAATGAAACCATTAAAAATATACCCACGGTTCACAACAATCTACAGATTTTACCTGCGTCAACTGTGCTTGTTCGTATCCCGTGCCTTGTTAGAAATTGCAAAATTCAAAATAAGGATACCCAATTGTTTTTGTAGAGGAAGCTTCACAGAAGCGCTAGTACTAAAGATAATTACCAGAGACTCAACCAAAATAAGCCAGAATTTCACACGTTTCTCAAGCAGAACCGCCGAATAATGCCAATATCTCCTGTTTTCAATTTTGTTAAGATCTGATGGAATCATTACTCGGTAGGTTGCCTTAAGCTCTGTTGAATGTAATACTGACATTATATTCGAAATTTTCCAACGACATCTGTTGCTAAGCCCAGTGTTGACTCCCATCAAGTGAACTAAATTCCGAAGCTTTCCTTTAGGGTATCTTTATTAGCTGTTATCCGAGAGATGTTTGAGAAAACATCTTCATTCTGTTGGGCTAACAAAGTGCACCCTAATCAGTATTTTTCTCAAAAGTTCTACAACATACCAGGCTGTTTTGACATTGGGGACTAATTGCTGAATTGTGCTTTAATTGCGTATTTATTTGCTGAGATTTGTCGAAGATATAAAAAAGTCAAGTTATCACAGTTTAACTTTATAAACGTGTATGGGAAAAGTGAACTGCGGCTTTTGAATCAGAAGACAGAGTAGTAACAAGAATAACGCTGTCATTATTACTAACAACAGTATACTCATAAAATAACCTAGATTGACAACTAAATGTATACAAACTGAGTATTGAGCTAATGGATCCTATTTTATGGAAAAAAGCGGCAAGTTATTTCGTAAATGATGCAAAAAATGCTGTCACTGGTGCAAAAAACCAAGAAAAAGTGTTATCGTGATTTGGTGCTGCCCAAAACGAACTGTTTTAGAATAATTCTCTATATCCGCTCATACTACTTTGTATTAGCCAGGTGACGCAACGAAGATGTACACCAAATAAAGGTTGAAAGTATGGAAGCAAAATAGACGATTATTTATCTAAACACAAAATGTCGGGTTGGGATCAGTAAACATGAAAACGTGGATGAACTGAGCAATGCAATCTCAATTTATCCGACTGTGTTGCCGGTATCTTTGAAGTATTTCAATTCTGGCTTTAAGCTCATGCTCACTTAATGGACAGATGAACAGAGAAAACAAACGTATTATTCAAAGGTGAATAGGCAAAGTGGGACTTTGATTACGATTGTGCAGTCAGACGCGATAATCATCGGGTGAATCTCACAAACTGTAATCAAATACTTCCCCAACCACTGAATTTCTTGGTTAAAACACTTAGATCTTTCTGTCATCTCATGAACTAGCCTTTTAACCTAAAGTTAACTCATTACAAGACTCAAAAATGTTTTGCACCGAATGTATGTGGTCATGTACAATCCGTGTCTCTACTGAGATAGTTAGTTTGGATTAGTTTACTGATTCTGCATGTGGACTGGGGTTTTCTGACTTGATACTAAAAACTCCTCTAATAGCACCTGCCACCCATCAGTAATGTAACCATGAATTGTTTGTCTTAAAATGTTCAACTTCAGATTCTGGACGGGGAGCTGGCTGCGACTGCCAATGCGGTTGCAAATCTGATTCGGAGATAGACTGCGGCTGTGGTTGCTGTGGTTGTCAAAACCAAGGGACAGGTTGTGGATGTGGTTGCGATTGCGGAGAACAGAGTAAGTACGGAATGAACCGATATAGCGAGGGTTCTACTGTTCAGATTTTGATCTATTTCATCGTTGCCTGCTTCCACAATGCGCTTATGCGGATGAAATAAGTTTCTTGATTATCTGTATATTCGAATTATTTTGTATCACTTCCTATCTAAACAATAAAACCTTAAATTTTGATAAACACAAGAACCCAAGGTACTACTAGAGAGAATCAACAAAACGTTGCATGAAATAAGTGACAAGCCGTATGGATATTTTTGCAAATCAAGAAGGATAAAGAATTAAGAGACAGTATTATTATCTAACCTTTTAGTTCATAATTAGTTCTGGTGCAATAACTTACACTGTAGTCTTGCGTAGAAATGAGGGTATTAGATTCCATTAGAGTATTTTGTATACATTTCTGTTGTAATTAGAGTACTACATGTATAACTCAAAGAATTGTTTGACGCATTCAACTGTAGACGACACCTTCACACTTAAATAAAAGTTACCATTTGTACAACTTTCGTTCAGTTTGCCTATAATTTCCACTCGCATATCATGAGACTTCAGTTTTCATGTTCACGTTCGTTGGTCACAATACTTCAGGACACAATCACTTTTGTCATTACTTTGTCAGTATGACCACTCCGTCGTAGTGACCTATTTTTATATAGCAACAGCTCAATATATTTTGCTCCCCTTGTTTGGATCCATTTTGATTAACATCCCGGGTAATTTCAATGCCAGTGAATAGTATCATTACCAATATATGGCTATAAATTTGAGTCAAAAGCGATCCTGGCTCTATATAATCTGACCTATCTAATTGTATGTGGCACCAGTTGTAAATGGTTTATTCAGAAAGTAATTCCCATCAACTGTCCCACTCTTCAATCCATCTTGTGTTCCACAAACCGTTTTCTTCCGCCTCAGTGTTACATGGTTGTGAACCACGCCCACCACGAGGTAAGTGCATACGCCATCTAACGTCCAGTTCTGAAAGAGCATCGAGATTGAAATTGATAGCCAAATCAAGTGATTTGAGCTACGGTCAATTTTCTTATTTGTTAGCAATAAACGAGGCAAGCTTATCAGTGCATGATTTTCCGTAAAACGAAAGGATTTCGCACCTATAAAATGAGGTGGAATTCATCCGCATTTTGTAAACTAGAGGTCATGGTTGCTCAATACTCTTTGAGAATTAAGTGGCTATGATTGAGGTCTGTCTTAGTAAAGTCTGCTGGTTGTGAACTAATATTTTTGAACTGTGGACTGGAAGCTGTTTATTGGAAATTGCTAGCTCTGGTGATTTTTCTAACCTGTTTGCCAACGGTGGTTTCATCCTGAGGACCTTTGCTTGATTCTATGCAAAATCACACTTCTGTTATGTAATACAAGCTTCATAATCGGTACCACTTTAAAGTTAGACAACCAAATTAAAAATAACACAAATTGTTCCTGAGGGTCTAGCAGAGGACTGCTCAGGCAGTCCGTGTTCACCTCGACCGTTACTTTACTTCGACCATTAAACTTTACCGTCAGTCCATCCTGGACTATAAATATAGGATCAAAATCGTCATTCGAATTGATCCAAAGGTTCGATTATATCTGTTCGGCGGTCCTTGTCGGTTGTACCAGTAAAATGCCGGGTTTCACCCTTGCTAAAGTCAAAAATTGATGGCCTGGTTGACCGTGTGATTGGTTCACGTATTTTTAAGAAAGACACCTTACTGTCTGTTTCATATTGAAATGACCACTTATTTGATTTTCACAATATTCCTCTTTTAGAATGTCAACCGTTCCCGGTCATAGCTATCAGCCGTGAGTGCACAGAAAAATCGTCATATATTATTATTGCACTTTTAACGTTTTGAAGAAAATGTAATGTTCCTCTCGGCAGACAATCGACCGGCGGTGGTCAAACGGTCATCATAGTGAATTTTAAATTTCATGCTCTTAGGTTCGAGTTCTACAGGTGCAAGTCAATCTTCATTCGACAGCATCTAACTAGTCCAGCCAAGTTCTTGATATAACATTATACCCCATCTTCATAACGAATGAAAAGGTAAAATTAGTATGATTCATGATATTCTTACCAAAGCTGGTGTTCATCATTGATCTAGGTGGAAACCGAGAGCAAAACATTTCCATCATTTTTTCTTTAGGGGAATAGCTATCAGTAATACGTATTACACCACACTTAAAATTTTTTATCTGCATAGCATAACTGCTACTTTTTAAAATGCCTGACCAGAAGCCGAGTGACTAGACCAAGTCAAAATTAAGTGCCATAGGGTTGTTGTGATTAATTACTTTTTCTAAACAACTTTATTAACTACTAGTTGTGGGTTATAATGTTTTTCAACACTGAAATATCTTCGCATTTAAACCTGTCTGCTTTTTCAGAAGCTTCATCAATTACACCAGCATGCTTCTCAAAAGCTTCTGCTGAAACAAGGAAATGTAAGTTTTGTTACAGGAGATTAAAATCTAGGCACTGTTTTCATCCTTTCCACTAGTTCTAGTAAGAAGACAATTTTCATCCGAATCATCTCGGTTTATTGGTAAAAAGACCGTTTATATTAGATATGCGTTGATCGCAATCAAATATTTGCATGTAAACTTATTGGCTCCATTGTTATTGACGAGAGGCTCTACCCGATAGTTGGCCTGGTTGCAACCCCACTGGATGATTCCGCTCCGGTCGGCTCAGACAAATGTTGGTCATCGATTGGTCAATCACCCGGTTTCGCTGATCCCAATCTTGTGATCGATTCTGGGCAAGGGACGGCGTGCTGTCTGCTTACCAAGTGTTCAGTGTGCTGCTCTGCTTCCAACCTTGTTATCTTCATTCTGGACGGGCGAAGGCTTGTTGTCTGACCTCCGAACCCTGGTTTTTATACACTTGTCTGTCACTACCTTCATTGAGGTAGTGGAAATAAAGCAAGAACTTTAATAGATCGATGCAACTATTACTTTTCTTCTTTGTTCTATACAGAACCCGACATTTCAGCCATCAGTTAAACATGGTAATATATGAATAGGAATTGAAGCCTTGAAGGGTATTCATAACTTCATAGTAAAAAGTCCGATAAACAGGAGAGGCTCAGAGTCATATGAGGAGATTCGTCAGTCTACCAAGTTGAATAAAAAGCTCATTTTGAGGCTGCCAAAGAGATCATTATGAGAGCTATGTTCGTATAAAGTTCTCAGTGGAAATAATTTATCTGCTGCATGAAACCCTCATTTGACGTAGCCAGTTTGTTAGAGAAATAGTATAGGTTGAAACGAACAATGTTGTGACGTAATCAATGGATACGATTTTGTCACACAACAACATTTCCGTTCAAATTAAAGCTAAAAGTATTTGTGAAACATTTTCATTATTTTCACAATGGTCTCATGCACAAATATAAGAGTTTGAGGAGGAACAGCTGGAAATAATTCCGTATTAGGCCTGATTTCTAGACAATTTGTAGACCCTTTCAATCCTTTCCATGTGCCACGAAATTTTCGCAATAAAATGACCTCTTGCCTAATCGATAGTGTGTCCTACTTATCTTGTCTTTTTAGTGGTCGCATACGTGGAAAAGTTGGCCCATGAAGCTAGGTGTACCAAAGTTTGCAAAGGTGAGTGAGTCATTTTTAATGAACTTTTGCAAGGATAGATATTTTATATTTCAAACAGATTTTGAAGATCTCACTAGCTTTCCATAAACCTAATCATTCTAAGTGATGAATTTACTCCTACAGCACTGGACGGCCTAATGAACTGTAAGTTTCATCTGGTGGCTCTTCTATCGAAATTTGTTTGATTATAAATAAGACAATGACAATAAATGAGCTTGTACCCCGTAGTCATTTGATGGCAGCGGACTGTTACTGGGTTTGAATGTGGGTTATGACATTTTGGAAAGCACTGTCCGCTGATGGTCTTTTCGAGAGGATTTCAGGATAACGGAACTCAGCAGTTAACAGACGAGAGGGTTTTACAATTAAGTCTGAACAGGTGTAACTGATAACGTGCCACAAAATCCGTATTCCGATTTATTTATGGCAGCCCATGGAATCCTGAAAATACGTTCAGCGAAAGCACTGAACAGTCCAGCACAGCGTGCTTTACGCAATCGGTGAAAATTGACTTTTAGGGCGCATGAGAAACGGGCAGTTAGCTGATTGCAGTTAACTTGTGATATTTGGTTGAATTATAAATTTGGGTTGTCCACGTATAATCTCCGATCATTCGTTTTAGCACGTTGATGAATTCGCTTAGTTTTTACACAGTCACTTTCACGGGTTCATGCACTAGCTTACAGGTACCTTCGATTCCCCTAAATTACTGCCAATTTCCGCTTCAGATGCGCAGATTTACTCAATGTTGTTTGGGCGAAACGTGAATAAATTCAGCACCGGTAGAAGTAAGTGAATAGGTCAAACCTCACGTTATACTGATGAGAATCATTTCTTTATTGAGTTTTACTCTATTTTTTTATAATTGTTCAGTTTTCTCTTATTGCGAGCTACATTTCTGAGATCAGCTTCAGTTCTAATTGTTGATTTTGAATGAGCAAGATAAAAGCAAAGAAAAGAGTTAAGTATTATTTTTCTCCTTGAAAGTAATCAGCTTTTTAACTGACTGTCTAAATTGAATCTATCAAGACCGATCGACGGATCAAATATGCCTACTGATGAAAGCATGATTTGATTGCTCTAAGGCTCTCCCTGTTGTCGCTGATGATATTCTTTGCTAAAAGCCCAACCGACTGTCAGTGCATCACTTGTCCATTTACAGCTAGTTGTTCTCGTCCTGTTCTGCGCATCAACGAGGCTATTTTGTCATGTAAGTTGTGAGAATTCTTCCCAGTTTAGGGATTTCTTGAGTTGTTCTTTTATCACCAGTAATGTGGTTACAATGAATTAGAATTAGAAAATTCGTTGATAATTTTGTGCATATTATAAATAAATATCTCTGGTCTAAGGAAGTTGAATTTTACTTGGGTTTTAAGGATAGTACCGCTTATAATTTCTTCACCTGTGTTTATGGGAACTGATAATACCCTAATCAGTACTTTTCAGCGAGATGTTACGTTAGATTGATTCGCTTCCAATATCAACCACATCATGAGCATTTTACCGATTCTTTTAATTAGCCATTTCAAGTATGGCTCGCGTTGCCAAAAGTCTGGACTACCAGATGACAGTTGCAGGTGAGTGAATGACTTCGTTCGCCTGTCAGTCCTGATCACTCTTAAATTGCTCGTCCAAAAGATACATTTTTTGATCTGGCAAGAAAGCGCTTATAGGAACAAGTCCAATCTATCATGAAGAATACGCCTCGTTAACCGGAATTTCTAGCCCACTAAAAACAAAAAGGAATGTTAGAGCCTCGAAAAGCAAACTGCTGTTTAAAGCAAAGTCCCTTTAGTTCAATTTGATCGTGAAATATCAGCTAACAGACTGGAAACCTTATAGAACAAACCAAATCTTTAATTCAAAATAACCGAATAATTATTCTCAGTTAGTACTTGATGTGACCTTATAGGAGACTGAGAAAATGACTTTTGTGAAGAAAATATTTTTATTTGTTCTGCCTGCAGCCGGACTTTTGATCCAAAAATCTCAGTTCACTCTCATTGTTCATTGTGAATATGACCTTTTCTTACTAACCATCATTCTTGCACCTTTATTTAGTACATAGTAATATCAAAGTACTTCTGGTAGGGAATACAGTTGATCGCTCGATTTGCCAAAACTGGAAGCTCTTCGAGCACATCAAAAAGCCAACCCGAGAAGCCGAAATAATCCGCCTGATGGCTTGACCGTTTGGTCGTCTGTGGAAGTAATCTTTTGTGGGCATATCAATACGTAATTATTAATACGCATCCACATATTCGGGGTCTGTAAAATAGTGCCTAAGAAAGATAAAAGCAAGCAAACGGACACTGAAACCGAATTCAAGATGTTGCTGGTTTCTTGTTATAAAGATTATGCTTGTGGTTAAGCCGCGCTTGTTGAATTTAACAAAAGAAGCGATGTTATGCATACTAGATAATGCACACTTAGGTTATATATTGTTACAATTCTGTTATCATTCTCTCTACTTACAGGAAATATGAAATGCGATCAAGCTTCACAAGTTATTACAAAAACTGTCCAAAGTAAGTTAACACTGAAACATACACACAGGCTCAAACGTCGAACCAAAATAAGTACACTGTGTTAGTTGCGCAACTATATGCGACATTCGAACCCGTGTAAGAATTTAACTTCTTCCATTTAAAATTTTACGCATTTCAGACTACGTCCAGCTCTTGGGAGTACTGATGAGTCACGTGACAAACTACTTATGCTCCACCTCAAGTAAGTGGTGATTGAAAAGTGATTGAAATCGTTTCACGAACAATTATTTCAGAGGTTTCACACAAAAGCTGTTGACAGTCTTGTTATTGCTTTAACTGGAAGTTGTATACCTTAAATCATCCGCTGGTCCACCTCTTCTCTATTGATTTTTTAGGAATCGTATCCAACGATCAGATTCTGATGTCTGTCGACAATATCGCCTTGATATTTTTGCAACGTACGTGTTCCGATCCTACCATATAAATGCTTTTCTTCAACAGTTCGCCCAAGATAATATCGATCACATCGCGTTGTAATTTCCTACCATTGTCATCCCGATTACCGTCGTTGTAAAACTATGCAGTTGCTGCCTGAACAAAGTGCTTTGTTAGAACTGTGATCCACATACACTTGAAGGAAAGTGAGACAATGAAGGTGTACTAAAATGAATGATAACTGCTGGATTGAGCGATGGATCCAAACTTGCACGTCAGTAAATCAGTACACTGCTCAAGGGCCGATTGCAAGCTTCATTAAGGAAGGAACTGAGACGACAAGATGGTTTGTTACGTAAATTGGCTCTAATATACAGAAGAGTCGGAATAATAATAACTGTGCATGCAGCAGATTGTGAAAGAAAATTGAAGTTCAGCGGAACCTGTAGTAAAAAGAGAGAAACCTGTGTGATAGGCCCAGAATGAGTGCAGGACAACCAGAGAGGTCGACAAACCTGAAAAAATGGAGAATCCCGTGAAAATCACGTTTACCTGTTGGTCTCAGCTAATGCTTTGGCCACTGACCAGCAGTGGTAAAATTTAAGCTGCTAACTTCACATACAAGAGACAATGTGTTAAGTGACTCACTTGACAACAGTACTCAATCGCAAGTCTTCGTACAAATTTTTCTTGCAGTTATATCCACGAAACGTATTTTCTGTTTCAGTTGCCCCGTCCACTGCCGAATTTTTGAAGTCACCAAGTAAGTGTTTCGATCCCAATGAAAATAGAAATTTTGGACACTTGTGCGAAATTGCTTCAGGTCCACATTAGCTGAACTAGTAGTCATATCGGGAGTCCTGACCTTTGGCATATTAATTTTCAGGTCGATGCAGCGAGTGCGCCTACCACCAGTCAATTGGCGCGTTCCGGAAACATCTTGAATGTAAGATTATATTTTCACACTTTGGTTTTTGAGAAATTTTGACGGAAAGAACTTGTAAAACTGACAAAATTTTCACTAAAATAGCCAAAGATAATTTTATCACTTGACTGACTGATTGAAAAACAAGTTGGATTATCGGTTTTAGTCTTTTCTTTACCTGTTGAAGAATGCGAAGTTCAAAAGATACAATCGTTGCATTTCTTCTCTGATTCAAGACATGAGCATAGTAGCCCGAGAACTCGAGGGTAAGCTTTTTATTTTTGTTGATAAAAGGCCAAATGTTTAGCACTTGAGTGATGAAAAATTTGCAAGCAGAATTCGTTCTACTTCTCACTTGTTTTTTTAGGTTCACTTGAAAAACAAACTCTATTAGGGATCATGTTGAACTGTTTGGTTGATACAAGTGCCGTACCTGGCTACAGTTTACTTGTAAGGGGATTTTTCTGGTCTTCATAGAGCTTATTAATTTGTTGACTCTACACTTGGGTCCATCTTTGCTCGACAAGGCAAGTGTGCTGGATTATCAAACATTTCACTATTCCACATCAACATAGTTTTCTTTCCTCAAGACAAAACCAGCGGTGACTATCAACGGTAGTATTCACGCGAAATCAATGGAGAAAAATGTATTTTAACCGTTGGTGGAGGTTGCATTTAAGGTTGGGGGCTGAGGCATTCCCGTATTTTCCACCCACGGCAAAGGGGATAGGTGATGAACAGTTTCTTTATAAAAACCCTAAAACTTTGAGCAGCTTCCCATAAACATTTCCGGTGTGGAAGAAGAGCATGAGTAAATCTGAGTCATCCTCCATAAAATTTTTCTAATTTATGCATCAACAGTGTGAGCGGAGTGGGTTAGTATCAACTAGCCCTGATAATGACGACAAAGTGGTCGCTAATTTATATGTTAGGTGTAAACAGGATACAGAAGGGAGAGCATTTCCGAGGACCTTTACTCAACTATCCATATACTGCTTACATCCCGTTTAAGTAATCTTTCAATGCAACTTTCAAAAACCCTGTTGCTTAATATACAGTTGGTAAACTCTACTTTTCGGTTACTTTTCTGTGCAAAGAAGTCAAAATGACCTTTAGCAAAATGTGATGAAGTGAACTTTGTTGCTGCAGGAAAAACAAAACTACTTTCTAGCGAAAGTGGGTGTCTAACGCTTTGTTTGCCTCTATGGCCAGAACCAAACTGACAGGATTCTTATATTGTCAACATGGTTTGGCGTTTTGATGTTGATAGTCTACTGCGTTGGGATGACTCTGGTACCATAAACTGTAAAGAATCCTCCGGCTAAACATGGTAATTCTCTTCACAAACTGGGAATGCGAGTCACGAGTTGGAATTCCTAATTTCAGCTAGTATGTCGGTTTATGAGACCTGTGTTCTCCACAGTTTTCCTGAATCCAACAGTAATGACTCAGTCACTTGACGAGCTAACTGCTTGTCCTTCATGACTGAGCAGATCGCAAGAGTATGGGTTCACACATCACCGAAATGCAGCAAAGTTTCGTCAGAAGTCCGCCCGTCGGCACTTGCCCAAATATCAGGTAAAATTCAGGCAGACGCAGTCGCAAACAACAAGATAACAGGTCGGTAGAAAGTCAACAGATCCCCGAAGAGCTGTTGTTCGTTGTAAAGCCGTTTTACCAGTCCAAATGGACGTCACTCGATGCCAGCGTGAATCAATTAATATGTGGCGCAACGGTACGTGACAGTCACTCTTACAACCTATAAAACCTCTCCATTTTACGGTAACAGTTCCAGATAAGCCGAAAGGCACAAAAGTCTTCGAACTAAGGCCATGGAGATGGAACGGAACAGAGATAATAATCTCGCAGTAATCGATAACCACACCGGCTCTTCACACAGAGGAATTATTCTTTCCTTCATTTTTAGTATCCAGATTATCTTGATTTTTGACTGAGTCCTGGTTTATAAGATCGGGTATTTCGTGATGTCTTTTCGATACTGCAAACGTCTCTACGCAGGGGTAATTTCCGGAACAAACTTCCACTCTTCTAATTATTTTACGCAAATAAATGCTATTCGTATTGATAGACGAGAATATAAATTTGTGGAATATTCTCAAGTTGGAATTCGGAATGACAAACAGAAATAAATAAATCTGTATTTTCGATTGAAAAGACAAACACCACTGATTGATTCGTTATGGTATTGCAAGTTCAAAACCTTCAAACCTCAAAAACAGTATTCTTTGTTCTCTTTTAGAATGGCCCAGGCGACAGTTACAGCTTTTATCAGTAGAATTTTGCTTGAAACCTAGAGGACCTTCCCGGTTATCTATCCTAATAAACTCACCATCCAGGAGCAATACCAGAACTAGTTCACATGCAACACCAGAGCACAGTGACACCAGTAGCAAGATGTCTGTGTGCGTACAAACATATCAATGCAGAGTTTAACTACTTAACTATAATGGTAGTAGAAGATCAGATTTCACTTATCGTGAACCATCGTACAGGGATGAAATAGCTGTGCAATTCTTCTATGGTTTCCAGGGGTAAACTGAACTTGGATACTGCCCACTGAATGATATTAGGTAAAAGTTAAATTCAAAGCGTCATCCGGCAGTGCAAAGTCATTAAGAGAATCTTGCTGTAGGGCACATGTAGCATCTTTATTCGCATAGAAGGTAATCCTTGGACGAAACTGCTGCTTTTGTCTTCGGGCTTCACTTAATTTTTACCTTCTTATGGCTCATTAAAGCCTCAGATTCTCTAAAGTTATTGGTTTGCTACGTGGATCTGATGGTGTAAGTAAATTTCAAAACAGGCCGCTTCAGTTTGTTCTCTGGTACTTGATAACGGAAGACCCCTGAATCTATTGTGTTTATCGGCATATATTTTTGCGTCGAAATTGTTTGCGTTTCATCCAGTAAGGTCTCAAAAACTAAGATCTGTGCTGTGACACAGAGTCTGTAGAGATTTCGTAATTATTACCGAGAGCTTTCAGATGCTCATATCAGTTTTTATTTTCATTACAGGATCTCGATCGAAATCGCTGAAGACTGCTCTGGCCTTGACAGAACATTTTCTCATGGGTAAATAAAAATACATATATTTGTAGTACAAAATCACTTGATTCAGAAGGACTAAAAGCAGACTGATTTTCCCAATCAATGAATGACATGAAATTATTCCCAGTATCGGGAAATACAGTCATCTCTTTCGACGTTACACTCTGAATAGCAGAAAGCGCCCACTGATTCATAGAAGACAATGCTGGAAGAAGGAGAGTCTTCTTTTTTATACCAGGTCTTCATATTCATGGCAGTAGTTATCCGAGGGTAGAAATCTGACAATATACAGCGGTGACTGAGTGAGTTTGCGACAAATCCTTTGTCCTGTTGACTTTCTGGAATCTGTATGTCTTCAGCACTGTGATGTGAACGGAAGTGTGTGAATTATGTGACTGCAGGATAGAGGATGACATGTGTTGTACTCCTTCCCATACATTGCTATGCACAAAAGTCAGTTGTCCATTAAATCCTAGTACATTCCCGAAATTATGTTCTCCAGAAAAATTACTCGTTACAGTCCACTTCAAAGGTTGCGTAAAAAAGTGAAACACCATTAATTTCTTTACAAAAAAGGAGTTATGTTCATCATGATCCATTCACAGTGGTGATTACAATCTTGATTTGCTCTCCTGCACGCGTCTAGTGATGACGTACGAAGTCAAGCTGAATACTTCTGACAATCACAAAGGATATCGCCGCATGCAACCACGTAAGTCTTGTTATGAATTAATTCGTTTGGCTGATATGTTTTGTCTTCGAAATGTGTTACAGAATTCTTCCTTTCAGTATATAAGAGCAACTGAACGGAAAGCTGATGGTCTTGTAAAACATCACCGTGATCACCTTAGTCTTGTGTGGTTTAGGAGTCCGAAAACCTGAACACTTATCCTCATGTCTGCAAACGGAATGGAGTGCTACGCGATTCTCCTTTTAAAGTTCCCCAGTAAATGTTACGGAGAAACCTTTGGAGACATATTAGAGGCCTTGCGAAATTGCCGCTCAAACCCAGACAAGAGTTCTCACTTTAGAAAACACAAAATCTCTGCTTGATAAGCTGTGGATCAACAAAGGGAATTGAAGTATTTTTCTCAAGTGGTAATCATTCGACCGGATAGAAAACTGGTTTGTACTTGGCTACCGAAATAGTAAGACCGAGAGAGAGAGAGAGACAGCTAAGGATAAAGGATGTGAAGGGTCAGCACGACTTCCTACTGGAAGTATATGACTGGTAAGAGGGAGTGTTTCAAACAACTCACCTTTGAGGTCTCCTAAGGATAAACTTCCATATTTATCTCTATACCACTGTGCAGTCTGACGTGAAACTTTACAAATAAGTCTGAAAAAACAACCAGGGGAGGCGCACAGTTTTCACGCGCCAAAATGATATGAACGATTGCGAATCTTAAATCTGACTCGAGCGTCCCATTAGATAGTGGAAATCGCAACCTTTTCGTGGTGATTCGCGTATGTTCGGTCTAATGCACGACTATCTGCAATGTACCACTAAGATATTGCACTTACTAACTATTCCAATGGGCGACAATGGCGCAGATTGTAAAATGAAAGTGGGGCTTGGAAAAACTGCATTGGTAACACTTAGCCTTATTTATGGGAAGACAAGAATGTATGGAAGACTTTTGGAAAGAGGAAGTGTTTGAATATTCACCAGAATCAGAAAAGAGACTATGTAAGTGCCAAAGCAACAGCGTTTACAGAATAGAGAAGGGAGTAGTTAAGTTGTTCATTTAGTTTGGGATAAGGTAGGGGAAAAGGATAGCGAATTACAAGGCCAAGACGTTGATATCATTGGTCTAGGTCTTTGTCTTCCTAATCTAATGCATTGTTTTCCGTTTGCAACATAATCACTCCGTAATTTATATGTCGAGTGGGGTAGATACTTCAAGTAATCTAATTTGATGGAGTGAGCTAGGTACATATTCAGATTACGATACGTAATATAGAAATGCAATAAAAACACGTGTATGAATTCATGTTTTTCGAATGAGGAAAGATAAAAGATTGGTCTCGTAAAACTTTAATCACTGTTTTCTTAGTAAACATACATTTAGACTTCGCATCCAACCGGGAAAAGCTGAATGATGCAGTTAGAGAGTGTAAGTCAGTAAGAGATTATTGAGTTAAGCGAAGAGCATGGGGGTTTGAGGGAACCAGGTGGTTAACTGAATAACTTCGGTTGAAAATACTTAAAGGCTTCAACGGAAATATTATCTTTCAAGTGGTGTTCAGTGGGTTAGTACCAGATGGAAAACACGTTTATCCGCCTCTGCGTACTGATTTGAACCGTGAGTCATCAATTTGCATTAGTGTGAAACAATTATGCTTTCTGAATATCAGTTATTAAGTGTAAACCAGTGCGAACCCCACGAATTTGGCTTGACGAAATTATGGTAGCCAATCGACATTATTCTTGCTATACTGAACCCATATTTTTTACTTCAGATAACTTGGATTATACACATGAAGTAGCCACGGGTAAGAAGACCAAAAGATATAAAATGTACTATTTTGCTACAGATAATAAATAATTTTTGCTGGTTGTTTTATTGGCAATTTGTTCAAATGTAATATTATGTACATATTCGTCTGGAAAGAGATTTAAACCACACATTCTTGAATCAGTGCAAAAATAGCCCTATAACTTACACATTTTGCGCAATAATATAGACTGTGTAGTCGTTCACTAGCAGATTCTACCTCGAGGTGGTCCCTCAAATGATTATTGACAGAAGTAATTAGTTTTACTTAATGATTTGGCGTTATTACTTTGCAGTTTTCAAGACCAAAGACGAAATGCTTAGAGGTATCATGGACAGATTCGACTCTCAATCAGGCGGTTAGTTTCATTTGGCAACCGTTTCATTTGTCACTTTTATTCACTCGAAATACTCAGTTTGTATAAAAATTCTTGGATAAAATATTTCAATAAATACATTGAATAAAAAATTTTGGTTAAATTTATTCATCCGAAGTTGCTTCTTTCATCCTCGTAAGTAGAAATATAGATTTAACCTAGATCACAGAAGTAACTCCAAGTATTTATCTAAGTAAAACTTTTACATCTGCTACGTCTCGTGAGAATATATTATAATCTATTGATTATTTTGGTCTATCACTGCTACCCAACTGCACAGCAATGACCGATAAGGAGATTTATCGCGAGAAATTTACTCAGACCATTTTGGCGGACATACAACGTAAGTCTAATTTTGTGCAAGATAATTTGATTCACAACTGAATAGCGTTTACCTAGCCCAAGCATTCTCAGTGAGGACTTGGTTGTGCGAGACATGAGGTTCTAAAATAAGTGTTTTCCGAACACTCGACCATAAATAGCTTGATTTCGGCGTCATTAGAAAAGGTGCAACGATAATTAATATGCTTGTTACATGGGATTTGGGGCAGCGAGTGCACCAACACCATGTAGACACGAAATTTTCACTTGTTCTCATCATGATAGTTGTCTTTTTTCTTGTTCTTTTATCATTCCAACTCGAATGTCTTGAAAGTGTTGTACTTAGCCAGTTGTGATACAAAGAACACAAGCTTCTTTGGTACCGATCTTTCTGAGATCGTAACTGGGTGATTCCAATTATCTCATGTGGTTAGTCGAATCACTATCAAACAAGTTCTGAGCCAACGTTTGTAAAATATCACTCCGATATTCTAGATTACGCAGCTGAACTGGATTCAAAGGTGCTTCATATTTTTTGCCCGGAACGCCATAAATAATCGTTTCCCTGGGTCACATGGAAACTGTACTATTTCTTGAGATAAGCCGTTGACGAATTCCTAAAAGTTCTACCAAAGCAAATATCCCTTCACTCTACAAAATCTCTATCAGCACAAGTTTTGACGTTTTTGGCTCTCAGTTGTTATGAAAAAATTACTGAAACAACTTGACTGAATTGATAATCAAGTAATTAAGTGGGCTGAAATGTATGTGTTTGTTCTCCATGTGTACTTTTAAAGTTCCACACACCTGTAGGCATTCTATTGTCACGAGGCATATCGTCTCTTTTTTTCGTCTTCTCTAGTGTTCGAAGCCACAACCAAAGTGATGTCGATGGGAGACAGTGCACAAAAACTGGCTGCAGGTCCGTTTGGGTTTTGATCCTTTGATCACCAACTGTTTCTACGGGAACAAAATTGACCATGGACTTTCTAGTGGTCTGTAGAACAAATAATTATCCAAGGAGCATGAGTGCCTACCTCATTCTTTTATAGTATAACGGACTCAAAACGACACCAAAGTAATAAAATTCAAACCCATTAGTTGATTGCATTATGGTGATTAGCAGCTTCGGAAAAAGTCAGACTAAACATCCTTTATTGTGAACAACAGGATGACTGCAAGACAAGACATGTGGGTGGGACGCTTCTATTAATATATCTAACAGAACAGCGCTCTTTACAACAATCATATTTCTTTGTATCCCGGGTGATTTGTGTGTGATCCTCTTTGGAGTCACTGGTTTGAAGCCACTGTTGTGGAGTAAATAAGCTGACCTGCAATCTGATATTCACTTGTTCACATTGTGATTAGCTCGTGAAAAGTAAAGATGTTGCAAAAGCAGTTAGGAAATAGGGCTATTGCTTTCATTCCTTTGTAACAACTGGAGAGTAAGTAGTATTGATCAAGGGCAAAAGGGTACAGTTTTCTTTTGCGCTTGACTTTTAGTTATTTACAATTTTATTTATCTGCTGGCAAGAAAAGTGAATGTAACGCATTTAGTTGACTAATTAACTTGTTGACTAGTGAAGCTGTCTCTTGGGAACTGGTAATAGTGACATGTGCTAGTATTTTTTGTTTACTCCCCATTACCATTCACTGAAACTGTTTGAAATATCCGCAATCTTTCCTCCCTTATTCCCCACAGATTTGCACGTTCTGACGCAAGCAGCCATAGTTGAAATGAACACCGCAATGAGTAGCTCAACCAGTATGTTATTTCGTGATCACAGCAGTTCGACACGTTTTATCCCGTACAATCATTCAAACAATTGATCATTTCCAAAGGAAAAAGTCAAACTTTGCTTTGGGAAATAATTACTTCCGAAATGAATGCATTGCTTCCGATTTGGATGCTGTTTTGGTTGTACGGAAAATCGTAATAAATGTTAGTCTGCTAAAGGAAGAGCAATTTAAGGAAAAATAAAGAAGAAAATGCTGAAAGGAAGTTTGCTTCTTTTTGATATTTCTTTAGCTTGCCATGCAAAAAGGTTATTAGCAAAAGGAGTTGAATTTCCTAACCGAAAAAATATGCAAATGATGCTGTTTTAAAAGGAAACATTTTTTCACATCACAACAATAACTGTATTTATATCCAAATTACTCCAGTTTTAACATCAAACATTTCTGTGTTTTGAAATAAAACAGGCCTTTCTGAGGATGAATTTAGATTGCACACTGACATTGCGCAGACAGCAACCGAATGTGAGTCGGAACATTTTGAGAACTATTTGCCGAAAAACATTCTTGCTTATTTGGTCTCTTTTCTAATAGCACCGTGTACTACGTTGTTTACCAGAGGTACTTTCTATCCTTTGGTCATTCCAACAGACGCTGTTCGTGTGCTCGGTTTGATCCGTTACGCCAAAGTGGAGGATATTCAGCGTGAATCAGGTAATAGTTCTAAAGGTCGGTCATGATTTAACAGTTTACCTTGGGTATATAAAATAGATCACGGTGTGGCTAAATGGAAATATTCTTTCAATGTCTGTTGAAAAAGCGAGACAACAATCTTCTCGGGGAAATCATTTTGATCTACACCGATCTTTGATCACGTAATGTGATGCTTTCTCAGCTCAAATAATCATTTTTTGTAGCTGATTTTTAAAATGATTTGAAATTTGACTCCAGCAGTGGATAAACTGAGCTTTTCCAAAGAATCTCATCTATGTTCTGCCTAGTGGCATAATAACTGAAAAACAACATTATGGAGATTCGACATTCATTATACGGCAAACCAGTATTTAAAACAAAAAGGAAATCATTTTGGGCTTTATTATGGAGAGTAATATGCTTATAGTCAGAAGTACTTGGAAAATATTCTCAAAAGAGCAGTTGCAATGTCGTCCAGAGGCATGTACCAGTGACTTCCAAAACATGGACTATTCACTCAGTATTTGCATATGGTTCTTGGCGATGCATTGCGAAAAATCAGGCATGCTCTATGGTGTGGTCCTATTATTGGTCAGACCACTGATCGTATAATTACAACGCCGGAAACTTTATTGATTGGACCTTCCACACCGACTACTATCACACACGCATATACGCACGTACGCAAGCAAGCACATCGCTGCGACTTCACCCATACCGCGGACTGCTTGCTATAACCAATCAGAATTTGACCGTGAGCCATACTTGCTTGCTGATTCGTCACTGCTGAGCGGCCCTGCTTGCCGCACTCGATGGCATGTACAGCTCGCTCTTGCCTATAGAAGATTCACTAGTTTGCTTGCTTGCTCGTTAAAGTACGTGCCTACTGATACTCTAATAAACAGATTTGCTGCTTACTGTTCTCCCTCAATTACGAATACAACACTATGTACGGTTCGAACATTTCGAGATCCAATCAATTTCTTTAAGTTGATTTGATCTTGGTTGCTCATGTTACACAAAATAGTATCAGCTTAAACAATAAATTTGATCACAAATATATTGAGTCTAAAAGGCATAGTCTGCTATTGATCACCTGGGTTTGTGAGGTCCTATTGCCAATAAGATACTTACTGGAATATTTGTTCTTCCCTTGAATTATCTCTCTAGGAATGAAATATTTGCACGATGCCCTGACAACTTCCGGAGCTAGTAAGACAAACTGTGAAATGAAATACTTCCTTTTTAGTCATTTGGAGTTACAGTTTATGATATTCAGTAAAATTTGCCTTTTAAGGACAACAAATCAGTTTCTACGATTTCAGTTCAATTTAAAAGAGAACACAACTTTACTTGGATCACGTATGCATGCAAATGTAGTTAACAAAACACAGCTGTTTTATCCATCAGCCAGTTCGCTTAGGTTTGATAAAGAGTATGCACACAACATCTCTGTGCGCAAAAACGTGTACTGAGGCGAACACGGACAGCCTCATCTGTAGTTTGTGTACGACAGCACACCAGACTGAACAGCCAATCTCTTAAGAAAAGCACTACTTCGAACGCATTCACGGTGTGATTTATCTCCGTTGGATAGGTGTAGGTACACTAAGTATGAAGCGAGCTTATTGGAAAATACGTTTTCTGCGGACAGATACACTGTACAACACTAAAACTTATATTTGTAAACTCGATTTCTACCATTCGTGATATAACATGACGCAAACAGATCGGTTAACTTAAAAGCCCCGCATCGATTTTCTCCATGTTCACACAACAAGTGTGAATATTTTCTGGTTTACCAGTGGACAAGCTTAGCTTTGATCCTTTATCCCCTCATTTCCAGTAACGAACATGAAACGACAACACTGCAATAAAACACGAGGCGCTTGAATGGTGGACTGGGAAATTTCATCCAAGCCTAATTTGTCAGTAATTGTGACATAGCTTTTCACTCAAATGCCACGCGATGGAAGACTTTGGCAGATGGTTGGACCGTGATCTTCTCTCTCGTGTTAATGACTGGTTGCTCAAAGTGGTCATTTGGAGTGACATGCTAGTTATCGTATTATGACCTATTTGTGAAAATTCTTGTTTATATTTACCTGGATGTTGAAACTGTGATATAGGTTTCTGTCCCACAGTTTCACTTCAATTGTAAAAGTTTTATTAACCCTGAACTTTCAACGTTTTTATTTCGCATTATAGCTCCCAAACATCGGCTGCTTGCACGTTTGGCTATGGCAAAAAGTGAGTTTCTGAAGGATCTAAGTTTGAAGAAGATCGTGAAAAGTATATCACGACAGTGGTACCAAAATTAATGAACTCCGCGACCAAAAAGATGGTAAACAGATCTGTGTGGACTGTTAGTTAGAGACAGTTGCCATGAAATTTAAATGGTGTTCAAGTAATGCAAACTATTTTGATTCAAGCTAATGGTATGATACACTACTCGTTGTATATTCCAGTATGGTGGCCTTCATTTGACCGAATGGAAACATAACAAAGATTATTCTCAGAAGTATACACTCTGGCTTTGAAAGTGGTAGAACAACTAAGGTAGTGAATAATAAAACTTTTATTGTTGTCTGAAGAAACGCCAGAAAATTCATTTAAATTTGCTGAATTACGGATGAAGAGTGTGGTTTTCAGCAGTTCTACTGAGACCAAGGGAGAACTGAAGATAAACCTATTGCGCTGCTTGGATAACAGAGCAAAGGGAACATGGGAAGACAATAAATAGTGAAAATTGTTTCCTCGAAATGCTTTCCAGCAGAACGGCTATCATGAACAGTTTACTGACAGGGCAATACAACGAAATCAAGAGAGATCAACAAAGGCTGTAAACGGAAAAATTTCATGTATTTCCGTTTGCCCTTCAAACGGAATACGGAAGCCGGAATTATTCGACGAAAACTAACGAGAGCAGTAAACGAAACAATGCATGCAGCATAAATACAAATTCTGTTCGCATCCCCCCATTAACATGTTTTCGACGGAGTAATACGAAGTCAGATTCTGCGTACTCCTTCCGCATGTACTCGTTTGCGTGTTTCTGTAAAGTCGCCTGAATGGGAACATGAGCGGACTCTTACTCGAACGCGTTTGTTAACACCAACCTACTTGGTTGAACATGGGAGAAAAGAAGACATTTACGAGTGGTGTATGTTCACAAATCCTGTAGTCATATTTAATGTTACGTACTAGTATGAGTACGGATAACGGATGAGAGCTTGTTCGCTGCCGTGTTTTGTTCTGAAACCAAACTAACACTTGCAGAAGGGTTCTTCAAGATTGTGTTCGTAATTTGAATTTACGCAATTTTCTCTCTAGTGCTCAAAGCAGTGGTGGAAACACCCTCGTGTAGTGGAAAATGCATGCCAAATGATCACTTTGGTAAGTGCAACTTACTTGATATGTGATTCTCTTTGCTGTAATTTTGAATCTTCTCTCTTTCGATCACCTAAAAGCAACGGTTGACTACACGTTTTAAAACACCAGTGTCAAACAAGATACCTAAGTGGTTTGATTAAAATGATCACCCATCCACTCGAATTACCTTACATTAGTTTAATCCAACCAACCGTCAATCGTGCACTGGGTGTAATGGCTTTGGTTGCCTTCTCTCAATAGTAACCTGAATCGGAATGGTGAAGAAAAATCAAGAGTATGAAAAGAGTAAGAAAGGCTTTACAGAGACAGTTGATTCGACAAAGAAAACTTGTCAATACAAGAGCACCACTGATAGTGGCTTCGAGCAACGTCTTACTTGTCCATCTCATCTAACGGCCGAGTGATGGAGTCATGAACTGACCGCCCTTACTCATCTCCCAACCATTTCGCACAAACAAATGAAACTAATGGACGAACAAGGGTATACCAACTGCTCATCTAACCATTACCATCAAGGCATTAGTAATCTTTTTATCCTTTTGCTATATCTTATTCCAGCACAGCACAAGTCTTTAATGGGAGGTAAGTAGTGTCATACCCGGAGGAACATGAAATTTCCTTTGATTCTCGATAGTTTGGTGGTCTACCTAGAATATTTCGTTTTTTCTCTCATTCAGCCATGTCGGAAGCGGCAGAGAAGCTCGCCCTGAGTTATCTAAATCCCTCAGAAAGTGAGTTTCAGTCGTTTATTTTAAATAGGCTAATTGATTATAAAACCCATTTCCTCCGGGTTGTCAATGATAACTGAATGAATTTTTGTTACTAATATTCTGTGTGCAGCAGGTTCAAAATTGAGATTCGAGTCAGGGACTAAACAACCGCGAATAATGACAAGAACGATTCATGCAAAACCAAAGAACTGATATGAAATATACAGAAATAAGACCTGCAGTCGAGTCAGCAAATAGATTGTCAAGTTTAATCTACATGTTGCTCTAGACCGTATTTCTGTGGCATATTATTTCGGCTTATCATTTTAGCTACCCTCGGCTCCGCACCAATTGTGAAGCTTTTTTGATTTTGTTTTTATAAATATGACCACTCTGTTAGTTGAATGTCCAGTAAAATTCGAAGGTTGTCAGTGTCGGAAAAATTAAAACTAGCTTATCAAAACCAGTGATCTGCATTTCTTCGCCTAAGATCACACGTTCAGAAAAATATGTATGAAGTTGACCGTTTTACTAAAACTATTTGGCTTTGCCCGGCGAATCACAGCCAAAGCGCAACCTGTGTTCCGATTTTCAATGACTTTCCAATTGGTATTTGCTGTCAGTAGGTAGAGAAAATGATAAGATACTTATGCGGTAGTGTTGTATCAGATATTTGTGGGAGAATTTCATGAATGTACAGTGAAAACAGTAGCCTACTAATATGTGCACAAATTATTCCCATGATTAAGTTACATTGTAATTCATTCTATCCAAGCTGTACAATTCCCTTAACACTTTCTACCTTTATTTTCATATTTTTAAAGCATACTTGCCCAGCCTGAATCAGCTTACGGAGGAATTCGTCCGAGGTGGGTCATGAGCACCATATGAACGATGTCTTTTTGCCAATTTACTGATTTGAATTTGACCGAGCAACATTGATACTTTATTCGGATTAAAGGAAATTTAGTAAATTTGCCTCCTTCATGGTATTATTCCTTTTTATTTGGCAGATATCAAATTCTTATGGGATACTCTTTACAACAAACGGGCTGGATTATGTGGTCAGTTAAAAAATTACCTTCTGTTCTGGCTACCTATGACAATTTATTTACGCTGCTGTATGTAAACCAATTGAATAAAATTACTGAATAATTTGTTTGCATGCGATGTTTTGGATCTAGAAAGCTTCTATTTAGTCCGTGTTTCTGAATACTTAACTTTCGTTTCCTTCTTGTTGTCAGCACTAGATATCGAGTTTCCAATAGATCAATCGTCATTCTAAATGCTACCATGGGAGCTAACGATTTGAGATAATATATTTTTTTCTTGTCAGTTATTTTGCAAAGCTGTGATTGTCTCAGGCCAAAAAGCAGTTTGGTTAGATTGTCAAGCAAATTCACGTCTAAACATTGTGATAATTGTACAATATGATAATTTTTAACTAATTAGTCTTGCTAGAGGTAATTCTTGTTCACGAATGTAGTCGGTAATTCCGTGTCTGCGGCTTTTAAATCTCACAGTGAATCACAATTGTTTTGTGATAAAATACGGAATACGTGAGTTACCCTTTATGTGGGAAAGCAGACTTTACACTATGGAAAATTGTTCCTACTTTATTCCATTTTCTTCCTGGGAACTGAGGATTCCGAAAGAAGGACTGCTCTGCTTCCCTGTGTATAAAATTACCTAGTAAAATATTGTGGTTGGTGTTACTCGATTTTCAATGTTCCTTTTACCACACTGTACTAAATTATTGCAGAGAATAACTTCAATTCCATTTGGATGGACGTTTATCAAGAGTATGATTAAAAATCAATCCAAATTATTGAAAACCGGCCAACTTAAATTCCATTTCAGAGGTATTCGAGAACGCTCAGGTTCTGTTCTCTAAGTACCTGACCCAAAACAGAGGTAAGCATTTACCGAATTCTGAACTGTGATTGCATTCGGTTGAATTCATTTGTTCTATTCAGTACGTGAATATTTGCAAATAATTATGCTTACTATTTTTGTACTTTTCCAGTGATCAACCAGCACCCAGTGGAGAAGGTGAAGAAACTGCTGAGTTGTAAGTGCTTGCCAGTAGTGTGTGCAACCTAATCTCAAATAAGTAACTTTATTTGCTACCCGCTGTTCTAAATGAATACATTGCAGTTAGATAGATTCGAACAAAACAGTATAATTTTCTAGGACTCTGGTCGAAACAAGGAAAACAAAATGAGCAATAACACATGATATACATAATTGTTTTTGGATTATATTCCCTAAATCACTAAATCTCGGAGGATATACTCTATAAGGTGTTGGATGAATTAAATTAATCTTATCTTAGTGGATGACTGACGAACTAATCAGGTCTCTGTTAGAATTTTTTGGTCACGTATATTTCATTGTTTCTTTTTTAATATTTCCTGGTAAAAAGATAGGTATGGCATGTTTTGCATAACCTTCGCTAAGCGAAACCAAAACGAGCATTGGCTACCTGATCCATTAGCTATGACAACGGTGGATCGTATTGACTGAAACTATGTGCATTATGATCACTATTCAAATAACATTATCACATTTAGGTCTGATAATCTTGTACTTACTCTTGCTTTCCTGCAGCTGAAAGAGAATTGCTAAGTATTCTCACCACAATTCCACACCCCTTGAAATCGGAGGATAAAAGTAAGATGCGCATTGGTTAGATTTTTCAAAAACCTTTCAGATAGGTTTTATCGATAAAACTAAGTCATTTTTGAGACATTACCGGCAGTTAGATTAGTATTTTTATGATCTAAATCGCAATACAAATGTTCACCTTTAGTGTCACATAACTGGAAGCGGGACCTTTCTTACGCAAATTCGAGTTCTATGCGCCAAAGGGTGTCCAAATGAGACCGGAAACCGGAATCATGAAGGCGTACTAATTGTCACTGGATAACTGGAAGCTGAACCTATTTGAACTTTTGACTGTTTGTTGCTGATGCAATATGTTCAAGACAAAAATCCACCTAGATAAATCCAAATGTCTCACTTCCAATGCATATACAACAGATCGTAACTTGTGATAGCAGGGTGGAGTACCATAGAAAATATTCAATCCACAAAGCTTGAAATAAGAGGCTAAACACAAGGGCAGCTGATGGTCTGCATGGAATGTAATACACGATAAAATAACTTAGTTTTATAAACTGAGAAATACATGAAGGCAGCAGGTGAGTCAAAGTAGACGAAGCGATGCGGTGAATGGCTGCGAGTTGAAACGTCACATGATATGGAGGCTGATCATTGGTGTGCTGAGATAAAGATAAGTACACGCATTAATATAAGTAGATGGTTTGCCGAACTAATTGTTTGGAAGCAAATCATCACGTTATGAGTCACTTAAAAAGAGTACATGAACTTACTAGATAGATTAGTCAAACAAAAAGGAATAAACTGGGGCAGAAACTCGGATTTCCAAATTCTAAATCAGTCATCCTGACTTTTGGGGATTTAAGCTGCAGTCATGATCAGTTGCGTGCAAGATCACTGAATTTCTAATAACGCCAAGGGCAAAAACACTATTTGATTCATCTGAAAATACCGAGAATGAAGCACTGTTCACATTTCAGGAACTTTTTCCAGGGATTATCAAGACTAACAACCTTTGCATTACCTTGGAAGATACTAGTCAGTAATACAGTGATCGCTAGTATAAAGAAATCTTTTGCTTCGTCTGTCAAATGTTAGGTGAAATGCCAGTTTGCTCCTGTGTAAACGAGCGGGGTATTTTTTGGATTTGACGGCAGGGATGCTAAGAAAAAATAAACTGAACTTTCTCCAGCAACCAGGTGGCAACAAGTTTATATAAAGTTAGTTTTTTTGCAATAAATGCGAATTGCCATTTGAGTTCGCACTCAGGAATGCCTGTGATCTAGACCATGCCATCTTTGTTGGTGGTACTCGCATTTTGTGGGTTTGTATGCCGTGCATGGATTTAAAGAACCCTCGTTTTGTATGCCTTGTATTACCAAAGAATAAACAATCAATTCCTTCCCTGATGTGGTTCTTTCTTTACAGAGGCTATTTCCAGCATACAACAAAGTGATTTGCTTTTTTAATTTTTCTCTCTTTCTGACTCCTGTTGCAAAATCTGCCTTATTTTGGAGAGCTTTAGACTATAAAATGTTGCATCGCAAGCAAGGATTCCTCATCGCTATAAATATTTACTGTTCAACGGACGACGAAAGCTGGTCATAAATAATCACCACTAGTTACTGTAGTAGTCCTTTGTGTTTTACCAGACATTAAAGCAAATTTTCTATCATTAGGAAAGTTTGAAATGACTAATTGCATTACCAAGAATCGATCACTCATATCAATCTGTATTTCTATTCTAAAGCATTCCAGCGAATGTTACAGTGTCCCACAGTTGGTGCAGCCAGTGAGTCTACTGATCAACGGATGTGAATTGTTCTTTCACTGAATCAAAAAGGTTTTCCTTATGGCTTGTCAAGTCAAGCAGATGCTTCACGTACCCGAGGGGTGAATTTCCACTCTTCATATGACCAGACCCACATCCTACAAGGGTGGATAATACACCAAAGAGGAAAGCTCTGAGCCAATGGGTTGTAAATAACTGCGTTATTCAAAATGTTCTGAGTTGTAATATAAAACAAACTGGATGGTACAAAAGCTCTGCTAGGTAGTGAGTAGTAAAACTATTATACTGTCAGGTTCGAGTATAGAGGGGTTGATAGATAGAACGTGTAGGGGAGGTAGATACGCATTTTATAAGATCTTTGTAGGGAGGGTGAACAGAGTCCGTAGGAATATTTTGGAAATCCTCTGCCGGGGCTCATTATTTCGGAATGCATCAAGGTGAGTAAGATAGTTTTTCCAACAGCAGGTCACGAAACGTCACAGGTTAAGCTTATAACCAACGGGGTTGGACGAAGACACAAAAAGACGATGTTTTATGAGATGAGTGGGTCCGGAGTGGAACGTAAGAAGTGAACCATACAAAGACACGCTTCTGATTTCCGCACAAATGGCCAAGTAGGGTTACGGTCGAGTAACACTCCAAATCGCCTAAATGAATCAAGATGACACAGCTGTTTCCCATTTATTGTAGTGTGTTTACCGTCGTTTTGAGAAATGGAATACTTGTTGCATTCAACAGAAAAGAAGTATAACTTCCAGCATATGGCCGATCAAATGAGACGTCATCTGCACACTTGATGCAGATAGTTTACTCGTGTATAGCAGTAAAAGGGATGTGAGCGGAAAATAAAAATGGGGACGGTATGGCATATTGGGGAAGCCGTGAGTGGAAGTAACATAAAAGGGGCTGTTGCTTTCGTAATGTGTGAACTACTGGTGGTTTCGAAAATAATCTATCAACAACAAAAATGGGAAGGCTCAAAGATACAAAAGGGGAAAAAGAAAAATATCTTCTTCCTCTTAACTTTGGTGAGTGTGTCACGGAAGTCTACGGAGCATACACTGTCTTCTTTCCTCTTCCTATCGAGTGTGAACGGAATTTGATGTGTTGGGGAATCAAAGGCTTTGAAGACGCAGCTTGGCAGTCGCTGACCAAACTGATTGGGGCCAGAAACATCAACAGTAAAAATCAGCCTTTTGAGGACTAATCTTTCGACAACTTGAAGAAAGTTGGAGAAGCAAGTAATGAGACGAGGTTTCGAATAGCCCTTTTGGGGGATAAGAGTGATAGCCGCAATATACCAACGGTAAGCAATCATTCTATCCTTTGTGCCTTGGGTAGAATATGGTAGCGGATTCCATGAGCACTATGGAGGCAGGATGCTTTTCAGGGTTTAGGAGAAGTAGTTTCTAGTAAATATCATTCGTCTGAACGCAAAGTGGAGGTGGCTGAGGTAAAATTTCTTTCAGAATTATTAAAACAAAAGATTACACCAATTCGTTGAAAGATTTTGAGCTAGTCTCCATCTACAACATTTGAGTTGCATACGGAGGATCTAACACTTGTATCTTTTGAAAAGTTTTATGCGTTGTGATGATTTTGCCCGTGTAGATGGAATACACCCGAAACAAGTCAATCGTAGTAG
Organism: Fasciola hepatica; assembly: GCA_948099385.1. NCBI lineage: Eukaryota > Metazoa > Platyhelminthes > Trematoda > Plagiorchiida > Fasciolidae > Fasciola > Fasciola hepatica. Next base: position 42,225,446 of record CANUEZ040000043.1, read on the forward strand.
ATTTTGTTAGTCTCTTGACAGGGGAGAAATCATCTTGCTTGAAGGCGTATCCCTTTTTGCGGTGACGTTGTTTAGGCTGGAAGCCAGTATAGAATTTCGAAAGGACAGTAAAGAATACCATACAAATTAGAAAAATTTGTGAGGTGGTCCCAGAGGATCGAAAGATTCACCCATTAGAATGAAGAAAATTCTATCCGAGCAGCCATTTTACGAAGTTCAAAAATGTTTTGCTCGCAATTCTGCCCCTTTCTATCTTCATAATCGCGTTCCCGTGTGCAGTTTGTGTGGTTGATGTATTTGTATATCTTGAATGCGGTTTTTTGTTACTGCGTAATCAGAGAGACCGAGTTGGGAGCAACACGAACTGGAAGCAAAGCAAGGACTGTTGGTTAAAAGGAAGTTCGACATAACTTCCATGTAACAACGATCCGCAGACCGAAGGGGTATAAAATAAATTACTACAAAACGGTCCGAACTGCCAGCAACGGTACCCAAGGAACTATAAACCCACTTCACCAAAATCCAAGAAGTCGAGGTTTCCTAGTTTTTGGCAGATCCTTCTGGGACTTTCGAGGATACATATATATATATATATATATATATATATATATATATATATGCGCCTACTACCACGAATGAGCAGAAATTACTCAAAAACATGAGTTTCCATCTGTATATGAAGCAACTAACAAAAACCATAGTGCTGGCAAAGCGGTTCTGATTTGTTTACACCGGCAATCACGGACAAGCATGATAACCATACACATCTCTTGTGATTTGATTTAGAGTGATCCATATGATACTCAGGGATACTTTCAAGTGCACGCGCTTCATTACCAGTATTTTTTTGAAGCCATGTTTCTCGGAGAACGATTGCTTCAAGTTGAGAGTATTCTTTGGTCATAACAACTGCAGACAGCACCAAAAAATTTCTCAATAGGGAGCGAAGGATTTTCGTCATCATAATGGTTGGACACAATTTTTGGATCTCTCTAAGAGTAGATTTTCCATTTGTCCGGTGTTTTCTGAGGTGAGCTCCGGAGTTTATAAAGCGTTTTTCTCATTTATTCTGCACCGACTATCCAAAAGATGTCACCTCAAAAGGGGACTGTCTCTCTTGAACCATTTCAGCAGTTCGCAAGAACATTTCACGTATTTGGGCTTTACTTTGTTGACACAAAGCTCGCAAACGTAGCCAACGTGAAAGTAAACCAGGAGGGATGAAAGGCCGTGAAAAATGTTCTAATCAAGACTGGACAGCACAGCTGAATCTGAAGGTTTCGCTACCATTCAAAGAAATACTATTACCATTTCGTCGTTAAAAATTTCATGGTGGAGTATCCTGGCATTTTTAATAATTGTAGGAAAACGTTGATATGATTCCATGGGAGTCTATTCACTCAGCGCCATTAAGGATGACATTGTTACAGAATTCCTAACATAGGCAAGGAAAAATTTATAAAGTGTTCTTCACTACCGGCCATTGTATCCTTTGGTGTTTTTTGCCTGTAATCAGTGGCAGTTTGGGTCTTTTGAATGGAATTTATTATGGTTTCAGCAATAAGAGATATTTTGCTGCCTACGCTGATGCTTTCTGCGGGAAATCCTAAAATAAGGAGTATAACTGAGTAAATCCAATGAATTCCCCTTGTGTCAAATCACCAATCCATTTAAAGGACTAGGGAAATTCCAATAAAAAGCTTGCTCAATAGGTACAGATTGATAGACAGTATTCGACGTGTGAGATCAAAACCGAAGTTGAAAAACGAACATTTTCAAAGTGTTAGTAAGTGCAGTAATAGATCCTGCTTGCTTGAGCTTATCGAGCAAGTGTAGAAAATTGGACGATTCACAGCTTTCATTCTGAGACAACCGTATCACAAAACAACATAGGCGAACAGACGAATGAAGGTGACCAAATAATCACTCAAATGAGGTCTGCACGATTGTCCTCTAGAAGTTTTTTATGTCTGATATCCATAGTTCTGAAAGCTTCGTCCCCAATGCTGTTTTTCTTTGTTTTTGTCATTTACAGCAGCTAAAGTAAGGCTCTCCACCACGCTGGCCAAGTTGTCTTCCGCCAATACCGGTGAGTGATTATATTAGTATATATGAAAAAATTTTCGTTAGACTTTTATTGGGAGTACCTATTAGGAACAGTGTTTTTAAATGGCATCAGACTCTGAGAAATTCCATGATAAACGAGCCTCAGATTGTTGATGGTTTGGCAAATTACTCCCATTTAAAGCCCAGTTCACCATCAACGATTAGTGAAACACTATCGTGTTTTCTGGTGTTCCGGACCCCTGTGCCGTAAATTAGGAATCTTCTATCACCTTTCAGGAGCTTTGCGCGTCGGTTTGGGCACCGTATATTGTCACTGGTTCTGTAAGCCAGTGACCATAACGTATAGTTACTCGATGCAGTATGTAAAATATGTTTGCTAAGAACTTGAAATTTAGTCAACAGAGCGATTAAAATTTTGCTTTCAGTCTCATCAGGACTGCACTTAGATGTCCAAGAAAAGTGCAATCCCAAGCACTTGATAAGAAGGACCATTTTTGGAGGTTAAATCCTGTACTGAAAAGTCACTGACTACGTTTCCGTCTTCTAGAGGCTACAGTAAGATCAAGAGGCAAAAACAGATAACCAACCTTTCACTACACTTTTGTAAGTGAGGGTGAATTTTTAACTGGCAAATAGTGCAGCACGGCATATTTTCAGTAACACGGAAAAACCTTGCATTTGAAGCATATACATTGCACGACTTTCCTAAAACGCATTTGCAAGCTAATCAAGAAAGTTTCCAACTGGGACTGGAACAGCTAGGGGTGGGTCGGGGTTGAGTGAAAAGATAAAGTGCCCTCGTATGATCCAAACCAATCTTTGAACCGAATGTATGTATAAGTACTCGGACTTTGGGAATAAGGATTGGAATACGGGATCATTAGTGCTTTCAAAACTGTTTTGGACACATTGTGAAGGACTGTGAAGACGAATGCCTACCGTTTCCGCTGCGGCCAAAACACAATAATTCACCAGCCTTGATTATTGACGTCATACTTTGTAAATCACTCGGAGAGCTCCAGTCATTTTAAATGAGTAGCTATACTCAGCAAGAATTGAGAACACAAGGCCCGTACCGTCTTTATTAGTCCGGTTGCTCATTCAAGCTGGAAGGTACTCGCTAACGCATTCGGATAAAGGCCTAGTCGTGTAGCTAATGTTTGCAGCCCCACAAAAACACGTGGATGATTACGCGCAAGAAGAAACGGCGGAATTGAGCACTTTATCCTCTACTCGCAAGCACAAACTTGGTCGGATATGAATGGAACTTGGAACTTCGTCTCATCCAATGTTTCGTTCACGGCTGCTGATAGACATAAATTTATAGTGTCCACTGAAATCCGTGTACTTACTTCTTTTGTCCCCTCCTAATTACTAGCTCTTTCCTCGAGATAGTCCGCTGCGTTATCGACCAAAATTCTCATTTGCTGAAAGTAGTTTTAAATAGTACAGACCAAACTCAAATTCATGAGATGGTTTGTCAGTTACTCTAAGAAATGTGTTTGTTTTTCTGAGGTACAAGATGATGGTGTTGGAAACATCTTGGTTACTGGAAGCAAAATTTCAAAATCACGAAAACAGTTATATATACATTATATATATATATATATATATATATATATATATATATATATATATATATCTGGATTCTTATGTTTCCACTAAAATTTCAGAGGGAAGCGATAATATAAATACGAAAATAACAGTCCCTTCATACAAAAACCACATTTGTTTTGGAGTAGAATGATTTGCTTTCATTTGATCATCAATTATGTGATAAAAATATGTACGAACCTTACTCACTTTATTGTCGAACTCATTCACATATTTCAGAATGTCATACGGCGCTGTCGAATGTACTCAGAAATATGGAACTTATAGTGAACGACATCATATCACCATTATGGTACGTCTTTTTGTCGCTCTATATCCCATTCCACGGCCAGTCGATGCTATTCTCCGGTTCAAAGCTTTAGGCCACCTTATTTAGAACTACCATATCTTCTAGGAGCGATTATATGCTATAAATTAGAATTCATTTCCATATATCTTTTCTTCTGATTTGTTTTACTTGATCCCAATACCCATTTCCCATCAGAATTATCACCTACAACTTACTACCTCTAGGCTTAGTTGACAGGTGTCAAAACTACTGAGAAAAAAGCCAAAACTGTGTTCAGCACTAAACTTGTTCATCTCTGTTTGCTATTCCAGAGTGCACTTCTGCTTGGAGAAGGACTTCGCCCCACCGTTTAATGATGCTTCACGTTTTTCCTTGGTTTTTAAATAAATATGCGTATGACCTTAATGAAACTGTTGTCAATGAGTGCTTGGTTTCACTCCCGGCAGTCATCGGATAAAGAAATGGATTTTCCTTTCTATGCCGAAAATTTGGATTTTTTAACCCCTCCGTGACACATTTTTGAACACATGAACTGCGAAGGCTCGCCTTCTTTTTGTACTTTGACTTGTGGTGCTAAAATCCAAAAGGTTTGTTTATCAAATCATATAAAATTTAGTTTTTGTTTGGCTCGAACTTATTTTCTCCGAGAGATGGTCTTGCGCAAAATCCGTTGGTAAAAATCATAACAATTCGAAACAATCCTTGTGCACTTACTCAATACAATAGTTTTGATCAACGAACCATAAAACAAGTCAATTTTTGCACTGATCCTACAAATTGCGGAAACTCGGATAGGTGCAGGTTGTCCAAATTCTAGTGGAATTTGCAAATACAGACGGACGCCTTTCTCTGTCAGATGCCTTCTTCAACAATCTGTAATACGCTGAAAAAGACCTGTTTCTATAATAAGCACATAACCATTTCTAATTCGTGCGCAAGTGGAAATTAAAGAATATCATTGGTTTGAACATATCGATGCGTCGTAAAATGATGGATCAAGGCACGAGAACTCTCGCACCGTGTGCTATAAAATAAAACCCTGTCCGGAATACATCCAACTTAGTCAATGCAAAGTTCCACAGAACGATGACGAAGTAATCTTCAGGTTGACAAACGGATCATCAACGACTGTGAAATAGGAAAGCTCAAAATCACTATCTTGTATAGAAATATTCCAAAACACTTAAACTAATCACTAAAGCAATGATTTTATAACTACAGAAAGGAACCCCAAGTTGAGAGCAGCGAGTACTTTCCGCCCCCTACATTGGATCGTAAGCCTGCCAGCCGGCCCAGCTAAGTGTCGCATATTGGTCGCCTCGGAATTGGTCAGGATTAACCTCCACGAATCTCCGATGTGTGATAGGGAATTGCCAAAGTATACAAAAAAAACCAAAGGGACGTATGCATGTATATATACATATATATATATATATATATATATATATATATATGTCAGTCAAAGCATTTCTCTGTGTAGTAGAGAAAAACGAAAATAGGGAGAAAAATGTGCAAACAGCTCCTGACTATAAGGAAAGACAGCTGGAGATCAAAAGCAATATCCATCCCACCAACTTTGAGCTAGAGAGATGAATCCTTCTCGTTGCTTATTTATGCTAACGATTTGATTTTGTGAAATCAGGGCTTCTGCTTACTTGTGTGGTTGTCAGTCGCTTCTGCCGTATGTAACTTCAAATGTGTCGCATGTAATAACGCAGTGCCTCTTTTCTCATAGGTGATGAATAATCGACAATCTGGAGTACTTGCGTTCCTTTAAAGACGTCATTGTCATGACTCTGTTACTCATCGCTTTGCGTGAATTCATCGGGTTATTCTCAGCTATTCTCGGTGGAATGAAGAATTGAGACCCTAGGGTTGCTGCATCGATGACATATATATGACACTAGCAAAAACAGAAAGGAAGACCGACTATTTAACAAACTCAATGAAATTCATCAGAAAATGAATTTGATATACCATGCAGAAGTATAAGCAATTCAAACTGTTTTTCTACATTGAAACCACTCGCAGAATTTATAAATCAGATGGCTCTTATTAGGGCATGACATCTACTCTTCTTGTGAACGTCATGAAGAAAGCTTGGTTCTGAGATTTTGCTTCTGTTTTATGCCGAGCATTGTTCACCCTGCCTGTAGCTGAGGGTTGACCAGGGACAATAGAGATTTATTCTACCAAGGCGCGTCCCCAGGTCGCGGACAGGAGAAGAGCCGCCCTCTCGGTTAACCGTGACTAAAGCATATTCATCAAATGAACGATCTTAATCTATCAGTGGCATTGATTGAGGATGTGGATAAGTTTTTTCCTTGGCTAGTTTCTTCCTCACTAAACACCATATAAATCCGCTGACAGTACTGACTTGTTGAATGCAGCCTGCCACCACTGAAGGCCATTTCTCCTCGTCGTGTTTTGCTTACCCGACAAGTTTTTCCAGAAGAGGTAAACGAAACATAAGCTGGTCACCGGCCAATCTGGACCAAAGCTGCTATGCGCAGCTTGATTCCCCAAAGAACAGAATTAAATTTTCGAATAAAAGTATCTACTCTGGACCGGGCGATGCAGTGGTAGAAAGACCCACAATGCTAAAGACCAAAGATTAAAGTAATACAGTAACCAAAGACACTCACACATGCACTTGTTAAAGCCTTCATACCCCAAGGGAATTTCAGTTGATCGTGCCAGCAGTCGTGCCACCAGTGGAAATCTTGGCCATGTTTCATCTCGATCATCCTCAACCAGCGTCCAATTTTCACCAAACCCACTACCACCAGCTGAGGTCCTGCATCGCTCTCGATACTACTTCAAAACATCCACGTTCATCTTATGCACCTCTGTGCGTATAGAACAACAGGCATGTATAGCTCATACGCTTGAGTTCCTTACCATTCACGTGTGTTACACCCAAGAGTCTCACTTTCAAGACTCCTTTTCTACCATCCGATTTATGCCCCCGTCAAATCATTCTGTGAATTTCCGCCCATGCCTTTCTTGGTACCTTGAGGCTGTGGCTTCTGATCTTGCTGTCGCTGGAACAGTTCTCAATGAAACGGCTGAAGCGGCGCTATCAGAATAGATCCCAGTAAAAAATCAGTTAGGAGCATGGAGACCTAGAGGCTCGTGCGGAGTGAAAGACGCAATCTGTTTGTTGTCATGGAGTATGCACTCACCGACTTCAACGTGGACGTAATCAAAGATAACTTACGCTAAAGCTCCACGAAGCCTTAAAAAAGACGAGCCGGCCGACTTTGTTGTCTCAGCGGGGGACTTGAGTGCATTAATAGGTCGGGTATTGTGGAAAGAAACTCATTTAAGAGGCCGTATTGGGCTGGATTTCTTTTTTCAGAAAACTGGAAACGATTTTTGACTCTGATCTGATCATCATCTCTTCCTCGCTAGTGCGAACTTCAGACCGCAGATATTCCCCGTGGAGTCCGCACTCTTTGAGTCAACGACGGTTCCAGAGTGACCACATTGCAATAAGCCACGAATGGCAGTGCTGTATACAAGAATGCCGCTCGATCTATGAAGCTGACGGTTAGTCAACTCATAAATAGAAGCTGTGCCCAGTAGCTCATTCGGTTCACGTCTCGTGGTTCTTTCGAATGACTCCACTACTGAAACGGCAATCTAAAAATAAATCCAGGCCTCAGGATATTAGGAAGTGCTGAGCTCCGATGGCCTTCCTCCAGCCTTTTCAAGGGCTGTGGAGTATAGCTTGGTTTAGTGACTTCGCTAAACATGAGGGTGTAATTCTCATACCAATAACGTCAAATCTGCTTGCTTCTATCATAATTCGCAGGTTGCACCAAAGCTATGAAGAGCGGACTCACGGGGAATGTGATGGGTTTCGCTCGGGTCATGGATATGTCGATCCAGTCTCCATCCTCCGACAAATGCTAGAACATCGTCACTCTTCCCAAGGACCAATGATCATTGTGGACTTTGGCGCGGCCTTCGCCTCCGTAGATGAAATCGCGTTAAGGGACTGTTTGTTGAGAAATAGGTTATCTGTTAAAAACCTGTCAGTCCTCATGGCTTCGTATCATAGCACCTCAGGTCGGACTGGGCACATGACCAGCTTCCGCCCTCTTTTTGTCGTGTCCAATGGAGTATGACAAAATTGTTCTCTATCCCGTTTCTCTTCACATCTGCCATAGAGGATGTTCTACGGAATCCCGAGTATGGTCTTCCGAATGGTGAATTGCTTGTTGTATTGCCCGTGCATTATCACTGAGCTAAGCAATATCATCGACGTATTCCAAGTCAAAAACGCTGTTCTCCAAAAGGAGTTCTGTTCACTGGTTGAAAGACCAGCTGAGCTTTCCGCAGGACATCCTATAGGGCAAAGTTGGGAAGAAATGGAGATATAGTGAAACATTGTTGTATTCCTATAGAGACGACAAAAGTGGGCAACAGCTGCCAATGGGTTCTAACCCGACCTGAGGTTTGGAGACACAACTCTTGGAGCGTTGGTACGTAGTTCTCAGGTACTCCTTCTCTCAGTAAACAGTTCCATAGTGCAGTCCTGTCTACAGATTCGAAGGCCGCGTGAATGTCCACAAGAATCGAGAAAGACAAAACGTTCCAGATAGAAAAGTCTATCTCCAAGAGATTACGATCACTGAAGCAGAAAGAGATCATAGATTCAACCACTTTCGAATGGATAAGACCAACCGGGACGAAAATTCCCAGGATATGGATAGCTGATCTTTTCATTGATAGGACGCTGTGACAAGGGGAGAAAAGAATGAAGAAAACAGTTGTCCCGAAAAAGTCAGTATATATCCGCTTGCCATTCAAAGGTGATATCCCAGCGGATATTATACATCGCAGATTTTCAGGAGCCGCCTACAAAGCATCTTACGCGGCGAAGCTCCATATTGTATTGACATCAAAGCCGAGTGTGTACTTACGATTAAAGGATAAGGTGTCAGATTCTGTGGCCACATTCTGTGTGTAATCCTCTACTTGTACCTGTGAGACAAGGTACATTAGCAGTGTAAATTACCTTTTGTAATTTGTATTTTGATGACCTCCTCGCTTGTCCTACTCATGAGTAGCGTGCACATGTATCATGAACCTCGAATATTCATGGTCCAATTCTCCGTCTCTACTGTACTGACACAGTTTAGATTTACGTTTTTATGACCTACAGTGCGTGAACGTTTTACGTTTATGTTCCCGACTGTGTTGTTCTAAGACTGTCATTTCCCTTGTAAGGAAATTTTGGCGAACTTTTCACCCACGCATTAAAGCTGCCCGCCGGAGGTTCGATTTCCCGACTTCTGCCCCGCTGTTTGCGCCCTAAACCGATAGACCACAAAGCAGATGCGTGATACAAACATGTATTTTGCCAGGTCCATCCGCTCACGTCGACATACATCACTTCTGTCATTTTCAGTTGCTACTATTTGTAATTTCACTTTGGTGACTCCTTAGAGTATACAGATTTGTATGTTCTAATTATAGATTATTTTCTTTTCCTGTAACTGAAGCTTAGTTTCTTGTTAGCCCGAAAGCTTCTTGATACACCGTCTGTACCGCAACCGTGCTGCGCCACAGTTTCGCTTAACACCTTGCTGAGTGGACCGTTTATGACCGCACTGTCCCGATTTATCGGATAACCTTCTGTACTGTTGTTCTTGGTTGCTCACCTGGCTGTAAGTCATTCGCATTCATGTATTTCTATGTATTGCATTATTTAGAACGACGAATTTACCATAAACACGGTTATACCTTTGGAATTTGTTCTACTGCCCGTAGCCGTGTACAGCCCATACCGTGCGTAAAGCTAGTGAGAACAAGTTTTCTGCTATACTGACAGTTCAAGTAATCGGGATAGTTTCTGCAGGCCGTACGACCAGACACTTATCCGAACGCGTCTAAGAACACCATCCAGCTTAGTTGAACACTGAAGCAATCAAAATAATTACAAGTTCTATGTGTTTACATCTCGTTCAGTCTAACCACTCAGTGAATGTGACCAAAGCGTTCCGGCCAATCCACGAAGTTCAAAGTGGGCAATCAGGACTGATGAAGTGCCGTGTTCTAGCCACAGCGGAAGCGGTATGCACTCATCTCTATAATCCGCCGTTGTGCTCCCAAAAACAGTTCGTGCAAGCGCTAAGGCTTCCTTGGCCCACTCCCTACCCACAAACTAACCACAGATCCGTTGATCCGACTAATGACACCGCAGACACCCATTCACGGTCCAGAGACGAATCGAGGTCACGCATGTGATAACTGATCCCCTCTCCCCCACTTAAATTTTGACTCATCGCCTTATCTTGATTTCTGTTCTGTTCACCTAACACTGTTCATATAAAATGTGATGTAATGGCATGATTACGAATCACTGAAAACGAGCTTGTTCGACACCTTATGTTGTTCTTTATGGAAACCAATTCAAAATATTTTTTGTCAACTAAGTTGAATTTGCACCGATGGAGATGTAACATAGAATGATACTTGATCTTACTCTGAGCATGAAGTTTAGAGCCATTCGAATGAAGGCAATCGGATCAAAAGCTTGACATTTTGCCTAATCAGTTACTTGTCAGCAAGTCCTATATCGATAATATTTCGGCTAAGCAGGATAAATCATGATCATTTTGAGTGGTTAGGCCATGGGTAAGACAAGATTTCTTTCTACTAAAAGATATTGTTTGAAGAAGCCTGCAGTGAAGAGCTAGCAATGGGGCAAACGAAAGAGAACAACCGTGGTTTTAAATGCGACAGTCAATTGGATGATGTTGATGCGGTCCGTCTAATACCTAACCCGGAAATTTGGTTCGCTGAAGATATACTTTTCATGGACTGTACATATAGTACTACACTTGTTCCGAGCTCTAAGTACGGCTTATTTCCCTTCTACACTACTTCAAACACCAAAAAATTGTTCAAGCATTTCCATTAAAAAAATGCGATTAATTTATATATATATATATATATATATATATATATATATATATATATATATATATATATATATATATATATATATGGTCTGGTCTTATCAGTAGATGATTCATCATGCTTTCCGAGCTCTGGCACTTAATTCGTAAGTGATGGTTTGGTTAGGGAAAATTGCATGAAAACCGCAATCGTTCCAATGTCAACGGAGGTGGTGCGTGGAGCAGAATCCCGACCGATTTCGAGTTGTCCAATATGCGTCAAGTAGCTGGTCCGACTAGCTGGCCTACGATCCCATGTGGGGGGGGGGAGGGGCGGAAAGTACTCGCTGCCCTCAACAGGCGAGGTAAGGAACTGCAGAGTATCTATATGCTGTAGTGGGAGCAAACAAATATTTGTATTGCGACTGATTGGCAGACTTTGATATACAAGTGCTAAGATTATTACAGACCTTTGAAGAAGGATGTAGTACTTGTGTGTTTAATTCAACATTGTAAATTAGGTCCGAGATAAAGTTCTTTTAGTCCGACATGTGATAAATAACACAGTTATTTTTCACACTGCCAATATTACGTAAACATGGTTCCCTGCGCTTCAGACTTTGATTACATAATACCCTCATCGACTGTGAGAATGTACACCTTCAACTGAATTCTGTCGTCTAACAACATTCAAGTAACTAATGATGACTACTCATGCTTTTGTGATCCTGCTGTTAGCCTATGCCTTTCTCTGTATTTGTACTGCCTATAAAAATGCCATAATTTACCTGCATATTGAACAATAAATTTCAGTGCCGTTGATGTGACTTCTGAATTCATTTCGGGCAACTTGGTTATCACAAAGCATCTGAAAGAGAACGACTTTCATCCGTGTTTGCACATTCCAATGGAATTTGGACAACTTGAATCACTACTGCACTTATCCCAATATCCCCGAGTTGTGGAACCAACATCCAGCTCCACTGTTCACTCACTGTCATTGACGAACGCCATTTTAATAAGTAGAAAGACAGTGTTCAGAGTTGCTGACTTTCATCTTTAGATTTTGAAGATGCAGCCCTTCCCAAAAAGTTGCTTTTCATCAGATGAAAAAGACGACCTCTGACTAAATCGTCAAGTGTTTAGCTTTCCAGAACTGTACATTACGTTTTCGTACTATATGTTCTAATATCGTTCTCTCTTTTAGCCTACTCATGAGTAGGGTACACAGGTATCAAGGATCTCTAGCATTCATGACCTAATTACTCCGTTTCTAGTTACATTGTTAAATAGACAGCCTAAGAAATGCAGATAGCCTCTAAATTTGGCTAGAAACCGTCCTTCTTCTGAAACTGAAGCTCTTTATATCGAGATTCCAGTTATGCTATAATGATGTGTCCTTTTTTCAAAAAATCCAGTCAAGGTCCGTCAACGAGAGGCTCAGCCTGTTCATTAAGGCTACAGCACGAAATGTGACTGAAGACTGAGGAATTACAACTGTAGGCCGATACAGCCAGATGCGCAAATAAAGAGAAAGACAAGAAAGTTCAAGAAGTGGCCCATGAAATCTGCTCCTTAAGGCCTGAGCCTCTGGCCACCTGCACCACGGCCCGTAGTTAGCCGGTAAAAAACATAGTGGACCCATTACATTAAATGAATCTAGGTTACTCGTCATACGGAAGAAACTTTTGGGATCGGATATCGTCAATAAAACTTACGGACTACTGCAATTTGTGTAAGCTTGGAAGCTCACAGAACCACCAGATTCGTCGTGAAACCCATGAATTGAAAGTCAAAGTCGAGTCAAGATAAGGCTTTATTCATCCCCAACAATGGATTTTCAACTCTATAGTCACCACTATATTTTCCGTTGGATAAACTCCTTGTACATTAAACACCAGCCATTTCCGCCAATTCGCCTCTTTACCATGCAAATTTCGCGTGCCTCTTTCTAACTGACACTATTTACTTAGTGGTGTTTGCTTCATTTTGCCTGCTGACTAGGTTTTGGGTGGTAAGTTGGGAAATTCGGCCTCCACCGTGTGCATACACATTTTTGTCTACACTGTAGATGTGAATAATTAAAAAAGAATAAAATTATTACCTGGTTCAAGAAGCGGTAGCAAATGATGTTAGCAAGATGAGTTGAGACAAAGCATTTCTGAGTTCTTCAGACACTAGCGATGGGATGTTGAGGTACCTTGCTAGATAGGACAGGATAGATAAAAGATGGAATGTTGTCCGGTAGTAGAACAAGTCGTATTTGCACCTGGTGGATCAGGAAGAAACACACCCAGTTAAATGCACTTGCAGTAGATGAGTCGAGTCCGATAAGATATTAGTGCAGATTTTTTTACACAAAGAAAAGTCCTTTTCTGTAAGGAAATTGGTCCCAAAATGATAGGAGGTACCACTGCATCATTATGTAACTTTGATAGACCTGCGCAAAATGAGAAAGTTCCCCTTTCGAAGATCAACGAAGATGACAGGGGAATAGTAAATAAGATGAGTCATCATGCAAGAGAATTCAAAGTCTAATAAGGTCTCGTGGAAAGTGTAAGGATCTCAGGGGTAGAACATAAAGTGGTAATCATCGAATCTTTATGAATTCAATAATTATGTGTGGGCCAGGTGAGGTTTGGCAAAACGGTAACTCAAGGATATTTTACTTACCGAACTTTGGGTTTTACCCTGTTGTCAATAAAAAGAAAAGAAAAACTGCTGTCTGCTGAAGATAGACGTCCTCCCTTGGCAAGGGAAAACAGGAGGATTTCACATTTGGATACATTAGGAAATAAATGTGACGACGAGGACCACTGAATAAAAGAAGACAAGGAATCACCAAATTCAGGGGATTGAAAGTTATCGTCAGACTTGGACCCAAAGGAGACACCGTCAGCTTACCTATTCGGAAGGTATTCAGAAGCTTTCGGCAAGTTATAAATGTAAAAATAAAATGGAAGGGAGACAGAGTGGTGCCCTGAAGTACTCCTGTATTGACGAGCAGAGAATCAGAAATGTCGTCTTTGGATGTTGTAAACAGAGTTCCATTAGTGAAATGATCTCAAATCAGTGACAACAGGGCTGTGGTTATACTTGCTTTTCACAATTTTGATAACAGTAGAGGCCTATCAACACAGCTGAATGCATTGTTGTAATCAAGAAAACACATGAAAAGGTTTCCCGGTGTGATCGAGAGATAATGAAGTGGATTTGATTAAATGAGCTATGTTGTCTATTGTGAAAAGTTTGTTTCAATAAGCAAACTGGTAGTTATCCTCAATATCGACGCGCTACTTAATGCGCGTCAAAATGAGTTTTTCGAATACTTTTAGAAGAAAGGAAGTGCACACAATTGGGCAAAATGTACCGATTTCATTTTTAGTACTAGGGTAATACAGGTTGGTCTCCAGCGGTCAGCGACAGTGCTTTCTTTGATGCGTTAGTCAAAACCTGCGGTAAAAGGTTCGACTCAGTATGAAGCGCACTCCTTTAGGAAGGTTGGTTGAAGTTCGTGAGGTCCTTCAGTCTTCCTTGACTCGAGTCCTTTCAGCTCGGTTAGCCTTTGACTGGGGTTGATATAAACTATATCCATGTCTGAGCTAGGATCGAAATTGAGTTCCAGTAGAGTCCTGCGGGGTGTTGATGGTGTGCAAAAGTTTTGAATGAGCCCGGTTTTTGGTACCCGTTGCTTAAAGATCTTTTCACAGATCTTTTTCATAGCGTTGCAAATCCGGCAATAAGAGGAGTTTCCAGGTATAGTTTCCATATGCAGCCTGTCCAATTTCTTTGTTTCAGAGCGAATTAAATGTTGTTTGCAGCACTGATCTACTATTACCAGTCATGAAGTCACCCCCGTTCTGTCGTCCTAATGTATTCAAATAAGGCGAGGAAAGATTGGTGGGTCCGATGTAAATTGACTCTAGTGGGCAACAGATATCCAAATCCGGAGAGAAAAGTTACTTAAGAGATAGAATCGAACAGATAGGCACAACAGTTAGACTTATAACAATCGGGTCAGTCGGTATTTGTCATAGAAACAAGACTGAAAAGAACTGCGTGAAGCAACATGACTGAACAGCAAATTGTTACCCGGGTGAGGAAGCCAAGTTGTATGGTCGGCATGAATTTAATGGCGACAGTGCATGAAAATCAAGCAATTTATTCTGGTGAATTCGAGAAAAAATTAGGATAGAAAGCGTAGGATCAGGACGAAACCAGTTTAACTGAGTTCCTCAACATGGCGAGCGGAGCTTCTTTACCTAAATCCAATGAATCTCAACAGTTATCATAACCAACCTGCTTAGTGGCCCGATTACCTGAGGAACCAGCGGATGCTATATAGCCGTGTACCCTCCTTGAGCCACAAGAAGCATATGAAGAAGATCTGGGTATCCTGGGACTCCGAGTCTGGGAGCCACGCGTGATTTCCAGGAGATGCATCGATGAACTGAATGATTGTCCTTTGCTGAAACAAACAGAAAGCGAGTCTTTCGGTAACTTCATCCTCTGGCTAATACAGTTTATTATATATATATATATATATATATATATATGTATATATATATATATATATATATATATATATATATATATATATATTGCGGTTGCATACTTTCGGAAGAGGTGTTTACAGTATCAAATTAAGATTGGTTAATCAATATTGTACGCGTTGTGCTATTCGAAACAGGTAGGGAAGTTGGTTGTTCGTGGTTGGGAAAACTCGGTGTAGAAAGTACATCTGGGTTGGGTTGGCTGCTTCCTGTCACGACTGAAAGGCCGCGTTCGAGGTCACCTTGACGTTGTCTCCCATTTTCCAGTCGCCGCTAGGGTAGCTGAAGTGATTTGACAAATCTTTTGTGTCAACCAAGCGATGGATCTACCAGCCTAATCACTACTACCTCCGCTGTTCCCAAAGAGATCTGAAGAACGATTTTCGAAGAATTCACAGGCACTTTGTAAATTATCTTGAAGGCTTTGTTGTCCACCTGGTGTTCTGTGTTGGCAAGGTGCGCTACCATTGCACTAGTTACTGTTCCTCTAGTTCCTCAGCGGTGATTATCAATGGCCGCTTGGGTACTTCCAAAACGTTCCTTTGAAAGAAGAGTTCAGGGTACCTGTTCTTTAGTAGTATTTGTCTTGAGTGATCGAATTCTTCACTCACTGCTTCCTCGGAGCAGATCTTTCGTATACGAGACGCTGGGGGCCGGATTAGGTTCTGATTGCGTTTGACAGGCACGAAACAGGCATGAAACTACCCACTGGAGACTTGAATTCCCTACAGCAGCCCAGCTGCTTGCGTGGTACGCCGTATCAACATCGAGAACGCATGTAGAGAAAAGACAGACCTACGACCAGGTTGATTCGATGACGTTGACACATGTCAACAATACCACTTCCCACTAAAAATATTTTTACTTTGACACGGGCAACAAATTCGCAAACTCTACCTACAGATTATTTTCATATGCCTGGGTGAGACTGCTGCCTGCACGAGTGGCGAGCTAGTTGGTTATTTACACGTATTACGCCCCAGTTACCTGATCTGCGATGCGACTGGTTACTATTTTACACAATGTCTCTGGGGCTAGTATCTGACTCATTGGACTTCCATCAGCGGTGACTAAGTGCCTTAGTAACAGGTGTGCGCTTCCGTGATCTTATGTTTTTAGATTACCAACTACTGATAAACTCTCGATTCGCCTCCATTAGGCAATGTCTCCGCACCAACAGAAAACCAATAAAGGCGCACCGTTTTTGTTGGAAAGTGAGCGCGATATGCTACTTTAGTCGTATAATAGTCAGCAAAATCGTTAGGAAATGGTGTCGGAACAGATTCCCCTTGGTGTATGGATCGATGAAGCTGTCTCTTGTTGAATGAAAAAGGCGTTTGAATGCTGCTTGTGAATCTAAATGTTGGTAGAAAATGGCATGGTATTCACCAGTCCTTCGCATAATTATGATTACGTGCATAACCAGCGATTACACTGTTCATATATCAACGGCGAATGGATAGAAATTTTCTGTATTCATTATGTGGTAATTATTAGAGGCCTTTTCTTCTGTATAGAAATGAATGCTCATACGTTGCATTGGTCGAAAGCTCTCGTTAAAAATTCCTTGTTTTTTGTTACAGAAACTGAAGGACCACTCTCAAGAACGGGCATAAACGACTGAACATTCAATGGAATTCTTATTCACGATGATTGCACAAATCGACAGTACAGTTGTATCTACCAGTAAATGATTTTATAGTTTTCTAACCGCTGGAAACCTAGTTATCAACTAAGCCAATAAAAGAATCTCGTTATCCAGAAATTTTGATAGGGTGCATTGTGAAATTTTACCGAAAACGTAAACATAATAAGCAGTTGCCATTGTCACTCACTACCTCGTCTTACGAGTCAGTCAGCCTCCACAAAGTGCTCCAAATCGTTAATAATAATTAGGTTAATTTCTTGCTGAATCTTGTGAAATAGGACGTTATAAAACAAAATTATGCGACCGTGTTTAACTGCACAAATTCCAGTTAGTCAGAATAAGTTTGCGATCAACGCGGAAATTAAAGTACTTCATTTGAAGTGCATGAAACGTCAACATTTTATGAGAAGAATTACTCCAGTTCAATGAAAATTTGTTGGTGAACTTGTTGATGAAAAACACGGAAAGTCCTTCATATTGTATGATGGGAGTTTGCAAAATACCCACATATGTGTAAAGATGCATTTCGCAAGATCAATTTTGCACGATATTACGGGTTACCAAGATCAGATAATAATTCCCAATCTTTTCATTCTTGATATGAGTTCCAAATGTCTGCGGGCAGCAGAATAATTTCCAATTTAATAGCTGTGGTTATCGGAATATCGCGGTACTATATAAAGCAATATTCATGAATATATAAATGCAAATGACCTACATTCATGTGAGAAACCAAGAGCAATATTACAGAAAACTATGCGGTGATTTGGGGCAGTGCACTCATAAAAGGTCCATTTAGCAAGCAGTCGAAAGAAAATGAAACTCCTCTCTCTCGTCTTTTTTCTTTTGCTAGTTTGCGAATTGTCTATGGTGGCTGCGACATGCGGGAACAGGAGCCATAGGGAGTTCGATTCTCGGGCTTTTGTTAGACTCAGGTCATCAAATCGTTACATATTCGGTATTCAGGTTCTTCTATCGAGAGCCCTCCAATATCCACAGTGCACATCAGCTTACACACTGACCACAGCAGGGGGGTAATCATCCCTCTTTTACACCTGCTGTGTTTACACCGATATTCTTACAGGCCCTCCATTTTCCCTGGCCACACGTGAACCACCTCCACCCCAGTGACTCAGCTCCGAACCATGTGACTGTCACGACCTAGTCGGGCAGAATGACACGTCGATCTAACCCCAATCCCCTGCCATAAGCCAATGTCCAGTCCGAATGACCATGGACCATTTCAGCACAACCATTTCCTATATGACTTATAAAGAGTAGAGAATGAATCGTTGAAAGCAATTGTTTTCTCTGAAAACTGTTTTTTTATTGGAAACCCTAATGTCCTCAGAATAATACCCCTGAAACACTAACTCCCCTCTCTTTCCAGCTTTTTGATTTGCCGTTTGATTGTGAATGAAATTCTAAAAAAGTTTAATGGTTGATGTGTTTTATCGAAAGCAACAGTAACGTATATACAATACAAAGTATACTCCGAGTTGTGGCGCACACTTGAAAAAGCTTTTGCGTTGATAAGCTTTTTCGTTTTTCCCATTATATAAACCAAATTGACGCAATAGTGATGAATTTTATTGGAACCTGACTGTAAATTATTTAGTTAATTTTTAAAGTGATAAAATGTGTAAACATGTGCCGGCAGCACCAGATATTTCTCCAATTTCCCTCTTAGTTTATTTCTTCAACAAGGCTTACTTTAGGAAGGAGGTTCTCTAAAATAACTCAAATTATCATGATATAAAATTGGTAATCTTCATGTTTCGCACATTGGGGAGGCATGTAAAACAACCCAAAAGGTCGATAGGTGGAGACAGTGGGTACGAATGCCTGTTAGTTGAGTTCCAAGGAATATGGGTGAGGGGTTGGGGTACAAACCCAGGAATGCGAGTTATTGGAGGTCGACTGTGGACCAGGAATCAAATGAGTGTCGGATAGAGACTAACCATAGGTGAAGTACACAACCGAGTAAATACCCAGAGGAAGTTGTAAGTACTGGTTGCGGTAACGAATCTGATATTTGCTACCAGCGAGAAGTTCACTTAAGAGAAAGACCACTGGTAATTGTCCTTTCCTTGCATTCGGTAGCTGAATACAGGTCGTCAATTTAATACCCAACTCTTTCCTCGGAAACTATGAGGCGGATGTAGGTTATAATGCTACTTTAGTTTTGGTAGGTTGGTTAAAACAAATAATGATTGTGTACGTAATAACTTTGTATTTTCCACTAGCACAAACGACAGCGACAGTTGTCCTTGTATAAATCACCGACGCCATCAATTCGCACCGAGTAAACACAGTTATACTTCAGTTTTCGATGCACAGCAAAAACTACGTGGGACGAAGAATGCGATCAATTTTGCGATTTTCGTACCTTGTTGATTTAATACAAATTCAATATGTCGTTCAGCTAAGAAAGAGAGGAAGGTGCACAAAGAATACCGGTTCGTGAAAACCACCAGAATTGCTGGAATAACTATAAGAGCTGGTCATTCCCGATACGTTTAGACCAACCACCCGGGGGAAACGAGTTCAACAAATTTCGAAAGAGGCAATCAATTTCAACCAATTACCACGTTCCAGAAACAGGGGAAGTCATAAACGAGCGTTTCAGAAAATCTGCCTGTGTGCCGAGACAAAATCTATGCAAGCACTTGAATTACTCTGATCCGTGCGTAGTGTATTCCTTGGTTAAGAATCCATATTTTTAGGTGATGATTTTTAGGTTTGCTACTAATAACGAGGGTAGTAGTTAGATTATAATACTCTCTGATGACCAACTAAAAAATGTGGATTAGATTGTCCTCGAAAAGACAATCAACGGCATCCAGATCTCTCTATTATAAATCCCATCATATATCGCATCAAGTTACCGACGTATTCTGAGAGCCATCTTAGCGGTATGTCTACTAATGTGGTTAGCCTGAGCATACTATTTCTGAACTGAAAGCCATGCTTCCCGATTTTCCATTTTCTATGTCCTCATTCATAAAATATAATGCGGTCATGAGACAACTGAATACTCGCTTCTCCGAGTGCATAAGGCATTTGCATGATTTAATTTGACTTCGTCCACCGTGAGTAAGTTGACTATGTTGGTCACGCTTACAGCCCTAGCACAGAACACCTCAGTCAAATGGAAGTATTTGGTCGTTAGTACATTCTTCACTAGCACAATGTTGATTGCGAAAACTTTTGCAGCTCAGGATTGTATATTGACATTGGCATCCCCAAAATGAACGTCTATGATGAATCAGACTATGTTTTAACAAACATCAGCGGCTCACTAATTGCGCTGCTGCTCCTTGCTAATTCTCTGTACCAAACTCACTTGGAAATGGGACCAATCGACATAATAAGGGCATGAGGAAGGAACTTCAAATAATGATATCAATCCGATAAATGTGTGAACAAAACAGCCTCACCGGATCGGATAAATATTCTACTTCCGTGGCACGGACTGACTACCTAATACATCTATTAAACATGATCACACTATGAATGATGAAGCAGTAATAGATAAGTGGTATATGATTATCTAATCAAGTCGGAATCGCTAATCCAGTGGTGGAACGAAACCAGCATGTTGTATTCTTTCATAATTTCCGGAATGTGATAAACATGGATATCAACGTTGTGGAAGGAAATTCGACCGATATTGCTAAGGTATTTTCGATTATCTCCCACTTCGTTTCCGTGAACCTCGTGGATTCTTAATGTAACTGAACCGTTGTCCAGTGAATGAGTTACTCGTAGAATACGAACCCGAAACCCAAATCGAATAAGGTGAGTCGGTGAACTACGTGTACTTCAGAGAACAATCACTGCAGTTGCAAGCAACATTTCTCAATCTGTGGGGCAATCCAGTCGCAAGGGTCCGGGAAATGTATCCATAATTTGGATCATATACTTCCACAGAAGAGAACGTCAAACCACTTCAACAGTAGGCATGCTTTTTCGGTCATATCGTGCTCAAATATTAACAATTCATTTAATTATTTCTCCTTTTGGTCAAAGGTGTTACTTTTTCACACTGATAAGATGCGGAGTGATATGGAATCACGGGGGCCAATCGCTTTATCAACCAGTACGATGATTTGCCAGAAGGTCAACAGAAACAATAATTACTACACAATAAGTTTTATATTCCCGTCTAAAGAGGACAAATTTGCTCATCGGACGTGTCCTCCGTCTCCCGTTTTCCCACCCTCACACAGAAACCAATGTTATTACACCAATGTGCTTCGCCAAAGCTGCATAAGAAACACGCAAATGTAAGCATGTTAAAAATCACGTTGCCAGTAAGTACGCACAAAATGCATTCGCATACGGGAGATTTCATCTGCAACATTGGTTATACAGTCTAAACGCTACACTCAGCATAGAAGTTTCTTTAAACTTGTGCACAGTTGCCCATTTTTTTCTTTCTTACTTTATGGTTCTGAGTTATTCGCTTTGTAATGACAGGTAAAGCTTTCTAACCTGCACAAACTGTGTATCATGATGAACAGCTAAGCATCATCAAAATTTCCTTCGCACCAGCTGCAAGTGTTATAGCTCTCATCTCAATATGAAGTACATTCCCACAGATAGAGAGGGAACACACCACGACGATGTTGTGTCGGATACATAGGAATGACATTTCCTAATTCCAATGAGTCAACAGATGTTTCCATGAAAGTGAGAACAAGTTAATATCCACTGTTACTGCAACGGAGTGCGGGAATAGAAAATCGGATAACGGTTTACTAATTATATTTTTCTATTTCTACCAACCAGTGGTGACGTATATGGAAAATCTGTCCCATGGAGCTCGGTTTACCAAAATCTGCAAAGGTGTGTTTCTTTCATTTTTAATAATACCACTGTTGGTGCAGCGAATTGAGTGAGAATATTTTGACCAAATAAATTGCCCCACAGATTGAGAGATGTTGCTTGAAACTGCAGTAATTGTTCTCTGAAGTACACGTAGTTCACCGACTCACCTTATTCGATTTGGGTTTCGGGTTCGTATTCTACGAGTAACTCATTCACTGGACAACGGTTCAGTTACATTAAGAATGCGCGAGGTTCACGGAAACGAAGTGGGAGATAATCGAAAATACCTTAGCAATATCAGTCGAATTTCCTTCTACAACGTTGATATCCATGTTTATCACATTCCGGAAATTATGAAAGAATACAACATGCTGGTTAGTTCCACCACTGGATTAGCGATTCCGACTTGATTAGATAATCATATACCACTTATCGATTACTGCTTCATCATTCACAGTGTGATCATGTTTAAGAGGTGTATTAGGTAGTCAGTCCGTGACACGGAAGTAGAATATTTATCCGATCCGGTGAGGCTGTTTTGTTCACACATTTATCGGATTGATATCATTATTTGAAGTTCCTTCCTCATGCCCTTATTATGTCGATTGGTCCCATTTCCAAGTGAGTTTGGTACAGAGAATTAGCAAGGAGCAGCAGCGCAATTAGTGAGCCGCTGATGTTTGTTAAAACATAGTCTGATTCATCATAGACGTTCATTTTGGGGATGCCAATGTCAATATACAATCCTGAGCTGCAAAAATTTTCGCAATCAACATTGTGCTAGTGAAAAATGTACTAACGACCAAATACTTCCATTTGACTGAGGTGTTCTGTGCTAGGGCTGTAAGCGTGACCAACATAGTCAACTTACTCACGGTAGACGAAGTCAAATTAAATCATGCAAATGCCTTATGCACTCGGAGAAGCGAGTATTCAGTTGTCTCATGACCGCATTATATTTTATGAATGAGGACATAGAAAATGGAAAATCGGGAAGCATGGATTTCAGCTCAGAAGTAGTATGCTCAGGCTAACCACATTAGTAGACATACCGCTAAGATGGCTCTCAGAATACGTCGGTAACTTGATGCGATATACGATGGGATTTATAATAGGGAGATCTGGATGCCGTTGATTGTCTTTTCGAGGACAATCTAATCCACATTTTTTAGTTGGTCATCAGAGAGTATTATAATCTAACTACTACCCTCGTTTTCAGTAGCAAACACGTGAATCATCACCTCATTGTGGTTTCCGCACCATTGACAGCTTTGTATAACCATGTGATGTTCTCCGCTTGAATCGATTTGCAGACGCAATTGCACATCGAGGAGCAGATCTGTATCACGATAAATGTAACCCATTTTCATTTGTATAACTACGCATAACCGAAGTGGAATTCTTTCGCCACGTAAAAGGTATCCTCATTTTTCGAATTATTATTTTTCCACCTCGTTTTACTATCCCAAAAGTTTGCCACAGAACTTTATAGATTTGTTTTTATGCGAATGATGGATCCGACTGTCACTCTGGATGTCTATAATCTATCACAGAATAATGACCATGGTGTGTGTCAAGGGCTATTTACTTAAATTCAATAATTCGCTACATGTTGCTAATACGTGCACTGCAGTGCTCTGCATCAGGTGGTTGTTTGACAATTGTGTTGAACGCTCTGAGCACACACCAATAACGATGGAGGCGAATCGAGTTATGACCAATACAATGAGTTCAGCTTCCAAGAATCACCATATGCTACTTCGCTATTCCCTTCGTTGCAGAGTAGTATGAAGTGTACACTATGTTCAAAATAGCCAACCAGTACTAACGTAGCATGACTGTTGGAGAGCTCTTCTTTTGGGTTAACACATTTACATACAGCATAGATACAGGAGGAAGGAACACTCTGTGAGCTGAAGCTCATTGAGTGCAAAATCAAGCACCAGTACTTACACCAACGAAGATAGGAGTGAGGATCTACATCTGAGCGGGATACACCTTGTGGAATGTTAGCACAGAATGACGGATGAATGTATAATTTTTGGCTAAATAAGTATATCCTTTGTTTAGTATCCAAATTTTTGCGTTCTTCCAGTATTTTATCGGCTGCGATCATAGATAAATAGCTCAAAGCAAATACTAGTTGGATTCTCAATTTCTTTCTGCTCCACCTCTCGAAAATGATGCAGAATGCACAGAAGGCATACCAGATTACGGATTGAATCATGATCAAACCGAGCTCCAGAATTCTCGTGATGGAGCCAATCTGATTCATAGCACGACACTGAAAGCCATCAAACCACATGCCTACGGCCATATGCCATATTCCCCTATAAAATACTTTGACAACTAACAAGATCCCTTTTTTGAAGTTGCAAAATGTCTTCTCAGATAAGTAGAATTTTTCCACTGTAATCAAAAGCATAACTGTGAGTTAGACTAACACTACGAATATTACCGGATGTTTTTAATTAAATTGTTTTTGAAGCCTTGATGAACGTGAATATGAAATGAAACTAGGTAGAGGTTACTTGTGCTCTTGATTTTAACTCAGTATCGATCTGAAATAACATTTTTACGACACACCGAATAACTTGCTAACTGTGATTAAAAACTGTGTGCACCTACTCACAGTTATTAGTGTACGGTTATGGACACCACAGATAAAGCGTAGATATCTTCTCTTGTACTAAGTCAGCCTCACAAAATTCGTGCAGTTCCAACCTCGATGGTTTTTTTAACAATTTGTATGACACTTGGACTATCGCAATATTGATTATGATGACCTAGGCCCAAAAACAAATCGAAACTTGACCTATTGAACAATCGAAACAAATTGATCGGCATCGTCTGTCAGCTCGGCTCTAACCAGTCAGTTCTTGGTTAGCCTTTAGTAAAAGAAAAAAGTACTGAAAAGTCCATAGGGCTTGCGATCTGATAGGCAGCATCGATTTGGCGAGAGCAGGACACGCAGAAACAAAAGGGTCACCTATAAATTGTGATATTTCAGAGAAAATAGAATGAAGTTTGTGAACATGTTACCACCGACAGCACTGTTCATTTACTTATTGATCACCACCGCAGGTGAGTTTTCTTCTGCTCAAAAGATTGGTTTGTACCATTGAAGAAAATAACTGCATGATTTACGTGAATAGGATTGTAAAAAGAAAATAGTGAGATCAATATCATCTGCGCAATTTATCCATGAACAATATACTCTGAAAAACCTATATCAGATTAGTAACTCCTGTAAAATTGTTTTGCATTTTTGTCCAATAGATGCTTCATCATTAGATGGTGGTTTCGGTGGTATGTGAAAAACTAGAATCTTTTTATTCCTTGTGACCATACTCTGTGCCCAAAACATTTTTGGTACAGTGATTATATATACCGGATAATGTTTTACGTACTTTATTGGCTATAGCCAATTTAAGAATTTGCTTTTAACTATGATGATTATTTATTTTCCTTTTTTTGGCTATACATATCTACTGTCGTGAAATAGCCTAGAATTGCTCTGTTCAGAAGTACGGTAGATTACCATCACGTTTGAGCACTCCCACTTGACATTTTTCAGACCTGGCTCAAGCAATGGATGGTAAGTTTACAATAAGGGTCAAAACGATAAGTTACGTTATCATTTGGTTCTTACTGATCAATGCTATGCATAAATCCGCTGCTATATACGTTACCAACGTGATTTACTCTGGTTTACTTTACAATTAATAGGTGGTAGACTTGCGGATTCATGTTCAGGTTGGTTGCACATTTTTCCGAATGAATGCAAATGTTACGCAGCGTGATTCAGTAGAATTTTATTTCACATTGGTAGTTAATAGATGCACTGAAATTGGCGGGTTCGGAAACACTTTCGGGAAACGATTCTCCAGTTAGCTACACAACCACCCATACAAAAACTAAATGACCATTTCTTAAAACTTAATATGCCGAATTTTGGACAATTCTGATTTAAATTTGCCAAATAAGAAGTCCTACAAATTAGAAGGTGGTTGGTCTGTAAAAGATAACAAGAGAGTTATACATAAATATCTTAATCATTGTTGTGAAATTACAGGACTAATGAATACCCTGTTTGGTAAGTAACTTCTAATTTGCACGATGCAAAAAGCTGATGAGAAAGCGCAATGATGGATCGCTCTCTAGAGTTTCGTGTTTTTCCCCAGCAAATGCGTTACAAACGATAAAGCTTGATTCCTTATCGGTTTGTATCTTATTACTGAACCGTATCTTCCAACGCCCGGTGAATCTGGTAACTTTCTCGGAGTTTCTTCGGGCTAAGCGTCAAGTGACTGAAAACCTCAGTTAAATGACGCTGACCATTTCCGGTTTCTAACAGAGTGTCTGATATTCGTTTCAGGATTTACCAGTGGCGAACAATGTGGTAATGGTGAGCTCAGATTGAGATGCACTTGTCTGTTTCTTGTTCTGATAACGAACTGGACCGACGGCATAAAATTAATTATGATTTTGGGAATAATTATAGCGACTATTTTGAGTTGGCCGCTTGAGAAATGTGACAAAGTAAATGTAACACCACTGAGACATAGAATAGACTTGCTGATCGGACAAATGACTTATTTTTACCTTGTATCAAACATTTGAATGCATTTTTTAAATAGCATAAGCGTGAATAGCCTAGCTAGATCTGAGCCCGAATGGGCGAGCCAACAAAAGATCACCCATACGAAACCAACCTTTGGTACATTATTGTAATTCTGTCATGAAGGTTGAGCAAGCTATTTGGTACAACTGCCGCTGCCGCTATTGCAATGGGAACTACATTTTTAGGGCTTCATTTAGAGACATTTTACCTTAAAGATGAGTTTTTCTTTCATTTAAACAACGACAGAGTAAATGTCCATTGTTATCTCCAAGTTAACCGGAGGAAAATGGCAGTTACATGGTGAAGACAATTGATACGACGCACAGAAATTATTTTATCACCAGCTAGGAAAATTATTTCACTGCTTCTTCTTCTTCAAGAAACCATGCAAAAGCTTGAGATGTATCAGTCAACTACTTCACGGTGATACTACTTTCATTTTCTTCTCATTGCTCATGAGTCCGATTGTAAGTAAGCAGCGGATGATTTCTCTCGCACACATTTTATTTCAGAGTGCGGCTGTGGTTGCAGTAGTCATATCGTACACAATAACAGACCGAACTGCGGCTGCGGATGTCAAAATAATGGTGGAGATGGCAGATGCCAACGGTGTGGACTTCGTAAGCGACTCCCCGTTTGACTGTATTACTGTTTTACTGACTGTCAGTTCTCCTTTCTAGAGGAGGATTTTTGAAATAGTGTGTTCGCTATATCCACTGAAAGAAGACGCTGGGAGTAGCAGGCTTTTCTTTCACTCCTGTCGGTTCCGTACTTAAGATATGTCAATTTATATAAGGTATGCTACAAGGTGTACTAGCTGACAAGGGCTATACGATCCCATGGTGATTGCTGACTTATTTGTGATGAAAACTTTCCTTGTTCGCTCTACTATGTATCCTACATACCGCGTATTATATAAACGGACAAGCTTTACATATACGATCGACAGGAGTAAACGAGATTCTTACTCGTCTCACAACACTCGCCTTCTTTTCATTTCTAATGACCAGAAACAGATTTTGCTTTCACTCAAAGATTCTGACTCACAAAAAGGTGATTCCAGTCTAACAATACTCAATCTCGTTTTCTGTTCCTATGCTTAGATTGGAATTGTCAAGGTTTACGAGTGCTAGCTTTGTTGTTTAGCGCGAACGTCACCATCGTGAGAATGAATGTTTAGTTAAGATCAAAGAAGAGCGGACAAATTTGTGCAGAAATCGTATGCAAATTAGGGTCATGAATTTCTCCAGGCTTTTACTCGAATATGCCCCTGATATGCTAACAACGGATGGTTTCAGTTTGATCTCTTTGCTGACCGATTTGGTTCTGGTATCCTTTGGACGAATTCGAATAAATAAAAGTGTAAAATTCCCCTCCTAATTCATACGTCCAGAAAAAGGCTCAATAGCTTGATTCCATTTTTACACACATCCGCGGTAGTTTTCAACCCAGAGAATATTGGTCTTATTTGATGCCAAGCGAAATTACCATGGATAGAGAGGGTTAATGCGGACTTACTTGGCTATTTTTATGAAAGTCGGGTCACCTGTTAGTTGAGCAATTCCATTAGTCGTGCACGATAGTTTATCTGGTGTAACAAAGCTCACATTCTCAGCTGACAGTCGCACCCGTTGTTGCCTTCTAGGTCAACCAGAGGCAAGCGTGGTTGCAGCTTGTTAGTCTTCACGAGATCTAGTAATAACCAGCTTTCATTTAGATTTGATACGATAACTTGGGCATCTCTATGGACTAGTGAGCTATACATGATGACTGACTTCGGGACTAAGATTTGCTCAAACCTGAAATGTCAACGATTATTGGTAAGACAGTGCTCAATCATCAACCTAGAGTTTGGGCACCAGTTTGGCTACTTTTTCGAATGAAACAATAAAAAATATTCCGTGAGGATTCATTCTTCTTGCAAGATATTCGAGCCTGTGCCTTTCACCGGATCGAGTGGGACAGAATCAAAGACAAGTAATCTGCTACTCATGCTTCCGAACTATTCTTTGACTCTTTGTTTTCCGCTCTTGACCATCTCCATTAGCTCCCGCTAAACCCATTAGTATTTCCATGGCAGATGGGCCTGCACTTATCACAGCTCATACTCAGGTAGGAGTGCGAGTGGTCTCCTGTTCAGCAATCTAAAGTTTATCAAGTTCACTTGAAATCTGACCCTCGGGGACTTATTGGTAAGATGTTTCACAAACATCGAATCTCTCAACACTCAATCGAGACAGTCGAGTGTAAGTGTCATATACACATTGGAAAGCAATGAAACTGGTGTCAGCTTGGTTTGAAGAATCCCACGGCTAATAGTCTAAAGAACGATGGTCGGACGCGGCAACTGTCACCGCGGAACACAACCAATTTTTGTCTTAGCTTGAATTTTGAACTTGAAGGATAGTAAACCTCGGTTAATGAATCGGCGGGCGACGAAACGGACAATCGGACTGAAACGAAGAAAGATCCGATTGATTGACTTAAAACCGTACAGCAAATTACACCTTGCATTGGGATGTTGAATTTCTCCATCTAGCAAGTGGTGAGGCCCGGACATAGGCAGTCTGAGAAACTAGCGGAATAGTCCACTGGCGGAGTACAGGTTTATGGTGAACTGCCTGGTTTACTCGAATTCCGTACTCATGTCCCTTGAGAATTTCCTATCTCACAATTCTTATTGTTAGCGATGTTGGCCGACAAAATGATGAATGCTGCTCTCGAAGTCCTCAAAAATGCCGTTTTTAAATGACCAGGCGATGATAATCATGACTAACAATAGAGCTTTTTCTGAAAATTCGATCGTCTTTAGTCTACTTTGAGTGTTGTCTCATTATTTCAACATAAAATGAGATGCTTGTTGCAGAAGGAACACCTGTTCAACCTAATCCCGTGATATGGACAAATAAACTTCATCTAGGGTTATGAGATAATTAGGAAATATTATCTCTTCACAGCTACTGAATGTCCATAAGACGCTGACGATCTACCCATTCGTTGTCTTCACTCCTTCTTCGCAGACTCAATCATGATGGAGCCGTTACCGCAAAGTAACTATTTGTTTCAAACATTTTAACCACGAATCATGCTGACTACTTGAAGCTCGTTCGTATCCCGGGTTCTTTTAATCGCAATTCCTTAATTTTGTCGTTAAACCTTTAATTATCTCTCAAAAATGCACCAATTTCCGTCTGTTTATATTTTGTACTGAAACGTTTGAGACTGAACGGTTCCTTCATTTGCTCACTGACAGAAGGTAATAATAACAATTACCCTACTGATGTTCACACAGTAAAAGTGACTACATAAATTCCACAGCGATAATAAGCAATATTATTAAGGACAAACGAGAAATATCATGTGATACCTGTGATATAAGGATAGTAAACCAGTAAATTTTGGGTCCTTGATGCCAAAGTTAGGAACGGGACTAATCCAAATATCTATTTAACACATACAACGTTTTACTGTTGGTTAAAGAACCGCCTGGTGCTGGGAACTAAGCTAAAGAAAGGTAGATGATGATGTCACTTCGACCGGTAATTAAGCGTTGGCAACCTGAATGCTAAGTTCAATAATCACGAGCCTAAGGAAATCTAACACACGGCTCTTAAATATTGGAAGAATTGCTTGGCCCATACATTTATCTTAACTGCTTGCATCTTGTTAGTTAATGAACAATAGCTATGAGGCCAAGAATAAGTAATTTCACGCTAATTTTTCAGCTTGTCCGGCTTTCCCAATTGCATCTATCAGTCGTGAGTTGACGTGGATTATTTTATCAAATAAGAACATATGCTATAAAGTTTAGTCGGGGTTTCCCGTAGCTAGCAACGAAAATCGGTCTACAAATGAAGCATATGCAACTAGGACAAAGAATCAAAGTCGTGTTCCGTTGGGTAAGTAAATTTATTCTTAATATCAACGGTTGCATTATTTCAACTGCCAACTCCACCAGACGGGAATTTATAAATTTCCCTCACCAATGTATTAGGCTGATGTAGTTTGGTCGATGGACGTAGAAAGTCCTACCCAAGGAATTCAGATTTAATTTCGAAGGTGGTGAACTTCCTGTATCAAGGTCACTCGGGATCGACCCACTTTTTAAAAAATGAACTCCCGATGTGGCACTGTGGCCTAGATAGCAGATCACACACGGTATTGAGGCGCGAAAAGTATCCATAATTTGGATCATACACTTCCACAGACGAGAGCTTCAAACCACTTCAACAGTACGCATGCTTTTTCGGTCATATTGTGCTCATATATTAACAATTCATTTAGTTATTTCTCCTTTTGGTCAAAGGAGTTACTTTTTCACACTGATATCCCGCTATTCAACCATAAGACGCGAAGTGATATGGAATCACGGGAGCCAATAACTTATTCAACCAGTACAATGATTTGTCAGAAAGTGGACAGAAACAATAATTACTACGCGATATGTTTTATATTCCCGTCTAAAGAGGACAAATTTGCTCATCGGACGTGTCCTCCGTCTCCCGTTTTCCCACCCTCACACAGAAACCAATGTTATTACACCAATGTGCTTCGCCAAAGCTGCATACGAAACACGCAAATGTAAGCACGTTAAAAATCACGTTGCCAGTGAGTACGTACAGAATGAATTCGCATACGGGAGGTTTCATCTGCTACCTTGGTTATGCAGTCTAAACGTTACAATCAGCATAGAAGCTTCTTTAAACTTGTGCACAGTTTCCTCTGTTTTTTCTTTCTTACTTTATGGTTCTGAGTTATTCGCTTTGTAACGACAGGTATTGCTTTTTAACCTGCACAAACTGTGTATCATGATGAACAGCTAAGCGTCATCAAAACATCTTTCGCACCAGCTGCAAGTGTTATAGCTCACACCTCAATATGAAGTACAGTCCCACAGATAGAGAGGGAACACACCACGACGATGTTGTGTCGGATACATAGGAATGACATTTCCTAATTCCAATGAGTCAACAGATGTTTCCATGAAAAAGTGAACAAGTTTATATCCACTATTACTGCAAAGGAGTGCGGGAATAGAAAATCGGATGACGGTTTACTAATTATATTTTTCTATTTCTACCAACCAGTGGTGACGTATATGGAAAATCTGTCCCATGGAGCTCGGTTTACCAAAATCTGCAAAGGTGTGTTTCTTTCATTTTTAATAATACCACTGTTGGTGCAGCGAATTGATGGAGAATATTTTGACCATATAAATTGTGATCCTCCGTTTGTTTCATAGGTTTGGAGAATTTAATGAACTGTGAGTCGCTTTATTCAATATTTGTAAAAGATTCTACCAAAAAATGCCATCTGCAATTATTTTACGGCCATCAGAGCTACAACATGCATTTCTTTGATTCCAAATACCACTCGATTACATGCCATTCACTGAACTATGCAAAAGAATCCTCATTTTCAAACAGGAACAAGAGCAGCTGTTCCCATCACAAGGCAAATATTTGGCCGTGTAAGGAATCTGGCCGATTTCCCCTGGTCACTCATTTATCGGCCAAGTAAACTTTCACTCTGATTATTCAAATACTAAAATAAATCCATTTTCAGGGCCGGAATAAAATATCAGGGACCCATTTTTATGTGGATTTGCTCTCGGTCCCTTAAGTGTCTCCCACTGGGCAAAAGCAACCGAGGATCCAATATGAAATCCGATACTGCTGGTTAGCTCACGACTGGATATTGGGAAGAGACAAGAACTCAACACAGCTAACAAAAGCGTCTGACGGCTAGTTTTATTATTCAGAAAATCAGATTACGGAATTGAAATGTGCTAAATTGTTTTCTTGGTACCAGTTATTATACTAAACACAACCGTATGACCTAATCCTGCCGCAGCAAGTCGGCAATATTTCTTGGTACTTTTTTATCATAAATACATAATGGCACACACACACACGTGCACAGACAGATTTGGATGATCATCCCCTTTGTTGGTTTGAGTCATATTTATTGTTATGTATTGGTATGAGTACGAATAACTGAAAACGAGCTTGTTCACCATTTCAGCACAACCATCTCCTATATGATTTGTAAAGACTTGAGAATGAATCATTGAAAACAATTGTTTGTCTCTGAAAACGTGTTCTGATGACATAATGGTACCTTGATGAAAATGTGAATCCGTATAATTTTTCAGATTTGCGGAAAAACTCCAAAATTATCAGTACACTGTTAATTTACACCGTAAATATGACCTAATTTCAGCCCAGTTACCATTTGTTTAGCCCTGGAGTATTGTATTTTTCAGTCGTACAACCATTAACACACTAGTAGAGTCTCAAAGCTTTGAATAACCTTTGAATAAGTGGGCTTTTTCGTGTCCGCATATTCGAAAAACAGGAAGTCTAACAGTGCGAAACTCTTTACCGGCCACTCTTAATGCCACCGTTTTGCGCAAAACTGTTTCATCTATACAAAGGAGTCATATCAACTTTTACATTGTTGATAACACACCTTACAGATGTGAATGTGTTTGCCACTGCTGATTATTCATCTCCGTTATTTTAGACGCACAAATTTACGCAATGTTGTTTAACAGAAACGTGAACAAGTTTGCAGGGGGAAAAGGTGAATATTTTACTCGAAATATCCGATGATTTTCCTACGTTTGTTTATTGTTTCCATCATTCAGCTCATTAATTTATGCACTAAAGTCACCCAACAACATCCTCCAATATTTAGTTATAGTTTCGATGCCTTTGCTCCATGACCTTGGGAAATCCTCATGTAGTATGCTGGGCCTGTGATCTTTCGCGCGGAACTGTACGTGTTTGATGTGAAACCAACAACACAGGAAACATCCAGCTCTGTGAATGTCTCACAGGGTTTCCACACCTAACATATTCGGATCTCAATACGGCCACTTATGGCCTGACCCTTATACATGGAATTAATCACGCAACCTAAACGATCTACCTACCACTGAAAACCGTAAAAGCTTCTTCATCCCTGTTAAGAGTCATCAAAATTGCAGATCCACCGAGTTCATGAACGGACTCGAACCCGGAGGGAGAGCTAGATGAAAAATTATGGGGCTCACATCGGGCTGGCTCGTGACGGTCCGTTAAATATATGCACCGCATGATGTCGCGTCATTTCGTCATTGACTTCGTACGGTAACAACAACGTGCTCACAAGACAACCGACTCATAAGGCTGGCATTTCTCTTGTAAAATGCTTACGTAAAGCGGAGGAATTACATCACAAAACAACCTGAAGAGTTTCAGTTTATCAACTTAGTTGGCAGAAAATTATATTTACATATAGTATGGACGTGGCTAGTACAGGATGAATTTCCGCAGCGCTCGTTGACCGAATAATTTGCAACCCTTGGTTGGTTTCCCGCAGCATCTCCTCAGCTTTTCCCTTTATAAGCTTAGATGAAAAGACCGCTCAGTTTCTGAAAGGGTGCAAGATGGATTTGTATAGCAGTATTTTTATTATCAGCTACTAGGTCAGTATGAACGAAGGGAGACTAGATTCACATCGGTCAAATTTTCCAAATATCTTTGCTTTGAATTACTTGTGTAATGAAACCTGGACGTCAAAGATTAAGATAACTATGGTACCTCTGATGTCATAACAACAGATCTTCACATTTTGCTGATACATGCTAATAAAAAACGACAACAAGAAACGGATATCTCCGCGGCAATTAATTTTAATGTATGGTTGCAGGCGTTCCATGATTGTCATTTACAAAGATTATTCTGTGGAAAATAAATCTGACAACTTTTGCTGCTGAATTTGTTGCTGGGTGATTCAATGGTTCATTCCTTATAATAAACTACCCTTCAGTTTAATCTGGTATTCCATTTAGTATTCCGTTTTGATCAGTCATTCAGAAACATTCACTATCATGCGGGTTACCATACGACGCTTTTCTCTCCTCCTCAGCTTGTTGTGCACGGCCGGTTTTGCGAATCAACGAGGCCATACTATCGTGTGAGTTGGAACATCTACTGTCTGTGCGTATGATTGAAACCGTCCCCTCATAGGTAATCTGTCGCCTTATTTGTCAGTTATACTTTAATCAGTAAGGTGAGAGAAAAAGGGAGAAAATGAGCAAAAAAGAGATTCTCTCAACTTTATCATGAATCCAAAGCAGGTGTTCAATTTTGGGATTCATCACTTTAAAATCACGCACAGAGTTGTATTTCTTTTTGTTTTCCATCTTCCTTTCCGTTATGACCTTTCCAAATAGCTCTCTCAAACATAGCGCGCGTTGCCCAGACACTGGATTACAATATGCGAATGACAGGTAAATGCGAAACAGCTAATAAGATTTTTGCTGTCTTTTTTGTTCAGTGGTAAAACATTTTCTACTTTCCATTGCATTGTCACGTCCATGGTCAAACGATTTAAAGCAGATACACAGTTCGTTTCCCGTGTCAAATTCCAAAAGAGGTGCAATGAAGATATATTATGCAGCCAGTAGATTAACTAATTACCAATTTTAAAGTTTCAGTCAGTTGTGGAAAAAGAAACTGATTTATCTGATAAACATGTTCTCGATAAAATAGCTTCAAATCCTCTTTGAGATCGGATACTCTAGTAAACATTTCTGAAGACCGGCAAATTTGTAAGGCAAAATGTACCCAATTAATTTTTCTTCATGTTATAAGTTTATCGAAAGAGTAGTCCATCCAACTGTTAGTCTCAAGCATAGATGTATTGTTGTGCTTCCAATAAATTTGTCTGCAAATGCATCTCAATTGAAACCATATTTCTAACCCACACAGATACCTGTTCAAACTGCAACGAAGCGTCCACCCTCGTCACTAAAATCGCTCAAAGTAAGAAATTTGATAAAAGGAACACTGTGTTCCACTTGTCACCGGATACGAAGAACAAATAATGCCAGAGGCATCGCTTTACACCAATTACAGCTTCTGAGTTAAATATATGGATAACTTTTTAACACAACTTCTTGCATTTTAGCTTATATTCGACTCTTGGGAGTCGTGATGAGCAAAGTATCTCGTCATATGTGCATCGCGACAAGTGAGTGCAAAACGTCTGCTGGTTAAAACGACTTAGTAGTTATCTTCTCAAGTGTTCGGAAAACTAAATAATTTGTACGTGGAAAAGACACGCTGATTATTCTGGCTTAATAAAACTGAAAATTGAAGGGTCATTACAACATCATACAATTACTTTACAGGAATCACTGCCGACGACCCAGTGATGCGCTATGCTGACGAAATTGCAGTAATGTTCTTGCAACGTAAGCCATTGAACTCTTGACTGGAAAATTCTGCTCGCTTTGCTGATTGAAAAAAATCACATCTACATACTTTTCGTCTATTCTGTCGTAGTATTTCACTGCATCGAAATATCACTTTACGAGATGTTATTGTGCTACTTATTGAAAACATTTTCCTATTCTGACATGTGACAACCTTCTAATTTTAATAATAACGAGGATAACAGTTCGTTTATTTTATAAAATATGAAAATAAAAAGGGAGTAGGGCCACGCAGACGCTACCAAAAGGAAGCAGTCGTCAGGATTAGAGCTCAGATTCAGAAAGGCCACAGTCCCCCACGGTGACTGTCTGGCCGAGGTGAGACAGTCGTACAGCATCTACTGCCGACCTGGCACCATCAGCTTTGCTTGTTCCTTCATTGTCTAGCTATCAATGAATCAGTTGAAATATCTCGTAGATTTATCCTAAGGTCGGATTTCTTCCCTCCCTTAGTGGCACCGGCTACTGCGGATTTCTTGAAGTCACCATGTAAGTGTCCCATTCAGCTAGCGCATTGTAGTGGTACTGAAATAGACATAACAATACAACTGGTAAACACTACATGTTTTACAAAATAACTCTCTTTTATCAGGCATATGCAGCGAACCGGCCTACCACAAGTCAATTTCCTCATTCAAGGAGCAACTTGATAGTAAGTTATGGTTGGACTGTCCCCTACCTAAGTAATTTGTATGAAACGTTCATTAATCAATGCCAGTGGTACAGTAGGTGTTAAATTGCCTTAAACTAAGTGCAGTCCATCAACAGCGAAAAAAGATAATACAGAAAAATCAATACTTCCCCCTTCAACACTTACGATGAACAAATCGGTTTCACGATTAGAGGCGAGTTAGAAGAATACCATGAAGTTTCGTTTTTCTGTTATTCGCTTGAGCATGCGTGCCAGAGAAGGATTATACCCCATAATTTCAAAGACCAATGCGCTATTAGCTGTTTCTGGGAGCCAGACCCTGAGTGGACAAACACATATGGTCCAAGTACATCGAGCGTGACAAACTTTCAGTCGACGGTAGATAACTGTCTACCATCAAAGAGAACGGTCGTGGCGAGATTCGAACCGCTGTTCTCCGAAGTGGTAGGTAAGCGCTATCAGCCACTCGACTGTCACTGACTCAGCAGTGTTCCACTTACAACTCGATTTTAAACAGTTTTTTAATGTACCAGTGCACATGGTGAAGGAAATCGCTTCATCATTTTTGACGTGCGAAGTGGGCAAATCTTTTAACGGGACTTTATCAAGGACGACTTAATTTACTTATTTTTGATCGAATCATCGTTTCTGTGTATTTATTCAAATTATTTGCTCGGTACTGACTAACCATTTCGATTGGTTGTCATTATTGCTCCATTGGTTTCTTGTTTTTCACCAAAGATATGGCAAGAATAACAAATGAACTTGACGGTAAGACTTTTTACGTACAAGGCGAAAGAACTGATTTTCCCTTAGAGATTGATACAGTACATTTAGCTAATTCTGTCTTACGTTGATTCCCAATAGCCTCAAGAACGACCACGCTGCCGTCAGCTTTATCCCTGGTGGAACATCATTTAATCGGTAAGTTCCTCGATACTCAACAACTTTAAAATTCATGTGCCGATTGCCGCTACAAAAGTTGGAATGGGTTCAGTATTTGAAGGGCATCATAAGCAACAAACCGAATGGCTAATCAATACCGTTTGAAGTTCCATCCTGGTAAAAAGAATGTGTTTCGCTTCCCGGACTGAAAAAAAGTCCATAGAAAAGGAATAAATGTTTCAGTCAAAAGCTTTCACACAATGCCACTTTGGTTACTTGAACACGGCTCTCAAACTCACCGCAGTCATACAGATTCATTTTCTATTTAGGCTATGAAAGCCACCAAGAGCTTAAGTTTTCTTGATTCGGGTCTATTAAACGTTTTAAAGGCGAGCATGAGTTCGGTTGTTTGGAAGTTGGACAAAAAATAAATGAATTATTGATGGTTCTATTGATTCGATTATTTACTCTATAAAAGATAAAAACGATCGCTCAATCTGGTCTTAACATTTAGGCATGACGTATGAAACAAAGCTGAACACAACCGATAATCAAGGGGGATATCGTCGAATGAATGTGGGTAAGTGTCAAACCATTGACTAACTGCCAGACCAGATGAGTTCAGGTATAAAATGTGATTTCTCTTTTCCCAGTTTACACTTATTCCTTGTATTTTTTATAAATTACTCTGAAATCACAGAGCTAACAAACAGATGCCGACAGGCATACAAATCTTGCTTTTGCTAATCATTTTCGGGAGAAAAAACCAATCATAGACATGCATTTTCGTCTCCTGAATATGGTTTGCATACAGGCAAACTGATCTATCAAACAAGATTGCTTTTTCATTCACCGATGTATTGGGTGCTTACAAGTACGCACACGAAGATGACCGTGTGCTTAAAAATGAGTCAAACAGTTGGGAAGGGTAAAAAAAGAAGAAGCTCTGCTCGGTCAAGGTCCGTTCAAAGCTTATGGCTGGTCTGAAATCGAGAACAACATCTCCTTAGTGAAATATACAGTGAATTACCTATATTCATTTTCAGCTCATTCCGGAACTTACATTCTGCATAAATAATCATAATGAGTTTCTCAATTTTATCCAGACACACATCGAATTCTGAAATACTAACGGTTCCGAAATTTTCTGTGCCCCTTTCTCCTTAGACAACATGGATTACGCTCACGAAGTAGCAACGAGTAGGTCGTCCAGTTTTCAAACACACATGTCTTTTTATTCCTTGATAACATCTTCCTCTCATAAGGATTGTAAAAAAAGATACTCTTCTCAGAAGACTTCGCTGAGAAATCAAAACTATGATTTGCTCATATTTCTCTGTCAATTAGCTGCAGCTTGCAGCAAGAATGACGATAGTGCGGTTGGCTGCTGAAATATTTCAAACTAGTGGTATCTATAAATGGGTGGACAAAGTTTTTCGGAAGGGAATGACAGTCTTCAAGGATACTGCCACTAATTTACTTGACCACCTGATGCACAAATTGTGCTATTGTGAACAAAATATACAGACCGCACAAGTATATGAACAGATGGAAACCGGGGTGTTGGATTCATGTGCCCGAAGAGTACTAATGCTCATAAATCCAGCCTTGGGCTTCTGAGAAGCTGTTCCTATCCACCTACACATTCTACCTACTTAAATGTCCTTCTCAAAAGTAACGTTAGTGAGCCCTAATTTCAGCATTACTCTTATTCATGTGGACTAAAAATACGTTTTGATAAAATGTACCCCATTTTTACTTATTTTTTAAGGAAGTGGTTAG
The DNA here is from genome assembly GCA_948099385.1 of Fasciola hepatica. Taxonomy (NCBI): domain Eukaryota; kingdom Metazoa; phylum Platyhelminthes; class Trematoda; order Plagiorchiida; family Fasciolidae; genus Fasciola; species Fasciola hepatica. The sequence goes on from CANUEZ040000043.1 coordinate 42,264,569, forward strand.
GGCACGTCTCTGTGCAAGAATTTGAATAGTGAATCATACAAAAGTACATTTAATTTTGTGCTTGACTGCTGAAACAGCTTTACCTTTCAGGTGGTAGACAGTTTCGGCTGTTGCCCAAGGAATTACCACCTTTCACCTCAAAAGTTTTATTTGGTTCGGTGCTCCAATTTCCCCGGATGGGTTGCGCGTTTCTTATCACTCATATGAACAATGAACTATCAGTCGCCCAAACCAAAGTACAGCGGTTTTCATAAGCGAATACTGCGCTCACAAGCTTTCATGGGCTAACTGATAGCATTGACTCCGTGCACCTGTTTCTCGAATCTTCCTTCTCCTGGGCCTATATTTCTCCGAAGCTCAAATTTCTTCCTCTTTTGACAAGACCCATCTTCTTGTTCCCAACGACCTTCTCTTTCATCCATTCAGTTTATGTGAATAAAACCCACATTTAAGATTCCAACTACTTCTTCTGTGCTCTTCGTCGTTCCCCTAATAGTACTGACTATTCTCTTTTGGAATCATTATCGCAGGCTGCAGGGGATATCTTGGTAAATGACCTCCACTATAACATAACCATCCTGGAGGACGGTAATGTCCACACCCTCATACGGTACCACCATTCCAGAACGAGAAAATGGACTCACTTGCTGTCATCAACCAATTTTATAAGCTATCACGTTTCGTTACGCTGGTCCCCGACCCCCCTGTTGGTCATTAACACACTCACGACCTTTCAACTTTCAACCTGTCCTTTTATTCTACAGTTTCTTCCTCTTCTGCCCTAGGTACCTAGGTTCACTGGCTCATCAAGTGCTTACTACACTCTTTTACTCTCAAACCAACTTTATTCTTCTAATGTTAGGACTCTGCAGATTTAAATGTTAAGCGTTATTTTCTGGCGTCGTATCACCGGTCTGAGTGCAGCTTTACTTCTGATCAGATTCATCTCTCATGAGCGCTACAGAGACTGTACTTCAGGGTTCGCATATTGTTCCCTCAATGATCCAAAACGGGCAAACTGATATTCACCAAGTCTTCCATCCAGACATGTATTCGCGTTGTGTGCAAGAGAAAGGTTTCTTTCAGGCACACGCGCCAATCCAAAACCAATACTCATACGAATGCTACCTACAAGCAAGCAAAAAAATGCTGCTCATTAGTGAGGAAAGTCAAAAACAAATCTGTCACCATAAAGCCCAATAGGTACTATCGTGTCCCTCTGGTAGCCATTTATTTGGTCTTTCACGAAGGTTGTCTCCCATATATTTTGCCCATCTTCATTTGCAGCTACTCCTAAATTATCAGGAACATATACTTTCAATCTGTCGGGAAGAGCCGAAGATTTTACAGCCATATTTGCATCCAACTCCTTTCCATCACATAGCTTCACCGTACCTTTTCCTTCGATTTTCATTGAGCCTACATTCGAAGACCGAATCACTGCAAGAAACGTCCGTTCAGTTATCACGTCGAAGCCTCATGGCCCGGAGGACACTCTTCTTTTCTTTTGAAGAACTAAGCCTCAGAAATTATTCCCGTTCTCTGCCCTTTATTCAATCAATATTTGCAAAGTAACTTGCATCACTCACGTGTGAAGACTGCGCACGCTTTCTCCATCCCAAATAATGATGATCACTCTCAACCATCCAACTACCAACTCATTTCCCTCAAACCAGTATTATCCAAAGTACTGAAAACCGTAGTAGAGTAGAAAATTCAGCCGTGCCTGAAAACCCATGTGCTCATAAGTGATCATCATTATGGGTTTCGTTGCCACTGATTAACTGGTTATTTGTAGACATACCCAGTATACCTAATCCTCTGCGATGATTATTCACGGTGAATCGTTTCTGTTATTGCTAGATGCCTCCAAAAAGTTCAGTCACGTGAGATACGGAGGTTTGTTGTCAAGACTATGTGGATTCGGATTCTCACCCAAACTCAGTATCTGGACTTGAAGTTTTCCAGCGGACATTCGATTGCAATCCGAGTAAATGGAGCCCTAGTTTACATACCCCAAGTGAATGCTCGTATCCCCAAGGTTTCGCACTGTTCCCCCACGCTGTTCTACCTTTCAATAAATGTCCATCTTTTCGTCATTTCAAACCCTGTTCACTCTTTGCAGACGACATCAAACTCTACAGCTCTGGATCCTAGCTGTATTCTCGTGCTTCAATAGCTGACATCTTTCACGATCGTTCCTATGTTTGCGTCCCTGGATTCCGATCTTGGACGGATTACTAAATGGGACCCAGAAAATCATGTTTCCCTCAATGCCATCAAAACTGACCCTTTGTCTATTTCCTTAAAACGAGATCCGTACTGTTCAGCCCTGCCCTTCTACTCCACTACTTTTAATTCTACAAATTTTGAGGTTCATTTTAATCTTCCCTTCCTAGCTAACTTTCTTGGTCCTTGTACGTAGCTCTTCTTACCTTGAGAACATCAAAAAAACTGGTTTTCTTTTTCACGCCAAACATTTTTTAAAGCCCCCCCCCGGTTCAATGTTTTGTTTTGCGCTTGGCTCAAATCTACCCTACTCTCGAAAACTGTAGTCATCTTTCAGGCAGGACCTTGTCTTCTTCATAAACTCTTCTCGATCGCGCATAGCCTAAAGCAGTCCATCTAATCAGCGACCTCACAATAACCTTAACTTTGCAGTTGCTACCCCATCACCGGGACGTCTTTCCTCTCTCTCTCTCTCCACACCAGACTTAACATGGGTTCTGTTCTCAGGAAAGTGCTGCTATGGTTCCTGCTGCTGTTGCGTGCAACCTTCTGTCCTTTGCTTAAGCAACCAAGGCCATCCCAATAAAGGTACCATCCCAACATGCCGCACTGTTAATTTTGACCCTTCTTTTATCCCAAGAATTGAAAAAGTGGAGTACCCCACCCTTCTGTACTTCCCCTTTCTTATGATCTTTACACTTTAAAAAACAGAACCAACAAAGTAACTGTTACATGAATGTTCCAAAACCTAGTCGCTATTAGACAACAGGTCAATCGACGGTGGCATTTGTCCCTTCGGCTGTAGCTCGTGTTCATCCCGTAAGAAAAAGCAGCAACTAACATCCAGACCACTTGAACCTAAATGCTAATAAAATAACTACAAGAGTGTATTTTATCCATAAGATTGGATGATGTATGGTTTGGACGGATGAGCGAAATTTACAAACCTCAGCACATCTTATCACCAATGGGGTAGGACTACATCAGATTCAGTGAAAGAATTGCTTATGTTCAGTCGAATTTGTTTCTGTGGTAAACCAGCAAATTAACCATGGCATTTAAACCTTTGCAGTTTTTAGGAAGAAAGATGACATGTTCCGCAGCGTTATGGACAGATTTGACTTCCAATCTAGTAGTGAGTTTTACATATTTTCTGCTGCTTTTTTGCTTAAATTTTGTTGCAAAGTCTAATTATTCGTAAGTAAGCCATAGAAAAAACAATAAAGCATGTACAAATGGGTCACTGATTCGCCACACCGATTCAGTCTGAAGGTTTTAGCTGTGCAATTAGTACAGTAATAATTTCTTCAATAAACCAACAAAGGACTTTAAAATTCGTCTGGTTTTTTGAGTAGTGCAATAGATTTACGAAAACCAACTGCCAACGCACAGTCAGGCTAGGTAACAGACGTTGACATATCTTGTTTGAAATCTTATTCCATTAGTCCATTGTGAGGTCTTTCTAATCATTTTGGCTAACAAAAAAGTTTTTTGCACATTTAATCATGTGTAGCTATGATAAATATTTGGTGTCTCTTTTGAATACATTTGAATGAATATTAATTCGCGGTTTTCCAAATGACACAAACTTCCCATCTGCAGCGGCCAAAGGTTTATCTCGATTTCGAATCCTGTCACTGCTATCGATCACTCCCCTATTCCGTAGACTTTCAAGGTCTGGGGATTAAAAAATGTATTTATTTTCTACAATAAACAAACAAAGTGAAAAAGGGGTTATTGTTACCATGCAATATTATTTTCGGCACAATCTGCATTGGTGGTCCGATCACCTTTCTTCCGAAAACATGAAACCAATGGGAGTATTTGTGTTGTGGCCCCTGGTTCGTGCATATCCTTGTGTTTGATCCGGGTCCTCTATGTATCAGACGATGGTTCCCAGGAAGAACGAACGGACAAGTTGTCACTAAAAATAAGATGGAAATTCGGTTGGGAATATCAGATGCGGTAGTAGTATAGGAACTTTCTAACGAGCACACTGCTGACTGACGAAAGCACAGTAGTGGAATACGTTATTTGCGGATCTCCTGACCTAGCAGGGAACCGAACATTCTGATCAATTATTCATTTTTATTATTCAGATGTAAGCGATAAAGAGATGTACCGGGATAAGTTTGTGAAAACCGTCATCTCTGACGTGCAATGTAAGTCACATAACTGGATGTGTAGTTTTTATATTTTTATCTAGGAGTCATTTCTAGGAAAAATATTCAACTAATGAGTGATAGCTGATATCACTTGGATAATCATGGCTGGAGGAATTCTATCCATAGATATTACGAATAGGTTGCTTTCGTTGGTCTTCAATAACTAAGGTCACCGTGTGAAAATATACCTGAATCCTGTGGGGAAAAAACGAACTGGCAAACCGCAATTTTTGGCGTACAGCCCGTTAAAGTGTGGAGGATAACAGCTCGATGCTCAATGTAAGACATTTTTTCAGAGATCAGTCCATAGTTATTATGCACCATTTTATTTTTCCTATGAGCTACAGATGATATTAGGTCACTGATTTATTCAGTGAGGATAAAATTAGATTCTTTGATTTATTTGTCTTATAACTGTTAACACGATTATCCAATTTACATCTATTCTCCAATTCCAGTGTTTGAAGGGACAACAAGTATGATGACAAAGGGAGACTGCACGCGAAAATTGACTGTAGGTAAGCTCATGTTAAACTTCATCCAGCTTTCTAACTTATCTTGCACACCATCGTTTAGAAAAAAAGGCTAAAGAAATAACAAATTCAGTAGAATAATACACTAATTTGTGACTTCTTCATACTTGAATTACTGATGAACAATCCAGGTTGGTTAAAGCTTTTTGTAAGCTTTTACTTAAGTTGGCTTTTTGGGAATGCTGGTAAGTAACTTTAGCGACTTGTATCCGAATAAGGATGAACTTCCAGGATAGGAATTGGGAGGTCCTAAATTCATCTGTAGGACGAGTACTTTGCTAAGGCGCAGATGCCCACAGAGAAGACCTTTAAGTCCTTGATGCAAACCAGGCCCGCAGTTTCATCCTTTTTGTTCTTGGTTTGATTTTCTAGTTGTTGACAAGAGTTCCAGTCAAACTCCATTAAATAATAGTTTATAGCGATGCAGTGTGTATGCGTCGTTACATCCGAGTCTTATCAGGGCACGACTGTAGTGGTGAAATGATCACCACTTCATAGCGCAATCGCATACGTCCTGGTCTCAAGTCGTATACAGCTGGTCTTTACCCCATTTGGCAGCCTCTAGCTGGCGGAGACTTCCCGCCGGATTTGTTGTAAATAAACACAAAGCAATTGAAAATGAAGAAAGCATCGTTATATTTACTGTCTATGGGAAAAACGGATATCCGCTGATTTCACTTCTACAGACTCAAAACTGTGCTTTCCAATTTACATAGGCCAGAAGAATGCTTTGAAGTATTCCGGATGATGCAGGAGATCGTAATTTATCCGGTGTTTTGTCATCGAAGGAAAAGTACCGCTTCAAAGTACCCCGAAAAAAGTAGAATATTCCTCCGAGACGATTTTGCTCCTCAGCCGTTACACATTTCTGTAGGTACGGTACTGAAACGTACTTCAAGTCTGATAATTCCCAATATTTTATTTTCAACTTTCCCACTGATTGCTTTCTATATTCTGTTGCAGACTTGCAGATCATGACAGAAGCTGCAGTGAGCTTCGTGAATAAGGAATTCATAAAGGCCGATAGTAAGACAGTGCTGTATTTCAGGATACAAATTGTGTAACCTAACATTGTGATCTCGTGGGAAATCAGTAGGACATAATAAACTTTCAATTTTCAGTTATTATCTTATGTTGCTGGAGGAACAGGTACCCAAACAAATCAAATATGGACAAGCTTGCTCAGAAACGCAGCGATAAACAGATTTTTGGCAATATCTGTAGCGCTAGATCTCCAGTGAATATGATTTTGCTCTCTTCTGCTTGCTTGTTGAATGTATTTTCTCATTTGGCTCAGTATTACTAAGCTCATCGAATTTCATTCTGCATTTTGGTGGTGGTGTTGAATGATGATTTTCTTCGGCATATAATGGCTGAGTTTGCATTTGTTTAATCTACAGAGGTCCCCCAGGACAACTTCAAAAAGCTTATCGATGTGGCTCAAACGGCAACGGATTGTGAGTTGAAGATTGATTTAAAACCGTCGCAAATTCATTGTTGTGAGTGGCAGTCATAGTTTGATCAAACTGCCTACGTCCCTCTATTAAACTATGATCCGTAATTCTCCCATTACAGATGCGCTTAATGTGATTGGCTTGCTTCAATACGACAACGCAGAAGATGTAACAAACGACGCAGGTATTTGAAGCAAAAGTTCACTTTTGTTACGTATGAAATGGAAACTGCCCAATACCTCCATTGCTTACTGCCTCGTCGTGAATAATCAGCACCCGTGATCCTTGGAATCGGTGATAAAACGACACAGAGCCACAATATGTGACAAGTGTTTACTAGTCAAGTGCCTGCTTGCCATCATTTGGACGATTTCCAGAGTAATTTAAATGAGAAATGTTGCGATAAAACACTTAAACATGTGGTTTGATGTCTCCTACGTCTATTATGTCACCGTGGAAAGTTCTTTAATAGTCATTCTTCACGGAGTGACTCACTAGTGAGGCAGTTCTTTAAATATCGCTTTTTTAAGAGATAGTTCCTCAAGTAGCCTTGAAACCATACACTTTTTTTGGCTGGGATAGGTAACCCTTCCATAGGAGGTTGCCACTTTACATTTAAAGGGACGTTTTGCAGTTATGCTCATCGGAGTTTAGCAAACGGTTCCTTTGGAACCTCAGTCAGTTTAACCAAGCGAACATATTAGCATGCTTCCGCCCAAGGCCTTTGTCCAGGAAGATTCTCAATTTTCTATCTGCTCTTCTTTACCGCCTTTCTGGTGTCTCTCTTCTTTTACCACTTGTTTCACTTCATAGCCGATGATTCGTGAGAGTATTTGATTACATTTCCTCTGATGGTTTTTATTATCCTGACATAATTTCCCCCAGGAATCAAATATCTGCATCAGGTTCTAATCGCACAAGGTGAGAAAATCTCATGTGAATACATTTTAGCCGTAAAAATCTATTTGTAACCATACAAAACCGAGAGTGCTTGATGAGAGTCATCGTGTGAATCCATCAGGTCCCGAATACGAAACCCATATTATGGTACCCAACTCAATAGAAATGTGCGTAAAACTTTATCACGCTGGATCCTGAAGATATATGATATTATTTTCGAGGGATGGAATGATCCGAATAAAAATAGTGTTTATTTCTTCCAATCCGTGGGAGATTAAGTGAATTTCTTTGAAAGATTTTAAAATCTGCTCACAGTATCTTAAAAAATTCACTGAAGATAACTGTTTCTTGTTAAAGGTGGAATACAAAATTTGAAACAGCAAGTGTCTTTGTCAAGAGGTGAGTCTGTATATAACTTCGTCTTTCTAAACATTTCTCGGAAGCATTCGTCTAGGTGCATATTTATTTCACGTCTAATTACTAAGGTACAATCCACAGAATAACGTTCCTGAGGTACAAGGCATCCAGCCTTACTACAGACAGTAGACTTTGTGGTTGAATTTTACGCTAACATCCGGTTGGCCATCATGATTGACCAATTGTAACTAAGTCCGGTTCACCTTTTTAATCCTGTGATAAAGCAGTTGAATTTTGTGATTATATTATCTACTTCTTCCTCCATCGCATTCATAGACTATCACGGGGTTTCGGTAAAGCTGAACGAATCTGAAGAGGAATGGGATCAGTGTTGATCTCTTGACGGATTGCAACCTGTCTCACTTACCGAACACGGGCTGGAAAAGATCTGCTCGTCTATTCGATCCTGACCATTTACTAATTTTTCAACTTCTAAGCGCTCTAACCTGATAGAGAATTCATCGCTGCAACCTCAAAAGACCACGAAAGGACAATCCTGGTCGGCTTTTTCAGTTTGTGATCACCTTCATTCATGCTAACAGTAAATAGGGAGACCAACAAACACATGAATGAGGATTTCGTCTGCGCCTATTACATTTTCAAAACTAATTTTTCTGATGCGAAGAAAAAAAAATGTAATAGCAGTTTTGAGATACTTAAACTTACATTTTTTTCATGTACGAAATGCTTCTGTCCTGCCCCATAGAGCTTGTCTGGTAAAGTCAGCAAAGCATCTGCAGCACAAGTAACCACTGTATTCATTTTTCTTTCGTTAATTGGGTAAACAAAATCAATACTTGAAGCCTGTCACTAGACATGCGATTCCAATGACCACAATGTTCCCATCCCAATCCAAATTCAGTGCTGAAAGCCGTTGTGGAAACTCCATCATGCAGCGGGATGTGCATGCCAGCTGGACATTTTGGTAAGTCTTTTTCGCCTATCTGTTGCATGCAGACAAATCACGCGGTCAGTAGTTTATCACATTTCACGTGCAGGTTCATGAAACAGCAAAGAAATTTGTTTGCGGGACTAACGTGGTCACTTATTTGAAATTCTTCGTACACAATCCGAAAGTGAATTTAATTCTAAAGGCTACATTCTTGGGACCAGTTATGGAAAAGGAACAGAGTGAAGTACCCTGGCGCTGGTACAAACAAAGCACACGATTGCATCACGCTACAGTCTTTATTATAATCAAAAGAGTGATAGTAAAGTTTTCATGGTCTTCTTTTTTTGTTTCACTGCAGCAAACTTCAGACCACTCATGAGGGGTAGGTGGAAATCGAATGACCCTGATGTAGTTTCCCTGTTGCTTTGTGTTCGCACTTTAACTATCAATTATCTCACTTGCATACAAATGGAATCATTTTTCTCTCTTACAGCAATGACCGGAGCGGGACAAAAACTTTCAGAAGTCTATGGCCGTGGTGGTATGAGCCTGAGTCACTATTTTGCTGGGACACATCATGTGGTTTTTTGAGGATGAACTTGTTTTGTATTGTATGGAGGACTTCTGCACGTTAATAACTCATATTTCAGTCATGATAGGGAACGAAAACGATTACCGTCAATATGGAAACATCTCAAAACATGGGTCGAAAAATAGACAAAACTAGAATCAGGTTCAACTACGGTGGTTGATACGATGTTCCTCTGTGACATTCACTTTGCTAACAAGAACATGCGCTAAATAGATCACTGTGCAGCCTTCTTTATTACGAAAGCACGAAAAGGATGAGTATAAACCCGGAACTTGTACAGTAATGTGCGAGGCGAACATACTTTTCACGGCAAAGAGGATAAGGGGGATCCGTGAGTAACTTCTACCCAGTTTTTCACAGGTAAAGATGCATAGACCACGTAGTTTGTTGATGAAAGAAGCTGGGTCCTATTGGAAAAGTAGTCCTCCAACCACAAAAGCATAGAATCCAGGTAGCCAAAAGATTGCAGCATTTGGAGGACGCAAGAACGAAGAACCGAATAGAAAGTAGAGGAGTAGTCGAGAAAGACAATAAGTTGATATAGCAGAAATATTTGGGAATGGGCACAACTATTACGGGCTTCCAGGAAATAGACACAGCACCGGCATCAATGGCTCTTTTGATGGGTAAAGTTACTGTTTCAGTTAGTGGACTTGATCCAAATTTGACAACGGAGGGTGTTGCACTATCCTGACGAACAGTGGAAGCTGTTTTAAAGTTTGTGCATGCCTAAAGACCTATTCTGAATAGAAAGGTTCAAATCCGGAAGTATAGAGAGAGGGAGTATGGTGGTAGGGTGTCCGTGGCAATCAAAATGTCGGCTTCTGTATCAGATTTACTTAGGCTGGCCTGTTGATAGCACAGAAGCTTGATTCGGTGCCAAAGAGTTTAACTATTTTGGTACTAAAAAATCGGTCGGCAAAAGACTTATTCAACCTTTGTATCTGTTGGCTAATAGGGATAGGGTGACGTACCCCAGAGACTTGGTCATGAAGCATGAGGGCAATTTCTTTGCCTCCCCAGGGATTTTAACCGCAGAGAAGCTATCTCGCTGCAGTTCAAAACACCGTTTTCATGGGACAGAAAAAGTCAAATATTGCAATGAGTGTCACTGTAAACAACTCCAGGAGGTAACAGACCATCTAATTGGGAACCACAAACATTCTGCAAAAAGGTATGTTTTGCGAAGAGTGGTGTTGAGGGGTGGCAAATTTCAAGTACTCACTTTTATTTGCTTCGTCTTGATGAATGAAGAGCAAGCAGAGCGTGAGCGAATTCTGGATCCAAAAGTAATGAGAGCACGATCGTTCTTTGAAACAGGAGCTTTTAGCTGTAGGTGGGAAAGTTTGGGATGGTTTGTAGTTATTTTGTCCAGAACTGCGTTTTCCTTAGTTAGTACAGGAAAGGAGCCACTCACACCAAAAGCAAATAGAGAATATATAAGTGAACGATTAAGGCCTTCAATACTAATATGGAAAAATTCGAACGACAATGAGACTAAAATGGGTGTGAAAGCATCCAAAGAACAATTTTATCGCTCTCTGGGAACAAAGGTGAGCAGTATACAGGTCACTAATCATCATGTCCAGAAAAATGTGAAATTCCGGATGACAGCTAACGATGACCCAATCGTTACCATTACGGGATAGAATAGAAGGACAACTTCAGTCTTGCCAGATCACTAGTAATTGACTTTGGTAATCACGCCACCACCTGTTCTCTTCCTGCGGAGTTTTCTATCTTGACCAAAACAGACCAGATTTTCATGAAGAACGAGCTCCTCTCCTGCACTTTCATTTAAACAAGATTTCTGGGCGCAAACTATTACTAATGCTACTACTACTACACCTGTGAATTTGAGTCTAGAACACTGTTTACGAACGGCGTCTTTCCAAACAAGTACCGAATGTTGGTACTGACCAGTGAAGGAACTGCCATGTTCTTTGGCCCTTTGCAACTAAGAGCAGTCCACGAATCAGTAAGCTTCCATTTCTTTGTTAAGCACAATTTCGTCTCTTTTCCATGGAATTGGATTGGAGATAAGGAATCAGAAAGTAGCGTGTCTCTGATCCAAATTAAGGTCTCCTGTGAGTGAAAAATTCGAGGTGACGTCGATCGATAATGAAAATAATTCCAAATTGACAGTGACTCAGAAAGCAACTAATTGTGGTGTAGCCAATCATGGAGCTAACCAACTGCAACTCGATCAAGAAAGTGGTCTGTAGAAAGAAAAACATTATTACTAATTATATGGCATCTGGTAGTGTTATGAAAAATTAAAAAATAAAGGAAGTAATTAAAATGAGTATGGTTAGCCACATTCATCTTTTGCAGCCTATATGGGGAAGCCTGCCAATCTCAAACTAGAACGATTCGTAGTTTTAAAGTGCCTTTTTGACAGAAGTAAGTTATTTGGATTGCTAATTAGTAAACAAAATTCACTTCAAGAGTCACCAGAGTATCCAGTGTTCCTTGTTAGTAGTTGATGTTGCTTTAATATTATGTTGACGGAAAGGGTTCAAAAAATCACAAATGTTCATTGTCATCCACCGAATCAGTTTAATTTCTGCTGTACCATACGGTTTAATTGTAGGAATATGTTTAATCTTTTAAATCACAAGTATAAGCTGTACACATTTCAACGATGAAAACTGTCAAGCTGTTTTCGTACTTCATTAGACTGAATTATAAACAGAGACTGAAGCACCGTTCAGTGTGTGCAGTAAATCCCTAATTGGCCATCCTACTAAAATCGCTACCAGTAGCTTATGTTGTACTCAGCCAGAACTAACAGTAAATTCACTATGCACCCTGTAAACCAAGCACAACTTTTTCTGTCCGTTTAGGTGCGGAGGTTTCACTGAACGCAATCACGGATGAGCTGATCAGAGGTTTGTCACAGTTTACCCAAAACGTTATTATTCAGCGTCGTAAAAGCTGCTGGTAATGGTAAACCGAAATAGTTTATTCGTGTTTCATATTGATTTCCAAACATGTCAGAGTTAGAATATCACTAACTAACACGCTAAAAATGTACTTTTTTCAACAGTTGTTAAGATGACGTGGGACATTCTCTATCGAAAACGCGTTAGATCTGGTGGTAAGTGTGAAAACATCAATCCTGGTCTCTCTTCTCAGTGAGTATTTTCGGGTATAAATAATTCATCCGGCAGTATGAAAACTTGTTTTAGTGCTGATGAAAAGTACTTATTCAAGACAGATTGATTAACTCAAGGGGAATTGCAAGGGCTTACAATCCTCTATCCCAAACCAACGTAGAATCCCCTTTAGGAATCGATGAATTCAAGCCACTGGTGATTCTTCACAATAATGAAAAGTAGTTACAATGCATTCGGTCTCTAACACTGTCTGATGAACCAGTCTTCGTACAGTTTTAATCTTCTACTAGAGCAATAAAAATGATTTGTCATTTTGAAGTAACTATTTCGATGTTATTACCGGTGTGAACTTCTTGCTCCACCATGCAGCTCGTAGATTTGCACTTCTCTTCAAATGACGAGTTATTTGGTGTTGTAAAAGAACGCGTTGGTTCTAGGGTGGTGACTTTCCAAGATGAGACTGGTATCCAAGCCATACGTTTCTTTTTGACATAACTTCTGTTACTCTCCACTAAGAACAAACATTCCACATGTGTTTCTACGGTATCATAAGACATCGGTGTGCCAATTTTTCTCTCATACAGCAAATCATGAGTGCTTTGTGATGCAATACAGCAAACGTAAGTTTAGGATACAGTATTATGGTAACTTACTTGTGCGAAATTTCGTCCCACATGGAGTAAATTTAGTTTGCTTTTGGGGTTTAACATTCAGAAGTAATCCTTTGGAAACACACTTGACGTCACTTTCGAACCGGAATAACGTTTTACGGTACGTCGGCCAAACCGGCACATCAATTTAAAGTATTCGCCTGCTCTACCAGCATAATGCCTTTGTTCCAATATGGTCTAAATATGCCAGCAGAAGTAAAAATTGGTAGCAGACTGGCTATGAATTCGTGAAGGATGTTCCTCATTTCTCTGTGAATCAAGGTCTACTGAATGAGGTTGGTGACATTGCTTCCAGGCTCAGCTTGACGCAGCATGAATGGCGTTGTCTGTGTGTGACATTTGGTCGTACGTCGTCCTGTGTGCTCTTCATTACCCGCCTGCGATTACCTCGAAGAAGTCCATCACAGCAAGTTGTTAGAGTGAATAGAGAATGCGTCCGTCAAAGTCAGCTGGTGAATTCGCATCAGGCGGTAAATAACAAGGGCGAACTACACCAACATAAAATCATCGCTACCGCTTTGATTTGCATTCAGCGTTGAACTATTTTTCAGCTTATGACCTGCAACGTCTGTTAGGTTGTCAGTTATTTCGTCTGTAGAAACAGTAAGATTTTACCTCTTGGCAGCAAAGCTGGGATTATTCGGTGACCAAATTTCTCGTGAAATCAACCTACTCTATGAAGAAGTTCAACTTCTTTTTTCTCGCACTTCCACATATCGTTATTCGGTCTCGTCATATCATGCCCGTTTTTTGTTGACCAGCTGAAAGTTACCACAGACTTGAGGAACTGACAGCTTGGATGAAAATTACCGCCATTTGCACGTATTCCTCGATTCCGTATTTCTGTATCCACGGATATAGCGTAAATGCTGAAGATCCACGCAGTCGGGTGTTTGAAGCTACTACTCACTGACTTGACTAGAAGCAATTTTTGCAGTTTCCTCACAAACCCGATGCTGATGTGTTTATCATCTACCTAGAATTTGCGATCGAATATGTACATCTGATTTTGACCTGTAAGCTTCACAAGATGTCACATCCAGTCTCAGACTTTTCCGGGTAGAATGGATTGCTACCGATCAAAATGTTGATCAGAACAGTGGGCCATTATTCTGCCCCAGAAAATTTCTACTCAAGTTGCCCGGTTCTAAAGATTTCGACATAATAAATTCGAAATGGTGAACTGCAACGTTCGAACTGGTGGCTTGGTTGCTATGCACTGCTTATGTATTCAGACAATGTAGAGACTGATGTTTATTGGTTGATCAAATCCACTTCTGTTAGATGTGATGAAAAAAACCACTGGGGTATTTACCACTGCGAATCTTACTTTTTTCAATCACAGAGTTCTTTGAAACTGCACAAGTCCTGTTCAGCAACTTTCTCGATTCGAACAGAGGTGAGAATGCATCGGATATTGATCATCACAAAATATTCCAATTCAATAAAAGTAATTCGCGTCGGACTCAAAAATTATTCGCGTAAACTTGTTACCTGCTCCCTTTACAGCTTCTGATAGTCAAAAAGTGGCAAAAGTAAAAGAACTAATTTCAGGTAAGTAAATCATTACCTGAAGACATTTTTTGTAAGATCGCACAATATTCGTATACTTGCAAAGTAAGCGTTAGAGCCAACTGGCATGAAACTAAAAGAAAGGACAATGTTACTTGATTTTGTACCTGTACCTAGCTAAAGTGATCAGGACTTAGAGTTTCATGTCACTGCTCGTTTATTGGGACAGCTACCGTTGTCAAAAGCTAAGCAAACTTTATAAATGATCCATCCACATCCTTTAGATGCTAGAATTGAAACGAAACAAGCAACTGCAGTATCGGTTATAGTTGAGGCTTCTGATTAGAAAATATGGCATTTTTACAAGCCTACTACTGAGGCGGAAAATAAAGAAATCACTTTACAATAAATAAGCATGTTGGGGGCTAAGCGCATAATTAATTTTACTGAGAATATTTTTCAATTTCTCCCGGTGGTTTTTGGACTACTTGTGTAGCTTTCCGTGGCGTGTGACGTTTAATTTTTCATGATATGCAGAAATTTTATTGATAACTGTGTACCTTTTTTGTTGTTATCCTCAATTCAGTGGAAAGGGAGTTGTTGAACACAATGACAGGCGTGCCACATTCGTTGATCGCGGAAGATACACGTGAGTTTCTAGCACAGATGTAGTCGACTAGAAGGTGCAGATGTGAAACTGTTCAAAAATTATCCCACATACGATTATGGCCGGGAATGTGCTCTGTTTATAGTAGTGCAGCACGAGTTCGGTAAAGTCTAAATGTCAAGGCAGTGTTGTGAAAAATTAAAGTAGGCTTATGAGGCAACAAAAAAGGCTGTTTAGAATAAGGGTTGCACGAAAGATGCCGTGTACTGCAGCGATAAAATGGTCTACCTCGGCCGTCGTCAGGACATAGTAGTGCAAGCGACAGTCAGGTAACACTAGTTCGATAAATGTATGAGCAAAGTAAGACGATTTCGTCATTAGCTCCATTAACTTGAAAGCAGCCCACATTCACAAATGCTCATAAGCTGATACACTGACTGACTGGTTGATGATCTCATCATTTGTCGTGAAAAAATGACTTGAGATAACGGTATTTCGGACCGAATGTGAGTGGTTGGAGCAGCGTGAATGAATTCCATGCCGAAGCGCCATTCTTGAGAGTTGATGCTTCAGAAAACAAAACTACTTTCCGACAAGTAAAAAAAAAGAAAACTCCAGTTGTAATCAGGTAAGTGTTCATGCCGTAAAGCTGCTCTGTGGAATTACTGATATTTCATCATCGGCCGAGGTTACGCTATTAATAATTAAGGTCAGCTCGGTGACCAAACACACAGCAAACGGCTAAACCCAGGCCAGCTACCAGAAGAAATACCGTTCTCCACCTTCTATTTCCAATTATAACTAATTTTCGTTAGTGACTGGTCTTAACAGAAAAAACATTTCAAAAAGAATACAGTTACATATCAGCAAATTTGTGTTACGTACACTTTTTATGACGTATTAGATAAAATAATCTCGAAGGCATAAGCAGTCCTAGGAATGTTAACCAAGGATACTACTTTCAACGGTAATGTTCCGCTTTTAAGGCGTACTTTTCGTAATGCATTTTCGACTCTCTTTCTACAGAAGCTCTTGAGGGGATGCAACAAGGTTAGTTCATTTTCCATTTTTACAAAATGGAGTAATTACGCTTGCGAGGTGGTTGGTGGCAGGAAATTGTGTTAAGCTCTAAATCTAGGTCGAAATATTTCAATTTGCTAAGTTCGGCAATGCTAAGAACACATACTTCTCCTCATTTGTAAGCCTAGGCCAAAAAGATAAAAGTTTCCTGGATAATATTGCTTTCTTCGCAATTTGCTGATTATATCGAAATTAACAAACTTAGTTTACTTCTGAAGATTCCACTTTTACTATATAAAATAGCACTTTATTCTCTAGTACAGTGGTCCTCTCATCAAAAAAAAACAAATTTGGAATTGTTTGTCTCTATTGCAGCTTTTCAGCGTATGCTATACAATTCGGAACTTTATGGAGACTGTAAGTTTGCCGATAAAAGTAAAGTGGTTACCAGCTTTGTTTTGATTCTACCGTTCTCCTATTACTTAGGGCAACAGTTACACTGCAAATTAATTAAGATAATCTTCATAGCCTTTTGAAGTGTTTAAGGTGATTGTTTAGTGTCACCAATATGAGTGGTTTAAAAATGATCCGTCATTCACTGCGACTCAGGATTTTTTAATGGATGCCAGAAAAATTACACCATACATTAATAATGGATGTAGTTCGACCGTCATCAGCTGAGTTCATTCATCCACCAACCTCGCATTTCGCTGCTCGGGATTTAGTTACTACCTATGATAATCTTTAAGTTAAGACCAAAATGAATGGGCGAATAAACAATCAAAAACAAATTAATAAGCCGAAGTTATGAAGTCAGAGAAAGAGGCGGATTCCAATTACTACACTGGCATCGGCATCTAGCCATATCACCTAATGCCTCCAGCAGTCTGGCAAGCTGGTCACGTGGGCACCAATCCGGAAGTCTACTAGGTTTTAGTCTGAGAGGACCATTAGTCAATTTACTTTACTTTTTTGGCAGTTTATGAACTAATTACCTCGATCTATCTTCCAAACACCCCCTGTCTCGGATAACAGTGTGTTTCGAGATAGTCCATCGAAAAGCATGCATAAGGCTTGGCGCAGCCACCTTTATCTGTTCAGAATCAGCACTTATTCTACCGACTGACCACTGATAAATACCACCCTACTTCTAAACTTAGCATTGCTGAAACGTCGTTCCCATCATATTCGAGAAATACTACGGAAGACACCGAAGCTCAAACACGGACAGGCTTTGCCTATCTTCTACCCTTAGAAGCCATACTTCTGAGTCATGAAAAGGAACGGATCTAACGGCAGCAGTGTATACTCAACCCATGTTGGACCATCATCCAAGGCCCGCATACAATAAACCAGATAGAACCGATTCCGTTTGATTTTCTGTTAATATCTGGTTATCTTATCTCACACTGAAACTCCCCGGAAGTGGCCATGTGAAAAATCAATCAGTAGCATCGGCCAAATACGGATCCATAAGCATATATATATATATATATATATATATATATATATATATATATATATATATATATATATATATATATATATATATATTCTACTTACTATCAGTATGAGGGATTGCACAAACAGACTGGTTTTTCGTTGGATTAGCAGTGACCAAGACACGAATAACTAATAGAAACCATAGTCGTGATTTATTTGAGAACTCTTCAATGAAGAGTATACATTCACACTCCAGACGAGTCAAATTAGATCCCAGTGAAGACAACTTCGGAGTGTACAAGTAGAAAGATGAGTATGAATGAGACAGCGTTGTCTCTTCAATCAAGCTGCATCATATTCACACACGCATCAAATTTAACTAGGAGAATGATACTAACGCTGCCTAAAAACAATACCGAATGCGCATTGCGGTTGTCAAAAATAACAGAATTCCTCGGTCCTTGGCGGACAATGTTTTAATCCAGCTGCTCAGCCACTCCTCGGATCTGATGCTCATCATCCAAACACTACGGCTGTCCTCATAACTAGTTTGAATCTACATATAATTCTTGAGAAAACTCGGATTATCATTATTGCCACTGTCTAAGGGTTTTGATTTTTCACCGGATGCATTGCAACATAAAACCACTGACAACCGTTCTTCTGTTTTTTTGTCTGAAAATGTGTCACCTAATTGAAAAGGCTTCTGTTTGTCACACTTCGAAACAGCGAACTTGTTTCATCGACACTGTGCATGCTGCAAAACTCGTGAAGTTGCGACGCGTGATCCTAAAACTCATCATAATAAGATACACAAACGGCTTACTAGCATGGTGATTGTTGCCTGCCTTCTCAGTGTCTGGTCACAACTACAGGTGAACAATATAGACATCTTAGCAAAAGACGAAAATATTTCCATCCCCAAGCAACTAAATTCTTTAATATTATTGATAACTGACCCAAATGAGTATGGATAAACTTGACTAGAACTCGCTAAATCTTGCAGCCTAGGGATTCTAGCTAATTTTACCACATGATTGTGCATTAGGGCAGTAGACATGGCTTCCCCATAGCTTCAAACGCTCACAGCACTATTGGGATAGCCGGCAGCCCCACTCTGATATTTGGAATGAGGTCCTTATAGGTCAGGTGTGATGACAAACCATAAAACCGATATCACACCCCTAGACAAAACTACGGAAACAATTTTGTTCGGAAAGCGGAATTCTCAAATACATTGGGCCCAAAAATGTCTCTTCTCGGGGCGAAAACGCCAATTATTGTTTCTCGTTCCTTTCAAGGTAGTATATTGCGTGGTTGAAGGTTCTGTTGTAGAGAAAAGACTCTTGCGCATCAAAGGCTTTTCATTCAAAGAGGTTATTGCAATCATGGAGGTTCGAATCTGGGGGGGGGGGCAACTATGTAGGGAAGTATTGTAAAGCCGTTTTATCCTAGTTGGAAATCAGCAGGAAGGGGGCTATGTCATGTGGTGTATAGGGTCAACAAATCGTTGAGCATCAGCCCGGATAGCGTAGTGGTGATGGTGTTCGACTCACGATCGTTCATCCCGGGTTCGAGTCCCTGTTGGGGCTCGGTGGATATGCGCCGCTAATGATTCCTAGCAGGTTTAAAGTAACAGTACAGTGCTTACATGGTCTCCAGTAGTCAGCTGAATGTTCACACTGCATGATGAATCATAATATTCAAAGAGCTCAATCTCCTACTAATAACACTCAGAAACAAATTTTGTGAAATCACTGTTCAACACTAAATTTGATACTGAAAGTATCTGTGAAACTAGGGTTAGCAATTTCTAGGGAATATATACTTCTTTGAGCACAAAGGTTTACTAACGTAACCATTATGCCCCCCTCCCGTTTTATCAGTGAGTATCCATTTTGTGCTCGGCCATGACATAATAGAAGTAAACTTTGCATCTATTCCGTTTGATTTCAGCTACTAAATTGAAACTGTCAGCTATCCAGAGCAAAGTGTCCTCCATTAATAGTGGTAAGGATGTTTTTCAATCACGTCGGAATCGATCCGCCAGCTTCCCGTAACGCAATTAAAATCCATCATATATTAGCGGATTTTTAGGCATCAGTGTTTTATTATTATCTCGGTTTTGTTCTTGTTGTTGCTGACTTTGTTGCTGACGTTGGTCGAGTTTTAATAGAATCGGTGACAAGGATGGGGCTGGTTCTTGAAAAATAACAGCTGTTAATATAAAGAGGGAACAAGGATATCTAATGTCATACGAGTTATCTTCGACTCAGGAATCGGGTCCGTGGCGGTTAGATGAACATTCTTTTCGGCAAGTACCATGGAAAATTTATTTTTTATTTCGGAGCTGATTATCGCGTTCATCACCACAACGAATAATGTAAGGGATCCGATTAACTATCGTGTATTTGGTAATGCACGGATTCTTTTACAAAAATATGAACCTGCTTCTCCGTCTGATGATCTATTTCCCATGAAAACGCTTTCCTTTGGCCAACTTGAATAATGTTTGCTTACCTTACTGGATATATTTCCACCATAAACCGGTCAGCATTTACAGACGCAGTCCAGTTTGTCCAGGCAAAAGCATCCATGGGAAATAGCAGTCTGCATTGGTTACTTCCCACCAAGGTTCTTTGAACTTTCAAAGCATCTGATGGCTGGTTTCACCTGATCATTCATAGGAAGAAAGTAGCTTTGATACGGTGTTCTTGTCTGGTTTAGTCGATATTGCATGGTGCAGCACAAAATACCTATGTAAAGTATCTCTTCCGCTGCAGCATGACATTTTTATTTCCTGCTTATTGTATAGAATTGTATGGTATACACAGTCAACGGAGCAATTGTTTGTAAAACTCATAGTGTTGATTTCGTAAAAAAATGAGAGCGAATTTTTTCCTTGATAATCTCCGGCAACTTTGTGTTATTGTAGAATGTCACATGGCGCTTTCAGCCGTGGTAACTCACATGCTGGAAATCGCGAACATTCTGAAGCCCAGCAGTTAACAGTAAGTATTATTCTGATGATAGGGTTGCTGTGATTGCCCAGACAAATAATCTGTGGCAGATTTACTAAGAGTTTCAAAAATTTGGAGATATCTTTGATCTGTTGATATGCTTATGATGCAAGCTACCAACAGGCAATAAACTTGTATACTGAAGACGATGCCACTCGTGTACTGAAACTGAAAAAGCACTCTGTTGAGCGCCACTAACAAAGGTCACTCCCTGAATATAAGAAAATTGAAGGATGAGATCAGAACTTCCAAGAGAATCCCAAAGAAGAATGAATTACTGATGGGCGGTGGCAAACTGCAAAGTAACAATGTAAAGCTTAGAACAACAAGTCAAGGAGTAACAAAGACTGCTTGAGTGTTTATTTTATAGATCTGGAGCACCGTTTTGGAAATCACAAGTATGGCTTCAACTCAAATGCGACTATTTTTTGATGATAATTTATATTACGACCTGACTCATCTGGTGTTTTATTCCGTCCTCCTAGATTTAGTAAGAATACTTGGCTGTTTTCGAACCATCTTGGTTCATTAGATCAGAACACCCTGTTTATTTAAGATGAAGAACGACTGTCACCAATAGTGGTGTCACAAAATAACCGATAACAATATTTGATGGCGTTGAGTAAAGTCTCTTCTAAATGGTTGGTCAAACAGTCAATCACCGTTTGGTGAGAATCTGTTCTCGTCTTATCGATCTGCAACCCTGCCGTCTGCCATCACTTGGCTGCAAGCTTGACCTGGATTCTGGACCTGCACAAAGTCACCGAAACCAGCTAAGAGCTCCTAGGTCATCGTACACCTTTTTGGATGACTCATTATGGTCTCTAAGAATAAAATGCGTCAAATAATTTACCTGACATTGAGAACAAATTTATAATCACTCTCGAATTCGGATCGTCAATGGGCACTGTTAAAATTTATACTTTCAAAGTTTCCACTGTTTTACTACTGTAAAACACATGACAAGTGGATAGGTACACTCATGAGACGTAAAATAGTGCCATATCCTTTCGGAGGTGACCATGATTTACCGCAGCTCCTGTCAACCGGACATAAAGAGTTTCGGGAAATCAACTTCAGGAATTCCCTAACGGTAGTCATATTTTATGACCCCTCTGATTATAGAAAGTATACCTTTAGCCAAGACGATTCATGATGCAACTCAAATGACTTCGGTATTGCACTTTGTCTTCCGAGCCTACATCCGGATGAAGATCAGCGCAAACAGAGCTCAGTTTACTCGCTTCGGTAGAAAGAACTGCTTCTGGTAGGAGCAGCAAATACTCATCATTGATGCAAACCAAATGTGGTTACTTATAAGACTTGAAAAGCTAGTCACACTCATTCACGTGACTTCAACACGGGAATCGATTTCTCAAAACTTCAGCTGCCCCGCAGACGAATAAGAACCAGATGAGACACGATTAGGTTCTACGGGATTCTACATTTATGATGTTTTGACATACTTTAAGAGATTTAGTAAGAGGAAATTACTTCTGAAGAAAACAAACTGTGACTTGAGTTTTGACAAAGCCTGTCGAATAACTGTACACAGTTGAGCAATACAGAACGAGTCCAAATCAAAACCAGTGAGTGTTGACTGCGATATGTAAAATTCACCACCGTTGTAAATAATTGCTGAATTCATACCTTAACCGCCCATAAGAAACTACAAATAATTTTCTAGCTCGTCATATTGTGTGTTAGCAAGAAAGCCATCACATTATTTCTCCATAACCAATGGAAAAATGCCACTCGGTTTTCTCTTACTTTCCACTTTTCAGAAACTTTTGACATTCACGAACTGGATTTGGCCCAGGGATGCTGTGTCGGCTTTTGCGTTTCAAATTAACGAACAAAGCAAAATGATCTGAGGACCGATTTTGTATTGTGAAATTTCTCGCTTACATCCTTTCTCCGTCTCGTCATTAATGTTACCTTTTGCTTATGTCTGTACTTTTTCTGAGTAAAACAAATTCATTTATTCAAATAAAACTGGAACGATGTTTGCAGTGATCAGTCCTGTTAATCTGTAATACTTACGAGAAACCCATTTTGCGAGCTTCGGGAAGATTAGACTACTACGAAATATTGGACCATAGGCACTTGGCGGCCGATATTCATCTGAGTTTTACCGGCAGGACAAAAAATGTCAATGCAGAAAACAAACCTTATTCAAGGAAAAACATTGATATAAATTGGGTTTAAAAATAGGTTGTTCAGCGGGATAGCTGGGTCACAAAAGTTTCTCTGTCTATCATGATGGCGTCGTATCAATCACCACAGACTTATCCGGTCGGACCAGAAACTTGAGGAAAAAAGAGGGAGCGACCAGATCAGGGCTGATATTTCATGCTTGCACGAGTGGGTCGGTGATGCAGATACTCCGGAAAAGTGCTAAAACCTGGGTCCATGCTCATGATCTCAGTGTGACAAGCATAATTTATGCATAAAGTGTGACAGTCCTGGTAAAAAAAAACTACTGATGATTCTTAACTAGGATGAAAAAGCTTTGCAGTGTTTCCATGGTTTTCAGTAGTGAGATGAGCGTTTAAAGTGCAGGAAGAATCATATTATACAAACCTAATCTACTACATATATTCACAAAAGAAAAGTATCCCTTGGGAACAAATAGGGAGGTTGACACATCCTACGTGGGTAAATGCACTGATCACATTTTCCATACCTTTTTTCACATCGTCATTAAGCTACTGATGCCTTGGATGGATTTTGCATGCTGATACATTCTATCCAGGGACATGCACAAAATATGAACTAACTAGCGCAGTCAGATGAAAAATAACATTTGATTTGCCAACTTATTTCGTGTTCCTAATGATATCCATTTCCTTTATTATCAGCATTGGTAATCCGGTACTCCCATCAGCACCAAGCAATATAGTGAAGAGTTTGTTATTCACTCACGAGTACTTTTGCGCTCCATCTGTTCAAAACATCCATATTTCTAAGCCGTGAGGAAGAACTGGTGTAGCTGCTTCGGCGTATACCTAACCTTTAATGGGCAGTGCAAGCCCCGTTAAAGCGATAGACAACTGGTTTTGGCAAAAATCTCTCCTTCTCCGGTATCCAGCACGTGGGCGAAACGCAGTGGTATACAGAATATAACTTATCTGCCATCGACGGAAAATGGTACTGGCGAACTATTCAAATGCTGCACTAAATAAGCTAATTATCTTGTCGGAAAAATCCCACTGAGCACAACCGGAAAACACAGGTCTGCAAACAAGCTAGTTCCTATTGATTCTCAATCATGCATAAGGGATAAAGCCAACAAAATTAGCGTCAGAGATCGCTGTTCGCAATTAAAGTGACACCGGATTATCCATAGACCACGTATGAACGGACAAATACATTCTCTGTGTGTAAGCTGCCGGAAGTTCTTGGACTTGAGGTTGGATGGCGAGTGGGCCAGGGTAGACTGAGGAAGTGCACATATTTCTTCTAGGCACACGAAGGGGGGTTGCGGAGGTGAATCCCGACCGCTTCCGCTACTGCCAAGATACGACTTCTCATCCATCTTGGCAGCCGACCTTGGACCCTATGCAAAGGACGGAATGCTTGATCCACTTTCACTATGTGGTTTGTCTCAGCTAGGTGTGAAATGATCGTGCTGGTAAATGACTTGACTGATCCAGTCTTCAGCCAGGCTAGGTGAACCACACGGATGCGTTGAGACAAGTGTCTGATAGTGCTCCGATGAATGTTGTTCGACGGGAACAAATGAAAGAATATACACAGAACGAGGCTGCAGAAACAGACACATTGTCTTTTACCCGCAAACATATAGCTGGCCCACAGTGAACAAAGCACGCCGTATAGCAGCTTAGAATGTCTTGTTGCCGACACTTCCCAATCTTCGGTACATTTCATCTGCCAAAGTGTCATCTTCAAATTATCCTGGGAATATCACATGCTGACCAGACATTTTTCCTAGAAAATGGGTATGAACTTGGATTTGTCGAAACTTATTCCTCCCTCGATACCAAGTCCATGATAGCCGTCAGGTATATTACCAATAAAAATAAACGTTGACAACCCATTTGACCCAACAGTCTTAAATTTACAACAACCTTTTCACAGAAACTTTTCAACTCGAACTGAGGATAAGTGTCTGCACGGAGAACTGCACTCATTTCATTATTCTGCACAATCCTCCTCCGCGCTGAATTTGTCGTGCAATCTCTTCAGTGTCATCGGTGCCGTTTGATGCGATCTATAGTTCTGCTAACTTTGTATCACCAGGTGATAAAACATCCGTTATCGAACTGCCCACCTCAGAGAACGAGTTGGCACCAACGTACAGAGTGGAAACGGTTAAAGATATCACTGTTCCCAACCCTGTGTTTTCCACCCACAAATCGATCCATGGACACAGAACATCTCGGCCCGCCGATCAAACAGTAGATTTAGAAATATCTCTCACACACGCGCATGCACCTCTCTTCGACTTTAGGAAGAGTAGAGGAAATGACCTAATCACTGTATTGGAATGTCGCTCAGGTCAATTCGAATCCGGGGTGGAGTATAGAAATCCTACTCCGAATTATTTGCCAATTAATTTGATTTCGTAACGTGTCCATGGTGTTGACGATATCTGATAGTGTGTGAAAACGAAGCTAACATCGAACGTGATTGGCCCTCGAGCTCCGTTACGAGACACCTAGTTGAACTGAGTAGGATCGGAAAGGTGGAATGTGGCCCAATCTGATTCACTCGTCACAACGAGCTTGCTTGGTCCATCATGCAAATTATGATACGGCTAACAGCTTCCACCATGTACGTAACTTGAATTATGAGTAGTACCATGTTCGACCATCCCTTGGCATGGACAACTTCGGTGATGCTGTAATATATGTTTATGTAAATCACAGACCACCTGCCGATAAATGTTTCCGTGTTTGTAGTAAACTTAGAAGAAAACATGAAGTTGCTTTATATTTAGATATTGTTGAAATTTGCAACAGAATACTCCATCCGTACTTATGCTTTTCAGACAACCATAAACAGTGCACTAACCGCAATCGAAATAATTAAGAAAAGAATAAAAATACACCAAGGATAGCGAAAAGGTGCCGTATAACTCAGTATATGTATACGATAATAAAGTGGGAAGGTCTCTTGGACCCTACCCGGGGAGCCTAAGGCGCCCTGCCTGACCAAGTCCATTTGTCATGCTTTTCATTTCATTCTTCCACGTCATGAACTGGCTGCTATTGCTCATCTCCTAACCTCTTATCCGCGTAAGTAGGCATTGCACACCGAGAAATCCTCTCAGGGGATATGTGCAACACATGTCCCAACCATCTCAGCTTAATGAGGTCAAGTGTCTTCTCTAGTGATTTGGTTCATGGATCTAAGCCTTTCAGCTGCGCATCAGCATTGTTTGTACGCTGTCCCCACCAGATCCGAGTAATGCTACGAATACACTAATATTCAAATACAAACAATCTCCGTATGTCCTCCGCTCGCAGTGGCGATGTTTCTGAACCATAAAGAAGCACTGACACAACTTTTATGGCCTACACTCGACCTCTGGTAGATAAACGGATGTCATGTTGATGCCATACGTGAATCAGGTCGGCAAATGCCAAACAAGGCTATTGTATATCCGACCTCCGACTGAAGTGCAGTTGCCTAGGTAACAGAACTAATATACTTGGTATACAGTCATCCTGGATACCGAAAGGTTTGGTGTTGAAATAACCCAGTCTTGTAGCAGCTTCTCGTACTTTGAAGATCTCAAAGGTAAGCCGAACATTGCTACGCAATCCACCAGTTTATCTAGTAAAACTTGCTACTGGCCTGGATTTTCACTATGAATAAATATGCCTAGAGCCACATTTCTATTTGGGAAAATTTGAATACCACTATCCTCACCTGACAAAATAGCAGTTTCTAGAACCTTATCAATCACCAAGGCAAAGAGAAATGAGAACTGGGCTTCCCTGACGTACACCACTTCTCGTGGTGAACTCGGGTGAAAGATCACCGTAAGCCGGAACTAGGCATCGGCTATTCGTTTAAAGGGACTTCTTGATGGAAATGTGTTTTTCTGTTATATACTTCAACAGGAGGCAGCGCCAGAGAATTGTGCTGTTGGCTGAGTCAAAGACCGCTTATGAATCAAGAAAAAAGGACATAGTGGTAGGTTGGGGACATACACGGCAACAACGAACAAGCATCGACACTTCAGTCTGTTGCAGCTGACAAGCACAGGAATACACGTAGATGATTGCTGACCGGGATTCGGTCGAGCACTGCACTTTCAGCTGCCGTGTTCAGAGCGATGCCAATCTCAGCCTAGCCATGAGCTAGATACACCAAATCGCCCGACACGCTAAGAGTGAAACGAGAAGCTGAGCTTGTTTCTGGGGATAAAAATGTTAAGGCTGAAGTTGCGTTTTGTATGCTTGTTTCAAGGATGTAAAACACATCTAGTTTAAAGGTTTTAAGAGTAGTACTTCTATTTTTCCATGTATCTACACTATTTCCTCTACCCCGAGTCAAAAATTCTCCATCCAGAACCGTTATGAATTGTCGCGTTCACTTAGACTTGGAATGAAAATGGTCAAGACTTGAGGGATAGTAAATATTTTCCGTGGGACTGCTGAAGATCTTTAGGCAAATAATACTTGGTGATTTCCTACACCACAGAGTGGGTTTTTCTCTGGTAACCCTAATTAGAGCCTCTGACAGGACAGTCGAACCCACAGGGCAGTAGGTTGTTAACCCGCATAGAGAGGTGACCGAAGGACCAGTGAAAGAAGTTTTATGGTCCTGCACATGAGACCTGTTTGTCCTACTTATACCTTTTTGGTTCCGGTGATGCTTTGTCATCAATCCGATTTTCGGATCCAGTCCTTAGCCCCGAGCACCCGATTGCGCAAGCGGAACGTGGACGGGCCAGCACCATTTAGTCTGCCTAGTCTAGGCGGGCGATAACTGCCCTGTGAAGTGCAACGACTACTCCCATCGCCTGGAGAAACCCCAGGTATTCTACTCCAATGTCCTTCTTGCGGATATCTTTAGACCGGTGAACTGTTTCTCTCCGTGTTCACTCACCGTAGTACCTTCTCCAGGGGTAAAACGGGTAGAACCAAATGTTGCCCATCAAATGGTTCAGAGAATCAACTTCGTCTGGCCTCTATCCATCGATCTGCCTGGCGTAATTGCATCTCCGACTTAGGGAAGACATCCTGCATAGCTCTTTGGATTACAGACGCAGGTAAGCCATCATTCCACCCAAGGTACAGTCTTGCGGTACTTATTAGGGCAGGTGGATTTTTATTACTGAGAACAACGTCCTTGAACTAAGATTTTCTTTAGTCCGCATTCAAAGCAAAAATGACTGAGCTTATTGTACGCCAAAAAATTGTGGAACTGAGAGATTCACCGAGAAATCCTATTGCAATAATGACAAAGACTGCATCGAACAAACACGTATAGGCACCTCAATCCCAGGGTAATACAGTTTCTGTAACAGGCCAGTACCGCATAAACACAAACGCGGTTCGCAATATCAAAGTAAGATTGCACAACTAATGTTCACAAAGAATTTAGAACAAAATCTCTTATTTATTCCTAGAGCAAAACAAAAAGTATGGTTAAAGTTTGAGTAAACATTATGCATGTTGCTTATACGTTGTAAAGTAGTCTGTAGTTAATGCAATGGTCTCCTCAGAAAGAATCAATGGTGGGGTAGCTCAGATTGTTTTTAGCTGAGGTATTGTGTTCGGTAAGTGAGAAGGTCAAAAGGAAGTGGCCACATAAGTATTATCATTTTTAACGCGAATTTTACCATAGAAAAGTAGGCATTCGACGTTTTTCATCCCTCCAACAGAACAAATTCAACCAGAATGACTGTTTGGTATCTAGTATTATTATATTTTACTAATGAAACAGTTTCTAAAAATCATAGCAACAATACTCACTAGATAACTATTTTTACGGGGGTTAAATAGTATCCTAGAATATTGTAGTGTTCGCTCTTGCAAAAATGTGTATATAATCGTCTTTCCGAAGATGTGTGGTCTCTTAAATCCAGCTATATAATATTCAGTGAGAATGATAATAAGGTTCAATGAAACCATATCCCCGCGAAGCAATTGTATTTAGAGCTGACGACAAACGTTTAGGATACGGTTCAAACCCTTCTAGTTTAAACCCATGACTGTCTGTTTAGACCCAAGGAATAAGTGACTTTTACTCATTAAACCACCGTCATTCAACAAATAATTTTATTAAAAGAGTAAATGTAGATATTTAGTCCAAAGCACTTGGGCGCATTTTATTACCCGTGATAAACTGTTCCTCCGAGGTATGTTTGAAATTGTTTATCCGTTGAGCAAAACGCAATGAATACTATAGCTCGGTTACTTAATCTTATGGAGATACCCGGACTTCACTTATTTTCCCGCCTCACTCTAAAGCCTGAGCTGTTGTGTAGGCTGTTTGCGTATCTTTGAAGTCAGTAGCGATGTCATTTTTCGACAGTCACCCTCTATATTCTGTGTCGCATCTACGATTTTAGGTACATCGAACCTTCAATAAACTTGCCTATTGCCGCGCACTCCTTGATTGTCAGCCCAGCTGGCCTGATGAATAAAAACTCATCGGTTGTTTCTAACTCAGCAGAAATATATCCTGGATAGCAGCTTCAATTCCGCAGTTTCTAATATATGAGGTGATAGTCGCTTTGAAATGTTCTCGCATCCATTTCGAAGCCAGGTAATTGTGTCAAAAATCAAAGATTTTAAAGGGATAATGTAATGACATCGCCGACTTACTTTCTCTGTATCTCGCTGATTCCACGAGACTCATCCATCATTTACGTAACGTGTCACAGAAACGATTGCCACCACCTGAATTATCCCTAAGTTTAGCGGCTGGAGTCCGACTGAGGTATTTAGGAAAAGATAAAAATGTTCTATATGGTTCAAATACGGCTCAAAAAGTGTATTACAGTTTCCCAACAATAAAAAAATTTTTTGGTCCTTGGAAGCCACCCTTCCCATATCCTTCTCACCATACTTGCTCTACGGCTGTTCTCATAACCAACTCCAGTTTGCCATAAACAGAAATGTTTTTCCAGCCTGTATCACATAGACACTGACGAGCTAACAATATCGACGCCTCAGCATGAGACGCAAAGCCTTCCACACCCAAAATAAACCGGATAAGACGCCGTCAACATGATTAGAATA
Source organism: Fasciola hepatica (assembly GCA_948099385.1). Taxonomy (NCBI): domain Eukaryota; kingdom Metazoa; phylum Platyhelminthes; class Trematoda; order Plagiorchiida; family Fasciolidae; genus Fasciola; species Fasciola hepatica. The sequence goes on from CANUEZ040000043.1 coordinate 42,294,367, forward strand.
AACCAAGCGGGGTAGCGTAGTGATTTTAGTTTATTTTCCTATATTGTTACGCATAAATGCAGTAAAAGAGGCATACCCCATAGTCTAAGATGACCACCGCCCCATTAGGGATATTTAACATAAAGTCTTCTTGAGCCAGTTTATCAGAGCAGTTGGAAGACATAAACTGCTAGATGCAAGTATTTCTTTAAATCGCCTCAATGACGGAAGCAAAACACGCGGATTCGTGTTCAAATGGGGCACAGAGCAGCATAATAGGAACAGACATTGTCAAAAAAAGGAAGCGGTCAGGTATATGTGATTGGCTACCGCCACACTAAATACACTTTTTGGGTAGAACGTTTCTGTGAGCGCAGGGGTGACTTATCCCTACTCATCAACACCGCCTCAGAAAAGACAAGGCAATTCGAGTTCCGATTTCGTTCAGCCTCTTAGAAAGCTTGACGTGGATCACTCTGATGACGGGAGGTCATGAGGTGTTTCTCGGGTTTCAGTCCGGGCAAAGGTGCCGTTCTCTATGACTATCAGAAAAGTGGGCGGGTGCTCCAAGATAGAGTTGAAGGTCGTGGATTTTTGTTTGGTTTCTCCGGACGATGCATCGGTCATCTCGGTAGGACGTGCCTCTTGTACTAACCGGCTATTCTTCAGATCCCCGTACGTGGACTTGCGGTCAGTCAAGGGTCGATGAACACACTTTATTGATATTCCTGTAGAATGTGCCGGAGGTACCGAAGTATGAGTCTTGGTAGGTTCTGACGTACCAGAAGCTCACTGGGTCTTAAAGCTGCAAACTGGGGACAGAAACGAACCTTACACAAACAAAAACCAAGTGGAATAGATAATTTTGGGACTCCTAGGGCCAAAACGGCATCAGTGAGGCCACAGTGAGAAGCACCATAGAGGAACAAAGCATCGTCTCAGAACACCTGTGAAGGCTGTATGGTACAGACTTCCCAGACAGTTATTCTAAGAAGCGAGCGTCATCAATGGAGGAACCCGAAGGGCTTCCATTTGCGGAGTGGTCCCTGAAAATAGTTCATAGACATCATCAATTAGCCGTCCTTGAAGGCGGTCACTGAAGCTATGCGCAAAATTTTAAACAGCGGCCCGTAGGTCATACTATCTTGACCAAATTTTTCAGCGTGAAAGAGCTTTTTGTGGAAGATATGAAGAAGTCATGCAAAGAAACAAAGAAAAGAGTTATGTGACCCCCGTCTCCGCTAAGAAGCTGACACCAGCATTTTCACCAGCATGATACACACCACACCTCGCTGTCATCAATCTCAAGGAACCAGAAAAACTAAGGATAGTTCTAGAATGCGCCGCAAGTTCAGTGGATTGTCCCTAAATGGCTGCTTGGTAGAAATAGAGGATTCCATTCCTGAACAAGACGCCGCTGCCCCTACGGTCGATACCAGCTCGAAGCCAACATCAGCATGGAGGACTTTAGGTCTGGAATGTAACGCTCAATATAATACGTCTTGTTTTCTCACGAACACAGTAGATCGGTCAAATTCTAGGACAGGGATCTTGTGCGTTACTTCTGCTCTTTTCGACCTGATCGAGGGCTGCCTCCAAGCCAGCTGTTTGCGTGGTGCTGGAAGAAAACTCGTTCGTACGGTGCCTATCTGCTGAGACGTTCTTCTGGACAAATTCATCGATTTTCTTTTAGTACATTAACAGCACCACTATTCGCTTCAGTATTTTCGTGGGAAAGAATCTGTGTTATCTGTACGCTGCCATTAAGTGACCAGTGGTTAAATGCTCGATCGCAGAGTAACCCAGTCGATGCAACTTCGAGAGGATCATATCCAAGAGAGTAATGGTATACTCTGGCCCGGAGTTTTTGAGGCTTCCATGAACATGGTGGCGGACTAGTTCACGACACTTAGGCATAACCACGGAGACTGAGTTCAAAAGAACGATGGCAGATATTAATTTAATAAAGCGAGAGTAGAATCCACTATTTGTAAAGTTTTTCAGCAGAATGAAACTGCTGAAGGCTGTTTCTTGGCTGGCTGAGTTTAAAGAACATCTACTATACTGCGTGAGTTATAAGAATGGTGTCGTAATATTGGTGGGACCAATAACTCTCGGAAAAATTCGTATAGTTGAACACGACATCGTGGGTGAAGTGTAGGGCAGTGAATCTACAGATTATTTACATTGGCGTGAATAGAAAGCTTCTAAATCCTGAAAGTTCTCATGTTCAACCTAAGAACACTTGAGGACCTTATGTACTATACCAGTTGATGAAATTATGTGCTTCGGCAAGCACCTGAATAACTACAACCACTAGTCAAGCTTTGAACACTCTGCAGTCGAACCATAGGGACATCCGGTACCACATTTAATCATTAGTAATTACCACGTAATGGAATGACATTGCGACACCTCTCAATTACTGGCTGCCACCCGACATTTGCGCACATCCATCGCCCCCCCCCACTGGGACTCGAACCCGAGGCGAACCATTGTGATTCGAACACTCAACCCACAACGATATATCGGCTGGCTCTCATTGGTTTGTTAAGCATATACAATACATGACAGAGATTGTTATTTGGCCCGCACAAGTTCATGCTGAGGCGACTTATCATTTAAGCGACAGTTATATAACTTCCTTACATCTAGTTCCTTGATGAATTTATCGAAACAACAATTAGATTCTGATACACGAAGTTCTACTAGACACTCAGGCAGCTCAGGGGAATAATGATTCATTGTTTAAGTAAACATCGATTTTCTCGCCTTCGTCAGCAAACAGAGATGATCCTACACAATGAAGACAAAATTCGTTAGATTCCGACAGAAACCACTAAAAGTTGTATTCACAGACTGGTCCAGCGTAGAATCAGCCGTGCTACATGTCACTTTTACCTTCATTTTGATTGTTGTTATAGACGATTTTTAACCATAGATATATATATCGATTTTGTGACTGACCTTGGTATAAACTGAGCTCAATAAATTGGCTATCTAACCGACTGGAGCTGTCAAATCAATAACGAGGTCGTGATCACCTTGTATGAGACTGTGAGCCGTGTGCATGGCATTAAGCTGAACCAATGACTGTGGTCTTATTCATTCTTGAAGTTGATCCTCTATTAAGTGTCACATAAAACAGAATATTCCTTTACAAGGACTGTGAAGTTTCACATACAGAAAAGGACTGATTGAAGAAACCAGTATGCTTCAGCTGTGAATCCTATCATAACAGATCGAAGGCTTCTGGAGGCGCGATCACACCATGGAACTCTTAAACTTGTTACTGCAAAAGAAATCTTATTATTCATGAAATGAAAAAAAACAATGTGATAATGAATGTTGAAGTAAATTTGTTTAGGAATCCGATCATCGTCAGCCCAAAGGACTAATTTTCAAGATTTCACTCAGCGTAATTGCTCCATTTATTCAGCATGTTGTTCTCTCTCAGTGAATTATGAAGCATATAAAAGGTGTTTGAGCACCATCACAGTGTAATTGATTTAGACGAAATTACACCCTTTCCGTCCGAAAAACTTGAGAATCATTTGTCTTTCATTTGTTATCTGAAATTGCAAGACGTGACAGACTGTTAACGGATGGTTTTCCGCCTATAACACGGACCATAATTTAGCTCGGTGGATGAGGTGTCAACCTATTTATTGATGAGAGCATAGCTTGAAACAATGGTGCTCCAAATATTTGCCAGTAAAGGAACTTGACTATGATTTGATAATGCTAAAGTGACGTTCTGTAAGATGGCTTTAACGTCAACGGTTAGTAAAACTAAAATGTTAGTAAATAATTTTCAACTGGGTGCCACGATCTTACGCATTGAAAGTATAGTCACACTGACCATAACATTTTTAAAGAGGTTGACGATATGCGCAGACCGGTTGAGGTTTTAGAGAATGGTGATAAATTATTTCACTGATCGAGTTGTTCACATTATCTGATGATCGATAATACCACGTGAGAATGGTCATATTTAAAAGTCCCTTTTGCCGAAACAACTGTTTTTCAGTAATTCATCCTCAAGTCGTGTACAAATAACAAACAAAAGGCCATTCGAATAGACATGGAATAAACACCAATCATTAGCAGAGGCTTCTCACAGTCAACTTGTCCTTGTAGTGTTATTATTTTTGTCAAACTCACGCCCCTCTGTGTGACAGGACGATAGATCCCCTTCTCTTCGATCCATCCTAGGCAAGGGGGTTGGAGGGTCAGGACCAAACCCTTTTGGGCTCAAAGGTCAGGGGTCAACTACCATAGTCCAGTTGCCTCGGCTATCGCTGGAGTGCGCAACCGAACTGCTTTGCATTTATTTTTTGGGGGGGAGGGGGTACGATAAACAACTTTGAAATCCGCGTCTGGATTCGCCTGATGAGTGGCGTTAACTAGGCACGATAAAACTACGTTGTTTATCCATCCAGTTAGTCCGTGGTTTAACCAGGTTGGGTGACATTGTTTAATCCGAGTCAATAGCTGTCTTGCCTTTCGACCTACATACGGTGCACCACAATCACACATGAAAGAGTATACAACCACTGAATTAGTTAGCATCGGCAGTCTATCCTTGCTCTGAATATGGACCAGAGAAGCACCTCGAAACACACAACGTAAGGTGGCGGCATTGGAAGTGTTTTAAATTCCTTTCCCAAGTCCTCAGGCTAAGATTCCATTCACCGTAACACCTTTAAATGACGAAATAATGAAGGGGTCTTTTTTCGTTACGGCTTCTAAGGGGGGTTTTCGGCATTTTTCGATAAGATTTCTTTCAATAAACCAATCCTGCTAACTATTCTCACGTAGAGTGTTTCTTATAAGGACCAATTCCTTCTCTAAGATCTCCTCAGAACAAAAGTTCCTCTCCCAGAAAGCAAAATATTTCACCAAGCTTCACTTCCTTTGGATACTAACGAAACTGGTGAAAGTGGGATGCTGACGGCTCCATGATAGCTTTCGGTATGCGTTTTGCTGCTTTCGACCTTCTTGTTTACTCATAAGAGTCACATCGAGGAATGGTACTTGACCGTTAACTTCGCGTTCAGTGGTAGAGCGTAATGTTCCGTGTGCCTTGTCTAATGCTATTTGCACGGAATCTAGGTTACAAGTCGTGTTAGCTAAGCAGAATGTGTTGTGCACATATCAATAGTAATGTTTGAAACTGGTAATTGTAGACTCCAGCTCGGTTCGTGTTAACTTAGCTCGTCACGTTTAACTGAACTTTCCCGTTTTCTTTTTTGTTATAATATTTTATGTCGAAGCACTAATATAGGGTGGAAATGTGAAAACAAGTACTATCGAAAAATGACCAAATTCAAGAAGTTGACAGAATCAAAAGTTGCTCTCTAATTCAGTGCTAGTCACCGCCTCTTTCACCAAACGGAATACTAAGGTAATAAAGTGTAAACAGGGAATACGAAAATGTGGAAAGAGTGCAACTCAGTGGCATTCTTATAACCTTCAGAATAAATAATTTGTGCGAAAAAACTGCACAATCCATTTGCAAAATCACCGAAAATTGTTGATGGGGCCTCGTTGTTCAGTTCTTAGACCACACGTAATACTGAATCGTGTTTGTGATGTGCATGCTTCCATTCCCGCCGTGATCAATGATCTAACATCAGGATCAGTTCAAAATTTACCAAACCTAAAACCGTACTATGTCACTCTTTTGATTGACTTGGAAATATAGTATTGAAGGGAGAAGAATAGTCGTTCAATCACGATAAAAAGGAGTGGGTTTATAGAACTTTTGAAATCACTCTGAACATTTCGGTCAAAGAAACACCACGCTTCTACCCTGTGGATTTTGATCCACCATTCCCAAGAGCCTTACTGATTTAAAAAAAAAATTTATCTTACAAACCCCTGACCGAAATTTTCCACAATCAAAAAATGCATCAAGGGTGAAAGTTACTGATTCAGAACTTGTCATTTTTACTACTTTGGTCTAACTGGAGACAGTATAAGACAACGATAGACAAATTGTCGTAGCTAAGCATCTTCTCTACTTCAAGAAACGGATCACCATTAAAAAGTCTTGGTGCTGAGAAGTCGCAATCCCACCCCCTGAAATAAGGAGAGAAGTTTACCGTGGATGATATAAACGGGACCCGTCTCAACACCACTAGCTGGCTCAAATCCAAGGCACGGTTGGATATATCCCCGAAAGGGTGCTGTCCTTGGGAAAAGCTAAACAGAATATCAGAGTTATCATCTTTCCTGGAGAAAAATCACGTGCCTGAAAGTTTCTGTGCGTTGTGGTGGGTCGAAGAAACATTCATGCACCACTAGTCAGCTGCCAGCTTTCCAAAGGGATTTGGATAGCTGATTGTTGCAGGCTTGCAATTTTATCAGTATTACCACGCGTAAAAGCGAAACACTAATCTCATCGGCCCATGAAATCGTTGTTCTTGGTTGTTCTCTATTCTCTTACTGGTGATGACTCCAAAAGATGAAACATATTTGTCGAAAGTGAAGGTGATGAGTCAGGCTTAAGAACGAAACCAGTTGTTCAGTACAGGCCTCATATTTTTTTTACCATTGTCGCTCAGCGTTAGTTCTAAATCACATTAACTAAAAACCCGAAACAAATTATCGGTCGCTTACCTTAACCTGTGGTTTGCTAGATAATACTGTCTGTATGCGAAAATATTTCTTAAAGCATATGCACAGTACTACCTATTTAGTGATGATTTCTGAAGGATCATTCACTTAAGAAATATTCATAACTTAGCAGTCGGTTTGACAAGAGATCAAGTTTCACCAGTTAATCGAAAACTGCATCTAACTAGATTACTCGTATCGGTGACCTGATGAAAATCCTGACTGCTTCGCGGCTCATGTGATGACCGATAAAGCGGTGAGTTCCAGTCAGTTGTAGTTCTATTCACAATCATTAGGGCTGGTTGAAACTGCATATCGTCTATCGATTTCTTATCGTGTGGCCTTCCAAAGCGGTCACAGTTAGTTCTGTTGGACTCTAGACAGACTGGTTTTTATTCCGCGAGCTACTTATAAGCACAGTGAGGGCACTCTATATTTATCCGTAGTTGATATACGTTTGTGGTACTTGACACATGAAATGCACCTAAAAAGAGAAGCATCATTTATTTTAACAGTCGATATTTTTATTCAAGGTTTAGTGACAAACAAAAGTAAATGATCTCGTGATTATCAGTAAGAATAAATATGTATTCACAATTTGCACTGTTTTTACTAACAGATAGTATTTTCCCTCGATGCTGAAAGGGACTAGAAATGAATGGTGCAGATTATTCAGTGCATGTTTGATAGAAATTAGGAATATCCAATTAGGGTGAATGTGTTAAAATGAAGAATTTTCCGAAATTCTTATTTAAGCCTGCTAACTAAATTTCTCATTGATAGCGTGCCAGTCACGACCCCTTATTCAAGCTCCGGTCGGAAATCGATAAATGTGGTGATTCGCACATGGGTAGAATGATTTTATGTTGATCCAATGAATTTTAATCAATGAATAATGCATTCAAATTATTGGAGAATGAACCATCTGACTACTAGTTGAAGGCAGTACTCATGCAACCCAATCTGTACATGAATATCGCACACCTTTTTAAATCAGGCTACCGGGTGAATGAAGAGGATGGATCCACAGGGATCCGCATGGGCCGCAGAATGCACCAAAGGTGTTTGGCTTTCGAAACTTAGAGACAGCTGAATGGTTTGAATACGGTTTTCAAGTCAGTCGTTCAGTTTTAAAATTGATGTATTCAGTCAATCTTACTGTCATGGCTTATGAACTATTTGGGCTCACAAACTGGATTGCTTGATTTGGTGACGTAATCAGAAATCAATGGAGGCATTATAGTGATATAACTTTCCAATTAATACTTCTGGCACTGGACTTTCAAAGAACTCAGTTACTGTCCGTTTACCATCCACCCAGCAGATTTTACATTGGGATTCAACGTAGTTCCTTACCTTTGTGCTAAAGTATCACACACTTCAAGTCTGTATTCTCTCTTCCATCGTCGAGTGGTTACCGGACTCTTTCTCTTCTCTTGGTAAGACAACAGTTGTTGTTCCGTTTTTTCTATCCCTTTTTCTCTTGGGTCCGGTTCACAAACAAGTAACCGTGTTTATCAGGCTCCTCTCAAAACTTGTAAGACGGAACTATTCAAATTAACTTTTTTTCCAAAACTGCAGAAATCTGGGAGATTATCGCTTCCGGCTGGTCCAACTCCCTATAACCTTTCTCTTTTCATATACTGAGTCAATAAAACTGTCCGTACTTTGAACCGCTCCATTACTGCTACGGCCGAGTAAGATTATTGAGCATTAGGGTTTGCTCTTTTCAGTGTGTATCATGTTTATTCAGGGACAATTACACAAACATTGTAGAGGAATTTTCACTCGGCCTTGTTCGTCTTATCCGAACGAGTCATCGGTCTTCGACGATGCCGCCATCATGTAAATGGTTCGAGTCATACAATAATGTGGTACATTAAGCACAACGATCCAGTGATCATGCACCAATCTGGTCTGCTTCAGAAATCCACGGCTATCGTCTTTTCTATCTTTGGGAACAACAAAGTTTTTGTCGGACAAACTGCTGCTTCATTCATCCACAAGCTTGTTCTTAACATATTTCTTCAGTTTTCCTTGTTCTTCCATTATGTACGCAATAAGTACTTCCATGTTCAAAATGATGATCTAGCAACAACTGGTCACTTTCCTCAATCCCCTCATAAATGTTCTCATCACCGTTTACTTCACTTTCTTGGTCTATCAATTTGCCATTCACTTTCCTTAATCGGATTTCATATCATCTTGAAATTTTCATTTTCTGTGTGCACACAAGAAGTCACAGACTTTTCTGAGTACAATTCTAAGGGGCCAAACCGACAAATAAAAATGGTTTCCTTTCTATTTCGATATACCTTCTTCTCCTTGTTACTTTTTGGGGTCAAATTATGTTTTCTAGCAAACAGCTTTCCACACTAACATCTATAGTTGTAAGCTACCCTGCAAGACAAACTGCAGACCAAGCTCACAGTTACTGAAAAACAGCAATAAGTTACGCAGGAAGGTTCCCAAAGCAAATGATACAACGGAAATACTTCTCGATGCAGAACTGGTTAGACTGGTATCCAGTGGTAGCAGAGACACGTACCAAGAAGACTTTAAACTTGGCACTGACAACGAGGAATTTCTGAGATAGTAACAAGGTTGCTGCAAATATGCGGGATGCGGGTGGTACAAACTCCACCAGCATATCATGGTTCATCTTATCCAAAACCAAAACCTCTAGGATAGTCATGACTCGAATCTTACTACTGTGCCGCTTGTTGATGAACAATTTAGTGCAAAGAATCACAGGTTTTGGATAAGCGCGTGTATTAGATCTGAATCCACATATACACAACTCACCCTGGTTAAGGCCATCTTGAAATCTGAAACTTAGTCCAGTAGGAAATCAATTGCATATAGAGATTTGCTTATTTATTGTCTTCACTGAACATGACCGCTGCATTTGTAGCCATTACTTTTGCTGAAGTTTCCGAGAAAGTTCACCAAGGTCCCTGAACAGCTTCCAAATTTCGCGGCTGCTTTCATCAGGGGATTCCAGAACATCAGGAGGCCAAGATGGGGACAAAGAAAACTGGAAGCCCGGAAGTGCTGAAGAGTGACTGAAGCGGAGAAAATCATTATTGAAGATGAAATGACGGGAAAGCTACGCATTCATAGGAGATAGAACTGCAAGAGGTCCTAGGACCGTTGAAAGTGACATACGTATTTGCCTTCCGGATGGCGGTGTTTTTCATCTCTAGCTTGTATGAAGCACATGCTTTATGGCACAAAACTAGTATGGAGGGCAAGAGTAAAGATGGACGTTATTGACAATTGCATGGGTGGAGTTTCATGCTAGATAAATGATAATGAATGAGAGTAAGGAAGAGAATGAGGGAAAATACTGAGGCCATGGGAAAACTGGAATTTACTGTGAATTTCCGTTATATGATATCATCAACACTCACCGCAACTGAGTTGTTTCAAAGCAGGAATTAAGGGTCATTTCAGATGTGCTTACTTTTCGGTTAGTTTGAAGAGTGTCACCAGGAATGGGAATTTTACATGTGTTTTGTGAAAATAAATGTGCAGCAAACATTCTCCTTCTTAAGGAAATGAGGAGAGGCATGATACAGTTTAGATACCGTCCTAAGGAAAGTCAGTGCAAGAGAGGAGTTGGAAATAGAGGCTTGCAAACACTTTAGTGGGTAGTATAAGGTTATGATAAGTAGTCGCCCGATCGATTCAAGATGGAAGAAAGCAAGGAGGACTAGTTTCGCGCTACAAAGCATTTGTAATCCACAAACAAAAAAATTCCATAGGAGTAGCCGACCTGCATGTTAAATTAAAGCTCAACAGACGCGAGCTTGAATTCCACTTGGGCGCGGAACAGTTATTTCGCATTTTCACATGGCATTGATAGTAAAGTGGGCCAGCTAGTCAGCGCTAAAGTTATATTGTTTGCTTTTTTGTGACCACTTGTTCGAGAAAGTGTGCATGCAGACCACTCTGACGAGCGATTATTATCTGGTTTCGAAGAATCAACAGACGTACCTTGGACGATAAACCCTTAAAGCTCGATGCTGTAATTTTTTTATTACATGCTGGTGCATGATTTCAGTGGGAGGGGCAGTCGCCCCATAGCTACGAAAGCCCGCTGCACTATTGGGGATAACCGGCAACCACACACTGCAACTTAGAGTGGCGTAAAACCAAATAAGGTCCCAATAGGTCAGATGTGGTAACGATCCGGACGACGGTGGATTACTGTCTACCACCAAAGTAACCGGTGATGGCGGGAATTCGAACCTCGGACCTCCGAGGTAGTAAGCCAACGCTCTAAACCGTTCGACGATCACGGTGGGGAATGGAAGGTAAATTATCCCCGAAGGCATGTAGGCTGGTGTTCACTGATACCATACAAATCAGCGGATTCGGACCGAAACAACGAGTGGCAAGATAACGAAATTGGGTTCACAAGGATAACTCAGTGCGTGAATTTAGTGACTTTGTGGTCCGATGTGCCAAGAAAAGAATGAATGGGCGTAAGAGTACCGGATACGCATACCTGATGAGCGGCAATAACCGCGAAACCGGTCGCGTGATTCCGGGGAAATTTTGTCCTGTCATCCAGATACAATGCCTTATTTTTCATATCGAAAATCTATACTTAGGACCATGTGTTCTTGTTCTGAAGGTTAACCGTGTTAATCGACAAATCAACTTTGGAAGAATCACCGCGTGATCCTAAAAATAGACTCCCCGTTTACGCACGCTCCATTTGATTCAAATGAGATTACAGCTGTCAACTTTGGAGAATCTCGGAAAAGTCGGAGAATTCTGTTTGGCTTTACTATCTCTCCATCATTTTTGCCGGCCTTCTAGCGAAAGGTTTTGTCATTTTTCAAAGGTTTCTTGTAATTATATCACAATCCAGTGGTATCTTCCGCTCAAAGCTAATCATTTTTCTAACAGAGGAGCGCTTTGCTTTGCGAGATTAACCTTACAATAATACCACAATTTGACTTGACCTAAAGAGATTGAAAAGTTGTAATCTGTTGGTGTTGAAAGCAAGCTGTTCTAGTGAACCACGTAGTCCAATAGATTTATAAATGAAAAAGCCATGTTGTTTTTTCCTAATTCAACCATATCCGTAACAGTCCGGGATATAGATATACATGGAATACGGTTGACAACGAGGACACTGATCGAAAGTTGGAAGACATTAACGAACAAACTGCCATCCACACCAATTCGTCTCAGTATACTTATTGATATTCCTGCCTACACACTGCTAGATCGGTCAGAGAGAAAGCCACTTCAAAAGTGAAATGACTGAGACGAGTGGCCTTAAATCAGATGTTAAATAACTGGTCCACAGTTTGACAAAATCTTTCGCTAGAAGGCCGGCAAAAATGATGGAGGGATAGTAAAGCCAAATAGAATTCTCCGACTTTTCCAAGATTCTCCAAAGTTACCTGATATATTTTACCATAATGATCGGAGAAGTGCTCTATTATGAAGTCACACGAACTATGTTTAACGTTACACTATACACGCAAATGATCATGCCCATAACAATTGCAATTACTATGTATTCCGCCAGAACAGTCTAAAGTGACTTCCATCCATCCCTATTCGACGGCTTGATAAAGGCCTTTGAATCAAGGCTAATTGCTGGTGCCGGACTAGTGCTCTTGGTTATTTAGAATCTCCCAGGCTTCCACAATGGACTTCACGACCCAGAAATCCATTCAATCACTGATCCTATGCAGGGCTGTATGAGTACTTTACATGAAAGGTGATTCTTTCATCTGCATTCTTAGCAGCAGACATGATGCCATTTTTTATAGTTTGTTCCCTTCGGTTTTGATTTGGGCGATCATTTCGACGTTCAAATCGGTGTGCTGGAGATACTCATGAATCAGTTAGCCATTGTAGTTAATGAACTAGCGATGTCTGTTACAGTCGAATAGTATCCTCTGAACACTCGCAATTAAGGGAGACCTACGTGAATATGCACGAGTGAGCCACGAACAGGTTAGCCGTAGATACTGCGCCCTTGAAAGACGTACTGTCGAATGAATATTACTTAAATTGTTATTTTACTCTGATCTTCCTTGTCAGTGCTCTAAAATGACCAACAAGACCAGCGTATTCGCAGTACGCGCATCTATACTGCCTGACGTACCACTGTGAGTGCGGTAAGACTGTGTCGGTAGCTTTATGCGATCTCTCCGTGCTAAAATGTGCCATTTTTGTAGTTTAAATTAACAAATTTCGGAATTGGTCAACATCGTCACAAGCGTACGGCCCAAAGCAATTTTTGCCAGATTTTATAATCTAACTATTGCTATCGTTCTCAGTAGCAAATACAGAAATTCACTTCTACCATTGGTGGATCCACTTCCAGGTGAGCGCTCTGTACTCTTAAAGGTTTTAAGTCTGCTTACCTTTATTTGTAATTTTCGCGAATTAAAGAACCATTTCGCCTGCGGTCAGCATCTTCTAACTACGCATCTACTGCGTGGGCGGGACACGAAGTAAACTGACCCAAAGGAAAGGATCCTAGGAAGGCTTTAACACGACTAGGAATACCGAGAAGAACACGTAGGAATAACTGGACAGGCTTTATGGGATGCTGCACGAAATTTCCACTGCTAGTGTTGCTTAGCATTTTATTCAGCCCAGCGGCAATAGCATTTATCAAGGCTACGTTTTAGTCGAGTATGGTTAACATAAACACGTTGATTTTTATTTTGGAAGCAAGACTTCCGTCCGGCTGGGTGATGTCATTAAGCGGGCATTCACCCGTATGTGGTCAGTGCGATTGATATACCAGGGTTTGCCAACACGGTACTCCCCGATAGTGGTCGATCATTGAAACCCAGAGGGACATGCTGTTCTGCTATCAATGGGGAACCAAGTCACCGGCTGGAAGCTGATGACCACCGACTCAGGAAGATCTGCAAACTCGAAAGAACAGCCACTATTTCGCATAGTTCACCGAGGCCGAATTTTCAGAGTGTGTACAGTATGATCTTCAGCGGGCTCCTTGAGAGCGTTTTGGTCCGCCGCACCCAACAGGGAGCTGCAGCTGGAAATTCTATTGTTTTCCCGAAACCTTTATGAAACTCACATTTGGAGTCTGGCTTAACATGTAGGGTCGGGCTTTGGACTGCAATCCACGGCGAAGTTGGTTCCCATGAAAACAAAGCTTTCTGTGTTTGATTGTTCATTGCAATCACAACCACATAGATCTCGGGATTTTCAAAGATAGAAACAGCTTCTGAGTTCAGTACGCAGAGGGTGATGTTTTTCTGTAAGTATTTTTGAAAGTAAACTGGCCATAGTTCAGTTCCGTTCTTAGCGCTAACCTCAAAGGAAGTAATGAAAATGAAAGAAAATATGATAGGTGTCATGAGAAAACTAATAATAGTGGCATCATATCGATAAAGAAATTTCTTGGATACAATAGCACCTAGCTGTACCGGCAAATGTGTCTAACCATAAACTGGGACGGTCTCTTGGACCCGAACCAGGAAGTCTGACAAGCCTCACTTAGTCAATTTCATTGGTTAGGCTTTCCGCACCTTTCTTTCATGCCAGGGATTAATCTCACTTACCTTTTAGCCGTTACCCCCTCAGCAAACAATGGGCCCCAAAGAATCTTATCAGGAGACATGAGCAACACGTCCCAACCGTCTTAGCCTTGTAAGATTAGGTGTTCCATCTAAAGACTTTCGGTCGAACACCAGCATTGCTTACACAGTGTTTCTACCAGATTCGACCAAATCCACGGGTAAGGTGGTACTCGAATATGACCATCTTTTATGCCTTCCGCTCGCCTGGCCTGACTTTTATGGCCTACACTCGACCCCTGATATATAAACGGATGTCATGTCGACGTCACAGATAAATCAGATTAGCGAAAGCCAAACGAGCCTACTGTGTACTCAAAGACATCTCATCCGATGTCCAACCGCCGGGTGAAATTGAACTACCCAGACAGTAGAATTTGTCTATCTAGTCTCTAGTCTCCCAAAACACTGAAAGATTTGGCTTTGGACCAACCCAGTCCTGCAAAAACCTTGCTCTTTGAAGGGACAACACGTTTACCGGACATCACTACACAGTCCATCAAACTGTCTAGAAAAGATTGCTACCTACCTGGATTTCCACTCAGCAGAATTCTGTCGACCGCATGTTTAAGGTCTGGCAATTTCCCACTCGGGAAATGTTGAATACCACTATCCTCATCTGACAAAATTGCGTTCTGGTCACCTTCTCTTGTTGGATCAAAACTTCACTGTCTTGTGGATCAAACTGGCCATAAGCTTTGGAGTGATTTTCGGTGATAGTATCAACGAGTTTATCTCTGGGTACGCCACTGTATCGAGAGAGATATTTTATGGATCTTATTGTCATGTTAAAATCCTTCCCCAATACGCCAGGAAAATAACTAGAGTGCAATACAACCAGTGGAGGAGAACTCGTATAGTCACAAAGGTATAATTTAACTTATAGGGGACCAAGAGTAATCCTTAATGGAGGATGAGAAAAATGACGACTTCCTAACTACACAAAATTTCTGCTGAAATTGCATGAACCATGAAAGTTGCGGGATGGAGTAACACCACGACGTTTAGCCATTCGTGGTATTGCCTTGGGTTCATTATTTGCAGCTAAAAAGGCAACCCTTATCAGGAACCAAGAAAAATGGGGTGATATGGTATTCAGAAGCACCCAAAGCAGGGGTATGGAATGCTGACCAGCTTACAACTTCATTTAATTTGTTCTGAATTTTTGAAGTTCCTTCAGGTGTCGATAATGCACTGCCTTATACTAGATCATCGGAGTATTTTCAGACAGAGAATGTCGACGGGACTGGAAGTTGCCTGATATATAAAGAAAAGGGGGAAGAAATTGAAATCCTCGTGCCGCCGCCGCCTACTTCCCAAATCGGCACTCCTTAATTGGTCTTGATCCCTTTCCCGAAGTAATGTACCGGGATTACATGATAAAAAAGGATGAAAACAACAGAGGAAGACATAATAGCCGGTACTACAACTTTCAGGCAAAGCTTACTAATCACGGAACCTAAAATAGAGGAACTTTTGTGGTATACGGTATTTCTGTGCAATAAACATTACAGGAATTGGCCAAACCTTGCCAGGTGTAAGTAATCAAAGAGTTATGGAAACACACACAACTAGTTGATGTTAGTAAATGAACTTCTTAAAATGAGTTCAAAATTAACACGAACTGGCAATTTAATGTATTTCTTTAATCGTCGGAGTAACAAGAAAATATGTACAAGAAAACTCGCAAGTAGTAGTTTGGCCGGAAGCAATGCGATTGGTTAGCTTATGCTTCAAATGTCGTCACGGGATGTGAACTCAGATAATCGCAAAACCGCTAGTACCAGTTGTCAGACGACACAATCTGAATTTGCCGTGGACTGATTCAGTTACGACACTGTTGGTTGTGAGTGAGAATGCATGAGTCGTGACTGGAGCGCACATTGAACCCAAAGAACTGTGGCTGATCTAAATGGGATTCATCTTTTTACGTATAAGCACGGCGAGAGTCTCCTACGGACTATCTCGTCTGGTTTTCCAAGTGATGGAGTTGAACTCCATCTAGGAAACATAATTCCAAACTTGGCGTACATAGGTGATATCACCTTGCTGAGTGGCAAAGCACAAGCAATTGAGCACACTGCGAATCGCTAGGGGATTGAAGCCTACGCTGTACGCCTTCCAAGAGCAAATTATTTTGCATGAGCGACATGAGCCGGTACATCCCATCACCTTATACGTTGTTCACTTTGAAGAAGTCGACATATATTATTACCTCGGGAGCTTGATTACAACTGAAGATGGCGTTGTGGGGTGACACCATATAAAGAATAGAGAAAGCTAGATCAGTTTTCGCCAACCTCGGAGACCTGTAGCAGCACAGTTACATTCAACTCCAAATAAAGAGAAGGAGCTAAAACGTTACCATTCGTAGCCTTTTTCTTTATGGTCGCGGGAACTGACCACTTTGCGTTAAGAATGCTCGGCAATCTTTCTGTGCTTTAACCAATGTTTCCTGAACATTGCTGGCGTCTGTTTGGGAACACCGGGTGAATAATTACGAGGTTCGTTATCGTGCCTCGCATGCAGATGATCATCCTCTGACAGAAGTAATTGCTCTACACCGACCTCAATGTCTTGGTCATGTTTTGCCTGTCTATTGCCTACCTTTTCGAGTTCCATAAGCATACGCTGAGCAGAGTAGGCTGTGGGGCCGTTCTAGTGAACTCCCTTGCTCTTCACTTTTCCGAATGTAGGTCAAATGTGTGCACTAGTGGAGCAGAACACAGTCACCCTATCTGAGGCTATTCAACTAAACATCGTTTGTAAATCAGTATCTTTCACTATTACTGAATCGAAAAGATCTTCGCTAACAGGTAGAAAATCCAACAACCAGAGGTATTGCAGATAACACGCGGTCTCATTCAGCAATAAAACTGTCTTCAGGTAGGATGAGTGAAATCTACTGGAAGGGTGGAAAGATGGCTACAGTATGGCAGCAAACCGAATTTGGGTCTCAGAGTTTCGCAGTCAGTCGTAGTATTCAGTAATCTTAGTGAACCAATCTCACAATGTTATCAGGCAGTATTACTACTTTAGCGGTCTCAGTGTAATCTGAATCCAAGCTCATTCCTTTTCATCTACTTACTGGATGAAAAAATTATGTGAGAAATAGCCAGTCAACGAATGGCCAAAGGATATTCGAAAAAGAGACTGAAATACAAAGGAAAAACCAATTTTTTCTCTACACCTTGGCACTGGTGACGTCACCCTGGCTGAGGCGGAGCAAACTAACAAATACCAAACACCTGAACCCTATCTACGAGAGGGGCCATCATGCTCAATAGTTCTACATTTCAAGGTCGTTTAAAATCTCCGAGGCCCTACTTACCAGTGTAAATCATTTTCTAAAATGAGATCGATAAAGAAGAAGTATAATGACCTCTGCTCATTAAACAGATGAAAAACCGCTCACTCCGACAGAACCTAAAATTTGATAAGTTTAAGCAAACCATACAGATCGATCGGAATATAGAAGAGGGTCACCACAACCGGTCTTGATGGCTGAAGGAGTCGCTTGATGGACACCTGAGCTCTCCAGCCATTGGCTGATAAAGCCCACTTTGAAAAAGATGAATACTGATTTAGTGGCAAAAATAGGCAGATACAATTAGGTCGGTATAAAGTATCAATTTTGGTGAAATCGAAATAGTTTTACAGAAATGCTGCGTCTGGCATCAATTGTAATTTATCTGTCGATTACCAGGGCAGGTAAGCATTTCTGACAAAAACTGCGATAATTTGGATTATTCTCATATTGTTTCAAATGTTCCAAACTAGACAGTGAGATGCTTCGTGAATTATTGTCCGTTGTTACAACCTACAGTTTGCTCCACATTTTCCCCAATACGAAGATCCATGCTCACTTGACGGTGGTTTTGGTGGTACGTTGCATAAGAATTTTTATCAAATTGCTGTCAGAGTGTGACTTTTTCTCAGAACCCATCAGTAATGATTTCAGGTTTTAATTTCTTGGACAGTTAAAGTTAAATGATATTCCTGAAGAACCAAACCATACATAACTACCACGGTGATGAAAGCTATTTAGTCGAAAATTCTGATTAGAAGATAAACTTTTCAAAAAGGTACATTTGAGGCAAAACACAAAAATGACTCTATGACTTCCACCAAAACCTTATTCATTGAACCTTATTCTTTCCCATGAATCACAGCCTGTCTATGGTTGCAACTTGTGGTACAACCTTATCTTTAATTGCTAATTTGAAGAGAGAGTATAGATCCGGAATCTGACTTTATATTGTCTGGAAAACTGACAGATGATGTAGAACATTGTGCAACCCAACAGCCAATTCGACAAATGATGAACTGCTTCCACATTTTTGAGTGGTACTAGGCATTCGTTTACCTAAACATAAACATTAGCAGCTGGGAAATTCCACCTTAGCTCGTGGGGCAGCATGACTAAATATTATGAGAAAGTACCAATCAATCGTGTAAGGCAAACAAATTTAGGGCCAAAAGTTTGGTAGGCATGGAAGTGTTGTTATCACGGAACCGAAAGACTCCCATTTATCAGTTCACATTGAATATATTTCCCCGCCACAAATTACCTCACTCGCAAAGAAGAAAGAAATTGGGAAGCATAGCTGGTGTATGAAAGTTCCCACTGGTTTAAAGTGCTGCGCATGCTCAGTGTTCAATAAATTATGATTTTCAAAGGACGTAACTAAGTATTGATATGAGTAACGAAATCAGATAAAGCTAATCAAATGTGGAAAAACTTAACTAAGTAAGTGGATTCATTTGTGAAAATGCTTTATATTAAACATTTTTAACACCAATAAATCGAAACTTTTCGCAGAAACTCCATTTTTCTTTACATTTAGAAACAGTAGCGCCCGATGAGATGCAACAAATCTTCTTCTGAATATAAATTACTCAACACCAAACTGCTTCAAGTTTGTATCGGGAGAAAACTATCTTAATTTCCCATCCATCTTTCACAAAGATCATCAATTTTCACATAATAAATCAACATGCTCATACAGAGACGAATATCTATTTTTCAAAACAAAAAAAATACTGATGACCATGGATAGGACTCCAGCTATCAAACGTATACAATCCGATTTTACCTTCTTCCAATCAACACTGCTATCTGTTTTGAAGCCTTGGCAAAGACCATCGGATGTAAGTGTTTTGTCACTTGGACCAATCAGAAGCTTTGGTAAATGTTATTTAATGACCCACAGAAACAACCTATTTTTGCTGAAGTCACATTTTTTCTACCTTTCTGAGACAATCTAACTGGCTTCATTTTCAACAGCTTCAAAATCGGAAGACTCGCACAACGGTTCGTTCCACGTTGTCTAGTTGGTTTTCTTTAACCAGTTTTTATTTTTTAACCAGAATTTCGTCGTTGCTGAAGATTTACGAAATAAAATTTCCGAATTATGCCTACCCTCAGTAATTTCGAACTGAGCGCTTATTATTCGAAATACACTTTCATTAGAAATAATACTGTATTTCTGGTATTTTAGTTTCAAGCATATCACTTACACTTTCTTTACTGTCTGACGTTTTAGGACTTGTGAACTCTTTGTTCGGTGAGTGCCCAGAGTTGCTCTGAGATATGCTTTGTCTCAAACATGCTGCTGAAAATTAGGTACGTTGTATTGTTGATTTTATTTATAAGCTAAGTGCACTGCTTAGGTCGAGTTTGAGAGAAAAATGGTTACGAAATCTTCAAGAAATGGATCTGGGTTCCGAGAAAGTGCCACTTATTTTGAGTGGAACCCTGAGTTCACATTACTTGAAAGAGGAAACACCTTACTCTCGATGGTGGAGCTCACTAAGGAACAGCATCAGAGGAGCCTACCGGATGACAAGAACTCCCTAATTGTATTGCTTTGTACTATATTGTATTGAAGACTTTAAACAGTTAACAAAAACTCACATTTCACCCAAATGGAGGATAAATGATCAATGACACTTTGAAGTAAGCATAAAAATAGGTACTTTAGAAATCAAGCTGGTTCAGCCAACGAGGTTAGAGCGAAGTTCCTCTGTGACTTTTATTTTGTCAACTAGAACACGTGCTAAGCAAGGCACTGTAGAGTAACGATAGACATTTATGCGGGATGTGATATGTCTAAAATCGAGAACTGCATGCAGATAAGTCACGGTACAGGGGATGGGTGGAGTCCGCAAGAATCTTCTTGGCCAAATTTTCTCAGGCTGTAATTTGCTAATCACAAACTTTGGAGACAAGACAGGCCGTGGAAATCAAAGAGACACAACTGATAGTGTCTAGGCCGCGGTATAGTGCAATAAAATATTTCTTAGGTAGACCAGGAAAGATAACGGGAGAGCAGTAGAGTAAAACTGGTAGAACACATTGATGGACAAAAGAAAGAATGATATCTTGTGACGCACCAAACTGCCTTAGCCTGCGAATTTAAAAAGACCGTCTAGGCAGTTTATATTTACTCAATCAAGAATATGAGAAGACCACTACAAGTTGGCGCTTACGGTAACGCTTATGTATTTGACCAAATCAGCTCTGGAAATGGGAACATTTGACGATTGATTGCTCATTGGGATAAGAGGAACTAGAAATGGAGAAAGTACACTCAAAACGTTTGGAAGTGTGGAGAAGTAGTACAGAATAAAATGAGAAATTCCGAATATTATGTAAGTTCTCGAAAAAAGAGTCAAAGCCTTGTTAGTTGGAGATAGGTTGGCAGAGCACGACATCATCAGCGTGCTTAGAACGTAGTGCAGATGGGCAGTGGTCAAGTCGCTAATCTATATGACAAAGAGAAAAGGGGAAAGAAAGGCACCCTAAAGAACACCTGAGTTGTTATTCAGAGGGCTCGGTAAACTTGTACCAACTCTAGTACATTGAGTTCTGTTGAAAATGCAATCCTCCAACCACGAGAGTAAAGAAGCAGTAGATTACTGGGAGCCGAATCGAATGCGGAAGAATAGTCTAGGAAAATACATCGAACGGAATTCACGGAACGATTTAAATTGTTTGAAAAGAAATGACAAACTGGAGCAAATGCATCCAGCGTGCATCTGGTGGGTTTGTATGCAAACTGATGGGAGTCATTTGGAACAGCAAGAGAGGAACACAATCGACTTAGGATAGCGCCCTCGGTCAACTTGAGTGCAGAAGAGGTGATGGCGATGGGAGGAAAGCTTTTTGACAAAATGTTGGACTTGGAGTGTTTGGGAATAGACACTACTGTTATGGGTTTCCAGGAGGCAGGAATGGTACCAGCATCAACAGATTCATTGATGAGGGAAGTCATGGTTCCGGAAAGCTGACGAGTTCCAAATTTGAGAACTGTGGATGGTAAACCGTCTGGACCCACAGCAGAAGCTGTTTCTGAGGTTCGAAGAATCTTGAAGGCTTCTGGGGAAAAAGGCTCTATATCTGAGGGAACAAAAGAAATAAGATCGTACGGTATCTGATGATGGATCAATGAACGCGGCATTCAGGCTGTCGACATCTATGTCGTAGTTTTTTATCGGGCCCGTTGACCACATGGAAGCTGGATTCCTTGCCAGAGAAGTTTACTATTGCCGTTGCAAAAGAAATGGTGGGAAAATGTCTTGTTCAGCCGTCGAATCTCTTGTTTGATCAGGATGTAGTGTCTTTTCACAGAATCCCGGTCGTGTGGTTTATAGGCACGTTCCTATTGCCTTCTCAGATATTTCAGCAATGGAGAAGCTCTTCCGCTGTTGTTAAAAAATGCAGTCCCCATAAGACAACATAAATCAAATACCGCACTCAGTGTCTTTGTAAATAGGCCTAGCAAGCAAAGAGAGGAACCAAAGGAAAACCACAAAGTATTAACAAAAGGGGATCTCTAGAGAAGGGTAATGTTGGTGGGTGGCTGATTTCTAGAGGTTATCTTTAGCTGTATTGTCCTGATGAGTGAACAGTGCGCTGAATATGGATAAACTTTGGGTCTGATGATAAAGAGAGCGTGATCACTCATTGAAACAGGAGCTTTCAGTTATAAGTGAAAAAGATCGGGATGGTTTGTGATAATTCTGTCTAAAAAAAGCTTTCCCATTATTTGGGATAAGGCGGAAGTCACCTAAACCAAAAACATGTAAGGGATACATAGGTGCATGAATAAAATCAACAACAACAAAGAGTAAGCAGTTAGACAATAAAGGAACCAGTAGGAGTATGAAATCGTCAAAGAACAAGTCTATGTCCCTTTGGGAGCAAAAAAGGAGCTACGCACAAGTTACTGGTAGCAGTGCCTCGAAAAGGCGAGAATTTAGGGTAACATTTTACTACCACGCAGTCAAAGCCATTACAAGAGAAAGTAAAAATAACTCCAGACTTGTCAGTTCATTTGGAAATGGTGAAAGTAATTACTACACCACCTATCTTCTTCTTGCATTGTTTTCTTTCTTGACGAAAGCACTCAAAGTTCTCAAGCAGAACGAGTTCGTAATCAATACTTTCATTTAACCGAGGCTCTTGGATACAGGTCACACAGGCTTTCGTGTTAATCCGAAAGATCAGGACGTTGGTTAGGAAAGACATCTTCCCAAACAGGGACCGAATTTTATTACTGGTCAATGCGGGAACTGTCATCTTCCTCAGCTTTGTGCGACTAAGAGCGGTTTGCCAACCGGCTTGCTTGCGTTTCCTAGTTCAACTTGGTTTTTGCCAGCTTTCATAAAAACGAGTATAGGATAGTGAAGCAGAACATATTGTATCTTTAGTCCGAGCGAATAATTTTTTAGAGGAGTGAATTCGGAGTGACGAGTTGATGTTGAGAACAATTCCAAAAGGAAATTGATCAGGTTCACAACGAAATGTAGCCCAGCCAAAAGTGGGGCGCACCGAACAGGCCAGAATACTCCGAAATACTCCTCTACTTTTATTATCCGTCTGAAAGGGGCTTAAGATCACAGGTACTGTTGGACAGAACACATCTAACTGTACTACAACTTTAATTTGGCCCTTCAGGTCCAGGTTGATACAAAGGAAATATTTGACCTCGATAACAGTGAAGGAGTGTATTCACTAGTTTTCACTTGATAGCTGAACACTGATGCGGCAGTCTGAGTTATTCCTCAAAGGAATAAGATGCTTTTCAAATTGTTTTTCGTTTAAGATTTTTGTCGATCAGTTCTCCAACCTTTACTTTATCAGGAGTTCCCGAAAGCATGTTGGGCCTTGTGGATACGATAGATTGAACACTTCACTTTTTCAAAAGTTTTCAATAACGAGACCGTGTTCACATCGTCTACTATTTTAGCCAGGCTATATAACTGGTTGATGCTGCTAACATTTCTTGTGATTCATGTTCATCTCATACACTTGACCCACTCAGGACAGTTAAACCGGTTGAAGTGACTTGTATTTCAGGTGGTGATTGCCATTCCAGTTATGGCTGCAATGGAGCTGGCTCGCATAACATCAACTGTGGTTGCTGCAAACCGTGTACGAGTGGGTGCTCATCTTGTGGGCAACGTGAGTAAATGACTTCTCTGAATGTGGGTATCATAAATTTGTACGCGAAGAGAATTAGTGGGTTTTCAGTTGTGTAGCCTATCCAGACGGCTAATGTGCGATGTTTTCACTCACTCTTCAAGTTACAATGGTCAGGATATGAATACACTTGTTGGACAGGCTAAAGTTGCCACTCAAAAATTCAATAGAATAATAAGATGCCATATTTATCCCGCGGGATTCATACAAATTACTGGTCAGCTGTTTATGTGGTCATAAACTCAACACTATGAGTTATTGTTTGCTGGAAAAGCAATTCGTTTACCTTAAAAAAGGGACGCTTTCAGGGTAGTTTAGTGTAAATTCAAGTCCGATCGATCTAAATGACCCACAAGTTTTTCGCAAAGAATACAACATGCGCAAAAGATTTATCGAAGCCACATTGGTTTCGTTCTTCTACTTTGGAAACAAAATGCTATCACTCTTGGCCCTGCTGCGGTTGGTGTTATTTTTATTCCAATCCCAAGTTGGAATGCATTTGAAGAACAGTGCACCTCAATCTTTAGAGCGCACCGCCCAATCTTGGATAACTTGCCACCATGGTTTTAAGGCCACTTGCAGAGAAACACTCAGTACCTTGGTTTGTCTAGGCTACTGCTAGCTTACCTATCTCTTTATGTTTAGCTCCTGCAGGGGATTTTGTATCTACTGTACCATGTACAAAATGTGTTTCCTTAAACCATCATTATGATGAAGATGGATTTTGACTTGTTGTGGTGACATGTATGCATTCGTGATCCAAAGAGCTGCACAGAATAGGTTTCTTAAGCCGAAGTTTCAATCACCTCTAACAGGTCGATGGATAAAGCTCAAATGAAATCCAATCTCTCTGAACTCGGTAAAAGGCAACATCTGATCATTTAAGATCAGGCACCGGAAGGGAAGTTTCAGAAAATAGAATCGGAGAGAAGTAGATTATCTGCCAAGAAACCTTCACTGAATGGACTTAAAAATGGAGTAACTGAAACTCGTTTCTGTTTTGGATACGATTTTGAAACTGAAATCGATGCTAGTACGTCTCCAAAAAAGTAACTACCAAATACAACGTCAACAAGGCAAACAAAAGTTTGCATCTGGCATACTCTCACAAGCCACGGCCAAATACGGAAGACGAACTTTGAAATGAAACGGTGAATACAGCTTTGGAAATAACGCAATCCTAAATGCCCGAATCCGGAAAGACAGGTTGGATGTCTAATATCCCTGAATGAAATTATCATCCAAGGTTGGCCGAAATATTTCGTGATGAGCTAACAACAAAGGATGAACTGATTCTCCCAGATGAGTTCTGCTTCTGGTACACCGTTCACACGCAGGTCTAAATGGGTGTACCAGCAGCGCGAGAAGAACAGTACAGGCCAGGTATGATGGAACTACCTAAAAAGATGGTGGCAAATTACGAACCATACAGAAATTTCGGCTAACGACAAACACCAGAACCGATGGCGATGCTCCCAGTACCTGATTGACGTTGGCAACTGGTGGAGTTGAATGCGTTTTACCATGAGAAGTACAGTTACATAATGACCCTTCATTACTACAGTGATTTCCTTAAATTCGGCCTTCTGAAAACAGAAACAACTGCGGAAACTATTATCAAAGTTTTTGCCCGACTCCGGTCAACATGTAATCCGATTCGAACGAAGTCCGATGGGGTTCCTCTGCTTGGCAGCGTGGGATGTCAGCAATTTTCAAAGATATGGCATTTCAGCCATCAAATCAGCAGTCCTTACCACAGTCAGTCCAAAGGTAAAGCAGAGGGTGAAGTCAAACAGGCGAAGAAAATACTCAAGGATTGCAACTCCGCGGCCCGTTTATTGCTCTATTTGAGCTTCAAAATATGCTTTCGGCATTTGTGGGAACAGACCCGAGGTAATGCCTATTTGGAAGACGGACATACACCATCCTACCCATTGGTGATGGTTTACTGGACCCAGATGTCGCAGCACATTCAGAAGTTAAATTGGAACTAAAAAAGCCTATGACAGCACCAAAACGATTTTACGATCTGGGCAGCAAACCACTGCCCACTGAGGCCAGGGGATACTGTCTGGATTCAACCAATGGAACCGACAGAAAAATCTTGGACGAAAAGAGAGGTGCTATCACGCGTAACAAAGAAATCAAACCTAATGCACTCTCAAGGTCGTCTGATGAGTAAAAATTAGGTTCATCTGAGAAAACCAGAGGAGGACGACGATAAAGATAGAAATAAGGGAGGAGTTAGTGAAGGTGCGAAGGAAGAAACCAAAAAGGGTGATCGAGAGACTGGGGTCTATAGCACTATATATTAGTCCGCCGGAGAGGAGGCTCTACCGTATAGAACTCGGGATGGACAAAGCTACCAGCCATCATACAGGCAGAAGCTATTTCAAACAGTAATGATGTGTTGGATAAGTTTTTGTTTTACCACATCGGAGGTGCTTCCTGGTTGGTCAGCTAGAGACTTTTGTTTGGGACATCCTACGTCGAGCAATCTGATTGGCGGAAAAAGCATTATAAACCCCTGGGGAACTAGCAACTATTGAGATATCCGCGTTGAACGCCTTGATAACAAAATGACTGCTTTTCCTGAAAGATTGAATTTGACAATTTCTACCGCGGGAGGAACCACCGCACTTCGTTGGGAAGCTAAATACTTTCAAAACTGGACTTCTCTATGCGAAAGACGTCTCGTTCACGTTCTTTGCCTCCATCGAGTACATTAAGCAAAGGATAGAATGCAACGTGGGTGAACACTCCAAGCACAAGCAAAGACAGGACAGAGAAAATACAGCCAGTCATCACCTGAGAGAACAGAAAAAGCTCCTACACAAGCAGTTTGGTCATGTCTCCATGTCTAGTAAGCGCAACATAACCTTGCGGGCCAGGCTGTTGAATCGGAGGCTTTGGTTAGGTTACCAAAATACCCCGTGTGAAATACAATTTACCCGGAAATCCCCAGCGGTCACTCGGAAAACATTACTTCACCGTTCTTCACCTTACACGTTCCAGTTCTAAATGCACGCAAGAAGTTACATAGGGTCTTGGTAAGGAAATTATTACTCGTAATAAGAAAAATAACTTGAAAACTGACACATGTACAGTTGTTATTCTGAAACCCAAGTATTCTGCTCATTTAACCATTTCAAACTTTTACACTCTGTCAAATGAGGTAAAATGCTGAGCTTAATAGGACTCCTGAAACTTTTACACTGGATGTGCTGCGTCCGAAACTCGCATGCATGACCCAGTTTCAGTGATAACGCTACGCTCTCAAAACACGCCCTCGATTTCTCGTATCGTTTGAACGACCCAACAAGGCGGAAAGGCCCCTGAAGCTTGTTTGCCAGCATAGACGATCTTATCACCAATGGTGATTTACTGACCCAAAACAATGACTCTGCTGTAGGCTACTAATGTTGCCTTATGGCCCCAGAAGCAGAGAGAAGATTTAGGAATCTAAATCTTCATCAGCACAACCAGATGCGTGCAGATCTATTCCGCCGGATTCCGAACACAATTATCCCAGTTGGTTCTGGGTCCGTAAAATTACCGTATGCACTGGTTAATTTCAAAACTTGAACAGATAGAAAATGCTGCTGCCATTGACAACAGCAGCGATCGTTTCTATATGAACAGACATATCGGTCCACATGAACGAAGCTTTACTAATCTGGTCAGGGATGCCAAGGATTCTTTGAATTCGGCTCAGTGCAACGTTTGAATTTCTTGGATTATATTTTGAGGGATTGCCTAAATGATCTTCATCTACGGCAGGGATGTGGAACAGAACATTGGACAGAACTCTATATGAAGATACCAATCCGCTGTCCGAGACTAAAGAATGCTGGACTAAATGGGTTCTTTTCATTCAATGGTGATCCAGCTTTGGTGTCGGAATTGGAAAAACACCTCCCTTTGTTGGGACAGAGGGCTAGGTTCCCAAGAAGGGGTGTGTATTAGTGATCATGCTGATTTCTATTAATACCACGGGGAAAATATTTGGTAAGCATCGCATCTAAACTGCTCTCTGATGTTTTTGTGTCACTTGTCTAATGCTTGCGAACAGAGTTTGCTCGAGAAGCAAGTCGGGCTCAGACATAGTAGTGATGGTAGTGACCGTATTTTCACGTTTCGACGAGTTTTAGAACATGAACACACATTCACTAGGACAACCACTTGTTTCTCGTGATCTGTATGCGACCTTCGATTCCGTCCATCACGCAGTTCTATGGTTCGGCCGCTTGATATAATGCAAACTAGAAAAATTTGTTTTAAAGTTCAATCTTCGGAGAATGAATTTTTTGGACAAGCTTTTCATCGTACATCAAAAAAGCTTAGCTTACCACTGGAAACAATGGAAGCGTTGTCTTGCTGGGAATCATCAACTGTGCACATTCAACTAGCAACGGAACTGAGACAACAGCCCGGGGTGAACGATTGTGAGCCGAACACCTTAACCACAAGGCTATCCGGACAGGCTCTCAACGGTTTATTTAACTTTGTCACTGAGAGACAGCCCGGAATAGTTCTTTCAAGTAAAAGTCAGGGTTGATTGCAACCTATTTAAAGAGTATGAATAACTGCGTAGAAGTGTTCAACAACTTCGAACTGAGAGATGCTGATGGGAGATTGGACAGTTTCAACACCCCACCTTGTGATATCTGGGAGGATGATAGACCAGACTGTGAGATCGGTTATCCGTTCATTTGCATTTCACCCGGGCTTAGGCAAGCTGCGCTTTTCGCCTTCACCAAACATGCTCATCTGTGTCATAAAATAATATCCGTTTATCTATCAAGGGTTGGAGTACTCTGTAGAAGATAGGCTAGTACTTTGCGGTTCAGTGACTGAAGGTAGTGATTTCATGAAGATTATCTGTGTTCGAATTCCGATACCTTCGTATTCCTGTTCAAAACTGATGAAAACACAGCGTCAGTATTGCTGAGGGACCGATTAGAGTACTGTACACCATTCCTAGGCGCTCAGTTTTCACTGAGGCAGGTTTAAGCTGAAATACGGATGACAGTTCCAATCCATGACATGAAAGAAAAGCCTGAAAGCCTGGCCAGTGAACTTGCCCACGAAGGTCTCGCTAGGGTTCCTGAGCAGGATACAAGTGATCCATCCACTCAGTGGTTAGATAAACGGAAGGATTTGGCTAGGTGATGCGAGCAGTAGCGTTCTTGTATTCACCTACTTTGTCAAAATTTTACTATTATTTGTATTCCCTCCATTACTTTTCCGGTTGAGGCTCCCGCTGAGTGACAGTGTACACCGTATGGTCGGTTGAACTTGTCAAGGAGTCGGAAAGTTCTTTGAAAACACGTCAAATGTGGGGCTGCTTTTCGCGTTCGTTCAACCCACAGACAGGGGCTTTCTTAACTCTAACCACTGACAGGTTCGGGTATTCCACACAGCAGTGCAGTCATGACGCGTGTGCCCCTGAACCAATCAGTCCGTTACACGTCTCTGCTCACATCGACCATTGACTGATAACATACTGCTTATCCTTCACAACAACCCACCAACCAATCAGTCGTACGAAACATTGTGATCCAACCTAACCAATCACAACTGTACATCACTTTTAACAATCAGTAACAATTCCACATGTGTCCACGCATTCCCTGCCTTATGTTATATCAAGTGTTAATTTTTGGTTACACCAAAATGCCTTTTCCGCACTTGTTTTTGATAACTTTTCCGACACGACGGGACTATTGAGGAATCACTGACAGGGACAATCCAGAGCTTTGCCAGCTGACGCGACAGAACGAATAGTTTACAAACTCTCTATCCATTATATGGTTGACATGAAACAACTAGAATTTAAAGAACCTTAGTTTATCTTCATCAGGTTAAGCTGAATTTTCATTTATTACCAATAATTTTATGCATCCTTCAATGTATTTCAGTTTGAATCCCCTCCACTTAGATCTCAGTGTAGCGATCAAATCTGAGAGTCATCTAGTCCCATGATTTATATCTTTCCTGTCATTTCTGTTGACGAAACTTTATGAAGTGTGCCAGTGATGATGCACGTGATTCTTTGTCGATGAGGCCGTGAAACGGGTTCCCGCTTTTATTGCAGAATGTCCTGCTTTCAGCTATGAAAGTCTCAGTGGTGAGTTAGACTTTCTTTTTAATTAACTGCTATAGTAAGTATAACTTATGCACGTACACGAAGCTAAAATTGATGAAAAACTGCGTGGTTCTCCCTAACTCGAACATTTTGTTTAATATCCTTTGACAGCACAAAAACTGGTATCAGAATTAAGCCTTCCGAATAGCGACAAACCGTGGATGTAGGTGATGCGCCTTCCCGAGGAATTACACTTCATAACATCTAATGGCTCACCATTACGTCACAAGTATTATTTATCATCTAATAGAAAAATAATCTTTCACCGAATACCTCTGTCATGCCTACAGAATCGAGGACAATCACACCCGAATGTCTCAGAAAGTCTTTGTGCCAAATACGAAGATGTAAGTGGAGGTGCAGTTTTTGCTCTGAACTGTTTGTTGAAAGACATTTCTATCGTTGCTGACTCACTTAAAAGACATCGAACTCCAATGCAGGAAGCCAAGTACGAACTCGTTGTAAGATGTTCATGTGCTTCACCGTTCCAATCTTCTTCACTTCAGTGGTCTCCTACTTGGATACCCTGAGTCAAGGCACCCAGTGCTCAACTAATCAATGTAAGCTACACGTTTCCCTTGAAGTATACCAAACTTTTGTATGTGTGTGAAAGAAAAATGTGATCAAAATTTCACACGTATCATTTTCTTCATTTTGAATTAAAGACGTGGAAAGTTTAATGAATCGTAAGTTCCACAATGTGAATTATGGAAAGAAATGGATCTCTATTATTCTTGAACCGATATTTTTCTTTTTTCCGGCAGTGAAGAGTAGAAACTCTCAGAAAACCATACGTGATATAATTCTTACCCAATGATTAATTACGAAATATGGTCATTGTGTGCGCAAAGATATGCAGCAATAACTGTTCTGTTGTCATACCACCTTTAATATGTATACATATACAATGTTCTCAGAACCAGAGTTGGAAAGTATGAACATCTAAAAAGGAAAAGCTTGAATTTATCTTTTCCAATAGGCTGTTTGTTAGGAATCACTAACTGTGCAAAACTGCACAGGTCGAACCAGATATTTCTCCAAAAACACAAACTTTTGAACCACTCGATCCCTTGCTTTCAGGTAACATTTAATGAAGTACCGTCTATAAACCACCGGAATATTATCAAGTGAACAATAACCGACGCCTATGGTGCAACGTTCTCAGCAAGAAGCCGCGACAGTTGTGATGAACATAAACTGATTGGCTTGGCTATTTGTTTATTGCGGATTAGAAGACAATCACTTGTTTTTGCTGCATTCACCGGGCAGTATTGTTCCACGAATCACTGAAAAACTATCCAGATAAAATAGCGAGTTCCTTAAAGGGCCAGGTAAAATCTTACGTATCGTTAAATGGTAAAAATCTGCCTTTTGAAAATTAGATTTGTTGTCACAAGGTGCTAAATCATTCCTATCATGACACAGGATTAAAAGTTCTTTGTTCACCTCTCGCTCATTCTCTCGTCAGATGCACAAATATACTCAATGCTTTTCGGGAAAAACGTGAATAAGTTTAGCTGTGACAAAGGTGAATCGATATCTGTCGTTTTTCTCACAGATTGCTCGAAATACTGAAATTTTATTCTTCAAATTTTTGGACACTTTCCCGTGGTTCACTAAACCGAGAGAACCAACTATGAGCAGCAGAAACGAAGTAATATGTTTTTGAGCAATCATGTAGTTCAACAGAAAAACCAGACACGCAGCAGTGCGTGGCTTATGTCCAAAGCTAAAGGTAACTTCGATTGTGATACTTTCATATTTTCCTGTGTATCGATATGGTGCAAAAGTTAGTATCATAGTTTATATACGAATACACAAACTTTAACGATGTTACTACCACTCGAGGGTAACCATGGTAAATGACATCACATGAATATCATTTTATTTGCATTCGGGTGGATTCCATCGCTTGATTGCTGAAGTCCTGACCATTCTAAGTGATTTCGGGTTATTTGTCTTGTAAGTGATCCAAAAAGCTCTCTACTTGCCAATCCGACGTTCTGTCTCCAGTAAGTATTCAGCAGTTATTGATGATGGTATTCCATTACATCACCAAGTAATTTATATGGTATTCTTAAGTTAGCAGCGCTTTGTACTCAATAGGGAAGTTGTACGGAATCCTATTATATAGGAAGTTTTATTCTCTTCTGGCGAAGGCGACATAGAAACAACACAGAAATTATCTAATTGAGAAGTAACTTTATGGAGTATTATGAGAAGGTTCTTGCTCAACTCCTAATCCTAAGTGGTGCATTTTTCGAATGGGTACAGCCCCGGAGTTTCGAATTTTCTGATATTATTGCTAATACAGCAACAGCAGTTAGATTTTTGCTTTTTCTGATCTCTCGCGAAAAAAAATCCATTGCATCGTCTGCTTGTGAAACTCTTAATGGCACCCAAATTTGCTAATTATACGCTCAAATATGCTATTTTTAACCACAAAGTGATCGTGAAAATCTCCCCACGAAAATCGAGTAGACTGCTAGTGGTACTTAAGCCAGCATGAACTCATTCATTTTGAATAAACGGGTCATGTTGATCATTTTAGCAGAGTCTTACATGGATAGCCCGAGCTGAAGGGCAGTTTATGCAGTGATTTATTCAGCAAAGTTTCATCCACCAGCACAGCTTTTATGGCTAATCCGTTTGCAGTTTGACCTTGTGTGCTCACTTTGATCTCTCTTAAAAGTGACAGAATTTAGTGGATTTAGTTCCGTTAGACTAAACATCAAAGGTTCATGGATTGCAGCGGTTCTCTGAATCCCACTTCTCAGTATCAACCTGAATAACAAACCAATGTAATATCTTATATGGCAAAGTGGAAAGAGAAGTGAAAATACTGACAACGACATGGTTTTCAAGCTGCATAAATAAGAAAGCCTCATTTGTCTTGATATGTAATCGTATAATCCTGCCCGTGATCGTCGGTTTTGAGTCTCTTGACAGTCCGACACAGCAAAAATAATCCAATGCAATGCTGTGGCTCTTAATATATATTTCTTCCATCATATAGACTGTCCACTTAACGTTATCAAGATTATCGTAGCTTTTGATAAGTGGTATACGTTTACTTAGTACAGTCAACATCTCCATTCTGACTATGGGTTGAATTGGGTTATTGTATTTCGTCCAATACCCGGCATCCGGGATGAAGCTAATATTCGCATGTTACTAACAATTGTTAGCTTCCTGCCACTAATTTAATTCAAGCCGTCGTGTAGGTGTGATAACCAAGTTGGATAGTTCTGGAAGAATGCAGGGTAACTGCGATTGTTGTGCACGGTCTTTGGTGATTAGTTCAACCTTGGACATGGTTCGTGTCGCCTGGTGATTGAAGAATTCTCCGATAGTTATTGTTAAGTATCAGTCCAAGTAACTTTGGAAAATGAATTCATTGCCAGTTGACAATATTAGCCTGTACTCTTTTCAGTTTTGATCACAAAATGTATTAGCATCGTTACTGAAATAACTGCCCCGTTCATCAAAACCTATTCATGGACTTGTAGCTACGCCTAAGCGATCAACACAAATTATATTCACAGTGTTATCATAATCCCTTCGGAAAATATCATTGAGGATACGGAGAGAAAGGCCAAAGCAAATGAATAACAGTGTGGTTGTCATAACATACACTCTTTTGTTGTCCTCTAATCATAACCTCCCTTATTCCTTCAGGATGATAGAGGACACCACCATCCTCAGTTAGATAGGAAAGGATCTCACTGATATTTCAACCTCTCCCGTAACTATCACTTTATCTTGTCAGTCCCTTACAGTACTCACCATAAATGATGAACGTCCCATACTCTTTTCCTATTATTCACTTTGTACGGTTCATCCCTTGCGGTGCAGTAGCTTCCATCGTTGTTAGGTCGCTGTGCATGTACACCTTCACGTTTGAGCGCCGAAGTGGTTTTCCGACCATACTTAATCGCGCTGTCAGGAGCACTAGGATTAGTTTCACAAGATAATCCCTAAGATTACTTCACCACTGTCTGTGTGTAGTAGTTAGTGCTCGTATACGCTTCTAAAGAACACCCTGTACACCGTTCTTCAATGCTGTCCTACTCATGGTAGGAAGCTCTGGAAAATAACTAGCCACCCAATGAATCTAACCTGGCCACCACTACGTAAGACCTGAATAATCTGAATAGTCCCACAGTCATGGTCACATTAGGAACAAGACTCTGGAGAGCGAACAACGAAAGAGACACCCCTCCCCACCAACCCCCTTTTTCCTAACGCCACAACAATGACCTTTACTCCGGCCAATGGCTAACTCATTCCAATGTTACCTCACCCATATGAATTGTAAGAGCACGTATAGGATTCATTGAAAACAATTGTTCTCTCTCCAGCATCTTGTTCTTATTGTGAGTACGTAAGACCTTCGGCACTAGCTCCAAATCAAACAGACGAACCCAGGACAGTGATTAAACCGAAAAAGATGTTACGTATCACTGGGTTCGTGGCTGAGCATCACTGGACACTCATCTGCTTTATTCATACCCCGCTGACAGTACCACGGAAGACCAACTGCTGTAGCGTATGCTACGTAGGGTTCGGGACCCAACTCCGCATTTCACTGTTGGAATTTTGATGCGAAAACTGAAAAATGACCACGAGAAACCCAGCTTCATCGATCGCGAAACACCTGGTGACCTTTCGTCTTCAGAATGATCCGGGTTAAGCCTTCCGAG
Organism: Fasciola hepatica; assembly: GCA_948099385.1. Lineage (NCBI taxonomy): Eukaryota > Metazoa > Platyhelminthes > Trematoda > Plagiorchiida > Fasciolidae > Fasciola > Fasciola hepatica. The sequence goes on from CANUEZ040000043.1 coordinate 42,328,891, forward strand.
CGATTACACGGAATCGAAATCCAAAGCTCCTAGCCTTTTGTGAGAGTGCATTGATAAGTAGACTTAGACCTCCACTCTATGCACAGGAACTTTTGACCCACAATGTGTTTTTGCCAAGGCGGTAGCCAATCAGATTTACCTTACAGTTTTCTAAATTGTTTCGAAACTGTCGATTCCATTTTGCTGCTCTGTCGCATTCAAACATGAATCGGCATGTTTTATTTACGGGATTGAGAAGAACAGAAGAAAAGCTTGCTTTTCACAATTTACCTATTCTATCTGTTTTGATGAAAAACAGAAAGCGTATTTTTCATCATCCATTAACGTGGATTAAACTTTTCCCTAAATAGATTTCCAGTGTAAATGTGGGTGTGAATATATCCAGATTATTTCAAATGATCACTTGATAGGGCATCTGAGATGATGTTATTGCTCCGAACGGCGGTGCTTAGAAAGCCTGTACGAGAGTGTGGTGCAGATATTTACGCAAACTCCCTTCACATAAAGAGCCAAACCGAAAGCTCATCGCTTGCATATCCCCCAAGAATGGTGGTCAGAATAACACACGGACTCCATTATTCCGCAAATGAGGCAGGCCTTTCTCCCTCATCTCAACTGAACCACGTGGACAAAGCAAATTAAGCTGCGTTGAGGTCACCAGGTTTTTGTGATTTGAGTCCTAGGATCTAATCGTCAATTCTTGTCACCCTTGATAGTTCTGCCACAATGAGAAAACGGTTTCGAAACGCTGGAAATGAGATCAGATCACTTTTCACTCAAATCAGGAAACTTATTAGAGGAGTCATAAATCTATTTGGTCGAAATGCAAGAGGTTAAAAACTACAGTATAAGAATACAGAAGACTCCGTTTCTTAATTTCGAAAGGCAGAAAGAAGTTTTCGAACTTTTGGCAAATAATATTTAAAAATGACAGTCCAATTAAGGTAATGTTCGAATTAGTCAATGGCACGTAACCGAATATTCTTGAGAAAGGTATTGATTATCATTCATGAAGCGTGAAGTTTTTGAAAAGTTTGGTCGCGGGAAACTTTTGAGAATGTCAGAATATCCTGACGACCATCCTACAATCAAAGGTTGTAAAACAAAATTTGCTGGCCACAACCAACAAACTTAGTCAAATTTATCCCGTTAACACCACAAGGCTGGATTCTACTTTGGTCCAACTAGGCACGTTAATCGTTGCTCCTATTGACGTACCTTCGTAACCGATGAACTATTCACCCAGATACTTTTTCCCCTAACAAAAATCGGCTTATCTGAGAGCACCATAAATGAATTTTTTTTAATTTGTAATGAACTTTTAGCTCAACTAACCTTCGAGTCTTGTATCTACCAAACTCTGGGCATTGCAGCGGGAAACCCGCCATTACAGACTGAGTTCTAACTGCAAGATACAATAAATCTGTGACAGATTTACAAAAGGGGACGGCAAAGAAAACTAATGGATAGAGGACTAGTTCAGATATCTGTTCAAACCATCTTTGAGGATATTTAATTCCCTTGTGGAAATATTGAAAACCACGTCACTGACGTAAATAAAGACGAAGAAATCGGGAAGAATAGAGAGTTTGGTGTTACAAGAGACGAAGTGGAAAACTTTAGATTCAACTTGGAGAAAAGTGTTTCTGTTACCAAAAGACGTAAAGAGTGTGAGCTCAGAAAAACGGTTGCTATTAATCAGTAAACATCATTGGAATAGAAAATGTGAAGAACAGTACCTCAGCGAGTGGATCACAATGTGTTAAACTAATCAAGGAATATTAGCCGAACATTATAGTCCCGAGAAGAACAGCAGAAAAGCGGGAATTAACAGCACAGTTAACGTCAACCAGGATAGACATAGGGGTTTGTATGTAGGCTGTGTTCGGTCAAGTGAACATCCCTATTGGACAGGCTGAATATTATAATTGTTTAAACCCACGAGAGGACAGAGTTGGAAGCCATTAGATGGTTGTTTTTGAAGCATTTCCTCCAGGAGAGACCGGGTATGCACAAGTCTGCAAAATAATGCTAAGTTCAGAATGATTCCTCGAAGAAGGCTTAATGACTCGAAACCAGCAAATTTGATGATGTTACATTTATTATTCAGATGTCCGATCACAAAATACTGGGTAGACTTAGCTTAAGCATGCATTTTTGTGGCCTCAGTGTATCTTCTTTCACTTTTACCCTCCGAGCAATTTGGTGGCCACAGTGTGATTTCACAAGAAGCACCATTTTGTATGCAGCTGATGCAGTGGCTTTGCGAACCTGTCTGTGAAATGAAAACGCCGGCTTCACCAACTTAAGCTACCACGGCGACAAAGTATGACATAATCAAAGGCCAGATGAGTGGCGTCGTCATTAAGAGAAACAACGTAACTACGTCGACAATGAAAAGGATGTGTACCCCACCATGATGAACACTCCTCATTTTTTTCTGACTTGTCCACTCCACTTACGTGGAAAGTAAGAGGCACACATCCGCTTACTGGCCGGATTACTGATGACTGTGGGATAACCGAGTCTGGGCCAAGATTATTACCCAGGCACTTAGCTCAGGTCACATTATGATCGGGGTAACGCGTGTCACTGTGCCCGTAAATTACCGAGCGATGGGAAAGCGAAAAGTGTGCGGTGCCGTCACTGGAGCCAAAGAGATGCGAATGACCAAGGGGCCGGATTTCAGACCAATCAAAACAACTTCTCATACAGTATATGTGGGAAATAGATGGAGTATTGGTGCGCGTGCGAAAGTACAGTTCTCGTAAAATATACTTCACAGAGATCAGTTTCTGATGTGGATCATTGTACGTGATCAGTCGGTCGGGTCTTCCGGGAACACCACACTGATTACTTGGTTTTGTCTTTAGGAGGTCCAAAACCGACTTTGGATAACTATTCATGCAAAGGGTTACCTTATTTCTCATATTTCTTACACAAAAAGCAGCTAATCTTCAGTAATATAAGAGCACCAACAATCAAAGTTAAATCAGAACTTGCTGGGACAGAATCACACCAAAGTATCCAGAGTTTGTATTCTCACCCTAACTGATAAAAATGGTTCATTCTAGCTTCGCGTGCGCGTCCTGTCCTGCGCATCAACGAGGCCATTATGTCAAGTGAGTCAGACAGATCCTCGTTTTTATTAACAGAACATGAGAGAGATATCGCAAAGCAAAAGGACGTTTTGTTGTTGATCATTTCCAGTGCCACATCAAAAATATTAAGTAAACTAAATTCAGGGCCACTGGTAGAGTTAACGGTGAAATCAGTACATTGCAGACTGTGTACCTGTATCGACGCAGGTTTACAATAGACGGGTGAATCTGTTTTGACTAAGGTAAATTAAATGTTGACCAACTGCGACAATCCCATGCATTTGGCTGTTATTCTCTCACTTTGCTAAATATTACCGTGACTATGCAAAATGCAAACATAGCTCCACTGATTTTTATAATTACTGTCTCACATACTCTCATATATCGTACAAGTATGCATATGGGTAATACATTTTGTATAGTATTACTATTATTTTAAAAGGTTTGTTTCGATTTATTAACTCACTGAATATTCCTCTTATATTGCAGCTCTTTCACGCCTGGCAGGCCTCATCAAGGATATGAGTAGTCGCATGGATGCAGCAGGTATGTTCTAACGAGATATGTGAAAGTGATTCTTCCTAAAGTTTCCTTTTTCGTTCACAAATTAGGACCTACCTGTATACTACCTGAAAAAACTGTCACCGATACAGACCACAGTTACTGGATCCTAATCTCCATGAGCTTTGGAACTGATACTTCTTTGGCCAAAATCATTCGAATATGCCAAGTATGTACGGATCCATAATAAGACCGTTGAAAAACCAAAGCAAAGACTGTTTTTTCTTGGAATAACTATAGGTTTACCTGTCTTTCAGTAGCCTCTGTCAACTTTGTAGACTCTGTAGATTTTTTAGAAGCCAATGTCTACGATTTAATGATCACAGCCTAGGGAGCCGAAACGAAACCTTTCCGACACACTCCGCAAGATCACGTCACATGTGGGTTTTGCTACCACCTAACGGGTTTGGTAGTATTTCTCCGGTCACTAAATCGGATACGCGGTGTCTACAAATGCAAATCTCCAAATTAGTTGGTAAAAGCACTTAATAAATCAGTCAACAACGGAAAATAGGTCTACAAATCCGAATCTATCAGCAACCCAACATGAAGTGATAGAAGTCCAATCTTTTGCTCGTTTGCCTGATAGCGCTAACCTCCGGAACCTACGTTCTTTATTGGTTTGGCCGACTAAAACTCTGGTAGACATCTCAGTTTTCTCTTGCAACTGATTTGATGGGTTTTTAAACACATGAGTACTCGTTGATTGGATTATAGAATGGACTACCGGGAGGAGGATATTGGACAATATGCCCCGTTGCGAGCATCGATTCACCCATCCGTCGGTGAACTGGAGCACTGTCGAAAAGAAATGCGGAATCAGTGTTTGGTTGTTCAGTTGACACTTTCGAAGAACACTAACCGAAAATTCAGTGTTCGTTTCAAAGTAGTATTGATAATACAGTACACCCGACACAGAACAGTAAGCAACAAAACTAGGGTTTGCACCACTGTTTGTTGGTAAAGTCCAGATACAAGGCTTGCCCTCCTTTGATCGTCCCTGTTTCCACCATCACCAAATGTAATTAGACTCATCTATGTAAAAACATTGAAGACGGAGCTACCTTGCTCCCGTACCCACATCGCATAGTGAACTCGTCTCTCTTTGACATCAGTCTTATTTCGCTCGATCAGATAAAAGAAGAGTTTCTTCGTGATGCAATCATGAACATCAAAAAGAGGGTCAATGGATTTCGGTGTATGTGATGACTGGATTGCCCGAAATGAAATCAGAAGTCACACCAGCTGACGCTTAAATGTGTTTTTATTTAGCACTTAAAAAGCAGCATTTATATGGTCATGAAATACGGAAGGGAACACATTTGCTCACAAGTATTGATCCATCAGCAACGCGATTGGTGGGCATAAATCTGTGTATTGAACAGGCTGTTAGCAGCCGTATTAGTGTTCGATTAAGGTAAGTGTAAGATCCTGTTCATGCACTTACTGAGCCTTTGTGCTCATGGAGTTTTCTGTTTTTGTATTTTGCTGATTGGATACTAGCAACCCCCCACGGAAGACACTGATCCTTGCATACTACACTTGTCAGGCACTGTCACGTGATATGGAAGTAGATCATGTGCGCGAAACACACGCTGCGGTAATCGATATCCATGGTTGGACTGAGAAGAATCATACGCGCACGACGCATTTGTTTGTATGCGGTAATCCATGGTTGCTGACTGGAATTTAAATTGAGCAAATGAATACTGATGGGTTAGAATGGGACGAAATCATCACAGTGTATCAGTTCTGTTTTCTTCTTCATCCCACTCGAAGTGATTGTAGGATTCTCCTCTAACAGTGGCACAGTCCCATGACAATATCACCAGAAAATTAAATTTTTAGGACTAAACTCTCTGTGCCGTTTGTCGATGGTTGCGCAGGCCTCGGCGTATACTCCATGGTGGTAGGAAAGAAGTTGTAAATTATCCCATTTATTTTCACAGTGGACAATTCTTCGGTTTTATTCTCGATTAGCTTCCGCTTGCGATGCGAATCTGTAATTAATAGCATGTATGGGTCAATTACCTCAATTTTATTCTAGGAATTCTGCGAATGGCAAAGCACTCATTCAAGTGGTTACTTAAAAGGAGATGGAAATTGATTTTGCGTCGCACACGCAACCGTCAGCGCGACTAGCACAAGGTTGCCAAGCCCCCTTAACTGGGAGCCAATCTCAAAGGCGTGAGCTTGCGTGGTTTGGGTGTGTCGGAAAGATTTGGTTACTGGACCCGAAGCCGCGGTAGCTAAATGCCGGTCAGTGACTAGTATACGCTAGCCAGATGTCACCAAATGATTACAAAAAGCTACCGAATGACACGAAAATACGCAGAAACACAGCAATAGTTAAAAAAAATTTTGCCCGTGTATGCTATGGTAAAATGTAACCCGTGTCAACGCAGCACCTGTTCTTGTGGATCTTAATAAAATTGAAAACAGCCGTAGATTTGTATTTAATATCTTCTCCGTAATCTCAGAACCAGACGGCTCGCTTGCGTTTTTACAATGTTGCCCCAAATATGCTTACTGACCCAGCCAGCAATCGTATCTCCTTTATTTTCAGGCTGTTCAACGGGATGTGATGATACAACTGACGTTGCTAAAAAAGCCGCTCAATGTAAGTTGTAACACATTTCGGTGCACTTTTTATTGATTTCCGCTGTTTCCTTCTGTTTCTCTATGAAGTGAATAGTACCTGTTCAAATTTACCTACAGGTACTGTCGACACCCGAATGAAAGTGTAGTTACAGGAATGAGTGTGCTTCCGGTATTAAACGTTTCAACCTGATACAAACTTTTATGCCATTTTGAAGAAAGTGCATCAAGGTATGTCGCCAACATTTAGAAGCTCAGCATTATAATTAAATCCGAGATCTTATGGACTAAAATGTCCTCACTGAACCCCCAAATTTTCCACTCTCCAGCTACTGCAAAAGCATATAGCAAACGATCGGATAAGTCTACGGTAACAAGACTAGCCTTCCCGTGGGAAGCATATTCTGGCACATCGATTGCAGCAAAGCAATCCTCTTAGATGAAATTACAAACTGACAGACTGGAAAAAAGTAATGCTTTAACTCCTATAATCCCCTCATTGTTCACATTTTCGTGGGTAATATTCCTTCAAGTTAAATGATTGTGATTTATTCCAGCTCATATTAGCCGACATAACGTGTTTGCCAAATTAAAAGCCAATGAAATGAATTCCTTTCTGAACCTCTTGTCGTGGGTGTCACTTTTGTCTCACCATAAAGTACCAAAAGTTATTGAAAACCCAAAACAAATCACAATAAAATTTGAATTTCTTCACAAAAGCAGCAAGGGACCAACTGTATTGGACAAACTATGATGGTTTTTAATCGACAAAATGACTGAGTGATTTACCGTGTTTCACTTAACTTCGTACTGAAGTGTAAGAAGAATAAGTCTCTCCGGATATGTTTAGTGCGCCTTCATAGTGATTTCGTTAATCGAAACCTATAAAACACTATTATCCAAGTCAACTGCATCGGGTTTTGCCCACAGCATCTTGTTGTAACACCCTTTTCCGCATGAGTAGCCCTATGACAAGCCTATTCGTCTACGGGAAGATTCTGAGAGAAACCTTTCGCAAAAAGACGTGAAGATTTGTCGCCATCACTTTAGTACTCTTTTATTTACTGGAGTGTTGAAAATTTCCTGTCGTAAATGCGTACTTCTCTATCATCGCGAAAAAAACGAGACGTTCAACGGACTAGGCTCATGTGGCTCTTATTTTGGTATCATTAGTTTCGAAAACGTAAACAGTTTTTTTCTCATTGGGCCTACCATCAAGCGTGAAACTGATAATGAACCACCGGGTTATACAGTTTTTTTCCCAAATGTGCTGGTATTACTCTTGCTTGTTCATGTTAAGCAGAAGTATAATCAGTACACGAAAAGTGAAATTACTTTTGGCAGGATCAATATTTATGCCTCGGTGGTGAAAACCACATACGATGAATTCAACTTTCATGACATATCGAGTATTTATATTCCCCCGTCCAATGAATTTCTTCTGTCAGACGTCGGTCAAACAAATCTTATTAACCATAGTTTCAATTTCGCACTTAATATTAAAGAGCTTAAGTGAACAATATTTAGTTATGGAGAATTTTATAATTCCGAACTTTGCGAACGTGAAGTTTAAGACTAAAACAAAAGTTTTCTTTCGAATTTTGACAGTAATTGTATTGGCTTAACAACTAAGTTCTCTTAACTGTTTCCCTTAAACATTTTCAGCTTACTTTCGTCTACTGGGAAGTTTGATGGGCCAAGTGACAAACTATCTGTGTACTTCACCAAGTAAGAATATAGTAAAACTGACTGAGTTATCTAACAAAAAGCGAGCATTTTACGTGGTTTTGTTCATGTGCTTGAAACGATGAACAACTAGCTCTCACGGAACATTCCTTTTCCATTTTCTCTACAGCAAGTGCGATCAATGACCCGGTACTTTGTTCCGCTGATCAGATCGCTGTGATGTTTTTGCAGCGTAAGTCCCATTAGTAGGATGCTCAGTTAGACTGGATTAACCTCCAAGAATTTAAACGGAATGTAACGGTGAAATCATACACTATCCTATCTCAAATTGGAGTCGAACAACAACATCAACCAAGATAAGAACACTTTAGAACCATGTAAGAATTTGACTGACTGCTCTGCCAGCCCCTGAAGTCTAATCCAATGCAAAATCCGAACCCAACAGTCTTTCAAACCACTGGAATCGGTTATGATACTTTTAGACACCAATACTACTCATTTGTTCAGAACTGTCAAGATATGATTTGAATATAGTAATGTCTTTTGGCATCCTCTTATTTTGCACTTATTATTCTTTCAGTTGTTCCCGCTACGGTTGCACTTCTGAGATCCCCTTGTAAGTGATTCCTTGATGGTTCATATCACGAGTTGACTTCCGACGATAAGCGTTTAAAGCCCTGAAATAAAACGTTTCCTTTATCAGGTCCATATAATGGAGCAATGTGTCATGGAACGGTTCATGAGTTGAAAAAGCAACTAGACGGTGAGTTATTTGAAGTAATTCCCTTGGTAGATAAAAATCAATTTTATCAGCTGTCTCTGAAATCTTTCTTTTGTTCCGCTTAATTACGGATCAAGGTTTTGCGTGGTCACGTTTCCTTCTAAAAGTACTGCGAAATCTGTGATGCACAAGGTTGCAGCCTTAGAAACCTTGAGAAAAATCATTCGATGAAATTCCGTTGATTAGAGGAAGCTTCTCAGTCGCCGGCGTGGGACAGTCCAATGTTAATGAGAAATTATGTAAGCAGACGTAATGAGCGAACATGAGTGACTAATTTTACCAATTAAAGGAAGTGTAATCATTGTCGCGATCGACGATAATTACCGAGAACCGATAAACGGCTTATGAAAGCTGCTTGGCACTGCTTCCCCAAAATGGCGACACATACGCACAACAGCTGAACTGAATGGCAGTACTAAGTCATCCTTGTATTTGGTTTCCACCAAGCACTTCATCTTATTCTGGTAAATTTGGCGGTAAGCAAGTCTTTTCTCATTGATTTCGTGTCAGCATCATGAATTTATTCACGTTAGATTAGACTGAAATTAATTAGGGTACAAAATAATTACAAGAGCTGCGAAATTATTTCGTATTAAAGTGATGAAGTTTTTCATATGCTAGATAGTTCAGATGAAAAATGAGAAAACCTTTCTACACAAGTGTTTTAAAGGTCATATGTGCGAACAAAGACCTTCTTCGGAATTCCAGTGGATTTGTTTTTGTTACTCGTAATGTTCTATCACGAACTGACAGCCCACGAGATTTTTCCAAGAAATCATGTGATGCCGTAGAATAATGATTTATAGCGTAGGACGGTAACAGCATGCCTACAACCTTGTTCGAGCAAGCAATTTCGTGGTTATGGTTAACGGATTCCAAATCAATTTTTGTTAGTTGGTCCCAAAAGGTATGCCTATGAATTATTCCCCCGGAAAGCTGAACCGTGAAAGTCTTTGCAGGTCGAACAGCCAGTTGGTAATACCGCTTTGTGAAGGTGATCAGGGCTAAGATCACAGGAGTAACAGTAAAGTTCAAAAATTTCTTCTGGTCTGTAATTTCTTGAATAAGGATGTACTCATATAATAATTGCCGCTCCTGGTGGCTTTAGTGTCCACAATGAGAACTAGCTTTTGCGCTCTTCTAACACTAATACTATGGGGTGCAACGCGGAAACTTTCGCATTGGTTTACAATCTAAATCAACTCGTTGACTTCCCCACCCACATTCCTGATCGGCCTGGCGATCGGGCACCTAGACTCAATCTTCTTCTCATTTTCCTTCCCTCCGTATCTTATGATATTACCTCCTTTCCTCCACTTGGCTCATCTGACCACTCTTATCTCCTTTCCGGCCACCTTTTCTCTCCCACTTCCTGAGTGCACCCCCAGAAGCGCCTTTTAGCTCTCCGATTCAACCAACTGGAATGGCTTCCAAGATTTCCTGGCCCCCTACCCCTGGGGTGACCGTCAATTCACTTCTGACTCTTCTTGCTCCTTTTCAATCTATACTGAGACTGTTCCCTCAGGCATGATTATTTTTGTTCTACTCTTTTACAAACCCGACAAACTACGTTCTCCTAAGCGGTCCACCCATACTTGCAATCGAGCTGTGCACTTGAAAAACTTGGCATTCAGAAGATGGCACCACTTCGTTACTCCCAAACCTCGTAGTCTCTTAGTGCAGGCCAGAAATAAAAGGAAGCTTCCCATTTACAAAGCCAAGGATCGCTTCATCCGCCACAAAACCGAACGTCTATTTTTTTCCGCTACTAGTAGCCGATAATTTTGGACTTTCGCTAAAGCTATTTCCCTTAATTTTCGCTTCCCCCTTTTCTCTCTCATATCTAACTCCTCTGCTTCTTCAGTCTGTGAACCCCAAAGGAAAACCTGGGTTTTTGCTTTTTGGTTTGTCTACAGCTCCACTTCACCCAGCTCTTCTCTACTTCCGCCTCCAACCACTCTTATCAGCAGTCTATTTATTCTGTTATCTGCATCAGAAAAGCCCGCCAGACCTAAAATCACTCGACCAAAATAAGCAACCTGTTCCGGACGGTATTCTACCCATCGTCCCAAAAACGTGTGCTCCAGATTTAGCTCCAATTTTACGTCATCCTTTCAGCTTTTCTCTCCACTCTGGTACAGTTCCCACCCAATAGAAGGAAGCCGCGGTTTTTCCTATTCCCAGACACGGTCGCTCCTCCAACCCGAACAACTACGGCCCCTTTTCCCTAACATTTGTCATTTAAAAAGTCATGGAGACCATAGTTTCCCACTAGTTGCGGCCGTCCGCGAACGTGAAGGCCTGTAAAGCGATCTACAGTACGGGTCCCAACCTCGTCGTTTTAGGTGTGGTCTTGCACTCGTGGTCAGTGGCACTCGATGACCACAGAGAAACATAACTGATCTCGTTGAACACATCGAAAGCTTTTGACAGTGTCTAGCGCTTTCGTTTACAGCTAAACTACCCACTTTAGGGATTCTTCCGGTTTTTTTCTTGTGGATGTTTTTTCAGTAACGGGACCATTTCCGTTCGCGCCTATGGGGTGCTATCACAGCCTTTTTCCGTGAATGCTGATGTTTTCCAGGGTTCCGTACTTTTCACCCACACTCTTCCTGCCTTTCATCAATGATCTCTTATCCACCGTTTCCAACTCCATCCATGGATTTGCTGTTGATGCCATCCTTAAATAATCCATTTCGTATCCCACTTCTTACTTTGCCACAGCCAACATAGGCCGTGTCCGTTATGCCCCTATAACATCGCCCAATTTGGACCTTGGACGGACCTCCTCTTGGGTCCTCCAAATAGTGTTCTCTTTAAAGCTTCTAAAACATCTCTGCTCTCAGTTTTTCTCGAACACAATCCTTTTCTTCAGCATTCGAATTGTGATTCGGTTTCCCTTCTTTCCTCCAACTTGATATCTTTGCTGAATCTTACGATCTTCTCCTCGCTTTCTTGGTCTTCATGCATACTTTCGCTTGCTTCCCGTGTTGAGCTCAATATAGGTTTTCTACTACGGACCAGATGTTCTTCATAACATCTCACCTCCTTTTACTGTACAAAGCCCAAATTCGTCTAACACCTGAATAAAGCTGACATATGTGGGGTATAGCTTCGTCTCCATCTTCTGCCTTATCTCTTCTTGACCGGGTCCAGCGTAAAGCAATTCGTCTGGCCAATGATGCAGTTTGAACGCCCAATTTGCAGTTGCTTGCTCGTGACTGGGTACTGGCTTCACTGTCCCTTTTCTACCGCTATTATTTGGGGTTTCGTTCCTCCGAGCTTGCCTCAGCAGTTCCTATTCCCATGAACTTTCAATGCCCATCCCGAGCTCAGGCAGCTCGACACATTTCTCAGGTTTCTGCTGCTCGATCTCGGACCTAGACCTTTCAACGTTCTTTTTTCCTTGGGACAGTTAGGTTATAGAATACCCTTCCACACCTACGACCTTCCGCTTTTTCAAAGAGGAATCAAAAAACCAGTTTGCGAACGAATGTTCACTACAGAATCCATTTTACGCTGTTTTCGAACTACGGGGCTCACCTCGTTTACGGTAATACCCTTCGTGTGTAACAGAAAATGTGTTCGAAAAATTCCACCAGCATAGTTTTTTATTCGGATTTAGTTTATGGTCTATTTAGAACAACACATTGTGACAAAAAATCACCCTACGCCAGTCACCTCGTGGTCAGTAAATAGGAAGACATTCTACATTGCTCTCTTTTCCTTCAGAGGCAGTCGTTTGTCTCTTCGGCAGGAAAAGTTAATTGCTTACAGAAAATTAAAAAGTCATTTGTTTCGAATGCAAACTTGTACCCTGGCTTTGAAGTGCATGTGATTTCCCGTGCATTAAATTTCAGTATCAGTTAAAACTTTGATCGTCTAGGCTTCAGACACATTTATTAGGATAGACAAGGTTTCAACTATCCACTTTTCAACTGTCCATGGGTCATCTTAGAACGATCGTGAACGCTCAAGATTTGTGTAGTCAATGTTCTGCCATATCACCCCTGTGGAACTTCGACTATTCTAATAGCTTTCCACTTTTCAACAAATCCAAGTAAACCGTACTTCTAATAAGGTACGAGCTGAACACGCGGGTTGCTAACGAAAAACAAAAGATGGGTTGAGATTTTCTAAAATCCGGGTGATAGTGAAGACGCGAAGGGAATGAAATGCTATCCATGTTCGAGTTACAGAAGCGTAAAGTAAATATCCAAATAGCTTCCGGACAAGTACCAATACAAGATGTCAATAATTCTCACGCAAACCTTATCAAAATGATTCATAAGTGCCTGGACGTTCACGAGAAGATATTCGAGCATTTATTTTGAACTCGTACAAACATTTCTCTGCATGCAGCTAATCAAGACTATGTAAGACGGCATATCTTGAGGAGTGAATGCAAAATTATTCGACCCTAAGAATTAATTCGAGAAGAGTGCGTTTTCTATCACCCTGAAAGAAGTTTTTACGAAGTGTACGGTTCAACCCGATGGATTTATTGTTACGGGATTTACTGTTGTGCCAGTTTATGTGAATCATAACTACTGCCTGAACAAATCAGGAATTCGGCTTAAAACTCACAATAAGTAACTGCCCATAATAGAAAGATTAAACCAAGTAATAAAAGTTGGGTAGCTTCTGTCGTTGCTGTTAATTTTGTCTTTAATATCCCACGCAATTTTCCACTCTACTTTCAAAAGTACCTACTACTGGCAAACCCGATATGTCGCAGTTTCTGGAATGTATCCACTTTTCGAAAATCCGAGGGATGTAACAAAGCATGAGATGGACTGTTTTGTATTTCACGTTTTAACCGTATATTGTAGCATATCATAACTAATAGAGAAAGTAGAAAAACGGTCGAAAATACTGTTTCATTCTAGCTTCGACAGCATCTGGATAAGCCGACAGTGGCATTCAGAATACTAAAATAGTTAGAGAAATATAGGTAAGGGATGCCTCGAAGGCAAATGTCACACTCTGATACAACATAGTACAGAAATGAAATATCTCATACCATTTTCATACGGCCTTGTATTTGTTCCGAAAGATATGGCGAACATCAGCAAACAGGTTGAAGGTAAGCAATATTTGCAATATTCTATACTGAACAGGAGAACATTTTTGGAGACAAACAACTGTTTGCAATGATTCATTTTCTAGCCCGTTCAAACCATGTGAGAAATGGTTATGTTACGTCATTCGGATTGGACACTGTCTATTGGAGGGGATTGGGGTTGGGTCGACGTGTCGGTCTGCTCAACTGGGTTGAGACAACCTAGAGGTCCGGAGCTGAGTCACTGGTGTGGGTGTGGCCACCTTGCGTCCAGGATGGTTTGGACCACTTTTTCTGTGTATGCAGAGCAGGTGTGAAAAGATGGATGCTAATCGCCTCTGCGGTGGCCAGTGTGTGCAATCAGATGTGTTGTTGGGGCTTGAGAGGCACTCGACAATCGATTCTGAATGCAGAATCTACGTTTATTTGATGGCCTGATTCCACCAGGGGCCCGAGAAGTGCACTCCCTGTGGTTCCTGGACCTCCGATGCTGTAGCCACTGTGGTCAGCATTCCCGTAATTATTTGATCGAACGGCAATGCAACTATCCCCAATCCCCTACCACAAAGGTTGTCCAATCCGAATGGCCGTTGACCATTACAACACAACCTTTTCCCGTTTGATTTGTAAACACCAGCGAATAAACCACTGAAGACAATTATCTCTTAGAGTGTCCTGAGGTCAAAATGTGTGTATTCTGCAATCTAGAACAAAAGTTTATCAATACAAATACAATGAGTAACACGTTATTTTCTGTTACAGATTCAACGCCTAGCACACTGAAAACTGCCTTGGCAATGACGCAACATTACGTTATGGGTAAACAACCGTAATACACAATAACCTATAGTTTCCACTTTCGCAAATACCAAAAACTGTGTAAATGCTGTGCTAAATGAGATGTTTTGGGACTGAAGCATGACTATTTCCTCTCTCTTCCTCTTTCAGTTTTGACATATGACGCCAAACTGAATCAAAGTGATTGTACTGGTGGTGGCAGATGCCTCAGTTCAGGTAGGTATCACGATCGACCAGCATTATACTAAGTGGTGAAGTGAGTCAAAAATTATGCTATATGTTTCCGACCCGACATGTCTTGAATCATAACCAGGGATACACTAGAAAAGCAAATCGAGATGATTATTGTAGTAGTTGGTGACTGGTCTGATTGTTGTAGGGTCCCTTGAACGAACTGTGAGAGGACTGCCTTGAGAAAGATTATCCACGGTAACCGAAACGTTGACGCATTACATCTACCAACAACTCTGTGTTATTACCATTATAACTCTCACAATAATAATTATACATGGCGCATCGTATTTTCGATACACTCACTACATCTTTTGGTCCGGATATTTACAAACTCATCACCAATCGGATCACTCTGGGGAAAAAGCTTGCCAACTGGATCAATCACCTCACTACCTTGAAAGAACCTCACAAAAAAACCTGGTTGCAAAATGAAGTTCAGTTTTTGCTGAACAGTAATAGGGATCACTATATGGGGACAAATTTAGATCAACGTGGCTTGTCTTTTTCGTCGAGCTGCATCATTGTTCTCGCGAACAAAAGGTGGTACTAGCTGCTTTTGCGGTATAGTGGTTTGCAAAACAGCCTTTTGTAGGTAACACAAATAACATGTATCGGCATTTACTTCACGCACAACAAAATCTTATGCCTATTCAGATAATGTGGATTATCCATATGAAGTTTCAACAGGTAAGCTGATATTGTTTCCATAAGATTCTGAGCAACCCAAATGTTCTGTTCGGACTGATTCAAACTTGCTAGTTAATAAAATGTGAATTTACGAATATGAGAAAAACTGGTGGTGCTGATGCTAACACTTCTGCTTCCATTTTAAGGTATTATTTTGTATTACTGACCCTCTACGAGAAGTTGCCTAAATTCTCCCGTTTTTGCAGTTCAAAAGCAAAAGGATAAACTGTTTCAAACTATGTCTGAGAAGTTCGACCATCACTTTCGAGGTAAGTCAGCTTACTCCTGTTTGCCTTATGACGGAGCTCTGTCGTCACCCATACGAACAATCATTTTTGCACAAGGTTCGTTCCAATTTAGTGGCTTTGAATTAATGCTACCTCAATTTGAGTCACACTGTTTTCTGCCTAAAAGAAGCACTTTATTAGAGGAGTAGAATTCGATGGTTTGTCATATGCAAACTAACCAGTAGAAACCCAAATATTCGAACCCAATATTTGTCGCAGATAATGGAAAATTCGTTTTTACAATTTCCTCATTCAGATGTCCAAGCAGCATGCCGGAATCGAACAGGAAATTTAGTTTCTCTTTTCTGTTTTGGCCGTAAATTTTATTGATGCTTGCGCCTCATTGACTGTGTGCTATACATTTCTCATACAATTGTTTGTGTCCACTACGCAGAATATATCACTGAAAAATAGTGCACGCATCATGATGTGTGATGGTGTCTTTTAGCTTTTGAAATTCAATCATTCTCAGCACTCCTGATCGAAGAAGGTTCGAACACACTACACCTTTTCCTAGCAAGCTTTACCCAGAACCAGTAATTGTTCAGCTGAGACCCACAGTCCTTTAGCATTGAAGCACAACTTTTAGCCGGGCCACCGCATAACCAGTCAGACTAAAAGAACAAGAATATTATGAAATCAAGAGAGACTGGAACAATTTATTTTTTACAGAAACTGGTGTTACAAAGCTGACTGAACCAATAAGACGTGCCGGTATCGTAGAACCATGTGACACTGCCCGTATGACTGTTGCTCTTTCTGTGAACCGGTTTCGAAAGTACTAAAAATTCCAAACGAATATAACAGTAAAATATCTTATCTGCTTCGATTTACTGAACGTTTCTTCTAGCCGGTTAAAAGATGGATTGTACGGTTGGTGAAAAAGTATTTAATGATTGATATGTAACTGTTTGTTTGTAGCCCTCCGAAGGACGGGAGCACTGCCAAAGATAAATACTACTGGAACATCAGGTTGTTCAGTAGCAACAGAAGCCGAGCAGCCAGCAAGAAACTCACTAAAATATGCCATGTTATTTTTGTGTGACATTTTTGTTTCAAGATACCGGTAACAGACGAATGTGCTAAAGTGATTACGTTAGGTTCTTTACTTGATGGTTGCAGTGCCTGATCGCTACAGCCAAAGGACGTATTCTGCTCGATTAGATGTGGCCTTTTCTGAGTTTCGTTCCACTGGTTCAATAAATAACTTCTTTACCAAAAAGTGATACCCATCCAGCGATTGAATAATGAATGACCTGCTGACAGTTGCGTTTAGGAAGTGTATCTTCATTCCTCTCCTCTAATTGCCCCCATTTGCTGGTTGCGTTTTCGTCCAATACATCACACAAATGTCTGAAAATTCTTCAATGGACATGGATCCAGGCGTGAAAACTGTTTCCCAATCCGTATATGCAATAGCACACATGATTTGACCCGAGGTGTTTGGCTACGTCCTTCAAATCATCACCTCTTTGAACGCATTCGATTATCCTCCGTCGATCTTCCTTCCCGGTGAAATGACTCAATCTTTTCTTTGAACCCATGTTAGCTCTCTCCATATAGTCGTGTGATAATGCAAACAGTTCCAGGTGAAGTGTGAACATTACCACATACTTATGCAGTGTTTACATCGTCAGACTGTCTGAAGGAAATATCCATCAATGGAAGACCCGACCTATGCGGGGGTAAAATATCAAAGAAAATCAATCCTATCAGAAAAGACCCGTAATACAACAAACGGTATTTTGTTTTGTACTTACAGTCACTAACAAATACCAAGACGATATGATGAAAAAATAAAGGAACGGTTCCTTGCACGTTTAGATAAATGGATACAGTGACACTTCGAGGATAATACACACAGTTGTCGTAAATACACCCCCATCAAAGCCATTAGTTTATTTATGTTGCAACATTTGACACCAATGCTATCACTGAAAAAGCAACAATCATACGGACTTTGTCACATGGTCTACCGACAAGGGCACATCGTTCTAGCATTCTCTAATTGACTTGATGTACGGCCTTTGATACCATCACCCGCATCAACTGAACAGCACACGATGGTCGCAGTTTCTCATTTGTCCAGCCAGCTTCCCAACACCAATCTTTGTAAAGAGTAAATTGTTCCAACATCTGATCTGGAAGGCTTGCAGCGACTTGGCTAAATGTTGTGCTTCAAGGCTAAAGGACTGGGAGTCGAGGCTAAAGAATGGTGGATTGTAGTTTATTAACTGGGCTTAATGGCTACTGCCAATGACATCGAAATGAGGTAATTAACTCCGGACATATGTGCACTAAAACGATTGGCGCACGTCCTCCCCCTCTCAATGCTTACCTCTCACCGACACACACCCCAGCGTCAAATATTCGTCATTTCATTACCAATCAACTGATAGTAAGTGCCACATTTCCTCGTGGATGGCAAGATGACTGTGTCCACTTTAATCCCTGCCATACACTTACACTCTCGCACACACGTACTCTTATTCACGCACACCAATCAGATACTTTATTAGCTGTTTCTCTAAGCGCCGGGTTTTCGCGTCATATAATTACGAATTTTGGAAAACAGCTGTTCGCCTCAGCCTGTTTTCTTCGTGCCAACATTATAATGCATAACTTGTACATCTTCCGCGATAACAGGACACTAACTGATTTGACAAGTTCTTCAATATGTTTTACATGAGATGTCTGTCTATGTTACCCGGCTGCGGTGATAGGGAAAGGTAGTAACAAATTTTGGAATCATGATATACTTGTTCGCGTATGTTCACAATTCATGCCTCTTCAACATTTCATCTTTTGTTATTCATTCAGAGCTTGACAACAAACAGGCCCTCCGGGACAGATTCACCCAATTAATTGCCGCCGATGTGCAACGTACGTCACCACTTAAATATTAGGCATCACGCTCCCTATTACTGTGTGCTACGAACTGACTCCTGATGCGATATCTTTCAGGAGGTTGTTGCCCAAATGGATCCTGGAAAGCTTTCAGCTAAGATATTAGAATAAGATAACCTCGCAGATCGAAACAAGCTAGAAAGCCTTTCATTTGGTTCGGTATGGTATATTACGGTATGTTTGTTCGAAAGGTCATTTGCAAATTTACGATTTTGACATGAGTATCGGTTGAATCCATCAAACTGATATATGCATGTATTGCAAGAACACGTCTTATAAGTAACAAAAAAGAACATTTCCTGATGCTAAGTTAGTTATAGTGACTTGAGTGTGCATTTTTGTGCATCGTACATATCACTCAGAAGAGACCAATGCAGCGTTTCCCAAATTAACAGTTACTCTTGCATCGGAACAGATTTAGGACTCATCAGTGTTTTCATACTTGTGCTTTAGTTAGTCGAGACTCCGCGTAAAGTTCGCCAGGCGGCTAAGAAATATGACCTGCGGTTTGAGCTATACGAATTCCTTCATCAAATGGGTCATTCAGATCTAAATCGAATCGTCAACCGAGGGCCTTTTAAAAGTAGAAAAAAAAAACTATTTTCATGAGAACGGTACACCCAATCCTATGCAGATTACCAAGCTGCGGACAACCTTATGGGAAACCTAATATATGGATATATATAGGGAACGCTATGTGCATAGTAAATTACTTTTTTCATCAATAGAATTATGACAATTACAAAACCAGAAAAATCAGCTTCTCTTGACTTCGTTTTTTTCTAGTATTTGAAGCAGTCAGCAAGAGAATGTGCTCGGGCCAATGCGTGACAAAACTGATTCTGCGTAAGATTTCTGATGACTGAAATTTATATATCTGCAAGATTATTTTATCCAATACATCGCATCCTAATATCTCAGTATTGGCCTGACCTTTTCCTGTAGGAAATAGGCTGATTTGTTGCATAACTTTATTTCTGAACGAAGTGAGGGAACTGCAGCACAATCCACCAGGTGTGTTTGACCACAGATCTGATTGCAGATCTCCAAACTTTCCAAGTTCTTTGTAGACTCTCAGACAATTGCTATCCAACTGGAAACATGCTGTGCAGAATGTTTATTTTAATCAGTTTTTCTTTGCACTCTTATTCCACTGATTATCCACCAGCGGGGTATTTTCTTTCGCATGCATAAACTTTAAACGTAACATGGCCCCAGAAGCATTCCTCAATTTGCTCCCTTCAATATTCTCCCAGTGTAACATATCTCTTCATCGTTAAAAAATCATACGGATACGCGCCTAACGAAGGGTGCAAACGACTCAGAAATTTGATCTACTGTTGGACTGATAAGTTAAACATTTCCCACTTGGTTGAAGCCGAACAACATCTCCGTTGTATTCACGAATAATGAGAAAGCGGTATGCAAGTAATTCCTTTTTTGACGCTTAAGTAAGTAAGTCTCGGGAACTGAGCAAGCACAGATGGTACGTCCAGTCGGCACGGCCCAGTAAGGGCGTCTGATGCGGTGCGAGATGTGACAATAAACCGGCTCCCTCAAGTGTAAGGTGCATACGTATGTGTGAGCGTGATAGTCAATAAGCGTGAACCCACTGGCTGTCACCAAGCTGGATTAGCGTAATTCTGTGATCGATCCGGACTTGGATAAAGTCACTCAACAACCTTTAAGTGCGTTTTGGCTGTAAGTAGGCAGGACTGTTAAAGAGAACACGATAGTTAACCTCGTTAATTTCCCTCGCAATAGTTCATGGTGATGAAATTAGGCAGCCGGTTGGCATAGTCTTTCAAAACTTTTTGTAGTTATTTTACCAGGGAATCGACTTATTATTCCTCAGAGTTTAGCCTACGGGTCAGGGTAAAATGAGGTGCAGGGTACATCAGTGTCATTTACATCTTTATTTAAGGCTTATTTTATCATGAATCTACGAATTGCTTGAATGTTACGGATTTGCATATTATACAAATCTGAAATGCTCCCGATATCAGGGAATTGAAAGAATACTCAGATCACCTTTATTATAACTGTTCATGAAAAAGGCTGATCCCGTTAACCAAGTTTCTTTGTTACCACAGATTTAAATATAATGCAAATCTTAGAATTTATCGCGTGAAACCGTACGCTTCTTCAGGTTGAACTGGATCTACAATTTCTAGTCACTGTATAGAAAAGTTCTTTGATATTGCTTCTAAAAGGGGATACAAGTTTTACTTGAATAAACATTTCAGAAGACAAACTCTGCTAGAGGAATTCACTTCGTATACTCTCATCAGTCACGTACGTATAAGATCCAGCAAGTAAAACAACTACCATAAGAAGTGAGACGATTAATGAAAGCGGTTTTCCGAAGACTAGTGTGTGTGTGTGTGTGTTTGTTTGTGTATCTGCGCGATGTGTGTGTGTTTGTGTGACTACATGCCGTTGGATAAAGCAATGGTAAGTTGAGGATGAAGGTCCTGCGCTTTTGGACAGGTCGGGTCTGGTGTCAGCGATCGATAATGGCTCCAGGATCCTTAGTCGGTGTTTGTGACAATTATGTAACAAGACCGAGAACGGGTTCGCCGGATCTATTTTGTGAAACACACAACCACACACGCTTGCACAGGCACATACAGGACTTCGAGCCCCGGAAAATGCTTTTATTAATCATTTCATTTCATATCGTAGTTACTTTCCTTGCTGGATCTTATACGTACGCGACTGATGAGAGAATAGGAAATGAATTCTTTTCGCAGTGTTTGTCTTCTGAATGGTTTATTCAGTTTCGTCTCGGCATCTCAATACTTCAGAACTAATATTGTTGCGTATTTGTAGACCGCATTTCTAAAATGCGTTTTACTAGAAAAGGATGAATTTAATGCTACACAGAATAAATTAATTCCATAGAAGTTTCCTTTTAATCCGCTAGTCTGTAAAAGTAATCTTCATTTCGGTGTTCATCTCTTCCAAAGCTATTCACACAACAAATCAATCGTCGTTAGTAATAGCATTTGCAAACATACATAGGGGCTGTTTTGATAACTACACCCTTTTCGTATGTCTTGTTTTATTGCACGTAGTGAACTGATAAAAAGCACACGACTGCAATAATTGGTTGAAGAAGGAAGTAAAAAAGTAGTATTTGTATATTCATTTTATTTACCGTCAAGAAAAAAAAGAGAACATAAAAATGGAGAGTGTAACGCGTGGTTCAACGTTTATTCGGACGCCAGTTTGCTGTAAGAGGCGCTTTTTATGAAATTCCTGTGTTATTTGACATTAAAAATATTCAATTCTACATTACGTTGGTTGTCTTTTACCTTCCCTTACAGAATTTCTAGGCACAACAAAATCAGCACTACTTACCTTGGAGCAGAATATGGTGAAACCACAGAGTACGGTCATTATAACTTTGTGATGCTTTATTGCACAGTTAATAACCTCCGTTGATTCCACTTTGTCCCACTAAAAGGGTACAGCAACTCAAACAAAACGTATATCGTGTATTGTAAAAAACATCGCGGACTTATATAAATCAACGGCACCCCTTTTCCACCGAGCCCCGAATGGGACTCAGATACAGAGTACATGACTGCGAGACACACACCCTATTACTGGGCTATCCCAGCTGGCTCTCAATGGTTTGCTAAAATTCAGCAAATGAAACCAAAGTCCATAATTTTTTTCCTCTTTAGAGAAAAATATGAATAGTGAACGGTCGGTTTCGATATAGCGTTTATTTGGTTTGTACTAACAGCATCTTCTTAAATCTGACAAAACGTTTGTATCGTCAAGTAGAGTATGGAAGCACTTGTTTCCAAATTAATGGAATAACAACAGCCTCCTGCGTGTAATTTTATGCTAATAAGCTCATTAGTCTGAATAGCCGATGAACCACCGACAGTTTACACAATCCGGACTACAGTTTAGGATGAGCGCATGAAATACGGACTGTGTAATTCTTGGAATACTATGCCTGAAGGGACAGTTTTGAACCCCACTACCCCTGGTAATAGTTTGCGATGGGTAGCAAGCTTTACACTGTCGCTCAGATGGTTGACCTCCTTGACCTCCTGGTACGTTACTTGATTCGCCCGTTTGATTGTTGAGGTCCTTTTTACCGGTCCTGCTTGTGTAAGGAGTTACCTACTAGGGTTAATTAAGTACAATCACTGAATCTATCCATAAACTTAGAGTATAAAAAGGAACAGGCAACGTCTGTAGAAAAGTCACGTCATGATAAAATTTTACTGTCCAATAACACAGCGTAGTCGAAATCGTTGGTAGACTGTTGACTTTCCGGTCACCTTTTTCAAGACTGGTTTCACAACCGATTGAAACTTAAATGAGAGCCTAGAGCAAGTGAGTGTCTTCTTGTTAGCTTTTCTGTTTATGTTGTTGTTTATTGCAATGCTGGATGTTGAACCTCCGTCCGTACTATGCGCCCGTGGTATAGGGGTCGTTTGAGGTTAACAAGCTGTTATGACCATTTGGGGGTTTATCCATCCGTGTCGTAAGTGCCATGCATACGTCTGAAATCTCTGCCCCTTCGTTACTATTGGGACATGATTTGTGGGCTCCAATTGCCAGAGTCTCCACGTAGAGGCACTCGGTGTTTGCGAGAAATCCACCGTGGTGATCGAAACGTCGACAGCCTACCAACGATTTCCACTACGCTGTTACGGAACAATAAAATTTTGCTATAACGTTTTGCATAGAGCACCTAATTTCCGATAGACCTCGAACCGATCTCGGCTCTGACACGGAAGTCATCTAACTGTGAAAATTACACAGGTCCTGCTCTTTGGCGCAACACATCCATGAAAAGAAAAACACCGTTGCTTGGCTGACTGTCCTTCGGACTCCACCTTTCACGCACACATCTCAGGTCATCGGGTCAGTCTTGCACTCGGAAGTTTCAGTTTCGAGTTTAGCTCTTGTTAGAGCCCATTATTTGTGCATACTCACCGACTCACCCAGAGTCAGAATCCGGCCCTATATTAACCGGGAAGGGGTGTGTTTCCAAGGCACAACTCCGCTCCCGTTTTGGCTGGTCTTAATTACCGTGTTAAGTTTAGTCATTTATCGTCTTGTTTGACAGTCGGCAGTGTTCGGAGTTGTTAACAAACGCTTTCCAGGTGAAAAAGGCCTGGGTCCTAACCCTGGACGCGGTGATGGATTTGCACAACTAACGAGCTCTACCAAAAGGCAAGCTCGAATAGAGCGCTTTCGAGTGCAAGACTGACCGATTGACCTGAGGTTTGTGTACGAAAGATGCAGTCCAGAGGATGGTCAGCTAAGCAACGTATCATCGGTTCCCCAAACTACTCTTAGGTATTTGTAAGATATATATGAAAGGGAAAACACTCAAAATCGGATATATTTTTTCTAAATAGATTTTCTACCGTGTTTCAAAATTACAGAACTAGGAGCAGACAGTTTCAAGGGGCTTGTGGAAGTGGCCTACGAAACTAATATGTGTAAGTCATAATTAATGCATACAACGCTATTCGGG
Source organism: Fasciola hepatica (assembly GCA_948099385.1). NCBI lineage: Eukaryota > Metazoa > Platyhelminthes > Trematoda > Plagiorchiida > Fasciolidae > Fasciola > Fasciola hepatica. Next base: position 42,353,105 of record CANUEZ040000043.1, read on the forward strand.
TTTTGAAAACCGTAATTTACACCGTACACCTTTCATTCCAGATACGCTGCACTCACTTGATTTGCTCGGATGTGATGAGAGCGAAGAAATTGCGAATGACGTCGGTCAGTGTGGGACTTTTGTTATGAAGATGAAATACGATAACAGTTAATCCATCTTTTGGCCTACAGACAGTGGTTAATTAGCTGCATAATCGATAACATTCTTCTGTTCTGGTGTATTGGACTAAAAGTTTACAAACTAACCCGTTTTTCAAATGTTGAAGCATTTTCATCGATCCATCTAGAGCATTACGTATATAAAATAAGGCCCACAGTACATTTTAATATACCAGTTACTTCAGTTACGTACAATGTCATCTTTCGTTCTCATTAGAAAACATCTTTTCGGTCTTAAGATGAAGATTTATATCTATGATAATTTAAACTAACCTAATAGCGACTGGGGTAGGGGTTTTCTCCTCAACAGGCATTGATTTCGTCGAATCCGTCAGGGCGTTCTCAGCAACGAAAGATATCTGCGGGGAAATATTTTTATCCATCAGGAATGTAGTCCGCTGTAAAGGTAAATATTTTACCGGGGAAAAAAGCAAAGTGCTACATGGAACTTCTAAAATATTATAGATGAAGAAGTTATAACAGCGAAGCTCGTTTTCAGCGGCTCCCGTCTCAATCTAATAGAGTTGCTTACAAACAACGTTGTACAGCCTATTTGTGGGTAATACTTTATATAATAATATTGTAGCTGATCGATCAGGTTCGTGGGTGTCCTATGGCACAACAGTGTAGGAAGCAGTTTTTTTTGTAGGTTTACAAAAATTGGCGTTGTTTTCACTTTGGACTTTTACTGAAGAGGCACAAACAGAACAAAACTGTTTTTAAGGAGCGATTTTTACACAGGGCTAAATTTTCTAAAAAGACATGGCGGGACTTGTCTAAGGAAAAGAGCAGGACCGTCCAATCAGCACCACTTCGGTTCAAGGATAATCATATTGCATTCAGAGTTTAGCTATCGACTTGATATGCAGTGCCTGTACTCTGACTATTTTCATCCTGACTCCCATTCTCGGCCAAACCAGTTTAGGCTCTCAGCTCTGTCTTGGTGCATATCTTGTTGTTTCATCCCGATGAGTAAACAATAGATGATTTAGCAGATAGGAGATACGGACAAGTAATTCCTCACTATTTTTGTTTGTGGAGAATGTATTGGCGGGTTACGGTGGCATTTATCATAACAATCAGACGAAGCGCAGACGGTTGCTTGCTTATTGTCGTCCTCAGAAAATGTGTTTGTGAGCAAATGTTCATAATAAAAAGTTCTGTACTAATGCTGATTAATTTATTAATCTAGTACTTTTAATTTGCTTTCCTTCACTACCTTTTAATTTTTTATTCCAAAGGACTGAACTATCTGAAATTGGTCATGGACGGTGCTCAGGAAGGTAAGCTAGTAGTCAAGCCAAAAAGCACTACCCCTCCGACATAACTAGTAAAGTGCTCCCCCTTTGGAGCTTACCACCTGAGAGAAGTCACCCCTTCAGCCCCGACTGACTTTTATCACTGAAACCCCTCAGGAGTGTACATTCCCTTATGGTGAACACTGTAATTGGATCACACACCTGAAAACCAATAGAAAATGATACCTGATCCTAAGCCAGAGAGAGCTCGAAGGCATTCTGTTGTGTCAAGTGTCAAGTGCTGCACTTCAGTATGAATGTCTGAACATCGTAGGCCCTCCAAGTAGTTCAGTGCAGTCAGTCTGAATCACTTGACAAAAACAGTATCAGATGGCGAAATACAGCATATGTCAATAATGCTGTTATTAACACGCCTTGGATCATTCAGTCTAGATATTTAGTGTCGGTGGATGACTGGGACTCCCGCGTATGCCGTGTGTTGCTGTGCGTGATGCGTTGTTTGCGAAAGCCCTTAACACCTGCGACTGTGGCTGTTGCAAATGTACTTTTAGTGTTTGGTCTCATAGTTCACAAGCCTGCTGCTATCATCGAATATAATCACTGCAACATCCACACCAAGACAGTAGAACTCACAAACGTCCGAAAATCGGGATGAAACGGTCAGTGAGAAAGTCATTCAAGAGCCTAAGTGATAGAGGAAAGTTTATTAATTTGCATAATAATGGAGTTTCTGTGATGCGGATTACATCACAATTCGGTGTAGGGTGAAAGCAAAGCCACATGATGATGACAATTGAGATCAGCATCGAAATGAGTTCAGACCAAGGAACTACATGCTTGCGAAAAATCATTGTTCTCACATCTCAGTTTCTTAAGTGATGTAAACAGGGCTATAGGCGAATGATTTTTCACTGCTCATCAGAATCAACTGCCGGTATCAGGAGTGCTGGTACAATAGAAAGCAACGGAGGTGGCCCGTAATTTGGAGCATAGTTAACTTCGCTCGAGCAATGACTGATTGTACGCAATGAATCAAGGTCATAATATTACACGAGAGTATAGAATGGTGCAGCCTCAGCAGCTCCCAGTGAAGAGCTATCGAACTGGCTGTAATGTGTTCTTAAGTTTTCCAAATATTAGGAATCGAGGAAAGTTTTAAACTCTAATGAGACTGGTCTTCATGTTAGAGCCACTCTAACAAGTAGCTCTGTTGTGAAAGGTGATCTATGTAGCCTTTTATGATTTCTCTACCAGACGAAAACTCCACATATGTAGAAGAAGTACGGATGCTTGTCTCAGAAAATGACGCTTGCTTGGATCAGATGGACGAGCGCGGAAAGATTCCGGTGAGAAGTGCAATTCAAGATGCACAGCCGCTGTGAAAACTCGAGTTAGAATCGCACGTGGAATTTACGCCCTGAGTATAAAAAATGCAAAAAAGCCAGCTGTGTAACTGACACAATAGAGCAGGGAAAAATTACCAATGGATTCCCTCATGATAAAATAAGTCGCCGCTGAAATTTTGTTTCGTATCTCAGTTCAAACGCAAAGGACACCAGCAATCTCTTGTGGACGTTTTGATAGTTCAGTGGGTGCTAACGATTTGTTTTGTGTTTACCCATGTTTTGTGTTATCTTATGAACGCCCATCCCAAAAGCGAACAAATTAGAGCGGTCCCGACGATGTTCACTCCAGAAGGTAGCACTGTATTTATTATTTATCGAAAAAGCTGTTTGAAGTCCAAAATTCCGGAGCGCGTTTTACTTCGTGCAGTTTGTTGATCGCTTATCTGAAAATGAATGTTTAAAAAGCAATGCTAAATGGACCGTAGTACACAGTACCTTCGACGTAAATGCTCAGTTTAAAATTGGAAGGAAGTGCTTGCGAGTGCCTTCTTCTCCGCACAAAGCAAGACAGATTACGTGAGCAGCGTAACAGAGAAAAACATCATAAGGTGGAAATTACCAGTGGTCTCCCAGCACGAACGAGATTTGCCAACCAGACCCTCCTTAAGATAGCAACTGTAGCTCTATCTACTGCATAAAAAAGACCAATCAAGTATTAATAGAAAACTCGCAAAAAGTGAATGAAAAAGTTTAGTTTCCTCTGTCTGTACAAATCGGCTTCTATTCATTATCCGTTACGTGCCTTGTTTTTTTTTGTTGGGGGCCTGAGGTGCAGCTCACAGGCTATGCTAAGAACAGAGAAGTAAACCGTTGTGGGTTAAGCAATGAAAAATCCAAATCAACGGAATTTTCTATTATTTTTTGACTCGTTTAGCTTTGAATGCTCCATGGTGGTAGCAGTCAACCGGATGAGTGGATCAGTTTTTTCTAATTTTTCTCTTCAGTGACAAAGGAGAAACTGAACGAGAAACTCGCGCTGATCAAAGGTGAGATGTTTTTGGGGCAATACATTTGGACACTTTCATCAACGATCAACCGTTCACTTACCCAGTTTTGTGCGTTGACAAATAGCTCGAAAGTGGGTCGACTAAACGAACGAGATTATTCTAACAAGGAAGTGGATGGAAAGCAATCATAAAAGATGAAAAAAACTGCATTATTAGGTCAAACCAACATCATGAAATGTGGTAAATGCGCTAATAAAGTTTTAACGTAAATAAACTGTAGAAAGAAAGAAGAGATATTAGTTTGACTGTGGTTTCCTTGAAATAACTTTTATATAAATCATGTTCATGAGAATTCTTTAGGTACTCATAAGAATGCTTTTGGTAATCCAAATGATAAAATGACGAAATATTTCCAATTTCCTTTTCAGTGCTGAAATCAATAGTGGAAACACCATCCTGCAGTGGGAAAAACATGCCTCGAGGATACTTGAGTACGTCAAAACGTTTTTCTAAATTAAATCTTCTTGTCATTTTAGAGAAGGAGTGGTGATATACCAAAAGCAAATGTGTTCTTCATGAATTGCAAAGAAACGCAATTTTTACTCTACTATGATCATTACTATCGATCATTGCATTTTTACCTGAATCTAAGTGCAACTGAACGTGTAGACTGCGTAATCTAGATCTTAACTGACCATTTACCTTAACCGCAAATGGAATCTGAAACACTTACAACTGGATTGCGAGCATATGAAACTATGCCTGTCATGTCGTTTCGTTATCTGAAGTGACCTTGATTTACGGAGATGAATGATAGATAAATGATGTGTTCTTACCACTAAAGACTACCACATTTCTCTTTTCTGAAAGCTTACAATTCGCCTCTCTAATGATGTTGGGTAGTAGGAGTTTACAACTACAGATGTTGTCTGCTGATTGGCTGGCCACTGAAGTCGAATTCTGTCAGTATTATTTAGCCTGATAAGACTGATCTGAACATGTTTCGTCCCAGGGGTACCTGACCATTTTACATCTTACACCAGCAAGGTTTGGGAGCACAGTTTGGCGAGTTAGCTCGTTTTCAGTTATTCATACTCGTGCCTCTACGTCACAGTATATTACGACAAGTTAAGGAATTGGACTAGTCAGATCAGTCGAAACTGACAGAGATTAGTGGTGAAACATTTAAAAGGGAAGAAAACAATCGTAAGTTAAAAACCGGATGCGGAATGTTCCTCACATGTTATGTCTGTTTTCATCTGGTCTATGGCCTTCAGTAAGGCAGGGGCGCCGCGGGGCAACTTGAGAGCACACTGCAGAAGGCGTCGTGAGGCGGGAGGCCAACAACCTCAACTGTGGCTAGTATGTGACATTTGGCCGGTGCTGATTGCTGACCGCGGACCTTATACGGAGCACGGAATGCCTCAGTCACGTTTACTGTGTGATTAGTCTGAGCGAGGTGTGAAACGGCTACTCTAGTTAGTGACTTCACTGCTCAGCCATGCAGAGTGGTGCTCGCGGATGCTTTCAGATAAAGGCCTGGTCGTGCGGCCGACTTACGTTGCTCCACAGGAACAAGTGAATGAATAACGCACAGAATGAGGCTGCAGAATCGGGCACTTTGTCTTTCAACCGCAAAAAGCACTGCTGGCCGGGATTAGAACGAAACTCTGATCTTACCTGCGTAGAACGTTCCACGGATTACCCCTGACAATCTTTTATACACAATCTCTGCTGCAGCATCACCTTTGAACGGCAAGGAGATGTATAGCTGTTTCCTTTCCACCACAAAATTTCTATCAAGGTTACTAACTCCCGGATGTGGACGGTAATAACCACCACAGGTCCCCCACCAATTCAAAATAAATTTGAATATGGGGACTATAATTAAAACATATCGTTGTAGAAGCCGCTTAGATCAAGTAAACATAAAGTGCTCAACTTCAAGTGAGATGTATCAGAACCAGTGCCCCGTTGGCAACCAAACAGCCCAGTGAAACACACTCGACATTTGGGTTAATATTATCAAAGTATTTGTGTTGATACAACACTCAACTATCATCCCTTGTCCGTTGCAATATAAATCTGTTTCATAACTGATTATTCCTGCTTAATTCAACCAAGTTATGAACTGAGAAGTTTTGTGATATTTTAGTCTTGGACTAACTCGTTAGCAGATATCAGTTCATTACCAGTTTTTTTCCAAACTTCAGACTGGACAGACCCATTGCCCATGATGACGGCATTCCACTGTGTGTAGTTCCCAACTAAAACCGTCTTGGCTTGTTCAGCAACCGGAGTTTTATCTCTGTTATTGACTCCTACAGTTCTCGGTGGTCCTTGTTCAGATTCCTCCTCTTTTAATCCTGGTGGCGCTGTTTAACTTTCTCGTTATTGCATTTAGTTAGAGTCACAAAAGAACTCTTTCGTGGGTGAATCAAACTGAGGTTTCTCCTTTGTCACCATTCTTATGTTGTCAATGTTCACTTTGTACCATCGTGTTTCCAGTCTGGTTACATGATCTTACAAAGTTGCCTATCATTCTTTGTTTGCCTGGAATGAAGCAGCTTTTAGAATAATAAAAAAAACTGTGCAAGATGAAGAAACTTAATATTCGAGCTTCAGTTCCTGTTATGATCGACCTTGATATGTACCTACGAAAATCCTGAGGCTTACATAACCTATCTTTTCTGCCTCCTTCCAGCAACTTCTCGATCATTGATAAGAGGTGAGTACTGACAGGTCTTAAAGTACGCAGGCCTCGGACAAATACTGACAGAGTCAAAACCACGTAACACTGTTCCAAAACTCTCCTCCTCACAGCAATGACCGGAGCTGCTCAAAAGCTATCAGAGCTGTATTCACATGCGGATGAAGAAAGTGAGTTTATGGGCCCAAAACTGACTGTAAATCTATTGGTTTAAGTATGAATCCAAATTGTTCGAAGATTTCGAACTGAGTCACACTCACCGCTGGCTTGACTGTATCAGAATCATTTTTAGGAAAAAGCACTTCTATCAGTTATTTTTGACTGCTTCCTCCAATTGTCAGGCACAAATAATGCGGGTCAAACCGCAAACGTCTGAATCGGTAGCACTTTTTCAGGCCTAAAAACCTCATTTCGATGGTTTAAGCATACACCGATAACTCATTATGTAAAAAACGTATAATCTGCTGGTTGCATGTTTAGCAGTAAACGAAGGAAATCATTTTAGTTCAGTCGTTTATGTTCTTCGTTTCCCGACTCAGTACAACACACTGTTACCTGTCTATAAACCAAGTGATAATATTATTCCTTTCTTTTTAATTTCTTCAAGCAATTGTAACCTCGCTGAATAATTTGACGGAAGAACTAATCAAAGGTATATGACAATGACTTACATAGGTTGATTTCCAATTTTTAAATAGTGTATTCTTGGTAGATTTCGTGAATGAAAGTCATCTGTTCATTTATGAAAGTTATGTAAGCTCTCTATCCGTCCATCGATTGATTATGGTGTTTATCATTTGTGATTCACAGTTATCAAATTCTCTTGGAGTGTTCTTTATCGAAAGCACATTGGGTCTTGTGGTACGTTTTCATATTTCTGTAATTGAAATGCATACAATCCTTGCGAACTGATCAATAATGAGGGACACAACTGGCTGAAAACACGCAAATTTGTCTTCACAAGCAAATCTTTTCAGGTTTGTGTGACTGATAAGACCAGATCTCAGTGGGATTTAAGTATCTAATGCTAACTGGGTTATTATTCCAAAGATGTTGCGCTTGAAGCTTGTTTATGTATACACAATTATAATTCACGTAGAAATCTTAAGACCGCTCATTTTCCTCTAGCTTCCTACCTGATTCTGCTTATCACCTTAAAACGTGCACCATGTAGTGAATAGAAGTACATTTTGTCATCTGTGTCATCTGTTTAATAACCACGAAGGAACTCTTAGAAACCCCGGTTTCTGACAAGGAATATAGTCACACAAACAACAAATCTATCATCGGTGAAAGCTTTCATGTTGATAAACCAGGTGCATTTAATTGAAAGAACAAAGCAAGTGGATTGGCGCATCTGAAATGGCGGGATATTCTGGGAGGTAGGTAGGTGGCCATACTCTTCCAGTGCTGAATTTTATTTAACAGTAACAGTTTTTCGCCTATCCATAAACTAGATAGTCTTTTTATTGAAAATTAAATGGAATATTTCTTGCCACTACTGTTATCAGAACAACCAACTTAACGGTTCAATCTCGGACCTGAGAGCTACTATTCCATGCAAGAGAGCCTTTGACTAACTACTAAGTAGAAAAGATTCTGTGATTTGCGAAAAATAATGATTACGCTTGCAATATTAGGAGAAGACCGATAAAGTAGTAGCATTTCAGAAATGCCATCGAAAAATTTAGATCAGTTTTTATGCACTGAAACTGATGTGGTATAGGGAAATCCCAACCGGCGTCAGTGATCTTTTTGATCTTGCTTCTGTTTGATTCAAAGGAGAATTTCCGACCTTCTCATACTTTCCAATACATTCCCTTTGGATTGTTATTTACGAGTGAGCTATTTAACGGTCATTTTTCAAGACTTGGCTCTCACGCTCAAGTACTGGGATAACTAGGCAGAAGAGTACCAAATATGCATCTCTGATTAACGACAACCACCGCGAAACGGGTCGTGTGCCTCCCAGGAAATTTTGCCTTGTCATCGGGACACAATACCATACTGCTCATATCAAAAAGTAAATTAGGGCCAAGTGTTATGGTCATGAATGATAGCAGAGTTAATAGACTCATTATATTTGAATGGATCAACTTGTGGTTCTGAAAATGGACTCCTAGTCCATGCAAGCTCCCACCAATTCAGATGAGAGTGCAGCAATGAATTCTCCTTGTTTGATGCGGTTACGTGTACAACAAATCACCGTTTAGTCGCATGATGAATCCCATCTGGTAACTGACAACATTTTCTCAACAATACAGCAAATCATGACTGCTTTGTCCGGCAATACAGCAGACGTGAGTTACAACGAGATTAAACAGAGAAGTCTGTTTCAAGTTAGGAGTCAAGAAGATTGTTTTTTATTTTCGGTGAACTGTACTTAGAAACCCATCTTTCCCAAGGTACACAAAGTCCTATCTTGAAAAATTACGCTTGACGATCGTTCAGTAATTTTCGGTTTTAAATAAAAATTATCGATATACTTGATTGTAATCTCTATGTTAAATGTCCCCTGTTCCTATTCTGGTCGACCTTTTCCAAATGGAAAAGTTCATCTGCTATCCTTGTCACGGAAACTTATTTATAAATTTGTTCTAGAGAAAATAAGTAAATGTCAGTAATAACACTTTTGCTTCGTAAAATCAAACAACAAGAAAGCCATGGTTTACCATGTTTTCCAAGATATTCGATCATTACATTTTTAGTTGCAATATCACCTAGATGAAGTACCACGTATTTGATTTTATTTGCTAGGTGTTTCCGCCTATCATCTTTTCCGTCTGCAAAAATGTCCGTGGCAAAATGTCAGTAAAAATCAGTCTTCGTTCAACTTGGGTCTTTCTGGATGTCGTCCGTTTATTATCACAAACTAATGCAAAATATATTCCGTTCCATAGAATTATTTGAGAACGCTAAGACCATGTTCAGCAACTACTTCCCAGCCGCGGCCGGTAAGTGCTTTTATTTGTATTCACCGGAAGAACGAAGGGTTCCTAGATCCTGTTTAAAACCAATCTAAACCACAACACTACGGCTTGAGTTCCAGTAAAATCGCAGCCGCATATTTTGCGACCGGCCGGTACTCCAAAAGCTCGGGCTAACCGGAAATTCTTTTTGCTTGCCAAGACGAATTATGCAACGTTAGGCTCGTGAGTATTAGTGCAATCCTTGAACACTTATTCAGCACAGGTTGTCAATTAGGCTCCTTTTAGCTTCTTGCGAATGAGATATTTCTTCGAAAATGTTCAGGCTATACACACTGGCAATAAAAGCGATTACATGGAAATTAACTCCACAGCAAATCGGGTAAAAAAGAAGAACTGCTGCATTCCAAGAGTTGATAGCAATTTGTTCACCGTGCTTTCACCCGTTGACCCTAATATTTTCTCACCTTGGAAATTGCCTTAAAGGAGTTAACGAGTTTATCGTAGCATGCTTTACAAAACAAGAGTCGCCTTTCCAGTAAAGCAGCCGTCATCATTTGGATAAACCTTGACGTCTTTTGTTAGCTTAACGTGTTATGAGAAGCAGCCGTAGAGATGTCTGTGCAAAGTACGTCTCGAATAAGGGGTTTATCCGCCCTGTGTTGGAAATGGTTTTTAAGTGGTACAAAAGCAACAACCTTGTAATATGCCTGAGTAGAAATTGGATATCCAAGTGGCACAGGACAAATTGAGGTCACCAAAGATACCAGCTTCAGCTTTAGAAACAAGACGGCCCTGATAATTTTTATCTTCAGTAACTTTATCTTACTTTAAAATGTTTACAATACACTTAATTTTTGTGAATACGCAGAAGTATAATATTGTGAAGGTTCTCAATACTTTTCAAAATTGGTGTTGGTTGTGGCTAATATCTGTGTTGTTCAACAGCTTCCAACTGCTGAGCCCAGAGTCTAGGTTGCAAACCTTTGCCCTCAGAATTCAAAACGGTCAAGTTTCTATAATTAGTAACTTGCTGCGTCAAAAATCATCCGAGAGGTCGGGGTCAGATCAAGGAACGAGCCAGGGATCTGCCCGGGAGTCACCGCCTGCGCACTGACAGTATCACTTTGACTGGTGCTGAAACTTTTTGCGACCTAAACGTCAAGCTCAGCGATCCGAAGCCGTTGAACTCTATTTCAGAAGTAATTATTTGAGCCATCTGTAAAGGGATTTAGGGCTCAGAGATTGGATAATGAAATAACCGGTGTTTTATCAGGGGATTAAGTCACTTATGCTCGATTATGTCACTCAGTCACAGGATGAGTCACATCCGGTTTGTGGGTTGACGTCGACTCTAATCCGTAGCTCTTGGATCGACTTTTGATAATGAAACAATGGATCTAAGAAAGGAATCCCGATGGCTTCGGTTGCCGCCAAGTGTATGTGGCGAATAGATTTCACGCACCGTCAGGGACCCTGTTGGTTAGTCTGAAAGAATCTGCTTCAACTATTTGAAAATCGGAGTGAATTTAAGTTGGAAAACGTTCTTTGAGATACCAGCGGGTTACACGTTCACGGATAATAGGCCACAGCGAGTAATCAAAGAACGATTCCATTTGTCATTTCGTCAGGGTGAGATAAACCGCGGAAAAATCCAACAATATAACCAGCCTAAATAAGCGTAAGTAATCATGCACGCAACAACGCACAACTTATACCAATTCACCTGGTGACAGTGTTTGCAATCGAACTGCCCAGTTCAGCGAATAAAACACTATCAAACAGTCACACCGAAGCCAGATAAATAACAGTGTTCTCAAGCTTTCTGTCCATATACCTAGTGCCAGAGATGAGGACGTATCAACGACAAACCTCAAAAAGGCAAAGGTTGATTAGTGTTGTTCTACTCTATACACTGGACAATAGTAGAAGTCTAATTGCTCAGTTCATGAAGCTACTGAAAAACAAGTAACTGGTCATAAAAAAAGGAAAACAGTACGGTTAAAGCCATCAGAAATAGCGAGCAAGCATTCAAGGGAAAAGTGATATGTAATGATAAATTATCGTCAACAAGTTGATATATGAAGATTCAATGGGAAACAATTTTTCTCCCGTGCATCAGCTGGCCTACTTTTTATTCTACTTAGAACAATGAGACAGCAGGTTCTTCCTCAGCTGTTTTCATGAAACTAGAAAAGATTATTTCAAATTTGGTTAACTCTCGGTAGAAAATCGGTAGCAGGAATCCATGGAAGTTGTACGATTTGAACTGGCTTATACTTGAGGATACGATGGTAGAAACTGACTGAAAGTTTTGGTTTACTATAAACAGTACCACTAGAAAAGCAGATGGTTTTTGTTTGGGTATGTGCTATTACGCACAAAATGTATTCCAAAACTTTGTTGATAACATTGATTTGGCTTGAATAGAGCACAGCCATACTACACGGGTGGCACTACTGTCGTAAAAGATGAAAGCTAAATTTCAGCGGATTTTTGTGAAACAATTCATCATATCACAGTATGAAAATAACTAGTATCTAACTCTGTATTTCAGTCTGCTTGAGTGCAACCCCGTATATTTGACGATTTCCTTGTATTTACGTCTTCCATCATTGAATATTTGCGGTCTAAACATTAGTTAACCTTTAGGGCTTAATTTGTTCAACGCTATACAGAAGCCTCATCGCTGAAAGTCACCGAAAGTACGGTTTGTCACCATATCCATATGTTTACACACTCTACAGACAACATTCCGGCTCGTATTGATGCGGCCACAAAACTGCTCATCGGTGAGTGCATCCTCCTCCCAGATGAAGCCTTTCATCGGACACCCATTCAATGTCCTCATACGGGAAGGCGTTGAAAGAATGCGCCTGTCTACGTGGAGTCTTCCCGATAAACTGCGGTATTTGTTTTGGATGTAACCTTTGAACTAATCTTGAGTTATCTGGACAACTAAGTCTCTCAGAGTGATACTTACTTCGGATACGAAAAACACTCAATTTACGGATAACATCGGGACAATACAGTCACGTCCCACTTTCAGTAATCTGCTCCAACAGTATCGCAGGCCTATGAGTCGTTCGGTTTCATTTGGTTTATTTTGCACCATCCGTTTCTTTTTCACTTCAGTACGCATATATGTTTTTCTCCTTGAGAGATGAATTACTTTGATGGTGACACCATTAGCGACAAGCCTAATTTTCCCCTGTAAATGTCACGGACACGGGGACATCGAACAAACAATGGATAGCTAGTTCAAAAGAAATAGCAGACACTCCTTTGAAGCCGGTGAATTTTTGTTTCAAACCTGTTTTTAAAAAACAGCACAAACATTGATCTATGTTTAGCGAAGTAAAACCCGCTAGGGTCTATCCTGATAAGAATCAGTCTCTGTTTTGACCAGCAGAACCAGTCCAAAGTGTCACCCCTGTTCACCGACTCATTGATTCAAACAGTTTTGTTATTTAGGTCAATTGTCTCTCAACACGGTGTATCGATTTGAACAACTGCTGGTTGTCAAATGACTTGAACCAGATGCACCGAAATTCTTCGGGTCCAAGTTTACAAAGTTGATCTGTGACACATTATCCTGCTTTAAAAAAGCGTATTCAGAAAAGATATTCATCAGATTTAGTCAATTTTCTTTTTTCGAATTTTCATACAGCTGAAAGGGATTTGCTAAACACAATTACCGGAGTTTCCCACACACTAAGATCGGATGACACAAGTGAGTTGGGAACAAAGTTGATTTTCATGGAATCTAACGGCCAGTGTTATTCCGGCCCAGATCAACTTTCATTTCGTTTTCGTAAATGATTCTCACGCAGATGAGTGGCGCCCATTATTGATCAAACACCCGGAAGGCAAGAGTGGCCATTTACCATTTGAGTAATTCTTAGTTATTTAACTGAGTTCAGCACATGACGTACTGGATTCTCAGTGAATTTTTACCGCTAGTGTAAAAGTATCGATTGCTGTATTTTTAGCAAAGGGTATGGTTTGCGGATGCTCAACTCAGTTAACAGTTAGAGGCATGAAGACAATAGCGTTCTTATTAACGGTTTTGGATTCATATAGTTTGTTTTGGAGGACAGCATTCATTTTCCTGTGCCTGTCGTGGCGGTAACCAATCACGTTTACCGAATCGTTTCTTAATTTCGCTTGACACTATCTATTCCATTGTTTTGCTCTGTGCTCCATTCGAACATGAATTTGCATGTTAACGTAGGCGATTGAGAAGATTAAAAGAACTACCTGCATCTCACAATTTGTGTCTTCTATCTGTTTTGATAGACATTCATTTTCCGTAAATGCTGTGTTTCGATACCATTGCACAGATTGCGTTTATGGTGTTACGAAGTGACTTTTGTTTTCGAGGGGCTTATACCTACAGGATACTTAGCAGGTTGTAAATTTTCAGAGGTACAAGCTAAAGACTTGGATTTATGAGTATACGAGAAAGCCCTTGTTTTGCATAAGAAAGCAAGTAATAGACGAACATACTTTTTCGCCGGTTTCATTCTCGAGCCACGGGATCAGTCGAGTGTTTATCCATAAACTGGTTGAACAGACAACCGGCGGACTCACTTTCTAACCGTTTGACTGACTGGCTAACTGATCACATACGTTCTTTCGTTTACCCTATTCAGTTTGTATATGAATACGATTTAAAAGGCACCTACACCTTTATTCCTCATGCGAAAATTCCGAAACCTGCGGCCGTAGCCTTGCATTTCAGCTTTTGTAGCACAAGCGGGATTAATGCATGAGAAGCTTTCTTGCGTGGGTTTTACTCTCGTAAAGGCCAAAGAAGTTTTGACATTGTTTTCCGGTGTTTAGATTTGTAGTCATGGTAGGTCTGCAGAGCAATATTGAAAGGTGATCACCAACAACCTATCAGAATCCTGAGTAATCAATCAGCTGCCACCGAAAGCCCCCGGGGTGCTCTGTTCCTTCCCATCAGCTCAGATGAGAAAACTCTTCCTGCTTCGAATCACCTCGGTTTATTAGCCTGGAAAAGACTGTTTACATAGCAGGAAGGAGTCACTGTAGCTATTCTTTGCAACACAAATTAATTGTTTTGAACTTGCATTGGGTTACCTCTCTTCTGGTTGGTTGATGGGTGATATGGCCAACCACCTCTCCAGCGAAATCCTTCCTCGTGTTACCGATCCACTGTCCTATCTTTTGCTATTCCATTGACTCGAACATCTGCCTGGATTCTGGACAGGTACTGGAGTGCTGTCTTCTAGCGGAACTAACTTGTCTATCGAAAGATAAGTCAGATCATACCTTCACACAGGGCATAAAAATATTAGAAAGATTAGTTCATTGATTAAGAAATTATTCTGATTACTCAATTGTTTGTGCAAAATCAGTGCAGCCTCTTGGTCTACTTGATACTTTCAGGAGCCATTGGATCCATACAACAAGGTAATTGTTCTTTTGTAGCACGAAAACCTAGACTTGTTCAGATTCATTAGGGGATAGTTCTGCGTGTAAACAAAGAGTAAGGTGAATCGTCATCATTAGTTCTACCTCAGAATGCTGGTTGGCTTTCTGGGGAGTGTGTGAGCATCATTGTTACACAAAGCGTGTTATGAACATTAAAATGATTGTTGCTCAGAGTTAAAACGAACAGTAATATTCATTTTATGTATTGTCTGCGGATGGATGGAAATAAATTCCCGGGAGCACTTGACCGGCTTTGCGGTTATTACGGCTCATTAGATGGGCATACCTGGCAATCCTCTGTCCATTGACACTTTTGCTTGCACACTTGTTGTTCACTGAGATTAGCTACGACTAACCCACATTGTATTATCAGCGGATCACGACTTTGACAACTCGACGGTCCCTTCTTAGAGGGCACCTACCCACAATCCTGATCCGAAAAATAGATTGTTTTGATTATCGTCAATTACCGAGGTATGCCGTTCATCATCACCTCATTCGAAGTCACTTTTTAAAACAATTTTGCACTTAATATGTCATAATCTCTTGCCTTCAGTTTTGCAGAAGATGCTCAGTAGTCCATTGGAACAGAAGGAAGGTCAGTTTTGATGTTCTTTTGAAGTTATTTTACCAAAACCATACTACTGTCTTTCTAAGCTGTTTCAAGGGGAAAGCAATTTATCCCAGACCTTACAGGAGCTCAGCGGTTATCCAAAGCGCAATTGCAAATCGATCGCCTGATGTCAGTTGACAGTGGGTACGGTGGATAGGAAACAATGGTTTGCCAAGACTGATCTAAGTGGGAGTACATTACCAACAAACAGGTTTTCGTCGATGTTCCAAGAGTTTGCTCCTCATTCTAATTTTTCACAACTGAAGTGAATGGAAGCAGCTTGAATATCCTCCGTTGTAGACTAATGAGGAGATCTATTGTAACAAGGACGACACGACGGACTAGGATACTTGTATTTCAACGGCTAAACAAGCCAAGTCCATGAAACACTTTCAATCGTTTATAGGGTCCCTTTTCCATACCGCGCGGCACCAAACTCGCTCTTGCGGCTGCTTTCTGCCCAGTTGCTCGTGGCCGATAGCTTGCTTCCATTGTCCCGCTGCTCCCCATTTGCCAGTCCATATGCGTCCTTTTGTCTGCTTTGGGAAACCTCTAACGTATTAGCAGTCTGTTCATTTGTCTATGCTCTCGGTTGGTTCATCCGTTCCAATTGATATTCAAGTTCTTCTGTTGTCTCAGCATTCCCCGCTATGTTATGTTCAACCGCCAGGAGTATGCCGTGGTTGAAAAAGTAGCCAGCGATAATAAGTTTCCGCCCATTTTTCTTAAGAATGAAACTCTGGTGTAACAAATGACAAGGATGTATAGCGCAATGAAGTAGGCATATGTACAAAACACTGTTATTTATATCCTGCAAATTCTACTAACAAGGTTCTGTGATGTGATTGTTTTCTTTTGGTATGAATGGAAACCAAGGCAGCATGAACCCGTCTCTTTTGTCGGTATATTTTCCCAGTTGCTCAGTATTTTGCCTTTCTACTAGACTTTCCTTTATTCTCACTTTACATCAATTCAGCTTCTAAAAGAATTTTCGAGTCAGCGCTTGGAAAGTTGTCCCCCACATCCAGTGGTAAGCAATATTAATCCAAATGTACTATCTGGTGAGCTTCCCAAATATTTTACAATGATTTACCAAGAAACCAACATTTCTTTTATCCTCACACGTTTTTTTCTGAGCTCCTCTGATGGCAGAATGTACTTGAAATCAGGATCTTCCAAATCTACATACGACGGGTAACCAAATATCATAAACGGATGAAATGGTTTACTGGCATTCAAAGATATCGTCAAGCCGGTAACAAGGTTGCGAAGTTCGTGGTGATCAATGGACAACAAAAAATCGTTTTTCATGGTTCCGAATGGAACTGGGAAGTGCACATGCCTAGATTTCCCTTATTCGGGAAATAAGCACCCAGTTTGTCTCAACTATATGAATTGTGTATTTCGGTGGTGGTTTTTGAGGAAAAGCTTCTCTCTTTTCATATATCTGTCAAATGGGCTTCACATATGAAAATGGAAGCGCTGAATCCAAATCTCTATTTTCAGATTGTCATGCAGCACTTTCAACCGTGCTTCAAGCTATGATACAAGTGGCGCAAGTCAATACGGCATGAAGGATTTGGTAAGTCCAAATTTCCACACTAGGTTGCAGCTATAACCTGAAGCTAATCGAAGAAACGTATGAAGATCCCAAATAAATTTAGAATTTTATAACACGGAACGAGTGATCGATATTGGAAGTTAGTAATTAATTACTAGAAAGGTCGACGTTGTAGCTATTACACGAAGCAACAGATGTGGTCAGTCTAAATTGCCCGAAAATCCGCAAGCTGGACAGCTCGGTAAACACTGTTCCACATGTACGTTCATCCGGAAGCCGAAGACTGCAAAGTTCACCATATACCGGTTAAATAATAATAAACAAGAGATAATACTTCACCAGTTTCCTTGCTCACAGTTTCGTTCAAAATAAACTAAGAATAATTGTTCATGAATTGCTGACAAACAGATGTGATGATTCCTACCGCAATTAGTTTACATACAAGACGACAATGCGGTACAAACAGCTGCTGCTTATTAGTGTCACTTATCAGTAAATACTATATATTATGGACGCGTCATAATAATAATAGGGTAAAATGAACTTTGGAAGCCTATATTGAGGTACAAAACCATCGTTATCGTCGGTATAGTACGAGGTCAAATAAAAGTTCTTGAGTAGGAATAAATTATGACTGTATGGTAAATACCCATGCAAAAGCTCATTTTTGGTCAGTCCTTATTCTAAAATGTAGAGATAAAGTGAGCAAACATTAATTTTACAGGAGCCTGAGGTTGAGAAATGTGCCAGCGCAACAACAGCAGGTACTAAAATGGAGGCTGGAATATAACAGAGTGTAAGGAGTAGTTCGTAAAAAAGGCATGATATCTTGTGGTTTTTCTCCTTTCTCCACACACTTTACGAAGTTTTTCGCCGTTCCGTTCTTCTGAATGTTACATTTTGCTATTGTATGGCATGAGACTTCAACAGATAGACTGCAAGGTATTGATGCCACTGACTTCCTTTATGAGCCACGTCCCTCAATGTCTCTGATCAACAAGAATCCTCACCCCAAGGGCCCATCCAGGGCGGCGGGAAGTACCAACCAAAGCCAATGCTGACGCTAGTTGCTTCATACCTCTAAGCCAAGTCACGGTCTGACGGCCGCTTCGCTTCTTACAGCCTAACCCAAAATGTGCAAATAGAATACGGGAAGGTAGACGATGGATAGGCATTCGTAAAACATGACCGATCCACCTGAGGCGGTGTAGAGCGATCACTTCAGTCAGAGGGCGGTTAACCGTACCTGGAGCATGACGAGTAACCTCGTTGTTACTCATACGACTTTCCCACCGAAAGCAAGGAAAACTTTAAAGAAATCCGTGGTCAAACACACAAAGAAGCCAAACATCCTCAACGAGGAGTGACTAGGTCTAGCAACCGGAGATCAAAATGCTACAAACCGTGGCGAAGTACTCCCGTCCCCTAAGAGAGAGCCGGATGTCACGGCTGCGACACAGGTGTCGCAGAGTCACCAAAGCTGCTCTAGTACCTATTAGTTTTGTACTGATCTTCTTCATATCAAAACCTCCATCTGTAATCAGGCTCCTTAGGTAATTAAATTTATTAAATTCTTCCAGCTCATCACAGGGTGAGTTCAATCACAGACTCTTACCAATCTTGCAGAAGTACTTCATACCCGGAGGAGTAAAGTGCATCACTTTGTGTTGAACTGCCTGTGTCTCGCCACTCAGCAAGGCGACATCATCAGCATATTCCAGATAAAAAACTCTGTTCCTGGTGGGAGGTTCAACCACAACTTTTGGAAGACCAGTCAGCGCCTTCTGTAGTGCGTCCTGTACAACAAAGTTGAAGAGAAATGGGGATATAGGGTAGCTTAGTCTTACTTCAATGTAGACGATAAAAGGGAACAAAAGCTGGTCTTACGCCCCATCCGAAATGATGCGTGAAGGTACAATTCCTTGAAGGCTGTGAAGTTATTCTCAGGTACCTCATTCCTCAGCAAACAGTCCCATATTGACATCCTAGAGAGTGAGTCGAAAGTAGTGTGAGTGTCTAGGAAAACAATGGTAGTTGGTCTTCTGAAAGTATGAAGGTGTTCTCAAATAGGTCGGATGGTGAAGGTTTGTTCAATACGTCCATGACCAACATGAAACCCAGCCTGTCCTTGGCGAGTCAGCTCTTCATGCTTTTGGTACAATCTGCGAAGTATGCCAGATGCAAGGAGCTTCGATGCTAATGGAATAAGGCTTGCACCCCTGCGGTTAGCGTAGACACTGCATGATGCCTTCTTAAAGACGGAGACAATAAATGATTCACTCCACAAGGAGGGGACCTGCTCAGAATTCCAAACCTTTTGAACCAAACATGGGATTATATAATAAGCTGTACTCCACAGTTTTCAAAGGGACTGGGGAAGACCTTCGGAACCCGGCGCTTTGTGACTTCCTAAGGTCTGGATTTCTCTGAGAATCTTCGCCTCGGTAGGTGAAGTTGTCAAAACAGGCGACGAGACATGTACTCAAGAGGGATTGGCACTAAGGGTCAGTTAAGGTTTGTCTGGAAATGCTGAGCCCAACTTTTGAGCCACCGCTGCTGATTCTAAATTGGTGAGTCGTCATCTCTATACGCTGTCTCTCTCACACCTATTATTCTTCCTATAGGTGACTCAAATAAGATAGAACAGCTTGCAGGGATTTTCCATGGCAGCAGCCCGTTCCACTTTTGATGCTCTTTAAGACAGCCAGATTTCACAACCCCTACGAAGAATCGTAGTAAGCGTACGCCTCATTACGAGTCTCGCTTCAATATGCTCGCAGCCAGTCGGGATTGAATGACGTGCTTCAAGAAGGTGCAGAGACTCAGCAGGAGTCCAGGGTCTTACAACATGACGGGACAGACCACAACTTACTAGGCCAGCGGAATGCAAAACATTCTTGACAACCCACAAGCGCTGGTTAATGGTATCATTTGGGGCAGCATCTAAATCTTCAGCTAGCGCATTTTACGAGAAGAATATGTGAGGTGAATCAGGAAGCCTGTCACAATCTAACGGTTTATGCAGCAAGAGTATGGAATGCCCACCGAAGCACTTGAATAGCTTAGCCCAAACGAAAGCGTGGCCAGAGTCAATGGGGCGCTCCAGTACGAATGACAGCCTTGTGGGCAACCCCACAATTCTTGGCTTATTGCGATGTGGTTGATCTGGGTCCATAGCTGGCTCTGAGAGGGTAGACGCAAAGTGAAGTACAGGCGATTATAGTGTCTGAAATTCGCACAGGTGATAATCAAAGCACGGGGTCGAAAAAACTGTTCTTCAGCTTTCCGAACAAAAGAAAACTAGCCCAGAAAGGCCTCTTAAAAGCTCTTCTACGAAAACCGACCGAATATAGCACTAAGATCTGCTGAAAACAAGATATCAGATCGGCTTACTTTACGTAAGTGGTTGTGCGGCTTTGGAAAAAGGTACTTTTGATTGCATCTGGGCTGCAATCGGTGGGTGCATACGCCGAAATGACAAACAAAATGTCACTATCGGGACGAAAGCAGCTCTCTTTGCCTAAACCCTTAAAATTTACTACGCACTTCCAACTGTCTACTAGGATTCAGACGAGCAGCGCCGCTTCAACCCTTTCACTGAGAGCAAGGACTACGCCAGCATGATCAAAACCTGCAGCTTCAATGTCAGCAGAAATGTGTAAGTAGGACTTTACAGAAGAATTTGATGGAGGAATCAATCAAATGATGAGACTAGAGTCTTGAAACTGAGTCTTTTGGGTGCAACACACATCGATTCAAGCGTACCAGCTGAACCAAGGTATTGTCCTATAGGTATAAGCGTACGCCCTTTGAAACGGTCTAATTTGAACGAGCATCGAGGACAAAGAAGAGTACCGACCGGTGGTAAAGAACTCGGCAAAATTTGAAAAGTAGTTGGAGAATGACAAGAGAGAACATAACTTGGGTTTCAACTGTAGGTAATACAATTAATATGGAAGATTAAATTTCTCGTTCGCTATGAAATAGGGAGATAATTTGGGAAGAAGATGAAGATGAGCTAGAAGGATGAGAAGATAAGTTGTTGTGTACGGTGAAAGACAGGAATCATGTGTGTCAGTAGGATGGTAGTCATTCACCGCAATAAATACCCAGTTCACGATTGTAAGCTTTGTTAGCTGTTATACTACGCTGTCCTCCGGTCCAGATTAGGCTTTTTTATTCGAGGATTCATAACCTTTGCGTAGCTAAGCGCATCATTCAAGGCAGCAGTTTTGGTTCAGATAAGCCGGGGCCTATTTGTATGGTTCATTGCATCTTCCGAGAAATATTGTCGGTTAAGGAGAACAGGACAAGTAGCTGTGGCTTTATTTAATGTTGGGCCACACTTGTCATATCACCGTGCCGTCAACAGTTTTGTGGCCTTTTAGAGTGGACAAGGCCAATCAAAAAGAAATCCCACGGCATCCTTGTGCACTGCGGCTGACTGTCCAAAACCACTTATTTTAGAGACCACAGTTTACTGACGGTCAACAAACCGAGTGTCCGCCTTCCCACCCGCGACCTGCAGACGAGCCCGGTAGCACTCATCTATGCTACACTTAACCGATTACTCGTCTACAAGCTGGGGATACAATGCTTGGTGGAAAAGCTTACTGAATTCACCTGTGGAACATACTCCATTTGCGAAAGCCCTCTTACATGAAATGGAGAGAAAGATGCTTACGAATGCTCCGGAAGCTGTTCACGGAAACCGTGAATTCATGAGAGTATTTCGTGGAAAATACGACGATTAATTCACGGATTTTTCAGTGCTTTGCTGCAGTAAGCGTAGCTTTTATCGCGGTAAGTATTTCTAAGTGAACGTACTTCACTCCAAGAAAGCATAATTCACACGGTGACAATATTCGTTGCTTTTCGTTTTCAGAGAAAACTGGAGAGCTGTGCTTACAAACTGACTGCTATTCAAAATGTTTTCTTACATAAACAAACTGACAACTGCAGCTTTCTGTGAATTCCCTTGCCCTTATGACTGTCTGAAAACACTCATTATTTGGTTCCTTCTTTAACTGATAATTTTGACATTGTTGTATGAAGTACAATCTGAAAAAGATGTTTTGAAACAATCAGTGCAGTTTTACGATAGCTGGGGAGGGTGGCTGATCAATGTGAATTGAGCCTTTTGAGTTTTGCTGCAGACAGGGATAAAGCGGGCCTAAGAAGTTGATCACTGTGTTCGCAATAGTCTGTAAGTTGCCCGCGAGATTTTTCACGCACCGAATACCGAGTTAGAAACCAAAACACCGAAGATCAGGACGAACCAGATCTGTCTTGAGATCCATGCAAAATATCGTCTGGTCACAAAATCCCGTTTACATGGCTTCAATGTCGAAATAAGTAGGGGTTTTGCTTGATTGTTGATCTTTCTCTTGATTGGTCGGTTGGCCGTTGGGTCACATTCAGGTTGTGCGAATATTTGTACATTCTATATAATTTACCCAACTATTGCGGAATTATGTCGAAAATAATCGGAAGTGTCACCCGATTGGCTGTTTGAGATGTCTTTCTGATTGTGTTAGAGCTCCGTGCACCCATCGCCATCACCCATTTGGCGTGCATGGCCGCGTTGCACGCTCGTCACCACGCATTACATCATAGTATGCCGCCACAATGCAGACCCAACCTTGGGGTGACCAGAGCCAACAGCCTCGGTGACTATCCCGTGGGAGCTTGATCGATGACGTGAACAGTAAACGGAGGTTGATCACTTAGTGAGCTCTTACATCTCAATTGGACAAAGCAGACAAAGCAAGATAAATCATATTAAATCCTCGGACAAACTTCGAGAGCAACAATAAGAAACGAGATCTGCAGTGCGGTCACAATAGAGAAAAGTAACCAAATTTCTACCAGTCTTTATAGTTATAAATAGGTTCTTTGGGTCAAGCGAAGACTGCAGACCAGCCAGGTGTTTAAGTGACTGGTAGGCAGCAATTCGGATTAAAAAATGCAAAGACGCATGCAGCAATTATGAGTGTGATTTTCTGTCTGTTATTTATTAACAGCACATTCTTACGACCCACAGAGAGGATGTTATACACGAGTATCACTTATGGAGGTCAACGTATGATGCATGTTGATAGCCTCGAAATGGTCGACGAAATGATATAAATATTATGACTCACTATTTCATGACAGAACCTAACTCACATATCACCATAAACTAAGGGATGAGACCTCCTTTCTTTCGGGTCAACTAAATAAATATCATCGCTAAATGATTCATCAAATAGTGACCGACTCAGCTATTCACGTCGTAAGTAAGCTACTTTGTTTTGAGTCACAAGTCAAATATTCAACCGGTGTAGCAACTTACGCCAGTCTCCTAAAATACGGTGTAACAAACTATCCCTTAAATAGTCCAAAACAGACGAAGGCTTACTATGGTGAATTTTACGAACCATCAAGTAAGTGATAGGTTAAGGATTCTACCCACTGAAAACTCCACATAACGAACGAGATTTTACTCTCATTGAAGATAACGAATGTTTGTTGAGCACTTTAAAATTTTCGCCAAGAAAAATAGAAGACCATATGAGAACAAGATAATTCTGTGATTTGGATCAGCCCGGACGGGAGCGGGGTGCAGCAGAGGTAAAGTGCACGCCTTCCAAGTGAAAAAACACCGGATTCGAACTCTGAGCGAGGCGGAGGATATGAACGACTGACGGGCCCTAATAAGAGGGAAATTCTAGTGTGGTGTATCCGAGCGCAGGGTTGGTCGGATGACCTGAGGTTTGTACATAAAAGAAGCAGTCCAAAGTGCAGTCAGTCAAGATAAATAAGTTTCAGTCTGACCGGCAGAGTTCAAACAGTGACGACAGCGGATAAGACTGCTGTGATCCACGGTGTAAGCCCCACTGACTCTGGCCTGATTTTTTCATTACCGAGCTTTAATCAACTGCAAAAAGTGTTTGCGGAATTCTGTGCTGTGGTTGCGTGATAAATAGTCGATTATAAGAAGCTAGTTCATCGTTAGAAGGGGCATTTAGCGGTACACTTATATCAGGCCACCAATCGGACTCGAACTTGGGGTGATCGACTGTAAGAAGAACATCGAACCAAAAAGCTATTCTGGCTTGCTATCAGTGGTTTGTTTAACTTTACCGCTACATAACATAGCGTCCTTCCTATACTGGCATTTGGACGGTAAAATCGGCTTACCTCACGTTGGTTGACTTTTGATAGGTGGAACCTACAGAGCTTGGCTACTGGATCAGTGGTGAGTCCGGAAGTAAAATAAATGATCAGAAACATTAGTTATCTCTCACTGAATCTTATCAACTCTACTAGAGCAACCGTCCCACTACTCGCAAGTAATTGAGTAATTTTATAGTATGTCAGTTTTTCATACGCTGGTCATATGAAGCTGAAAATATTCCCGAATCTATAGGGTCGACAGAATTTGTTCTTCATACAATGACCTTAGGTGTGTGGTTCGACGAGTAAAAAATTGAGGGGACATCAAGCAAAAATTACTGGACCAAAACCATGGCGGACCAGAACCCAAAAACATAGCTCTTTTTTAAGTCAGATCGTCTTTTCAAAATGTGACGATATTCCAGAATATGCACATGGTGACATCAGAGCATGCTTTCAGAGACAAATAATTGTTCCCGGTGGTTCCTCCTCTGTACAAATCATATGGGAAATGGTTGTACTGAAAAGGTCAAAGGTCATTCGGATGGGGTACAGTTTGTGGGTGGGGGTTCGGGTTAGATCGACTTGTCGACTAGGTCGTGACAATCACATGGTCCGGAGCCGAGTCACTGGGTTGGGCGCGGTCCACTTGGGGCCAGGGTAATTGGAGGGCTCGGAAGACTTTTTCTGTGTACACAGAGCAGGTGCGAATAGACGGAAGCTAATCCCCTCTGTGGTAGCCAGTGTGTGTAAGTGGATGGTTAACTTAGCGTTGACTACACTCTTTGGTCATACAATTAATCTAAAAAATGAGTTGACTTCCTTTGGTTTGAACAGAATTCACACGAGAATTATACGAAAATGGTTTCACCCACGGCCTTTTTAAATTCCTCAGACCCCAGTGACGGACTGTTGAGGGACATCACAAGGTAGGGTAGGAAAGACACGACACGTGTTGTCCGCAGATCGAAAATCTTTTATTTTCCCATGATGGATCGGACAGATATAGACAGTAGAATAGTGAGTCAGTTGAATCCCCTAACATATTACGGTTTGACTCAGGATAGAAAGTACTTCGCAGCAATGCACTTTAATGACTTGACTGAAACTTGATAGAACTAAACAAACTGAACATATTCTTCATTTGAGGAAAGGAAACGATGTGAGGGGGCATCCAATAAGCAGTGATATCTCACAAGAATACACTATGCATCTAACCCTATATTGCGGGACTTGCAAAGATCGCAGTAGTAAAACTTCAGGTGGTAGTCGCCAGTTTCATTCGGTTGTGAAACCAGTCTTGAAAAAGGTTACCCGTGGTGACCGAAACGTCGACAACCTACCAACGACTTCGACTACTCTGTGTTATTGAACAACGAAATTCTACCATAACATTTCACACGGCGCTTCGATTTCTCGATACACTGCGAACCGATCTCGGTTCTGACACATTAGTCGCCTTCTCTTTGTGAATCTATTAGTAATGTTCCGGGAAGGGGTAAATCCTTGAGAAGCGGTTGCTCCAAGAAGTTTCCCTGGTTGAACTTCAGGCATCATGTTGTTGTGAATGTCTAAAGAAGAACTATTAGACGTCTTTCATTGGTGACTGGAATAAAAATGTAAGTATGGCTGGATGCATCAATAGGCATATTTAACAAGGAGTACCTTTGGATTACTCAAGGTAAGTAATTAATAATTTCGATGAGCTGATAGCTGTGATCTAGCTTAGTCTCGGCGTCAACGTAGTCAGAGCATTCAATCAGGAGATCATCATAAGCCTTAGATTATTTACGAAAGTATAAAGAAGCAAACCATGGGGATGAACTGACACCCTGAAGAACACGGGAATGAATAAGAAAAGATTTAGAGATACCATCTTTGACAGCCATCAACTGGGCTCGGTCGGTCAAATGAAAGAGGATCACTGGTAAAATAGAACATTTAATTAGGCATCATGTAACACAGACAACAAAAGGTTTGGTCTACACAATTATATGTACCACTGTAATCAAGAAAGCTCATACGAAACGTTTTTGTACCGTGGTCAAATGAGAACATAAAGCAGTTAGTTGAATAAGCTGGAACATTATTTTTGATAAACAACCTCGGCGTGAGTAACAGTGCACGAATAACTTTCAAACACTTTTAGAAAGAAGTGCATGCAATGGGGCGAAATGGACACGTTGCATTTTGGAGGCAGGAGTATTTCGCTCTTGTCTCCAGCTGTTAGTACCAGTACTTACTTCAATGCATTTGTCGAAAAGCACCTCAAACGGTTTCAGTAAAAGCGGAGAACATTCCTTTGGGGAGGTTGGTTAAAGTTTGTCAGGTCCAGCAACATTCCGGGTTTTGAGTCTTCCGTCAGTTTGGTTAGTAGCTGACTTGGGTTACGGAAAATTCATCCAGACTAGCCCTAATACGTTTGTGGCATCAGCTGAGTGAAAAAGTTAAACTGGGTTCAGTTGCCTTCTTTTGGCTATCGATTTTCGGAGAAAACACTTACATTTTAAACAATGCTGGTAGACAATAGTCCATAGCAAGCCTCAAAATAGCCACGGAGCCACCTAGAATACCGAAGTTGTAGTTGCTCTTGTACTTTCAAAGCAAAATTCCTGGGGATCATTTGGTGATATCCTTGGTAAGGTGTTGGGTAGGTCTGGCACGTTTAGTGCGATTACATGTCGTGTAGTGGGTTTGTGTATTACCGGCTACCTGAAAGATGTGCGTAGGTTTTAAAGACTGAATGATAATAATAGGCCTACAGTTGTACGAATACATACTTTATCACTGAATTACTTTTTTTCCTACCGCAGCCGCAGTACTACTAGGACTGAAGCACAATAATTTCCACTTCTCAGTAAAGAATTTACTTAATTCCCATCTGAGTAAGCCAGCGGTACTGAGACGCGTGTTGCAATGTTCCTATTAATATCAACAGTACCATTCCGTTTTCCGCGAGAATTTTTCGCGTCACCTTCCGTTCCTATGCATAGGGGAGTGATCTCGAGTTTGGTTAACAAGTTGACAAGCACGAGCTCCAATAGTTATGCGCGAGAATGAACCAGATTGCGCCAAACGACTTCGTTTGTCAAACAATTACTGTTCAAGAGAATTTGATGAGTCTTTTCTCTGGTAATGTTGTGTCAAGTTCAGCAACTATTTGGCAGATTTAGGAAAAAATATTTGATGAAGATCTGTAAAGTACTGCTAGGTAAGTGAGTAAGTAAGCATGAGACAAATCCTCCGACTTAACCTATAAGTTGTTTCAAATATCTTTATATATATATATTATATATATATATATATATATATATATATATAGAGAGAGAGAGAGAGAGAGAAAGAAAGAAAGAGAGAGAGAGGGAGAGAGAGAGAGGGAGAGTAATCGCCGGGGTATATGGGGTGCCTGAGAGGAGTAGCACCTCACAGTTGGTAGACTGCCTTGTCCCTTGGGGCACCTTCCTTCTCTTTGGTTTCCATTATTCATCCAGCTCTCACCTGTAGCTCCACAAAGCTGAAGCATGCATAAGCGACCACACCCCGGCAAACAGCTCGACAGGCGGACTAAACCAGGCTGAGGCTAACCAGGGTCTAAAAACCACTGCGATATGGTGTTCGGCGTCCGATTACTGGTACACCTGAATGGGCGGAGATTTTCTAACCTAACTGCTACAAAGGAAAACTGTCCAACCCACCCGACCCGGTATTCCGGAAGGGGCCAATGAGCCTCACAACAGGCCACCGACTCATCTGGAACAACCCTGCTGTCTTATAGTCTGCACTTGGGTGTGCAAAAGCTAGAGGTGCATCCTCGAACAAAACGGCCGGACTAGATACAGTCAACTTACTTCCTACTCCGGACCGGGTGACCGAGCAGTACAACAGTCCCTAGTGGTGCTTGTACGGTATTCCCATGAATTTTAAGAACAGTTTCGAAAGCATGCGCTTTGATCATGCTACGGCTTCCTCGGTAAGCGACTCGCCTCGTGCTCCGGAGGTCGAAGTGTCAAGACTACAAGCTGGAATACTCAACTTTTGGAAGCAGGCCTATATAGCTTATTGAAATGTGCGGAAACTATTAGACACAGGCAGACAAGCCCCACTGTGAGGACAGTACACAACTACTACGTCGACATAGCTTGTCTCTCAGGTGTTTGCATACCTAACTCCGGCACTCGGTGCATAAAAGTTCCAGGAGAAGACTGTTGATCGTATAGTAGCGCAATGACGGGAAAAACAAGCGATTCAGACCACGTCCTTGTCCGTGGGTGATTTAGAATTCATCTATCCGCACGCCTTAAGGCCTCTCCATCGACCCGCATGAAAGTCGCAGCCCTAGAAATGCCAGAGAAAGGCCAAAAGCTGTTACGTGCAATTGCCACCCGATTACCACAGTAACTAGCGTGTCACCAGATTCAACTGCCTTATAAAAACAGTGAACAGTGATCAAATTGACGATCAATTAGAAGTCGCCTTAAAAGAACCAGGGAAATATTAAAGGAGTCCGAAGACGGGATCTCTGAGGGCACACTTCAAATTTCGGCTAAAGCACACGAAAGTCACAGACAGCAAAGCCGGGCGTCCCGCTTTGCTAGGGCTGATTGTGAGTGGTACTGGATAGAAGTAGCTGAAAAATGGGGATTGCATCAGGAATCGGCGACTTTGGCAAGCTATTCCATCTCATTTGCAACGCGTCGGATAGGCGCTGCAAGCATGAGTTGCTCCTGCACTACGCACCCGGTTAACTCATGCCTGAGGAGAAAAGAAAAATAGAACGATGGGTAGAGCACTTCTATCGGTTACTCAGCCGACCATCAGTTTACTCGACGGCCCGTACGATGTCAGTTGAGATCCACCGAGCACAACTGAAATCACCACAGTCATTAATCAGCTGGAGAGGATGGCATTTCACCTTAAGTCTACAAGTGCTGCCTGTCGTCATGGATTGGCAGATTACACACCCTATTTGGCTCCGTATGGCGAGAAGGAATTTTTCCGACCAATTGGGGCACTTCTATTCTGCTACCCATCCCAAAAGAAAGGGGACAAATCCGTATGCGACAACTATTGGGGGAATCAGCCTGATTGAATTGACTGCGAAGATTTTCCGCGTACTGTGGCTCAATCGTTCTCTTTTGCAAGAGACCGTCGTACCTGGCCTAACCAAAGGGGTTTTCACCATGGCTGAGGCTAGATGCACCAAATTTTCACACTACGTCGAACGCTGGAGCACCGTTACAAGTTCCAGCAGCCAACAGTAGCTTATTTCATCGACTTTCGGGTTGCTTTCGATTCGGTTAACAGAGAGCGTCTTGGGGCGATGATGGAATCCGACGGGAAGCCCGCCAGACTCGCAAGGTTCCTGAGAGGATACTAATCATCCATAAGGCGCCGTCCATATGCATGATGAGGAGTCATCCAAGTTCACATTCACTACTGGCGTCCAACAGGGCTGCCCTCTTTCACCAGTGCTGTTCAACTACGCGGCCGACTGGACAGTGAGACAGGCACTAAAAGACTATCCTGATATCCAGCTGAGTCAGAAGATCCACATCTCGAACGTAGAGTTCGTGGATGACATTTTTGTGCTAGAGGACTCTCCCGTCCAAACAGTTCTCGAATGAATTGAATTCTTCTCAAGGTCCATCGGGCTAGAAATAAACACTGCAAAAGCCAAAACAGGTCAACTTGCCCAGGGTTAACAGCTCAACAGGTGTCCCTCAATGTATAACTGCTTGAATGCCTCCCGCCATTCAAGTATCTGGGCTCTACAGTACTTCCGAAAGGCCAAGCGAAGTGATGATCCGGATAGACAATGCCAGGAAAGCATTTCCCCAGCTACCACGGGCGTTGTGGACCCGCAGTCAAATCAGTCTTCAGACCAAGGTGCGTATCTACCGAGCCGCTATACCCCCGTACTCAGCTCCGGCTGCAAAACCTGACCATTGAGAGCCGAGGATACTAGAAAGTTGGGGATATTTGATCACCGGTGCCTGCGACTTATTTCAAAAACAAAATGGTGATAAAGATAAGGAGTGGTTCTTCGAAACCGACCAACTCCCCGACTTGCTCCAATGTCGTCGACTGCGGTGGTTGGATCATGACCTATGGTGTCCCGAGATGGGACTAACCAAACAAATAGTCCTTCACGAACCCGACCCTGGAAGGCGTTGTTGCCTTGGTGGCCTGCTTAAAACTTGGATCAACTCTGTCGAGAAGAATGTAGAGCGCCCAGGCTTACGGTCGGTCTATAGTGCTCGCCAATGGAAGAAAAACTGGATGGCGATCAGCTCCGAACTTGCTTTCAACGGTCGAGCATGGTCAGCTATGATACAAGATATTCATGAAGCCGACTCATCCTCTAGCAGGAGATAGTCGCATGAAAGTAAAAGTACAGGGCAATCGCCATAAATTTCTATAAGGTGTTTTTCACAGAAATAAGCCTAAAGCATTGCTGAACACAGCGAAGTTGAAATTTTTCATAAATGACCTAATATTCTTTACCGCCATCGACCTGCTAAAAGTAGTTTATTCAGTTGTCACTAAAACTAGCCAGCAATAAGCCGCAGTGGATTAGTGATTACAGAATATAGAATAAAATGTGAAACATTGCTAGTAACCAGGGTTTCTTTGATCGCAGTTGTCGTACGGAGTTATTTAACATCATAACCAGCAAATAACACTAACAGAATAAATATCTCGCAACTACTTACCGGTGATGTGTAGGATTGATGATAAATTGCTTGGCTGACTGTTCTCCGAACTCCACCTTTCACTCAAACCTCAGTTCATCCGATCGGTGAAAAGCCCTGGTACAAACCCTGGTGTACGGCCGAGGATATGCACCTCTGATGAGTTCTAACAAGAGCAGAACTCAAGTCTGAAGCTTCCGAGTGCAGGGTTATTCGGATGGCCAGAGGTTTGTGCGTGAAAGTCAGTCAAACACAGTAATAGAATAAGCACTACAGTTTTAATTGTAAATTTTCAGTTGTTCACTTTCAGTTCGGTCTTGATCTCTTGAGTCCGAAAGTCATAAATAAGTACTCATTGTTTAGTCAGGAATCGCAGCGTCATCCGTGTGCCTTTTACCACTGTACCCATGTGCATGCATGTGAATGTGGATTGCCAGCAAATCTTTCGGGCTGTCATCAATTAATTCCCAAATAAAACCAACCGAATATCAAGTAAGTCAACACTTTTACCTTTTAGCAAAAAGAAAATTAGGTAGAGGGGCAAATAATTAAACCGTCTGACAAAAAATGGGAAGATGACCACTTTGAAGTTCACTCATAGAAAGACGTTTACGATGACAAGAAAATTGTTATTTCATAAACTGCAGGAATATCAAACGTTTTCTTTGGCCTCGTGGGGAAACAAATTTTCGAGGCTTTCCTGACAAGAAAACTGTGAAATAGTTGTATCATTACACTTTCTACGGAAACAGCTATTTCATCGAGGAAATGATTGTGCCCTCCAATATCTCTAGTCATGCCGAACTTCCGAGCTTAAACTATTGTAAATCTAAAGTTCTAGAAAACCACACTTGCCGCCATCTTTTACAAACAGTTTCATCGCCTAGGTTATGTGAACATTTAGGAATGTAAGGAAAATGCTGAATATCGCTAGTACACATTTATCACTAGCATGGCTATCATGTATAGTGACATAAGTTAAACGGATATCATGTCCAATTCTTCCTCACCAGTACCACAATCCCAGAAGTTATGGAAAATTGATAAAATCTTACCGATTTCACTGAGTGCATATTCACATTGGTCTTCTGAAAGTGAGACTCTAATGGGTTTGATTAACTGAATGTGTTATTGGTACCAGGAGACTGAATCTTACTCAACGGAAAATCAAAGTGCATTTCTCACTTTTGGATGTGGAAAGATCCAGTGGATTTTCCACTATATATGACACCGATTCAGTTGAAAAAACAACTAATGGTTCACGGATTGAGATGGTTGTCATTGCTGCTCTCCTGCATTAAAATAACTCAGAATGGAAAAAATCACCAGCAGAAAAATGCAAGAAGAAAACCACAAACAGTAATATCAATTTAATGAATAAATTCCAACACAAAAGCATCACTTGTCTTGATGTTTCGTCATATCTCACCGCCATTAATCACTGGTTATATTGATCTCGAGAACCTCATCGTAGAAGCCCGACACTTCACGAATAGCTAAGTGCACTGGTCAGTCATTTAATTCCTTCCTTCCATATTACTAACGGACTATTTATTGGCGTTTATCCAACCAAGGTTGATATAATCTTTGATGAGTAGTATAATATTAACTAACCAAATCAATATCACCAATCGGACTACTGGTTAAACCTGTATATTTTGTTCGATCTCATTGGTAAGATACGTCTTAACTGGTATCAGAATATTATCATTAAAGAAGGACGAAACAGCTGTACCGTGCTTCCATGGTTTTCAGCTGTTAGGTTGGATCGTGTTATGAAAAGTGTGGTTTCGTACTACTCGGATGTGTTATTAAATTGTCAGGTTTATTGCGACAATTTCATTTGGGCCGTCAAATACGGATTACATGTTCGTAAGTTAGTTACGGGGCAATACACATGGACTGCGGTTATTGTGTGCACGAATACAGGCGCTTAGTTTGACCTTCATTGTCTTTTGTGTGACCCAGTGATTGAGGAAGTCTCCGATAGTTACGGATAGGTATCACTTCAGGTAACTGCGTAGTATTGGTATACCCGATTCGACTGACTACCGCCATGTCCGAGGACGCCGTGCCACCGAACATAGAACTCACAATACGCATCATTCTTTCAGTGCACTTTAAACCGCTTAAGATTCGACTTCATTTATAAAAAGCGAAATAAAAGTTTGCCTTTTCGTGATATGGTAGGGATAACTGGGTAGGAATTTGGTCCAGTTATCCATAAACAGTAAAATATTACTAATATCAGTGTGAGTAGACCAAACAGTTCTAGTAGAGCGCACAGCTACCGAGATTTCTGGTTAAATTGGTGTACACAAAACATGTGTAACTTGCAGTCTGTAAACGTGTGCATTTCTTATTTAAAAAAACGCATCACGTATGGTATTGGTGATTCTAGTTATTGATAAAGTCAGCACTGGAGGATTTGCAATGAATGAATGGGGTTTCATGTGCTTCAATTTTTCAAACAATTGTCCGTGGCTGAGAAGTCTATAGATATTTTGTACAGGCAATGAGTGACCAATGTCGAAAAAGCAGTGACAAACGCCCATAAATTTTGATCCCAAGTACCCTGGTCGAGGTTGAACACAGTTTTCTGTCCCCGTAATAACGATTATAAGGGCTATGCAGAATTCCCAGCGATAAGAATAACGGTTCACTCGGGGATCGCTCAGTGATGTTGTATGAACACATGCGGCTGCTATGATGGGTAAATTAAATGGTTGTTTGGTCGCTTCTCCAAGGCACAAGATGTGCTTTGACTTGACTGCGCCACTGAGGGACGAAAAAGTAGGGCTGGATCCAGACAGTCAATGAAGTGATAAGATTAGTAGGAAACACCACGGTATCCCCTGTTTGTTGTCACTAACACCGAATGAATTCCCTGACTGAAGGTTGAGGAAAACAAAGAATGGGTCTGCGGGTGATTCGCGGTTGTAGACTGATGCGTCAAAATGATAGTTGCAGCGGATGTAATAGAGTATGCTTGTACGTATGTGCAGGCATGTGCCCGTGCAGGAGTGCGCTAACTATATCACTCTTAAAAACGGTACAGACCATACGAACAGCACGGGACAGCATGTGCGTATGAACAGAAAAACAATTCCGGACTTAAACGTGAAGTTCTCCAGTGATCTAGTATTTAATGATGCGGCTGAATTTCTAACGTGAACGAGGTCTTTGGATGAACGGTGAATACAGAAAAAAATGTTTCAGGGTTTACAAGATTCCAAAGGTAGAGGGATCATAGAACATCTATCATTACTGGTTTGGGGTTGACAGTCAGAGGATGATATACTGGTCCCCGTGTCTCAGAGGGATGAATACATTTTGTCATTCCGGGATAAACCCGTATGAAATCTGTATTTCCAGCTCACGCTGAGTGCACGCACTACGATAACCAGCGTTTGTTATGGCTATCGCTAAATGAACTTTGTGACTGTAGGTAAAGAAATGCGAAATATTGGTAGCCTGTTATCGAGAAGTAGCGATAAGGACTGAAATAAGAAATCGACTGTTCAGGCGGAAGAGATTGATATATCAATGACGTCTATTTGTCTCGATCTGGGGATTTGATCACATCCAGCTGAGGACGGCGATGTTCTCCTACATCATTAATAGTATAGGTTGGTTATGATTACGAGTCGATGAAAGAGCATGGCTACTGTGAAGTATTTCATTGGCTTTTGCTTTTTTGTCCAAGTTTCGACCGACTATCTGAGGAGTTGAGAAATGAATGTGTGGAGCTTAGATTGATCGCCTAGTAGTAGCTACAATTTCGAGAATAGGTACTAATGAACTGCCTAATTATTTCATTTGGTATTGTGATGCACTGAATGATCAAAACGGGTAACAGATTGTGGACCAGTTTTCTTAGACAATCCGCGGTTGCGCTACCCAGTCATTTTACTCTTGAAGCTGCTTTGTCTCTGGCCCATTTGATGTTGAATCGGCAGAAGTACTAATATTTACTATGTATACATTGAGAGAAGTGAGTGTGGGCAGTATCTTGTTCGGAAATCTTTTTTAATTCCAGATCTGCGTCATTATTTCTATAATCCGTGCAGTTACCCATGTGGTCGAATTTAAAAACTGAATGACGGTGTCATTCATTAATCTGGAAGACTACGCGGTCTACTGGAACTGCTTGCTTTAAACGCAAACTGATTACACCTTTGTCTACTTTTGTCAGGTAAGGTCGGGCTGCGTCATTTCTGCAAACTTCGCCACAAGAAACAAAGTGCTCCTCTGTTGGAAAACTGATTCCTTTGGGCTAGAAGACACTACTGGATAGAGATTTAACTATACTGAAGCTCACCAAAATGTTAATCTTTCACTAAAACCGGTAGAAATGATAGGGGAACAATAAAGCTACACAGAAGTCAGATTGAATTTGTCGACTTATCCAAGATTTTCCGAAGACGTTTGATATGCTACTTTACAATAACAATCGCAGAACTACCTAATAAGGAGCAAGCACGAAATCTGCGCAAAGTAACCCTATACTCGCAAATGATGGTGCACATTATAATTGCTATTATTGTGCAATCCAACAGGTTAACAAAGAATCGTTATTATCCATCCCATTTGACCGATTTGTAAAACTATTTAAATGAAATTATTACGATCATATGACAAATCAAAAGATGCAGGTTTAACCAGTAGTCCGATTGGTGATATTGATTTGGTTAGTTAATATTATACTACTCATCAAAGATTATATCAACCTTGGTTGGATAAACGCCAATAAATAGTCCGTTAGTAATATGGAAGGAAGGAATTAAATGACTGACCAGTGCACTTAGCTATTCGTGAAGTGTCGGGCTTCTACGATGAGGTTCTCGAGATCAATATAACCAGTGATTATAGGCAGTAAGAAATGACGAAACATCAAGACAAGTGATGCTCTTGTGTTGGAATTTATTGATCAAATTGATATTACTGTTTGTGGTTTTCTTCTTGCATTTTTCTGCTGGTGATTTTTTCCATTCTGAGTTATTTTAATGCAGGAGAGCAGCAATGACAACCATCTCAATCCGTGAACCATTAGTTGTTGTTTCAACCGGATCAGTTTCACTGTATTATCTCGCATTCAGGAGACCAAAGCCAATATGCCAGAATGCACCACAAGTAGGTTAGCGGCAAGTAACGTGCTAGAGGATGACATATCACCCAGTCAGTTTCAGATAAATTGCGATTTGTATTGAGTATTCCACGCAAGGTGCCTCAAAATATACCAGTAGGACCTTTTTATTCACGGTAAGCGAGTTCTTGTAATTCTTTCTACGGTTAACGATATCGTCAGATAGAGTCGGCAGCTCAGTACGCTTACACTGTTGTTATACATGGCAGTTCTGAAGCTTTAGTTAGCCAGTTCCAGTGTCACGGATCGTCTTCTCAGGCGGATAAAGCACGATAATTCGTCGTGCTACATTTGAAACAAAGTCAAAGTGTAACTGCTGCTGCCTTTTTAAGTAGAAAAATCATAACTTCCATTCCCTAGGGGTCTCTACATTTTCGGAAAGGTACTTGTAGTTAACCACTTGAAGTGAACGGCTGTAGCATGAATCCATTCCGGACGCAAACTCTACGATAATTTGTCCGATTTTTCATGCTGGAATGCCATACTTTTATTAATAATTCAACAGTTACTGTTGAAACCGACATTAAATCTTCAAAGGCAAGCAGTTTTCTAAGTGTATGCATTGTATCTAATGGAATTTCACACGCGAAAGTGTATTTGACGAAGAAAAGTTTTTGCGAAATATATATCTTCATGAAATTTATTATACGAAAACTAGATGTTCTACTAGCATCGCATGGTATTGCATAATTTACCAATTATTCTAGTGTATGAAATATTTTGTAGTGCAACTGTCTTCAACATACTGGAATGTGGATCATTTACAACAAAACTAAATTTGACCAACACTGGGTGCCCATCTCTTCCTCGTTTCTCTTGTTCTCCGATATCTGATCCTTGTCTGCCAATTTCCGTGGACGTGTGATGTCACTTACCGGCATCATTTATTAAAGGACCTCAGGAAACGCATCAGAATTCACCAACCACATACGTTCGGGCAGGGCTAAAAAGCACTTGCTTTAGACGCGCCGCTAGCCCTATTCGGCTAGAGACAAATCTGCGCTCATAGTTTATTGTCTCACCTTCTAGCAGTTCTCGGACGATTCGTCGGACAACCATCTTCTTTTATTGAACGGATAAGTATAACCTTGGAGATTCAATAACAGACTTTTAAGAATGAGCTTTCGCTTTTTTCTGGACTTTGATGCTAACAACGGCTGATATTTTAACCAAGTGGTACAGGGTAAGTTTTTCTGAAAAGACATTCCATTGCTATCCTAAGTATGAAAGCTTCATCCGAAGGATTACCGCACACAATTAGTTATCATTTGCGGTTAAATCGGAATAAATGTTTGTCTCACTCTGACAAACTAAGCGGTTCATAAAAAGTTTCCAATAACAGAGTTGAAATTCTATGATAGCCGTTGGAACATTGGGCAGGTGCATCAGAAATGCACGTTTTTCTTAGGGTTGGATTAAACCTTGCCGCCTCGAGCCTCACCTACTGCAATTTAGTCCACCAGAGTACTTTCCATTTCAGAGGGCTCATAGACTAATAGCTTGTGGCTTTGGTGGCAGCTTATATTTCAGTGTTATTATTAGGGATTTCGTTTCTACGAAATGACGTTTTGTCTGCTGATAGAAAACTGACAGACTGGTTTACCTCCTTGTTTGCGAGCATTGCCTTTTCAGTTTTGTAAAAACTAAGCGCGCATTAGATTTGTTCAGTTGTTTGGCTTTGCACGACCGCATCCGTTTAATTCTCGAATCAAAAGCACTGTCTAGCTTACAGCACGTAATATAATTCTCCTTCTGCCCCCGATTTATTGATTTTTCCCGGTCTCAATGTGATCGCGACTGTTCCATTTACCACCCGTTTTCGGAGTTTCACCGAGATGAATTCTACGGATATTTAGGAAAACAACATTACTCAGGGGCATGCATAGCGGAAAAGAGCAATATTTAACACCAAATGCATTGGGAAATATTATGATTTTATTTTTCACCTTAACCGTGCTGCTTTACACCAACACATCTAATGGTTAAGTTGGCATTCTTTTCTGGTAATTAGCAAGGTTTTATCAGTTGCAGTTGCAAAAAAGCCCAGCGGAGAATTCAACTTCCACATGTGATCCTTCTAGGAATACGTCACCATCAAATGTACAAATGTTGATTTGCGGTGTTAAACGTGAGCTACCCTGATCGAGCATAGTATGACTTTGTGGCTAAACTGTGAGGATAAATAGTACAGTGATAATAATTCCACAGCTTTTCAAATGGGGTGTGAGAAAACCTTCATCTGTTTTCTATCTCACTTTAGTTGTCAGCCTAGTAAGTAGTTAATTTTTGTAAGACTCGTTTTAAGTTCGCGGTGAGATCCAGTAATACTCATGCTACAACATACCAGTTTTTTGGTTCTCTCGGCTCTTGAATTCTGATGAAAAACACGATAGCTGGCCAAATGTTTAAAGCCATATCTATTTTCCGGTCTTTCTGCTTGTGAACTCCGGTGCCTGAAAAGTATGGTTGCACCAGTTCCAACTTCGATCAAACCACATTGAATTCTAGCTGACTGTAACTGTAAGAACTCATTGTTCGATCAAACAAAATGTGCCGTAACGCTCTGAAATTTCTCATAATAGATAATAGAGTACTGCCCTCACTTGGGTCAAAAGTATGGATGTTAGGAGCTTTTGATTTAAATCTGTTTTGGATCCAGACATGTGGTTTTATCACTATTCTCTACTCACAGGAGCCTTAAAGCCTCCTTTTTGGAAAAGGCTAACATTAGTACTTTATTTGTTATCATTGTTGTTATTGTTATCGTTATTATTAACAGTATTGCACTGACGTGACCCCTATTCAAAGTGGTTTTCAGCTGTCGAATAAAACATTCTAACCCCCAAAAGCGTTAACAGTTCATAAAAAACTTCATCCATGCATGTTAAAACACATGTAAGACAGAGAACCATAGAAGTTCTGTACAGTGGTGACTTTGAAGGAGGCATTCGAAACATGGAACTGGTTAACGGGTGTGACTGGCTCAGAGAAAGATCATAGTGTTGTGGGTGTGAACATTATGCAATGATCTTTTCCACAAATGAAATAGGCATTATTATGTGCTCACCACACAAGTCCGATACGAGGTCTCTTAAGGCTACAACAGAAACAAGGCTGACTTTTCGCAGACCTCTACGAAGAATGATGTAGTCCTTCTTTATCAGACCAGGAAAAAGTACGCGAGGGAAGTATGGAGTTATAGTAGTGCACTCTGAAGCACGAAGGAAGGATTAACAAACTACGGAGCACTGAGCTGTCGAAGTTTGCGCATCTGAAAGGTCACTCAATGCAATTTTTCAACAGTAATTTCCATATATGAAGACCAACGCAAGTCCTCTTATTAAGCTACACCTAGGTGTTCTACATGGCTCAAACTTTCAAGGGGAGTAGAGTCGATACTTTTGCTGTCTTCTATAAAGCTCGATCGCGAAGTGGAAAAACGTACTCTTGACATTTGGAATTGTTTCACAGGAAACCAGACTGTCCAGAATAGTTTTACGTATGTGCAATATTTCCAAGAAACTCATGTTAATCGGACTGGTGGGAGACAGACTGAGCCAACACAACGCCCTTGACATACTTGACTGGGCGTGCTAGGTGTGTTGCAGTTAAGTAGCTAGTGTAAGTGATGAATAACTATGGAGAGAGAGAACGGTCCCCTGAAGAACGTTGGCACTACCTGAGAGATGTCTGGAAACTTTTCTTTCAAATTTGGTACGCTGAGTTCTGCAACTGAGGTAGTCTTTCAGCCAGTTAAGTAAGTATGTGGTGTAACTAAACGATTCCAATTTTTCCAGAAGGAAATATCGTGGCACATTATCAAACGCTGATGTGTAATCAAGGGAGACACTTAACTGATTTGCACGAATCATTGAGGAGTTTTGCAATGCAATATACTTTGCATGCTACTGTATCGGTCAGGGAAAACCTGGGTCTATAAGTGAAGTGGTATTCGTCATTTGGACGTTTGACTGTGTTTCTAAGGCCCTGAACTAACTCACGTTCAACTAGCTCCAACGCCGTCGAGGAAGGTGCAAATGGGTGGAAATTCTTGGTTTCCGTTTGGTTACTCGACTCCTTTGGCATGACAACGATTGTGACAGTACGTCAACAGTCATAAATGGAGTACGATTCAAGTGAATGATTGATAACAGTAGCCGTTAACTCAGAGAGAGACTCAGCTCTGTGTTCGAGTACTTCCGAGTATAGGCCGGCCCAGGAGATTAAAAACTTTCCTGATAAAATTTTGCCCCATTTCTGAATTGCTGGCTTCATGGTAGACTGAGAGTGGGTTATTCGAGCCAAAAAATATACGTAGAATTCAGAAGGTCACCATCCATGTCATCAGAGAGAAGACTTTCCTTCAGACCACAGAGTAGTCTGGCCTTCTGCCATCTGTCTTTGTTGTTCCTGAAGTGCAGAAACTTTTCAAAGAATATAAAACTCAGGCCTTGGATTTCTTTTTGATCAAGCTTGATGGTCCGTCAACCTCAAGTGGGTTGCGTTTTTTGTAGGCTGACTCCTTCTTCTTGCTTAACCGTTTACTACACGGTAAAAGCCCCCTAAATAGATGGAAGTAAACGGTTTCTGTGGGACGAAGATGCAATATGCAATGATCGCCCTTGTTAAGAGGCACGCTAAGTCTAACGGAAAGGAGTTCTGGATAAATAGCCAGAATATAATCCAATTTTGAGTCAAAACGGGTCAGGACAAGACAAATTTCCTTAGGAATAATAGATGAGGGTGGATCTGTAGATGCATGATTAAAGTCTTCGACAATGATATGAAGAGTATCGTCCACCAGCGGGGCAATGAAAGGTAAAACTGAATCACAGAAGAAGCAAACCAGGCCTCTTGAGCTATGAGGTGCTACGTAAACAATCATGACAATAATATGGTCAAAACAGCGGAATCAGCGGCAACATGAAACTGATACAAAGTCAGTCTCATTGGATGGTTAGGAAAAAATCACACCGGAATTGCTGCACCACTTTATATATATATATATATATATATATATATATATATATATATACATATATATATATATATATATATACATATATATATATATATATATATATATATATATATATATATGTGGAAACGCCACCAACTCTTTTCCTCGTGGAATTCTGCCTGTCGTGAAGGAAGCATAAACAATTTTTCATTTCGACCACAGAATTATCCACGTCAGCATTTAGCCAGGTTTCCTGAAGGCATACCATACAGGTGTTGTGAACGGCACAAGCCAAAAGCAAGTAGGTTCGGTACGGAAGTTTGTTGAACAGCGAACGCACGTTTTTACACACAACGCTGGGAACTGCAATTTACTCCGGTGGTGTGCGACTAAGGCCTACTTGCTATTCGGCTCTTTTGCGTCTCCTCACAAAATGGCTCCTGTTGGCACTGTCGTTATTTGGCAGACTCGCTGATATGTCTTTCGATGATAATATAAATGGTTTTGAATATTTTGCAAGGATAACAAAGCGGTAAACAAGCAAAACAATTCAAAAGAAAATGGACGAGAGTTGTAGCACTGCCGTTCAAGGGGCGCGGACGTTCAAAGCTCGTACACTTAAAACCAACTTGGCAAAACTAGTTTGTTGAAGGTGATCGCATTTTTTATTCACTGCCCACTTTATTTTTGACTTGCTAATATTTAGTTGTCATGACGTATGATCTACATTTACTGATGCTTCTTTGATGGTGTGTGACGACGTGAACAGTTTCAAATTTATTCACCTCCAGACTTAGTTCAGTTGACTCACAGCGTTCCCATGTAGCAAAATATTATGTGAATCGGATGCAATTTAATAACCAGAAAAGTTATTTGTGAGATACCTTTTCGAAGCCTGTATTTAATCACGCAATACTATAATCGCTCTATCTGTTATTCAGCCAGACCACTTCCGAATGGGAGAAGGGATTATTAGCAGAAATTATTCTTAAATAATTCTCAACTCCCTGTCTCCGCAAGATATTCATTTTCCA
The DNA here is from genome assembly GCA_948099385.1 of Fasciola hepatica. Taxonomy (NCBI): domain Eukaryota; kingdom Metazoa; phylum Platyhelminthes; class Trematoda; order Plagiorchiida; family Fasciolidae; genus Fasciola; species Fasciola hepatica. Next base: position 42,395,136 of record CANUEZ040000043.1, read on the forward strand.
GGTTAAATATCTTGCAGATGCTTCGTCCCTTCCAATAGTGTTTTTTTTTCAACATGAACAGCTCAGAGAATAATATCCATATCCACACATGACTTGTGTATCTAGAAACTATTTATTTTTACCTAAATTGTTCAAGCCAATAAGACTACTTCACTTATGGTCTTCTTTCGTCTTCATCTATGACCTTGTTAATGACTATCCTGATGAGTTTAAGATTAGTAGCGAAGAATCTCGTATCTAATCTGAATATAAATGGATTTGTTCTAATCGTTGAAGGACCAGGGTTACAGGTTTGTAGCTTAAATTTATTGGTCGTCGCATTATCAGTTAGGCTTATTTCTAGGCACATGGACAAAATGCCAATGTTGAAAAGCTCTTTGAAGATCTTATTGATCTAAAGGTCTAGATCCAATGATCAAATGGTTGGTTCGGTTTCAAACCGGGTTTTAAAAACAGAAATTGGCTGAAAGTCTTATTAACACAACATCAGCTACCAAATTTCGAAGAAAACCTCCTAGACGGAGTAACTGAACGCAGACGATAATGAGCTCAAACCTGCATCGCCTACTGTGGATGAATTTTTTTCCCTTGAAGACTGGTCAGTAACTACCAGGTACTAATAATATTATTTTCTATTCACCTGCTGTTTCGGTGCCTTTAGATTAGTAAATAGTGGTACGGTGTAAACTGCACCGAAGGTGTGGATTTCTTTGGCGTTTGTGCTGTGTAAAATGGGTCGTGCCACAAACAGCTGAGCAAGCCTGTGTCCCATGACAAAATTAATATTTTTTTAGAAGTGCACGATATATATAAACGCATTTCGACAACATATTCGTAGGGAAAATGTTTCGTAATACTATTTTCACTACTTGTTTTTATGCTTAGTGAAGGCTTACGTTTCAGCCGAAAATGTGCTCATCAAAGGAATACAAATATTGTTTTGGTGAAAAGTCTGGGAAAAATGCGTCCCGCTTTGGGATCCCTCCTATTTTTCCCGCAATATATGGATGGAAACACTCCCCTATATCTACATCATGAAACAAAGTACCGAAAATTAAACCAAAAAGAAATGAAGACAAAGAGGTTTACAAATGAACTCAACCTTTTCTTTGATTACTTTTTGTGGCATAAGAAATGCCACACCGGTAGATTTGATATAAAACACCAACTGAGGTGAGTAAATACACACAACTAGCGGTTAGTATCTGTTCCCTTGCCTTCTTTTATAGCCACGGGACAAGCACCAACCATGGTCTTAACTCTAAGACAGAGGGCTGTAACCTGTTTTCATAGAGCAGAAAAAGGCAATGAATTGGCAGTAGAAGAAGATGGAGAATAATCCATCTGAAGATTTCTAGGTCAAGTTTGCAAAATAGGAGTCTCCGTTTATACGGGACCGGATGTGGAGCAACCAATAAAAGCACTATTCAACACCATCCTCAAGAAATCTGACGAAGTACTCGCTTCTTAGTGATTTATTTCTGTCTTCTGATGTGTAACAGTACAGAAATATTACCACCGAAGAGGAATTCACTTGGTCCGTATGAGAAAATTTAAAGTTAAATCCCTCTTTGTAAATCATGATGGATCTTTAAAACGTCTTACATTTCCACGCTGTTATTGCATTTTTGTACTAAATGGTACATGTGGCGTGTCCCAAGACTTTACAAAATATCCTCATAAAGATGTTTCTGTGGAAAGACATTAGCAGAATACCCTATATTATTTTTAATTTCCAAACTTTTTTCACACACTGATACTAGTATTGTTACTGATGGTAGTACTTATACTACTACCGCAATCTCTGCTGCCGTCTGCTCTTTTGCTAATTATACTATTTATATAAACAACCTTACTACCCGTCAGAATAAGATAATTACCACGGATACCATAACTAAAACTACTACTAACTTAAAATTTTTTACTGAAAATATGGCTTGCTAATCACTTTCCGATTTTACAAAATTTTCCTACATTTGAATAGATTCTTAGGTAACTCAGAATCCGTGGCTCCTTGTGGAAACTAGCAACCGACTTGAGGTAACTTGGTCACAAATGACTTTCTGCTGCACAACAAGGTACCCGACATATTCAGAGACAGTAAGAACACGTGTGTTTAGTTCATGGTGCATTTTGATGATTTTTTCTCGTAGTTATTTAACCTTCCAATTCTCAAACGAGAATTCTAACAACCATGAATTACCCAAATTGGTCATTCAAAAAAACGAATATTGAATTGAATGCATCCAATCCTTTCGTAGAGGAAAGAACGTGGTTAGTAATATTCAAACTCGATAACCGATTCGGTTAAAAAAATTAAGCCCATTTTTAAAGTGAGTATTTGGTTAGACTTGGCTTTGCGCTGTACACTTTGTAGCTGAAGCTTACCGAGATAGTGTAAGGGTGATATTAAAATTCTGCTTTATTTTGCTATTTAGAGGAAGATAACAGATTTTCGTAGATTCACGAATGTCGGGCAAAAGAGAATGTAAAGAAAAATACAAAATCCATTTTGAGCACAATCAATATCGCAAACTTCTTCTTGATCCGGCTCGTTGGTGTTAAATCTGTAAAAACACGGTATGAAAGTTCGTTAACAAATAACCGGTTCGGTTATAATTGCGTAAGTTAATTCACTTTTTAATCTCCGTAAAATGGGCTTTGGAAATGTTTCTAGGAATACGAGTTCACACATGAATTATTTCGGGGAAAGATTTTCGAATTCCTACAGGCAGGCAATATGAATTACTCGCTACGCAAGTAAAATACAGCGAGGAGAAATATTGTTCACTTACTTACTACTGAAGTTGCTTGAGTAAATTCACAATAGGAGAAAGTAGGTTCCTCCATTCTGAAAATAAAGTCATTTTGTTTACAGAAGATGGAGCGCAAACCCAGAAGATGAACAATACAGTTACTAAGTGCTTTTCCTTTTCTCAACGTCTGAAGGAACATCCACACTGGGTGAACTGCTTGAGCATAAATTGTTCACATTTTACTACTATTCGGAATATCTCCCCTCCTCTCTCACGGATATCTTTTTCAGTTGTACTTACATATTATCACAAAATCTCCTGATTATCGCCCAACTACATGCTGGTGATCGCTGGTTTTTTTCTAGATTTCTTTGGCTCTTTTATTCCTCAAAAGAATCGCACAGAGACAGTTTACGATTAGCTATTTGTTGAACTACGCGCAGTTAGGAGTTTGAAAAATCGAAATGACTGGTTCGGAAAACGGTGCACGCAGTGAAGAAATTAACGATTCCGCGAACTTAGCGTTCATGTGCTTACTCGATTGACACCTGTGATCGTTAGTTACCCAGTCCTTGCCGGAGAAAAAATAAAACCCAGACTAGCTGAGAGCTTTTGGTAATTCTTGTTCACAGTCTGTTACGGATTTGTCTGGTTTTGTCGTTCACAGTAGGTCGAAATTACCTGCCCACGTTGACAGTGTACAGAAAAACCTAAAGTAGTTAACTGTCGTTTATTAACCACGTTTAAACTGTTATTCTGTATTATCAGTAGAAAAAATGGGTCGCGCAAGTTTAATGAAAACCCATAGACGGAAAAATAGTGCTAGAAAATCTGGAGGAATACAAATGTGTGCTCCTTTTGAAAATTAATTAGTCATACTAAAGGCACTCTTCTTCTTCCCACCAATAAGAATTTTTCTTTTGCAAAAATCGGCATAAACAATGACATTTGGAGAAACGGTGAACTTCCTGCATGAAAATACATCGAGACAAAGCATACCACACTAAACAATCAGATTACTTGTATTGGTCAGTTTTACAATAGCTGTCTGATAACTCACTATATTCAAGAAGAGACATTTTGTCTTCCATTTGTATGACTTCGTTTCTTAGAAAGCCTGTATCAAGAAATAAAGCAACATTACAGTTCAGATTGTTGTGAAAAAACGTACTCTATATTCAAGGAACCAGTGAAAAAGATAAACCAAGTATTATTAAAATATCAAACTAGTAAGAATCAAAACGTCAACATTGTAATCAGCAACACACGATAATTTTTTCAGACAGACAGTTTACTATCAGGCCAGAAATGCATATCATTCATTCGAACAGTTTTCTCATACAGTTACCAAATAAGAACACCGACTCTCAGTTGACAAGTTTTCTAACTTAGAACTTGATTATTGAGTGGATGACAAATTGTGCGCATGCAAAACCAATGACCAATGGGCACCATTGAGTGCGTAACTTTAAGGGTAAGGTACGTTGGCCCGAAGTGTCTGGAGGTTCACAAGCAGGACTCAAACTCCTGTACACAGGGCTGGGAAGCTGTAGGTATTTTTGAACAAGCTTGATGAAGCAGTAGTATAGTTACGAAGTGGGTTTGCTAGGTTTGACAAATATCGAAATGATCCAAATATTAAAAGCCGCTGACCCAGATCAGATTTGAACCTAAGCATGGTGACCACCCACGTCTTGGTAACAGCTGAGATACCACGTCACGTGTTTGTCAGAAGTTTTAAATGATCAGTGCCGCTTTCACTTTATGTGATGATGTGTCGGTTTATAAACAGCTACATTTTTCTGAAAATAGGCTGCAGTCATTCATTTTAATTCAGTCATGTGGCATCGATCCACTCGCTATCTTAGCAGTAGAATCTTACTTTGTGAGAAAGTTTCCTTTTGTTGTGTGATTATCAGTAATTAGACTGAATAAAAATGAACTTATCATTGACACTTGTTCAGTTATAAAATCTTGAAGTGCTCACTTTTATCTTTCTTATTTAAAGAGTTTCTCAGGCTGAACAAAGCTGTCAGTTGAATTTCAAAATGGAATGAAGTATTCTATTTTAATTTCGCTACCGTGCGGCATAGAAACACAAAATAATACATAAAGTCTGGACCTTGAGAAAACTATCAATTGGGGAAAATGGGAAAATTATCAAATGGTCCTTCGTGTCCCTTGTTTATGAGTGAGAACTGCTGAAGAGGGGGATAAGTCAACACCAGTGCTAAGACAATTCTGCAAAGAAAACCCTGGGATTTTGGGTGACTACTACATGAAGCTACTGATTATCTCAATAATTCAGCTACTTTTACTTCGAAGAACATCAACAAGTGGTGTTAAAAGGAATGAAAGAAATTGGATTTAACCCTAATTTACTTTCAATAAAAGTACACAGTAGTTACCTGAACTGGGATATTGAAGTTAGGTTCAGCTTTGTGTACCTATCGACTTCCATCTGGGACACCGTACTTAGGCCCGTTATGAGAAGACTTCCATAAAAGCTAGTCATTATTAGATAACGAGTTATTGATATCCAAAGCAAGTGACAATGGACCGATATACTAACATCGTGTTGAAAAGATATGATCCACTGAGAAGTGCCCCAAATAGTCAAGTATTTAACACGGGAAAATCGAAGTTAAACATCTCCGGTCCTGGTTCTGGACGAGAATCCACGGGAATGTACTGCAATTAATGATTATAGACATTTAGTTTAAAGCATTTACACAATGATTCTTTGGTTTTACGTGGTAGGTTCGACTCAGATATTGTCCAGTAAGTCAATCCATAAGCGAAGTGTTTGTCTTACTTGAAAAATAATTTTCACCGTTTTCTGAAGTTGAATAACATTGTTCAAATAGTTTGTCGCGAAGGTCTTCTTTGACCACAGAAGCAAATGGTATGTAATCCAAAGCACGGTGAGATGAAGGAGTACTTTAGCTGATGGATATAATACCCCGAGTAAATAACAGGAGCCTGACTTACTGGCCAAAAATTCCGCATTGATTTTCTTTGCTTCATACAACTCTCCTAATAAGTCATTAGTGACTGCAACAATTTTTGGGGGAAAAATGGAGTGTAAACATGTTGAATATCAGTGAAGTTTATCATTCCAAAAAATTAGCAGTGTTGGCGAAAAGATGCATAACTTTTTCCGTTTCAGCTGTGAGAGTTTGTTGAAGTGGGACTTTGTGCACATAGTCCGAGTGATGGACTACAGCATTGTTGAATAACAGAAGCAGCAGCACATTCCTAGGTGGCTATCACTTCTAACTCGCAGGATTGCGTGAATTTTTGCATTCTACGTTTCGCAGTTTAGCCGGTCCGATCCAATCAATATTGAAGTAGACCAAACTGACCATAAAGCCGTACTTGTTTTGTGGAACTGAATTGAAAATGTGGAATTAGAATTACTGCTCTAGGTGTTTCGATCCAAGAAAAATACATCACTTTTGCTGAAGCCCCAATATCGAAATACAATGCCAAAGTACGGTTGCAGATGGAACATACAAAACTTTTTCCTCATAAAATAAAAAATTAGCAGACTGATAATAACAGTAATCGATCATACCGAGAATGAGTTCTAGAGATTTAGCAGGTTTCTTACTCTCGGACAACATCTCACCCTTTATATGTCCTTCTCTACCTTGCAAGGTAACTCAGCAACCCATCACTGGTGCCCGATGGACTCAAAACCGCTCTTCCTCGGATTGTTTCGATATCATTTTTGTTAGCGCTGCTTGAACCAGTGACTTATTTTATTCTTTTTAAATACTTCAATGTACGAAACGTGTATCCAACAAATTTAGTGCCGATGAACAGATTGCTGAAAATGTAGCCTTTTAGGTGAATAAAGCGACAATTTAACTTGACTCTGACCTAGCTTGATTTTGGCAAGTTTAGATTGATCTGGATGAGAACGGCACTGTAAACTTTCTTAAAAATAACAAGAAAACGTCCAAAGTAATTTACCACTTCCCACGACACCCCCTAGTCCAATAGCTGGCCTTCTTTAACTACCACTCTATGGCTCCTTTTTGAACTACTGGAGCAATCCGCGAAATGGGACAACAAAAGCAAGCGATGATTTGGTTTCTCTATTGGACTCTAAAGTTTTCGGCTGAGCACGGTCAGTAGTAGTTAGTGTTTACTTTGGTCAGCTGTTGTTCTTCTTATTTCTGTCGACTTGCACAGTGTTCAGAACCGAGAACTTTCACAGTTTTCACTGCAATCTATTCTATGAGTTTTCGTTTGTCTACTTTCTGTTTGAATACTTTGTTGGAGAAAAATTCTGAGCTCATTTGATAAATGTGATTCTTAGAACATCATTCTATGACTTGCTTATGTTAGATGTTAGTCGAAATTTTAAAATGTGCGTAGCTGCATGACCAATTGTGATTCAGCATTGATTTAGGATTCTTGTTTCTTTCTAATTTCAAAATGTGTCCCAATGAGGGTGACATTATCAGTACGAATGAGTTTAAATGTAATTTCTTTAACGAAGCGGGTATTACTCATATGGCTGAATCTAATAAGGTAGTTTCTTCCCATTTAACAGAGGGATATACCTGGTGAACTTACAGTCAACAAGCTGGACAAAGTTTCTCCATGGTGTTCTGTTTTGAAGGAAGTCTGGAATTCGAAATGAAGTTAAGCTGATGGATCTTCAGGATGGTTCGAACTATCGTGTTTGAATATTCAACTGATGAATCTCTGGTGGGCCAATGACTGAGTTATCCGGTTTACTCATGATTTGCTATAGGTGAATGATCATAGATGAAATTAATTTATTCAAGCTTACCAGATACTGCGAAGCCGTTTTTGATTGCAGACTGGACGATTCTCAGTAGTTCTGTTCAGTGATACCAATAATTGAAAAATGGTCAGGTTTGAAGTTTTACCTCAGTGATTTTCTTGTTTAAAACATGTTGCTCATTATTATCTTATATATTGAAAGACATGCTCTGCTTCAGAACTATACCAGATATTTCCCGAATGAGTCATACATACGTATATACATACGTATTTTGTAGTTCTGATTATTGTACCTTAAATTATAAATTCCGGTTGATTCTTATCTATTGGTAAAGGACAACAGCATATAAAGCCCGAAAAAAAGAAACTGATCATACAGAAAAAAGCAACAGATCTATTCAGTTCTTAAGTATACCAGTTGTTCGGCTCTACTGCTTCGTAATTTCAACCTCTGCAAAGAGAAATATAACTCACCCAGCATGTGTGGTATGGTAGACCTAGAGGGATCTCCTATTTTACAAATGCAAAGAATTTAATTGGCTTGAAAGTTTTTACGCAATTCATCATGATTCATCATTTAGAAGTAAAACTCAGTGTTCATCGAACACATCAGAATGGTCAGTCAGGGTTACCACTGATTACGAATCAGTAAGACGAGTAGAATGACGGATCTCAGATCACGCTGTCAGCTGTGATATCAAACATATGTGAAGCATGATTTATCCATTGATGGGGATACATGAATCGCCATTAATAGTCACGACGTAATTATTTTATTGCGATAACTGAATGCAGTTTTTCTATCGTCAGAATCGCAATTCGCCGAAAGTGGTATGTTTCACTCAATGCTTTCCAATTCAGGATATATGTGCCTTGCTGCTCTGATGAGTTCTTCTCTTTACCATTGAAAAGATGTACCAATCAGTCCACCTCTATGTGCTTGGCATTAAGTCTCAGTTAAATTTGGATAGATCATCAAAGGGGAATAATACAGAGCTATATTTTAAAAGATGGTCAAAGGAAATTGGGGGTAGTTAGTTAGTTACTTCAGCTTAAGGATTTTTGAATTAAAAACGGATGAGATTCAGTAAATTCGTACTGAGGCTACACTAAACACAGTCAGATCATTTGATCTTGAAAGACGTAACTTTTCATCGTTTTGGTCAGACAGGAACAAGCGCACCAAAGTGATTTCATGAGCTACATACTGGGAGGAAAGATGAGAGCATTAGGATCATGTACCCGTCGGTCACCTGATCCATTGGTGGAAGCCTTCTCATGGCCTTATAAGATTTGCACCATCCGAAGTCAGTTAAATGGGGTTCACTGGAACCAAACTCATTCTGAGTTCTCTGAGGCCATAGGAAACGGCTGAAAAGAGTCATCGTGAGTTTACACAGACCAAGGGCAATATACATACACGAGAAATACCACGGCTAGACATCACACGATAACTGTTTGTGCTAATTTCCCAATATCGCTGAAAAATTAATTATTCACCTGAAAATGTTAGGAGTGTGAAGCAAAAGAACAATGGTGTAAGCAGTACGGTATTGTATCTTGGTGGTAGAATAAAATTACTCCAGAATCACACGACAAATTTCGGGGTTGTTACCAATCATCAGGTATGCTCACCCAGTACACTCCTATTCAATCAGCTCCATACTTGACCAATCCACAAAGGATGTAACGTTGGATCAAGCTGTTTATGAAATTTCTACGCGGAACCTCTCTGTCTCACTTTTATTCTTCTATTTTCCCATCACATGTGGATCGCCATTTTGTCCTTCTCTTTCGACGTTGAATTTACTGTTCGCCAGACTTATCCGCTTATCACCGGTCTACTTCTGCACTCTTAGGCTCGCATGGTTTTCCACGACCTTTAATTTTTCATCCGCATAACCAGGCTGCCTGAGCTATTTGTTGACGTCATCCCCATGTGTCAGTCGTGGTCTCCGTGTGCGTTCACATCTTGCTTGGGTGCACTTTTGGGTTGCACACAAAACCTCTTTTGAATCAAATGGGGTGTGCATGGACAGGGAGTCCATTTTTAGAACCACACGGTGATTCTTTTATACTTGGGACCATGTGTCCTCGTTCTCAAGTTTAGCCGTGGTAACCGACGAATTAAGTTTGGAAGAATGACCGTGTGATTCTAAAAATCGACTCCCCGTCCATGCACGCTCCATTCGATTCAAATGAGATTAGAGCTGTAAACCAACTGTGGAGTGGTGAAGTATAAGGATGATTAGACGTAAAAGAGTACCGGGTACGCATACCTGATGAGCGGCAATAACCGCGAAACCGGTCGTGTGCTTCCGGGGAAATTTTGTCCTGCCATCCAGATACAATCCCAAACTACTCATATCGAAAATACACAAAATCCCCTGTCGAATTCCCTCCGTATTGTGCGAGTAACCTTTGGCCTTCACGCAAATAACCCGCCACGTCCGCACACTTGTCTAGGTCAGAAGAGCATGCAATCTGCCCCGTGTCATTGTCTGAACTTGCTGCCCCTATCTGCCGTAGCAGTGTCCCAGGTTCCTCCTCTGGTTGGATGTTTTCTATCCTATAAATACTGCTTATCACTTCCTACCGATTACTCGGCCCCGAAATACTCGGCATACGTTCGTTTGTGCCCATCTGGACGATAAATACCCATTCACCGTGACTTGTAATTGGATTGCTCCAAAACCTTAGGTATGTTATTTCCGTTTACAATGACTGTTTCTGAAGTATATGTAAATTACCGACTCACATTACATGATCATCGATTTCGGGTTAGATTTTTGCGAGTCACTCAACCACTGGACAGCGGTTCAGTTACGATGGGTTTATCACTTTAATTTCACTTGAATCTTATGGAAAGTGAGTGGACGAAGAGTCTGTTTCTAGAACCACGCTGTGATCCTTTTGAAATTATGGCTTTAGGCATGCCCCAGTGGCCAGGCAATGCACTCGCTCTTCAGTCCTGGCTACGTAGAATAGACCCCTGAATAAAGGACACTCACGGGGAAGATCCGCTTGCTCTTAAGTGCGAGCTGCCCCTACGGTAGGGTTTCTTCGAACTCATTTGGAAATAACCGTGAATAACGCAGGCAACTTTCATAAATCCACCTGTTGCACAGGTGTATTTTGCAGTTTGTGAACTTTGGAAGGGTTGATGCACGCTGTATTTGAGTAGTGTACGGCAACAAGTTTGAGCCAGCGTACTTTGCATACGAAGTTATACCATATGCAAACGGGATTGACCGGTTGTGTTAGAGGGACTGCCTCAACTTGTTCCTGTTGGTTATCGCTTCCGTCAGCACTGTTGTCCTCCTGTGCTCGGGCCATTGCTGGCTGCTTACAGTAAGCTTTCGAATCATCATAAGATATCATTGGTTAGCAGCAATTAACCTCGTTTTATTCTCAGTGATATGTTGTCATTGAAGGTTGATATCATCTTGCATTTCAGAAATGTTTCCAGGGCTATTGAGATGAACTCTGATATGATCACCCCAAATGACTGTAACCCTCTCGTCTGTAGTGAGAACAGATATATTTCTCTGTTCCACAACCTTCTGTGCGAGCTCTGCTAGGCCGATAAAACTGGGGAAGGCATTGCTTCCCGGTTGACTGTTAGCCTGCCCTCATGTGAGTAGTTGGTACTTTTAGGCTCCCTACACCAATGGACTGTATTCCGCTGGAAATGGCCAGACTAAACCCAATGGTGCATACGCGTTGTTCGTCTAATGAACGCTCATATAACTACAGACTGTTCTGGACTACGAACAGTGTGAGTATCGTGGGTGCATGCGACTAAGGTCGGTCAATCGACCAACTCGCCTTTTAAAATACGAACAAACAGATACGGGGCAAACAAATAGTCCGTTTACTTGCGACCACCTTCAATGCATTTTTCGGCTCAATGTGACTAACGTTCGTCACTGTGCTAAACAATGTGGTCACAACTCGGTGCGTTGTCCCTCGTAGAGTGGTCTTTTGGTCCCAAGGGAAATTATGAACTGTACCTTGTTCGGATAAGTGGATCTCCTTAATTCCTATGGAGCTGCTAACGGGAGTCGAAAAATATCCCTATATGCGCAGTCTTCCTTAGTCAGGATTCCCCTATTGAGAAATTTTACCGTGCATCAGGTTGATGAATCAATCACGAAAAGTCCTAGTGATTAGGTTTGCTCCGTTCTTATCCAAGCTGTCATCCGGAATTAGAGAGAATTGGTTAATTCCAAAACAAAACTGGAAGCCACAAGGAAAGCGTTTTGCTTAACCCCAGTTTTTGATTCAGAATCAATTATTTTCAACACTCGTGTTCGAGTATTTGCTGGAGTTTAATTTTATCCACCGCAGTGATCGGTTGATTTATGATTTATGATTTAGTATGATTTATTTATGCACAAAATCACCCTGGGAAATGGGTTTGCAGTCATTTGTTTCCCTTTGAGTTATAAGATAGTCCAACTCGTGGATGGATAGCCAATTTCAGCGATAACATGCTTAAAACTGAGTGAGCTGAACATTCTTTCCACTGTCAGAATTTGGTAAGTGATAAGTCTCGTTCATACACTGTCAAGACTTTTAGGCAATCATGACCATTTTCGTCGGGTAGATCTTTCAAGAATAAAGAAACGTCAAACGGAACCACTCTTAAGAGCCAGGATTTGACTATGGCAACAATAACTAAATAAACAACTTCGGAGAGCGAACAATTGTTTTCAATGATTCCTAATCTTGCTCTTACACATCATATAGGTGACACTTATGCATTTGATTGGCCGTTGGCTGGGTTGAAGGACATTTTTACAGTAGGTGTGTGGTGTGGGGGGGGGGGAGATGGTGTGGTGTTTGTCAGTTAGTGTGTGGTGATGCTGAATCGACCACTGTTAGTGGGTTTTCAGCGGTCGTTTCTCGTTTCGGATGCTCCGTCTTTGGCCAAGGCAACTGAAGTGCATGAACTAGTCGCTTTAGCGCACAGATCCGAGGGATTGAAGGAACTGCTACTACATTGCACTCTCAATGTTCAATCCTTCTACTGGAAAGCTTATTTGGGTGTTGGATGTTCGAATGCATTCACGCAGAAAGCCCACGGTTTCTAGTACTGGCACACTTGTAAATAACGACACCACATCAAGCGACATCATGGTTTTCTTTTGTAAGTTTACATTCTGTATGATGGACACAAACTGAAAACTATCTCGCAGGATACTCTGGAAGAGGAACTAAAACTCATAAAACAAGTACTGCAGGAGAACGGGTATCCAGAGAAGTTTATCTTGAAGAATACTGAACCAACTACACCCGCAGAACGATTTTCTTGCGTCCCAAAGAAAGAACTTTTCGTGAAAATGCCATTCAAAGGAGATACGCATAAAGAACGATTAACAAGATCACATGGAGCAATTGTGAACTCAACATTCCCAGCTGCAAAACTGAATTGTGTGTTTTCCACTTCGCCGATGATCCGAATGCAAGTGAAAGACCGGTTACCTGAGCTGACCTCATCCATGATTATCTATTCGTTCAAGTGCGCATGTGGCGCATCTTACATAGGTCGCACGGCCAGGCGCCTATCTCAACGCATCAAGGAGCATCACCCGAAGTGGCTGAGTCACGGGAAGACGGGCATAATCAACAGTTCTATTCTTAGTCATCTAATCAATAGTGGTCATAGGATCGACCCGAATGACTCATTCAGTGTTGTGTACCGCGCTCCCCCCAACCGATGAAAGGCAGCCCGACTGCGGACCCTGGCCACGGCTGAAGCGATCTCCATACGTCTACTAAGCCCGGATCTGTGCGCTAAAGCGACTAGTTCATGCACTTCAGTTGCCTTGGCCAAAGACGGAGCATCCGAAACGAGAAACGACCGCTGAAAACCCACTAACAGTGGTCGATTCAGCATCACCACACACTAACTGACAAACACCACACCATCTCCCCCCCCCCCCCCACACCACACACCTACTGTAAAAATGTCCTTCAACCCAGCCAACGGCAAGATTAGGAATCATTGAAAACAATTGTTCGCTCTCCAAGGTTTTTTAATGTGACCATGGGACTGCTCAAGCAATAACTAAATACATTTATATTCCAGATAGCTATTGTGAAGTATTCTCTACACAAGTAGCGTGGCTTTCTGTGGAAAACGTGGATAACTTTCTTTACTCAGGATTACAGAGATAACTATTCAAGCTTGTTTTTCTCGAGAATAAATAGACCTACTTTTAGGGAAGCATATTTTAGCACGGATAAAATGTTATGCAGTACAGAACGATGAAATTCCGACTTTTCAGCTGTTTTTCACAAAATTGGAGCCTCACTAGTTAGCTTTTTTCTTTAAAATGAATTAATCAAGTAGATGAACCGTGGTTTCTGTTCTGAATGTACCTAATCATATTAACCCGTCAGCCGACGACTATTGAATCCTTCTCAAGCACACAGACACATCTGACGGTACACACAGACACACACACAGTGTTGATATTGGTCATGCCTCAGGCCGGACAGTATTGTCTAATCGATCTCGCTCTGCATACAGTGACCTTGCATGGCATGAACCGAATTCACGTGTGGTTTACTCTTGTGCTCGCAAGTTACTCTACTCGCATACTTGCTTGCCTACTAGCTTACTCAAAATTGCAAATTGTATGGTGCTTCCTTGATTTTATTATCAGTGTTCATTGGATGTCAGAGTGTATATGTTGCTTCCATAACAGTGTAACATACTATTTCTGGAACACGTCGTCAGTCGGTAAATAGTATCAACTGCGGGAGACAAATTTTCTAGGCCTTTAGGCTACGGCAATGAAAACAAAAAGAAGAAAACAAGAATGAAGGCATGGTCAAAGTTAATAGATGTAAACTGAAAATAGTGGCCAATTTTACCCTATTCACTCCAAAGGATACCAGTTTACAGCTATAATAACGCAGGATGACGTCAGTTTAGTCGATGTCATTTTACGGCAGGCACTCATAATTGTTAGAAACAGTTACTGGATAGAACTCGACAGGGTTTGATGACCATTGTCGTTTGTTCCATAGTGTCCTTCTGCCTCATCCAAACAAAGAAGATGGGTGTTGGAACTGTCAGCATTAGAAAGCTTCAAAGGAACTGATATCTGTCACCGTAGAATTAATCTTTTTCCAGAGAGAGCTGTAGTTGACATGGCATAAACATCAAAGAAAAACAGTCGTCGACACATCTGTGTACTGTAGTTGATACACACAGCCCCATAAAATCGAACCACACTGAAGAATTTACTCAACGGAGTTCAGTTCAAAAGTATACGATCATTCCGTAAGCTCAAAGCACTCACTACACGCACACACACAGAGTTGAAGTTGGTCGTGCCTCAAGGCGGGCAATGTTCCCTAATCGATCCCGCTGCTCATCAGCTGAATTTACTTGGTCTGAGCCAAATTTGAGCCTGGCTTACTCTACATTGGATTTTGCCCACTTTAATGCTCATCCAGCCGCTGTGGTAGGATTTTGTGTTTGAGTGCTTACAATATAAAAGGAGTATAGATATTACATGTTCCATTAATAATTACTGACTGAACAGCAATTATGGTAATACACAGTATAGTTGCCATCTCTCATCTTCCCCTCAACTATTAGCAGTTTGAAGTATACACATGTGTAAAATCCTAATTGAAGCCAAATCAGCTAGTCCGCTGATCGTCCGACTTGATTATTCCAAATTATTTCTCTGGGTTAGTTAGAGCAAACTAAAATATTCGTGCTTCTACTTACGGGGGCATTCACAATTTGAAGTATCAGAATACATTTATGTTCAGAGTTTGTTGTTTTACTGTCTGCTGTCAATAGCCCCAAATACTATCACGTATCTGTTAGCATCCAGATCTACATTCGAAAAGTAGCCGACGAGGACCTCAATAAGCCATTCATGATATTTGGCGAACCCAATGCCAACGGGATTTTGTAATTTGGTTTTTTGATTCCGATTAGCTCACTTTGTTATGTTATGACAAAGAGATGAATACGCACTACTATGATTTCTCAAAAAGTAGAGCAGAACAACTAAGCCGCAGGAATGAGTAGATTCTCAGACAAACCTTCCGTGTTCATTTTCTTTTCCGTGAATGCCCACATGTTCACTTCTGCGTTCATTTGAGAAAGCCCTTTATATAGAAATACATTATTGCAACATCGATTTTTAAAGTAAAAAGCGCTCACCCCCTGAAATCGAAGAGCTTGCAAAATACATCGTCCTCCACAACTGCCTAAACACTATTAACAGAGAGGCGAAAGGTAAAACACGTTTGTTTTTAAACTGCAGATCGCAATTTGTATTGAGTAGAACAACAAATTGTCAGTTGAGCACACGCTGTGGTTTTTGCTACTAAAGAGCACGGTGCATACGAAAAAGAAACCACTGGTCGACATACTAATTAGGAAAGCACTAGTTGCCCTTTTTGACAACTATAAGTAATTCACGTGTGGTAAATAAATTTAAAGTTTTATCAGGCCTTTGGTCTGTGTGCGGTTATTCGGATACAACTTTCAGAATCTGTATTAGTTCCTCAGTGAATAGCATGTTACTCATTGATATTTGATGGGAGAATGAACAGGGATACGGAAATCGTCATCTTCCTGTGGAACCTGGTGATTTTATTAATATGCCCATGGGATAAATTAATTTGATGCCTAAAACTAGTCCATGTTACCTGATATCGTTTATGTAGATCACGAAATTAAAACCCTGACACAGAAAAAGTGGTTGTGATATAACTGAACTTACGTCTTTCCATGCAATGCACATCAGGGTGGTTATGCTCATCTGAAGCATTGTGAAAACAAATCGTTTGTTTGCCATAGAGAATGATAACTAGCTATGTTTACATTGATCTCATTTTAGCTTCCTTGTGAGATTGCTATAGGCCTTATAAACAAGTTTAAATTAATTTTTTTTCATTGCTGATTTCGAATGGCCGAATTACACTAAGAAATCGCAAAAGTCAGGCAAGTTATAAATTAAGTAATTACTAAGTAATTTTTTTTTGATAGTATAAATTCCAGTTCAGGAAAAAAACAATCGGCTAAAAGATGCTGGGTTGTAGTTGACGAACTCCGCTACCTACGTGCACATATAAACCCAAATATGCTGGTAACCTACTGATCACTGCTATTTTAAGGCGTGCAAAAGTTGCTCGTAATTTGAACACATTTGTCGTGTAAAGCGAACCTGTCTTGTTATACGAAAGTGGCAACTAGCAACAGCTTGCTCCCATATTTTCTGGATCCCTTGGTCTCGTTTATGTTGCGATTGACAAGATCTGCTGACGTGTGTGTGTTAAACATAACTTGTTACGTGTTTTGTGACATATTGTCGTAAGACTTGTGTGTGAAATCGACAGACCAGTTATGCCACGGAATGATGGTGGTGCATAATCAGTAAGATGAAATGAGACACTTTAGGGTATATTGCTACACCATGGACTAGTGGGATGAATATCTTATTAGGCCAATAAGACAAGCACTAACTGGTTGTACATATTTTCATATGCTTCCTCCTATCAGTGAGATTCTTAAAGGTCTGATCTTACAAATCGCACCAGTCTAGCTGAAATCAAAACTTGTTTCTCAACCAGCCAGCAGATGGACTGTCAGGCAAAACAGATATGTCCAAATAATACCACAAACTTTGTACAATGGGTGCCGAGTTCTAGGCAAAACTAGGGAACTTAAGCCTATGGTAAATATAATTGCATTTCTAATTTCGTTCTCATCTCCTCCACGCACTTTTGATGTCCTCTTTTTATGGAAATAATCCCCACGAACCCAGATTCACGGAGATACCAATCAATGGTTTCGATGATTTTACATAATTATGTGTAAAATCTTTCCTTTTGCTCATTTTTTTCTGGGACCGCGAATATTCAATGCAATTAATTGAATAAAAATCTCACCTGGTGTAACCCAGTCACGTCCATTGAATTTATTCACATACTGTTTCATTGTTTTCAACATCTCTGTATTTGTCGGAACAAGAACGTGAGCAGTACGATGAGATAGAGGTATGTGTTTAAAATTTGTTTAGAACATAAACTCATACGAATTTTTTCTTACATAAGTTCAGGATGTGCGTAAAAGTTGGTGGCATAAAACAGACATGACAGAGCAGATAGAATGGGGATAAAGGAGGCTTCTCAATGACCTTTGTAAAGTTACATTCTTAGGATACTTTTGTATTGTATTTTCGACGTTATGTTGGATCACTTTTATTCTGTGATTCACTGGATGACATTCGTGACCATTTTGACTGTAATTCCGGCTGCGTATAAAAAAGATAACTAGCAGGAAACAGAATCAGACGCGTTCCAACGTCTTCCGATCCACTGACCCTGTTATGTTATCATCTCCACTTCTATTTGGTATGATGGCCCATGCTTAAAATGCAATGAAGCTACTCATCTTTTATTGGGTGCTCTCATCAAGCGCAAAAACTGGTAAGACTTTACGGCTAATTCAAAAAAAAGCATAACATGATGGATTTTGTGCGAAAAATCTAATTTCCGCCGGTGAAGTGCACGATATCTCGTGCCAGGTCGGTTTGCGCACGTCTATTCAAAGTAGCTCCATGTGGTTTCAGTAACAATACTAGTTTACTACTTATTTTAACTAAGGTCTAGATATACATCCGGGACCACTGATGTGTTTGGTGTAAGCCTTTACAAAGCTGTCGGTCACTTTGCGTGCAACCAAGAGTTAATGATAATTCTGGACAGGTTAAAGTAGCTCGTCAATGCTGCAGTACTTCACTCATAAGATACGGGTCAGCAGGTCATCAGGGGTTTACTTCTAATGGATATAACTTACCAGTACGAAGTAATAGAGAAATCAACCCACCCCTAGCTGATGCAGTGTAAAACAAAATTTACAAATTTAGGAAATTCTGAGACCAACCTAGCATCAATATTTTTGCTTCAGCTGCAGTGAATGGGACGGTAAAAATGGAAATTTTGAGATATGACCAAAGCTGGTCGGCAATATTAGTGTTGAGCAAAACTGGTTACTTAGCTTCTGGCAACTGATCTTAGCTCAAAGCATGAAAATCGAATGTCTGCATTCGGTCTTGTTACCGCTGGTTAACATTCCAACGAGTTTCATTGTCGAAAAATACACATCTTTTTAACCAGTAGCCCTTTGCAAATAACCTCTGGGATTTTTTTAACTAAATTCAACGTAGTCATCAGGCGCCACTGAAACTGTGCATGAACGCGCCCGCGAGTCACATTCCATTCTTTTGTTGGAGTTACAGAGAACGTTGCATATTCTCCGGACATCTGAAGTTATTTGGAGACGGATATCACCTTCAAAATTCCGCTTCATCAGCTTCTTTGTTTCCCGCCTCCAGGGCTGTTGAGAGGATGACAAGGAACTAGTCCCATTGCTAATAAACACTTATTGGAAACGAGCCACAGGTCAAACACAACCATATAAGTGCAGTGAGTGTGATAGCGTGGGGACGATGTTTGGCTGGTATTGAACCCAAGCAAGTATCTGGTTTATTGATCAGCGCAGACATGCGCCGGATGCAGAGGAGCATGGGAAAAACAAACAAAGTGAATTAGAGTGATTATTTGTCATCGGCTTATAGTTGAAAACTAAACCGAGATGTTTTATCAGAGAGATAGACACAGGAGCAGGTGACAGACGTAATATGATTAAGCAATCGGTCTCGGTAACGTAAATGATCGGTAGAGCTGGTGACACACTTGCTGCTTTTGGTAGTTGTAGAAATGAAAAGATTTATTCTGGAAAGCAGTGATTAGGGGAGCTACCAAAATTTAACCTAATGGAATGAGATTTTTTGTTATCCAACGCATACTAAAAGATGAGAAATGCCTTTGGCTTCCTGTTTGCAAGACAGGTTGACCCAATGGGCAACATTTGTCTGCAAAACACAAAATCGGTATTAATTAGAAAAAACTAAATGGCACTTGAGCTAGTACAAATGGTTAGATGTGCATAGTGAAGATGAATTGTTGAATAAGTTTTACAAAATATTATTCGAATAATCTCAGGATAACGCAACAATTATCTGGGTTCATGACTGAAAGAAGTTTTCCATCCCATAAATGAGTATAACTGCAATGGAAAGGGTGTGATCAGCAGCCTCATTTGTCCACCGGATTACTGGGGAATAACACACAACCGGATCCTCTTATTTTGGGACGACAGCCACACAAGTTCCCGTGATAGGCGGTGGCAGCGTTCGAACACTATACCTCATAGGTGACAGACTCGTTCCACTTGAAGTCACATACACGGAACAAATCCTTATAAAAAGGTGAATTTTTCGATGATCTCCCCAACAGTATCCCAAATAAGTTCCGCAAACTTCGATCTCAAAGCAGTACTGTGGTTTTTTAACTTTTAATTTAGACGGAAATTAGTCTGCCAATGACCGCCTGTTATTGAGCTATCATGTTTTGAAGAGGATACGGTAATGTAGTCTAGGGTACTTGTAGGTTCAAGAACACAACGAAGTCCACGTTACACCTACCATTTTCGCAGCTTATTCATAACCTGAACTTATTACACGTACCATCCAGGATAACTGACTCAAGTTATTTTTCGTCTCCACCGCAATACGTGTTTTTAATTCTGGATTCTATATTTACAAGAAAATGGTATGTGATAAGCACAGATCTATCATTTTGGCTGTGCGACTTCCCTTATGGGTACCGTATTAGCCTGATGTGAGGCACAGAAAATACAGATCTGTAACTGGCATTTACTGTTCTCTTAAAAAATCATCCATTTAAGATTTCACTACTCGGAATTTATCACGATTGTTTACTGTTGCTATGATTACTCAATTGCACTTGTTTCAGGTGCTTAAAAGATTACACTTTGTTCGAGTCTAGTCACTTAGGTTAGGCCGATCTTCTTGCAACATTGCAAGTATTGCACCAAACATGTCCCTTTCAAAAGAAGTTCAAGGGAAGAATTGGAAAGGGTGACGTATTTCGCGGTGCTGACACGATGTAAACGGTCAGGTGCTAGCGCGGGGGGCTTAATGCTAGCGTGCACTTCACAATCATGCAGCCCCAGGTCATCAATGGGTTTACATTTCAGTCGAAAATCAATGTTAAGCTGAACAAACAAAAATATATTGTTTCCACAGCTTTGATCGTTGATTTGGTCGTTAATACTACACGGTGGAACACTCAGTAAAACCATCAGCTATCACCATTCATTAGCTTCTTTTTTCAACCAAAAGCACCCTGCGGTTATCCCGGTCATCTGCACAGTTGAGAACCAATAGAACGGTATTAACGTTAACATAAGTTGGCTTACTCCATACATTCTCTGACCATTGTTTTGCGTTCTCACTAGGTGATTTCACAATCCCACGAAGAACTGACATGAAAAAGAGGTGAGGCAGAAATGCAAGTAACTAACTGCTACTGCATGCACGAGTTCACAGAGACGGGTACATACAAAACCAGCACAGTTGGAAAAAAACTGAAAACAAGAGTTCAAAACGAAAACTTTTTTCCCCGATATCCATGCTCGTTAGGGTTTATTTTTGGGCCGTGTTTGCGAGAATTCATGGCATAGCAATCTGCACACGTGAATAGCTGTAATTAAACGGTTGATGAATGCTTAGTTTGAAGGTAGTCGATTTGAATTTATGATATTTTAACGATCATAGACGACTTCTGCGTTTATCTTGACATTATATCACCAGTGGAAGCAATATGTTTTCACCTCTTGTTAACTGAATACTATTTATCTGAGTGTCTTTGACCAGCTGTGCTTAATGCAAATATCGGGATGTTTCTGAACTTCTCACCCGTAAGCTCAAACCTCTGCATCCAACAATCACGGAGTCTGAGGCCGTATCGAACACTCGACAACTTAGTTCCAATGGTTTATCGATACAGCGAAACAGGCATTATATCTTGGCGAAACCAAACATCAGTATGTAGTATTCCTGGCACAGAAAACCTAAGTGTGTTTATCCACCAAGTCAGTTGTATATGGAAGCACTCGGTACGTTGTATCTCCCAGATACCAAAGACTAGAACCTTGAACTGGTCTGCCCATCCTCGTCTGAGCTCATACCTATCATTCTTCGTGAATATACACAGATTGAACTCGTTGGGTTTTCTTGATCCCCTTCGGTTAGAGTGGGTTACCTTGTATGCCATTCGACCATTAGAAGAACAGTCATGTTTATTGATCCTCTAACAAAACGCTGTATCTATGCTCTGAAAGTACATGAATTTTTTGAACAGTAGGTCAAATGGAAGGGGCATAACGTTTTTAATTGACACGTCGAGCCCTAAGAAACCTCAGGTGTTTCACCAAGTAAAAGTAGTAGAATGTCTATTTTATGAATCACTTTCATTCTCACACAACTCTCAGTCTGAAACGTTCTGTGAGCAAAATTTTCCTGCCACTAGTGACACTTTTTTTAAGGATTTTCTCTTTTATATCGTGCCTTGCCGGTTATGCATCTAATATGAATCAGTCTAAATTTCACTTCATTCATGAAACTTCACTTTGGGTTTCCTCAGCTGAATACCAACACGGTATTCACTGTGTCAGAAGCCTTGCTTGAACGGCAGGCATATAAGACTAGAAAATAAACCATTGAATAAGGCCATCGACTTTTAATCTGTGCTCTCGTTTCGCAGCGGATACCCTAAGGTACGTACAGCAAATGAGGTGACGATATGACTGTAGAGCATTCTGAACATGTGCTGCATTCTCATTAGTTTCACACGTATAAATTAAATCATTTCAATCCGAACAGCTCCACTGCAGCCCACAGTTTTGTTTCGTTTAGACAATGGAGATTTAGACTGGGGTTACAAATAGACTGCTCAAATAATGGAATGACAAACGGTACACTAGAAATTAAGTTAGCACGCGCTAAAACCACAGAAATTCAACTTTTCAAAATGTAACTTACTTTATCCATCTGGGTTGTTTGGTTCTGCTCATCAAACGGTATGTTCCTCCCCGACGCTGGGTTGTCGTCTCTAGCCGGCTGGACCACTCAGACTTTGTCCACTAATCCTGCTTTTGTGCATTCAAGCGGCAACATCTTGTTCCGCATCCCCACATCCGAATAAAATTTTTATTTTTGATCAACATGACCTAGTCCCATTGATAGTCACTCCAAACGACACAAGCTCAATTGTGTGATACGGGTGTCGTTTTCACCCTTTGTATTTTGGTTCTTATGTATCTGATGGGGATACACTTGCAAATGGCATCCACGGAATAGTGTGGAGTGATTTGCTGGATTAATTGGTAAAGTTCCACCGAATATATTGTCTCTTTAGACAGTTTTAATTTGATAACGATCTGATGAGCACGTATTGTCTACATAGCACAAATGCGACATAAATTGCTGATAAAATTACCTTGAGAAATGGAGCAAAATGTAACTTGCTTTTAACGATGACTCCTGACAAGAACACTGTGAATCATAAACCACAAAATTAGAACATTTTTGAGTAGCAAAATAGCTTCATGGATATAAAAAGTACGGAACTGACCATTTCCGATTCCTTTATTCATGATACTGCCAGCAAGAAAGCAGTGAAAATCCTTCCTAAATTTTGCACTGGTAGAGATAGCACTTAATTCGCACAGGCGTTTTCTTGGCTAGCACAACCGTTGCTTCGTACGAAGTTTCCGGCTTGACGAACCGTGCAATTGAACTCTAGTCGGTGAACACGCATGAATTTGATGTATAAAGCGCTTCACAACTACATTCTGTACACATCTTTTGAAACACACAGAAATTCAGCTTGGAAAAGCAACCATTTATTAAGCTGTAATTAACCTGTCGCAAAAAAAGAAAAATAGAGACTTTTCATTGACTTATTAATTGAGTTAGAACACGTTACTTTCGAGTTAGTGCCTGGAGTACATCATTTATGGAAGCGTTGAGCGTGAACGTCCCCAAGTGACCAAGGAAAAAATGATCGCTAGGAAGACTTCTCCATGCCGATTTGTGACATTCGAAAATCATAGTGTGCCTCATTTTTCAAAGTTTTCAAACAATAGAGTACCAGGAGCTGTGTCAGCTAATTACGCAGTAGAAAAATTGGATATTGTAAACTAACTCGGTGATAAGAGTAAAAGAATTGTCGGAAACGTTGTTATTCTGACAACGTTTGGGTTACCACAGGTAACTCTACATTGTCGATCAATTTACGAGTTGAAACCGGTCTTGAATAAGATTACTCGCATTAACCGAAGCAATGACTGATTACCAGCATTTTCAATATTGCTGTGTTATCACGTATCAATCTATCATACATAACATCACAGGAAAATCCTTCTTTCCGTTCACTCCGAACTGAATTCGGTTACCGTAAAATAACCCGCTGACAGAGGACAGCACGACAAAAGTGCCGACACTGTCTCGCTCTCAGAGCTGATTTGCTAAATCGACCAAGATTTTGAAACCACTAACACTGCTGCGGGTCATTGAAAGCTACATGGAGATGGATTCGAAATTATACAAGCAGTTACCCACTTTCAGATTTGTGAAGCCACAAACCGTTTAAAGATTTATTAATCCCCTAGCAGCGATGACTTAGTCATGATTCTTTGTTCCACAAGGGGAAGTTGTTGCACCTTTTTGATAGTGCACTCGGATGAAATTGCGAATTATTTGTGGGCGTATTTGATTACAAATGGGGCGGGATTCATTTTAACACAATTTAGAAAAGTTTCACTGCCAAATGACTACCTAAATATTACAAGATAAAAGGAGAAAATAAGACATTTATCATGAGAAACTGTTGTTAATTATTGCATTGGTTTCATTCGATCAGTTTTGATTTTGCTTTCCGGTAACTCCTAAATTTGGTGCAATTTCATTCGTGAACGAATTCTACCAAGCTGTTTAATCAAGGTGGTATTTCAAGTCAGAAAACCATCTTTTATAATAAAGGCTACATGTATGGTACGTAAAATTTGCAGAAAATGACGTATTGCGTTCTTTTCGACAACATCTTAAAACAGGCTGGAGATCAGGTAGCGTTCCGAGACCAAAAGTTCCATTCAAATTCACATTAGCCTTTGAGATATACTGTTTTTTAGTTTATCTCTTCTGATGGATCAATGAAACTTTTTCTCCATAACTACGATTAAGAAAATACGTTCGTTGTTAGTATTCATGATGCACGGCTGCTAGGTAAGCGTAATGCCGACTGTGCATTGCGTTAAAGAATATTCCAACCGACTCAGTGTAAATGATTGTCATAACGACGCCCATTTCCATATATATATGCAGGCAACTTAGCCTTTATTTATCTGTGCGGTATTCCAAGTAACATTAGCACACCAAGTAGAAAATGTCTTGGACAGGCTTTTAGCCATGTGATCAGTACACTTTCACAGGAACACTTTGATCACTTCTTGCCGATATTTTTATGGTAAAACTGGAAACCCAAGCACTGAACAGAAGAATTAGTCGGTTTGACTACTACTGGTGATACGTGAATGATATACTTTGTGTAACTGTTGCACAAATCTACCCACGCGATTTCAGTACAGCGCTTTCTAATGTTTGCTCAACCGGATGCCCTGATAGCTCGACTCAGAAGGTGTATCGGAAGATGGTCGAAATGGTCAGTACGCGAATTTTCACAGTTTCATGCCACTGGTTACAAACGTAATCTGATACGCTTTATTCTTTACAAGGCGAAACATATCTGGACAGCCGACACTATGGAAACCGAGCTATCGCACATAAGGAAAACACTGCTGGGCAACGATCATCCCAAGAGGTTTATCAAAGGGAAATGAAATGAATTAACCAAACTAGTGAGAACTCCATACGTAGAAAACAAGTCATTATTTATCCGACTCCCTTTTAAGGGGGACAGCGCAGCTGATGAAGCCAGTAGAATTTTAAGTGCCATAGTGAAGGCCAATTTCAAAGCCGTCAAGACCAGATGCCTATTCGCTGGGTCACCAACAATCTGATATGAAAATAAAGATAAGTTATCCTTGTCGGCCTCATCCATGATCATTTACCAGTTCAAGTACACCTGTGTTGTTACCTATATACGTTGAACAACAAGACAGCTATCAGAGACTATCAACCACGATAACTGTGGCATGAATGCAGTGGTGTGATATCAAGTTTAATGGTTGCATAAGTGGTACAAACCGGGCATTCGGTTGGCATTCTGTCTGCCTTTAAACTTCTCTTCTGGTTCCTACAACGCGTGTCAAGAACATTTAAGCTTAGGATACTAGCGACTGCCTAAGTAATTTCCATACGCCGCTAGAAGCCTGAGCTTTGCGCGCGGTGAAAATTAATCCAAGTCCCATGGCCAACAGTCAACTATGTTACGAATGAGCAGTGGGGTAACTCATGCTAATTATCATCCGTTAAATAATCCACTCGCCGCACATGTTTCTGGGCTGAAGTGGATCCACTCGTCCTTCCTCGTCCTTATCTCTTCACATCGACCTGGTGTGACTTTTTCCGGCTCTTATTAATTCTTTCGCATATCCATATGGCTGTAATGACTTGAGAATAGAATCACCCAAAGCAACTGTTTGCCCACAACTCGTGTTCTGATTACCATGACGGGCTTGTTTCGCCATTTGGATGTGTACAAAGGGTAAGGTTGCAGAACCCAAGACTTCGTTTTTGATTCGTACGCACATCGCTACTTCGAGTGCGGACAAGATTGGCAGTTTTTCCGTGTAGTGTAACTAAAGACTATCCTGATTGGGTCGTTGACTGAGCCATACAGAAGCACAGGGGAAAAAGCAAGAGATATCGAACTTGTAAAAAACGTTTTCGCTTATGGGTATGCAGTTCGAGGCATATATGTTGGCAGACATCAACAAATATTCCTGCAGTTTATCAGAATATAAAGAACAGACATAAAGATGAATTGGAAAAAAATGATAATCTTGTTGGCTTTTATAACATCAAAACCATTTTTGAAACAGGTAGCGATGAAGCAGACTTTCTGTGTTCACATAAATATGCAAAATTAATAATGCCATCGGGGAAATTGTCTATAAAATGTGTGGTGGAATGCAAAAAGAACTAAATTTGATTGCATTTAAAGTGGCCACTTCCATCGAAGAAGAAACACGGTAATGAGCAAATTAATAAATACTTACTTCGCCGTTTTTCTTTTTTTGCTATAAATGTGTACGAAGTAGACGTTCAAATTCATTGCACAAATGTCAATTTAAATTTTGTTTCCAACTAAAAAACCATGATAATAAAGTACGTTAAACGTAAATCGCTCATTTTCATTCTTTATGATTCTCTTTGTGATGGGGCATTTCACTTTAAAGCCATCACCGTTACATCTCTGTTGCTTCGAGTGTTTATTGAAGCACGTATCCGAAAAATTCCACAAGGGTTTTCAGAATTTGTTTGCGTGGTTCCACATCGGACATGACTGACAGCTTATGTTTCTACCCAGATATTTTAAGACGCATGAGTTGGCTAGTAACCTTCTGTTGAAGCTCCTAATCGGCAAGATGGCAGTACAATAAACTGATCTTCTATTTCGCACGGGCACCTAATTTAACCGACAATTTTGATCCGCATATTCATAAAATATTACGTAAGATTATCATTCCTGGTGTCTGTAAAAGTTTCGTCAAGTGTTCGTCAAGCCTACGCCTCTTAGTTGTAATGAAACACGAATCAAAGAACCCTAGCAGTGTACAGAAATCTCCGCAAAGCCCCTCACATCACTCATTCCGAAGTCCTAGTGGCTGAATCTTAATAAATGTGACCATTATTACTAAATTCTTTAGTTTATTTGCAGTTGTTTCCGATGAGCTGCTATAACAGGTGTAATGAATAGCACCCCTTGAAGTACACTGGTCTACCATTTTTTCCAAAAACCAGCACGGGGTTTTTCATGCAACACAAAACGGGATCTGGTTTGTGATCCGTATCCTTGACCAGAAAGTCACAACGTACAACGATTTTCGTGGTGATTCTTAGCCGTAATCACAAGGAGCATGATGAATTCCACTTAGAACTATCAGTTTATTTGTTACTTTGCTTGTACTCAAAATGAACCATGTAATCTTGCACATAACCGACAGCGTCGTGCTTCTCCAACTTATTACAGTGCTATTCTTTTGAATGTTCAGTCGCTATTATCTGTAGCAGTAATGTATGCTTCGTGGCGCAAGCGCGAACAATCCACCTCTACACCACATGACGGCATTTTACATACTAATTTCGACCAATCATTACTTTCGACTCAACAACTACCAGCTTGTTTTCCTGCATATATTTTCTGCTTATGAGAGAACAAACATGGTGCCAAAGTAACTACACCAGTGAAGAATTAGATTTTTTTTGGGAAAAATTAGAGTCAACAGTAAAATAATAACAAGCAAAGGCAGAATGTTTTCCATGTTTTCACCGTAAACGATTTGAAATTTTCTTGTCAGTTTTTCAATTGTTTATGGGAACAGGGGGTAGACAAACAGACCACACAGGTTTCGCACCATTGAATTTGGTTTTGAGTCAATGTCTCTTAGCGTCTCTAACCAGCGGTGATCCTCCTCTACTGAGCTCTAACCTAGAAGGCGTGAAGCGCCAACCGACATCAAAGGTAACTCCTCCATGCCCCCCTGCACCAAGTCATTGTCTGACTGTCGTGCCGCTTCTTCCAGCCTTGCCCAGCAGATGCAAAAAGAGCACGAAAAAGTAAACGATGGGTAGGCATACATAATACATGCCCAAACCATCGGAGTTGGGGGGGGGGGTCAGAACGATTGTCTCAGTCAGATGGTAACTACTACGACGACGAATTTTGTCATTGCTCACTCGATGTTCCCACCAGATAGAAGCAATGCTTCGGAGACATTTGTGGTCGAATACAGAAGGCCGCCGAGCATCCTCAAAATGAAGGACCCAGTTCTAGCAGCCGCAGAGGAAGGAAGCTACGAACTGTAGAACTGCGAAAGCTTCCATTGAGAGGAAACTGGATGTCATGGCTGCATTTTCTGATTGTACTTGTATGATAGACTTTTGCAAGCGACAAGCTTAGACTTCAGTCAAAATGCTCTGACAAAACTGGGGTAGAAATAAACAAGTTGTACAACAGTGGGAGCTAAATAAACATAATAGTGAAAAAAGAAGAAAGACGTCAACCAAACCTAGAAAGTAATACCGATACAGCGCTGAATGTGAGATGTCCATCGTACATTGGTGTCCAGGCTAACACCCAGATACTTGACGGAACTAACTCTGGGTGGGGATTAGAAATTCGAAGTAACAGAACCAGTAAGGATAGGCGAGCGCAAGTGACTAGAAACACCCCAGGGCATTTAGATGGATTCAGTTTTCAAATGTCGGAAAATTCCCAATGAACACATGTGGAGAACACAGTTTGGCGAACAAGCTCGTTTTCAGTGATTCATAATCATGCCATTACATCACAATATATTACGACAAGTCAAAGGGTTGAACCAATTAGATAAATGGGAAGTGACAAAATTACTAATGAAAGGGGGTGGGGGAGGGGAAGAAAACAAATGTAATCCGGGCTTGAAACAAAACCGGATGTGTATTGTTTTTCTCGTGTATTTTCAGTTTTCATCTGTTCTATGGACTGTTTTAGGGTGGATGGAGGGCCAGGGAAGCTTAAGGGCACATACAAATTGTTTTTAAGCGCATAGAGGGGGGTTGTGGAGACGGATTCTGACGGCCTCAGCTGTGGCTAGCATGCGACACTGTGCCGATCTTGATTGCCGACCCCGAACCTTATACAGCGCACGGAAGGCCTCAGCCACGTTTACTGCGTGATTAGTCTGCGCAAGGTGTGAAACGACAGCGCTAATGAGTGACTTAACTGCTCCAGTGTTCAACCATGCAGGGTGGTGTTCGCGGATGCGTTCAGACAAACGCCTGGTCGTGCGGCCGATATAAGTTGTCCCATAGGAACAAGTGAATGAATAAACAAAATGAGGCTGCAGAATCAGGCACTTTGCCTGTGGACGAAAAGCTGTCGTTCGAAGATTATGTTCAAACGGTTGTGAATAATCAAGTTGTTCGCAAACGACAAAAGTTGTTCAAACGGATCGAGGGATCGAAACCAGTGAGTGAGTTCCCGTCAACCCCCGAGAGATTCGTTCACAGTTTATCTGACCTTCAACTAGACAAGACGTTGTTAGAAGTTTTATCATTGGGACCAAAATTCTGCTGTCCAAGCAACCAGAGCAAACAACTAGATCTGGAAGTGGAATTTGAAAATATTTATGCTCAACTGTCGGGTCTACTCCCATCTTTACAGCTGGAGCTACAGAACCTTAAATCCACACTAGTGAATACATGTTATCAATACCATACAGCTAAGCCGTCACCAAGAGGATTACTGAGATCAGTTCATATGCAACGATTAAGAGAACTGAAAAAGAATATCGATGTCATCATATCGAAGCCGGACAAGGGAACAGGTATAGTGCTTCTCAACAGGACTATATTGAGAAAATGGATACCATTTTGAATGAAACATCTAAATTCACGAAAATGGTCACAGAAAAAGACTAGACACAACAAGTGGAGAAGTCTCTATCCAACTTGCTGCGACGTTTGAAACAAAGAGATATGATAGACTCGGCCACATTTGAACGGATACGCCCTACGGGAACAACCATTCCCAGATTGTACGGGTTACCGAAAACACATAAGAGTGGACTCCCCGTTAAACCTATACTCGAAATGTGTAATTCACCATACCATACGGTGGCTAAATGGTTGGCAAGGTTGCTGGAACCGGTAAGACAGGCAATGTCGAAGTACAGCCTCAAAGACACATTCGAATTCGTAAACTGCGTGAAAGACCTAAACGTGAAAGGCTGTCGGATGCTTTCATTAGACGTCAGTTCACTTTTACCAGCGTCTCAATAGGTGAAACTATCGATTACCTATTTGACTACATTGAAAGGAACACAATTGAGACAGGCATACCCCTAGAAGATCTGAAACAGTTGCTATTTTTCTGCACATACAACATTCAGTTTAAATTTAACAACCAGATCTATCGTCAAAAGGATGGGGTAGCAATGGGCTCCCCACTCGGACCACTACTTGCCGATGTCTTTATGGTAAAGTTAGAAAATGGCCCACTTGAATCTACAATCCAAAACTGTATTGTATACAAACGCTACGTAGATGATATTTTCTGTGTTATCAACTCATCAGAACACATAAGCCAGCTGTTGGACAGCTTTAACTCAGCTCACACAAATTTACGTTTCACAATAGAAACAGAGTCAGATAATACAATCGCCTTCCTTGACGTTCGGATGAACCGCCTTGAAGACGGCTCAATCAGCCGGTCGGTACCTAGAAAAGCAACGTGGAATGGGTAATACATTCACTTCCACAGCTTCGTGCCTCTAAAGATTAAAAAGAACCTAATTCGATGCATCACAAACAGGGCAAGAAGAATATGTTCGGAGGACACCGTTGAAGAAGAGCTGCAAACGGTGCGAACAACTTTCATCCAAAACGGCTACCCGGACCGGCTGGTTGAGAAGATAATGCGAGTTAAAGTGGAAACCCCAAAGAAGTTCGGGGTGGAAAGAAAGCCGATATACATCTCTTTGCCATTCAAGGGTGATACGTTGGCAGAAACTGTGCAGAGAAGATTGTCAGGGGTAATCAGCAAAACGTTCTACGCAGCTAAGCTCCGGGTTCTGTTCGAATCCCGGCCGGCAGTGCTTTTGCGGTTGAAAGACAAAGTGCCTGATTCTGCAGCCTCATTTTGTTTATTCATTCACTTGTTCCTATGGGACAACTTATATCGGCCGCACGACCAGGCGTTTGTCTGAACGCATCCGCGAACACCACCCTGCATGGTTGAACACTGGAGCAGTTAAGTCACTCATTAGCGCTGTCGTTTCACACCTTGCGCAGACTAATCACGCAGTAAACGTGGCTGAGGCCTTCCGTGCGCTGTATAAGGTTCGGGGTCGGCAATCAAGATCGGCACAGTGTCGCATGCTAGCCACAGCTGAGGCCGTCAGAATCCGTCTCCACAACCCCCCTCTATGCGCTTAAAAACAATTTGTATGTGCCCTTAAGCTTCCCTGGCCCTCCATCCACCCTAAAACAGTCCATAGAACAGATGAAAACTGAAAATACACGAGAAAAACAATACACATCCGGTTTTGTTTCAAGCCCGGATTACATTTGTTTTCTTCCCCTCCCCCACCCCCTTTCATTAGTAATTTTGTCACTTCCCATTTATCTAATTGGTTCAACCCTTTGACTTGTCGTAATATATTGTGATGTAATGGCATGATTATGAATCACTGAAAACGAGCTTGTTCGCCAAACTGTGTTCTCCAAATGGATTCAGTTTTAGACCCAAGTGGGAAGATAAACTTTCCATGTGGGATAGGTTTCCAACGAATTTCCTGAAATCTGGGTGATTAGAAACAGCTTGTTGAAGGAAAACTTTACCAGCATATGTGAATATGTTAGGTGCAGAAGAATCCCGAAGATCGCTAATAAGGGGCAAAAGTAGAAAAGGGGATAGCACTGCAACCTGGATTACACTGAAACTGTTGGCAAGTGGTTTTGAGATGTTTTTCCCACCTTAGTTTACTGATCTCGATTATAAAAAATAGTCCGATAGCCATGAAAGAAATTGTACCGGACAGTCAAAGGCTTCTGGAGAATATGAGATCGGGGTACGGAATAAAAAGCCGAAGAATAACCAAGAAATACGCGGCAGAAAGATCACTCAAAGTTGTTTGAAGATGGAGGGATGGAATGGACCAAGCGGGCTACAACATCAAGGGTTGATATTTGAGTTTATAAGCAATTGAAAAAGAGTGGATGACAAATTGAAGTGCGTTTGATTACGGGTAAAATCAGCCTTTTCAGTGACTTTAAGGGCAGCAGATGTGAGGACAATGGGTCGCAAGTGTATGACCCTACCACAGGCGTCGGAGCCTTGGAGAGGGTGAATGATGGTAGCTGGACGCTGTAGATCCAGACTCGAACATCTGAATTGAGTCTCTATCAAAATGGTGATCGGCATGGCCAGCTGAGTAGCGCCATACTTGAGAATCTCTGGGAGAAGGCCATTAGGAGAAACATTCGAAGGTGTTTTGGATTTTCGAAGAATTTTAAAAATGTCTACTATACAGAAAGGTCTCAGATCTACAGAAACACTAGAGGAATAATTGAGGAGGGCTGTCAATGGAGAAATGTATAAAAGTAGCAATATAGTAGTTCACATCTACTTTATCGTTCGTGTGTTTGGTCTTCTGACCGCACAAAATTCTTATGCCACGTCAAAGAAGTTTAGGATCCTTGGTCTGCAGAAACACTTGGCAAAGGAAACATCCAAATATTTTACCTCTCTCTTGATCAGCGGCGAAAGTCCTTTGACTTCCGAATTTTGACGAGACTTGCATGAAACTTCGTTTTGTCTCCTAAGTGCTTTGAGTGTTAGCGAATCAATCCTGCCACCATAAGTGAATAGTGTCTCAGTGGGCCAGCACAAGTTGAAGATGGCACATACGGTTTCAGTAAACAGTTCTACAGCTTGGGAGATTGAGAGTTTATGGGAAACCCACGAAAAAGCAACATCAGTGGCTGCTTTAAGAAGGTACAGGTTGTGAGGAAGAAGATTACGAAGGAGGAATCTCGCCTTATTTGAAGACGAAAATAACTTCTGGACAGTGTGTGAATAGATTTCCGGTCTAACGCGGAGTCCCCTCTTGTGAATAAGGTACTGATATTAGCCAATCCAAACGAGAGATGTCGCAGGTTTGCGAATGCTCCTCTAGCCCTCGCTGTTCATCAGCTGATCTCCCCTCCAACCTTGTCACCAGCTGTAATCAAACTCTTGAGCTATTTAGGGCTACTGACCGCTGCTAACCGATCACCAAAGAAGGTAAGTGCAGGTTCGGGCTATTGCCAGTCTTGAAGAAGTACCTTGCACTTTGAAGGCGAAAACCACAGAGTGCCTGAACAAGTCAGTCACCAAGAGAACCAATAAGTTTTAAATTACTTGTGCACTGTCACCCAGCAAGGCGATATAATTGAAATACTCTAAGCCATAAAATATGGTCCCTGAAAGGAGTTCAGCCCAGCAGTATGCTCACAGTAAAAATCGACGCTTCAGAGCCGATCCGAGTGCATTCTTATTTCAGTCCGAGTAATTCAGCATTTCGTCGACGATAACTAACATTATCCTCCTGGAAACCTTTAACGCTTAGAGGAAGTTATCTTCACAGATCGATAAAGGGAATCAGTGTCGAGTATGACCAACGGTAAGTCTATTTCTCTCACAAAATGGTTCTTCTCGATTGCTTGTTTTACAAAAGTGAGTTGAGGTCAAGTTAAAGGAGACTCTTTGTCACCAGTTGTATTTCTCTTCCTAAGCCAATGGGGAACACTAAACGGCCAAAAGGACACAGATGCACATACCGTATTCTCTTAACAACTAAATATTTTTCAAATGGCTTACATTTTACGTCACGAATTATTCGGGTCGATATTTAACTTTACTGTTCACTGAAAGATCCATGAAGGACTTCCTCCGTTCTTTACATGGGTAACATACGGAAAAACCAGGTAAGATTCTCATCAGTATCGTCCTTCTTGCACTTGGTGTATCAGACGTGCTAACCGGGTGTACTAGGAAGACAAAAAGGTTTCACGTCACAATACAATTAAAATCAAAGTAGTGCAATACAGCGCAAATGAA
Source organism: Fasciola hepatica (assembly GCA_948099385.1). NCBI lineage: Eukaryota > Metazoa > Platyhelminthes > Trematoda > Plagiorchiida > Fasciolidae > Fasciola > Fasciola hepatica. The sequence goes on from CANUEZ040000043.1 coordinate 42,429,389, forward strand.
TATGACTGTAGGGTTGACTTACTGATCATTTGCTTTAACAAATAATAGTACAAGTCAAATCCTTGGAGAGAAAAAAACCAGAATAAACGATGTAGATCAAGTGAAATTTGCAATAAACGAGCAAGGACGGAGTTTTTCAGAACTTCATTTATATTGAAAGTTTCTCTTCTCTGGTTCTTTGTCGAGGATTTTGAACAATGTCTTCTTAGTACATTGGAAATAGTTTCAAAACTAACATTTCTAATAATACTCAGATACCCAACAATGGTAATATAAGGTTTGCTTCACAAATACCTCACCACTTTCTGTCATCGAATTTGAACGGCAAATTCCCGCGGTAAATTAGCGAAGATGGTGTAGGGAAACCAAGAAGTTGGCACATGGATCAGTTTGCCGATCGGAAGTTCTTAAAGGATCAGTCTGTAATTCAGTGTTGTCAATTTGGAATTTTTTCTTAACTGAATTAAGTTAAACATAGTTCCAAGTTCCGATTTCTTACCGATGAAACTTTTATCATCCTCAAGCTGCGATAGACAATCCATCTAATGAGCTGTGTTATATTTCCACCATATTTACTAATTACCACGAATAATGCTCACGTTACTGTACTTTGATTAAGCACGACTGTTAGCCTGAACCGGATTTATTTGCATACCGAAAGTGTAAGTGCACCTTTTAAATGAAACTGTTATCTCCATAATGGTGACTATTTAGAAACACTGGGCTAGCAAAGTAGAGATTTGCGTCCTCCGCACCCAGCTACCTCACACCTGGTACTCACCTGTATGTTGACGCAACTCCATTACTTGGTCACGGTCCAGTAGCTTCAACAAGTCGTTCATGTCTACAAGAAATAAAATGCACGCATTTTCGTTTTCAATCTTTGATGGAGATTTAAGCAAAACTAACTGAATTATATTTTTCCTCACAGTCTGATTCCAGCACATAGCAGTCGGTTTATTTTACGTAATTAGTAGTTGCCCATGAAAGACATGCGATGTTACTTCAATATACTTTCATTTAATAACCGGCAAAGAACAGCTACTCACATTCGGAAGACGGAATCATCAAATCTAAAATGTGTTCCGCTTTCAGTGCAGCTGGAAAATCAGTGCCATAAATGAATGGAGGTGCAAATGAATTCGATTTATTTTACTACCAACTTGTTTATCACGAAGTGAAAAAACGAGCAACGAAAAGATGACAACAGAACTTTTTCGTCCAGCTCATTTCTTGAGTTTGGTTTCCGTAAAAATATTTCTCCTGGATTACATCCTTTTTGATTCAGTCACGCGCCCAGTGAACGGACAAAAGCATTCACTTTGACAGTAACTATCATAGCAACAATAATAATGGTCTAATGTGTGAGGGTTATTATGCATTTTTAACAGCAACAAACATGTACGGATCGATGATATAATTTAAATTCCAAATGAAACGGGTAGCTTGACTGTTCCGTTTAACAGGTTGTCAAAGGTGATTACGGTGGAATAAAATTTAGCAATTCGCAGCATACCTTTCTGAGCTAGTGTGAGAAGTCTGATGGTCAATTCATATTCATGCCAAAAGCGGGCTCGGTAGGTTCGCATTGTGGCACTGTGGTCACTAACAAGGTGGGTAAGGCAAACGTACAGCGGTTTCACAGTTTCCATTGACGAGATGGGAGCTGCTACCTTACGGTGAGTTACCACATTGAAATACTTACGTACGCACTTAGGTGGGCCAGTAGGCCACCGAAAGTATTGTGAAGAAAGACACGATGTTAAACCGCATAAATCGGTCAGTGCTCATGTGAAGGTGAATGGACAATGGATTCGGATAACTGACAAAGGTTTGTTTTCTGAATATTTATTCGATGTCAGTTACAATGAAATCAACCGTAGTCGTATATGGTAGTCAATTCCTGACTATGATATCTGATGGAACGACGTAACTCACTGAATTTTGTAATGTATTTCTCAAGCAATAACTTTGCAATAAGCCCCGTCACTTGGTGTAATTCTGAGAAAATTCAAGAAAAAATTTCTTTTTTTAATCAGTGTTTTGCTTTTCAAATCGCATTGAACTCATTCGATTACAGTCTGTATCTCCTCCCGTCAAAATACTGGTACCAAACTTATTTGATGATCAGCTGTCATAGCATGTGTTCTTTGTAACCCAGTGTCTTAGACTGAAATTTGCAAAGTCTCTAGCAAAGTGCATAGCTCATTTCTAGTTATGAGATCGGTCTATTTTGTTGTAGCATAGAGGCTGAAAGCTTTTAAGCTGCCATTTCTCTCAATAAAATTATCGAGAATAGTGCATAAATCTAATATTGCAATTTTCATTGATTTTGAATGATCAGTTCAAATAATAACTTAAAACGCATTTCCGCAGTAGAATTGGGCCTGGGGTGCTATTGTTCAAGGCTTGAAAATATGATACATTTGTGTTCATTCGATGCTGTTTTGGAAAAATCAGAAAAATGTCCTTTGGTGTGGTGAACTTGCGAGAAATTACAGGTGAGTAACGAAAAACACAGATTGCACGATGTATCCTGGATCATTTTGCTACATCTTTACAAAGTGCATACTGCAGTTGAAGTGATTATCTTCATAGCAAAATGAATGAACGCAATGTTCATAAACAAAGGCAAAATCACATGGCGCACACATACATACATGTCTATCAGATAACTACGTAACAATTGCCACACTCTGGTACCAAGGCAATGAGAATTTGATGACAAGTTTGCGTTGTTTGCACAGTTCAGGTTTGCGTGCGCGGATCGACAGGGCTTCCATATATCCTAATAGTTTGGTACTGGCGGTCGAGTAGATCACTTTGAAAGCTTGACGTGCGTTGACGCAATGCTTAGCCTCGTAAAGAAGTAAAGCAATTGATGGTCTGATCGACGTTTGCTCGGTTGATGATGCAGTCACAGTGAAATTGCTACTCATTGTCTTCCGAAGACACACTGGAATGTGTTCAGCCATTCCAAGACGTAACTGCCTTTCCGTTCTGCCTACTTAGGTGGCTGAGCACTCACGTTGAACTGGTATATGCAGTTTGATTTGACATGGATAGGCAACGGTTCTTTCATCGATGGCTTAGTTAACCGATTAGTCTTAAATACAATTACCGGATCGGCTGTATAGTAGGTGTGGCTGACAGTTGATTACAAACGTTTTCCGATCATCTCACTTACACTATCACCTTTGTAAGGGAGTTTCAAACGTACCTTCATTTCAGACACTTTGTTTGAAATATCCTTTCTTGGCTGCAAGTGACGATACTTTGCCGGGATTGATGTTCGATATCCATTTTCCATCAGAATTTTAGTGAGCTTATTCATTTCCTCATCCATAGTATCCACAGTGCAAAACTTCTGTGATATGAAAAAACTGAATTGCGCAAACAACGCAAACTTGTCATCAAATTCTCATTGCCTTGGTACCAGAGTGTGGCAATTGTTACGTAGTTATCTGATAGACATGTATGTATGTGTGCGCCATGTGATTTTGCCTTTGTTTATGAACATTGCGTTCATTCATTTTGCTATGAAGATAATCACTTCAACTGCAGTATGCACTTTGTAAAGATGTAGCAAAATGATCCAGGATACATCGTGCAATCTGTGTTTATAGGTGAGTGTTTATTTTTCGGGAAGAGCATTGTCGGGAAGGATGGTAGTCAGTCTTTGTTTCGGTTATCGCGGGTAACATTTCAGAAGACCAGTTTGCAATTGAAAGTTTACAGGCGGCGACCAAAACGATGACTGGTTACCATCTTTTCGATGACGCCAAGCAATCGAAAAATAAGCACTTGTTAATAAAACATCACAAAACGCATTTTTTGTTCAATAAGTTTCGAACTGATCTCATCTTCGATACAATATAAGGAGAAATTAGTTTGCACTCCCTATCTAATTTCCGTGTTACCGCATGCTACCCAAGGAAAAGCGACTCGTCTGTAATTATAATTAAAAACGTGTAGTTAAATGAATAACGTTGACATCCATGAGGGAATAATGCGATTTCTCTCTCTAGAAGAGTTCTAGTGAGATACACAAAATACTTGCTAACGATGACCATTGAAGAAGGAGCCAGATGTTCTTACCCGTTACGAAATACATCGTGTTCGAGTCCTTTGTGGAGATGTTCCTACTGGTTTTCATAACTAAATGACAGACGCAAATAGGATTCAATGTCACTATTTAATATTGTGCTATGTCTATAGTGAATTCAAGATGATCTAGTTCAATGACTGTGAGTTTTCGGAAAATATTGACCACACCAATGTTATCGATTAATTAAGAGATATGGGACTGGAGCAAACCCCGATGTATGAGCTTCGTAATTTACCGTCAGTAATTCAGATTTTAGCATGATAAGTTGGAATGCTAATGTTTATTATTCCATGAAATACAAACAATAAAAAACGCTAATATTTTCATAATCTATTCTGCACTTCAACAATATCGCAGACGGTGAAATTGTTCCCTTCTGAATGTAACCTAGGCATTTTTTGAAATGAATAGCATGGTGTTGAATTTGGATGAGAGGACAAAATTTCCCAGGAAGCACTATGCCAGTTTCGCGGTTGTTGCCGCTCATCAGATAGCCGTCGGTTATCATACTAGGCATTTCAAAAATCCATAGCTGGGACTGTGTGTGCTCCTTCTGAAGGTTGTCAGTGCTAACAGATGAAATAACTTTCGAAGATTCCTATTGTGATTATAAAAATGAACTTCACGTCCAGGCACTCTTCAGGCTATTCAAACAAGAGTAAATCTGCTCACTAAGGCAAATTTCTAAAATATGTTTTGGTAGATTTGATAAATACTGAACTGATCCAGATGTTTAAAGTTGTTAAAGCCTCTGGGTTTCAGACCAACACATACAAGCCAATGGCATCTTGCTAGCGGTGATTGTTTGACCAGATTTTCCGAGAATAAAAATGAACTCCATTATGCTAGGCCTTGAGTGAAACAATTATTTGAAGTTGCTTGCAAAACACGGGATGTTTCGACGGTTTATTCCCAGAGGCACCTTCATCTAAGCTAAAATTGCAGTAACCGTAAGCGATGGATATGAATTTTTGTATTTTATTTCATAGATAACAACAGAAATATCGCTAGGAGATTCACTATGTTTTACCTCTGCAGGTACATGCACATTTCTCACTTTTTCCGTGTTTACAAAGTCCCTTGGTAGTGTAATCCTTTGACGTTTACTTATGCGTACCCAGTCGGTAGAAATGTTTGAGCACACACCCAGCACCATATACTACGAAAATATCCAGATAAATCTCTAGTTCTGGCACATACTTGAATTCTGATTTTGAGTGCCCCGGAATTTATTCAAACACTGATCTAATTGAGATTATTATAATTTTCACAAGCTTTCACGGCGGCCATCCTCACTTGTCTGTACTCCGTCTCCATCAACCTGGCAAACTGCCGTCAAGTCCCGAAAGCCTAACTGAATTGAACTGAAGAGGTTAGTCGACGTTACTCCTTTGGTGCCCGAGTTTCTGAAACCAGAAATGTGAACAACTATGAGTTCTTTACGAACTATTTTTCCATTTATTTTCGTCGATTCAACCGACCCCACATCTCCGCCTATTCTCACTCATTACAAATCATCTTACATTGTTTTGACACTCACATATTGTACCCTAGAGACTGGTTAGTGCAATTCACCCTCCCAGCTTCAGAACTACTAAGTTCCATTTTTTCCCATTGAAAAGGTTCAGTTGTTTGATAAAAATAATTTAGTTGGTCAGAATACCGCGGGAATTACTACTAACTAGATATGGCATACAACGGCAGTTTGCCAGCTGAGGTCTCAATTAAATATTACCACACACATGTAAGCAAGTGCGGAATAATTGACGAATGTCGATTAAATTGTTAATGTTTTGTGAATGAATAAGTCGTCAGCTATCCTGACGATCTGCTAAAGTTAGGCTGTTCACAAGGATTTACATTGCAGTTTCATAAACATGCATTCTAACCTATCAGTACAGCCCCTCTCGGCCATGTCTGCGGATCAACTTTCGTGTGAGGTCTTCGGTTTCCTAAAAACTCCTATATCACAAAATGTCATCGCGTATCAAAAAATTATCTTCCAGGGCACTATGCGGCAATTAGCATTCTGCTCTACAAACCTAAATTTCGGTCTGTTGATGTGGGAAGTAGACAGTCTTTTCTTGTACCAAGAAATCTCTTTTTTTGGCTATGTGTATTTACTATTCCGATTTATTCTTCAAAAAACTGTGGGAAACGTGCTGGCTACGCATTTGATTATATTAATGAAAGGTTAGCAGTGTTGCAGAAGGCACCACGTCTGGTTTCAACTGCTGGCTGTGGTCGAAATTTTTGGTTTTGGACTGATGTAAATGTGGGAAGTCATTGACACACCTACTGAATTTCGACTGATTCCCTTTTTGCATGTCTCTTTTAACTTTGCAGATAGAAGACTTCCAAATCCCCCTTGACGGACTACTACTATTGCGTGATACAGTAGTAGTCTTTCGGGTAATGTTCAGTAATGAAAGATAGGCAGTAGACCGAATCAGTAAGGGATACCGTCTATCATTTCGTCGGCCAGTCAGCTAAAGTGAATGTTTCCAGAAGCAAATCTGAAATCAAAAAGCATTTTGGGTGGAACACCAAGCCCACAATAGGACACGGCTTACAACGCATTTTGGAGCAGATTTATATACAATGAGTTTGGCAGGTGGAGGGCACCTTGGATTGTAATTATTCTGTTGTTCATTAAATCAGTCTGAATCTGGTGGAAACTTACGGTTGACGTCGTTTTGCATAACTCTGATCAACTTGGTCTGATATATTGGTAGCTTATCACCTTCATTGAAATAAACAAATAACGGAGTAGGAAAATCGAAGTTAACATTCAGCTTTTTTAGTCACACGGACTTTCTGTTTTCCTTATTGTCTCAGACTGAAGAGGAGAACATCCACAAAATAATAAGTAAATAAACATCGCCTAAAGATGATTTTATTCTTAGGTTGTGAATTATGTTTCGGTGACAGCAATCATAATCCGAAGGATTGTTCTCATCAAATCGCAGTCACCAGGTGAACCTTAACAAAATACATCACTATCGTGTTGAAGCACTGTAGCTTACTATAAGATATTTTGTGCTCGTTGAAAGTTCCTTAGACTTGCAGAATCGACCTAGCCGTGGGTTAAGTTTCACAAGCCTCTCCACAAATAAAAGAAGTTATCAGAAGACGAATTAAGTTTGGTTGGTTTTTAAATCCGTGTAATAGTTTATTGCCGCAAAGCAGGCATACAGCCTGTTCGCCTATCGAAAAGCTCCTGACATACAAACATGTCTTCTTTTCAAATTACTCAGGAAACTCATGTCCTACCTTCGCGACTGATGAGGGTACACAAAATGAATTCCTCTCGTAGCATTTATCCTGTCTCGTTTGTTCATGAGAACAAAATTATTGATGGAACATAGTTATATGAATGGGTTGCACTCGATTTTACATGTAATTACCTTTACTGACCCCTGAGCAAAAGTCTGGTTGTATTCAACTCCTAAAGCTTTCTTTCCGCAGGATCATTAAGTTAAATGAGCCACAGAACACCAAACAAACTTGTTTGTGGTTATCTACATGCCACGAAAAGGCACAAGTAAATAATGGATATCAAAGAACCCGTGTTAATGACACTTATCCGTCATCAAGAACCCAGGCACACACCTATCATGCACAAACTCTTACGATTTTCACAAAATTTGCCTTCGTAAATTATCTGCACGTTCCTCTAAACTTGCTAGTGTTATCCACTTTGCTTGAGATTTCCTAGAACACTCAGAGTTACATGCTGTAAGCTATGCTAACCTACGTGAAGCTATGTTTATCAGTCTTCAATAGGGAATCAGCTGAAGTGAACAGTTATGAAGCAAAGTTTTCGCTTTTCAACCCTTTTTTCTTCATATCCTGCCTTTTACAAAACCGAACCTCCCTCCCCAATTAATATTTCTCAGTTCGTACGCATTCCGATGTATTTTATTCACTGTCCGGCGTATGTGTTGCTATGCGACTTCAGATTGCTTACTGTATGTTCTTTATGGGATGTAGTTTGCTATTTGCTGTTTACGTAACTGCCTAAACACATAAATTTGAGGCGAATAAATTTGCAAAGTAAATTTTCGTCACTCCAGTTAAGTTATTTCATCATGCGCTCATCAGATGCACAGGTCGAATGATTATGAAAAGAGCTTTTAACGGAATATCTTACGTGGGTTTACTTTGAAAAAAATTTCCAAAAGCTTTCGAAACGCATTGGTTTTCTGACTGAAGACTAGAAGAAAGTTTCAAAAACATTACTGAAAGTACAAAACGTGTGGTCACTTCCAATTAGCTTAATAATGGAAGTTGTTTTCTTGAACACTTGTGAAGGTTATTCACGGAAAAGGATCGTTTTTCTTCCTCAATAGAATACGATTTCCCAAGGCGTTATATACAGCAAAAATGCAATCAGATGGTGTTATTTTCTCTCTAACGAGCAGTTGGAAGACCAAAATACAACTATCTACAGTAAGTAATACTACTCCTAAAGATGGTGTTTAAGACCATCTTTGTGTGACGAACCAAATAAAGGTCAATCAATCTTTTAAAAATAAGCATATATCAACTTAAAGAGTAACAGTTGGATACATCGGTACGGTTCAGCATGTTTGCTCATGGAATATGAACCCTAAACCTGGAACACAAATCTACTGGGTATGATAATAATGACGATAATAATAACGATAGTAATGATATTTTACTTCTTTTGTTGGCCATGCAATAAAGCTGCAACCCTAATGACAAAAAGCAGTGGCCATTGAATGACTAAGGACTAAGGGAAAAAGTGGACTCGGGAAGGTTCCTGACTCGAGTTCGAAAGCTCGTCTTGGTGGCGGATAGCCACTGAAGAATCTGCGTAAACTGGCTTTTCTACTAATCACTGAATCAGTAGCATCATTCGGCATGCATAATATACTGTACTGGTCACTGAGACTAACATCACAGATTGTTGGAGATAGATAGTAAAAATCAGTTGGAAAAATGTATGTTTCATCATACTCTTACCTTCGAGGACAGAAATAGGTTCGTAATTCGGAGCTGTTGCAAACACAAAGTTTGATTTACTACATTAGTAGGTGAACGCATCTCACTGATAAATAGGCTGTCACAATCTTAAAAGGCTTGGTATTTTTTAACCTTTCTACTTCACACGTTTATCATGCGGAATATGCAGTTATTGCTTTTATATATAATCTCTATAGTATAATCGATTTTATACTTTCAGTCACTGAAATTTCACAAAGTGGATTTCCAACATGGGGTAGGTTCGTGAAAGATCAGGTTTCGAAATTACACTGTGATACAAAAGCCAGAATCATGATAACTATTCAGTTAAAAAGTAAATCTGGATTGTATTCAGAGACAGTTGACCGAATACTGCTTAGCAATCCCGGGGGTACTCGCCTCTAACCATACGTTTGAAACCTTCAAAGTTATCGGAACTGTTAAATCTCGTGCGATCCACCATACCTGAAAAAAAGGTGACATTTACCAGCTGTCAGTTGGTTTCATGAATAAAAACGTTGTATGAAGCAGTAATAAACGGTGACATTTTGGGGCGTATCTATCAGGGATGATCACAAACGTTTCTCAATGGAAATTGGGTTTTCGATTTTTTAATCGTACAAAACTTATCTAACTTGTGAATATCTACTGCTTGTAACGAGTGCTCAGTAGTTACCTAGATAAGCAAATCAAATTCCAAAATATTTTAAGCATTCTGTTACCGTTTTTCATAAAACTTTCTTACGAAACAGTCAAAGATATTGCGAAGAACGTGTGCGAAAACAGTGCCAATGGCTCCGCTGTTTAAAGCCTGCAAAGCACAAGTTCAGGCGGTCAAATCAGTGGAAGCCTCTGTGGGTAATGAGATCGAGGGTTGTAGGTCACGGTAAAAAGAAAACCTGTTAGCGTTCTCTCAGACTCAGTGTCCAGCACGACATTGAAACGGGTAATTGTTCTAGCACAAATATCAAGAAGAAATTACAAAGCTAAATAAGAAGTGAAAGTCAGCTTGATCTAAAACCAGAGTCCTCAAATCACAGGTTATATTGCCAATACTCCTTATGGATTTTGGAAGATTTTAGGAAGAACGTTTGAAATGAATTATTTTCTGCAAGAGATAAAGTAACTGCAGTTGACCAATTTCGTTTAAGTTTCATAACATGATGTTATGGTTGGAAAAATATTCTATTCATATTTTCATCCTCACTAATACTCTCTGTTGTTTTGAGAAATAAAATGTTTTGTTTATAATCGTTCCGTTAAAAGACTATAATCATTGTGACTTTGACTCAAATTCACAATAAAGTCTATCTATATTTATCGATACTTTATTGCAAACCGACTGGATTCTTTACATTCATAGACACACTGTAACTATATGCACCGATACATCAGAAAACACCACTGGCCCATGCAACTCGTTGTGAGAAATGTTGCGGTAAAAATTTTCTCACCAATCACGGCATGTTCTACGAGAGTTAAAAGGTTTGGCTTCTGCGAAATGGCGGATTCTGAGGAAAAAAAGAGAATTAAGAAAGAGAGTGTATCTGCATATTGGGGTGTGAGTGCCAAGTCAGTATTGCAATCAGCCGAACATTTTGGTCAACAAAACCAATTTCAATAAAGATATCGGTACTACCTTCAAGCATCTTTCTGACGAAATCGAGATCTATTAGAACATGCGAAAAAATGTGAATTAGGGCACGGATTTACGGTCGGTTGCTTTCGCGCACATCTACACTTCATGAAAGGAAACAAAATGGTGAAAGTACTTGTCGGATCTAACTGCTATTGCCCTAGTTATTCTGAATATTTGACTGTTATTTTCATTCCTGTTGGGTTTGCATGATAATTCATAACGTACCACTGAGGCATGGTCCGTCTGATAGAGCCCATGATTTTTTGATATCCTGTCCTTGGGGTTATCATCAACCGGCTTCTCGCACCCCCCTACCGATATACATCATAACCCAAAATCTCATCATCTTTATATCAACTCATCACCACAAAATCTTCAAAATAAATAACCATCTACTTAGGTTCTGTTGCATCCATTCAAAAAAAGGAAATTTTTCAGAATATACTGACTCGCTTTGATTTCCCAAAAGTGAGAAAAGATAGACAGTGGTTTAACCAACAGACTTTGTCGAATGATGTGAAACAAGAAAACTACTAGTGCTGAAATTCAATAACTTTTAATCGAAATAGCACAACAAGAATTAGAAGTTAGTTTCATTTTTTCCTTTCCCGCCAAAATAATTCGCAAACTATGAATATCTCGCAATCTGGCTTTTTATGTTTTATCATTTGGATAGAGGTAACCAAGTGTTTCGGAACTAGCGAACCGCTGCTGCCTCTTCAGTACAAATCCAAAGAGTTAGAGATTATAAAACTGCGCCAAAGAGCTCACTTTCTAACTCCATGGTAAACCACCCAAGCGATAACTTGGAATTTTCCTCGCTGAGTTGGTCTGGAATAAATAAAAGTCCATTAAGCAGCCGTAATGGTAAAACTAGTAGGCATATCGAAACATGATTATTTGGTATGGCACCGAATGCAAGGTCTGCTGAAATAGGAGTTTGACCAACTCTGCTTAATGTTAAACAAAGCCAAATGGTCAGTACCGTTGGACCTGGTCAGACTCTACACGACAGATAGGTCCTACCCCAAAACAGAGCAATCCAGCCGGATTCTGTTGAAAAGTGGGCTTGCCGGTAGATATGGTGCGATTTTTTTCGTTCCTTCCAGATTATTAGTGGGATCCTCTTATGAGATATCTGAAGGCGTTGGAGTATTCTTTCGGGTCAGGTGATATGGTATTTGCGGTAATGAAACCTAGTTGAGCTTTGCGCACAGGCTCCAATCCAGGCAAAACCGCGGCACAAAGGAAGATTATTCACGGTAAACTTGGACTCAGGCTGACCCGGCAAATAAATTGGGATCAGGTCACAAAAATAAATGGTCAATAAATATACTGCTTCCTGCAAACCTCAAAGAAACATACAAATACAGACACAATAGCGAATAGCGAAAACTATTTTTGCCCGAAAACCAAGTAGGTTTATTAGCCGCATCATGAAGCAAACCTATCGCAAACAACAAACGACCTTCTTTTATTGCACGTCATTCTTCTTTTCCTATGTTATTTAGATGAGGAATTCTTCCCGAATTTCCGTCAGACTTCAAAAGATTGTACCCCACTCGTAACTTACCAGGTATTCTGAAAATACGTGAAGTAGCTTGCGCAACTAGAACGGAAAATGAAACCGAGTAAAGATCCAGGCTTTCATTAATTTTATTCCGATATATCAACCGTGCCTGGTGTTGAGCAGTTTGCGCAAAATACCTACACAGCATCGTAGAGGCTTTAAAATGAAGTGCTGGTAGTAATCAGATAACTGTATTATTCGGATTTATAGATGTTCATTCAAGTTTATAGTAAATCTATGTTTCAAAACAAAAATCCGCTGTTTTGTTTCAAATCTGACCCTGGCCGAATAATAACTGGTGTTGTGTTAAAAAATATAAAGGCAAATTTTGACGAGAAGTACTCAGTATGTAAGCCCCAGTTCTTAAAAGCTAATATCCCAGACTTTCCCGACGTTTTAGACATAGTTAGGTGAATCAGCTCAAACACAACGCAATCTTCTAAAATCTCACACAAAGCTTTCTGTCTTCGGCTGCCATCAGACAAGAAACAACTTACGCTCGGTAACGGAATGTCCAATCTCTTGAATTGACTGAAACACCGGATCACGAGTTAGAAAAACTGTGAACGAAGAGGTAGATAGAGAATTATGTTGTGTGCTTGGTTGTGTTTTTGCTTCAAGGAGGTGTAAAATATCACAGCATTATTTTCAATTCTATTGTGATTTGGTTGTTTGGAATATAAGGTAATAAATTCCCTGATTTCAACAGAACTTGTGGGGGGGGGCATGGGCAATCAGAAGAGTTATCCTACTGGACAGTTGGTTCGTCGTTCCGACATATCCTAAATCCAGAGCACTTGTATCTTTCACTCATGGGAAACAGCGACATTGCATCGATATCTTTCTCGAAGACACACAGAACATAACGTGAACACTGTTTTATCCTGGCCAGGGTAAACTGCGTGGGTTGTATCATTTAACTCAGAGGAATTATCTTGCGGGTGCCAACCCCTCAGCAGAGGAAGGACAAAGTCCGTTCTCGCTTTCTAATTACTCAGAAAAGGTGAAATATAACTATAGTTACCAAACACTTCAGATGATGCTATTTAAAAGAGGGTTGCAATAAGTCAAAACCGATGACAGAGAGGCCGTTTTAACAGTAATATGTCCTCATATCTCTCGTCGATTGTAAGACAATGTAATTTCTTCAACGAATACTTATTTTGCAATAGCTTCCTGAATTTTTCATCTGTACAAAACATCAGCATAAGGAACCAGGGCAATAGATTTTCTGTAGACATTCTGTCCCCAGACACTGGAAATCAGATCACACTGGGGAGAAATACGGATAGTTTTAAATGGTCTCCGGCAAAAGCATGCTATCTGTAAGGAAAGATCTAAACAAAATCCAGTAGTTTGACCCATAAAATTGTGCCCTAATGGAATCGAGTCAAGCCAGTAGTGATGAATAGCATTTTTAGTGTTTGGAATAGAGAACATAAAATGGAGCAGTGCTTCAACTTTTCACTTCATTCTGGAAAATGTATTTCTTACTGAAAACTGCTATCTAGTCATCAAAGTGAAATAGTTATTCTAGCTCCGTCAAGATTTGAGCGGTTTGTTTAACAAATTTCACGAGTTTTAACGTAGGACCTAGTCAAAGTTTCCTATCACATCTTCCCGTCGCAAAGGAGGCCAATCGCAGGCTGAGTCACACAGTATATTGCAGACTAAAGACGACTGGTTCAATAGGTCGACCAGATAGGTAACAGGTTAGTGTTTTTCTGGCCGGGTTGAAGGTCTTCTGATAGCCGGCTCATCAGTTGTTCATACAAACCTCCTGGAAGGCCAGTTACGATTTCGAGTTCCGTTATATTCTAGCTCACAGGTTTGGCTGCACTTCTGCTGGCTGTGGTAACCCGCGAGACATATTCGTTAGCCACTGCAGTCGCTGTGGTTCAGCTCCTGTCATGCATTTGATCTTCAGCAAAGGCTGTTGGGACACTAACGTCACCCATTTCTCTATCATTACTTATTGATTTATAAGCCACTTGCGCTTTTTATTTCGGGTTCTGGGACCAAGGTTGATAACTTCCACCTATGACTTCCTTGGTTTGTAGCCATGGAATTTCACTTATTCCTGCTTTAGTGCGGAAACGCAAACATGTGAATGCTATTACGCAATCATTACTTACCCTCTTTTGAATGACTCTGACATGGAAAGTGAACTTGTCGTCCAAAAACTTACTAGGCTTGCTCTCCAAATACTTCGTTGCATCATCCATCACTGTCAGCAAAAGTTTAATGTAATCTAAAAGGAATTTTAAAAAATGCAAGTATAAAAACCGTACAACGGATCGTACTAGTCATGTTTCAGCAAACCTGACCCATAATGTGTTAGACTCCTTGATGCACTGTTGTGTAGTGTTTTTTGGCAAAATACCAATTGCGCGCACCCCAGATAAACACTGACAGGCAATCCGACGCAGAATGCCTCGATGAGTGAGTTTTCACGATTATTTTCACTTTTTCGAATTTGCTGAAATGAGTGATGAAGAATAATACAAGCTTTTTGCCTGAAAAGTTAACTGTATGAAATAATTATCTGGTTTCCAGTTTCTGAGAGGAAAAGAATTAGTTAAATGCTGCTGACACATTTTGGTAGACGAGTTTGTTATCACCGTGTCGTCCGCTGACATAATTACTGCATTTTATTAAACTATCAAACAACGGAAAGGAAATGAGGAGCTTCATTTCTGCTTTATGGAGATCTTTGTGTATCAGTAAAGAGAAGATAAACTCAGAATTTTTTTTATTCAGCTCATTTTTTTTCTTTTGACGTCGTGATGATGTGAAGAAGGATGTCTGACTAGGACTGCTCCGCCTTACGAGATCACGTCAATTTATGAATTTGAGC
Organism: Fasciola hepatica; assembly: GCA_948099385.1. NCBI lineage: Eukaryota > Metazoa > Platyhelminthes > Trematoda > Plagiorchiida > Fasciolidae > Fasciola > Fasciola hepatica. The sequence goes on from CANUEZ040000043.1 coordinate 42,444,552, forward strand.
CAACAGATTATATAATCTGGCTGGGATCACTTGCACCCTAGATCAAGAAAGTTTATGAAACAAAGCAACTAACTGGAGTTGCAGCCTCTATTTCTATTGCCGAAGAAGAACGGTAGATTACCAGCAGACCACCCAGTGCCAACTCTAGATGAATGATCAAATTAGAGGAAGAAAAACAAGCACTGGAAACACCACCTGAGCCCAGATGATGTCACCGAGGATGGAGATGAGATGTTTTCAATGAAATTCCCCAAAACCAGGCTTTAAACTCTTTGGATCGGTTCTTGCTGATGAAAAAGGTTATTTGAGTTGCCCCAGGTAATTCATCACAGTAGCTCCGGCTGAGTATAACGCGTTTGCGTCTGCATGCGTCAGTGAAAGATGACTGAATGCAGACCTTAGAAATCTGTACACCCAGTCACTTAAATAAGCGCAATCATTCACGTCTCATTGTGATTTGATGCATTGTCGTCACTCTTACTGGTATTATGGACTTGTTCTTGATAACGGCTCTTTTTCTTCTTAATAGATAGTCACTGCGCTTGCAAGCATGTTCTACCGATGATCGATCCAAAGCAGGATTAGAATCAAAGTAGAATAAAAATAACCAGGGTTCGAGAGTCTGGTTCCAAACTTCCGCTAACAAATAGACGATAAAATCAGCTACTTCAGCAAGAGCAACCTTTCGGATTCATCTGGATGAAGTAAAAGGATGTGCATCTGGAAAAATGGAACAGTCACTGATATCTTGGAGTTGAAAAATTTACTTCAGTGTGGTTGGAGTATTAGGGTGTTAGTACCACGTGGTCAGAAAACTGACCATGTTAGTACCCTTAAGTAATATTTAGCCATATTTCGCTTAGTTTTCGAGTGCATCCTTGCAAAGCAGTTATCGGAGTTGTCTGAATGTGTAGCTGAAGATAGCAAAAAGGAATAATCTAGTGACATTGAAGGTGCAAAGGTTTTAGGTGACAGTTGTTCGAACAAACCTAATGTGACGATGAATGAAGAAACACAGCTTACTTCCGGCAGTGAGACTGAATATATCACTCGCATTCCGATGATTTACTAGTCCCCCTACACGACGGAAATAGAGATGATAAATTATTGAAACCAATTTGATGAAGTAGAGCGGTATCAGAGGAGTATAGAAGTCATCACTCGCTAACTTTGTAAACGGGGGTTGTATTAAAAACTATTTCAGTTTTTGTAGTTAAAGTCCTTCAACAATCAAATTTGTGGCATGTCCATGAATTGCTTCGCTTTCATGTCTTTCCATCGCCATATATTACACGAAGTTAAGGACTTGGGCTCATCAGACAACCAGATGGAATTGCCAGGGGTTTTGCTCATTGACGTTGTGCCTAATGGAAATTTTTTGGGAGCTTTTTTTGAATTAGCAGATACGGCACAGCCTTATGACGTACTTCGGGTTGATCTCCAAATACGAACACCATATTCTCCAATGGTCACTAATTTCGCCAGATGAATTTCACCTAACTGAGAAGAAACCTTGTAGCATGTGATCTAAAGATGTAATCTGCCGATTATGTCGTAAAACGTTGTATTTCAACTTTTGAAATCTTTCTGCCCATATTTTGTAAGTTTTCTATATTTGATTCACGTTCTACTTGGCACTACGTCTCTGTACTAGGTGCTGCAATATCAGTGAATGAAGCCACAGCGGAGGGTTTCGGAATACTTCTCCACAATAACATTCCTGTGTGCTCAAATACAATTTTTCTGTCCTGCAGCTCCCTCAGCCCATTACCCACTTCAAAATTGGCTCCGGAACAGAATAAAAACAACTTACAGAGCTTAGCTACTTGATTGATTCCAGCAGTAAAAGATTGAATTTGATTATTTGGTGACTAATCATGCAGTAACAGCTCAAGTCATCATCGAAAACCATGGAGATAATACAGTCGTCTCATCTTTGCTAGGAATCATCATCAGGACGCATCCTTCGGGCCCCGACCAGGACTCAAACCCGGGGCGAACGACTGCGAATCCAATCTCTACTCACCAGATTATCCGGGCAGGTTACACCACTACGTGATGTACCCCCAAGATGAAAAATAGTCAGATAGAACTGCTGTAAAGTAAATTCAGTACAACATCACAAACGTAACGGAAGGAGACTGCAGCTACTTACCAGTCGCATTTAAATTAGAGATGAGAGCAGTGTAGGCTCTGGCCAGACTTGAAATCACTATATTGATGAAAAATGTAGCAGGAAAATCGAAACGTATCATCGATCTCACGTATTAGTATTATCAGTATTACCAGTCGCACAGTATCAATGAATAACAGACGTTTTACTTCTGATTACGTTGACGAATGTTAGAAACCATTAGCTGTGGCTGATATGGTTATACTGTCCAACCTGACTGAATCGTTAGGGCTGCAGGTCTCTGATATCCCTGATGACACAGTCAGTCCTCGTTCTCATAGGGTATTCCATCCATTTCCACTTCATCCATGGGTTGTTATTATCAAACAATAAATAATGGTTATTAGTATCTACAGAATCAATCTTAATGCAGCGTTCATCTCGCGACATCTAGTCAATGTCGAAATTCTAGCCGTTACGTTTTTTGGGTGCCTGAAAGAAATCATCATTTTTGTCGAACCCAGCTTCATTTGACCTTGACCTTTTCCCCAATGCATCAAAATTCAGAAACCTCATTCTCATGGACTACTATGACGAACCCCCAATGTTGCAGTCACTGTCGAATACGGCAGTAGTGTGAGGCTCCATATAACTGCCTAAAATGGTCCTTTTTCAGGTTTTGTGTTGTAAATATGGTAGGTCAGTCAAGTTTCACCAAATTCAAATAGAGTAGTTGTTCGTAGGGAACTGAAAGGTAGTTACCACGTTGTTCATAAAGAACGCCTTTCTGTGTGAGTTATATTTTCTCATAGAGATTGAATCAAAATTCAGATATGAGCACGGAGCCCACAGTCGGATCCTGATCATTAAACGAAATGATCCAAAGCCCACTTGGAAGCTCGATTTCCTATCTGTTGTCAACCATAAAGATCCATGAACTGTCCACCTTTACGTCCTTCTTTTCGTTGGAATAGTATCGTTATACGTGAGTGCTACGAAAAGTGTTTTTATTTCTATTATTATTCATCAAAGTAGCATGTTAAGAACTGTATACTGAACAGCACCTGTTACATCGGTTGCAATGCATAGTGTTGCGTAGTGTTTTTATTGAATAGACATTCGACTGGTGAAGTTCGCGGTTGATAAGAGGAAATGAAATGCTTTCACCGCGGAACCCAGGTTTTCTTCTTGTTCTCATTAAATGGATAGAGGGGCCTTGTGTTTTGTACTGGTAACGTGCTTGGGCATATCCGGATCAAACGAGACCTGGAATATATTGAAGAATCGACTAGCCATGTGTGACGGTTTGGATAAGAATCTGCTTAGATATAATAATTTTGTTACCGATAACACCTATGGTAAAGCAATCGGACTTTACGGAATTTTGTTATTCCATCATAGATGTATAGTTCATAATCACTGAGGCACTACGGAAAAAATACCTAATATAATCCATTGTTCCTTACTCAAAGCCGGTGGTGGTCAAACTGTTATCCCGATGGACTACAGATCCGATGATCCAGCTATCGAAACCTGCCACCTCCAATCATCACCAGAACTACGACCTTCTTCCATGAGTGCTATGACTAAATAGTGCATTTGATAAGTAAATTGGATGTTTGTGAAACTTAAAATTAATCCAGTGTATGTTACCGTCAGTCACAGGTGTTTATACGGTGGCGACCGAAGATAACTCTAGCCGTATGAGGGTATTGGTAGATTCATCGCTTCTAGACGATCTACATCGTTCCCCACCAAGGTTGACCCAAACCCGTAGTTCTTTGGCCAAGGAGCACCATTCTTTAGCCTTGACGCGCAACCTTTAGCTATGGCTCATTGCCGGGGGTGTTAGGTATATATCGAGTGACAGGGATAATCGGGTAGTTTCACCTAACCATCCCTAAGATTATCCCGCCACTATTGGTGCTGCAGTGCACGCTAAGCTGCATATGCACATGCATACACCGACAATCACACACACACACCCTCAGAAATAATGTGTGGGCAGTTGCAACGCGTTTTGGACATGGTTACCTCATCACCGCACAGAATATATCTAACCTTCACGGCAATGGACAATGGCTCTATCTTGTGCATCAATGCTAAGTAATGATGGGCTATGGCTAAATGAAGGTGGGTTTTCGCCGAAGGATTGCGGGTTTTGACTAAAGCTTGATAGGAAAAGATGTAGTTCACTTAGTAGACAGCACACTGTCCCCTGTCCAGAATCGATGATAAGGTCGGAGACAGCGCGTGGTAGACTCCTCAGAACTGAAGACAAGCGTGGGACCAGGGAAGCTGAGCAGCGGATCAATCAGTGACTAGCCTCGTCTGTACCGACCAGAGCTGGATCAAAGACTACTGGTGCAATCAGACAAACCAGCCTGTTGGACCTTCTAGGACTACCCATGGTCCAGTGAGCTTCTGTGCAAGTTTTTGTTCATGATCGCCATGCACCTTATACAAAAGATATGTTTTACCAACGGGTCGAAATAGTTCGAAGCCAGAAGAGTCTTCCGGCTAGAGTTAATGGGACTGAACAAGACAGGCAGAATATGGTTCATGATTTGGGCAGTTCATAAGTATAAACATATCCCAAAATGTTACTGATAGGGTTTAACGACGAAATGTCTCAATTTACCATCGGCAGCTGCCTTGTGAACTTGAAGCGATAAGAACCAATTTTTCACCGAAAGTGCTGTAGAAAGAAGGAAGCAAATAGTATACATAGATACAATTCCCCCCAAAGAAATCTGTATCCTAATATCTTCATTTCTTTCTCTAGAGTCACCTCAAATTATGTGGAATCAAGAGTAAGATTAAGTACGTGGTACAACCCTGTGGTAAGGATGCTTCTAACTTGAGATTTGAGTAAAGAAATGATACTGTATTTTTTCCTAGGTGAACTAAAGGCAGGCAGTAAGAGCATCTTACTATCAGAACACATCTCTTTGGTTAAATGTGACAGAAAGGAATAAACAACCGTGGTCAAAATGGGAACCGGATCAGTGGACCGTTCGACCTACCCACAGCACATGAAAATTACAAAAGTTATTGAACAAAAAAACACAGGTGTTGGTCAACTCCTGTCCAGTCAGTCATTTGTTCATATGTCACCTAATAACCTGATATATCCTTCATTTTGCACCTCCACCTCATTCTATTCCACTGGAACAAAACTGAATCTTACTTGTGGTCGAGATTGCCAGTGATCCGAGGATCAGTTGGTCAAGACATCCAGTGCCTTGAAGTGTATCGGATGTGTGTTTTCCTCGTGATACGAAGCCATGTGAAGCGAAGGGCATGCTTAGCCGGTTTTGCTCACACAGGTCAGGACTCAGAAGCCTTATCTGATTGGTGATATTAGGAAGCGGGTGTATTACCAACTGTTTCATCCTATATAAGGCACTTCTTGATTGCAAGGTTACCCACGGTAACCGGAACTTTGGCAAATGACATCTACTAACAATGCTGTGTTACTAACAATATAACTTTCACAACACCTCTAAAGGGATTCAGAAGGTGTGATTAGAATCGACTCATGATCCTACTGTGAACCCCACTGGCATGGGTAAGTTTACCCTCGCTAACTGAGACGTCGGCCAATTGTAGTGTGCATCGTGAGATTAAATTAACCGCCACTAATTGTGTATATTTCGCGCCTATCTTTCACACATGGCAACACTGACGTCGAATGAACAAAAAATCGAGCAACCTGAAAATACACACGAACACCCTAGATGAAATAGGCCTTCTTTGAAGTGACACGAGAACTGACCGCTGCCTCGAGCGTTGACAACCTGTTGGCTACCCGTTCTTCTGCTACCCTATAAACCGTGCGGCTCATCCAGCGTTCTTCTAACATGATTCTGACCGAAAGTGATATTTCGTGTATGTGTTCGCTCATTACCGGCGTTGTCACTTTTCTGGGCAAATTGCCTGAAGCGCTTCCGAGGAATGCTACACTGATTACTGACAATAGTTGACAACTTACTGGTTACTTTAGGTGAAACACCAACATCTTTACGCATAACCATAAGCATTCTGATTATTTTGCAGTTTATTCTGTGGATTAATTACGGTGATCAATAAGCCCATCACTGATTATTGAACGAGGCACCTTGGTGATTCTTCTGTTTTGGAATTCATGAAATCGAAAGACTCTGGGGGGTTAATAATGGAGAAAATGGACAAACCTTTTCGGTCGTCCAACTGTTCGACTGTTTTCTCAAACTTTTTCGAGTACAATAAAGTGACTAAAAAGGAAAAGTACAACAGAAGTGTCAATTCGATTGTCATAACATAACCACAGTGATGAAAGAAGGCGGCTGATAATCTAATTAGCTTTCTTTTGCCCATCTTGCTTCCGTCACTTACTTGTTCAGGTTTTTTAGCTTAGCGATAAATAGGGAGCTTATCCAACGGTGCTATTATATCAGTCAAATAACTCATTTGTTAACGTGGCAAAACACTTATTAGGTGTCCTTGGAAAACTGCGGACAACCTTTGAACATTTACTTGTTAATAAGTGGTGGAAAAAGGATGATTAGGAGAAGCACGATATTTGCCACGTGAGATCAGGGCTGATATATTCGTTCGTATAGTCCTTTTCCAGCAAATTCCCAGAGAGGGGAAAGCCATCAGAACGTGAAATGCCAACTTCAGTTATGACCGCCAATGTGGATATCATTAGAGTTTGAAGTATGACAAACGTACTATACCAATTACAGCAGACTCACAATTCATCAAGTTTGTCATCGCTTGTAAATAGAAAAAAAAACAATGAATTGTTGAAGACAACGAACCACAGACCAGTCACCCATAACTGATAATAGCGAGTGAAAGTGAAACCGACAAAACCGTGTAGATCTTAGTAGTAGATAATTACCGTTCGTAGTTTCTGGTGTCTTCGCAAGCGAATGGATTTTGCCAATTTGATTTCTAGCTGAAAGTGAATGGAGCGTAATGGGCACTTCGTTTACGAATATGCGGTGGCTCAACAACACAGGAAAAGGTACACTGCTGTATGACGTGCTAGTTCAGCGACCAAGAACCAAAATTACGTGCGCGACCAATTAAATTATTGAACGCGGGCAACTATTGCATGAATTACTTTATTCTATAATCTGAACTTATTACTAGGTCACTTGTTGTTTTCCTCCATTAATAAAGGGATGCCTCCAAGTGCCTCATGATGGTAACAGATGAGTTTCTCAGGCTTCAAGGTAGCTACTCTCTAATGAATGTCTCTCGAAATGCTCCCAATTGACTGTGCTTCGTAAAATGCCTCCGTTGAGGAACTTCTGCATACTGCCTTCTCGTTGCGGATTTTTTTCCACAAATTATGAGGACAAATGGGAAAGCCCGGTGCCCTTCGCCTGGTTGACTAACCTTCAGTCTAAGGGAGATGGCTAAACTCTGATTCCAAACCAACCATGGGTGACGCATAAGGCGTATTTCACTATGCTCATCGGCATCCGTGCCTTAGGAGTATACTGGGCACCCAGGATGTTTGGCCTCATCCGAAGGGCCTATAAACTGAGTGGTCAGTCACCGGTCTCCAGTGAATCACGGAATCCACGATTCTTCCCGCTGCCTTGTGGGCTAAGATTTAGATTGCCTATGCTCCAGTTGTGGACTCCTAAGCAAACCACCTGCTTTAGTCAAGGCAACCTGACAGTACGGCACCCTCAAAAAAATCATGAAAAGTGACTATATGTAGCATTCCCCCCCCCCCTCCTGGTTGAACCATGTTCTGTTCGCCACAAAGTTTGAAATCAGATGGATATATATATATATATATATATATATATATATATATATATATATATATATATATATATATATATATATAAGGGATTTACTGGACATTCAAGGCGAAGGTGGAATTTTGGCAGCCTCATATTCAGTAGGATTAGAACCACTTCCTCCTTTTGGGATAAATCTTAATCGCTGATCAAAGTTTATGATAACAGCAAATCTTGTTGACTTTTTATCCGTTCTTGATCGTTAGACTTGGTGTAAAAGTTACTTCACCAGCCGAGGTTATATCGTCCACGTGCATAATCACACCTCACTGAAGATGTTATCTCGGCAGGGGATGGCATACTAAGGACTGAAATTTTAAGCTAAGCAATTGGGAAGCTATGAAAACCATCATATAAAAGATCGAACAAAACTAATAATTAAGAAAATGGGAGTTCGCCTCATTGATTATCTGCAATTTTGTGTTTATTCTCATTTATATATGGCCTACTCATGAGTGGAGTGGGGTTACTCAAAATTTGTGAACCATTTCTCACATTCTGGTACGCTGATGCAATCTAAATGCTTACAATAGATTCATGCTATGATGGGCACTTTTTGTTTTAATTTACCTCTCTGATATTCTAAAATTGTACCTTTTCATTGTCCGAAGACTTTACTCAGACTTCGAGTCTTCCTTCGAAACCGTCACTTCAATTTGTCGAACCACGACAATCGGCCCGAACCTGCCCCAGCGGCTATATGTCAGACAGCTATCCGGTACATACGTGCAATCTCGTTTTCTATGTAATTCATGCTCTTTGCCGTTTCTACAGAATTTAGCTGTTAACACTTTATTTATTCATAATTCTCTTTTACACAAACAAATGACATCTTCTTGTGTTCTATGATCAAATAAGTGATTTCCGTGCCAACATAATGTTCTTGCTTAACTGATAATGACTTGACGGTACTACGCTACAGTTCAGTTTGGCAAGCTGTCTGGTAGACTTTTTTCTACGCTATCAACATTTTTCTAGTTGTTCTGCCCTGCAATTTTTGGTTGCTCGCTTGATAGTAAGTCTTTTCCATTTATGTTTTTAAGACTGCAGTTCCATTTAGAACCATGAATTTACTATAGGTAGAGTTATTCAGTTGGAATTTGTTTTGCTGACCTTTTTCTTCCACCAACTTTATCGTGCGCGAAAGCTGTTACACTAAGGTTCTGCCAGATCGAAACTTTAAGAGCTTGAGACATCCGGCTACAAGGCATTAAACAAAATAACTGTGAAATCTTCATCGAGGTTACTGATTTCAAGATAACAGTAAAATAGGATAATATATGCACGCTGAGGGACAAAAAATAGATCTGAATACTGTAAATACACAAAATACGAAGGTGATTCTCAGGCAGAGGCAAAGTAAATGTATGTGTCGAAAAGTATGCCGTAAGACGTACCTTCTTCGAACCCATTCATAACATCATCAAAGGAGATTTCATCAACTGATGGGGGATATTTTCAAAAAAGAGTAACAGGAAATGCGTCAAATAAAAAAGCGCTAGATATCACAAGCAAATTAGCTAGCCTAATATCTGTTCATCATGTAAATATTGACAGTCGTCTCATATTGTCAACCAGAAACCTAAATAAGGTTAACATTTATGGGCAGAATGCTGATTTGTCACAACCTCGGAAATGTGAATCAGACGATCGACATGTGTCCGACCGGATAGAAGAAGAAGCTTGAATTAGAATTCTTTTGAGATCTCGCTCCTGCAGGCTGCAAATAAAGTTGTGAAGACAATATTCAATTAGCCCACAGACGGAAGGCTCCCAATTCTCTGTTTACTGTATCAAAAGGCATAATAATAGTTGATTCTATGAGAATGGTAATCAGAGAAGAACTGAAATTTCATTCTCGGTGCACTATATGATTTTCACGCAGACACAATAACAGCTAATTGTTTCATTACTATCTATCAGATTCCAGACAGCTATTTTTACGCAGAACAATAAAGGTTTTATCTGAAATCCCTATTTTGAAAATAAAAGGTCGTCGTTTGCAGTCTATTCAAAGCAAGCTTTCCTACAAATCCTAAGCTTCATACAGAACTTACCGTGTTCCGATGTTATGTGATTGCAACTGTGGTCACTGCCTTCGGTAGATGAGCATCTCCCGGGATCACCTGGCATAACATGCGGAAAAAACCTGGTGCTCAGTACACTGAAGTCAATATGCACGCACTTCACCATGTTCTGGTCAACGCGGATAAACATGGATTAACTTATACGCCAGACCATTCATTCTGGTACATAAAAAAGAGCAGATAAAACTCAGCCCTTATGGGAAACTTTATAGTTCCTTTCTGAATCATGCAATGGGTTTGCACAGCTCTGTTTTGGAGTTGTAACACCCATTTTCAGGGATGTTCACATGCAGTCCCTTCGGGCGAAATGAAAGTCAATTCGCCTTGAAATCGAGCAGACAACAAGGTAACTAATTAGGTGGAACAAAGAACACAAATCAATTTGGTGTCGATATGGATGCAACGGAGCTATATCAGATCCAGCCGTTAGCTAGGTGTTGCCATCGGGTTACAGGACTCATCCATGCTAAACAATGTTTTGCCTAGAAAATTGTGCAAAGTAACAATCTTGAAAAATTATCGATCGAGAAGGTTTGTTTCAAGTCAAATTCTATTTGTGCATGAACAAAAAGTGGATCTCCAACATGATAGGCGATATTCAAAGTTCGGACATTAGATGATGTCATCCACTTGGTTCTAATAAAATAGTGCAGTTATACAATACTTAAAGCTGTGATTTACCTAACCAGGCAACGAAACGTTTGAAATTTTGGTACTCATTTGGACTCGTTCAAACGATTTCTGGTGAATTTAGCAGCCGAAAAAGAGGGTTGGTCAGGCTTATAATTTTTCATAAAGCTGCGTGATAAAAGAGATATATCTTAAAAACGAAATAAACCTCTATTCCCAGAGAAATCAATCTTGATAAAAAGTGGATTAAATTCGTTAATTATTCACTTATACTTACCAAAATTGAGTATAGCCATACATAGGCAAAATGGCACCAAGCTCTTCGTCCATCTTTGGAGCATATTCATGAAAAGTGTGATGAAAACTGTTTTTCTCAGTCTGTCTGCTAAGATACAGTTATTATAGAAAAACAACTACTAAACGCTTCTCAGTTGACCGCTAACCATCGATCAATAAGCGAAGTCGCAATCAATAACAAGCTTTCACACAAGATACTGGTCATCTCTTGTTGATGGGGCCTAGATCGCAGTCCGATCAATGCATCTTTCTTCTTCACTGTCAGTGATTTGTTCATTCAAACAACTTGCAGATTATCACATGCGAAATTTGTTTCTGACGTATGTCAGCCCCAGAAGTAGCATCCATTGAATCTAGGATTTACCATCCTTCCGTTGCCGTAATTCCTCTTATTCAGTTTGTCTACTGCTAAAGGCACTACAGCCCAAACATTAGCCCTTTTGTGTATTTTAAAATAATTAGTTAGCTTATCGCACCATCTTGTTCCGCTTATCTGTGGTCCCATGACTCTTTAACTTCAGCGACCGGGGGAAAGTTGATCTACTTCCTGTTTTATTCTATGGTTATTAATCGTTGTCTTTTAAAGTCCTATTTTCATCAGTCGTGGGCTGAAAAGATCAAAAACGCAAGAAAGTCAACAATAACAAGCCGCAGAGGGGAGCAGTGGCTCACCGAGGCTTCTATGATGACCTTTAGGAGTACAAACGGTTAAGCTGGTCTTATATAAGCGAACGGTCGGGGACCAAGTCGGTTCGTTGTGATTCAACAAAATTAAGACATTTGATAATAAATTAAAATGAATAGAAGGATAGTTATAATCCTAATGTAATAGTATTACAGTCAAATTTATTCCCGAGACCTCATGAAAATTTCATTTGGGGCGGAGGACAGATATTTTTGAGGCCAGAGTGGGAAAATTGATCTTTTTTTCTCCGTATCGTTCATCACCTAAGCCAAAGCAAAACAGAATAAGAAGGAATTACTTTTTTCTGATAAGTGATAAAACCGAACCCATTTTGACTAATATTTTGAGAAGCAACAATTGTGACCAACAGAAATCAGAAAAAACTATTGCAAAAAGCCTCACCTACGGGTACTCGGTTAACCATACTTTCTAGGGGAATTTTAAAGTCACTGGGAGAAAGTAGTCTAAGTTCCTCTACGGTCGACTTAACGCTCTCGAAGGAATGCCCCATGAGCACTGGCTGATTAAAGGCCGAATTCGTTGAATTTGTCCATCAGTATCAAAGCCCACCGCTAGTCCAGTATTGTGTACTATTCAAATAGCACATGTACAAACCTCCGGGTATCAGAATAGAGAAATGTTTTGCCACCAACCGCCCGGACATAGATTCATACACGGTACATATGACCCGTGATGAATTCACACAGAAAACCGTATCCACACTCGAAGAATGGACAAATATGAATCTCTGCCCAGCCAACCATACAGTAACTAACCGAATGGTCAGTCGAGCTAATTAAAAAAGCAAAAAGCATATTTTCCCCTCAAGGACAGATGGATTCTTTTGACTTCGTGGAAACAGAGGCGTCCGTTAATGCTACCTATACACTGGCATATGTCTTTGACACCTCATCGCTTCACGGAAACATAAACGAGTGAAGTTATCAGTATCATTCATGTCCATGTTTCAAGTAGCACACCATATTTCTGTGTATCCACAGATAGTGTTTACCAATTACAATTTTCAAGTACATAGAAAATCGATTTTGTTAGACGGCGAATTTCAAAGCTAAGTAGATAGCGTGACAACGGTTGGTCCCCTAGTACTTGTATCAAGAGACCCTTTCATGGGCGTCACGCGGGTGAAAGCAGAACCAACCACCAATGAGGATTTGGTGTATATACACTAAGGAAATTGTGTATTTCCCACGTCTCCGCTATTTTTAATACTCTCGTAAAAACTAGTCACGGAACAGACTGAGTAGAGCTGGAAGCTACGTTTCCTTGACCATCATATTGCTCGCTAGCTAAGGTTATTCTTCACAAGACATTTAGGTCCGGGCAATAGCCCATTTAAAACCAACCTAACCGGCTACAGTGGAGAACCATTGAGATTTCCTCTTGACAGAATAAGGAGACCGGTAAAGGTGGATAGAAAAGAATATTGGCTCAAAATATATTTGGGCTAACCTCGTCGAAAACTCTCATCAAACTTGGTTTGTAGAGAATCAATGAAATAAGAACTGAATTTCAGACCAACCTACCAACGGTTACGTCGGAGTAATTTTTCATTTCTTCAATTTTTAAAGTTGATAGGGTCCCATTCAGTATAAAGTATCTATCGTGAACTATTAGACCAATGCGCGCGGCAGTAGTTAGGGTTTCCTTCAAGAAGACCGAAAAACCTGTATTCGGAGACCGTGAGAAAAGACTTCGTGCCAGTTTTCGCTAGCTCGAGCATCATTTACTATTTTTCTTTTTTCTACGGACGCGGAATAATTGACGAAGCAAAAATGTTATGTCTGTATGTAGCCAAAACCATGCACAATGGTTATAAAAAATTTGCCCTAGATGCGCTAGATTTACGATAACCAAAACCCGAATGAGACATTTCACAGCGTGAACTCATTCACAAAGTTCGCATTAGTGCCCTGAAAGTTCCGGTGCACACAGAATAGCGGCAAGCTAATTTTTGGGGATTCTTGATCATGCTATGGCTATGTCCGAATTTCCACAGTACTCATGTGTGCGCTGCCAGCACACATACGGGACACAGTAAAAAAGGATCATTGGGGATTAGAGTTCACACGCCATTCCTTACAATTTATCCGGGAAGTGGACCAAGATGTGTCAGCTTTCGGAAGTTCTGGGACCTGTTGTCGGGTGATGAGGGGACAGTGGGAAGCTGCTTTCATGAACACAGTTTTACCGAGCTTACTGATGTGGTTCTTGGTGGAAAATTCCGAACAATTTTAGTACCGCTAAGGGGCGACGTTTTTCGCTGGTAGAACAGATGACCTGAAAAACTGCTCAGCGGGCATAAAGTCGATATTTCTCCTTTAAATGGTAGTATAACCGTAACTGACGCTAACTTCAGAACTTACCCTACCGAGTACAAAACTTGTCTCATTCGGCCACTTTATCACTAGACAGCTTTTCTTTGGATGATCCTTCTTCACAATAATATTATATCTTGGTTATGTTTTAATTGGGGTGATTTTGAGAATATTTATTCATCCTTAATTAAGAAAACAGTAGTATTGTTAACGGTCATAACCAAGGGCATGTCTGTGTACTTCTAACCCAATCCAACTGAGTTTTAATGTCTAAGGTTCCTTGCACGATATCGGGAAAAACGACTGAATATCCGATCTTAATCGGATAACCGAGTGGCTAGGAAAGAACTGAATTCAATCCAGTGAAAACCAGGACCGCCACTTGATACTGTACTATCAATAAAAGTAAATGGCTATTTTGATGAATCATACAATCATCGCATTTTGAAGGTTCTAGTTCACAAAGTGTCATCCAAAGACACTCGGAAGTTAGTGTGTCGTTTAAATACCAGGGTGTAACAATAAAGACTGCAGCTGTGTTGAACGAGGAACAAACATGGCTTTTTCCCACAAGCACTGGGACCGTCCATTAGCACCAAGGCTCTAGCTCATTGATCAGCGGAAACAACCAGTCAGGCCGGGCAGCCGTTAAGCCCGTTAAGAAAACTTTGCATGAGCGTTGATTGCGTAGCTCGTCAGGCAAAGAGTGGTACGGGTGTCTGTGTGTATAAGAACGGGTGTTGGGTAAGTGAGCCCTGACAGCGGAGCTCCAGGTACATCCGGAATGAAAGTGCCGGAAAGGTTAAATAAACAAAAGTGATTAGGATCTCCCATAAACCGTGATGCATGTCCACCCTAGCCGTAGACTGTTCAGGAAAAATAGGACAAAATTAAAATCATTCTGGCTCCAGGCCCCAGCAGAATCAACACATGGCGTGCACTAAAATACTTACGGTAGTCCGTTTCATATCTCACCCGGGACATAATCCGCTTTTCTTCAATATTCAGATCCATTTAGCAAATTTTCCATTTTCATTATCGTATTTCAGTAATGTAACTACTTTAAAGTTTCCTCTTACAAACTAAATGTCAGAAAGCCCTGAAAATCTTATATAATCACGGTCACACCTGGAAACGATGGATATACTTTTCAGTCAAACAGCTGGTCTTTTCAGGACTTCGGGTCCCGGCAAAGAATGTCTAACTGACTTGTTCTTATGAAAGGAACAACATAACGTATGCTGGACCAGAACGGACGGACTTGTCAGTAAATAAGCATGATTGCAAAGTATCAGATTAAACCTCTTACTGATCAAATTTTAATCGGAACTCATCCAAATTAAAAGCGGCTTTTCTCCGTGAAATGGATTTCATCTGATTCCCTTGTATTATGGAAGGGTTCAATTTGTCCGAGAAAGCTAGTGGAAAGCAGTTAGAAAATGCAGCTTGAGGGAAAATACTAGCAACAAACTATCGTGTTTCGGTAAATTCGACCTCCTCCGTTACACATAAAGGATGTTTTTTGAATAGTTGCAGCTGGTATATTGTCAAGGCCGTGGGATGGTTGCACTGGGACGGTGATGAAATGAAAACGGTCGTACTGTGGCTTTAAAATCGAACATAGAAACGGATTAAGATGATGTAAGCTTCAGCAAACTGTGCTTTTGTCCAACCATTTCCAGTTAGCTCAGCAAGTCACAAGGTCAGCAGCACAGAATTCGTGGAGTCGACATGGATTCTATGCCGATAGTGGACCGATACTACGTATGAGTAATCCATCTTATCAAAAATAGGATTTAGACCCAAACAGGGAGACCCATTAAACGAACAGCTGTGCCAGGACGTCACACTGGGGTCTCTAAAACTTTCTCGAATGAGAAACTTTAAATATTGGGTCCGTTTTAGGCGTCCAGTAGGAACAGAAAGCACATAAATACTGTGGAATGCAGAAGTGGCATTTGGTTTTTCCCGGTCTTCAACATAAAACCATTCAGTTTACATATTATATGGTGCTTGAGATTACCACTTTGGGGTGTATCATGGTATCGGAGATCCAGACTGTTGCACTGAGAGACAGACAGTGAAACGATCGGTAGTCAAAGCCGTTGGGTGATCTCCATAAGTTTTCAGTAGACGTTGCTCCATAAGCTTATTTTCTGCTTCCTATGCCTGAGAGCAAAGCTATATGGACATCTGGGACGCTGAGCTGGTTAAGCCAACAAGGAGGAAGGTGACAAGGGATTAGGGCGTACCAGACTGAGCAAAAGAATATACCCTGAACACAAGAGAATGGGACTACCTGGTGGGCTTATGGAGGTTGCTCGTTTTGAGGTGACCAATTCTATGCTAGCGCAACTAATATTGTTCCCTCCTGTATGGAGGCTGTCGTTGTTGATCGTTGAGGATTTAAGAGATTGGAGCCCGGCTGCGAGCCTTATTATAACCACCCAAATGGCATCTACCGGTGTCTGGGGGAGGAAATTTGGATCAGTAAAGAATATGACAGTGCATGTGAAACTGCATCACAACCAGATGCACCCTAAAGTGGTCCGCAATAATAATGGTACCTAACAAGAACAAAATAGCTGTTCAGTGAACATACGAATTTCCCCTACTAGGTGGGAAGGTGACGTTTTACAGCGAACCCAACGTTTATGATTATCACACCAGTGGACATCGTGAGAAGTGTCCATGGCTACCGTAACATGGCTACGTACAAAGGCATGACTGTTAACAATTTGGATCGCTTTACCGATATTCAGCTAATTATTTGAGAATCGGTTAGTGATTATTCATGGCATTTCAAGAAGCGGTTCTTCTCGAGGAAACCCACTGCGTATGTACAATTTTACTTGTATTCTTTGAACCTGTTAGCAGAATAACTAAATCGAACAGCTTTTGTGCACCGCGTATATTATTAGCCTTCCATATGCATCAGCAAAAATAACAACAATGATATTAATAAGTTAGCTATGAAATTAACCTAGTCTAACATTGATTGATGATGTCCTGTCTAACGGAATTTCATTATTTTCCAAGTTATTCAAATGAGTTAGAACGGAACATTTTGAGCTAATATACGAGTTAATCGATCTGAGCCTTGTTATCGAATGCCCTTGAACGCGGATGGAAATATTATCAAAATGATGGTCTAGGTCCGGAGACACTATTTATATTTGATTTCTTTTGAGTAGAAATTCAAGAAATGGATTAAACGAGAAAAGTTCTATAGAGTTCACTAGAAGCAAGATACAATGCTTTCAAATGAAGTTTTACTGATATTTAACTGCAGTCTCAGTCAACAAGTCCAACCTAACTTGAACCGTTTCTAGGTGATTAGTTCAACCAATTCACAACCATCTGACACACACAGTGGTCGACAATTATTCGATCAATAAGACACCACAATTTTTGAACGATATTTCTGAAGCGATAGCTAATCAGACAAACGGCTGAAAGAAGCGAGAAGTATTGTGAATTTTGCAAGGCGTCTTCAGAATAACGTGTTTGTCAAACGTGTAGGGAATGCACGTCGGACAGATTGTTATCGTGATTTTGTCCGTGATTGGTAAGTGCCGAACCCATTGATCATTCGCTCAATCTCATGCTAATTTTTTTTATCATCAAAAGCGCAAATCGTAGGCAACATATAATCAGCTATGGATAGAACGTATTATGTTTGGCACTAAATCGGAGTAATCGTGACTAAATTTTGATTTTTTATACATATAAACCAACTTTTTCGTGACAGAGAAGGGATAGTAAAGTTTGGTTGAGGAACATGAATCAACCCCTTCCATATCTCATCTATCGTAATCGCACTAGAGAACTCTCGTTATACAACAAAAGTGTGACTGTAAATCAGACGGTAACTAATGAAAAAAACCACTTGGTGATAATATTTGTTCGGTATATTTATTATCTAGACTGAAGTACAAAAAGATGTTTGTAAAGTCCGTTCAATTATTGTTATTGTTACCGTTATGGGTGTGCAGCACTGGGCATCCTCAAAAATGGTACATCTGCTGCGGAAAATGATCAGGATAACCTGGATTGTGGTAAGTATACTATAAGTTGTACTTTTCGAATAAATATTCCCCCATATTACCTCTTAGAAGTGATTTATCCAAGTAAGCTTTCACCAGTCTGCAAAAGTATGTTCAGTGACTGCCATTCGGATCTACCAAATCATAGTTTTGTCAGGTGCTTTCGTAGTGCCTGGGGTTCTTGACACGGTGAGAGAGATATTGAGATATTATAATCTCTGAGGCGGATGGCTGATCAAAACTCACTAGAGCGGTCACGTGATATATGCGCAAGTACTAATGGCCAGACAACCTGTACGCATCTCTCATCAATATACTACATATTGGAAGTTGCCTGTCGTAATTATCACTTAGAACAACCAATAATCTAACGCTGCTATAGTAACCGCTTACGGAACGGTTGATTCACGGCATCTTTATACCAGTATGATTAATAAGTATACCGCAAAGCACCTTCATCAAAACGGTACAAAATATTTTCCAGTTTTTGATCGAAAAACTGCATTTTAAGTGATGGAATCAACTCTTCTTGATTATGCCTCCATCATTGAAGTTTCTGCAAGATGCATCATTGCGTTGACTGTTATCGTGTAGCCGTAAATAGGCTCCTTATTCTTGTCTTGCGGATAAAAATGATGAAGTTTCATTACTGTGACGCGAAATCTATATTAGACTACAACCATTGGTTAAGAAAGTCAAATACGGTTATAAAACCTTGATCTTCCAATGAATGAGTCATTTTCGCGTCTGTGGAAACGAAACTCTGAATTAATATCACCTTAAAAGAGGCTTGACAGATAAACAAAGAGCAGCATGTGATCAAGAGATAATAAAATATGAAATAAACAAACTAAAATCAACACAGACTCATAAAAGTCCGTTTTCGTTTGTTGCTTAAAAGAAAGCCTTCAAAGTTTCACTGGGACGTAACTCGCACTCAATGAAGCTATTAGTTAGTGTTTGTTCATGGTTTCTTTTTGTTGCCTGCTAGGAAAGAACAGTTCTACCGCGAGTGCCGATCAATATAGTGTTATTTTGTGTTGAATAAAGAGAGGCAAATGCGAAAAACAGCTCTGTCTAATTGTGCAGGAGTGACAAAGCCATGGTTCACACTGTCGATAGGGTATCTATTATGCGCCTGCCGAGTGGAAGGATACAGGTTTGCCAAAATACCAGAGATAGGAGCTCTGAACATCTGTTGTTCAGTGAAACAGTGACGATTTGAAAAAATGCATTTCGACGAGCTGATCAGACTGATTCCATGACTGTGAACAGTGTTCACAGTAACAATTACTACAGGAAAGTTCAGTCTGTAATCAAAGCGTCAGCTTTGGTAGTGACGAAAAAGAAAAACAGAAGCAACCACCCATTGGTGGAAGACAACCGTCGTATTCGAGTAAATGGGTTAATCGAAAAAGAGGCAAACGGCCTTACTCTGGACACTGCCTAAAGGAGAAGTGGAGACTTACCTCTCGTATATGATCGTATTTGGGCTAGCCTCAGTGTAAGAAGATGAGAACGAGTAAGCCACGCAATGCGTGGAATTATGTACGAAGATATTGCTCAAACCTGATGAATGGACTGAGTAGACATAAGGAACCAGTATAAATATGAATAAAATTGATTGGATCGCAAGTAGAGCAGAAAAAGTGGACAAGGGTATTTTGATATCACAAATGGGAAGGCAAAATAGAGATGGGCGGTTACAGAAACCAGATAAAAAAGGGTCAAGCTTTGAGAGTGTCTCCATTTGCGACTTTCTGGACACCGATATCTAGAGCGCAAAGGTAAGTAGGTGACTGAAACGAAAGCCTCTTATCTACAGCGGATTGGAAAGAAGCTTACTGGGAAAGACAAAGGAGTGCTTTTTGCCTACTGGATGAGAAGAAAAGGAACAGTGAGAATAGCTTGCTTTCAACAGGGATTTACTAGAAAGAACACCATAAACAAGTACTATAATAAAGCTGAGGTAGAGGAAATGTCAAATCCACGAATTTAGCGCACCAGTCAATCCCAAGCTAGCATATTTCAACAAACACTTTGTGCAAGATTCGCTCAAAAACCTTTGCCAAACCTGTCACGTTAGTTGACTGCTGAAGATCTAGTGGGACGTGTACATGACAACAGACCACAGGTAAATTTAAGACGATGAAATCCCTATTGGAATTCTCAGCAGAGGAACGCGTTTCAAATAAGAGCAAACGGGGCTTCGCGGTTAGGGATTTTATACCTTACGTAATGATCAAAACTAGATAGATGGAACATGAATTATCAGGGATAGGAAAATAAATCCTTAAGGGAAGTGGACCATCGGCAGCTGATTCCCCAAAATAGCGGCAAATGCTGAAGGAAATAAACAGAGACAGTCAAATACAAATTTATTCCATTATTAATGGTGAGATCCCATCGAGAAGTGTATGGATTTTCATGTGTATCACACAGTTTTGGCTATGACAAAAGGAGTAAATATGGTATCACAGTGTGAAGAGGATGTAGAAGGGAAAGCTATATACAGATGGAAGTTGAATACGGACGGGTATGCGAAGGCCTCTGGTTTTTGTCGCGGTTCGATAAAAGAATATCAGATTCAGTTTGAATTTACCAACGGCAAAGACACAAATTAGAAGGAATTGATTTTCTAACTGACAAAGCAAATTCGGTTCCAGATAAACTCAGGCCAAATGGAGTTTCTCTAAGCCTCATAAATGACCAGAAATATTTGTCCTTTACATGAAACCAGCAGTGATGGGTGAATAATGAACTTGACAACGAAGGCTTTTATTTGAAAGCTGTATGAGTTCTCTTAAGCTTATTTCACGTTCCCATTTGTTCGTAATCCAGCTTGGATACTATAACAGAGGCATAGTTATCTGAAATTGTTTTAGTGCGTGCTGTCACAAGGAAGCAAAATAACTCCATTTTCGGTTTTCCCGATTTCATCACTTGTGTGTTTAGATTATTCACTTCTTAGATATAACGAATCCTACGGATCTTTCGGGAAACGTCTGGAAGAACTCTTGGGATTAAAATGTGTACCTCGTGCCATTCATCTCAGACCGATGAATCAGCTAAGATTAGGATAATTATGATTGTACACAAACCTACGTCATCTAATGAAGTTGGCTTTCTTTACTGGTCATCTTGTTCACACCTTCTTGCCCGATCACGGGAATTCGTGAGAGTATTTCACGCCGATTGAAGCTTGAAGCGTGGACGAAGTCTAAAGCACCGTCTTATTACCAAGATAAGACTGAATCCACGCTAGCTAGTACTATACGGACAAAGGTTTCAAGAAGTGAACTGTGTAGCAAACTATTTCAAATTGTTCTTTCAAATCATAACAATGAAAACTGTTGATTTCCATTATCTCAGTTGGACTACTCAATTAGTGACCAAAAATATGTGACAAAGATTTGATTTCCAGGGTACCAAATTAATTTTCCCAAACCTGCGATCAAAGTTAAAGTCACATCGACAAATTCTAGTTCCCATTGGTCACAGGCTTATGTATTCAGAAATATTTTCTACATAATTAGGGATAAGAAAACCATCTGAGGGGAGCTTTTCTGCTTAAGAATCTACGTCCCATGAGTATCATATTATGTTCAGCAGGGGGACCATTTCTTAGTTGTCTTAGTTGGTAATTCCATGAAATATAAACCAATAATAATAATGGACAAAACTGCCCCGGAAACACACACATCCACACATCTACGTACTACTTACTATCAATAAGATCGACTGCCCATGTATTCTCCTTATTCGTTGGATCAGCAGTGACTCAGACACGAATAACTAACAGAAATCATAGTTGTGGTTCATTTGTAAACTATTCAATGAAAAGTGTCCATTCACACTCCAGATGAGTCAGGTCAGCTTCTAGTGAATATTATATATATATATATATATATATATATATATATATATATATATATACGGTAGCTTGTAAGTTTGATCATCACCGGCTATTAGATGACCCTTGTGCAGCGAGTGGTCTGTTACACTTGAAAAGTAACTGACGGAAGGGTGATATATCATGCAGTGTTGGTGTTCAACAGACTGGTAAGAGAAAGCCGTATAGCCGGATTTTTAAATGCTTCGCTCTACGTCGTTCAAAATGAGATCCAGTACCAATTAATGCTTGATAGAAGTGTACGGTTGATGATTCTGAACAAAAAAGGAACAACTGTTTAGCGCCTCTGTCGTTCCTAATGGTGTGTTAAGTGTTGATAATGAATGAAGCAACATATGCTATTCAATTCGAAGGACCTTCTGAATATATTGGTAATTGACAATTTCGATACATGATTCTAGCTCTCACGTGGTATTTCATAGAACTAGTTGCCAATTTATTCTCTACGAGCACTTCTAGGAAGTGATGTAAACCAGTTCTGGTTTCCACGATCACATGTTGAATTAGATAGGGCAACACACAAAAATACGTGTCCGATATATTTCTGTGGAAGAAATACACAAATAGCTAGTGCTGATTGACTGTTGCCATGGAGTTGCATCGTGCTGATTTTTAAAATATTGTTTGGATGTTACTGAATAAATCGTAAGGTCTAATTTCGCTTAACGATAGCACTTCCACCATTGTTTGGGCAGTTTCAGGAATTTCGTTCCAATCCTTTCTTTCAGAATCGCAGCAAAAGTCCATAAATGTTTGGAAGCTACTGAAACCCGAGGTTGATCGCGGTGCGTCTCCCGGACTGTAGAATAAATAGTGCACCTTTTATCATTTTATGTCATATTCGTAGCACTGCCGGATGTGTTCAGACTGAGTTATTAAAACAGATTTTTTGGTTATTCAGTAAAAGCTACCGAAGAGCCTGATTTTTTGCCTCGTTCACCATCTTAAGTTTGCGAGTGTTCTTTGAGTATAGAATTGGGAACACAGTGAATCTAATCGTGGCTACAATTTCGTTATTTTCATCATTAGGAGTATAACATGTGTGCCTAGTTTATCCGCTTCATCATTATTCCAATGAAAATCCTTTTTTTGGCTACATGATCCGTTATCTATCACCGATCAAATTCAAAATTCGACCAAAGGATTCGTCGCTGGCTTCCCGGGTTTGTTCCAGCAGGGAAAACTCCGGCATTACTTGTTCATTCAGGATAATTTATTGCACCTCTGAGCGGGATTAACTGCCAAATAAATTTTCAGATTGTTCTTTTTTTGCTCAGAAACTGCTTAAGAGTCAAGTCGTGCTCCAAAACTCACATTTGTAATTCACCAGTGATAGCCACTTTATGCTAAAGTTAATTACACCCATCAACAGAATTGGTACCCATTTCTATGGTAGGCTTTTTTACAGCATGGTTTTTTCAGAAGCGTTTCAACAGCCATCACTGACTGAAGGCAGTAAGAATCGACTTCCTAGCTCGCGTCCTCTGATCGACAGTTTTATTGGCAACACTAACTCAAAGTGTATGTTTGCTCAAAGCAATTTTTTAATTCCTTACAAAAGTAAAATGTCAAATTTTCTTGATCAATAAATATAGGAGTACTTATAGATGGCACAAGGAACCAAAAATTATGTGGAAAACGGAAAATCCTCCGGAATGATTTTCATTCTGACTTCCATACCGCGAACCTGAAAGGGAGCTTACTACCCTTCACTTGCTGAGCAGTTGCTCAAATCAACTAAGCTAGTGCGGTTATGCCAGTCGAACAAAAATAACGCGAGTGAAAGTTTAATGATGAGCAGCAATGAACAGTAACTGACAAGTAATCCAAAGGCAGTTGGTTCAATGTCAGCACGAGGCATGGGATGCAAAGAATGCAAGTGAATTGTCTATTGACCATAATTATTAGAGTGCTTCACTTCTGACCATATCAGTGTTTGACTTGGACATGTCTATAGAAAAAGCAGCAAAAAATTAGTCGAAATAAATATTCAGTTGTTTATCATTGTTTTGGTACGCACTTGTTTCGGCTTCAACGAACAGATTAATATTTTCAGTTTATTTTATTCAGTGATCATTGAAATGAAAACTGACTGTTGGCAAGCGAAATCGATGATCGAGGCCAATTCCTGTGAAATCTTATTGTCATTGTACTTGACTAATTCGAAAAATAAATACCCTCGTCAACAGCTGTGCCTGCAAATATATTAATTAGGTTACTAGATAACATGTAAAATCAACTGTCAATAATTTACATAAACGTGCTGGTAGATTATACATAAATATGCAATACTATTAAACATGCAGTGACAAAGTTAAACTTCACCACTGATGAGCAAGAAAGCAATGTGCAACTGCTTCATCCTTATTGGGAACCATCAGCAGTGTACAACGGCCGAGAACCAACTGGGACGCAAATCCTAGACGAAGGATTGGGAGTCGAATGCCTAGCCACAAGTCCACCCAGAGTGGCTCTCAAAGGTTTGTTTTACCACACTAACATATGGTATATTACCCTTCGGCCGTTGACTTTTGCACAGCCACTGATTGCTCTGATGGACGGCGTTTAGGTAGAAGATTATGTCCAGAGACGCTTTCTGTTACCGAGAACAACCGGTAGATGTTGATGGCTATATGAGAGCTCTGTAAATAAGCCCTTCTAAAGATTGCTGACAATAATGAAGCAGCTGATCAGAGGCTCCATGGTTTTCAATGACGAGTGGAGCTATAACAGTGAGTGACTTAATACATCCCGTCCTCAATTTAGTTTCGCTCAAATCCTGAATACAGTAATCTTCATTTTATTATCATATTGTTAGTGACATATGTACGTCAACCGATAAGTCTGGTTCCACCTTTCCTTGTGGGTTTTTTTTTCATTTCCACGGGTTTGCAAGGGATTGGATAAATAGGTTACAGTACTAGTTCATTCATATAGCTAGAGTTTCTTACCTACAATATATGTCCGAACATATTTACTTTGGTCTCGACTTTCTTTCGTTTTTTACATCATTCCTTAATGCAAAAAGTCTTTTAATATTCTTTATTTTCTGATGAACTATCTTTTTATCTCGTTTCAGTGAAGGCTCTGATTGCTCGTGCCGTTCGTCATTCAGTAGAGACAAGGGTGTTCGACGGTTTGTGCCTTTATTAGTTGTCGCTTTTCTTCATGATAAGACTTTCTCAAACTTGTAACTCATATTTACTACAACCTGAATAACCTCACATGGTCTAAATCACAACTTATTCCTAATGTTCTTCTTCAGTGCTCAACAGTCTGCAAATAAGTGAGTCTGTTGTGTGTCTCAACCACAAAATCGTCGGCTACAATGTTTGACCAAGTCACTTTAACCTTTAGTCATTTGTGTACATGATACCAAAATGACGACCACAAAAAATGCTATTCAGCGCGTGTTCCTTTAATGATACTTCCGAAAATGCGTGGCGATTTGGTGATGGAAATACGTCCTTGAATAAAAGATTAGCCATCAGGTCTCAGCTTTATATCAATCACTATCATCTGAAGAGCATCATGCGAAATCGATCGGTAAGCTTAGCTTGGTAAAAGCACTTGGACACGAAGTGTCCAAGAAATTTTCATGTACAACCGTAATCTAATTCTTGTTCGCACCTCTATTTTTCAGGGTTCTTGAACCATTTTACACAGCCACGCATTCTTCGAGACAAAAGGAAAATAGGTTCGTTCAAATTAAACCAAATCAATTTATCTCCTGTCAAACAAGCATACTGTGCCACCATCAGATTATCTTTGAAAAAATGCAGTCTATTTTCATTTACTAAGTGGTCTGAAATCGTCACTGACCGGAGTACCTCTGGATGCGCATATTTGCTGTTACTGATACACCTGGAGGAGTGAGTTCCAATCCAATTACTGCTGGTTAGCGGTCACTGGACTCATTACCATGATTCAAATCAAAGTGGGAACAACAGATCTGTTCTGTGTGTAACTCCCGAGGTATCCGGTACATAACTGCAAGAATATGTTACAAGGAAAGTGGTGGGAAACATCCAAATTGAACTGGCTAGGGAAAGTTACGTGAAACGGGATTGAGGAACCGATGTTCAGACGGTGGACAGCTTCACAAACTACCAACAAAGATGCTAGTTGATTGGTGTATTCACTGACTGAAATCATGTTTGGGAAGCTGATTTGTATGCCAAGTGTTTACAACCGTAGAAAAAACAGATTTTTATAACTCACGGTGATCGAAGCTTGTATACGTGAAAACCAGAAGGATTTCCACCTAGTAGTCGTATACCTGGTCAAAATAATACGGTAAGGTGTCTTCCAAGTAAGCTTTGCCGTACAAATAGAAAAATACAGCTAGGTTGGCTTGATTGTAATTTGAGCCTTTCTAGCAGTACTCGGTAAATAATTAGGTTGTCAACTATCTGACAAAGATGTGAATTAAAATTTACAAGCTTTGAAGTTCGATTCGTACGTAGCAACAGGGAGACGTAATTAATTCAGTACTTACAGGCGAACCTATTTTTACAACTTGTTAGCTTTTCGACAATACTATGCTCGTTTTGAGTAGTAGGATATTTGGTTTGATTACCGAATGCCTGATCATGCAAAAACAAAAGTCAGTTCAGAGCTGAAAACCAAGGAAGCACCGTACAGCAGTTTCTTCATTGTCAAGAACCACCACCAGTGCACATCCGCCGAGCCCCATCGGGACAGAGGAATGATTGAGTCGAACATCTAACCACCGGATATCCGAACTGTCCCCTAAAGATTTGGTCAACTTCGCTACCACGATATAGCATCACTTCTTCACTGGTCTCTCAAGGTTAACAGCCCGTTGACTGCACAGAGATCGACTCCTTTTAAGGACTATACTCAAGTAGGCTAAATCCCTGTCCATTTGGTACAATTCAACAATTGCCAGAAATGATGATTTACAGCAAATATTAGGCGAATTTCCATATTTCTCATTTGAATCAATCTCCAGAGTAACTCAGGTAACCCACAAAAGCAACAAAATCCCATTCCCATTAAATAACTGATCCTTCATACACCTATCGGGATATTTTCAGATATAGAATTATTCGCAACACTTGGAATACACAAAGCGATTCTTACGGGTAAGTTGGTGTCATAGTGTTTCCTATCGAGGCTGCAAACAGTTCACATTGCGAATTAACTGGGAAATCTGTGCTCCTAACTAGCAAAACACTGTGGACGGTTAACCAACCTCCGGCCGATAGCCGGTTTCTAATGTTGCGATTCCTCATATTACAGAAACAGTTCCAGGGAGCCAGTAAATTGGCCCACGTGCCAAAATAATATTTTTAAGGAATTCCATATTTATAGTTAGCTGAATGCTTTTCGTCTGATTTGTGTAAAATTTGCTACTGGACAATAAACCTAAATTTCATTTGTAGTCGATTATTGGTTACCAGTAATTTCATTGCCTTCCAACTGATTTGTTCCATTTCTGTCAGTGATTTCCAACCTTACGCAGATATCTGTAGAATTTGATCGTAATATGCACAAGGTTGGTAAGTACCGAATAGGCAGTTTGTTTACAACTAATGGGTACGCAAATTGTTTTATTCGTTGTAAAGTATATAAACAACACGAATCTACTACTGACTGATAATTGCGCAAGCAAATAGAGTGACTGTTCTTCATTTGCTGTGAAAGCTTTTTCTTTCAGACTAGTATTCACAATTAGTTACAGAAAATCAGGCAATATTCCTAAATCCGTCAGATGGAACTGTTCAAACTCTGAGCTTATCAGTGATTTGCATAATTATTGTAGCGGTCATACCGGCGAAAGTCGCTGA
This sequence comes from Fasciola hepatica, assembly GCA_948099385.1. NCBI lineage: Eukaryota > Metazoa > Platyhelminthes > Trematoda > Plagiorchiida > Fasciolidae > Fasciola > Fasciola hepatica. The sequence goes on from CANUEZ040000043.1 coordinate 42,472,279, forward strand.
ATTCAAGGGGAATGAAAAATATCTATGGTTCACAATTAGGCTTTGGTAACACGCGTACTACCACCGCACTCCGGTAAACACCGTATTCAGAAGTCCGAGTCCCGCAGGGCCAGTCGACGATTAACACCGTTTCCACTTCCCCGTTTGTAAAAGTTTGAAGGACCGAGCTTGCATATAATTTTTTTCCTATAGAACTGCTATTAAAAACCCTGACCAATGTCAATCGGCCGCACAAAACTAAAATGTCAAATCAGTTCACATCTGAAAACTCCTCTGGAAATAATCAGCGATGGCATTATAAAGACTGACTTTAATACCTACTTCATAAACTGACTATTCCCTGTCAGTTTAGGAATCCTTTGATGAATAGAAGAGTGGATAATGGCTTATGACAAGATAAACTGGTTGTCACATTTTGTAAGACCCAAACGAGTCTTTTCAAAAAAGTACCTGGAACTAACATCGTATCCGAATAATCTACGAAGACTCAAGACTCAACCCACCATTGAAATTTCAGGGAAGCCGTTTCTTGAGAATCATTCACCGAATCGTGTCTAAAACCGTGGTGCTCGGTTTTATGTCTGGCGCAATAAACATTATTCTATATGAACCTATTCACAATGGCTCACCACACATCATCGCTCCCTAATATAACCCCCGTTCGTTGTTGGCTTTCACTTCCCCTAGTTATATTGCAGTGTATGAAGAATGCGTCTACCTAAATTCTCCCCTAAGTTCATTATTTTGATTATGAATCGCTTTCAACGAAATGGTATTTGAGTGGGACGAAGTTCAACGACTCCGTTTCGGGACTCAGCGGAAACGGTTATTGCCTTTATTGCTATCTTTCGGAATGGAAGTGAACAAACGTCATCCTTTGGAATGAGTTAAATGTTTCTTTTACTTTGCATATATTCCTTGCAACCAGAAAAAACGCCGCCCTCACTTAGTGCTTCTCAGGTCATTTCGAAAACACTTAGTAGTAAGTCACTGCTTGAAATATGCATCAACAAATCTACCAGAATCAAACTATGACTTCTGAACGAACTACTGTTCTATTTCAGGGAATTCCGTATTGATGCTTATGACATCATTTTGTTGAAAAGAAAGGTGTTTCACAATAGCATACTTCCAGGAAGTACACCTTCTTTTATGTCACCATTCGATCCGAGTGCGAAGCTGTGTGAGTAAAACACATTAGTGAAAAAGTGTAAATTATAGAACCCCTATTTTAGGCTGAACCGAAAGCTCGTTTTCAGTAGTCCAGCACCGCATTAAGCAAATGCAAAAATTGGTACAGCTGGTCTACATGAAGCAAAATCGACCCAGTTGGATCACTCACAGCGAAAACGCTGTTTACGGCCCTCACTACACACCCGTCAGGACGAATGCGAATGAGCCCGGTTACTACCACGTGCACGGAGGCTTCCCCCAAATACAAGTCAATATTTTGCCTCATGGTCTTCTCATTTCGTGTGAGGTCATCGGTCATTTCAGTAACCATCTTGCTAATTTGTCCCCATAGCATTCTCGTACGTGCCCCCCCCCCTCCCCCTATTGTCCGGAAACTTTACTTCTGATGTCCTTGATTTATTAAAAACCGCCGAACACTGTCCAGTCCTTTTTTGTCAATGGCATTAGAGTTCATAATCATGTCGCTACGTCAAATAGGAAATTAATAACTGGGTAATTTGAAAAACGGAGGTATGCAGTACGGAAAAAGTGCTCACATTTGTTGTAGTCTCGGTTTTCACACGATATACTTTCGAAAGTTCAATGACAATTTTTGACCAGCTAAGGTTCTTCTTCATTATACTAGTGAGCTTTGATGTACTTGGTCTGAATATAAGATGAAAATGCAAACGCAAGGAGAAAGGTAATCTCAATTTCATTTTTAACTTTAAACAAGCAGACTTTATCTGAATCAAATTAGAAAAAATAAAAAAACCAATATGGAGTTGGAAGACTACTGCTGGAATGACCTCACTGTACATTTTGTCAGACATATATTACAATCACATTCGGCTCAAGAGTAACAATGTTGGAGGGATTGAAGAAGAATACTTAAACTCATCCATGAAACGAGCCAACAACGCAGTCTGGCCATTGGCCGCCAAGGCATGCGAGAGATTACTGGTTTTTGCTTTAATTACCCACTTTCGAACTAAGATGAATTAAACCTTTTGCAGCAGTTCATTTTTAGTGGCTCAGTCAACTTCTTAAGCAAAATCAACCGGCAGCAAGGAAAGTCAATGAGTCTAGAAGGGCAAGCTCGAATCAAGGTAAAACTCCTCCCTCAACTTTTCTCACTGACATCATAGATCTTTAAAACCCTACATCGTCTATCCGAAATCAGGGGAATTCGTCTAAAGCTTCCAGAGGCGCTTCACGTTCAACAAAACACTCGAAAACTGCAGATAGCAGGAGAGGTAGCTGTCAAGGACTAGAAAAGTGATTTTGATAACAGAAGGAGTGGTTTGTCAGCCTCTTCTAGCCATTGTAATAACTGGCAATTTATCCAAGGAAAGCTCAACAACACCAACTGTTTACAATGGTCATTTTGACAGAGTCATGTGCCTGATGAAATAGAACTCACTGACCAGATAATTGTTTGTTTTCAAGTTCATATCGAGTACAGGAGGTTGTAAACTTTCCACAAGAGTCATACGTCTCTTAGTAAACTGAATGGTGTCATCTTGATCAAAATTTTGCCGTATACGTGGCCTTTCTTCAAATGATTGTCCTGTTGATGTGATCGGTTGAAGAAGACAGAGTAAAAGATAAAACCTCCAAGTAACATCTTAAAGGAGAGCCGAATTCCGAGCAACTTTCAGGGGTCCTTCCGCTGTTCATTGTTAGCTTTTAGCATTTGGCTGCTGAAAATAACGCTAGTAATCTTGAAATCATGAAGAAGGTTAAATATTTTTAGACACGGTGTACCAAACAAAACCGATTACAGTTTCTGCAAACCTTAATTAGTATTGGCTAGATAACCTGCGTTTATAGGGCAATTGAGTGGAACAGGATTTTGTTTGGTATACCTACAAGAGTAATGGAAACTGACATATATACATATACATAGGCAGACTAACAGACAGGCAGACAGATAGATACAAACAGACCGACAAACAGAAGGGCAGGTCCGTTTTTCACTTTGGTAGATGAATTCAATATTTTCATTTATTTTGGGGAAATCTGGATATGCGAGTTGTGACAGTTCATTTTCCAAGTCATAGTGTATCACGTGTCTTATCTCATAACATTCAAAATCTATTTAGCCTACGTCGATCTTCTGGAAGATTTGTTGGTGGAAAGTGAGAAATATATTTATGACGACAAAAGTGAGTTGATTTCTCCAGTCTTCGCCATACTGTCCCCATCTTCAAACACCGTCAAAGTATGGTGGATTTTTCGAAGGCAACTACAAGGTAACAAGACTCGCTTAATCTGTACCAGTACCTTAAATAAACACTAACAATAAGTCGCATGAACTGTTGTGCCATAAAGTGACTTCGAAGCTGTCACTAGCTGAAGTTGCTACTTGGAAAGCAGGAATCTAGCTTGAATCAGGTGACCTGTAAAATATGATCCATAGACACATCCGCGACAAAAGTAAAAAAAACATGCATTCCTGAATAGAACATTACTTTTTCAAAGCAAACCGTTAGCAAACCAGAAGAAAAAGAGACAACGTTTGTAGCCTTTTCAAGTCAGTCCACACAAAGCCAGCATATTTACTTAGTAGATTGTATTGCAGATTTGATTTTCTTAGAGTCCTGATGTGTTTAATTGAAAGCTACACTGTATCTGAGCTTAGAGTAAAAAAAGGAAACTGTAATCTGAATGCTTTTTTCGTAACAGGAAATCATTTATCAGGGCAAACATAAAACAGCTCTCCGAAGGAGGCAAATATTAGAGTAGTCAATGAATCCGTGGTAAACCTTCGCATATTCAGGTCCTATTTCTATCTACATCTAAATTCATTGAAATAACAATTATTTTTTCAGTACTCATAAGTATGGACCCAGTTGTACGGGCGCTTAGAAATATTGGCAGTTTGGGATCCCAACGTAAGTGAAATTGACTTTGCTTCATTGATAAGAGAAAGCAATCGTTGTTTTGATAGTACTGTTTTGTCTGGTTAGCAGTACCGTACTGCGAATTAACTGTATTAGGAATATGGACCAGCAATACTCCGAATTACAAAATCCACTAATCGGCACTTTTACACCTGAACCACGGAGAGCAATCAGAAAGACGCGGTAGTGAGGTGTTACTCCGCGAAGTATGCAGTCCCAATAGGACGCACTTATTTACAAGGCATGCATGACAGAAATAGCCAGTGAAAATCTAGCAGATTGGAGTGGACAGTGTTTCCTTGTGATTTGTGCGTGAGAGCATGACATCCTCTCAGTCAACTCAACCGGCTGGGATTGTCCAAATAGGCGAACACCTGCATTAGAGAACCCGGCTCTGTACGCACGAATAATGGGAATCGTGATTCAACTTCAAGTCTGTAATCATTCGGCTGATTTGGTAGTTTATTCGTCACAGACACCTCGAGAAATAATGGTTTACTAAGCAGGAAGATATGTTTGCTGAATCACATGAGTGAATCAGTAGTACTGATGTGTCGATATGTCTGCATGCGCACCTGGAGCTTACCGTGGGATCAAATAGTAATGGAACTTTACATCATATTTATGCCTACCGTGCATCCTGTTGGTAGAATTACATTTTGCCTGAAGTTGGATGGGCTACCTGGAGTCGATCGATGTACGGTATTGGGCTGTGTGTCCATGTTACTACAGAAAAAGAGGAATTGGGCCGCTGGATACATACCAGACTAGACTTACTTGGGCTCACCTGTTTGGTGTAATTTCATATTCGTTAGTGAAATTTCGCTTTGATGATCAACACTCGAACCCTGTCACACCTGCTTAGCTTTTCTGTTTACCTGTAGGTATCCAAAAGGGAAGCCTTTGATTGGTAGCACCTCTCCTTTCGCATGAGTTATATGATCAAAATGAGGAAGAACGCTTTTAAAAAGAAAGGTAAACTACTGTAATGGCTTTACATTACATGAAGGGATACAAAAATCCGAGGACCTCACGCCAAACTTTAGTGGTTTATTGAGTTTTAATGAGGTAAAACCTTGTACACAATTTATAGCTAGCGACATACTACGGAGAGATTACGTTTACGTAAATTGATGGGATATTATTTTGCCCAAATAAGCATGAAAGTACACAATAGTTTCGAATGTATACCCATTTTTTTGTTTTTAGTGTCCGAAGCAACTATGCATTTTTTCGAGACACCAAGTGGGTTTATTAACTTTATGGAGTATATTTCTGAGAAACTGACCGCGCATTTTGCTTTTCCAATAAACCGCGTAATAATCAACAGTGCTTTACTCAGTTTTGTTGAAGTTTCCCCATAATGAATGGGATTTGTTTTTTTGGACATACATTTCTCTTGCCAAACATCTGTGATGCTTGAAGGTGTACTGTTGGCCTGCATAAACGACCCTACCAATCACAGGAGAAATATACATATGGTAGCAAACAATCTTGTTTACACCGGATAAAAATTATACCCATACATGAATTCGTAACTGATTACTACTAAAATGAACTGGGACATAATTTTTTTGAGGGGTTTGAAAACGTGTAGCTCACACACTACTGATGCAGATCCATACATTGATGCAAAACACGTACGACTATGTTCACTCATTTGTCTGATTATTTTGAATACTGATATGTTTGGTGTCGGAAAGAATCCAAGCGGGTTTTACAGACGCTTATGGGGCGCACAAGGAAACCTTTTAAAAATAAATCCACACCGTTTTTCTTAAAGTATGACATCCGACAAGCCCTAGCTACCTATATCCAACCCAGTACTTCAAACGAAAAGCTTCTCTCACACTCATTGATTTGTAAAAGGCTAGCAAGAACAAACACAAAACAACAGTAACTGCTCGAATTGTCTCAACAATTCGTCAAACTACTTGGGAGGCATGGAAGTTTTTGAATAAGTTCCTGGTTCTGTGGCCAATACGTTCAGTACCACAGAAACAGGTGAGTAATTATGTACCAAACGAGATTGTAGAACCTGCTCCTTTTCTCAGTACGAGGATGAAAGCGGGCAAATGAACATGCTGAAATCCTCAATCCCATTGGAATTGGTTGGCATACTTCCTCTTAGTCCTCAGTTATATGCTCCAAAAACAGCTCGCAAAGTCAGGTGACACCCTTGACCACTTTCCGACACAGAATACATAAAAAAACTAATTGTCAGATAATTCAATCATCATATTCATACTTGCTTCCCAACCACAATTCTATTGGGTAATTTCTGGATATGATGCCACTCACGTGTATGGCAGGGTAATTGATTTATTATTCGTCTTGATAAAGGAATAGTTCATGTACTAGTTATTATCAACTGTGAAAAAGCGTCGCATCCATTGTATACGAAATAGCTTTTTTCATCTATTTTATTAATACTTCTGATATTAAAGCAGCACTTATTTTTCTTTGCAAACCGAGTTCTCTTTGAAACGTTTCCAACAACCACCTTGAATTTATCATTAGCCATACACGATCGTCTCATGCTAGTGACCTATAAACTGATTATCTAGTAAAGGCTTCCTTCATATATGAAAATTAAAACTATTTCTATCTGTTGACAGGCAATCATAATAAGGAGTATTACAAACTATCAATCGCAAAGTTCACTGAGTATTTGGACGGTAAGCACATAAACATTTTCTTTCTCCAAAACACGGACTACGTAATCCTTGTGAAAGTGAATGTTTCTTTTGAGCCGAAATGGTTGCATTCATTCTTCATCTGAAAGCAATTATCGGAAAATGACTAAGGCTGACTATTTTTATTGTATCATTTTGCAGCACTTGGTCTGTTTTAGATAAATATATTTCTTTTGAAAATTTTCAGATTTTGCGCTGATTAGACCGTCGCTTCGAGGGACAAAAACACGACAGAAAAATATCGGTATCTTTTGGTTCTAATGATGTGACAGCGATTGTTTTTTCTCTGTTCTCATAGTGTATTTGATGACAGATTTTGACCTCGGTTGTATATTTTTCTTTGCAGGAATTCGGTCATCCAGATTGATTATCATTTTACCTATTGTGGAGCATCGGTTCATTGGTAAGATTAGTTTTCGAATAAGATCAAGTACATTAATCTAACGGGAGGTTATCTTTCTCTATTCCACTCCATGAAAAATGTTTTTTGTTGATTGTAAACGAACTTCATATAGTAAACCCATGTTGCTACCATCCCGATGTCCAGAGCTGTCAATCTAGCAGAAACAGTCTCACTAGCTCTACGCACGATATGGGCAGAACACGGCTAAAGGCAGTAGAACAAAATTCCAGTCGAATATCCGTGTTTACCAACTATTCGTGTTTCTAACCCAATGCATTAGGCTCGAATATACAACAAGAAAAAGACCTAAACCCAGGTGGGAAACAAAGAACAAAGGGCAGAAAGTCTCGCGAAATTCCGGATAGCGCAGCAAATAAAACGGCCCACCTAGCAAGCAGCTGAACTGAAATGTAGCGCAATTCGTTTGCCGTACAGTCAACAAGTCAGGAAGCTTTTACATCCACTAATCAATAGATCAGCTACAAAGGAGAGAATTAGACGGTGATTGTAACATGAAAGAGAGTTATTAACAAATGAGTACAAATAAGCTGAATCTGTGGGACAAACGAAGGCACGTGCCAATATGAATGGACGAATCCCGCATCAGATCTACTGATGCCGTTGTGTGGTGGTCAATGGTGGAGTGCGGTGACGGAAACGTTAAGGTGCGTGGCTGTACAAGTGAAAGACTCAGAAAGATTATATAAGGGCAGAAATGTAAACCTTTGAGGAGACAAAGTTAGTAATAAATACGTGAACTGTTCATGTAACAGGCACCGTCAAACTCGAGCATAAACCAATAAGACACATTAGAAACAAAGTACATTACGAAAGTCCGAGGTATGCGACGCACATACTTACTACTCATAAGTAACTAAACAAAAAAGGAGAAGGACAAATCTCAATTACGAATAGTAGTTAACATATCACCACCTCTTAGTTCAGTCGACGTGTACCAATCATTACATTGTCTACCACGAATAGATGAAAAGAGAAATTTATCGTCAGCCGCTTATTTTTAGGAAAATATGAAACCATACAGTAATGTGTTTTGGTCTATCCAGTACCTTTCCATCTTTTAGTCCTATGAAAAGCACCCACTTAGACGGGACACGTCACAACAAATTTCCAGAATTGACTCATTTCCATGAGAAGTACATTGCGTAATTCGCTACGATTTAGAGTTGTTCATTTAGATGATGTTCTTGGTAGCTCATCTTCTCAGGTCATTCAGTGGCTATGGACATCTATAAATAAGAAATTCTACGGTACTAGAAGGCACTCCTTGGCACACAGTACGTTTTAATTTGCTCCGTGCTTTTAGAAGTAACACTCCGTTTCTGGTCTGAAAAAGCCCGGCCACATTTTATCCAGACTTACGTTTGTCCCACCTACATTTTAATCAGAGACTACCTTTGGGAGCACCGCGCTCTTTAGTCACTGAACGTTCAGTGAACAAGTATGAGGAAAGCGCAGTTCCAAGGTTGGTCTCCTAACAGGGGTAAATAACAACGTATATCATCCATTCAGCTTCGGTCTGAGCATGGAAAAAGAACCGTTTTGGTTTTTGAAAGTTCCCCTGTTTTAGCCACCATTAATCACTAACTGACCACAGATCAGTCTACTTGGCTCCATGGTTGAAGCAGAAGGTCCTTGTTCCTGATCACCACTGCCTTAGGTTAAATTTTCTGGTTGCATGTGAGCAATGAAAAACCGGGCAGTATTAGACCAGTGACCCCGAATGTGGTCAGTTTAACGTTCACAGGCTAAGCCCAGAAAAGTTCCGGCCTTTTGTTTGCTTTGCTTCAGGTTGATCATTCTATCAATCGCCGAGTCTTCCTAAAGCTGCGGTTACCACCTGCTTGTTGAACCAAAACTAGTGTCCGAAGTTTTGTCATTGTGAGAATATCTTCCGTGATAACCTTGCCTTGCTTAAACTGTAAAGCTAACTTATTCGATGGGTGGCGTGCTCTGGCGAAAGGCTGAATGACAGGTGTGAAAACGAAACCTAGGACTGGAGTGAGTTTTTTCTAAACAGTCAGTCAAGAACCACAGGTTACAACCAATACGACAAAAAGGGTAGGACAAAATTTTATGGCATGGTTTGTTCACGCTTCAATATTCGGTTTGCTTTGATAGTCATGAGAAGTCAGTACCATAATTTGTCGCTATGCGGTTTCGGCGGTGAAACTCCAAGGGAAATGTCGAAGTCAATAACAAGAAGAGCTTAAATCCTTAGAAGCTTGTTCAGTTTCTAACTAATTAATCCATACCAAAAGAAGCATACTTATGTTGGCTCACGGATATGTCCAAAGGCTTCATCAAGTTTACCAAAGGCTTTACATTTTTCAGAGAATTATGTTAGAATGTCTTTGAATTCCTTGTTTTTGACAACCGTTTAAATTTAAGTGCTGTTTAAGGTACAACGGGATGGAGTGGGTTGCACAGATATCACTATTGCTGTTGTGTTCTGATGTGATGAGTGATAAAAACAAAAAAACAGTGTGCTCAAAATATGGCGATTTTTTGTTTTTGATAATTTCTAATTAAAATGAAATCAAAATAGAAAAATTAGATTAGAAAATGATCACAGTGTGTTAGTCTCATCGTGATATTTTATAAGTCACGGAACAGAAAATTTCATATTAGTTTAGTTCGTCAGTATATGAATTTATTTTTCTGTCCAGGTTTCACAACTCGAATGAAAATTATCAACATCGACAATCTTGATGGATATGGGCGCTTGAATGTGGGTACGTGAACTACTGCTCTTTGAGGGGTGTCTCACCCGAGACCATTGTTGTTCCGCGTTTGCACAGCAGTACAGATCTATGTGCGCATTTCCTAGGCAAACCGATCCATAACACTATCAGGGAGAACCGGCAATCACTACCTGGAAAATTGAAGTAGATGGCCGCATAAGCAACTGACATATCTGAGATGAATAACACACTGGAAGAGTAGTACGATATCTACGACATATTTTAAGATCTCAGTAATCAGTAAATTGGCATTCCTCGATGAAGCAGAAACTAATAATGCAAGGGTAACTTTATTATCCATTTTTTTCAACATACAGCAGAATTTTGGGAAGAAATTCGATGCCAGCGTCGACGCGTTACACCTTCTGGTGAATTTGGTATTCAGTAACTTGCAGCTACTTTTGATTCTTTCAGATAATTGGTCCTTCGAATTTGATGCACTACTGAAAAGCTCTTTGAAGTAACTTCACGGAAACTTGCAAATTAATCACATTCTGTGTCCGATTCAGAGTCACGTGTAGGCACGGCTGAGCCATGTGAAGAGCATTTAGGCTGCTCCAGAATTATTTCTCATAATTTATTTGTAGTTGAATTTCATGGAAAACCTTCACAAGGGACTGAATTTTATACTACTCTATTGATGATAAATCCCAATTGTAATGCACAGAGCATTAACAATATATCCAATGTTTTACTTTTGAATTGCAGATGATGAAAATACAATGTTCACAATGGTAGAAAGTGAATAAATACTAAAAGCTGGTGGTTTGTATACATGTTCTATTCTGGAGTCAAATTGCCCATCACTCCATTCCGAATGTCACAACATTTCCACTATGTGCGATAGATGACTGTTAATTGTCATACAAACTTAAAATGTCCCGGACTATCAATCGTCACCTAACATTCCGTTTCGATATGAACGATACTTTTCTAAGTTTCACTTCGATGTGCCCCGTTTAACGGTGAATATTGTTCGTTTTAAATTCCGTAGCCCCTATACTCTAATAGGCTTAAATTCGTCAGATTTATGTTTGTGGTCAGTGGTGTTCACACAATCAGAAGCTGCCAGATAACTTACACGGAAGTCACACGATTCAGGATTATTGTAGTCTTTCAAACAAACAAGCACGTTTATAGAAATTTATGTTCCTTTTGAATTTTCGACTCCATTCTTAAGGGGCTTCACCCAATATGGAAAAAAAGACTCTGAACTTTCAATATTTGTTTTCAGTAGTTATTATTAGTTGTTGTTAGTTGTCATTTCCTTATGCGTGCACATTATCAACTGGGTGGATACCGATATCATATTCATTGTGTGCAGAGAAATTGTTATTCTATTCATAGTCTGACCAGAACAATTTGCGTTCGTCCTTGCTTCAGATTTTCTGCATAAGAACGATAACCTTAAAGAACTATCGGAGAGGTTTTTTAACGAATCACTGGGTAGGTTCAACAATATGGCGTTTCCTATTTTCATGGGAAAAAGAGTTGCACTGTCTAGAAAAATTATTGTGAATTTTGACGTACTGGTCAGGCTGAGAAAAAACAGTTTTAACGTAAAACTTGGACGTAAACCCTTAAATTAATGTGCCGGGTACACCTCATGTTTAATTAGCAGACGGTTGAGGTGCTCATTTGATGGACCTTGCACGGGTTGTAGAGCTAAGTGTCTGTTCCATTTTATAAAGATGCTCTAGCAAAAGTGGCGAGGGTACGACAAGACTGAGGAAATCCCCATTTCTGTCCTGGTGCTTTTAATAGATAACAGGCGTGTCTACCCAAGTGAAATGTTTCTTGTGGCTTACTGGGTCCCTCTCTCAAAAGAGTTGAAAACAGTCTAGTTATAAACCTCTTCAGCAGAAAGCCAACTGTTTTCAGCCGCCTGTGACTGTTTAGCTTGGCTTTTGATTGGCAACCACTTAATCACCAGACATAGTGACAACATCAGTGCGTAGAACGTGTTCTACAGTTATTAATTTGGGTGGACAGTGCAAATCACCAGTGAGTGCGAAAATGAAAGAAGCTTTTGAGAACATGGCATAATAATTTTGCCTTTGATATAACTAGGTGTGAGCAGTCCAAATTTTGAAACAGGTGTATTCATTGAAACCAGGGGACGATACAAATGACGTATCAAATCATGTCAAGAGCAAAGAATAGGAATATTCTTGGTGCTGGTCACATATGTTCACCTATAGCACAGAAAGCTGGGGAATAACATCAGAGGAGATGTATAAATTCGTGTGGGCTGGGATTTATCAGCAACGGTAATGACAAAGACAGTATGAGACTGAAAGATGTCATATGAGCATATATCTATCTTGTATCTCTACCTTTTCATTTTGTGATGCTGGGGTGCAATTCGAGTCAAGGAAGATAAATGTCAATGAATCAAATAATTTCTTCAAAGCAAAGGGACATAGTTGAAAGTGATTAGCAGATAGGAGTGACACCATGACAGGGATAACAGAGTGGCAGCTATGTAAAAAATGAAATTAAGGAAGCTAAAACCAGTAGATGCGAATACGATGAGATGTGACGTCTGATGACATGCGAAGGGAACCCGAGGGGTGGCGAACCGTGGATGGAGCTCACTAACTTGAGTTTGATAAACTTTACGAGAATAAAATATTTAAATAATAAAGCTTGATCGAAATCCTTGTGTTCGAATAAGTGAAAAAGCCAGGATAATGAAGTATATGGTGGTAAACGGGAGTACATCATTATTCAGCATCACCAATCTACAACATGTATTTTTCACAAAACATTTCCTCAAGCAGTGTCAGCTTTGAATTGGATGACAAAAGTCATGGAAGCACTGCGCAGCTGTTAATTCCAAGTTGATAATCATTAGTAGTGCATATTCACCGAGCCACAACTGGGTTTTGGACCGAAGGTGTATAATTTCCTGCATCCCAACAGAGAACCATACGATCTGCATCGCAATGATTTGTTTCGCGGAAACATTGCACGATATACGGCACGATAAAAATATTGATGTGTTGTGCATTGCTAAACCTCGAATGCCAGAATAAAACAACTACAGGTCTTCTTTTAGCTAAGTAACCACCGGCGATTGTTTAGTAGCCACTGCTGGTTATTTAGCGACCACAGCCTAGAATACAGTAACCAAATCTTTCCGACACACCCATACCTCGCAACCTCATCTCACATGTTAGATTTCTATCCCCGTTATGACGTTCGGTAGCCTTGTTTGAGTCATCAACCTGGATATGCTTGGGCTACAGCGGAAAATCATCACGTCCAATAATGGAACATTTTCTTATCAATCATCCAAGAAAATTAAGTTTACAAATTGGAGCCATTTTTGGAAGGTCCAATAAAACTGAAATTGTGACTGTCAAATGCAGTACACGAAGCAGGGCGAAACACTATTCACTGCTTGCCTGCGTAACTGTGGAAATATCCCGAACCTACCTCCCGGGGTCGTTTGACCCTCCGGAAAGCTGCGAATCGGAGCCCCCTTTTCTTGTAGAAGAGATTTGACAAGCTCTTTAAAGAAGCCTAATATCCACGCGATCGAATCAAAGAAAGGATTGCAGGCAGGAAACATCAGGACCCGTTTTGAAGCGGTATTCCTAGTAGAGTAAACCCATCACAGGACAACAATCAACAACAATGGGGTCTAAATTTTTATTTGATGGTAAATCTATTATGCTAGGTTTGCCGTTCACTGATCGCCCTCGTGCTCCGGAGCACTATATTTTGTTGTTGGTTTTATCCATGTAGAAACTGGGATGGAGCTACAATGCATATTGCATACTGGGCTCGTCTTTCTTTGACGTCAGTCCTGCTTCGCTCAGTAGGATGAATACATAATTTCTTCGTGGAGTAACCCTAACCATCGAGAAAACCACCAGTGACTAACACCAAAAATTTTACATTCTGCGTATTCTCTCTTAAGTCTAGATTGTCTGTATTGTTTATAGACGGCTCTGAAGTTTTACATTTTCATTCCAAGATGGTAGGAGAGATGATTTAAACCGTCATATTTCTTTACACATTGGATAATTCTTCTGCAGTCTTCATCTCTACTTGTTTTTAGCTCGCGATACGAATCTGTACCTAATTCTTAGCCTAAATTGTTTACCTCAATCTCCTTCACTGGAAATTCTGCGAACGTTCAAGCACCTATTCGGCTAGTGACTTGAGAAATTATAAAGATATAATTTATATGGAGTACCGAGGTGTTCACGTGACTCACACAAGGTTTCCAAGCCCAATAAGTGGTAGCAAAATCTTAAACATTCGGTGAGATTACGCGTTAAAGCTGTGTCGGAAAGATTTGGTTGGTTTACTCTAGGCTATGGTCGCTAAGTAAGCGACACAGGCTAATAAACGATAGTCTATTGGTGCCAAATCACCACCCAGAGACTACCGAGCGACAGTAAAACCTGCGATCAGTATCGATTCCTGAACACTACAACCCTTGTGCAATGGTTTCACGTTTCTCCCATAGAACAGCTGATCGAGAACAATACATTTTCACTGAAGTTTCTCTGGGGGATGGTAAATTGCTTTGTAGAAAAATGAAGAAAATATTCATAAGCCCGGCATCAGACGACTGGTAGTTCCCTTTCTCGGTAATGACCTGTAGATTTCACCATCTATCTAAAAATACGCCTGGATAAAAAAGGTTTTCTCTTCTGCCTAATGAAATTGCCGATTAAGTGAATATTCTTGAGCAGATAATATGTAAATAAAAGGAGGAGAAAACATGACAAGACTGGTGATTAAAATGGAGTAGTTCGCTGATTGTTGTCATCGCCTGATTCCATTCATTAGTTCATTGTTCTGTATAACTAAGAGCTGGTTATTGATTTTATTAAATAACAAATTCGACAAGGGGCTTACCCACATTCCATTCTGCTTAGGCATGAACCGGGAGACAGACGAAAAGCTGCTGCACAAGGTTATCTGCGATGATATAAAATGTAAGTTTGTTTTGTTTGTGTCATAAAAATAGACCAGTAACTCCCTGCATCCTACTCTCTCAAAGGCAACGGAAGTTCGGAAAAACGTCGTTCTCGGCCAGCAGCCATGTATCAAATATGTCCCAATTTGTGTTACTGTATAGACTGTTTCACTTTTCTCCGTGCTTTATTTTATAAAGAATCAAATCGGATCATTTGCAGTAAAGTGGAAATCAAAGAGGCTTTAGATGAGTAACAATGATGACCAAGCGGTTGTTAAAAACAAACTATGAACCTGGTCGCAACTAGGTAAGACCTTCTGGTCACTTCCCATCCAGGTTTTTCCACTAACTTTTTGTAGCCGTTAAAAGAAAAGAAATATTGATACAGATAGTATTCTGAGTCATCATAATAAATTTATCTTAGCAGTCACAGGGCTTCCACGTTGAAACTTAATAGTTATTATTACTATCTTACTGAACACAATGAATGTTTCCATATTTTTGTGACCAGTGATGGAGACCACAGTGAACTTCACAACGAAAGAGTTTCTTTCACAACAGTTAGCTGTTGGTAAGCTGCCCTGTAAACCTGTTACTCAGAAGTATTGCCCTTATTGCCTATCCCAAATGATATAAAATGTTTTGTGATACGTTAGCATTACGCAATCGTGAGGAAGATAATTATATTGAAAAATGACTTAAGCAAATAAATACGAATAACAGTAAAGTGGACGTGCCAAATTTGTGGTGCACAGAACTTTGCTATATCATTAGTAATAGATTCCGGAATAGTTATTTGCTCTTTACGGAAAACGTGCTCTGTTAGTTCGACGAGAATATATATATATATATATATATATATATATATATATATACATATTGATCAAGTTGGACATGGAGTTCAGTCAACAAACTGAGTACTATAGTGTTATGTCCGAAAGACACGACACAGTTTACAAGAATCACCAGGTGATTCAAAAATGGACTCTTCGTCCATTTACATTCCATACGAATCAAATGAAATTCTAAAAACAGAATTTACTAAATGAAAAGCAGGTTTTTGGACGGGAAGAACAGAATTTTCAAAGAATAAGATAGAATAGGGTAAGATAAATTAATAGAAAGGGTGAGTGTTGATCAGATGGCAGCTACTTTGGACTCAAAGAATCGGAAAGAAGAAGATCAGGCTTGCACAGAGATGGCTCTAACAATTCTCCAAATTCAATGTTGATATCAGCAAATCATTGGGACACATTCGGTTCTCGCCGGCAGGCAGTGTCTATGTTTAAGAGTCAGAGCCATTATAATTTGCCTTGAAAAAAATTGGTTCTTGACTAGAAGGATTTGTGGGCCTCATATATTCTGCCATTGTATAAATAGCCTGCTGAAAATAATGCTAGTACATCAGTTAAGTCTTAGTTGATTTTTTGGTTTCTCAGGTATAACATCAGAACTATAGGAAAACTGCATCCGGAGAAATCGTGACTTTTCTTATTCAAAGAGAGACAATATATGTGTGGTGGTTTATTCAAATATTCTGTTAAAGTTCGTAAAATATTTCCTGAGAGTACCAGGAACAGAGACACGATTCAGCAAATTGCGACCCTTACGAACAACCTTTAACATCGAGACCCAGTATAATGTATACGGACGGTTGAGGGAAAAATGATTTTATTCTGTAGCTTCAGGTGACCGTTTTGTATCCTTAGGCTTAAAACACATTCAGAAACGTTCGCTCAAAAGTCACCAGAATTGTGCAGCAAAGCGATATACCGTAGAACAAAAATAAACTGAAATCAGTGTACAAAGACTAAAGCAGAATTCAGCCAGCACGATCTCTAGCTGATAATTTTCCAGTTATCATAGGTGCAAAATTGTTTGAAACTAGCGTGCAAAAATTAGGACATTTTGTTTGCTGTAGCAGAAAGACACTTCGGCGAGCAAAAATGGTGTATAAACAAAAAGGTATTGTGTGCATATAATTTTGAAGTCAACCGGATACGCTTGTAGATAAGCTGAAATACACGCTTCCTAAGAGGGATGAAGAAAATACCACTAGTTATAATTCGACCACGCCAGGTTTAAAAAAGCTTGGGCGTATTATTTAAAAAAACGGGAGAGTAAGTTAGCGAGAACACAGAAAAATACACACGCAGATAGTACCATTATTTGTGATTCAAGGTGTAAACGTGAATTCCGTATGACCAGAATGGATGATACTGAGCTCAACATTTGATATGCGGTTCCTGATTGCAATAAAATCTGCGGAATAGTATGCAGTTCAACACAGAATGACGTCGTCCGTGTACAGTGTGCACATCGGGACTGGATACATCCCACGGGCTTTGAATTTCCAGTATTGCCACTGATAACGGTACTAGTAGTTAAACTCTGGTTTTGAGTTTCTGCGAGGAACATCAGGTTGCATTGTTTATCTGAGGAAATGATTTACGACACCGGAATTTGCAAATTATGAGCTCAAAAGTCCCATTTTTACCCACAAGGGTTCCGGACAAAGTTACCTACTCAAATCCAAGTGAACTAGATTCACTGAAGCCGCTCAAATTCCGGAGACCAAAATGAACACATGAGAATAAATCAAAAAATGGTTGACGACAAATGCTGCAATAAACGGTGGTATATCGCTGATCAAGCTCCCACATAAGTTAACAGATAATACTTCAGTTGCTATTGGACTCAGGCTTTCTGTGTATGGTGTTGCTACGTTGATAACCATAACAAGTTTATTCACAAAGAAAGTGTACACACTGGTTTATGTGCTAATAAAAGTCCGCTCTATTTGCGTAGATAACTCTATCCCATCACTTTATGGCTTAAAAAACATCTTTGAATGTATCTGATGCGAATTCCAATGTCGTTCACCGTTTCCACAAGCGCACATAGTCGACCGGCTTCTCTCTTCGGCGCAGTGGTAACAAATATGCTTTCGAGGTGAAAGAGCCTGGGTTTGAACCCTGGTTGTGGAGGTGGATACTCAGCACTGTTGAGCACGGTGCTTCCGGGGGCGCAGGTTGGTCGAATGACCCGAGGTTTGTGCGTGATAAATGGAGTTCAAGACAGTCATCCAAATAAAAATTTAGAAAACGGTAAAAGAAGCAACTACTGTCGTCGTTCTCAGTAGTAACGTTATAAATTCGAAGCCCGAGGGGTGTGCCCACTTCCGAAAGGCATGCTGTACAATAAAACGTAAGTGGGAAAAACGTCGCTCACATCATTAATATAAGCAGCAGATGATTATAAATGGAATGAACAAATTGCAGGAAAATTTTGTGATTATTAATCATGGGTTTGAAATGCTTTTACCTAACTCTGTGAGCAGCACTTTTTCAGTAGTGCAGTTAACTAACCCGGCGAGCAACTGGTTCAGGGGTACAACAGATTATTATTTGTAGAGGAGCCATGATCAAGGGGTAGAATTCCAATCAGAAGAGTGATCAAGAAAATCGCCTGGGGAATTTCGTCTTATCAGTCAAAGATTTACTGGCAAATGAATGAAGGAAGCTGCATAATCTAAAGTACTTCCTTGTGCTTTATATGTAAATTAGGCATAGCCACATGGCACTCAAGGACAGACTCCTCAGTCATTTTTAGTGCAATAGACCTTAGGGCTACTGGTCATCGGCGTTGTGTGATAAATGATGAACCTGTGTCCCTTGGAATGAGAACAATAGCAACGGGCATCCATGAATTTTGAAATACGCTGTAACCCAGTGACTGATTCACAGTATATATCATCTCCTCCGGTAAAGGACCGGCTAACATTTAAGGAGAGCAACCGGAATATCATGAGGATCAAGTAATGCTCAAGAGTCTAAATGTAGCTTCCTTAGAAAGTGAATCGAAAATTACATTTTGACAGAACAAAGATGAGTTTATGTATTGGTTGATGAGTGAACCTATACGGTCAAATGGGACACAAAACTGGAGTGTTCCATCCGTCGTCCTTAAGGGAGTTTGATGCCCTTCCACGTAATTTAGTTCATGCTGGTCCTCAGAAGTTTAATAATTTGTTAGCTTAATTTCCGCTGTCATCAAAATCTATATAATACTGTTGTACACTTTGATAAAATGCTATTTGTAGGAAATTATGTTTGCTCCTTCAACCTAGGCAGAGACATCATGTAGGGGAGTTTAATATACCTTGGAACACGATAGTATTTTCCACGGGGCAATGACCGTTAAACCATGATTTCGGAGTGATGGTGAAGAGATTGATGCAATCAAATTACTGCGAATAAACGGCTGATAGTCATGAAAGAAAACAGTTTCGAAGGACATAATAGGCAAGAAAATATTCATGTATGAGAAATGGCGAAATACGATATCACTGGACGTAGACTGAATATACTTATTGTGAATATATCTTTATCCTAACTAGCAATGGGTAATTTCTTCTAATTTCATTCTGAAATATGCTTAATGAAAGCGGTAGGTATTTTTTGGTAGCCTAAGCTAGCCCTATGCTGTGATTTTGATGCGGATATCCGGAATTTTCTTATGGTAGGTCATACCTTCGACGAGGACAGCTTTCAAAGAAGAATCCCTACTCTGTACATTCACTTCATTCATAACGGCATACGTTGTTTGAATTGTGTAACTATGCTCAAACAATTGTGTTAACATATAACTGAAAACCTGCAGGTTACGGATTTGTGTAATGCGGTTGAATTTACTCGTGCAGCGCGTTTTCCGGTTGCAGTATTTCTTGTTCTATTTCATACCCACGAGTATGAGTGAGAAAACTGGTTACTTCACCATTAGACGAATCACAGAGTACTCAGTGGAATAAGAGAGAGAGATAATCGGAGGAAATGACTAGAGGTCTTGGCATTCACGGTTTAACATTGCCCAAAATAGGCATTGAGTTCTTATATATGATTATACCTATCAAAACAGTTGGAACGCCCATAATAAAAGGTAAAATACTACTCGCATAATTTATTTTGGCAATGAACTGTTTCTTTATACTCTCTCAAAGACCTACATATAGCAACAGGTAATCTGCTGAGTACAGTGCTCCAGTTCACTTCGCAATTCGGTAAGTGACCGTTTACCGTCTGGTTCGATAAACATTTTCTGCAGGCCATGAGAGTTTTTAACAAAATTGAAAGTTCTCCTAAATTAGAGCAGTATTACGATGCTGTATCAGCAATAACTTTGTTTGATTAAGGAACAAGATCCGACTCAATAATTTTACGCCTGCATGTGCTGTGAGAAGCATTTTTATTCTGTTGCTTCCCCGCGATTGTGAAAACAAACATTCTTCCCAATAGTGAATGGCACGTAATTTTCTGCGCTTTGGAAAAACAATGCTCCGTAAAGTGTTGTGAACACTAAACTAACCGGAAAGAGAAACAACGGTACAATTCATATAAGTGATCCTGAAAATCAATGAAACTGGTATATTGGTTCCAATGCACTGTTTCCTTTGATGTATGATTTTCATTTTCATTTTCTTGGGACTATCTTGAGCCAGAGGTTAAATAAGCTCCACAAATATGGTGGATCTTCAAGACCCATGAGTTGTGGTTGGGTACGAGCACACTGTAAGCCATAATCCAGTTTTGCTTCTTGTAGCAAGTACCGGAGACCGACTGTAGGCCTAAGCCCTCCAGGTAGTTCCCAACAATGCTGATCCAAGCTTTTAGGTAACTTCAAAGACGACAGCGTCATCTCTCCCAAGATACATGGTGGAATGTTTGCCAGGGCAGTTTCTAATTGGATCATCGGAGTATATGGCCGAACCACTGCAGGCCACGGTGCTGAAGAAGGACAGCAAGTTGGTCAGTATCGTAGCACGGTTTTATCACTTTTCCGTTTGATACCGTTTCCTGCCAGTTTGTACGAAGGATCTAGCACAGACACCAGAGGTAGAACATTTCCAATCTAGTGGTATCCTCAGATCGCAGTGGGCAGATTTCATATACATATACGAGCACTTGTCAGAAAGCAGCACAGAAGGCGAGAAACCTTTTTTCGAAGGCTGGTTCTTCTGTTAATATCATTTGAGGTAGATGAAGGATCACTCTTTTTAAAACTTCTTTTTGTCCTTTGCTTCGCCTTTCGAAAGCAGGCAATCCGTAGAAGGTATATATTTACCTGACCGGCCGTTGTTGGATGGTTGTTGTACTGAATGAGGGGATAAGGGTTTTCATGAATATATCTTGATGGTTGAGGACATAGTCCGGGAAGTTCAAACTAAAGCCACCAGTACCAGAATTGGTCAGCACCTTCTGCGTCACCTCTATAACTTACCTCTTGCGGTGGGTTTTAGAGAGCAAGATCTCTCAGTACTGTCAGCGGATTTAGGTGCTTCCCGTAAGACGAAAGCCGCATGTCTTGATCAATAGTTACAGAGACGTAATTAATATCAACTCTCCCGAGTGTTTTCCATTACTCTCACATCCTTTTCAAGCAGATGCTTGGTCAATAACATGATTATCTTCAACTTTCCTTCTATTGTTGGCCAATGCGTTTGCACGCTGGTTACAATAGCCAGTCAGAAAGCGGTACCGCCCTATAGAACCTGGTGCTCTTACTCAGGTAACAGTAGAGAACTTGGGGGAGTAGACAAAAGCATTCTGCGGCGTATACAATCGACAACTTGGTTTATGCCCTTAAGGTTTCTAGTCACTTCACAGCGGTATTCTCTGCAGTTTTCCCATAGATGAAGCCAAATGAAAACTCACGAGGATATGGTTGACTTGGCGCAAAGTGCGACCGTTGTTTGAATATTACGTCAGTATGTGTTTCTTGAGGTACTTAATATATGTGCTTCTAACCACCGTTTTGTTCGTATCAACCAAACTGACCAGTTAATCACCATCACTCTTCGCTGACTGAGAAGAAATTCTCCCAAGACGTGTCGAGTAGATTTCCCTGAGGAAAGCATGCTAGTGTTGAAGTTTTCTACTACTGATAGAATTTCAAGTGTCCAGACACAGTTGGTTACTTATTGCAGTTTGTCGCAGAATCCAGTTTTGTTTTGCTGTCGATCATTTTGGTAGGGACATAGACAGCTATCGTCTTTGAGTCCTGCAAAGCGGGTCCTTAAAACGAACCAAAGTAGGTCATACGGATATTGGCTTCGGATCCAGCGTTGAGCTGTTGGCCTTATTGCTTAGGGTGAATGTGACGCCCCAGAACATGGAGTTGTCTGTTGGTTCACTGTGATAAAGCGAGTAAGCCTTATCCTCTCCCTGAACGCTTACGTGCAAAGTGCTACATTTGGGCAGCCTACTTCCGAGAGTCGAGTTATAACGACAGTACAGTCGGGGAATGCTCTCGTTAGTAAAATTTAGTTCAGTATTGTCCAATATTGGTCATAAATTTTAACACGATATATATATATATATATATATATATATATATATATATATATATATGAAAAAAATATACCGAGACAGAGGGCTGAAACTATGTACATTTAAGTGTTAGATGTTACCACCAAGTATATATGCAACTGGCGAGGACCATTACATGAACAATTTTATTGATTCAAATATAGAGAGAATCTGACTGAGAGCTAAGTAGTCGTCAAAATGGAAATATAGGAAAAGCACACAAAATATTTCAGGTCTAATCCAAGCATGGTTCAATTCTATATTTTAGACGCTAAACCAAATAAAATAAGATTGGCAATGGATGTGTTCCGTGAAATGTCAGAATGTAAGTGTCACTTTTGACTCTGTTGTAATAAAATTCCACATTTTGTCCATTGAAATGACCGGTGACTAGTATTTACTCTCTAGCTACGTTATTAATAAAATAAAAGTGAAGTTTAAAAATGGTATGTGGTGAAAGATATAGCGCTAATAACACAACGTTGTCGGTAGATGTTGTAATCCGCCAACCTCTCGGCTATTGTGGATGACCTTCCCGAAGGCGATCTTTGGAATAAAATGATCGTAAGAGAAAGTATACATTTCAGCGGATGTTCGGTTTTAAGGTTGTACGTGTGTGAGTGAGCTTGTGTACTTTCATTTTTGTGATGGGCGAGTGGTTCGTTGTTTTCATAGTATATGCTTCCCAAAAGGTTCTCGTTTTTCACAGACGCCAAAAATATCATATATTTAACTCAAAATGCCGACGTGGCCGAGTTGCGTGAGATTACCGGTAAGCATCGAGTGTTTCAGTATAAGTATATGACGAGACTTTTATTTGTTGTGTCCGTGCAATAGCCAGAATACAATCATCTATCGATAATCAGTGATCTAATGTTCTTGTAGCCTTTTAATACGGATTACAACACCTTATGACGAAAAATACCACAGTCAGGGAACAGTAATTTCCTCACGATAATAGGTATCTTCAGATATTATGCAGATCATCCTTTTCATGACCTAGTAACGAAAGTTGTAGGAAAATATTCACTGGGCCTTCTGGAGTCACGCAAAAGCCAGACCGCTGGAGTGATGCGCAGTTGAGTTGATGCTGATCGAATGACCGTTCGAGGCAAATCTGATCTGCTAGACTACCAGTGAGTTATTTAGTATGTTTGATCTTTAATTATAAAGGAACAGATGGCAAAACTCATTAGTTAGGAAAACTACTGGAAAGTGTATCTAAAATAATATATTTTCTAGAAATTCCGGACTTGCAGTTTTCCTATATAAGCAAAAGCTGCGTTACAAGGACTTAACTTCATGGTCACCGCGGACCATTGGTGACTTTCACTAGACCAACAAGTAGACTAGCGTGATACGACAAGACAGAATTGCGATTTGCAGAACTGCGGGCAAATAAAGATTTCAACTTACAGCGTACATCAAACTGCTATCATTATTTTTGGCCAAGTTGCTACTTTTATATATTGATGATAACTTCTGTTTCTTATTAGGGCTACTGCTGAGTAGTGGCAATCAGAAAAGCCGCAGTCCGTGAACTGTCAACGGTTACTCCAACTGAAGAAGATACATTAAAGTCTATCAAATCCAGGGGACCCAACTGAATACACAAGAATGAATCACAAGCTGGTGAGAGATAAAAGCTACAATAATGAATGGAATACGACTGATCAAATTCCTACATAAGTTATCACATACTACTTGGGTTGGTATTCGACTCGGGCTTTCTGTGTTGGGTGCTGCTAAATTGACAATCATGACCAATTTATTCACGAAGAAAGAGCCCATAGTGGCTTATATACTACTAGAGGTCTAATCTATTTGCATAAGTAACTTTGTCCCATTACTTTGTGGTTAAAAAACCTTTGAAAGTATTATTTTCGGATTCCGATGTCGTCTGCCGTTTTCTCAAGCGGACGAGAATTCAGAAAAAGTCAAAAGTTTAGCTACTGCTACGTTTTCCAGTAGTAACATTGGAAATTCAAATCTGCTGGGGAGTGCTTACCTCCGAAAAACATGGGGGGGGGGGTCCAATCTGCTTAATGAAGCAGAGCGGTGGTATCAACAAGTCTAAAATTAATTATAAGTTGGAAGTGGACCTTCCACATGACGAACCTAATGAATAAGTAGGTCTCAGTTCATTTTTAAATAGTCTTGACTGCATTCTCTAGAGATTTTTTCCACAATTCAACGTAAATGCTTTTCGAATTCACTTGAAATTAAAGGGTTTGATGTTGTGTACCAACACATTACTGAACCAATCCTCGGTAAGTTAATTGCAAAGGCTTTAAAATTGAAGACTGGATTAAATGAGGACTGGACAATAATTAGGTATTGGTTGAGAGCAAAATGTCACCCGATCATGTCAATACATAAATCGACGTCAGTTGCTTCGCCTTGTTTGAAATTCTGATACCACATATTTAATTCTATCAACAGTAACATTCTTTGTGGTTATACCTTCATCCGAAATGGTCTTCGGAGAACCACGAGTGTGGACGTTTTTCATACTTATTCCGGATGAAATATTGAGCGGTGCAATTTCTTTTAAAGTTTTCCTCACAGTGCTTCAATAACCCGTATCTGGGTAGAAAAATATCTTGGCGGAGTACACTTAGCACTTTAGGTTAATTTCATACTCGGTCATAGTGCCCCACGTCTTGCAAACTGCACAGAATAGAACTAATTTCCATTATGCCAGCTGATACTCTTTGGTAGATGCCTAAATAAACGCTTCTGCGTCAGAGTGCTTGAAAGATACAGCCTAACCTCAGATGCTCAGTGCATATAGGGCCGGTAAATGTGACTGAGACAAAGGATGGGAAACAAGTTATTATTTCAGTTGTTCAGATGCGATAGGAGAAAGCTGTCTACAGGCGGCAAAAATTTATGCTGTGGATCGCCTTCATCAGTGGCTCAGAGCCCAAAATAGCAGCCGTTCTGCTGATGCATTTCACAGCCCGGTGATAAAAGAGCACTTTAAATAATGTGTATATTTGTGCACAAACCGCCCAAGGCGGTAGACTTCAACCAGAAATCTGACTGAACTAGCTTCCTGTAGGTGAAAAATGTTCACTTAGATGAGCTTGATTTTACTAGTGTATGCACGGTGCACCTGTGTTTGAAGACAGCCGAAGTAACAGGTTTCCTAAACTTAACTTAAGAAAATAAAAAAGGACGAGATCAAATAAGTTAGGATAACTTGATCAGGAGTACTGTTGTTTGCACAGGGAGAAAACTCCGTAGATACGACACTACGCAGCACAAAATTCTACAATCCGGTTTTTGCCACAACAAAGTCTGAAAACATGATATGGGTGGGCTCAGACCGATACATGAAGAAACTGTGGATCTTGTGGAAACTCAAAAAATACAACCCTTGTACAACTTTATTTGGACTTTGCGCGGCAAAGAAAACGTCTGGATCAGTGTGACGAATAATTAGTGGTCAGTTATTGCGAGGTTTGCTTGAGCTTCTCGTTTTTCAACAAAGAGGCGAAGAGCGCAATCTAGAGATTAACTGTTTCAGAGTGCAAAATTGCAAGGACTGACGATAGCTCATCGATGATGGAAGACGTTTCCATCATTCCTTCTATTTGGTATTACCTTTATTTCTTGTTTAAAGGCTTCAGATAAGTGCGTCATGTTGTATTCAGAAACAGATAAGCAGAACAGAAATACCGACACCCGGGGGAACGTCCATTCAAAATTAGCACACGGTAAGCAGGAGCACCAGAAGGTGAATAGGTCGCACGAATGAAAAATCTCAATCTTTATCAGTCTGCACGTGGTTAGCGAAGTGAGGCATAGCACAGCGTCTTGCAGACGCGTGTCAGATGCCCCCGTGTAAGGCGATTGGAACAGGCACGAACCACGTGGGGAAGTCGGTGGGGCATGTAAAAGCTTCACCGTATTCTGTGACCGTATAAACCGCACAACAATCACAATATTAAAGTTCGTGTACTGTTAAATTGCTGGTAGACCCGTAAAAAGCAGTATAAAAGTGGCGGAAATTTACTGAAAAGGGAAGATTAACAAAACTGGAAGTGATATTTGGGGGAAAACTCTTCTCATTTTCTGTGGTAAAATTCGATTGCACAAAAATTACTCAAAAACAAAAACCAAATGCCAGCAGCTAACCTCTCGTGCAGTACCTGATAAAACAGTTGGTTTGGTTTTATGGTAAAACAAACAATCCTTGCCACGATAATAACTTTCACTTTGCTTTATATTCACAGAGATCGACCAACATTCAATGAGATTGTTCTATATAATAAAGTGTGCGTTTTCTATTCTCCTATAATCTAAACGGCAACCTCTATTCTTGAATTCTGATGAGTTACTCAAAATTTAATTTTATTCCAATACTAATACACATTGATCTCTTTGAGATTTAAACACCGGTACGGACAAATCGCACGCTATAGGACCACTTGATGGAGATTTTGGTGATTTGATGAGTATGGATAAGTGTTTGAAGCTTTGGTGGGCTAGTAGCTTAGCTTTTGGTTTCATACAACTCTTTCAGTACCACTTTGCCAGAGTAATATACGATATGGTACTCGTTCAAAAATTATGTCTTCTTATGATGATCACTTGGCTCGGTAGCCAGCAAGTGTGAGCTGCTCTCTCTTCTTCTGTTATAGTGTTTAGTTCAATTGTCAAGACGCCCGCACTTAGGTCAAAACAAAGTGCAGAAAGCAAAATTAGTAAGTAAAGTACCGAAGTCACATCTTAAATATGCCATATTGGCTCGAACGAGCAACCAATTTGCCTACAGATTTACACGCGAGGCTGCTTGTTGTTTGCAAACATGGCATTGATTACACTAAGTTCTTGATATTTGAATTCTATAGTACTCAAAAGATTGTCTCATAGGTTAATGGAACTAGTACTGTTTTCACCACAAACTCTTTCTTGGTAATAAACCTTCGCCCGAGACCGGTAATCATGATAGAATTTTTTCCCAACTTCTGATGGATTCGGAGCAACTGCAAACTAGGGAAAACGAGCTGAATTGCCAGAGTGTGTTGTAGGAATTATGCAGACAGTGCTAGGATTTTGAGGTATATCATGGAACTGATATTGTCTTGAGTTACTCTGTTGCATATTTTCAACCCATCTTTCACTTCGGAAAAGCCTCATAAGCACTATGACGCGTTCTCATCTTTGCCAAATAATTCGGCTATTGAATGTACTGAATCAAACAGTGTCTGCCTACCTAGCGTCAACTCAGCTTTTACATACATAATCGCATGTTTATTTCTATGCATATAAAAAATTAGCGAAGCTTTCAGAAAAGAGTTTCCAGAAGGAAGATTCATGTCAATGATTTTGTTGAACACGTTTAAGAAACTTGGATGCTTGAGTTTCACCACAGTACTGAAAATAATATCCATGTAAATTTGCTCTAAATATGGTGCTCTGCTGTCTGAGACTTATGAGTAAATACAGGTGTTCAATTTCATGCGATTTGGTTTTGACTGCGGGTGCTTTTACGAAGTTAGCAGCCGTTTCTATCCTTTTGATTATATTCCATTGGAAAACAGGACACAAGTTCACGAAATTTTGCAGCTTACTACAGGCAAAATTGCGTATATGAAAACTTCCAGTGACTGAGTGCTCACATCTTTTTGTATCTGTTTTACTTACTAGTTTCGTTTACATAGTAGGGGCTTAATATTTTAGGAAAGGAGTGACGGCCCATTAGAAGTTGACAATTTCCTTTAGCAATGACTATAAATAAACTAGTCTAAGTGCTTGTATTACTTTGTCATCCGCGACTTGCTGCCTAAAGAAAGAAAGAGGTCAGCACAGAGAGATCACTTCAAGTCACCATCATGAGTTGCTCACGACCTCAATCCCAATACCGAGTCACAGTTCCGTTCACTTGGGATTATGCTGACACAACTATCAATGACATTACGATGAAACCCAATACAGTGTCACTTCAGTATTTTGATTAGATTTATTGCAGAGAGTGAGTCAAAACGGCCGCGGTATAGCCGACGTTTTTGGTGTGATAAAACAGGCTAAGTTCTGCCTGAACATATAACAGCAGATTAACTGAGCATGCATTATTACCGGAGTACGCGACCCCAGCACCCGTCAACTTTTGTGAGCATCTCCCTTCAGATGTGAAGGATGCTAAGGAGTGTAGTGGTTTTTCGGCAGGAATAGCACCGTCTTTGAAGGGAGATGAGAGAACAACACCCCAAAAGTGATTTTTATTCTCAAAGTAACAATAGAAATAGTTATATTTCATCCACATTAGTGCTCATCAGAGAGAAAAAACCAAACGCAGAGGTACTTCGAGGTAGCTTTTATACAATGGTTTCATCATCATCCAGTATCAATGTTCAAATGTCCGCAGGAAACAATGGAGGTAGGTGTTTTATTGGTTAAAACCATCAGCGGTGCTCATCCATCGACGCCTTTTTAGGACTTGAACCTGAAGAGAATGAACTTCGGTCAAAATCCCAACCACCAGGATTTGGGGACGGGTTGTCGATGGTTTGGTAAATCAAAATGATAGCATAACATTGGCAGGCGCAAATGCTTTGCTTCAAAGTGAGTAACACTCATTGCTTCTCGATCACATGGTATTTATATTCCAGCACTCGACAAAAGTTTGATGATAGGTATGTTTGACTGATCGAATACTGTAGTCCCTTTTGGAATGCGTTCTCATTATTCTCCCACGGAAATGCAAACCTTTTGGATCCTAAATGTAGAAAACAATGTGTTTCATGATAGTTTTGGAAAAGTATCCAGTTTTTTTTCTTTTGTACCGTAATTGCTGTTCATGAAGAACCGAATATATACATGTTCCGAATTAAGTATATTTTGGATGGTTGATGAAATACTTTCCGTCGAAGGTAGGTCTGGTATCTATGTGCTCATTGCATGATGAATGGTATTGTGCAGACACATTTCCAGAAGGTCATGCAAGTCATGCAAGGTTACCATGAAAAACTATTTGAAGGCCGGTTTAGTCGATTTGGTGTTATCATGCTTATCTCAAAAAGTTATATTCCGAAATTCAATCCCAGTAAGACCCCAGCGCATACACATCGATGACGTCCATTTGACACAATAATCAACTGTACAGTGAGGGATTCGACGGCGTTTTATAGGCGCTTTGTACTGTACGACTCTGTGAAAATGAGTTATCACGTAACTAATGAATTTGCGTTGGTCGGCAAGCGAATCATGTAGCGCATGGAGTGCTGTTAAGCCAACCCCGTTTTTCTCCGTTTATCCTTGATATCTTTCGAACCAAACCACTTAAGGTAACCAAATTTCGCAAGCAGATGTGTCACCCCCTTTACTATATAAAATATGCACATAGATTTTGAATGTGAAACGGGTACGTCGATTTATCTCGGAAAGTGTGTTCGAGATGTTTCGGAATGATATTAAACCTAACCATGGATGAATCACAAAAACATCAATGCTTTAGAAAAGTAATAATCGTGGGCTGTAATGACTCAATGCCGATGCTCAGGGGTGTGCTATAAATCAGTATTCACGTGACACGTGGTTTGTAAATAAAGTTTACTAAAACTATATATTCTGATTAGAAGAAAATTTTGTTTATAAAAATAGCGGGATGGCCCGAGATTAAAAACAATCTAAGCTGAAGGAAAATAAAAAGACTCGAATACAAAGACTAGAAGATGTACAAAACCTAGATTCTCAAGAAAAATTTCAGACGGACAGGAATTATTTTTAACGTTCGAAGGATACACATCAGTATGTGTATCGGAGCTGAAGTGGCTGTCACAAGTGAACGTCAGCATTCGACGGGTACAGGAACCTCTGTAGCCTGCACCACATCTACTGTACAGCAAGATGAGATCAGTATCTTGTGTGACCGTTCATTTTCAAAAGCGAGAGAAATGGACTGTATATCACATAGCCTAGGATGCAGAATGAAAAAATGTGACATTCTGTAGGGAGAAGCTATCAATTTAGAACGCTCTGATAGATCCGTTCAAAATTGACACGACTTCAAGAACAATAAACTGGACCTTGGTGGCCGAGCCATTATTGGTGGCTATCTGATGATCTAGAGTGAGGTTTTTGGGGAAGGGAAGTCAGAGCTAGCATTTCTAGACTGAAAGGAAATGGCTAACTAATACATCAAAACAACGAATGAAATTTTGCCGACGGTGAAAAATAGCTGTTTACAATGATATCTCAACATGACAATGCATCCTTAATCGCGGTCAACTTTGCCAGAATCTAACTATTGTCCCGAAGCCTCATCTCGGCCGTCTGGCCCGTCCACAGTCCAGACTTGAACACGATTGAACACCTCCGGGGTCTGATTGCGAGGCAAGTCAGTGAGGATGAAAGAGTCTTCGGAGAGTTACTCGAAATGACTCCCACCATTCCCGATTATTGGTGTGGCAAAGAACTTCAAAGTATCCGGAATATAATAGAAATTATACCTGGACTTTGTGTTAGGGTCAGTACCAATAAAAGTCACCGTGTTTCGAATCCAGCTACTTGCCATTAGTCTGGGTATCTGTGTAATGACAGTCCGAACACTGTGGGGCACATATTTCGAGATAAACCAATTTATCTGTGTTGCGTTGGCACTGCATTTATTTGTGCGGAGGTAAATACAAAAACCTAGCCGTAGCGAGCGAGTAAGCTGTAAGTAGGCAGGTAAGTTAGCAAAAAAGCCAAACTACATGTGCTTGCATGAGCGAAAGAGTATGCCCAAAACGTACAAAGCAAAACTGATAAGTCCATACGACTGGAGCTGAAGCATGAATAAAGATTAGGAAAAGGCAGGCGCAATTCCATTTATAAGAGAAATATTGATCAACTGTCAGCGTAGCAACAATCTGTTCACGCTTAAAATGCATGTGAATATTTCATATAGTAACTAATTACCATATTTAGTTATCTTCATTAGTCCTTTTTGGAAGTTGTCGTAGATAAGCCGGGAAAATCGGGGTTGGTTTACCAGCATTTCGTGCACTTTATGTATTGGAACAGCAGCTGGTGAAGCCATCAAATGTTGCATTCCAGATGAGTATATTTTTAAAGGAATTTGGTGTACTTGATTGAACTCATTGCTCTGCTTAGTAATTTAAATCAAAATCTACTGATACTGGGACAGTTCTGTGGAATTCTCTTATTCGAAGGGTTTACGGCAAGCTTTTATGATGCACATGTTTCCTCAAATAATCACTTGTCAAATGGTAAACAACTCACTGCCGTATTTCAGGCATGATACGTAGTGACCGTTTTATTCAGGTAGTTAGAATTAGAATAACTCATGTGTTGTAAGGTGTAAGCATTTCTTATGCTGTTGTACAACACGGAAGTAAAACGTGTTATATTATATATATTACGGTACATGGGATACATTGTGAAAAAAGAAGAGTGGTAATTGCAAATACGTCAGTAATTCTTGTGAGA
Organism: Fasciola hepatica; assembly: GCA_948099385.1. Taxonomy (NCBI): domain Eukaryota; kingdom Metazoa; phylum Platyhelminthes; class Trematoda; order Plagiorchiida; family Fasciolidae; genus Fasciola; species Fasciola hepatica. The sequence continues at coordinate 42,503,963 of CANUEZ040000043.1, forward strand.
TTGCATGTATAATGTCACAGAAGGCAGACCGTTTGCAACAATTGTTTCTATACACAAAGAGGGAGCTTTCTGTTTTGATAAACATTTCCTTCCTAAATGCTAGTCATTTTACATTCCGGTTGAGTAATCGTACTTTGAGTGACCGAGTCAGGTCTATCCGACGACCAAATGAAAGCATAGGTTTCATGGTAAATGATGTTGGGTTTCTTGCCGGCAATTATATTCGTACAGACCAAATAAATCAACGAGTGCAACAATCAGTGGCTATCTGAGCTGTGTCTTTCTGTTCCGCTTCTGTACGTGTCACCACAACCGCAAGTGAACTGGTAGATAAAGTCTTAGGCATAAAGTGCAACACGACCGTCAGATTGATCAATCCATCTTAGTACTCCAGTGGCCTGCATTATTCGCAATTACGCCGCTGTATACGTTCAGCTTAGAGCAGAGTTTAGGCTATAAATTAATTACTGAGAAAGTGGTCTTGTTTAAAAGGAATAAACGAAATGACTTGCTCCCGTTCAGTTGTCAGCGTGGACGCCGTTTTGCATCGCGGTTTACGGTGATGTGCAGTGATTTCTTCCGGATAACGATTGAAAAAAGGTTTTTCTGTGGAAAATTGATCTGAAAAAGTAGAGAGGGTTATTTCTCTCTGTAAGATCCGGTGTGTTGTGCCGGCCAGCCACCTTCTGCTTACAATATTTAGGACGAAAAAATTCATGTTGGATTCCTTTTCATAAGGTGCGGATAATTCATGATAGACAGGATCGAGAATATTATAGAACTGGATAAAATTGTTATCATTTCAAAATAAAATACTGCCAAGATAACGTGAGTACAAATAAAATAGGGAAACGTCATCGACCATACTCCACAGTTTCCACAGTTTACAAAATTGCGCTGATGGTATTTCGATATTTTCAAGTGATAATGATCCGTAACACTTTCCATCTTTCCCACACCGTCCTGACCAGATAATCCAAACTGCCATTAGGTAACCGGAATGTAAAATAACTGGCATTTAGGGAGAATATGTTTATCAAGACAGAAAGCTCCCTCTTTGTGTATAGAAACAGTTATCGCAAACGGTCTGCCTTCTGTGAAATTACGTACACAATCTCATAAGAATTACTGACGTTTTGCAATTACCACTCTTCTTTTTTCACAATGTATCCCGTGTATCGTACTATATAAAACATAACACATTTTGAGTCTGCTTTCGAAAAGAGCAAACGAAATTCTCATATCATGCAATAATATAGCGGGAATGCTGGAGCAACAGAATGATGTGAAGATCAAACCAAAGGGACCAACCAGTCGAGAGCCACAGACCCAAGAACAGACGGCGAATATGTCTTAAACATCCCGCAAGAGACATAAAAGAGGCATTCTAACTAACGGACTACATAAACGATTGTACATGTTACACGGACAGGACTTGTTTCGCCACCCAAATACGGGTGTCCTCACCCGTCTTGCATTCTTTATTACAGTATGTATCCGAATCGCATTCTTATTTTGAAAAAGCTGCTCGTCTGGCAACTGTACATTGGGCTCGGATCAAATAACTCCAATAAGCAGACATAAATAAATGTGATACTATGCTTAGCAAAATCACGTCTCCACACTTTGTACTTTTGTCCGCAGAGCGTAATTGGTTGGATTTTAAATTGTTCGTCCGTAGCTATTGGGACAGGTACTACATAAAACGGGATAAGCTTTCCTACTACGTTGAAACAGCGGTGTCCGTACCAGGTAGAAGTGACTTGATGATGCACGTAGCCAGGGCCATATGATACAATTCATGCACAGTCCAGTGTCACTTATTGTCTGGTCAATAGAACGCGGGCTCGAGTAGACGCATTGCAACCTTCAAAGAAGCAACCTAATTTGGTTACATTGCAAAAAGTTAAAGATCACATTGGAACAGTGAAACAGTTCTGAGTATTCAACTGCTCACGTTATTAACGGCTTATTGTATAATTTTTCAATAACAAAAATATTCAGGGGCGAAAGATTCAATTTGTAGGAAATTAGTGTACTGCCTACGATTGTATCTTTGTAAGTAAACACATAAAGACTGGAAATCTAATTTTTGCTGATAATCTCACGTATTGTCGGATACTTATCTCCAACGGTCTCTACATATTTTAAATTATGTGTCTATGATAAACAGATGTGCAACAGTTCCAAATGTCTTCTCTTAAATATAACAATACCCAATTGCAGAAATGCTGAGAAATGCCAAGTCACTTGTGGAAGTTATAATACAAAAATCTTCGTTACCAAACCCATGTAAGTGTGAATCCGAGTTTGCTCAATACTAATGCGCTGTCACGTACAATATTTCTGTGTTATATGTTGCTTTCCGTGACCGATGTTTCTTAGACCCCAGAATAAGATTATTTTATTTCATGCCCAACAGATATCAGGAAAGCTGAAGGTGAAGCTGTTTTAGCACCCACATATTGTGAGTTAACAAACTTGTCATTATTTTCCAGTTTTGTAAGAAAATTAAAACACCTGTTTACTTATTCCAAATTTTAACTCACAAATGATCATTTGTCTCGTGATTCACAGTCTTTGAAGACACGCTGACAGCGTTCTACCTCGATTCACCAATACCATTTGGTAAGCAGAAAAATCATCGCAAGTTGTGCATTGATTTCCTTTCAATAAAGACTGAGAAAGTGAATTTCTTGGAATTATAACTTTTTATGTTCTAATTATCAACCTAATAATTGCCTTGAGAATAAGTAAACAGTTATTATCCCTCTTACCATTTCACGAATATGATGATGAGCTGAATTCCAACTGATCTACCGCTGGAATCTTCCAACTGTTTCGCTGTAATATTGACAAGCCCATTCGACATATCTAATAGATATATTACCTGAAGTAGAAAACTTAGTGTTCAGAGTTCGACTGTCTGTGGTATGTAATAGCCACATTGCACTGTTCTAAGTGCACGAGTTGGGAAAATACTACGTTAGAGTTAATAAAGAAACCTTTATTGGATGCATACAATCGGCAGCACAACCACAACATATATCATTATTAGTCTGCAAGCAAAATGTGCTTGACGCAGTGACATACTGCAGATGTGTACGCGACAACACCACTACGTGAAGCCCTCCCTCGAACATGGCTTCAAGTACTTCCTCCAACTACCCTGGTTCATTCAACGAGTACTTTGTTTCGCGATTACGCGTGGGTCCCAACGCAATAAGTTCTGTAGTAATTAAATTACAGTAGAATAGCGACTCAAAGCAATAACATCTGTTCAATTTGCTGAGATAATTTCAACCAAACTGAACTGATCATCCTCCGTCAACTATTCCATATGATATGAGTCTATAACGTGCATGTCCTGGTTTTTTATTCGTCTTTCACTGCAATCATCTTCTGTGAATACAGATCACTTTCGCGAATGCCTTTTATCTGACCGGTGTAAAATTTCATGTTCCGGACTGTTTTAGTAATGTGTCCAACGCAAGAAAAAATACTCTAGACTCTCTCTGAAGTTGATTATCACTCTCACCGTTGTCTGATGTTAGATTGGTAAGCTTGTTTTTAACTCAATGAAACTAAAAGATAGCCAACTTTTGTTATGCTCTCAGCAACACAATACACAGTGAAGGAGACCAAGGAGAACTCACCTAGTGAATGTGTCTGTTAGAAGCATTTGCGATACCTAGCAGACGTTTAGAAAACTTATGTACACTGTTTTCAGCTTGTGGCGTTTCACATTATGACTGTTACCATTTGCATATTCACCTCTTCTAATTGACCTTTGTCTTGGTCAATGTTTCATAATAGCTGCTTCCTAGCTTTCTCCTGTAGAACAACGGCTAAACCTGGCCGCTCCGGTTCACGACACTTGAAGCTTTCAGTACCTCAAAGTGCGAGTCACAACGCGTTTGACATTTCCTCCCCCATAGCAGGGAATAGCCTAAGTCAGAGAGCACGAGAAGGTAGAGCACAGGGTTCAAAGAATAGCTAAACTTATTTTGGGCGTGATACACAAAACAAATAGACAACAGATGGGTGTAAAATGCCAGTAGTCGCACTCAGAACCTAAATTCGGGCAAACAACGTTTTGGAAATTCATATCGGTAAAATTTATATGACATACGAATTCGGCTACCAGAGAAATGGACAACAACAGAATTAATCGGTGCTTATTTGTTGTCTGAGGTGAAGACAGCCATACGGCCACCCAATTGAGAAAAGTGTTAGAGTAATTATGGTTCGGAGGTGCTCGCACTGAAATGCCGAAAGCTTACTCTTGGTATTTTTAAGGGTTTTGTCGTGTCTCAAATTAAGCTTTATTTTATTTTATTTCTCCATGAAAAAGATGAAATATCCACTCTTTCGCATCTGCAAACACTGAGATACTAATCAAGCTTCAATAAAATGGGATCAATTCTGATAACTACCTGTTTCTTATGTATCTTTATTCAGAGAACTACCGACAGTATGTTAATGGATACTTCACTGGTATGTGAAATAGACTAGTAAATTTTGACAATAATTCACTGATGACCTTTGAGGTTTAATTAGTACACAAAATGTTATCCTTGAATAGTGAATAATAGCTGTGTGGAACAGTTTCAGTTCAGTCAGTAGGGCAAAACCATTATATGATTCAGTTATCAGTGATCACTTTACAATGCACCTTGGGGAAGTAGAAAATTTTGCTATTCAGGTTGATTCACACGCTGACTTTTGTTTCTTGAACAGAATGTGAATTTAGCTTCAGTTATACTCCAAAGCACTACAACGTTCGCATCAAATCAGTTTGCATTTTACTAGAAAACTTTACAACTAGAATGAATCAGTGAAACATTCTTATCGTATTTCTCAAGGAAATATATATCAATAAACCATCAGTTTTTAATAATCTGGACCAAAAACATTTGAAGGTTCCAATTAAGTACTGAAATTACGTGACTGATGGATATGATTTACTCGGATCACATGGTTCTACAACTGCTTGAATATTTCCCCTCTTTTCTCCCATTGTCCTCCCAGAAATAATGCACATACTGTTGAATTGTTACAAGTTTTATCTGTCGAACCATGGTAAGTGCTTTTTTCAGCGTTTTGAGACATTTTTCCCAGATGCAACAGGTGTTATTTATAGTTGTAGATAAAAATTTGGTTACCAAACGGCAACTGATCATTTCCCTCTCCAGATGATCATTCTCAAATGGTTTTGGCACAAAAGTTCATTCAAAGTAAGTGATATTTTGGCAGATGTGGGAGGTGGTTGTAAGACTCCTAATGATCCGAACTGAGCCCAAGCTAAAGTGGGTTAAGTTTGCAATCATAACATATGTACACATTAGGATGGCAGAGCTGCCCATCATTCACCAATGAGCAAACTTCAGAGCACTGCTTCACTGTTTTATCTATCTTGCTAGAAAGCTTCATCTGTGTTCATTACCAAATTTTTTCGTGGAACACAAAACCGATTTGTCGGAATGCAAGCCCAACACATCAGCACTAGGCTTTCCGGGTCGACTTTGCCCTCTTCTTTTGCTTCAACAAACCATGGAGCATTGCATATATGTCACTAATTTCTGATCTCAGTAAACGACAAAAAGAACCAACTGACTTCTTGCACTGATGTACTTACAGTAAGGGTTTATTCAAGGCAAACACCCAAAGTGACCTAAACAGAGATCTCATGGACTGAGCCAGGTTCATTTTCCAATGATCTTTTTGATCATTCTAATTGATCAACTCACATGAAAAGTCAAGTAGTTCAGTGCAATAATAGTGACGCAAACGAAGCCCACGAAGGGACCTTGCTCAAATTTCAAACGAAGGTTGTTTATTGTATTGTATTTAAGACTTTAGCAAGTTAAAAATACTCACTTTCCTGTCGAATAGAAAAGGAACAAATCCCCAACCTAATGGTAGAACATTTGAGAGTTTTTGGATCTCATCGTCGAAAATATTGCAGACTTCATTCTATGCAAATGAATCACAGTGGGTGTCTACTGGTTTCTGACAAGTCAGTCAAAGTTGTTACTTTTGCTGCTCAGCACTGTCCCTGGTGCATGAGTAAAAGGTCCCAGATGATGTGTTTCAAGTAACTTAGATCTCTTTGGTGCCATGAAGTCACCCTGTTCAAAATCAATCATTCCAGTAATCGACTCTCATCATCTTGGTTTGAAGGCCGGAAAGGAATAGATAGTCAAAAATGTACTTGCGTTTTCCCCATCCGAAAATCCAAACCACGAGTCAGAATCGAACCGGTGACCTTCCTCTTGCCAAATAGTAGTTCTGCTAGTCAGGCTATCGCGATAAGTCCATTATGTAAACCTTTGCGATTGCTCGTGTTATCAGCGAACTCGACAAATATTTTAGTGTCCACTGAATGTCGTTTATTTGAATGTTGTTAACTATGACTGATGAAACCAGTACAGTAATGCGAACCCTAAACGTTGCCATTAACCGTTAGATTAACGTTACGCAACAACGGATATCCAGTTGCGTTATTTAAGTAATGTCAATGAGCGCTTCATGTCCCATTGACCGTACCATTAAAACTCAAATGAGGCAGTTATCGTCTCGTAAGCGGAGGATCACCGATTCGATTTCAGCTCAGTGTGAATTTTAGGATGTAAACAGTGGAAATGGTTTTTGCAATTTTCAAGTCATTCCGAAATGTCATACCATAAATAACTTCTACAGATCATAGAATATGCCCGTCGATTTATGGAAAGGCTTGTAACACGAAGGAACTTTTTTCGATGTATCGAAAAGAAATTTCTTCCTGGTAGAAACTTCTACATAATTGGTAATGTATCACTATTTTTGGAGGGACTATGCTCACACAAATAGAATTGTTGTTATACATTTTAATGAGCGGAGAGTTCATTTTGACTTTCATGTTGAAGATGCACGCTAAAGAGATTAGTTAGTTTTTGTAATCCCATTGTTTACGTAAGCAGTAATTCAAAACAAGTCTTACCCACATGCTTTTGATGGTAGACTAAATGTAACGAACCACTGAAACAAATGACAACAATTTTTTTAATCTGTGAACATGAAACCAGTCAAATGTGACCGACAGCTACTTGGAGTACACTTTACGAGCATTTTTTCCATGATAGAAACAAACTACTTTATCGTGACCCATCGTCTGAGGGAGCTAAAAATTGTGGAGTCAGTCAACTAGAATACAGCCTGTATCATTTGTTACGTATACCTTTTCTACGTGCTAAATTACAACCTAGTTAGCATAAAGTGGAACAGAAAGGAGCAGTTATATTCTTCAAACTGTTCACCGTTACTTGCCACTGAATGTTTTATCAGCTGTGGCTTGTTGGAGTCACAATGATAAAGATAAAAATGGCGAAAGGGTTGATGTAGCAGTAATGCCTTTCAATAGGAAAGCCAAGGTAATTCATCACAAACCCTCCTAATCTAGCCAGAAAAATAAAATTTTTCTCAGTTTCAAAGAAAATCTAACTACATACTTCATGAGTAATGGGGCGATATACATCTGGAGGGAAAATTTTGTAGTTAGTAATGATAATCAGGCAGTTCAGTTGATATGTGAATGATAAAAGACCATTTTGTCAGGCAAGTTATAGGACACCGATAAACAGCGAACGACAAACTGTCGATTCCAAACATATTTTAATGTATCAGAATTTCTGAGGAAGAGAAGTCTGAACCATTTAGAGGAGGGATAATTCTTTTGTATCTGTAAAAACGGAAACACTGGGTGGGCCTCCTATGTCACTGACAGTTGAGTACGACTTTCCGAGGTTTCCCTAAGTAGCCCTCTAACCGCGCAAGAAGTGAAGAAATCGAGAACTGCTTTGGTGGTGGTACCATGCTCACGTATGCCACCTTAAAGCTGGGTTACCTAATGCCTGATTTGTTACCGAAACCAGACCGTAGATGTATACTCAGCTCAATAAAAAACACCCTACAGCTGATGTGTATTCATGTGAAGAGAATTAACGGACATCAGACAGCATCACAAAAGTTTTTCTTGAAGTGCTTCTTATATCAATGGGAAAATAACTTATGAGTCAAGGTATTCTGGAAGTTTCCCTTGCCTTCAGATAAGGCAGCAATGAATTTGCTACAACCCCTCTTGTTGTCAAACAAAAGCAGAACACATCCCTCGGATAACACATTTAGACTATTTGTCGAAGCTGAATATAAGAATGACAGATTTTGTTTAAGATATACTGGGACAGACAAATTGGCACAAATGTGTGAGCAAAATTCATGGTATAAAGTAAATTAATTCACGAATAAGGGTAAATGATTTGCAGTATAGAAGTCAGATATGAGCTTCAGGGTGCCTACTGTCGGACAGCATTGGCGTCGTACCAACCATAAAAAAGAAGCCAACTCATTCAATTGATCATATTTGAGGCCATAGAATCAGAAAGGTTGAGTTCATTATAGAGGAAAATCATCTGGATCATAAGTTTAATGGTAATAACAACATCAATAGCAATGACGGGTAATATACGTGAGGCCAATACGAAGATCTTTAAACTGCGACGGTAACAGCCATCTCTTGATGCGGTATCTGCTAAAGGATTGTGCTACTATTTTTTTGCCCTAATAGGATGTGTTCATGCACCATTAAATCACTGCATGTCTGACTATGATTATTATCAACCAAGTTAATTGCCGGCTCTCAGGCATTGCGGAAGAGACAGGAAGTTGTCAACAGGAAGCACGTGGTGAAAACAATTAAATTGTTCATGGGAACCATAGTTATTCTCTTCAATGCGGTTCGTTACTTAAATCCACGAACCCTGCTTCCAACTTGAAACCGTTCGTCGAAACTACGAGCCAAATTTGGATTAAGCTACTCTTCAGAACCTACTCTGTATAAGTAGATATCGTGCCAGGTATAAAATAGACAAATTCTCATTTCTTTGAACTAGAAGACATGCATTATATCGACTGACAAACCACAAACTTGATCAAATGGGCGATTTTAATGAAAATGAATTCCTATCAAAGGTAAATATTTCCAAGGTTCTCCTATTTCTGTGACTATCCCTTGCACTTTTGGGCACATAACCCAGTCATAACTGTATTTCTTAGAAAAACGTTTATAAATTTTTCAGGTGAACAGAGGGTGCTTGAACGTTTGGCTGATGCGAAGAATCCAGCAACACCAGAGATACAAAGTGAGTTATGGAGAGATGAGAAACAATATTCTGTCAATTGTCGTTCAACTTGCCTTCTTGTAACCAGAAAAAAGAACGAAAAATGCACATTCAGGATGTAGACAAGAAAAGAAGCTTTGCTCCAAAACTACTGATAAAATCTCCTCGACCTATTTTTACTTTCAGAGATAATACAGCAAATTCATCGGAGTAAGATATATACAACGATATGCTTTGGAAAAGAACGAACTGTGCTTGGGCTGTTTATCTAACCTTCACATCGAAAATATTTTTCATCGGGCATGTAATTTCATCCCTGCTTTTTGATAACGTGCTTCAAAAATGGCTCCTTAAAAAGCTTTTGCCTCCCTCTCGTTTGATGCGCCTTTTTCGTTACTTTCCGTTGCAGTGATGATGGCTTATACAATAGGAGAAGACCCCGCCACTCCCCGTGAGTTTATACCGGTACTAAGGGAATAGTGCACTTTGACAAAGTGGTATTCGCATCATTTTGTTTGAAATCATACCTAATGGGTACGTTCAGATCTTGTTGCTGAGGCAAAGGTGCTGTTCAATTTATTGTTGTATAGCTAGAACCTCTGAGATAATGCATCGTAGAGTATATTCAAAGAAAGTCGATTTACATGCTCTTAGCGAATGGTTAGATATGGTGAAGGACTGTGTACAAAATTGCATCGTGAAACTAGCGCATCCTCTTACTGGCGTTTTTTATTCACATATTCATGTGCTGCATGTTCAAAATCGTGACAGAATCATTATTAGGATCTTTGAAGTATACCTGATCTCCGTACTTCTACCGTGGCACACTTCTTAGGACGGTAGTCATGAAATGATTACCGAAACATTGAACATTTTGTATTCATTTAAAGTATTGTGAACGCTCATCAAACCTTGTCTCTTCCCACCGATTAGAGGAGATCTTGGATCAGATGCGCGATCTGCTACCTGATATTAATGATGGTATGTTTCAATAAATACCCAAACTAACTGGCTTAATTGAGTGTAAAATTTGAAAAATGGCGTGTAATCACATTTTGATAAGCTCTGTTTATAAACAGGTGAATTAGACGAACCCAGTATATTCTTAATGTTTCAATACCTGGGAAACCAGAGCGCGCTATACAAACTCGACTGATTTTTTGTGTTTTTGAAAAGATTACCTGGTAAAAAAGGAATCTATGAATATGCATTTACTTGTTGTCTACATGGTAAGCGACTATTATCACTACCCCGTTTATCTCACTGAAAACTATCAAGAGAATATCTGCCACGTGCTCACGGTTTTTTGTCACCAGCTGGTTACAATGCAGCTTTGCTCATTCGTCTTCAGTGTATTTTGCAACAAAAATAATGAATCACATCTGTAATATTTGCTGTCCCACATAAAAGGTTTACTTTCATCTAGAAGAATGGTATTTATACTAGAGAAAGAAGAAGGAATTAGCGTGCAAAACCTAAAACACACCTCAGATTCACCAACTAATAAACTTAACCAAGTAAAATATCACACATCAGAGCTACGTCTCTCAAAAATTTCTTTCTGAATGTAGATGTCAGAAATTATTTAACTCTGTGGTCAGAAGAGCATCCATCCCTCTGACCATCAGGATGTTCAATCCCTTCGTTATTCGGAGGAAACCTTCTCAGTGTTTTAACATTTTGACGTTTCAAAGCTGAAAATTTCTCCAAAAAGGAGGTTTTCAAGCTTCTTAAATTCTCCAAGGTAACAAATCTTCTGGATAAGAAGGTTCACCTTCGGGAGTATTCAAGCATGGGGCTGTATATGTCTGTAAAACAAGGACTCTTGTATTTAACGATTCACTTGGATCGTTATCCATTACTAACAGTCCGCGTCCTCTCTCTATTGTTTCCGTAGTTTAAAGGGTCTTGAGACTAAACGGGAACCAAGGAATTCCCCTCCATAGCATCTTCTTTGGCACTGAGGCTAGTTGAAAGTGCTGTACTTTAGCTTTTTCAGAACACTGTTAGTGACAAATATTAATTTTCCTACAGACCCCGTCGTTCAAAGGCGTACGCAGCAGCGTGCCTTGTGGTGTGATGCTATCCTCACTTCTTCAAAAATGAGAATGTTGTAGTTGCCTGAAGTACTTTCCTAACTAGGCGAAAAAAAACGTTTTACGAAAAATACAAAGTACCAAAGTTGGAAAAAGTTTTCAGATATCTCTTGCCAGCGGCATTCACGGTGTTGTTTCATCTCTCTATTCATTCTTCAACTACGTTAGCTACTTAACTGTGATTCATCCACATCCTCCATTCAACTATGACGATGATTTCGTTTTGGCTCGGTCTGTATTCCACCAGTCCAACCTAAATGAATTTACTAAAAATCTTTCATGTGTCTGAAACTTTTCTGACCAACTTGGTTTTCTGTTAAACCATACCAAAGTTTAACGGTGCATTTGTCCGCTGGCCGTTCGTTTTTCATAGAAAACAATACCGCTATAAACGCTTCCACGTGTAAACCACGTGAAATATCTCGTTGTAATTTTTACAAGAGAAGTTGCAATGGTCTTGGCGTATCAAAATCACCGCCGTAGAGTAGCGTCAGATGTCCTTCAGGTTCAAAAACTCCAACTTTCCAGTGCTCCACAATGCAATATTTCTTCCTTCGTATGCCAGTGTATAATTATGACAGATCTACTTGGTCCCACACTGTTAATTACCCTGGTTTAATAGGAATAGTCTGTAGTACTTTTTGAAGAAGCTTGTGCATCCATAGTTTTATTTCCCATATAGCCCCAACAGACTTCATATCAGACTGCCTTGACGAGCGTAAAATATTGTTCATTGTATTTCCAAAAAAGATCATCTCTGACTGTTCACCCCACTGCATTCCGACTCCTCTCTTGGTAAACCCCATATGTTCACATATTCCATGTTTCGAGTAACCACTCAAAATTATCACTGTAAAAAAATTCTGCAGCCTTTTCCTTGCTCGTGTATTATTAGACTGGGATGGAGTTCTGTCTTAACTACTAGGCTGTTTTCTGGACGTATAATTTTAATTTGATTGCACCGGAAACGGTACAGTAACATTCTGCATAGAAACGTTTATACGTACAGTCCTACAGAAACTGAATTGTGGAGTAGAACTTTGTTTTCCTTTTTTGAACAGTGCAAAGTATAGAAAAAAATTACCCAAGTCAGTGCAATAATAACAATAATTAGAATACTAATGAATTTCATATCGGAAGCACAAAAGTGGACAGTTGACACTAGTGACCTCAGCAGGGATGATCAGTTAGACTTAGCAAAAAGCTGGTAGTAATTTCTGTCGATGTATATTATGGTGCTTCCTATCAAGAGGTACGGTGGTGCAAGTTGTCCTGCAGAATCAAGTGAGCCGATAAATGCAGACTGTATCGACTACTTCGCATTAGAATAGAGTAAGTGAACTGGAAGGATTGTTCACTAACCCCGATAATCAGGGGTGATTTGGAGATCTGGTATTTAATTTATGGACTTATTGCAGAGGTTGTTAGGGTGAATCACGGTCGCCTCGTAGGTGGCTAAGTTTCGACTCGTGACGTTTATTATTCGTATTCTTTTGATAGTGTAGACGGAAAAAGTCCGCAATAACAATATTGAGTGGTTGTATTCTATCGCATGGGTGTTGTCTGTCGTTTGCCCTCTTTTCGAAAACCCTCTGTTTAACCGAATTGATGCAACATACTGTGAGGAACTCACCAACCACACACAACCAACAGTTAGGAAAACAATATTTCTAGTGAAAAATAACACCGTTAATGCACAGGACCTGCAATTGTCTATTGTTGTCTTCGTGGTTGTCGATTTTTATTTTGTTTTTCTACTATTCCAATTCCAGTACTTATAAAACGTACTGAAGATAGGATGACGCGAAAGACCAAATGGTAACAACAAATGACTTGAATATTAAACTCATCGTCGAAGACCAAAGAAGCACTGTACAGCGATATTATCCTTGTTAGGATTCATCGGCAGTGCGCGTCTAATGAGCTCCACTAGGACTCGAACCCGGGGTGGAAGATTGTGAACCAAACAGCTAACCATCAAGCTATCCGGAATGGATCTCCAAGGTTTATTGAACTTATGTTCTACATGATATAGCACCCTTCCGTCACTGGCTTCGAATGTTTGCACAGCTTGTTCCGCATACTGACTGACTTCTGTGATGGAATACTGATATAATACTATTTAGCTTCGAGGGGACGCCAGCAGTGCTCACAGAAAGAACGAACTAATTAGTTTGTTCACTTTGATAAAGCATACAGTTTTTATTCTTCAATATTCCAGAATGGATTTCTTTGCTGAAAAACTTGATATCGTCTTTCGGAAGCATCTTGGAACGGTAATACAATTGCAGCAGGCAAGTGAGTAAGTTTCAACCACTTTGGAATATTCAAATTAATAATAACAATACCAAATGTGGTGATGGATCTTCAGCCCTGTTCATCATTCATTCGCTTTCTTGATCATCGCCATCGGAAAACTGATCACGTAAAGTCTGCTTGTATATGTGGACGCGAGCTTGAATCAGGGATTTTGCCAGAAGGTGTTTCCAGGACAACTTACTCTGTTTGTAGCACTTATGAAAGGTTGGGCGAATGTACCCCATGGTCACCACCATTTACGAATAAAGCTTTCAGTCTAAGGGTGACAAAAAGCATCAATGCCTTATAGGTCATGTGTGGTGACAAACAGAATAATAGCAAAACCGAGCAGTTTCAATGGTAATAGTGAGGTTCTGAATGATAAGGAAGATTTTGTAGTGTACGCTACTCGACAACCGTCAATCGGTAACAGCCTGTTGGCTTCATTTTTTTTCTTCTGATTTTCCAATCGCAGTTTTATTATTAAGGGTCAGTGTTCAAGCGCAATGCCCTTCGAGTCTAGTTGTCTGATGCAACTTGTTGACGAAATTACCGAACGAAAGTTCATGACCGATATTTCCCCATCCAGTGTCTGAATCATAAGGTGACACGGAATCCTCTCTTATTCTGCCAAATGCTACTGCAAGCACAATGAGTCCGAAAAACAGTTGTCTGATCCCAGAATGAAGTCAAGAAATAAATACGTCATGACGAATTTCTAGCAAGAACTCTAGCTGGTCAGGTGCGCACAGTAACAGAAAAAAGGTTGAAACAACTTGAAAAATATAAACCATTAACCTAAACACGGACTGTACAACCAAAGATTTATGTGACTGGGCACGTCCATGAAAGGTTATGTGAAAGTTTATTCACTTCTGTACATAAAAAAGAAGTTTAAAAATTTGACGACACCGGAACCGTAAGAAGGCTATTCTCATACTACCTAAAGCATGTCACCAATGATACTACTAGAAGATCATAATCTCACAGAGTAACTTCAAGTTCAGTTGCAGAATTTTTTGGCAACCCGAAATCAAGGCGGTCGGCTAATTTCACGTTTTCAGTCATTACTTCTATCGAATTTCATTCAAAAATAATAATCACAAAGTCGGATAAACATTGAGGAAAGCGGTATTGAGTAGTTTTGGATCGTTTGAAGATTACTAAGATGTGTAAGTCTAGGTTTCCAAATGCACATTTGATTAGTACTTGATTTGTTTTGAAAGTGAAATTGCCATCTCAGGTCCACGATCTTGAATTTACTCCCGGTCTGGGCATGAACCAGACGAACAGGTTTTAAAAGACAAATTAATCTTGAGTCAGAATTTGTTGGGTCTCTTCAAAGCAACGGTAAAACCTTTTCTAAGGTCTTGAAAGAATAATCAGTGATCGGATTGCAGGATTCCATCGAAAAAATACTGCCCTTAAGATTCATTGTAAAGACAGTAGATATAATGCTCTATAATGCATGTGCTCATTAGCTAGGCCAGATATTAGCTGTATTAGAAATAGGAATTCACACTGTTCTGGATCACGTAGTTCAGTAATCAATGGTACTCAGAGGAGTGTATGTAGCGGCAACAGTACTTACGTATTTGCAAAACAAGCATGTCAGAAATAATAAATCAGAAGCCAATGGCTTGTGTGTATACGTGCATGCCTATTTAACCATATACACAAAGAACAGCCAGCAAGCTAAGGCGGCGAAACTGGATGAGGCTCAAGACTTATGAGGCTCGACACCTCCAGTTGGGGCTGCACGAACATGTGCGAACGTGCTCCCGAGAAGCTGGCTCAGTATATGTGATCGTGCGCAACGCAAATCAGAGTGCAACCATACGATCATCTGAAGTCTTGGCATCCGACCCAGTCACACAAATCCTGAAATAGATAGCGTGCCTTGATAGCAGTCTGGAAACCTGGTAGCCCTTATTACACTGCTCTGGAGCAGATTTCGTGTGTAGTCTGCTGACTGATGTGGTAAAGCCGTGCAAAAATCCAAGAGGTGAACAAGTGGGGAGCTGAGATGAGTTCGTGAATGGGAGTTACGGAGCATCCACTTGTTACGGCGACTGTAACAACAACAGAACTAGTACACATACACTTCACACGAATCGTCAGTGTCACTGAGATCTCTAAGTTCCAGAGTACTGTCAGGATAAGTGGTTTGTACCATGATTAGTGACCCCATACTCCCTATAGCAACAATTCCACTTGCACTTACTGAGTACTAAGCTTTCGATGTGATCGATTAAAAGTAGGCTTTCATGGGTAAGCATCTTAGCCCGTCATTATGGTTATAAAACAACATCTTTTTCTTTCCAGATGGCCACAGTTCCACTTCACACAAACAGGCACCCAGAAAATGCCGCAGTTTACTGTTGAAATGCATCGATTTCCATATCTTCAAATTTCACGCATTCTGTTGTATTCCCTGTCTTTCCGAAACAGAATGTACACAAACAAAATGATTTGACAACAGTTACAAAGCTTTCCGAAGTTGTACTACCGATTTGCACTTTTGTGTGGCAGAAAGTTTTACCGATAACCCAAAAATTTGTCATTCTTATATCGAAGGATCTGGATAGCCGTACTGTTTACCGTTGAAGAAAAGAGGGGAATTTACTTAAACGTCTGCAATCTTGTTTACTTATCTGTTTCCATTGGTAGAACTACGAGTTCTCAGATTGTGACTCAAGCGCTTTGCTTGACGCGTTGCGCGCAAGAAAAATGCGTGACCAATCACAACCCGAAAACGATTTGGAAAGATACAGAAAAAATCAAAAACGCGCTCATTGCACTCATGGAGAAAGGTCAGGAGAGGGACCGAACTCTTTTTCCACAAATTCATTCACTGAATAACACAATTTATGGTGCAAATGGCCAATTGGAACTAATGTTCACAATATCAAAATGAAATTGTGTTGTACGACTCGGAAAATGAGGGGACATTTGTTTGTATTGACTGGAAAAGTCCACCAAACAAAGTATATGTGAGAGGGAGAAACCGGGTTCGGTCAAGATAGTTGCTCTTTCTATGCACCCAGAATATTCAATTCAAGTTTCACGACCAGGTTTTCCGCGAAAGAGACGGTTTGGCTATTGGGTCAATAATGGTGCCATTATTTGCTGGTATTTATGCGGCAAAGTTTGAAAACGGTCCGTCGCAGTCCTCTATCAGCAGCATACACAATGTTCCTGGTGCTGCGCCCTCACTTCGTGTGCATTCCTTCATTCGTTCCGGTGGAAAAACGTAAATCGGCAGCCCGATCAGGGGCCTGTCTTAACGCATCTGTGTGCATCACCCAGCATAGTTGAGGTATGGGGTAATTAACTCAAGAGCTGAGCCTAACCACAAAGTGAACATGGAAGTAGTTTTTGCGATCGGGATTCCCCTGCGCAGCCCCTTTTGTGCGCTTAGCCGGAATTTGTGCATGCACTCAGTATACCCTCGCCCGAGAATGTGATAATTCATTCATACCTTTTCCCGGATAAAATGTGCCACAGTAAGTGTGGACACTGATCCCTAGCACTCTTTTCAAGGATTGCCCCTTAATTAATGTTCACTTAAGTATTATGTTGTATTGGCATGACAGAGAATAACGAAAAACGTGCTTGTACGCCAATCAGTGTGTTCCAAATGTGCTGCGCTGGGTGTTCCAAACAATCAAAACTGCGATTTTTGTTAGTTGTTCGTGTCTAGGTAATTCCCAACCCACCGAGAAAATGCTAAATGTGCGAGCCCTCATATCCACAGCAGTATTATCGCAACTAATGGATACGAGGGTCTGATAAGCTCGTTTTTTCTCGTACATGAGTGCATTATTGAAGAACGACATAATCTTGTATCCAACATAATTTGCAAGAAATGGCGAGGTTTCAGGACAATAAACCTTGTTGTCTGCTCGTATAAGATGAATAACTATGCTCAAAAATGCAGATGAAACCATATTTTTGACGCTAATAGTCGACGGCGACGGTGACTGAGTATAAGCTTCTGTGGGAAAACAAAACTAGACTCTTCGTATTGATTCAACCCAAACAATATTAGGAAATTGTTCATGCATAGTACCAAACATTTCATCTGCCTTTATTCCGCTTTCATTCCGATCCAGATCAATAATGTTCCTTAGTGTGATATATCGGCGTCCGACGGGATAGATTTTCAGGGGGAACTCCAACAACAAAGGACTTTCTTCTGAGCCTTCCAAGGATCGCCACATGGCAAATACTCCCATGAGAACCGAACCCATCGACAAAATGACACGCCTCGTGATTTGAATCCCTTAATGGAATAAATCCGCGCCCTCCTGTGATAAGAGTTCAGTGTAACCTTCATAGCACGTGATACCAGCCACGTTGAAACTGCTACTACCTTAGGTCCAAGAAAGAGTGGGACAGCCTGGGAAAGGTTTCGGGCAGGATCGTTGACATGCAACTCCGGTACTGTCTTCTGCTGGGTCGTCGACCTCTAAAATATGTATCTGTGAGAATTTCGCTGAGATTTATCCAATAACTGGTGCTTCTATTCCCATTAAAATGCTGGGCAGGGTCGGCTACAGAAGGTTCAAACGTATGGGCTTCCGCAATTCATCCTCGATCCTCTTAATGGAAGGGGCAAGAAAAATCACTTTTGGTAGACCATTTTATCTTCATCGCGGTAACAATATACGTGAACAACGAAGCATACCGAAAAGACGACAATGCCAACCTTCACTCTGATGCGAATAAAAATTTAATTTTTCTGGACACTTAGCAGTCTTCATTAAAAACTATTTCCAAGCCTTGTGCAATGTGAAATCTCCCAATTACGAGAGAATCTTTCCTAACCCTATCATGTAGGCTCTACCGTGGGGACTGTATTGATCAAAAAATGGCTTCTACCAAAAAAATCTGAGCAAAAAATATATCCAAGTATAACCCAAGATAATTTACGTGATCTGTTGATCTGTTTGACTAAATTTCCATCCTTACCTTGCTCAGAGCCTTTCATCTTGTCAACCAGGGCCACACACACTCAACTACCCATAAAGCAGCAAAGAGCCAGCATAAGTTGGGTAACACTAAATAAGTCACTATCACCACTGGATAGCTTGATAACCCTAGTGAAGCTCGAGTAAATTTTCATGTATATCACAGTCGAAATTATCCGTATATCTGTAAATACTTTCAGGTCATCTGCTACCCCCACAACATTCGTGTAAATATTTTACAATACTAAACAATCAGTGAGCATGTATTTAGTCTTATCCGACGGGAACTAGACACCGTATTTGTGAATGCATTTTTGCGAAGTTTTACTAGGCCATGAAAATGCTTTACAAGTGGTTGACTTCATCGCACCATTATATGATTCTAGATTCATCTGCATTGTCCACTGGGCGTATGATGGATTTCGTTTCTGTGGTCAAGCAATGTCTGCTCTAATTCACCCACGGTCCAAATTTTTTCGACCCATAAACTGTCTACTACTATCTATGTAGCCATCAGACACTGTTCAGCCGCTGTTCGTTTCATCATGTGAAGAAAGCTGAAGGACAAATTACTATTAGGAACCTCGGTGACAACGGAAGCACAGGCACAAGCTACTGAAGCCAGGAAATGTGTTAGGTTGAACTAAGACTTCCCAAGGTTGACTGGCTCTAACTGTTCACTTACAAGTGTTTTTTTGCGGGAAGGGATATCGTAGTAGCCAAATACACCGAGGACTAGTGTGCCGTCAAAAACGTCGCCACACAACTTAACCGCTACGGGATGGTTTGGCAAGTGTGGGATGTGGACCCGCTACCAGTGTGTATCGTAGCACCTTCACAAGTGACTGCTGTATCACCAATAAACAATATGACACATAAATACTTTGATAGTTCCTCTACCCATAATCAGTGGGCTAGAGATGGGATGATCAGAGCTTTAAACTTTTGGTAAATTTTTCGGCACTCATCGTTGGCTTATTATGCAGTTAAAGTACAAGACTTTGCCGCCTTAAGTACTTTAACAGTGGTCACATAAGAAAACCAAAATACGTTTTCGTGCGAACCCTCAAGGTTTTCAGATCACCGACTGACGGCGTACTGGAAGATGTTGATACGCTGTTCCCTCCAGAAACATCCTTTCCGTTGATTGTGAGACTGAACTTAGCCAGACGATTTACAAGACAAAATAAAGTGATGCTGCGAAGTCAGAGGAAGTTCTTGGTGTTCCACATAATTTGGTGGTTAGATAGGTAGGGTGGTATTATGTACTGAATAAGTCTTCCAGGTAAAAGGAACAACTCTCTATAAAAGCAAAACCTCCCCCCTACACAGATAATTGTAAATTAATTAGAAAACAAACCGTTTTACGTATGTATTCCGAGTAGGCAGTAGAACCACTAGTCCCAAAGAGAAATCTAGTCATTTTATTTCCAACATAAGAATTCGCATTGCACGATAAATGTGTTGGTAATCTGTAGTCATTATGGCACGGTCTTAGGAAAATAATGTCGGCTATTTACAACGAAAATGATGATGTCTGTTCTCTCCCTATCCGGCCTATTGAACTTTGGGTGAAAATGGGTGAGAAAAAGAAGTATTTTTACTCCTAATATTTACTAGCCATCGCGTTTAACGAAGGAAGCTGGATCATTGTCTGACAGGCATTCAAATTTCAGGACCGCGGTAGCAAAAGTGGGTGGGAGAACACGGGAGTCAAATATCTTTCATAAATTTGGTGATCTCATTTGTATCGAACATACCGTCAGTAGCTAACCCGGATAGCCTTGTGGCTGCGTGTTCGACTCACAATTCTTCAGCCTCGGGCTTCATCTTCCGTGGGGGCTCGACTGATATGCACATATGACGATTCCTGGGAAAGAGAAACAGCTGTGCAGCGCATTCGAGTTTATCATTGGTGAGTTGAGCGTTGACACACAGCGTGATGAAGCCTGTTGCGTATAAATGAAATCCCCCGAGCCATCCACTAAAAATGACATGTTATTTTCACAACCCCACTCAAGGTATTCAGTGTAGTACAATGAGCTTTAGCCCCAGTCTGAATTTAATTATTAAAAATATTAAAATTATTGAGAGACTAATAAAAAGGGAAAAAATATAACAGTAAAACCTGAAGGTCCTCAGATTTTTTATGCACTCTACTTTATTATTTTGACCAAGAAAGACTTAGCGAACGACTTTCTTAACCCCAGTGAATGTATTTCCTACTTCTCGGAACATTACTCATGCAATGCCTCAAAGTCTAACACGATATTACAGAGGTAAGTGCGTAACTCCAAATGTAAAAAAGAAAACAGTTTGCGAATATTGCCATTAGTTTTTCAATCTTTCAAGTTTTGACTCGAATTGGTAATTTCTCCAAAGTGTAGAACTTTTAGAAATTACTTTGGATCTGAGTAACATTTTATTAGCCAGAATTACAACCTATTTGCTGCGGTTATATGCGCCTTAAGAAGAGGGAAAGGGTATAAACCTAAAAGCATGGCACCAAAATC